>WVTA01000017.1:0-1353628 GCA_033220655.1 Pseudopithomyces chartarum | reverse complement strand
AACCCTAACCCTAACCCTAACCCTAACCCTAACCCTAACCCTAACCCTAACCCTAACCCTAACCCTAACCCTAACCCTAACCCTAACCCTAACCCTAACCCTAACCCTAACCCTAACCCTAACCCTAGAATAATATTATCTAGATCTGTACCCTCTATAAATAGTTTAAGGTTTAATACTTATCTACTAATAACTATAAGAATGTATTACTAGAGACTTACTCTAATAATTATTTTTAAATAAAAAATGCTTGCCTTCTTTAATACTTTAAATAATATTATTTCTTTATTATATTATTTACCTTCCTTATTAGACTATAGAAGAGGACTATTAATCTATTTATAAAAGTTTTTATTTTCTAGATTAAGCTATAATTAGGCGTAGTACTAGATTACTTAGTAATAAAATCTAACTAATTATAGATATAGAGTAACTAGCGTACTAATAAACTTAAGAAAAAAGCAGTATATTAGTTAGCTTTTAAAGCTTAAGTGTTAATTCTTAGATTATTATAGTATAATAATAATATATCTATTAATAATAAATATATTATGTAGTTTATTATTAGCAGTATTACTAATATAAAGACTAAGTAGCTTAATTACCTAGATAGATTAATTAGTAGTAAGATATACTAGTAGTAAAAAAAGCTTTTTAAAGAACTCTACTATAATTTTATATATATTAATATTAGTAGCATAGTCTTATTTAGCTATATTACGCATAACCTAACTTATTTAAAACTAGTCTAAATAGATAAGCTTGCTTTATAAGATAATAAAAATAGACTATTTCTTTAAATATAAGTTAAAACTATAATAAAACACATTAAATCTAGACTCTATTAAACTAGGAGTATTTTTAAGATTATTTTATAGTATTATAGATGCCTTATTAAGTAATAGAATAAATAAAATATCTAAAAGTTTTTTAGTAGCTTTCTTATACATGCTATATAATAGAGTTTAGAAATTATTTATAGTAAGAGTAATATAATAATAGATTAAGGTTCTAGTATAGCTAAACTAGATAATAAAAAAATCTAGTGTATTTTTATAGCGTTAAGACACTAGATATTAACTAGAATAAATAATCTACTCTATTATATTACTATACTAAATAGATAAATACTGCTATATAAGCTAAAATGCTAGATTTATTATATTAAGTCTATTTTTCTTGCCTAGTTTAGTTAAGTTAGAAGAGTTTATAGCCTAACTATATACTTAGTAAACTACTATTTTATAAGTCTATTTTTTTATAACTAATAGTTTACTAGCAAAAATATAATTAAATATAAATTACTTTTAACACGCTAAAAGTGTATAGATAGTAGAAATTAAAAGTAACTCTTAAATTAAATTATAGCTAGCATTTTACTAAATAAGTAAAATTTAAAACTAGTAATAAAGCTCTTCTAATAGTGTAAACTAAATTAATATATTATTCTTATTAATAAGGTAACCCTATTATGTTATATTTTCTTTAAGAATTATACTAATTATATTAAGATAGCGTTATTATGCTAAACTTAGCTTTTAGACTAAGAGTACTCTTAAGATATACTACGCCCTAAAAATAAATATAAATATCTTTTAAAGTTTAATAGTATATTTAGTGTTATTACTATTATATAACTTAAGGTATTATATAAGTGTTGTGTTAGGATCCTCCTTTATAACTTTAAAATATAATTATTAAGATATATATAAAATCATTCTTTAGTACTTTCTAGTAAGACTCTTAACTATAAGCTAAAAGTAATAGGCTAATAGTTTTATATTTTTTATAAGTACTAATATAAGACTAGTAATATTAGACTATTCTAAAACTGCATATTCTAGTTATAGTACTTATAATAGTTAATATTATATAATTTAAGGTACTATTTATTAATTATTAATAGTAGGAAGCGTAGCATTCTAAATAGTAATAAACTAATTATACTATTATACTAAATTAAAATAGTTTTCTATTAAGTAAATAGACTACTATAAACCTAATATTTTTATAATACTCTTTATATTATAGTGCAATGCTTAACTACTACTCTTAATTATAAAGTCTACATTTATTAAGTATTTAAGTATAGTAAAGTAGCTTTATAGTAGCTAGTAAATAATAGCGAGTTTCTTTAAATTAAAATAAGTAAATAATAATTTAGAGGATAAGCTAGTAAAGCGCTATATATATATATTTATAGCCTATTAGTAGCTTAGCTTTATCTTAGAAAGTTTACTTTTTAGTTTATAATTTTCTTAAAAGTGCTTATTTATGCTAGAGTAATAATTATCTCTAGCATAAATTACTCTAAACTTTATTTTATTATAATAGATAGGATGTATGCACTAAATAGTATTTTTATAAACTTATAATCTAGAAATTATTAAAACTAGTATAGAGATCTACAGAATCTTACGCTATAAGTAAATAATATTCTTAATTTTAGACGCCTTAGTAATAATTACTAAAACTTAAGAGTTAGTAAGCTTAAAATAAAAGTTATAGTTTTAAAAATAATGCTTAAGACTAAAAGAAAGAATAGCATACTAATAGTTTTTATAAAAATAAATAAGAATATACTAGATAGAATTATACTAAATATAGAATACTAGAAACCTTATATTAAAATAATCTATAATAGTATTATATAATAGATAGATTAGTAAGGAGTATTTACTATCTTTAGTTTAAATTTAGTTTAAAGTTAATTTATACGCCCTAATTATATTCTAGTAGCTAATTAGTAGCTATTATAACTTTTAAGATTTAGCTATAGGCTTAGTAAAAACTCTTTTAATTTATTAATATTATTTTATTATAAAATCCATCCACTAAGCTTAATATAAATAAGTTAGAAAAACTTATAAGTAAAGTAAATAAGTATTATGCGATAAAGAAGCTAGTAAATATAATAAAAAATATATAGATCTATTTATATAGCTAAGAGGTAGAGGTAGATTAAATTATAATTATATATAATAAAGAAAAAAGCTACTAAAATTAAGAACTTATTTTAATATAGCTAGTCTTTTTTACTACTAGTTTTAAAGCTGCACTATAATAGTAATATAATTAAGTAAATTGTGCTATAATAGAGAGACTTATTATAGTAATATATAATAGTAGAGATATAGTAAGTAATAATAATAGTAATACTAATAGTATTAATTCTAATACGCAGTCTATAGTTAAGAAAATTATAGAAAAGGATTATACACTAAATAGTATACTTATTAAGATTTTACTAGATTATACATAAGCAACTATAAATAAAAAAAGAAAAAAAACTAGAGAATTAGCTTAATAGCTACTAATAAAATAGATATTTTTAGAATATAACGTAAAGTTTAATATAGTCTAAAAACTAGTAAAAGTAATAGAAAATCTTATAAATAACTTAAATAATTCTAGTCTTATAATACCTTCTTATTTAAAACCCTATATTTAGTATATTATAAGTCTAGATTATATTAGTCTAAGTCTATATCTATAAATAGCACATAATAAATATATAATTAGTAGAATAAAAGTATTCTAGAATATAGCATAGGTGATTAGCCTATAATAAGCTTAAATAAATACTTATATAGTATTAATATAGTTATATAAATTTCTATTATTAAGTTTAGCATTTCTAGAAGTTTCTTAAACTATATTAAGTGCTTTAGTTAATATGCAATAATCTTTATCTAGAAATTTAATAAATACTACGCTAGAAGCTATAATTATATTCCTTAAGTAGTAACTATAAAAAACATATATAATAGTAATATAATAAAATATTAAGGAGATTATAGATGCCTATTAATATTAGTATAGTCTTAGTAATATATAATAGCTAACTCTTAAGTTAGTTAATATAATTAGGTAAAGAGATAAACCTCTAGAATTTAAATGCTTAGCTATATTATATACTAGAAATAAAATTTTCTAGAATTTATTTAGAGGAAACAAATAAACTACTAAAAAAAAAAGTTTTAAGTTTAAGCATATGCTTAAAATGGGAAAGAGATAATATTTAATAAGAGAATACTTTAGTATAAGTATACTACTTTTACTATTATAGGCCTTCTTATATAGCTAGTTTAAGAGTTAGCTATTAATTAAACAAATTACTATATAGTTTACTATACTTAATAAGTGTAATCTATATCTTTTTAAGATAAGTAGAAAAATTAAGTAATTAATTATAGATTTACTATAGCATTCTAGTAGTAGTTTAAATATTCTACGCTTAGAAGAAGTAATAGACTAGTCTATAATTAAAAGAGATAAGCTACTCTTTTATTTATAAAGAGAAAATTCTTAAGATTAAATATAAAATAATTTTATATTATATTATATTATTAACTATATGTAAATAAAGCTTAGGCGGTAATTATAATGTAATTAATATAATTATAATTATGGGGCTGTTTAAGCATTTCTATATAAATAATTTAATATAGCGTCGGCTGGCTAAAGATAAAAGATATTAGAATATAGTAAGAGATAGGTGTCTTTACTAAAAATAATAGATTTTAGTAAAAGATAAGTGTCTTTACTAAAGATAATAAGTAAAAGTAAGAGATAAGGTGTCTTTACTAAAAGTAATAAACTATAGTAAGAGATAGTATAGTAAGAGGGGCTATCTTATTACTTTAAGTAAATAGGCCACCCTTAGTGCTATAAATATAATAATATATAGGGTATATCTTAGAGTTAATATTTAGGCTAAAGGGTTATATACCTTAGATTAAGCGCACTCTTAAATTAAGTATAAACCTTAAATTAAGCGCACTCTTAAATTAAGCGCACTCTTAAATTAAGTGTAAATCTTAGATTAAGCGTATTCTTAAATTAAGCGCACTTTTAAATTAAGCGTACTCTTAAATTAAGCGCACTCTTAAATTAAGCGTACTCTTAAATTAAGCGTACTTTTAGATTAAGCGCACTCTTAAATTAAGTATAAACCTTAAATTAAGCGCACTCTTAGATTAAGCGTAAACCTTAGATTAAGCGTAAAAAATTATTTAAGATTAAGCGTATTTTAATAGTAGATTGAGTTAATCTAGCAACTTCTAATATACATAGCTTATTTATATCTAATCAAATCATCGGTAACAATTCTCTAGTCGCGCTTTACCTTCATCTAGCCATACCAGCAGGTCAACGAGCGGTAGTTATCGCTCGTCCTGACCATAGTGTTCGAACCCGCTAGTCCTTGCAGACCACTAATAAGATTATCGCAGTTTTCATCCCTAGCCAAATTAGCAAAGCTACTGGAGAAGGAGCTAAAATAGTTTTACCTATAGAATCAGTATCTTTTCCCCGAGGTGATCCAGGCAGCATTGGCCACTTCCCTTGTCCTGACGCAACCTCCCGTTACTTCAAGGGTCCCTACATTGTTATAGCCATTTCCCATATCAAAGCGTGCATCGCCAGCGTAATCTCCACGAGCAACGATCATGCTAGCCTCTTTAGCAGGAAACGCTGCTACAAGGGTCGCGGTGGCGATGGCTAAGACAGCAGAAAATTTCATATTGAAAAATCAAGAAGTATGATCTTTGAAGGGTGCTTTAATTGGTGAGATAAGTAGGTTTAATGGAGAGAGCAGTACGAATAATACAAAATCTTCGGAGCGAAGAGGCATTTATATAGGTGTGTAGGAGTCTCTACGCCCGAATTTATCATTACCTTTGTTTCAGGTAATTAGCTCTAAATTTCTCGTGCGTGAAAGTGTGAGGCTGATGTCATTAGGGCTATACATGGTTAAGCGAAAGCCGTAATTGGTAGGATAGTCCGCGTCTTATACTCGTACGGTGTAGCGCTATCCTCAAGAGGCTAATATATGGAAACCCGGGGCTGCATTATATGAAGGATTTCTATGCTTTCAACATAACTACTGCCCAAACGGACACGCTTCCAATCTTGTCGTGGAGATCCTTCCCTGTTTCAAGGTCTGGTATCGAGGAAGTTAACGTCCATTTCCTTATGGCGAGACAACACTCGAGAAGAGACGGCTCGCGCCCCAGACCCTCAGAGTGTCTTGTATGTAAGTTTATAAAGCCATACTCACTTATTAGAATTCTGTTATTTTCTCCATTAACCCAATCCCCGAAAAGCACTCCTATCAATCACTTTGTTAATGTCGACAATTGATGTTCCAACTCTACCCCTTATCTACTCATGTTCTTAGTTACTTTTACACTTTCCGAAGGATTGAAAAAAAAAAACGGTTCGTGCCCTCGTGATGATACAGTCACCATCCAGAAACGGCTCACACTCCGGACCCTTAGAGTACCGCAAATGTAGTTAAAGTAAGTCAATAGATAATAAAATTATCTTCCGTATCTTATACACTACAGCATCCGCGCCACTGGGTCCTTCCCTGTCACTTGTGAAGTCTCATTATCCACATTACACGTCGACATCGCTGGCTGTGCCGCCTCACTCAGCCGCGCCGCCTTCTTGATTCAGGCACATCTGCCTCTGGCGCAACATTCTTACGCTTCTGACTACGTTTTCCCAAGCCCTTATTCTTCATGGAAGCCTCTTTCCAAGGATGCTCAGCTCGTAATTTCTTGAGATCTTCGTAGCTCATTGCTTTAGCAGTCCCTAGTACTAGCGACTTAGTTACTCGCCGAGTTTTAGCCTTATTAATTGTCTTTAGGAGTTAGATATGATTTTGCTAGAGAGCACCTATTATAAACAATAATGGTGCAGATTTGGCAAATCTATATAAGCGTCTCTATAGTCTCTATTTACGTATCTCGTTAAGGGTATAAGCATCCTGTTCAATAATTAGATCTTATAGCGCTACAAGCCCTTCTGCCGAAACCAGCCTTATAAGTGTTTATACTATATCATCTTCAGAATAAGAGAGCACCTTCTCTCTACTTGCTTTTAGGATTATTACTCAGTGGGAGGTCTTAGTAGATCTCTCAGCACTCTATCTGGATTGAATAGGAACGAACTACTTGCAGTGAACCCAGCTATGATGTTCTTAAGCGTAAATGCTCTTTTTCTTGTGGGACTGTACGGAGAGAAAAATGCTCCTTCCTGATGGTATTTACGCCTCCTCGTTCTAGCCGCTCCACCTGTTCGCGATAACTTGGAATTTAGATCACGTGACATATATAGCCAAACATTGGTGTAGCGATTCCCATACGATGGTGTAACAAAACCAGTAGGCTATATAGTAGGACTGTAGACATAGATAGAAAATCATTACTGTTGTTTCTATCCAGGTTTCAGCTCGATAAGCTGCCTTCTGCGGAGCGAAAACGGAGACATCGCAGGGCTGCATCTTGTGGGAAGTATAAAAGGCGAGACGACACTAAATTATGTTGTTTTCGAGGCAATACTGGAGGATCTCGAAGGTCTTATGGGTTCCAAAACCATCGTATATTAGCACTCGAGGTCTGCCGTTAATTCAGAGTCAAACATACACTTGAGCCATTGCAGGCTGATATAGCAGTTAGTATATCCAGATTCTAAGCATGCGTACTGCCATCCAGGGGTGGGAAACGTTGTCTAATTGCTTCGTTGGATGGTCGCTGACTAAATGATTATGGGATTCAGATACCTACCGTCAGCGCTGATCCAGTCGATCACAGTTGCCATTGTACGCTTGGTGTATGCACCTCTGTCTTCTCGCCTATAGGCCTTACCTATAAGGACCCTGTCGTCTGCATAGAAGCAGCGCGATGATCATATTTTTTCGCATGTGAATAGTATCTTGTTGCACGCAGTAGAAAAGACCGTGGGATTGAACTGTGGTCGAGCCATTTAGGGGTTACAGAATATGTAAGCATAAGCAACGCTAGTCACAGATAGGCATCAGGCCAGTTGCAGGTGAGTGAAGGTCGTTGCATGTTTCGCACTACGGGGGTCTTTTTCTCGTAAAGAGCGACGTTGTTTAATTTTTTTTCTTTCTTAGAAATAAAACACCTGAGCGGACATGAATTTGTACTTGACTTTCTCTTCACGAGAGATTTTAAAAGGTCACTCTGCCTGCTTTTAGGTTAATACTTACAAAGGTAATCGTTGAGTATAACACTAAGGCACTAGCGCACGAAGCAAAACCCAATGAATTGAGCCGTACTATTAATCTTTTCATCAGTGTCATCGACCGCTGTCTTACCTAAACCAAGATCTCATCCCTCGGCAGAATCCGGACAGTCTGGCCGCCCACAACTCGCTCGGATGGATTACGGTTGTCCTGCAGTACTTCAGCGGATAACCTGGCCGCCTTACCGCCCCTCTCGAGCATCTCGCGCTGGTATGAATCCATAAAGGTCCTGATGGAGTTGACGTCTGTCTTCTCCATTGCCTCAATTGCTCGTGCAAGCTTAAGTGCGTCATCCATGGCTTGGCAACCTCCCTCGCCGCGGAAAGGTGGCATGGCATCTATTGTTGAATGGCGTGTTAGATTGAAGAGATGGTAGGGCGTTATAGATAGGGCGAAGAAACTTACGGGCAGCATCGCCAAGCAGAGTCACACGCCCAGCTGGCAGCTCGTCAATCAAGCACACATGAAAGTGCAACCCGGGCACCAGTACCATATGCTCCGGCGTCATATCCACCACCTTTCTGAACTCAGGTTTCAGTGCCTCAATCACACTCTTCGTATGTGCGAGCAGCTCTTTTTGCCCGCCTGTGTACGCCCAATGATCGTCGCGGTCACCATCCTCGCACGCCCAAATCAGGTTCCAGTAGTAATTGCCGGTTTTCCCATCGTTGGATACGCTGTCGAGTCCGATAAAAAGCATGTACTGCTGACCTTTGCGTTCGAAGAAGACAATATACGACGAGTGCCCGAGGGATAGCTGCTCTGCAAAATCGGATCCGGAGAGCTGGGTTAGGCCGTTGATAGTGGCGGATTTGTGCACGCGCATGGGGTCATTCTGCCTGCCGCCGAAAATGTAGTGCCATGCTGTACTCGATCATTAGCTTCGTGATTTCCTTATGCATGCTCACGTCAAACCCTTAAATAGGGGTAGGAACATACTAATGCTGTGCACGCCATCTGCCCCAACGACAACATCACCACTGGCAGACGTGCCATCCGCAAAGTGTACCACAACCCCATCATCCGTCTCCTTGATCCGCTCAGCCTTCTTGCCGTACTCTACATTGATGTGGTTGCACAGCCAGTTACGCAGCACATTCCGCTTAGCGCGAACGAACTTGCCCGTACCATCATCACGACCCCCATACTTGCGGTCGTCACCCTCTCGATACAGGGCGATCTCGGCGGGCAGGGTAAGCGGGCGAAGGTGATTGACCTGCTCGAAGTTCATCAGGTCTTCGGGCATAGAAGCGTGAAATTCGTCGAGTATGCTGTTATCATTTAGTAAGATATTATCTGGCAATGGCGGGTGTGATGATTAGTAGAAGCGGAGCTCACCTGTGGAGGGCAATCGCCCAGCCTTGTGGACGTGCATGGGGGTCACTGTCGCGCTCAAAGACCCGGAAGGTGATGCCTTTCTTGCGGAGAGACTGGGCAAGGGTAAGTCCTCCCAGGCCAGCGCCCAGGATAAGGACGTGTGGTGTCTTGGTTGTGCTACTGTCCATTGTTCGATTGTGGTTGGAAATATTGATTAGAACTCTGTATGCTTAAGTTATGCTCTTTTCTGCTGTCTACTGGAATACAATGGGAAACTAGATATGTTTCAGATACATCTAAGGCAATACTTATAAACAACATGCCCCTTGAGACCCCATGCTGTCTTGACGTCACCACACATCCGGCGACTGGGGAGCCTTGATCCTTCAGGATCCGCACACGTGCTTGGCTGATTGATTGATTATTGTATATCGTACTCAGTTTCAGCCTTGATCTCCATAACTATGCCCAGATGGCAGGCTTGGCGGACAGATATGGTATGCCCTCAAGCTTCTAGAAGTGTCTATCATCACATGGTGTTTCTATTTTCCCAGTAGGACTCCAGCGGCATCACATATACACGTACGCAGGTCTACTTATTGCCTAGTTACAGAACCAGACATATCAAGGTTAGCAGCCGCCTCGTATGTCCACGTTCACAGGTCAATTCGTTAGGATAATCTCTGAATGAAGTTAGTACACTGCAGTTACATAATTACACATACTTGCGAGTCTGCCACGTTTTATGCCTAAAATTAGTTAAGCTTACACGCTTCAAGCGTGGAAGGCTCGCTATCTGTATCAAGTGTGGCGTTGATCAGGTAAGTAAGAAAAAGATACAACACACTGCCTAGAAATGCACTTCTGGCGTTCTTCTTTTGCCAAGCCACCAACTCGTGCGTCAACAGCGCCACGACTGTGCTGCGAGGGCTGTTACACATACTTGTGAGCCAGCAACCGTCGCTTGTGTCTCACATCTGTAAAAGATATAATCTCGCAGGAAAAGCCATTTTCGAAGATGCAAATGCCTGAGTCACCTTAACATAGCATATTAAAATACTATAATTTAGTATAATTTAATTTAGTATAGTTTTATTTGAGAGACTTTAGGGTGTAATAAAATACTTTAGAACTCAATTTGAATTATAATAAGAAATTAAAATGCTACTGTTTAGTGTAATTTAATTTAGTATAGTTTTATTTAAGACACTTTAGGGAAAAATTAGAGACACTTTAGGGCTGCGCATGGACTCTGTTTTAGACACTTACGGGCCGTAAGTGTCAATGCTATATATAATAGCTTAAGTAGTCTCCTTGTCGTTGCGTAGCTCTAGGAGATTAAGGAGCGTGGCCGAGCTTCCTTTTGTGTCCGCACTTCCTTTTTCGACCTTAATCGTGGAAGATTTCTGCATATTGGGACAGATCCGTTGTCCTTTGCTGTTCACAAATCCCGAGTTTGGGAGTTTGGCTTGGCGACAGGCCGCTGTTTTCTCTGCGCGCCCAAGTTCTTTCTTCTGCCATGCGATGTGGATTTCGTGTTCCGCAAGCAAAATCTTTTCTATAGCAGCAGTAGTAGTGCCTGTGGTGTCTTTGGCGCGTTTTGAACAAGGGTTATTAGTCTAGAACTGGTGCTCATGTTAGAAAGCGATTCTAGCTTCGTTCAAGTCATCTAATACTTGCCTGGATTTTCTGTTCTCCATAGCTTACCCTCTTATTGTGAGCCTTTATAGAAGGCTTCTTCACGGTTTTGAAGGCGAGTGACAGCTCTCTCTTTTGAGGCTGCGCCCTCTTGTCTTTATTCCTGCTGTAGCGAGAGATTGTTGTAGCCTTGCGTCCAGAGGAAGTCGTTTTCTTTGCGGGTGCCATGACGGGCGGTCATTAAGATACAGGAAGTTCGCCGTCAGTAGAATAAGTTTGCAGGTACATGTGTAGATGTGCTACAAGCCAGTACCAAAGGTGATGCGAGAAAGCGCCAAGCCCATGCTCAAAGTTGCTACTGACCTTGGATTGCGTGTCGGTGAATGTAAATACTAATACTGACAACCAGCATACATGTTCCTTAACCCAGAACGCTAAGAGACCAAAGCTAATATGACCCACAGCTCCAGTCTTCCGTAGAGGTAACTCCACTAAGACGAGATGCATCAGTGAAGTGGGCAGGCGCGCGCGGCGTCAGAGTGGGGCAAGGCTTGTAACTAGAGGCAGTACTTAGGTGCGGTGGGGCTTGCGTGGTGCTTTTCATCAAATATTCACTATTGGCTTCTGAACAGCGTATGAGCTCAAGATACAAGTTTAAAATATTTCTTTCATCTACATCAGAGAGTTATTTAGGGTCGGACTCCGCTTTCTCCATCACACATTGCACAAGAAATCGAGGCTGAAAGCTGCTAACAATAGCATGGTAGATACCATATCCAACCCGACAAACGACCAGGGCGCAAAGAAAGTAAAGCATAGCAATTGAGTAGCATATTGCGAGGCGAGTCTCTGACGATTATGGGTCCTAGGAATGTGTGGATGGAACTGGGCTTTCCAAGGCAGCGGACTTCAAAGGGGCACTGAAGTCGCGCGACGTTGGGAACTAGCCTTCGATATATCATGACTGGTAGCAATGCGTGCTTCCGATGGGGTTTCGTTGGCGAACAGGTCAACGAGCTGGGGCTTCGTTGCCGAAGATGGGCAGCTCAGGCCATACTTGAGCAAAATGCTGCGCAGCTCCGAAAGTGTAATGCTGGCGGGTTGGACACCAGACCTGAGATACCAGTGTTTGCCGCACGTGTCGGGCATGTCGCTCTGTCCCACCATCTCTCGGACATAACTTTGTAGCGAAGGCTTCTTTTCTTCCACTAACTCTTTCAGCCTGTCGTGGAGATCGACAAAGGCGTCGTCCATGAGAACCTGTACATCCTCACTCAGCTTCCGTACTTTTTCATTTGTCTCGTTCAGAAACTCCTCTGTTATCTTCTCGACCTCGTGGCACACCTCCGCGAGTGCATCCTCCTTTGTGCTGGCAATGTCAATCCTATAGTCGTCAAGGTCCTCTTCGAGTTGGGCGTCGGTATGACGGCGAAGATCAAGCTCGTGATTTATTGTATCATCCTCAATTTCGTCCACCAATTTGGTGAGCCGCGGCTTGACGTCAGCCAATATTCGTGCGATGATCTGGGAGCGGATGGAAGTCGGTGTATCGGAGTTGCCCTTGGCGTCGGATCCGAACAAATCGCTCAGCACACTGGGGAGGATCTGCAAAGGTATTAGCTGGGCAAAGTAGCCACTGTGCAGCGGTACTTAAGTTGTATAAAACCTGCGGGACCATTGTTTCAACAGCATTTCCCACCACGTCGAGCACATCTGGCGCACGATAGGGAGACGAGATACGGCGAGGGCTGGGCGAGGCTGTGGCAGTCGTCGCCTTTTCCGTGGGCGAGCCCAAGACAGAATTCCCAGTTGCAGTCTCGGGTCGAGGTGCAGCGCACTTCCGCTTGTAAGGTGGTGATGAGCGCAACGGGCTACTCGTGTCTAATCAGCATGTCAGCACACTGCGGCTGTGAGCCAGCCCAGGCGCCTACCTCGTCGGTGTCGCTTGCCGGCCACATCGGCATACAACGGCGGTGCCTCGAGCGCATCGTCTCTTTGGGATGGTCCGAACATGGTCCAGTCGGCCTCTTTCGACCCAGCCACTCTGTAATTATTGGCAGGTATGGGGAAAAGGGTGTCTGGGCGGCTGACTAGTTGGTGGAAAGCTGAAAAATGGTCTTTATGGATGTAACTGTGGTCGAAAACGACAGCTATGTTGAGCGCCTGTGCAAGCCCTCGGAGCTCGTCAAAATGAGCCTCATGGCCTAATTTAGGCCCGAAGCAGCCGGAGGAAGAAGGACATCGGACGCGACACGGCTTGTGCAAGGTCAAATACAAAGTCATAAGCGTGGGCATGTTGTTGCGTGTGATTTGAGACCGTTGGGCTTGGGAGAGGGGTTCCGCAGTAGGTCGAAGGTAGGAGGAGCCAGACACCAGGTTGTCAACATCATAATTAAGGGCAAAGGCCTGCTCCTCTTGAAAGCCACCGACGTGGGCCGTGAAGCTGAGTGTGGTGGAGGCTTGTGAGCGCTTCTCGGAGTGTTTGATAGTTAGATGGCACGGCGACAGCATCGTAGGGTTTGAAGAATATGCCAACGCAGGAACATCCCGCAGGATGAAACGATATGTCATTGTGGTCAATATAAACTACCCAATGTTATACTCACCCCTACCCCCCTGCTGATGCAGAGGTAACCCACCCTCCCGGGCTTTGAGAGTCGTGGAGAGCAGCCCTGGCTCCAGTCACACGGTGGCAGCAGCACACACCTTCAGGCCCTGGCGCGTCTGCACAACTCGCAACTCTTCGGCAGCCGCCCCTCTCAACGCAGATTGCCAACGCGTGGGCTAGAAGCCGACGACGCCGTACGCACTGCGTGAAAGGCCTTGTGAGATGCGCAAGGATGACGGAGCGATCGGGAGCGAGCGTATAGAGGCAAACAGGTACGAGAAGACGGGCGCGCTGGGTCGGTACGAGGACAAGCGGAGTAGGCGAGTGTAATGAAGGTAGTAGGTTAATGGGCGTGGGCGATGAAGTCGAGTGTGGAGGTGGCTGGAGAGGGATGAAGGACCCGATTTACCTGCATGCCGCGCACGGTGCCTACCGCCTCTTGGCATATCGCACTTCCCCAAAGCGGACTAGGCTCACCCCCGATACTTCCAGTGCCCACACCACGCACTAGAGACGCTACGTCCTCACAGGAAGAAGTACGTAGCTGTGGAAGGATTGCACCATTTCAGTTCATTCTACACTCTCGTTTAAGTTGTTTCTCACTCGGCTGCAATCTCTCCAAGGACTGCAGGAACTATTTTTGTGATGTGCATCTACGACTTTGCTACTCCTTTCATCTAGAAAGTGTAGCTTTTATCATAGCGAAAGCGCCCGTGCTACATCGCAGCCTCACAAGATGTTTCACTACAAAACTCGGATTCGCCCACGCTTTCTTTGAGCACATTCAAAAGGGTGCCGTGGACTACACCCTGGGTGAAGTATTCGACCTCGTCCTCTGGAAGAGGCTCTTCTCCACCGCACAGGCTCTTCTCCACCGCACAGGCTCCTTTATGCGGTTATCCGTGACATTCTCCACCCTTGCGTCCAGCTAGAGCTACTAGAAGAAATCCATGCATTCGATGTATATCTAAGGGTGATCGACGGCTGTCCTAGTCGCTTGTCTCTACGTAAAGCATCAAGCGCATCCAGAAGCGCCCTCGAGCCAGAAGATTTACTGCCACCAACAATGTCACGGTCTTATGCTGCCTCACTGTCCATTTTCGGTAATCTTCCGAGCATACTCAATCTTTCGATACCTTCTAGACCCGCTGCTTTCTTAGCAGCTAGTCCCACGGTGCGATTCTCGTTTTGGCGCTCTCCTTGTCAGCAGTCAATCAATCCATGGAGATAAATGGTTTCTATATCCACGTATGCTCCTACATGTTCACGAGCGTCTCTCCACCCTTCCTTTTGAAGGATACTTAGAGTATTAGGTGGGGTACATCTACCGAAAACACCTGATGTCCTTGTGCTTGGACTGAGAGGCGATTATATGGATGCGGACAGAAGGCTCTTTAAGGGTTAGATCTGTTTGGGCATTGGACGAAAACTCTCCCATTGCGAGGTAACAGTCATCCATCTATCGTTCTTTTAGAGAGGTACGGTGACTATGTTGATATGTCAAGGTGGTCAGGACTCCGATACGAATGTGGGCGATGTGCCATGGACCCAGCCCCGACCTCTTGCATGACTACGGTTTGTATCAAATCCGATGACCAATTTTATCTAAGCTGAGAAGATATCATTCAACTGGGGCGGTCCTACAGCAGGCGCATCTAATTGTTGATGATATAAGGCACAGTTCACGAATGAACATATACTCTACTTGAACTCGACTCGAAAACGGTCTAGCTTGCATCTTGAAGAATTGGTAGAGCTCTGGTGCAGATCACCTTCTTTTGGCTGGAAGAAATTCTAACAATCATGATTCTTTTGTTCGTTCTGGAGTGTATAGTTCAATTTTCCGATTGGATGTGAAACCAGAAGGGCCGAACAGATTCAGGCGCCAAGGCGCGAGCTACAATAATAGCCCTGAAAGAGTGGATTCCTAATTACCTAGGAAATGGTTAGGGGTCTGAGCCGAACCGCATTGACTACACCGAGTACAGCGAACTCCTTAAGTATACCTGCTAGTTCGCGATTTGGTGGCTAATACCACGTTCGCTTTTGCATCGACTCTACCTATCCTTCGTTTAATGGGTATTGTCATATGGTGCACAACTTTCCAATTTCAGTTCAACACAGTCATTCAGGCAACCATTCTCATCATGGGGCCCTACCTACGCTACCTTAGTTGCGCCTTTTCCTTAGTCTCAGTTCTCTTACCTGGAACCTCCGCTTCGCAAAGGTTTTCCGAACCCAAATCTGCCAGGAACATCGCGCTGCAAGATCGAGATGCGTACATGCAAACATCGGCAATGTGGCCTCGTGGGGTCTCGGGCACAATTCCTCCACCGAAAGTTGCGGCTCAGATCCCAGGCGACTTGCTCAAGCGCCAGAGCAACGGAACGACCGATGGATCTGGCGTCTTCTTCAAAGACAACAATGTGTGGTTCCGAAGTGCTAATGGGCAGGAGGTCCAGATTTCCACCACGGGAACGAAAGCCAGTCCCTTCAGCAATCTGACTTACACTTCGCCAGACAACAAATTCGTTGTTGTGTTCCAGTCTACACCAGCCCAGGAACACACAGTCTACCAGGTCGAATCCAGCCCTTACGACCAGCTCCAGCCCCGCTTGCATCAGTTTCAGTACCTGAAGGCAGGAGATAATGTGACTATTGATCGACCTCGAATGTTCGATTTGACGAACCAACGTGAGGTTCCGACCGATGACGCGCTGTTCAACAATCCGTACCAGGTGTATTCTCTCAATGGAGGCTGGAACGTGGAAGGCACGGAGTTCCGCTTTCTTTACAATCAAAGGGGCCACCAGATTTTCCGTGTCCTGGGGATGAACACTCAAGGAGACGTGCGAGCCATCATCGAGGAGAAGAGCGACACATTCTTTGACTACTCGCAAAAACTCTACTACCGAGAAATCTTCAACTCAAACTCTACTAGCGAGATGATTTGGGCTAGCGAACGCGACGGTTGGAATCACCTCTATCTATACGACATGAATGATGGTAAGGTGAAGAACCAAATCACGAAAGGAGAATGGCTGGTGCGGTCAATCGACTATGTGGACGAAGCGAAACGGCAAATATGGGTCAAAGTATTCGGCGCAGTGGAAGGACAGGACCCATACTATGCCCACCTTGCGCGTGTGAACTTTGATGGCTCAGACTTCAAAATTTTGACCGAAGGCGATGGCGACCACTCGTGGTACTTTAGTGATGACCGCAAAACGTTTACGGACTCCTGGTCACGCATGGACATGGCTCAGAAAACCGTGACGCGCGACGCTGAAACAGGCAACACCACCACTGATGTCTACTCGGGAAATCTGGACTATCTTCTCTGGCCCGTCCCAGAGCGCTTCGCAGCGCTAGGCAGAGACAACAGCACAATGATATATGGCCTCATCTTCCGCCCCTACGGGATGGACAACAGCTCAAGTTATCCTGTCATCGAGAAGATCTACTCCGGTCCACATGACTTCTTCGTGCCAAAGTCATACATGTCACATGATGAAGCGCATCGCATTGCAAACGAGGGCTTTGTTGTCGTTCTCATTGACGGCATGGGTACGAACTGGCGCTCCAAAGCCTTCCACGATGTCGCACACAAGAACCTCAAAGATGCAGGCTTCCCCGACCGCATTGCCTGGATGAAGGCGGCGGCATCGACACGCCCCTGGATGGACATCAAACGCGTTGGTGTCTTCGGCGGCTCCGCAGGTGGCCAAAACGCAATGGCTGCTCTCCTTTTCCACAACGATTTCTACAGCGTCGCTGCCGCAGACTGTGGATGCCACGACAACCGCATGGATAAGTTATGGTGGAACGAGGCGTGGATGGGGTATCCCGTGGACCAGAGCTACGCAGATAGCTCTAATGTTGCCAATGCAGAGAAGCTGCAGGGAAAGTTGCTGCTTACAGTTGGAGAGCTGGATACGAATGTAGACCCGGCGAGCACGATGCAAGTTGTCAAAGCACTCAACAATGCAGACAAAGATTACGAGCTGTTGGTTATTCCCGGCGGAGAGCATGGAGTGGCCACAAACGACGGGTATACCATGAGAAGGACGAGAGATTTCTTGTATCGTAATTTACGAGCATTGTGATTACTAGAAAAACCCGCTACAGAGCTGAAAGGCATGTCATATAGCAAACTAGAAATTCTAAATTTAATATTAAAGTCGAATCAGGAAAGACAAACGGTCTCATTCTTTCTCACTTTCACCGACTTTACATTTGCCAACTTCGAACAGTGAGTCTGTGCTCAAGAGATTGAGCTGTACATCTGATTCCTCCGGTTTCTGTTGCACGCTTTATAGCATAAACTCACGGTCTACATGGTATTAGACATGACTATCTCATTCATTCAGGGTGTGGAGTGTCTAAGAGTGCCTCATAACGCTGAAGAACCACTTTTCCTCACTCTTTCACCATTCGCACGAGGCTGAAATCCCTTCTTATCGTGAGCTTGTAGTTCAACAATGGACTCTGATGAAATCTTTTGCCTAATCTGTGGTGTGGATGTCCTGATTTGCCGTCCAGTTCAATTTGAACCTTGAGAGAAGCAGAGTTTGAAACTCTCTCCCTTCTGTGCCATTTATGGCAAGGGTCCTGGGATCATCGATGATCAGATGCATATTTCGAAGCAAGGTATGGGGAAGATCGTATGTAAGTTCAATCTATCAGGTTTCTTGGTGACGAAGTCAACCCCACGGATATCAGACTTGGCGACCTATCAACATAGAATAGGAAGTTGAATCTGCCAAGCTCTATTGTTTGCGAGTGTCCCAAGGACGTACTTTGAGGGATGGAATACAGCCAAAGATCTGATTTCTTCGATGTGATGGTTACATCGAAGTTCGTCTCAAGCGCTGCAGAACAGTGGGGACACGGCCAACGGCAAGACTATATCTGATGTTAATGGCACTGGCAACGAACAATTAAGACCAGAGATCCGGGGATGGAAACGATTCGCTGGAGGCAAATATGAATCCTGCTCAGAAAGGGTGGGGATGGGGGCAACGGCCCCGCCACGCTGTACATCGTGCTAAATCTTGTGGGGTTAGCGCTTAGTATAGCGTGAATACGCAGGTAACTACGCCGCATTGATAAGACAGGCGAGACATCAGGATCAGTTGACGCCTAGTTCATTCGGGCTCACGTGTCATATTCAAATATTCCCTTACAACTGGACGGTGAAAGAGGCTGAGGGTCCAAGCACATTCCAATTTGGAAGCCTTCAGGGTTTTAGCCAACATAACTCTGAAGACTGCTTAAGTCAAAGACACTGTTGGAAAAAATCAAAATTCTAGTTACCCCGAGCATCGTCACAATTATCATAGTCCTGCGACGGTTGAACCTGAAACTCCAGTGCTTGCCCAGTACCTTGACCCCATCTCTTTTGGCTATCTCCTCACTCCCTCGTTACATACTCGCTATCCGCAACGAAACAGAGATAAATTTACTTCATAGTCTTATCGGTGCCATTAACTCTTGACGTGCTCTTACCTGCACCATGGGTCCTTCATGCAATGCTATATAAGCATCAGCCAAGACGTACTGCCTCGGGTCCCTCGAGCCCCATCCCAACTTGGCATTACCGGCGCCGACGTCTGTGCCTGGCGCAAGTCTCACATCCATACGCCACAGTGTTCTTGTAACAATCATAGACAGCTGCAGCATTACCAACTTCTGTCCTACACAATCTCCAGGTCCCTTGAGAAATGTATGAAGTCCACGTTTAAGCTTGCGTACGTCTTCCTCAGGATTGAGCGTTTCAAGCTCCTCCGAGACAATCCACCGCTCCGGTCTGAATGTGTAGTCATCTCCGTAGTGCCCTTCGTGACGACCCATAGCCCAGTTGGGAGTAGCAACAATGACGCCTTCCGGATAATGCTCCCCTTCGATGGTCGTACCACCCGACAATACTTCCTTTGCTAACTCACTAGGACATGCAGGTGCCAAGCGTAAAGTCTCGTCAATACAAGCTCGCAGGTATTTGCAATCAGTCAGCAGCTTAGGGCCATAGGCAATTTCCTCAGGATTGCTGAAGGTTTCTCGAATCTCTTTGACCAGTTTCAGATAAACCCGTTGGTTATGCGTAAGGTAGAAGAACATGCTGCTTATAGTGATGGCTGTGGTATCTGAGCCCGCCATTATCAGTAGGCTGGACTCAGCTAGGAGTTCTTTGTAATCGAATGCTGGCTTGCCGGTGTCCGGGTCTTTGGCGCTGCACAAGAAGTGAAGCATGTCTTCTCTTTCGGTTGTCGTTGAACCTTTTTCGCGTTTCTGCTGCTCTTCCAGGCGTTTCTTCACAGCACCCTCAACGAAGGTGTAATGGTCCTTAATCGTTTGCGGAATGGCATGTTCGAGAAGATTGTCAAGACCTCGAGGCTTCAACCATACTAGAAAATCGAGGAACGGCGTTTTCGTTATCTTGAGACTTCTTTAGTGTGGATCTTATCAGAACATACGCATTGGCATGCTTACTGGATAATTGTAGATAGCGAAATCGTCGAATGCAAGCGGGATCTTTTTCATCGGATTATCTCCAGGCTCCTTGGTATTCATTTGTGCCCCGAAGCACAAATCCATCAACACGTCGAAAACGAGGTACATGGATGATATAGAAACATCTGTCGGTGAAGACCAGGTGTCACCTTTTGTAGAATTCGAGTCGAGAAATAGCTCATTCCATCGATCGGTGTGCTTCGCTATGAAAGCACCCGCAGCTTTAACAGAGTGGTCAGTGAACGCCAGATTCAACAGACGCCTTTTTTTGGCATGAAGTTGAACGTCAGAGGTAAATAACGTGTTGAAATCATCAGTATTTCGAGACCAGACGTCGTAGAACTTCCCTTGTCTCACATTCGCTTTGTGGGAAAAGATTGAGTTGTATGCATCAGGTGAATTGAAGACGACGAGATTTGGCGATGCGCGGACTTTCCCGCCGTACAACTGGAATAACTGCCAAAACCATACGTGACGATCACGCTTGATGGCGTGATAAAACGATGGTAAAGAAGACACTCGACACAGGAAAGGTCCAGGTAGGTGCGAGAGCGGGTGAAAGAATAGGTTGTAGACAGTTGAAGCTAAAATCTTCACTACTGGTGAGCAAAGGATGACTGCCGATCTTGTGCCTCGCTCTTTACTTACATAGCTAAACAGGAATCCTATCACGAGTACCAAAAGTGTGCTCATTTCTAGCGTTGATGCAAGCTGTTTTACGATTCGCTATACACTTGAGACGATAAATGAAGCCCTAAACCTCAAATGTCTGAAATAGTCTACAATGGAGGTGCATGCAGAACGTGGAGCAAACGGTGCTCACTTATGTGCACTTTCTCACTGTTGGAGAATCGTCGCCAGATGCTAAAGGCCTTCCGACGGGAACCTCGTTAAGTATTTTTTCTACTCGTTTGGGCGGCTACACGGCAGTGCATCCCCATTTCTCCCTCGGACAAACTCATTTGCAGGTTCTGAGTGGTGGTAACGTGCATTGCATATCATCTGTATGCGAGTAGCACGTAGCCCCCAGCGCAGCGCTTCGCGCATGCGTGAGGGATACCTATCATGGCATGGGCCTTGTGTGAGCAGCTGTGCCGTCTGTGTACATACACTAGTCCCAGCAATGTGTATTCAATCGTATTGAATCTATTTGCCTCGGCAAAACGGAGTCCATTTTGAGAGAACCAAACACTCGGTAACATCTAAAATGACTATGTATCACACGTGTGGAAAGAGGGGCGATAACCTCTGCCGCGGGGCTCTGAAGACCGATTCATCCCAAGAGTTACCCTCGAGATCATAATTCAAATTCGGCGATCACTCCGTCATCTTCTCATTGTATTGTACACTCAAGCATCGTAATTTCACGCTTCTCACTGACATTGCACAACCTTCATCACCATGAATTTCTCTCAATAAAACCCAAACCAGGCAACAGAAATTGGAATTACCACCCCGCCAAGGGAAACGGTTAGGGATCCAAAGAACGAGAGTGGCGATTGTCAAGAGTCGCCAGATGATGGTGATGCGGAGCACCGCTATATGAGCGGATGGTGACTCCACCTAAATACTCTAAGTCTTTTAGTCTTGCTGTTCTTGGTGCAAATGGAATCGTCAATCGCGAGCACAACACTGCTCAGTATCACGGATCAATTTGGAGGATACGAAAAGAGTTCTTGGGTCTTCACGGCATATATGTTGACCTACTGTGGTAATTATACCGGGCAAAGTCGACGCTACTGTATCATGCTCATTACTTTGAGGATTCCAAATGATATGGGCGAAATGGTCTGACATTACTGGGCGCCGGTTCGCTCTACTTTCATGCCTGGTCATCTTTACAATCGCTTCCGCCCTTTGTGGCGCGAGCCAGAGCCTGATGCAACTTATTCACTTCCGCTGGGTTCAAGGAATCGGTGCTTGTGGCATTTTTGCTATGGCACAAGTCTCTCTCTTTGAGCTGTATCCACCTCATCAGTGGCCAATCTACATGAGCATTTTCACCGCTGTTATTGCATTGGCAGCCATCACGGGCCCATGATGGGTTGTGTCATCACAGAAGGTGGAACCTGGAAGTGGATATTTCTTCTCGAATTAGTTACGTTTTGTGAAAGATTGATTCATCTTCGATAACCTGCTGCAGTGTTCCGGTGTGTATCGTTGTTCTTCCTACGATATACTTCGTTTTCCCACAAAGCCGCGCCTTGGCCACTTCTCGTAGAGAGCGAATCACACACATAGTCTCTCCCCTTTCCCTTCGTAAGGTCGACGCCATTGGATCGATTACCCTTCTTGCTGCATCAGTGCTCTTGTCCACTGGCCTTCAGCAAGCGGAGACCGGGTTATCTAAGACATCCTCTGTAGTCCTATCATTGCTACTCTGCAGTATACTGTTGATCAGTGTTTTCCTCCTCTGGAAACGGCACGTTACCATGCGAGGGGAGTATCCAGAACCAATCTTCTCTTGGAGATTTTCCAAAACCGTATACAGATAGGGATGATCATGTATGTGACTGAAAACGCATGCAACCGTCGACTAACATACAAACCGGAAACACCTTCTTTGTTGGAGCGGTACTCTATATTTGTACAGTGCAGATCCCATAGAGGTACATTACTGTACATGGCCTGTTCCATTTTGCCTGCGGCTACTAAGCTCTTATCATTCGGGGTTCTTGTAGCAGGTGGTTCTTCAATCGCCGCAGCATTGATGGGAAGATTTCCAATAGCCCCGTGTTGGATGGTTATGTTTGGTGCGATTTGGTAAGTTGGGTTAGGGTTCTTCTTGCCAGAATTGACCACTCGGCCCAGATTGACACATCACAATACCCCTTCCAGGTAATGGCAGGTCTTGGAGTGGGCGTTGTTAACGCGGCTCTCACACTTCTGGTGCCATATGTCATTGACAAGAAAGACCCTGGTCAGTCTGGAACTATTCTCAAAGAACTGAACTAACAACAATATAGCCACTGGAACAGCAGCCAATTCTCAATTCCGGATGTTGGGTGGTCTTATCGGATTGTCGATCGCCATCTCTGTTTCCACACCACATATACGAGTTCAACTACTAGAAATGCTCCCTCCATCAGATGTAGAGCATTTTCTTGAAAAGGCGCACACAGTCGAGTTGCTATATACCAGTTCCGTAACCGGAATAAGACAAATATTTCCAATGGGCTACGGTTTACAAATTAAGGTCCTTGTGGGTTTTACAGTCAGCCAGGTCGCCTCAACGCTATTAACGTGGACCAATCGAGTCGCGGAGCCCAAAAAATGGAATCATGAGGAAGGCATAGAGCAGTCATGCCCTAGTAGTTCTGATCGCGTATTTCATTGCTTAGCCATGATATGTGCATGTGCAATTGCTTTTCATAGTGCCTTCACAGTACCTTTGAGTTCCTCTTTTGTACTTCCATTTGGCATGTCATGACCACCCGTATGAATGTACTTCTAACAACTGATATCTCCACAAATCAACTCATGAAATTTTCAGGTGTCCAATTGTGCCCCTGACAAGTCGTGCCTACCGACAATTACAGCTACCAAGATGTTCAATGCGTCGCCCCTGCCTTCGAGCTTCTCTACCTTCTTGGTCTGAAGCCATACAAGTAGGTTAAAGGCGTATAGTAGAGCTAGGCCTGCACCTTAACTGAAATCAAAGACAACATCAAATGGTGCCTCCTGAATGGAATATTATTTAACGCACCCAGCACGTCCATAGTGGATTCTCGTGTATTCTTATGATAGGAATACTGGGGCTTTGTGGCGTCAGACATGTCCTCGAATTCTGCCCTTCAACACATGAAGAATGAAACTAGATGGATTTTCGGAAGCTCACCTGGTGCCATCGGCCAATCTATGATACCCCCGAGAAATTCATTGGTCTTCTCTAAGCTCGTGCCAAAGGGCAGCTAACGAGATCAAGGTTAGAACGGTCTTGCAAAGCAAGAAACATACAGATTGGGTCTGCATGTACCAGTCTGCATTTGAAATTTCTGTAGCATTTACCAATATTCATCATGGCGCAATGGTGTAGCTATAACTATACCTAATTACTAATAACCATTCCATGTAAGCATAGAAAATGCATGATCTCTCGGTATTCAAAATAGACATGGATTCTTTGTACATCCAAAGATCTTGTGATCTGTTTTTATATTTCATTCAATTAGTCAACTCAGTGGTTGCAGCCAGCGTCCATTGCAGACGCTTCTCTGTGATGCGTCCAAAGATACCGTCTGGAGCCGTCGCTCAGCTATGCGCATTGCATTCTTTCAGTCCCTGTGGTGAGCTTCAGATTAGCATCGGACTACGGCTTGCCAGCATACTTCGTGCCGAAGTGAAACTTCTGGAATCATTTTTCACTCAGAAGGGTCAGACGATGAAGGTTAATGCTGAAGCAATGGAATGATCGACTTCTTCATCGCCCCTTCGTCGCTACCTGAAAAGCCTGAAACACAAGTCGCCCGATCTGCCTTTCCTTAAGGTTGGTGCCAATATGGGTGGTTCGGCGATAGACATAGTGGGAACCATAGCAAACGATGTGACTGGGGTGACATTTAAGCATTATACCCATACTTATCTCAGTCCTTCATTGTTCAAGAATGCACAAAGAAGGTTTCCAGCCTTCTCGGCCTGATATTGGATATCGAAAGAGACTTGTTATCGTGAGGACAGGAGAATTATTTCTATGTTACTTTCGCGGACAATGTACTACCCGCCACGAAAAAAATATCTGCACGATGTAACATGTTCATAAGCTATCAAAGCACGGCCGAAAGCTTATTCTAAGAGACCTTACAGCCCCCAGACGATTGCAGACAGGATACATCTGGGGTCTTCTTCCAGTCCGAAAGTTCGCCGCGGAAGAGACACGTCAATTAAGCCCGTCATAAATATGCCGAGATTGGATCGATTGATACGTGATTGGTGTTTCTCTGCTACAGATCTTGTATTACCTGACTTTCCAGGTCAGCAGTGTAATCAGTCAACTTTTATGGTCTCGACCGCGCTGCCCCATGTTCTCCCAGGCGTGATTCCGCCTGCAGCATTGATTGCTCCAAACTATATTTTCGATTCCTCGTCAAAAGCCCTATTTGTACTGGAAATATCCGTTGCATCGTTGCCTAGTAATAATGGAGATATTCAAAATATGATGAATCTTACTGATGCCGCTTCTTTGCCAATACGTGACGAATTCGCTCATGAATTCATCTTCTTGAATGAAACCGAGGCTCCAATTCTACTTGTTATACGTTATTAAATTTTCACTGCTATAAACACTGTACTTTCTTCTGCTCGAAGCACTCTGTAGGTTAGGCAAGGAGGTGGAGGATAATCGGTATTGAAATTTGAGTATGCCATGAGCGATGGCTTCTGTTACATGAGTCGAAGCAAGAACACGAGAGTCAAACTTGTCATAATCGCATTTGACAGCAAACCTACTCAACGCACCCCAGGTCGCAAAGACCGTTGGGAGAACGCATTTCAATGATGAACAGAACCTGAATATAGCATGGTACAGGGGAGGCCTCACATCACCAGGATGCGCATGGCCAAACCTGTCGATTTGTTTATATTCAAGCACAATTCATGTCCCGTTGTGAGCCAAAAGGTTGGTAGGCAAAGACTGAAGGTGGCAATGCGAGGGGAGGATTACTGGATACGATTGAGTACACTCAAAACCCAAACGAAGAGTCATTTGCCCGAATATAAATTCGGGATTGAGATCAAAGCAATAGGCCTCAATTCCAAAGACCTTGTAACACTTCTCGATCAAGTAAAAAGCGACAACCTTGGGCGAATAAGCTGGTATCGGTTCGTAACATCAGGCCTGGCGACCGTGTTGCTGCTGTTCCGAATAAGGATTTCTTCACAACATATTGCCGTGCTCACGGAAAAAACGTAGTCCGGATTCCAGACACGATGATCAGCTTCGCAGTGACTGTCGGGGTTCCCGTCTCATATTGCACTGCCAACTAGTCACTAGTAAATGTAGCTCGACTGTGGCCTGGGGAGACAACATTGATTCATTCAACTGCTGGTCGAACGGGACAAGCTATGGTGAAAATGGCGCAGTGGACAGGAGCTTCCATCTTTGTCGTTGTTGGTGAAGCTAGAGAGAAATCTCTTTTTTAGGTCTACAGGAATCCCGAATCACGCATCTTCTCTTCGCGTGACAGCTCCTTTTCTGCTAGTATCAAATGGAAGACCAAGAGAGGAGCCGACGTTGTAGTCAATTTTCTATTGGAATTGTCGATGGAGGACTTATTGAACTGTATCGCATCTTTTGCACGCTTCGCGAAGATAGGTCTGGAAGATGCTTATATGAGAAGAAGTCTTTCCATGTTTACGTTCACTAGCAGTGTTTCTTTCTCATCGGTTGACATGAAACTTATCTTTCTAAGCAAATACAGTCTAGGCGAACGCTTGGTCATAGAACTGTTCAATTCGTTGAGCGAAAGTGTTTTACAAGCGACTCAACCTCATCTGTATAGTCTTGGGGGAATTGAAGTAGCTTTCAGGTATTTTCAGAATGGCAAGAGCTCTGGAAAAATGGTGGACGAGGTAGAGGCCGACGAAGTGCTTTCGGTAAGTTTGTGCTCGCTCGGGTAGTAAATCAAAGCTAACAACGGGCATATGGATTGTTCAGAAGCCTTATTCGTCCTACCGTTTGCCGGAAGATCCAAGTTACCTCATCGCTGGAGGCCTGGGCAACATTGGCTGTAGTACCGTCCGTTGGCTGGTTAGCCGCGGTTACCTAATCTTTCTGACACGTTCCTAAACCTCACAAGATGCTGAAAACATTCAGATCATCTTGCACGATTTTTGAAGAGCCGGCGTGATGGTAGAATGCCCCGTCTATGGCATCACAGACCGTTCTGCGTTCGTAAAAGCTATCGTGGATCTATCAAAAACCATGCCACCCATTAGAGGCTGTGTTCAAGCAGCCACGGTTCTTCGTGTAAGCAGTTCAGGGGAAACCATAGGCAGAAATGATCGGCGCTGACTATTCATAGGATGCAACGTTATCCACCATGTCTATAAATGAGTGGAGAAGAGCGGTTCGACCAAAGGTAGACGGTTCTTGAAATTTGTACCTGGCTGTACTCTCGGACATGGATTTTTATTTTCCTTTCATATGTAGCTGGTATTTTTGGGAACAGTGGCCAAGCTAATTATGCAGCTGGTAACACTTATGAGGCTGCTCTAGCGGGATGTTTGGTCTCGAAGAGCAAGAGAGCCGTATCGTTGGACATTGGCTATGTCCTCGAGGATATCAAAGATGCAAAAGCAGGATATCTTTTGACCGCATGACCAAGGTCCTAAAGTTTCGCCCCAGCTCGCTACTAGAGATTTTCGCCATCGTGGATTACTATTTCCAGCCAGGGCTTCTATCAACACCATCTCAAAGTCAACTCACCACAGGACTGGAACTTCCAGCAGACATAAAATCGAAAGGCCATGAGATCCCGCAGCTCTTCTACAATCCTCTGTTTCGGTACACGTTCCAGAAGCAGAGTCTTCTCTTTCACCCGTGCAAGCAACATCTGCGCAGCAATCGCAGTCTGTATCCTCGGCATTTATAGAAGCATCTTCTATTCAGGAGGGCGACTAGATTATTACACAGGTATTTAAACAGAAGTTGAGCAGGATATAGGTGTCCCGTACGAGCACATTGATCTCAGTCACTCCCTAGATTCGTACGGCGTGGACTCACTTGTGGGTTTGGAGCTCAGGAATTGGGTTGCAAAGAAAATTGAGACAGATCTGGCGGGGTTCGACATTTTGAGTGGTGTTACCCTAGAAGATATCGCACGTATGGCTGCCTCGAAGAGTGCCCTCAGGCCTCGGGAATGGGCTACGTGATACGCGAGTTATGAAAGGGGTAATAGAGTATGCCAGAGATTTGATCGATGTCTATTTAGGTTACGCTGTCTTAACATCCTAGCGCGCGACGTTCATGCAAGATCTTGCCATATATGGCTAAATTTACACATGCACCTATTTTCAGTGCCGATCACCAGAGCTCGCTCCGATCTTAGGCTCAGAAAGGATGAACGTAATATTTGAGATTACCAATAGCAAGTACACAAAAAAAATGTAAATGATTTATTGGGAACATTCAAGGAAAAGTTACATGTTCGCAGGCTGTTATTGCCTGCTGCGACCCTTGTCGTCTACCTGAAGTTGCAGTGATGACAGGGCCTCCATCTACCCCTTGTGACCAACACATTTGTTTTAATCTTACCGTGAAAGCCACTATGGGGCTTGACCTGAAAGTTTCTTTAGCACCACTTCCATGCTCGGATTTGGATAAGAGAAGTTTCCAGCAGGGATTTGCGCATGTCTCTCTGTTATACCATCAGGTAGGCAAATATCATAGTTTAAGAGAAGCTTCACTAAGATCATCTTGATCTCATGAGCGGCAAAAAAGCGCCCAGGACACGCATGCCTGCCGTACCCAAAAGCCATATTTTCTTCGTTGGCAGATACTAGCTGAGCGCGCGCTTGGTCACCCGCCGCACGCGCTTTTACTCGCTGCTTGTAATGCCGGAGACTGTCGAACTTGGTAGACTCATTCTGGGGTCGACATCGGCGTCCACCGCGAAAGACAGGGCCTTGATAGTAACACCAGTTGGTATACGCTGGCCGTTGGAGAGGGTGAAGGGCTTCATGACACGGCGAATGAATGTTGCTAGGTGTTATGTTAGTTCTCTGCGCTCATCACTAGAACTAGATGACTGACTGTATCCGATCGGATAATAGCGGGTGACTTCCCTTATATAAGAATCCAATTTTAGCATCTGCTGAAGGGCCTTGTTTGTTACCAAGCCGCCATTATCAGCCAGCACATTGGAGATTTCTTCTCGAAGCTCAGGCACACACTCAGGCATTGCAGCAAGTGTATATACTACGTTTGTGACCGTCGCTGTCGTTGTGTCAATAGCCGCGAAAGTGAGCACCAGCTGGAGGTTTGTGAGCTTCGCCAGACTTTCACCAGAACGCGCGATCAACCACTGAATCATGTCATCCGGTCGTTCCCATGCCGCATCTTCCTTTGCCGCGTCTTTTCTTCGACGAATTTCCGGACCAATTATGTCCATCGCTGCGCGCTCTCTGTCCCTCAGTGATTTGACCTCCGGAAGACGAGGAGCAAGTAGACGCTTCAGCAAGGGACGCACTTTCTTTACCCCCATGGCTGCATTCACCACATCTAGAGTGTATTTTACGGCACATTCGAGGTAAGCAGGGTTGCGGCAGAGGTCTTTACCCACAAAAAGGCGCCCAGATACTTGAGCTATGACGAACGCCAAAGAATTGTATATCTGAACTCCAGTTGGGCTCTCGCAAGGAGGAATGAAGCTGTTCATGGCAATCTCCATCTCCTCAAATAGTTCAGCGCTCAGGCGTGCTAAATTACGATCAGTATTGACCTTTCTCGTATGATGGCAGCCTTAATTTACTGAGAGCAGGCGTGAGATCAGCTTGTATAGAATGAGCCAGAGCAGATAGATCGGCATCTAGACCGGTGTACTTCGATTCTAAAGTCTTAAATTCTTAGCTTTTACTCAAACATGTATCGCAAACCTGATACGAACCTGTGACGTAGCTTCACGAATGCTCAGAACGTCATCAGGTAGTTTTCTCAGCTCTGAAAGCATGCTGTGGGGGACGATAAGAACATTGCCTTCCTCCCATGATGTGAATCGATATATAGTATCCTTGAACTATGGAATATCAGCCGCTGCGAGTAACCTAGTGGTGTCCACCAACTTTCTTGTAACCATCAGTATAGAATGTTCTTGCAGATGTGAAGAAGTAGTGTTCTTGCTTTTCATCACTTAAGTGGGTGCTGAATAATGGAAACCTGACCAAATTCGATCTGTTCTTAAAGTAGGGAACACATGCAAGGAATACAAACACCACCGACGCTAACAGTAAAGTCCGTGCTGTGTGTGCAGTAGCTCCGATAAACAGTGAGTCCATTTTGATATGTTGGCAGCTTTGAATAAATGGGCATCAACTTCAACGCGACGCATTCGTACTTATGTCTTTGGGCGGTGCACGTTTCAGCAGTCCGAACCTAATCGTATACGAGATACCCCATATCTGCGTATATGCTTCAATGTTCGGAAATTAAGTTTCATTCGACTCTTGTCTCTGTGGACCTGGAGTAGTGCGACCTATGAGATTGGCTTCAGTTCCTGAACACTCTAAACCTTAAACAATCTAGCGATACACCAACAGATGTCCTTACTTTTAACTTTCTTACCAGCCTTGTTCTCTTCCGCTTTCGATCATTTTAGTGTTGATCTCACAAAGCCCATCTATCTTCATATGCGCTATCGGTAATACTATACCAATAGATGAATCGGCATACAAGTATACGTGGAACATCTACAGCCTGCACGCAAATTACATAGATATCTTCACCATCTTGAGAAGGTTACTTCATAAAATTGTCGGTCGCAAGACGCAGTGTGTCACATTGAATTGGTCCAATCCGTACTTCACGTAATTAACTTTCATCAACAGTGGTTCTATTGTACCATGTTTCGTGGCGGAGATGCAACTCTCATACAATGTTCCAACTCACTTAAGCTGACATGACAGGGGTTCAAAAGCACCGAACTGCTAGTGGTCGCAAATAACTTCCCCATGAAAGAGCGGTTGAATGATAGCAACTTTTTAGTATCTTGGTTCCTAATCATACAACCACTATTCAAAGTCTAGCGAGTCCATTCCATCACCAGATTGCGCAGATTACACCCGGATTGTATTCGCCCACATTTGATTACACTCGTGAAGTCCGGTGTTTGGGCCATCGTCACCCAACCATGGAAGGTTCAAAATATCGCAGAAGCAAAACTAGCATCATGATATTCATAGTGACCTTGCACGAGACCTCACTCAAACACATTAGTATTTAGAAAGCTATTTCATTCACATACTCCATTTAAAAAACACCCTAATACTGATAACAAAGGAACCCTCCATTAGCTTGGAGAACGTTCAACACAGGGACATCTGGTGCCAAACCGCCCATGAGGAGCAAGTCTTCAACAGAAGCACTCTCCATTTTTCCATGCGCACTAACTCCTTGGTATTGGTTAGAGCTTCTTGGATTCAGCTGTTGCCATCTCCACCAAAGTCGATCAAGTTGTGCGTGATGCAAAAAGAAGACTGGATCTACACAAAACAGTTTGTTAACTAATGGAAAAGCTGGAACAAAGGTAGAGCTTACCTGAAGGGGCCGTCAGTAGAGAGAAATCGCCACGTATACTACGCGGTATCGCGAGATGAGGACCATTCTCCAACCCCAGATTGAATTCGTTGTAGTTGTCAAGAGAAAGCAACCCTTCGACTATCTCCGGACTGATCATGGTTGACTTATTTTTCAGATCATCCCCAACTAGAAAGCCTCTTGACAAGCAGTGAGGGTATGGCTTTTCGTCTAGGTATGGTATAACAAACTCTTTAAACGGGCCATCGCGGACGCAGTAACCGCCAACTATTGCATGAGAGGATGGCTCCGCATATCCTGTCGTTCCGAAACCGTGTTCACTATTCCAAATGGGTGCCTTAGTGATATCCTCCCAGTCGAGCTGCCAATCCCAGAATCTACGTTCATCAGCTGGTGCATGCGTGGAAAACGTCAAGTGCTTACGGCATACTCCCAGTGTACCCGCACTTTTCTCTCAGGGTCGACTCGTAAATATGTACGAAGTATCTATGCCAAGCGACAAAAGGGGCGGCATCATGTACTGTTTTCAGGCTCAGCAAAAACATCACATTATCACTGTAGAAGTCGGTCGTACCATAGGCACCCACTCGACTATGTATCCACGGGAAATCGTCATACAGAGTGTGGTTTTCTCCTATCCTTGATGGATGCGTCTTCAGGCATTGAACCGCCGTGATGTATGCATGCCTTTGAGGTATTGTCAAGGTTCTCCACTCTCGGCGTGTGGTTGGATTTAAACAAGTAGTAGTTTTGATCGGATAATGACCATACACGTACCCGTAGGTATACGCAGATATCAATACCAGGACCAGAGTCAGTCCGAAGATTATGAAAAATGATCGATGCCTGGATTTTCGAAACTTGGGTGGATCATCATACGAACACTCTTCGTCTGGAATCGGCTTATAAGAAGAGGTAGAAATTTCAGATAGCGCAAAGGTCATGTTGTAAAATTTATTGATATACTTTCTGATGAGTTGTTAGCTACGAATGTATTTTTCAGTCATTGCATTAAATCGGGAGAGAAAAAGACGCAAATTGCCTACGCAGGAATGTGGTACCAGTCATCTGCAGTCTAAAAGACAAAGTTCAAGGTCGATTAACAAAGACTTCTCAGTATCGAGGCAAGGCTGACACGTCTTCCCTCTGACAGGGTGTTATTGGGGCGATAAAGACTAGGCCCTCTCCCGGCCCAGTAATGCGCAGCCGATCCAATTTAAAATATGCGGTGTCTGCAATATCATTTGCCCGATGCAGTCTCTCCGCTCTGCCCGGGCACAAGGGCTTGTAACCAACCATGTACTATGCTGATTTGGACCCCAGGGCCAACGGTATTCACACCAATCTATGATGAGCATTTTATATGATGACAGCTCTGGGCAATATTCAACCCTGCTGGAAATGCCGGTCAGGTCTCGGACATTGTAAATTCCAAGACTCCACAGGAACATATCATAGAGGATAAGTAACGGTACTCTTATGTAGTGTGTTCACGCACCGCCGCGAATCGAATCTTGAACTCTCCCACTCCAACCAAACCGCCCGAAGATTCATCATGAAGATCGCCAATGTGATTTCCCTCGGAATTCTTGGGTGTGCCGTTGCAATGCCTACGAGTGAGTATTTGATCCACCCAGCTTTGTATTATGCTATGTCTCAAGTACCGCCGACCTGACTGCAGAAATCACAGAAGTTGCTGAAGTCGCACACGCGGGTCATTCCACGGGTAATGCAGGCGATATTCAGGCCGACTATCGTCGCCACGTACTTGCAATCGAAGGGAAAGAAGACGCAGGAACTATTAAGGCAGACTACCGACGCGACGAAGACGCTGGCGAGATCAAAGCTGATTATCGTCGCGACGAAGACACTGGTGATATCAAAGCTGATTACCGTCGCGACATAGATACTGGTGAAATCAAGGCCGATTATCGCCGTGGGGTGGTCAGTGGTAGAAAGGAAGACAACTCTGAAGGTGACCTGAAGGCCGACTACAAGCGTGGTACCAGCGCCCGGGCAGCTGACGATGACGCCGGGGATATCACCGCGGATTATTAGTACAGTTATGCGTGATCTTGGACCTTCCACACTATAACTTGATATTTCGCACTTAATTCAACCCTGTTTCAACACAAGAAGCCGTGAGACGTGCATCTGTGACGCCACGCTCTGGAGAATCCCAGGTATGCCTCTTGTGTCATGGGCAATACGACGCGGACCGTCCCTCACCAGCAGATACGCGATGGGGCGAGATCGGCGCAAAAGCAAGCTAAGGAAAGCATCACCCGGGCTTCCATTTCGCGGGGGCGCGGATTCATCCGGAAAGCCAAGCTACGATCATGCAGAGCTTATCTGCATGTACAGGGGTTCTCGGGTTTCTATATGTCGCAGTGCACACCCAGCGCTTCCACCGACCTATCGGAAGCGAACTGCCGTCCTAGTGGTTGCCTAGCATGAGAATCGCATCAATTTCCTTTTCACAGTTGTGAAATGACGTTTCTTCAGAAATCAACCTTTCCTTTGTGGTGCTCACCCACAGGCTGCCAAGGCCCAGTACTCTTCGAGTTTCTTTGCGTACACAGAAAATAGACCAGAACACCATGACAGACGCCACATACTCCGAGGTACCACTTCTTCCAAGACCGTCACAAGATGGTAGCTCCGACACATTTGAGAAGTCTACTACCAATTATGTACGGAGACGGCGGACTCTCGATCTTCAACACAGGGGCTTTGTGATAACACTTCTCTTTTTCACTTTGGTCTCATTTACAATAAATGTGATCTTTGTCTTCAGAGAATTCTCTAAAACCTCGCTCCCATCAAGCTGTAGTGGGAGATCCGCATACACTGGATTGAGTCTGGACACCCCAAGTACTCATTTTCATCATACCAACTACTGGGGTTCCAACCAGACACTTGCAGATCAGCTCTGGGAAAATATTGATACGAATCCAATGGTAGTTGCTTTGACTGATGCCTTTGCCGATGCACACGATTTACCTCGTTCCGATCGATTTCCATGGGACAAAAGCAAAGGCAGGTATTTCATCAAGGTTTTCCATCAACTTCACTGTCTGGTGAGTATTGCTTGCTTCCTCAATCGTTTTTCTGCTAAAAATGCCTGTAGAAGTTTATACGAAGAGCCTTTACCGACTATCAACGAGGTCACCCTCCACAGCTGAATGGGCAGCACGTGCATCATTGCCTTGACACATTGCGACAGGATGTGATGTGCATGGCAGATGATACTCCTATGCCTACCGGTGATGAAGCAAGAGCCATTGGAGACGAACAGCCGATGGTCTGCCGGAACTTTGACAAGCTCGTCGAGTGGGTATATGCGCCTGAAAGACATGCTTGTCACAGAGCACTGGACGATTATCGTCCGATAACCCACTCCATTGAGCGATATGCCTTCTGCAAAAACGGTACCACCGAGTTCATCAACATGCAGCATTACTTTGATGAACATGGACATGTGAATCCTTGGGGTTGATCTTATATACGTACACGACAACGTTTCCAATCAATGCGCTTCCTGAGAATTCTGGATTCCAAGACTCACTCTTCTCAGTATATAAATTTGCAAGCATCAATGTACAACATTTTCTCCCACTAAGAGTATCAAGCTCTAACTATCCTATTTTCCAAACTACGATCTATCTGCTTCCTTCACCAATACAATACCAATACCTCATGTCTAGAAGGGGTCCGATGTTTGATCGACCCGGACACTCTTCATGATAATGGATTCCCCTTGCACCTGTCTACCAATTTGGGAGGCATTCGAGTGCAGGGACGGATCGTAACCCACATTATGCGATTGGGAATCTCCCTTTGAATTCAGACCAGCATATTCCGACGGCTCTGAGACTTCGAGTCTGGTACGTGCGTTTCTGCGACCGAAAAGCCTAGGGATCAACGGAAGACAACAAACTACAAGGCCCGATGACACTTCAGCCACGGCCCACAGGGATACAGGTACCAGCGAGACGGTAATATCGTGGTTGTCCAGGCTGCGGATACTCTCGACAAGTCGCATGACACTTGTTACGCAGGCGCTTCTCAGGGTCAGTGTTGAGCTTGAGCTTATGTTCATATCCCCACTTACAAAAAGCCAGTCGCAAAGATGAGTGAGACACCGATCTTTTGTTTCGTCCTGAGGCGCAGTTTCCATGTCCAAACAAGTGGTAATATAAGGATGACCCAGTCATCAATGACGTTGATAACTCCGGTTGCCACAAATGTCTGGTTGATGTTTATGCACGTTCCTGGAATCATTGGATTCCATATTTTCTCTCGTGGCCTGCACTGGAATATCTCAAGAAACATCAGAGTTGTGAAGAATACAGTATTCAGTCCGATCAAAGTCCACAAACTGTACCAGCGAGACGCGCTAGATGTTTGACGTGGGACGAAGATGTCCAGCAATTGCAACAGGACGGTAACTTTGGTGAATAGAATCGCCGGCATGTATACCGCTTGTTGGATGTTGAGAAGCTGACAGTATTGTTAAACACTGAAGAAAACATTACGATCAGACTCTCATACCTCAGCCACTTTGGCGAATGATTGAGGCGTTATTTCCCAAGCATGTTTTCCCATGCCATTTTCCACGAAAACAAATCCGAAGGCAATCAACGCTACAAAGTTCAACTGTAATTTGTTCAGTCACTCGATGTTACAAATGTATAACATAAGACTTACGAACGCGATTAAACATAAGATGTCTGCGATCTTAAAAGCCTTCATGATGAAGAGTTTGGTGTACATCCTCATCGGGACTGTGATAGCTGGAAATACCAGCATCAGGACCAGAGAGGTTATGTAAGTTACACGGAGAGGGTTATGCGACAAATCGAAGTCTGGTTCGACTCCCTCTGGAGCCGGTAATGCACCTTGAAGATCTTGCCTGGCCATGTTTCACGAGAGTGAGCCTCAGTGATACTGCGATAACGATCAGGTTCAAAATTTCGAGCTGTACGCAGAGCGTGGTACAGGTTAGAACAGGTGTATTTGATGTTCCACGAAATCCAGGATCAACTTATTCAAGATTGGCAAAGCTTTCAAGGCTTATAGATGACTGTGAAGCCCCAAGATTACGAACCTAACATGGTGATTGGTAGCAAAGTCCGTGGGAACGAGATCCAACATGGTTAACATAACTCGTGGAACTTCGAACTGCTTCGACATGGGGAAGGGCCCAGGGTCCGGGAGTTGGTCTGTAACTGACCGGGTAAAGTCGATGTGTGCTACTCCCAAGGCCCCGATCTACCACAATGCGATTGGCCTTATGCTCAGACCCCAAATTTGCTTCGTATTGCCACTGCCTAGAGGCTCTAGGGGAGATCATGGTGTGCTGAAGTCAGACGCATGTAATACCCGAGGGCTGACGAGCATGATCTGCTGTAATTCACGATTCGCTATCTCGTATCAAAAGAAACTTGTACGACATTCCTACAATGGAGAAGATCCGACCAGGAATTCAAGGGTCGACATACCCCTTGTAGTTATGTGTCTTCTGAATTACGACGCGCGTGTTCAGCTGTATGCATGATGCAAAAATGATTTCTAAGAAATCACGTGTCTCTCAAGTGCCGTTCAAAGCATTGATTGTTACATTTGGTGATGGCCAGCCCAGTCTTCTGTTACGAAAGACGACACCCTGTGGCTTAAACTAAGAAAATAAGGAATGATAAGAGCTTGTATGTCTGCCTTGATGCACTGGGCGCGGTGGGCATGGTCTAGCGCACCCGGCGCACGGGCAATTTGCTCGGTTGGTGGCGAACTTGGCTGCATAAATTAGGTAGGCCGTATCCAAAACCGGGCGCGAGCTCGAACACGAGATCCGGAGGTCGGAGGTGATGCATTCCACCGGTAAGCTGCATATATTAACTTCGGCGGCAATATGTATATGGTGGGTGGCCTTCATTGTTGACTGGTGCTTTTGGTGGGTCATGGTCTGTGCATGATGCGGCGTCTACAGGGCATGTGGCGCAGCCCCCAAACACATCTGTGTTCACTTTGTGTAACATCAAAATTGTTCCATCATTTGCTATCTCCGGGGTTTGGACTACGCCCTCTCGATGCATAGCTGGGAACTGTCTGCCCAGACTTGTATACATCCGTGTTCTCTTGCTTGGTCTACACCAGAAGCTTGCCCACTTACCTAGGCGGTCAAAAGTCCAGAAACTGCTCCTACCACGCAAGCGCGCGAGAAGTTGCAGAACATCTTACCCGTCATGGACACCCAATCGCGCGGAGCTCGAGAATACGACTACATTGTCTGCGGGTAAGTGGAGAGTTGAACTTCTACTGTCAGGACATTAACAGAGGTAGTGGAGGCACTGCTGGGTGCGTGATTGCACGGCGTCTTGCGGAAGATGTCACGAAGAGCATTCTCCTCGTAGAAGCCGGCAAGAGGAAAGAAGAGGTCCCAGCTTCCGCCATTCCAGCCGCCGTTTCTCAGATCCTAGGCACAGATGCCGACTGGAATATTCAGAGCGAACCCTGTGCGGCACTCAACAACCGTCGTCTACACCTTGCGAGGGGAAAATTCATAGGTGGTAGCAGCGGCTGTAATGGAACGATCTGCATCCGTGGTGTACCTCAAGACTACGATGATTGGGGGGTGGAAGGCTGGAATGGTGCGCAGATGTTTGAGGACATGAAACGGGTCGAAGACTTCAAAAATAAAGAGTGGTTTGAGGCTGTTCATGCTGCGCATGGTGTTGGTGGACCGGTGCTGACAGCTCCACATGATCCGGCACGGATATCGAGCTGCGTATTGGAATCTTATCAATCGAAAGGGCTACCACTCAAACCTGATATGTTCACTACTGGGGATTCAGCTCAGGGGTGTGGTCATGCAATAAGGAGTATATACAAGGGAGTAAGATCTGCTGCATCTAACTATATTGGTGGCAAAGCCGTAGAGCTGCCCAATGTTGAGGTTATTACTGGCTACCACGTCGATACGGTCATCATTAAAGAGCGGGGTAACGAGCGTGTAGCCACAGGAATTGTAGCTTTGGACCCTAGCGGCAAGAACACTCAGTTCCTGGCTCGGAAAGAAGTCATCATATCTTCAGGAGCCTACGGTAGCCCCGCAGTCCTGCTGAGGTCTGGGATAGGACCCGGGTCGGAGTTAAGTGAGGTGGGGATAACAACGAGAGTCGATCTACCAGGCGTCGGCAAGAACCTGATGGATCACCTAGTAAGTTTCAAGGATGACTCCATCCCCATAATCGGCTTCTTACAAGCGTATCTAGGTGGTACTTAATTTTTATGAAGTGTCTCAACCGGATCTCACCAATGATCATTTAATCTGGCACACTGGTGCACGGGAGAAAACCGCACAAGAATACAAAGCATCTCGCACGGGTTTCTTTTCGCAATTTCCCTTCGGGGTCTTTGCTTTTGCTCGATTGGACGATCGCTTGAAAGGCCAAAAGCTTTGGGAAGAAAGTCGCCACACTCCCGATCGCGATGCAATGGGTACACTTCCCAATCAACCCCACGTCGAGTTCTGGAACACCGAATGCTACAGTCCTAAATATATGTTTAAAGATTTCCCGCCCGACGGAAAATATGCTTTTGCGATGGCAACTACATTTTTCTCTGCGAGATCGCGAGGCGAGGTAAAGCTATCAAGTCTCGACCCGACGAAGAATCCAAGCGTACAGCACAACTATCTTAGCGATCCTCTTGATATGTTGGTTTTCAGTGAGGGCTGTCGGTTGGCTAATGAGATTGCGCTAGAAGGCGCTGGTACTAAGGATATAGTTTCAGGTTCCTGGCCTACCACACAAGGCCATGACAAGTACGCTACTCGAGAGGACTGGGAACAGGCTATTCGGGAACGTGCGGATACCTGCTATCACCCAGGTGGTACATGTAAGATGGGAAATTCGGACGACAATATGGCGGTGGTGGATTCGCAGCTTCGTGTACATGGTGTGAAGAACCTGCGTGTGGCAGACGCAAGTATCATGCCGCTATTGCCAAGCGGACACCCACAAATGGCCGTTTTTGCGATCGCAGAAAGAGCTGCAGATCTGATCAAAGCTCACGCCACTGTGTAGAGTACCATGGTAGATCGAGATTTCGACATATAATCAAGATAGGCTCGCTCATCCTCTGGCTGATGTCTTCAATAATTTAGGAACGTAACTAGATAGATATAAAGAGTGCACTACACATTTAAATGGCAAATATATTGGAAAGACGGGGACAGCGCGATGCTATGACTTCCAAGGGACATGTCGTGAGTTTATGCTAGTAGAAGATCGGTGCCGACAATAATCGTATTTTCTTCGACATAGCTCTAATAAGGGATTCGAAATACTGTTGGCCGTCGGAATATACATGGTTTCTCCTAAATTTCCTGAAAACCTAGCTAAGATGCAACAGATTCTCTACCCGGATGTTGAAATCCAATGCGACCAAGGTATACAAAATGACCACGGCCCAATGACCTTTTTAGCAGTTCTCGGCATTCAGTGGGTAGAGGAATTGGGTATTAGTTTATTGAGTGGATGAGTAATTCACAGCAGAATGAAGGACACGATCAGGCTGTTGAGTTGCATCAATCAACTGCACCAATATTCGTGCCATAAGATAATTGTAGCCGAGATTTACCATAACACTCCCACTCCGAGACTCACGGGCAAATTTATGGTCTCTTGGAGCTCAATCTTTGTTTTGCATCCTCTGTTAGACCCTTACCACTCTTATGGGTAGAGATGGATCGACTCTTAACGATCTGTCTTTTGGACTCGTCATCTTTTGGTACGTGAATATATCTTTGCTTCGTACAGTTTCACTTTGAATAACAGTTTTGAAAACCACCAGTTAGCAATTAATGATATATTATAGCTTTGCCATGTTCATAGAATAAGCTACATTCCTCACGAATTCGGTTTACATCATGGTCCCATCTAAAAAGAACTGTTCAGCTTCACGGACAGAGAAAGGAACATGAGCAGATCGAGATCGCGAAAAATAGATATTATGATTATAGCGTTGACAGGAAGTTGAGGCGATATCGAGCTCTAGGGCGGACCGGTTTCCCACTCTTGTACTTTTCGCCTTGTTCGACCCCGCTCACCAAGTCGGTGATCTATCCAGTACTGAAATAGAACTCTATTGGACCCAGTTGACCGTCAGCTGGCCCGAGTAGTTGATGTCGTTATGGTTCGGGTAATCACGCGGAACGCTTCCGCACTTCTTGCAACCATGATCTTTGATGAAACCCAACAGTTGCTTGACCTTCCATCCCTCAACACCGGCTGTACCTTGGAGAAATGCACAGAGGGATCCTTGGGCGGTTCCTCCTCCCTGGATACAGGCGATATGCTCTCCGTTCTTGAAGACGTAGTAATCTCCCACGTTTTGGGCTTTGTCGACGATTTGCTGAAGATTGGCAGTGATCAGTCCGCAATTGCTGGATCCTTCACAGTTGATTCCCTTGGCAGAGACTTGAGCACCGAAGGCGAGGATGGCGCCAATGATAGGGGTAGAGAAATGCATGATGATATTGAAGGGTAAAGAGGAGAGTTATCGGCAGGAAAGTTGTTTGTAGGGATGTGGAATTGAACTGCTGATGTGGTGATATCTCGGAGAGAAGGGAGTTCTCTTATATATTAGGATTTACGATGGCTACAATACTGTACCAGAGGCCAATGCTTTGAGATACATTCGCTAGTTGGAATTGGCTAGGGTATTCTTACAATAGTGGACTGACAACAATCCTAGCGTCAAGTCTGAGCAGCCCAATTAGAAACCGTGGAGGCTAGCTTTCCCCTGCATCAAATTCTCACTTACTGTTAACGGCCATTGTTAAACCAACTGCTCGCCTGCGAATTTAAAATCTCCGTCGAGTACGACCCACACCCTTGTCATAGCAGTGGATCAACTTTGACACATGCAGCAATGTTAGCCTGGAAACCCGGAGAGTATGCGCTTGTTCGAGGATCCACCACCAGCAGAACTGCTTCAACGCTCAACAGGAAAAAAAAATCATTAACTACAGAAACTTGGGTAATATAAAGTCTGATATTAACGAGCTTGCGACATACATTACCTGACCTGATGTATCCCACAGCTAGATGACAGTATGATAATGCGAGGTCCATGAGTTGTACCTACAGCAACGATAATTCGTCCTGTGCTGGCGGGCGAGCACCTAACAGCACTAGTAACTGCGCTATGGGCATTCGTAAAATCTGAACAGATTGGTGGATATTTCAGAGGCTCGAAATAGTGCAGTGCGCAAAACCCTTTATGCTAGTCCTTTTTGGTACATAATGGGGTCTATAGATGTAACGAGCCAATCAGATAGACGGAACGTGACCCACGTCATTGGTGAGTAAGCTCCCGTATTCTCCACTAAGCACGTTCGCTAGCTGAGAAATTATAGAATATGCAATTGGACATCCTAGTCACCGTAATTTCTAGGTGGCCTGGAACGAGAGACCCGAGCAAGGCTTTAACGTAAAAGAGCTATTGATAATTGATGCTGATGCAAAGGATTTACCTCTCAAATGATTAAGTGCTTGAACCATTGGATTGCCCTTGTATAGTTATACGAGCTCTATTCAACGACAATAATATAACGAGTGTCTGAAATTATTTTTTTGCGGACCGACAAGAAAGACGAGCACATGATAGACGGGCACACATGGAAGTCGATTACAAGCACGGCTATTTGGGTCGAATATACAGATCAAGGGATGGAATGATGAGAAACGCAAGAAACTAGGCTGAGTGCATTGAATCTTTCTTCCATTCTATCGCCAACTCTCATGGGCACTGCCACCCCGAATTCGAGGCCCACGAAGCGTGGCCACAACCTAGGTCTTTCTACACGATTCCCCGGTGGTCTTTTGGGCCGCGTTGTCCAATAGCAAGCTCTTGTACGTGGACCTCAAGGAAATCGTCCTAGAGGCAGAACTTGCTTGAAGCCAGCATTCGAATTGACCTCCTTGTGTTTTGATTCCATGAACGGCTACGATAAGAAGCGCTGCAAGGTTCAAGATCAACACGAGAAACCAAATTACATCTCCAGGTCGGGCTATTCACTTCTATCATCAATATAACCACCCTGGCATCCCAAACTGCGGGACATGCTACCACATGCCTTGAAGTGAGATACCAATCGTTTTTCGCCAGTCAAGAATACGGCGATAGAACCATCGCATTCAACTGAAGACTACGCTCAAGCATGGAGCCCGAGTGTTCGGCCGATTTAACCAATTTTTCCCCCTTGTTCGTTTAGTGTGATTCATCGCGAATAAAACGGGTAGAGCATACCGGGCAGGCTCTTGATATGTAAACACTTAGTATCCGAGGCCTCATTGTTCCACCCTATTATGTCAGTCACTAGGTTTGCTATATTTTCGGGTGAGTTGTTTATTGCGACTGCTGCGACATAGGTTCCGAACATCATCTGCTTGCAGGTTTTACCTATGCTATGTCATCCGTAAGGTCGTAAATCCTCGCCAAACGGAGGTCTTAGAACCATATACAATAGCATAAGGTTGCTTTGACAGACATCTTGTAGCGTATACGTTACTCCTGACCTTGTATGGGTGTGTCTAAAAGCTGAAGACATCTGCATTTCCCTACAATATTGCAGCACTCTTACATTTAGGCAGCTTGGCTGGCTTCAACTGTAGTACAGATGCCGTTAGTACACATTGGATCTTGAAAGGGGAAATATCGTTCTATGGATTTGCTTACAGTTATGCCTCTTGTAATCGTTCGCAGCTCATCATGGTAAATTGTCACTATATAGAAGTTCCGCTAGAATTAAAGTTATTTCTACATTCTGTTAACAGGAAACTGCCTCAAGGGAACTCGGAAGTCAGGACGGAAGTACCTAGCAAGAAAGGACGATCGTCCCTGCCAGACATTGGCTTGATAAGTAAATAGTAGTACTTGTTTAAGATCGCGATAGCTATGGTCGTTCAGTGTCTTCTCCATGTATAAGCGGGACAAAAAACATAGGCTGCGTGCAGTTTGGGTTCAGAGATCCTAAAAGGAAAGATGTCGAAAAGCCCATCGAAACAGGCCGCGCAAACCTCATGACACTAAGCAAGATACCGGACCACTTTCACCCTTTATCTGCATCCGGATAATCCCCAAGTGTATTTCATGTTCCATCGGATAGTCTAGCGAAAGCATCGCCATGCTTGACTCGTTGAGATCGGCGGGGGAGGTGTATGTGTCATCACGGACCTTACAATGCGGCCGGTCCTGCCTCCGATATCGTCATCGACAAGCCGCACCACCGGAAGACAGCGCATTCATTGAATATTCCCAAATCCTAGCTTACCATTTGACGTAAGAATCAATTAGCAAGTTCGTTTCCCGCATTCTGTGGAAATTCACATTCGATCTATGTATGCTATAAGTGTGCTCGGATCCATAGGCTGGCCGCGATTAGTTGACGTCGCATGAATTTTCTTGGACAGTCCCCTTTCTGTTTGCTGGCAAGGCCCGGATCCGCACATTGCGATCATGGCAGAAATCGAGCATAAAGAAGACTTGGATTTAGAGCGCGGGGTCTCACGCTTCTCGTACGATGGACCTATACTGAGTGGTCAGCGGAACATCTCGGGTTTGTCAAGGACTATCAGCATTGATGCCGATTTGTTCGAGAGACTGTACCTCCAACCGAAGAACGAAGTAGCCGGAGATCTCCGTAAAACGTTCGGGAACCCGACACCACTAGCCTTGCTTGGATTCTCTGTCGCCTTGTTCCCGACCACGACAGCATATATGGGATGGAGAGGTGCTGGTGGTAATGCAGCTGCGACAACCGCTGCTACAATATGGTTCGGTGGCATGCTTTTAGTCATTGCAGGTGTCATGGAATGGATTCTGGGCAATTTCTTTCCCTTCATCGTATTCATGGGATATGGATCTCACTTCCTAGTCTTGGGAACAACTTTCATGCCATTTTATAATACTGTGGGGGCATATAACACTGATGGCTCGCAACAAATGAGCCCTGAGTTCGCTGCGTCCTTTGGTATACAGTCCATAGGATTCTGTCTCGGAAGTCTAACTGACACTCAACTCCAGGTTTCTATCCTCTAATGCTCGCAGTCCTGTCATTTGCTTTCCTCTTGGGTTCTTTACGCACCAATCTCGTCTTTGTCCTTATTTTCGTCTGCGCAACATGCGGCTTTGGTATGGCAGCCGGAGCTTTCTGGGCTATTGCTCAAAACGACATGGCGAATGGTCAAACATTGTTGCAATGGACCGGCGGCGTCTTTTTTGCCGCATCGTTGCTTGGCTGGTACCTATTTTTTGGAAGCATAATCGCAACGATGGAGTTGCCTATTCCGGACCTACCGGTTTTTGACATGAGCACAATCGTAAAAGCAAGAAAGAGGAGCAGAGGTACGCGGCTGGAGGAAAAGAAGCTATGGAAAAGGCCTCTAGTGCAACCGCAAGAATGAGTGTGGAAGCAACTGGACCGCGTGTATGATATAGTATCCTAACCAATTATTCATGGTATATACTTCATAATGGTGCATTCTTGCTTCATCTCTCATACGAGAACGCACACTACGATAATCATCGAAAATCGTATGCATTATAACTGGATATTCTGCCTCGAATAGAGACCTCGTTCTGTCCATGAACCTTTACGGCAAAAGGTCTGTTCACATGGGGGCACCTGGGGCATTTGTATACCTAGATATTTGGGTACCTAGGTAGGTAAAGGCTAAGTCACATGACCCAGAGCGAGCCCTGGAGCTGCCCATCCCGCCATCTGCAGTGCCCAGGTGCTCAGACCAGTCAGACATCTTGCGGATGCAAGATGAAGATAAGGTATAGTTCCGCCCACGTCGCTGGTCTTGATGCATGTTCTTTGCTGTCATATATTCCTACAACATAAACCTTCGAGGGTTGTTCTACAAGTATAAGAAACACTACCCGTATACATGGGTTCCTCGTTTCTAAAAACGAGCCCCGTTAACACTGTCACTAGTTCTGAGCACCATGCGCACGAGGAAAGCCAGTTACTCCATTATGATTGTTACTCACAGCCACTTGCCATCATGAGATCTATTCGTGACATTGTATTGTGCGCATATGGTTGGGTCGACTCTATATTTTACGCATGATTATAGCCAGAAAGGACTATTAGATCCGGAAAAGATCGCCATGTGGTACAACACCCCGCACGAAACCCATGCTCGTGTTACAATTGCGCGCAGGCCATATATAATAGCCGAAGATAACTGACCGTGCCTTCAACTCCTCAGTCTTCTTTCGCGTTGGAGAAGGATACAAACTAAAGAACAAAGACACAGTGTATTCGGTGACGATGGCGGAGATACATCCCGTCACAGAGCGCGATATATCCCAGTAAGCGGTTTCTGGGGGAGCAGGAATAGGGACCTGGCTGGAACCGGATCTGATTGAGCTGCAGGGCAAAAGAGGACGCGCAACATATCGAAATAATCTCATCGCCAAAAGCAGAGAAGCTGTATGCGCACGTTAATGAGACCGTTGCACGGAAAGTGGCTGCTAATGTAGACGACTTTATGGTATGCTCTTCATATCCTCCCTATTGATATTATCACCTCTGAAGAATCTCTTACCAGAGGCTTGTTGCTGAAGCCGACGCCGCCAATGAGCGTGAACGAAATATGACGCTCAAGACAGCATTCAGCGTTTACCCCAAAGCAATCGGCTGGTCGATTGTATTGTCTTCTTGTCTTATCATGGAGGGTTATGACACTTCGGTTATGGGATCATGTGAGTCGTCCGCATTGGCATCTTTGTGTGACTGGTTTGTGGATGCACTGACTATCGCAATAGACGCTGCATACCCAGCGTTCATGAACCACTTCGGGGTCCTTGCAAAAGATGGGACCCACCAGATCCCCCCTGACTGGCAAAATGGCATCTCTGGTGCGCGTAATGCTGGAGAGATTATCGGGTTACAGGTGTGAATACCTCGTTGCCATATATTGTCCTGGATTCTCTGACATAATGCCAAAGTTTGCCGGTTTTTTGTCTGATCGTCTTGGTTATCGTTGGACCTTGATATCCGCGCTTATCGTCCTGACAGGCTTGATATTCATCCCGTTCTACGCTGAGAATCTCAAAATTTTTCTGGTCGGTAACATGCTCATGGGCATACCTTGGGGTGTCTTCCAGACGATGACTACGGCCTATGCAGCTGAGGTATGTCCTGTACCACTTAGGCACTATCTCACGTGTTTTGTGAATCTTTGCTGGATCATAGGTCAGTTTATCAAGGCAGGAGTGCTCGTTGGTCTAGAGCATCGAGAAGATGCGTGGGGCTACAGGATTCCATTTGCGTTGCAGTGGATCTGGCCTATTCCTATCGCGATCGGAACATATCTCGCTCCTGAATCGCCATGGTGGTGTATTCGCAGCGGTCGCAAGAAGGAAGCCGAAGTATCACTCAAGCGATTGGCAAGAAGCTCGGGATTCAATCAGAGAGATGCAGATGCGGCCATGGCTCGTAAGATCTCATGCATTCTCTGACTCGTTGCTTCAATCAAACAAAATATCTAATTTTATGATACAGTAATGATATACACCGATGAAATGGAGAAGCAAGTTTCAGCCAGCACTCGCTACCGCGATTGCTTCAAAGGCATTAACCTCCGTCGCACTGAGATCGTATGTATGACATGGCTTGCGCAAACCATGTCTGGTACTGCACTGGGGGGGCTTAGCGCATTTTTCTACGAGCAAGCTGGCATCGCTCCGAGCGATGCGCTAAAACTCTCCTGGGGACAAACTGCATTAGGAGCATTGGGTACCATTGCCAGCTGGTTCGTGTTGAACAAAGTTGGAAGAAAAAAGTTGATGTTCAGTGGCATGTGTGTCATCTTCGTCCTGCTTATGTGAGTCCTACTCCACTGAGACTTATCTAATGTTCGCTAAGCGGAACAGTATCACAGGATGCATGGGTATACCTGATAAGCAGACCACAGCAACATCATGGGCTGCAGGTACGATGGTGCTTCTTATATCCGCCACTGCAGACTTCTCCATTGGACCTATTGTATATACTATCGTTTCTGAGATTCCTTCCACTCGATTGCGGGCTAAATCGATCATTCTCTCCCGCAATATGTACAACGCCATCAACGTCGCATTCGTCAACATCATTTCATTTCGCCAGCTATCGCCACTAGCGTGGGATTGGGGTGCGAAAGCGGCATTCTTCTGGGCTGGGACAAATCTTCTATTCAACACCTGGATTTGGTTCAGACTGCGTAAGTTCTCGGATCACGATGCCATATAGACATGAAATACTAACAGAACGTTGATAGCGGAGACGAAAGGCAGGACTTATGCGGAGCTTGACATCTTGTTTACAAATAAAGTACCGGCAAGGAAGTTCGCTCAAACTAAGATTGAGACTTTGCTAGATGGGACGGAGGAAGTGCGAAAAGAACAAGCGGATCGATCCACCTACGCATGAAGTATACCTGCGCGTAAAGCGCATGTCAGAATAGTCAGATCATAGGTGCCAAAAACATACTAGTATGTGGAGGATGATGGACAAATACACTATTTCAGAACATGATGGGTGCAAGGCTTTTACTGTAGAAGATATATAGATATGGCTATTTGTGTAAATCTACACATAATCCGTTGCAGGCTGGTATGCTGAAATGTCGCCCATTACACCGCCAATACGTCTTTCCCCCCATCGGCCGTGATTCGTTGTCTCATGTTTACCTCCATCATTACAGATGTCCCTTGCTTTATCGTGCCATCGTTCTTGCGCTCGAGCGCCGACTTCGGGGAGTATACAATGGCAGTTCCTGTGGGGAGGGCCTCGATACTCTCCATGAGCTCCTCACGCTCTGTTTCGGGGATTCGTATGTGGCGCCGGATGGCTGTAAACCACTCCGGGGACGAGAAACGATGAACTACGGCTATTGAGCAGAGAGCAATCAAGTCAGTTAAAAGCGTAGGCTCTTGAGTGGAAATCAGCACGCGAGTACCAGAGTGCCGTTGCATGCGAATGGTATCAAGCAGGACAGCATTCAGATCCTTTGCAGCGGGCACATCAAGCATGTACTACAGGACAACTTGGTAAGTGTGGTTCCCAGAGTATAAAGATTTACTCACCTTATGCGCTTCGTCTAAGACGACTAATTTGCCAGAAGCCTGAGACTGCAAATAATGCTGTAAGCCACACCTGAACATGATGCAGGCTGTATTCACATCCACAAATGGGCAGCTCATGTCGATGATGGTGATCTCCCCAGGCTTAAACACCATTTCATTATGGAATGTCCCAGTCAAGTCAAGAAACGACTCGAGTACGCCCAAGCGAATATCCAGGTGATTCTGCTGCATTGGCTCAAAACGCGCCATTTCAATCCTGTGTTTGAATTCATTGTAGTCAAATCTCGTACTTGCCGTCGCCATATCGCGGAGGATACGAAGAATTTGAGCCATATACAAGGGTACCCTGCCTGTTTCGTCTACATTCATAAGTGTGAGTATTAGGTCTGTGCCGATTTTAGCATGTATATTAAATAATTTATGCATAGATGCTTACCAATGTCAAGATTTCTCGGGTTTAACTTGAAACAGCTCACCGTGACATTCGGTAAGCGCTCATATAACTTGCTAATCTTCTTGAAGTTGGTTTCGCAAACCAGAACTTTAATCTTCTTAGCATGCGCATTGCTGATTTTGGAATTAGGCATGCCAAGGAAAGCTGCTTCGCTGATACTAAATCCTGCGCCGTTACCAGTAAATAAGCCATAACTGAAGACTAGTGCTGATAGTGGCTCTTTTAAAACACCAAGAATCTTTGACGGAATCAGACAGTTCTCAAGAATGCATGATGTTGTGTGTGATTTGCCGCTTCCCTGAACGCCACACACAAACGCGGAAAAGGGAACGTTGGTGTTCAGAAACAACTTGGAACTTGGATCGCCTGTATTCTGATCGTGAGTACCCATCAGTCCATATTGAGGGAGATCCTCTCTAGTTTCATCATCTCTAACAATACTCTCGTCGAGTAATGGAGCGTACCGGGCCGCCGTGCGGTAATAATCGCCAGATTCATGAGCAGGACTTGCAGATGTGAGAAGAGTTTCCATGGCATCAAAATCAGGCTCAAGGTCACTAGGTTCCATATATTCTCCTGTGGCGTCCGAGCTCAAATGACCGCGGTTGCCACTATGGCTATGACTTGAATCGTTTTCTGGGCTTTTGACATCCTCAACACCCTCTTGGCCAACATGGTGCATTTGACTTAGTCGACGCCCGAGCAAATCTTGTCCGGGATCCTCCTCCTCATCTAGAGTTCTATCATACGTTACAGTCGCCACGTCTTGCATTTGTGACCCTCTTTGCGATAGAACAGAAGATACACCGGTAAATTCTGGGACAATGTATTGTGTCGGGACCTTTTGGACTGTTTCGCTTCGCTTGATCACCCGAATTTCTCTCGTCATGGGCTGTTTACGATCCTGTTCCATCAAAGGAAACGCGTATTTGAGCTCAGGTTCCTTACGGAGCTTATCAACAGTGTTCCAAATTTTCTCTGGTGTAGCATGTGGACATGGGCGCGATGTTAGGTACTGCTTGAGTTTGGTAAAACCAATGAAGTTACCGTTCAGACCAAACGCTTGTTTGCAGTAACTCCATTGTACCCAGGCTTCAAGGCCTTCTTCGGTCCTACGATCAAAACTCGCATCCGTGACATTGGGAGGAAAAGAAGGCCACGGTTTCGGTTGCCAACGTTGCTGGGGAAGCGAGGTAACTGGGGCACTTGAATGACCCGCGCTTGGTCTTAGAGTTTCCACCATCTTCTCTTTCTTTGGCATGATTGCTGTGCTACAGGCCGTTGTTATTTGCCGTACTCTTCGCGTTTTTGAGCCCCCCTTTCTGGGCTACCATTCCTGACAATAAATATGTAAAATCCCCAAAGTCAGGAGCTACAAACTGAGGTAGTGAAGCAATTACCACAAAACAAACAAACATGGCGCCAAACGGTTTGCCAGTGGCTGTGATGTTCTACTGTTGGAACCAGATGAACAGAGATTAGCAAGTAGAAACTGAACTATGAGACCACTGACGCAGGAGTGAACGACAGGCTAAAACGGTCTAAGTCCCCGACGCGACGTCGGAGCATTTATTCGTGATATGCCCTTCACTTGACTTGAATCAATCGGGTGCACAAGTAAGAGGTTGCCCCAATAGCTTAACTTGGTTACCGATGTAAGTAGTCGCGGCGTTCAATCATCGCATTTCAGTCGGTTTCTGCTGAGTCTTAACATGATGATACACCGTACGCTTGGGCAACTAATTGCCCCATGCCAGCACCCGTTCACGCTCGCAGTGCTATGGAGTAGTTTCTGTCCTATCAAGTATGGATACCAAAGGGCTTTGCGATTTTCAAGGGTACTTTGTTAGCTTATGATGTCGGGCGAGGTGTCTAAAATGTCAGACTACCTAGTTGAAATAGGAGAACCTCTTCCTCAGAATAACACGTGACATGTTAATTCATTGGCTATCGCTAGGTGGGGGTATTAAGTATTTCTAGTATTGGACTTTGCGGACTTTTTGATAAATTCATGAACTGGGTTCGATTTTCCATTTGGCTGCCGTTGTCTGTACCTCACCAGTGTTATCTCAAGGATGATTAAATACTTTGCGTCCACGTCCACTTCATGCAAGTCACGTGTTGAATCGCCTTGGCAAGTATCTAAATCACCTAACACCTGGGCCACCTACCTACCTAGGGAGTTAGGTGCGTGCCCACATGATGACTGTGGCGTTGGTGCGAATGTGGCTTATAAACTCAATCCTCCATTATCCAACTGCCTATCTGAGAGAACGAACATATTATCATGAGGTCTTCCATATCCACGACAAGTGTTCAACCAGGTTTTTGCACTTCAGAGTATATCACGGAGTTCAGAGAGCCCGTCTCGCAAAGTCTAGCCCTCGAAGGCGGCAAAGATAGTATTATTTTTTTACAACACTCTTTCCTAGATAGCAATAGACATGAGGCAGCTTCTGTATTCTATGAAGAGAGAAATTGTTAAGTGGCAGGCCACATTGTCTGGTTCACTCGTCAGAACATTCTTCAATCCCTCACTGTGCAGAAATTAGTGCGATATCAAGCTGAGTCGCTAAAAGGTACATGATTTTTATTGAAATTTAGGACAGATTTAGAAGCTCCCTCTTCCTTCTTTTGATTCCGAATATCGACAAAGACGACCTTGTCATCCCATGGCATCTGAGACAGTTCTTTGTCCTAGATCTTTCCATGTTCCTAACCCTGTGTCTATTCTTGCAACATTACATCAGGCGCCATGATCCGTGTACAGCAACTCGGGAAGACATTTCACGGTAGAATTTGGCACTCCGAAAATTTTATTATTCTATTTTTCTCATCTTCTCATGCTACAAGTTGAAGTCTACATTTGGATTTGCGCCATTTACATGATTAGGATTGACCTTGTCCGGCCTGAAGTACTTATACCACCCATCCGCCTGCGGCAACTGCTTCACACCTTTTGGTTTCTCTGCGAACAACGTCAGCATCCGTTTCAATCGATGATCAGACACTATACGTACTAATGTTAACATATTTCTCTATGTCCACCTGGTTATCCTTTCTCCACTCGGTGAGGGCATCGAAGTTGGCCAAACACTGCTTGTTAATGCTCATATCAGGGAACGGGTTCGCTTCCTCGTGCACCCAGTGCAAAGTGATAAGATTCACATTCCCACTGCATTGAATCGTCTGCATCAGAAGGTCGACGCAGTGCTCCATGTGAATGTAGTATACGGCTTCTGGGTCATGTGCCTGCGGAAACTGCATTCTCGCATTAGGATAATGATCTGGGTAGATGAGTCGACGTAGCATATTGAGGCAGTGTAATTGGTGGTAGACATCGAAGATGGAAGCGTAGGCGTCGTCGCCGAGGCCGAACACCTCGTCCTGGAAGGTGATTAGTCTGGAGGATTCAAAAGGTAGGATGAAGAAAACATACCTCAAGTTTTGTTGCTGTTGAGGGGTCCTTGCCCATGGCACGAATCTGATCCGCTGTGATGGGGTAGACTCGCGTAAGCTCCCACTCGTCCCAGATAGCGTCTTTTTCGGGACTCGGTGGACCGCGTGCTACTGAGGGGTGACGATTGGCGTATAGCGTTCCGTTCAGAGTCTTCACCTCCAGCGGTATGTCGACTGCGTCGAGGATAGGGGCTAGAAAAACATCAGTGACTTGTTCATCGAAAGCGTCTTGGGAGCCACCTACAGTACGAATGGGTTTGCCGTAATGTCGGGTTTTTTACTTTAGCCTGCTGTATCCATGATGAAGCGTACAATGATAGTGTCGCAAAGAAAAATACCGCATTACAGACGGTCAGAAGCTTATATGATGTCAACGAAAGCCCTCGGGTAGTTGTGGTTTTCTTGCATTTCTCCTCGTCAAGGAATGTCGCTCTTTCGTCAAGGGAGTCATCTCTGTACGACATCGTGTGTTGTGTGTTTGAAGATTGAGAAAATACCACCATAGTAGTACTCAAGCCTCCAAATGTCACGTCAAAGTTGTTCTACGACATGGCACTCCGGAAAAGAGCGTTGCCGTTGAACCGAGATCAATTAGCGAGGCAAAAGTGGCCTGTGACCAGCACCGAGGATTACATGCAGCAGAAGGAAGAGGCTCTGATGCACTAAGCCTGGTATATGGTAGGCGTGTGGGTCTCTATTCGTATTTTACGCACGAGTTCATACTCCTATCTTGCAGCGCGATAAGCCTCGTGGCAGGATAGTGTAACGGCTTCGGCGCCCGGCCATACTATGAATGGTCAGCGTACACTGAAAGGATTCTGGCTACTGTACTTTCCAACAAGACTCGCCAGGCATAGGCAAGACTCTCTAGGCGAAGGATCTAGGAGGCTTCATATTGGCTCGGCACCGACCCCACCTTCCGTTTTAGGCAACTGCATGGATTGTCCAGATTGGCAGGTTATCACGTGGGATGTGCGTGCCAGGTGAGGTCAGCTCCGCAATACGTGGGCTGCTATGAGCCCTTACAGTGACATTCCTGTAGCAACTCCACAAACGGGTATCTCCAAACTGTAAGTGAGATGCTCAAAGGATGACGAACTTATATATCGCATTGTCTACTTTCAATGCAATCGTTTAAGAGGATCACCGTGGGGCTTCCCGTCACCGTTGTGCATCAACTCTGATGGATAGCTTCAACTAATACGAACAAGGCGATCTTCTGGCCGTGTGGATCTACGCAGGTGGCTTCCAGCTGCATCGATGGCGGCCAGTAACACTACAACGAGAACTCAGCAACAGCTTGCCATGCTCGATAGTACTTCCACCTTCCCCATGAGGGAGTCCAGTCCCATTCAGTCGTACGAAACTAAAGCAACTATCTCTTGGTTCCACGCTGAGATTCCTTAGGTTGGAAACCAAAGGTCTTGGTATGTTCCTTGCAAGCGCCGGGCGAGACCTTACCATCGCTGGCAATGCGCGAATCACCACCTAAGGAAACATATAAAGACACCAAGTATCACACCACCACGGCCACAGCACCAGAGAAACTCTCCCAGAAGTCAAGCTCCTCCCAACCCAATCTCTTCCGTCATCATGAAGTTCTCCGCTTTCGCGCTTTTCCTCTCGGTGGCCGCGGCTGCTCCCATCGCAGTAAGAATCCGAACTCATTTAGATTCTATGTATTGATGTTGATTTCTTTGATAGAAGCCTGATGCTGAAGCTGAGGCGAGCTCTTATGCTACCATCCGCTTGCTCGGCGGACTGAAGCGTGAGGCTGATGCCGACGCGGAGGCCAGCTCCTACGCTACTATCCGCCTGCTCGGTGGACTCAAGCGCGAGGCCGAGGCGGAGGCCGATCCGGAGGCAAGCTCGTACGCCACCATCCGTCTCCTTGGCGGACTCAAGAAGCGCGAAGCTGAGGCAGAGGCCGATGCTGAGGCAAGCTCCTATGCTACTATCCGTCTCCTTGGTGGATTAAAGCGTGAGGCCGAGGCCGAGGCTGACGCCAATGCTGAGGCAAGCTCCTATGCCACCATCCGTCTCCTTGGTGGGTTGAAGCGTGAGGCCGAGGCCGAGGCCGACCCGGAGGCAAGCTCGTATGCTACTATCCGCCTGCTCGGTGGACTCAAGCGCGACGCGGAGGCATAAATCGATATGCCCCTTTCCGCTACGCTTGTGGATTGTGTTGGGATGAGCATCCGTAGGATCTGATCTGGGTATGGTGGCGGTCCTATACGTGGAGATTGTTGGATACTGTATAGTGCAGTGCTGAACCGTATGTATGACGAAAATACAAGCATTATCACACAGAATGTCTTCCTTTCGTGCGTGTATGCAACGTGGTGTTGTGAGGACGCCATAGACGGGAGCGGTCTGGATTCCATGGTTGTGGAACCCCCACTTTCGGTTCCTACAAATAAGGTACATTACGACGGCTACATGTCGGGTAACGCCCAGTCTATTCTATTCCCTAGTTTGTGAGAATGCCGGATGACGAATTTACCTTGGAAGGCCTGGCCCCATTTGCCTTACCAACATAACGGTCAAAAGCTTGTTTCATGATCACCTTCCTTAAAGAGCATCTCATCGCCAAGACAAAGACTGGGGATCCGGCTGCCTCTTAATATGGGGCCAATAGAGATAAGACCGGATGTGACTGCCCGTTCACATACATCATCCACCGATTTCATGCGTGGAGTATTTTCACCCAAAGCGCCACATTGACTAGATTGGAGCACTAGAAGGTAGCCGATCCCACTACTGGTCATACCAGGGTGAAAGTTGTTTCTGTGAATCCCGAATCATCGGTCAAAGCCTCGCCGTTCATATAGCCATCGACATAGCACTCGCCAATGAATTGATAATGATCTTTCTCTTGATGCTTGCGAAGAACGACGGGAACGCTACAACCGTATAAGATGCAGATGACGTCACCCCTTTGGCAACGTCTTGGGGCCATTGCCAGAAGCCCATTTTCAGTGATGACGAGGCGCCTCGCCATCTTGACAGTAATGTCGTGGAATCGCGAAGCGAACAGCTGTCTTTCTGAGATATCGACCCGATACGATGGCTCGGGCAGCTCGTGCGCGCTGAAGATACGTGTGCTAAAAGTTTGTTTGAACAAAGCGGCCAGTTCTACGCCATTAATTCTGAACGATTTATTGGCATGGTACCATGCTGTGAAGTGGGTGTATGGCTCCACGTCGCGACTTGTTGCTGAGTCGACTAGCGCACGTAGTTCGCTGGTGAAACGTAGTTTGGGGGCTGCATGGTTCATGTAATGGTCTTTGCGATCAAGCACCAGACATCGTACGACTGAATCGACTAATTTGGAAATACTGCCGACAAACAAGTGCGGGGAAACCTGGCCTAGGCTGCGAGAGCTAGATGTTGGTTGTAGTAGGGTGTCGTTTTCGCGTTGTTCGTTCGTTCTTGGACCTTCCCGGCTCGAAACCTGAGTAAGACCGTCCACGAAATCGAGGTAAATCCCCTTACATGTCATCTCATGGAGATCCGGTGAGAAGAAAACTTCTGGGCCTCGGATAAGCGAAGCTGCATACTCAACAGAATGTCTTTGCGCCCAGTGTGGCCTTAGATTACCGATATGATCTCTTCCACCTTGGCTGACCATCAATGGTACGACAAGCGGTGTAGTAGGAGCGCTCCAGTCAGGGACCCATGAAGGAATGGCACCGCCTGAACCAGATCCATCAGAGCTGGTAAAGGTGGTTGCGAAGCAGATGATGTCTAAGCTACTGTATTTCTCGACGAACTTCTTTACCAGGGCCGTGTACACCTCTGCGACCGTGTGATCATAATTCAAGTCACCGAGGATATCAGGATCGCGAGCTAGACCAGACAAAGAATACAAACGATCCCGGGGATCGGTCGAAAAATGGTTGCCAAGATAAGCCAACAAGGCTGTTAACGAAGGAGGCAGATAGAGGTGATAGAACTCCAGTATGCGATTTCGGTTCCACTGTGAATCATATCTAAAAGTCCCTGTGGCTCTGTGGCAAGCCCAAATCGCTGATAAAGCTTTGTTGAACATTTGACCTGCGAGTGATCTGTCCCCACATTGAAATGCGATAGACTTAGACACGATGTACTCCTGTACCGTCCACACTCTTCTCCACCTGATAGACGTTAGCGCATGTTGGTTTTTCTGAACACACCGGAGCAATACGTACCATGGCCGCTGAAACAAACGCTCAACTGCGACCCATTGTGTCCGGTACGCTTCAGTCCTGGAAGCCAATGCGGTGATCCATGATGGGTATTCTACTGATGCACATGCATCCAACTCTCGCCAAAATCCATCCCCCAGGTATTGGAGGAATTCTAAAGCCGCGTCACTGTCTTCGCTCTGCTCGCCAAGCCAAACGCACGTAGTCTCGGCGGACTCGAATATCTCTCGCATAAGAGATACTTGCTGTGCTTTTTCCAAGTCATTCGACTGATCTATACACACGGAATCTGCCCACCACCAGGAACTTGTCCCATCAACCAATGTCCTGTGGAAAAACGAGTGGAGAGAATCTGGGATTGGTATCCGCTTAGCATCTACTTGTACATAGTTCCGAAACTTTGTAGATCCCCATACATAAGAAACGGCGCAAAAGGGTGGGGTATTGGGTGTCCCAAGAGGAAAGGTTTGCAGCTCAACATGAAGACTGCCGTCACTCTGGCGGCTACCGCGCAGGAGACGAAATTCACTCCTCTTGAGCGCATCGTATTGATAATGGCGCTTCAACTGGTATGATCGGTGAGTGTGGGGGAAATATGCCCAGCACCACGGTTTGATGGCGGACCTGATCGTATGCAGGCAAGGACGAAGTGCGACCTGAAAGTGTGCATGCCAGATCGAGCCCATGATGGAGGTTGACGATCCTCATACAGTGTTTTACATTCTCCAATGTTTTTCCGTGCTGTCAATGTGATTCAATGAAGGGGTTCGCGGCCCTCGTATCCGTTCTTTAGCGCTCAGTGGTGTCCATTGGTGGCGTTGCTCAGCCGATCGATGACAGAAGCTGTCGAGAGTTGCCCAGAACAGAGCGAGATTGCGGTATGTGTGGATGAATTTCATTCATAGCTCATGTCACACATGCATGGCCGTTTGATGTCGAAACAAATTTGTTTGTGCTGGATAGCACGACTGGAGGAGAAAAGCCTCCACGCGGGCGGTGCTAGATACTTCAGGGCTCCGCGCGCTAGTCAATTTAGTCAGCCAATGCGAGCCAATGGCGAGGTGGCATTTTCTAGCACTAGTCCGGAAGAAGAACACAGAGATAAGAGTTTATACCAGCACAACCCAACATGTAACGCGCGGGCGAATTGAACTACTCAAAGTGTTCAGCCGAACATGGCAAACCTCATATTCTGATGTTCTTTTGACCCGGTATGACGCCGGCAAGTACAAGTACGTCTTTGTAGATTACCATCAGACTGTTGTTAACAAGTAAGCAGGATTGCTCCCTTTGCAATCACCCCCGTCGTGCATAAAATGACGAATTACTACCAGTCATGGGTCAGACAACTATGAGAGATCAAAGGAATTCTTTCTTTGTGGCATCGTATACCTTTGACTCTGACGACGTTTCTGATACTTCAATGATGCCCATAGGTCCATGTCACCACTTTAGATAAGTTTGTAAAGATGGCAAATCAACAGTTTCCTAAAGATAAGCATCGGGTATACCTGGTAAGTCAAGAAGCCAAATTAAAATACCTCTCGCGCATGGAGACAATACCGCAGCAGCACTAAATTCTCCTCGGTCGGGTTGTGATCATTGAATGGGGTGGTGACTCATGTGCATAGACTGTGGAGTTGACCGGTAGGATCCTTTGCTTCGCGGCTTTTTTTGAAGACATCTCATGTTCTATTGGCTATTCAGCTGGAGTCGTTATGTCCCAGTCAAGAAGACAACTGCATCACTGACGCGGTGCGCATTAGTAATTACTTATTCTATATGCTCACACCGCCACGTATATCTTTCCACGTCATTCAACCTGATTACAAGTTCAGAATGATCTTGGAAGACTCACTCACACGGTGATTGGAGAGGAAATTCCCTTCAACCGTCTGGATATATCAGTGATATTAAGCATAAGAGCTCTCATTAACGAATCGTATGGGAGGTTCAAGAGTCACTAGTGAGAAGTTCCCGCAACATGTAAGAGCTGGGAAGATCTTCAGGGCCAAATGTTCTAGTGCTAGTCGTCAACCAGGACTCAGGCAGATACTGATTTTCAATACCAAGGCGTACAGCCACCTCTGAAGTGAACCGTAACTACTGATACTAGAGGCAGACAGAAGGGTTTGATGAACATGAATCCATAGTTCCATTATCCTTTGGCCGGCGGAACTATCTGTTTACTTGACTGACCAATATGGACAGCTGCAGATGCGTGACCCTTGAATACCTTCGAGCCCTCACATAGGAGAGCAAATGGTAACTCATTGGGATCTCTTAATCTAGGGCAAGCAACGCATGATTTCAAACCTTTGATTCCTCTAATATGAGGAACTCATCCAACGGTCCTTCGAAGGGCGTTAGCTGGTGAAGCCACAATGAGAGCACGAGGCAGGGTCGCATGCCAGGATTTATGGCAGCTGCGGCTCACACATGTGTGATTACTCCAGCTTGGTGTCACGCGTGCATCATCGCGATGGCGGGTACCTGCATTCACTGCACGCGCACATATGGTGCTTAGCCCGCTAAACTGTAGCCCCACCACACCTTCGTCCAGAGGCCGCCCCGCCTCACCTCACCACCGCAACTTCGCTCAAACAGCGACACCGGCACGATGGAGAACACCGCCGGTCTCGAGGAGCTGTTTCCTCGTGCGAAAGATGTGCCTGCCAAAGGAGAAGGTATGTCGGCCGCTGCGTTTGTCACATGACGGCCATGCCACCTGCCTGAGGCGCCCGCCTTGACGCAGCCTGGCCGCTGTTGTTGTGGAGACTCCATTTTGAATCCGCGACGCTATACAGAAGCGTTTGCTAACAGCATGCAGTGTACAAACAAGTGCAAGAGCGCCTCAAGCAGCTGCTCGATATCCGAGCCCTGCTCCGCAGCCCAAGTAGGCGAGAATCCGCAGACCTCTTCCCTTTCGACATCGACTACTTATCCAGTCGCTTCCAGACTGTCTATGAGGATACCCTGTTCCGCCTTGATACCATAGCATCTACTGACCAAGCCCGTCGGGAAATGCAGGCGGCGCGAGGATGGCTCGTGCAGATGTTGAATCTACAGGCCCGACACCTCCCGCGTGAGAACTTGATTCGCATCCTCCGGTTTGCCATCGAAAAGGCTGAGAGCGAGTGGTCCGACATGGAGAGGCTCTACATGGCGCTTACCGATGAAGAACAAGGAGATTCAGAGATGCGTATGGATTACGTGTTCGCCATTGTCATCCATTTCCAGTATGCTACCAAGCACGCACATATCCTGGGCCGACTCCGCGAGTGTGACGCAAATAGGATCCGTTCCCTTCAGAAGCGTCCGCCGCAGTTGGCCATCCAAAACGAAGAAGCAGTGCGCAAACGTATACAGGAGAAGCTACATGGATGTAAACTGGATCACTTCGCCTGTGCTGTTCCTGTCACCAGTATCACCAGCTCCGCTTGCGAGGACGATCGCGCCTGCTCGATTTGCCGCAACGACTACCTTGACTTTACTGCTTTCGATATCGAGGACCTCATCTCCGACTATCCAGTTAAGATCAAATTCTGTGGTCACGTCATCGGAAAGGATTGTCTGGAGACGTGGATGAGCACTCCTTTGGCGGATCCGGCAAAATATCCATATCGAGCATGTCCGCTGTGCCGTACGCAGATTGAGTTCGAAGAGGATCGGCGCTATATGGATGTTCCGGAGTGTGTGCAAGAGCATACCGACGTGAATGGTACGGCCATTTACCTGGCAGGAAAGCTGAAGGCGGATGAAGAGGACTGCTGGAATGCCATATTGAGGCTGATGAGTGAGGAGATTGTGGCCGAGGAGTTGTTGCATGAGCTGAACCGTAAGATGAAGAGCGCGGGCGGAGAGGACGAGCGCTTGGTCAAGGCTAGGACTGTTCTCGAAGAGAAGCTCAAGAATTTGGGTGATGAGAAGCTAATGTGGGGATTTAACAAGGTTCTCGATTGGGCTAAAGCAAAGAAGGAGTGGATGAATGCGAAGATCATCGTCTGAAAGAGGGGCACTGCAGGAATGGAAAGAGCCACAGCTCCTTGATCACATCTGCTTCGACGGTCATCTCAGCAAATCGATCCGAGGCGACTGTATTGTGTGAGATGGACGGAAACGGTCAGTCAGATTGAACTCATAATCCTCTTTGGAAATCACAGTTCAGGATACTGCTCCTCGGTCCTACCGAGACAGCTTGATAATCAACACCCAAAACCCCACTCCTCTGCATCTCTTTCAATTGTTCGTACCCCAATTTCCAACATTGATGTATTAGGGTCGTGTCCCAAAATACCACAACACTAACCAGAGTCCTGCGTAGAATATCCCCTCTTCGAATACCCTCTCCCACTACGACCCCCCTTCGAATACGTCCTTCCCCCAGATCTCACCTCCGAACTATCTTGCTGCAAATAGCCTTGTTGATACGGCCCTGGTGCTCTCGATCCCTGCTGCGAAGTTCCCTGACCACCGGGGGTTTGCATGGCTCCCATACCCATTCTACCAGGTTGCGCTGAAGCTGTTGTCGTCGTTCCTCCGGTTGCAGCTTCCTGTAGTGTGTTAGTTTGTTTTTGATTAAAGGACTGGGACTGATGCGTACTGGGCTGTTAGTGTACACGATTTTGGTTCTGCGGAGGAGACAGAAACAAATTCCTACGGGGATAACGACTGCGAGGGAGACAACTATGGCGATTATGGTTGTTTGAGACATTTTTGTTGGGGTGGTTTGGGTTGTTGGAGGGAGGGAGATGTGTGTTTGGGATTTAGAGAAAGCAGTAGGTGGGGGATATATAGATGGCTCTTCAGGCTGCAGACGCGGCAATCATTCACCATAGGGTGATTTTATGGTTGCTGGTTTGTGTGATGTATTTTATTTAGATGTTCACCTTTGCGAAACCTTCACGCCTTGAAATGATCAATTGGCCTAACCCTTGATCAGCATATCACATTTAGAAGATTGCTGCTGGACTGTCAATGATCAGGAAACTCAATAGTGGAGCATACATGCTTTCCCTAATGCTGACAAGCGTGTTCCATATAACGAGTTTCCACTTGATGCAGCACCATTGACATCACTGCTACCGCCTTTCACTGCTCTTCTATTGCTCACAGTAGCTTTCGGCGCTGACTCTCTTTTATTCGCGCTACTGCCGTCACTACCTCTTTAGCTACTTACCATGGCTTCAACTACACGTTTTAACTCAATGCTCCTCCTCTTTCTTAAATTTAAGGTCCGTGAGAACTTATTCTTGTCATACTGCTTGTTTCATGTAAGGGAGGGGAAAATTGGCTCCTCGTCTACGCCATGCATCGGAGCCATGTTTGGAGAGGCGCTGTTAACCTGAATGGTCTCTCGAGTCATTCATAAGTAGGAACAGTCTCTTTGATGGATCAGGCGGTGCTAGACGATATGCGAGAGCTAGTTATCGGGGAAGGTCCGCTTATTCAAGAAGAGATAGAATCTGTAGTGGTGCTGCAATTACCTGCAACATATTCTCTAGACGAAAAGTTTCTGCTGCTGGGACCTTGGCGGTAAATGTAAGAACTAAATTATTACCTTTTGATGGCTCTGCGGTCTTCACTGCCTCTTCTCCCGCTGCTGCGAAAGTAGGGCTCGTCACTGAGGAGAGTAAATTCTATGTAACCGGACAATTAGTAAGTTATATACTAACAAGACCAGTCGACGCGATATCGTAGTCGAAGGTTATCTATCATATTGTCTTCGAGTTCCGTATACTCTGTGGTCGCAACTTTAACGAGCGGGAAACAAGATGAGACATTGGTGGGGACCGCAGAGCTGGTTTGAGAGACATGGCTTATGCCTAGGGTCATCGCGCAGGCGATGAAACTCACGGCAGTGGGCAATACTGTTGAAAGCTATGTCTTTGAAGTGTAAAACACGGAGATAGATAGGTGGCGAGGTCTATAATCCATATCGAGTGAGCAGCGAGATATCCTCTCAGTGGAAATGCTATCATGATTTGTATCTCGGGGTCACATCGCTCATGGACGCAGTAACATCCAGGTCGGTTAACCGTGAGACGTTTGATCTATTTTACGATACCAACATACGAACAAAACCTTAACCATAGTGCCACGTGCGACGAGGGCTACCTACGTACTCTCTAGAACCTCCCATGCTAGAAATGCAATCCAAGCCCAACACCAGAAACAACCCCCATAACACCCAATAACTCCCGATTAAGAACACTTCACCCATCGAAACAACCCAAAAATACCCCCTTGTATCTCCTCCACATCTCACATCCTAATCGTCGTCCACACCCCATCCCCATCCCCATCTTCCACACTCGTATCCCCCCTCCCACCTTCCACCCCTTCCCTCTCCTCACCCCCCTTCTCCCCTCTTTCCAAATCCCTCATCTCAACCCCCCTCTCATCTGCTGCACGTCCTTCACTACCCCTGCGCCTAGCGAAAATCGCTTTCCAACTTTCTCTCGTCGTCAGAGCCCACCAGCAGAGCCACCCCGCTGCAAGGAATGAGATGACGCCCAGGACGATGCCGACGTAGTCGCGTTCTTTGAGGATGGCGCCCATGTGGGTTTTGTGTCGTTTGTTGTGTGTAGGTGGTGGAGATTGGTGTGTTTGTTGTAGGGTAAATGGAGAGTGGGAGGGAGAGGGGGGGTGGAGGGTATATGTAGTGGGGTGGCTGGGATGATGGGGATGACTGTTGGTGTATGTGTAGATGGGGGTATGGTGAAGAGATGGGAGGGATGTTACGTTCATGCGTGGATGAGTTGGAAGTGCAGCGGTTGGCACGGAGAGAGGGACTTGTTAAGGCGGTGGTTGATGTGATTAGATGGTAGTGAAGTCGCTGAGAGAAGAATGGGATGCTGAAGTGAAGTTGATGTGATTTGCTTCTGGTTGATACTTCTTCCGCAACACGATCACAGGGTGGTCATATTAGTACACTGGTATATTTCATTCTCAAGCAAAGCCTCCAATCTCTATCACAGATCGTGTATTCAAACACTACCTTCACTCAAAGTACATACCTCTCAGCGCGCAACCCTCCACCTACCCTTCCCACTCCTACTACAAAACTCTCCGTCCACTACTACCCTTCTCCTTCCCTCAACACCTCGTCGAAGCTTCCAACTCTCACCAAACACCCAATCTCCGTATCAAACCGCGACCACGCTAAACCCCCAATCAAGCGCAACAAGCACTCTCCAATCAACTCACCTCGCACAACGGACACAAACGGCGCTACCCGTTTACCATCTGCTCATCCACCTACCTATCCATTCCTTCCGTCCACGTAACCCACCCTCCCATCATAACTACGATCACAGCGCTAATACCACAGCTACCACAGCGCTGACAATGACGCCGCCCCTCCACCCTCCCTTCACGGGCTGGTTCTGCCACCTCTGCTCGTCCATCAATCCGCCTGTTGCTTGGAATGCGGGTACTACGTATCAGCCACGCTGCATGGTACGTTGAGTCTAGCCGTTCAACTCTTCATGCACACTGGAAGATCATATCTGTACAGAGCTGATGACACGACACAGGAGCGCGAATGCGGGCACAAGTTCTGCGGGGAGTGTGTTAGACTATCCCGAGCATGGGTCGCCATCAAGCGGAAGGAGTAGAATTGCACATCTCGAATAGGGGACACGAATCCATCCAGCGAACTACCCAATGGTATTAAATTACGGCTTCGCATCCTCAATAGACAAATCCTCCAACCCCACACTCCCCCCGGGGTTCACCAAATCCACCAACCCAACCAACGCCTCATCATCAATCACATCCTCCATCTCCTTCTTCCTCCCCGGCTGCTGTCCATGCGCGCCCTTCAAAACAACCTTATCCATTCCCCTCGCCCCACCCCCAATCTCCCCATTCCACTTCTTCTTATTCTTTTTCTCAGGCCGAGCATGCTCCTCGGATTTAAACTGGTACCCTCTGATGCGGGGGCCCTGTCCCGTTTTCTCGGGCAACCGGGGCTCGTAGTAGGCTTCGAAGGCTGCGACATCGGCATCGAAGGTCCCGGCCTGGATCGAGCTGCGGACGTTGGCGAAGAAGGAGTCGAGGACGGTGTGGTTGTGGATTTGGATGAGGAACCAGCCGAGCATTTCTTTGGCGGAGAGAAGGTGTTGGATGTAGGCGCGGTGGTGGGATGTGCAGGCGTAGCAGGGGCATGCTTTGGATAGGGGGGTTACGGAGGTGGAGTGCGAGGCGTCCCACATGTCGAGGCCGAGGGATTGTCTTGCTTCTCCGTTGGGTTTGTCTGGTGGAGGGGGGAAGGTAAAGTCTAGTGCGATGCCGGCGTCGGTTGCATCTGCGATGAAGGGGATGGTCAGGATGTCCATGCCTAATGAGATCTGGCGGAGGACCTCGTGCGGGCTGGCGGGGACATGGAAGGATAGTCGTGGGAAATGATACAGGGCCTCGGGCAGGTCGTCCAAGAGGTACGCGTCGTATATAGCGACTCCGGTGATGCTGTCCACCATGTCCTCCAGCAGGTGCTCAAGATACCAGCTCTGTAAGTCCCGCTCGATCGGTAAAATCGGCGCAAAGATGTTGAATTTCTTCTCGGCCTTGTCCAGAGCATTTTTCTTCGCGATAATGTCACGCAGCCATGTTTCCGTCCGGTCACTCATTTTGTCCTTGCGCTTGATTCCTATGCTCTCCTGGCCAAAGGGTATGTCCGCCATGCCGACCACGATGTCGGGTTGCAGTTTCCGCACCGCCGCAGCATAGTACTCCGAGCTTACAGATTTGAAGCCAACGGATGTGAGCAGGCTGATCTCAGTGTTTGTGTGCGAGGCGGGCGAGGGTATTGGCGGTGTTCTTCTTGGACCCAGCACGATGGGCGTGTCTTGCGGGAGAGAGATGAATTTGCGGAGCGGCTCAGGAACATCGTACTGGAAGATTGGTGGCGTCTTTTCGGGGTGTTTCTCCACGACTACGTGCGTTGTTAGCTTGAAAGAGGGAAAGCAGGAGGGCATAATTACAATCTTCCAATGCGATATACACGCCATTGTCCTGGAAATATTTGCGGTAGTTGTCCTGTGAGACGTGCGGAATTACGCCGCGCGAGGTGTTTCCAAGCAAAGCAGGCGTCAGGATTGGTTTCCTGCCAGGCAATGTCAATCGGCCCAGTCGGGGTGCAAGCGCGCCTGTTGTTTTCAAGAGGGTGAAATCGAGCATTTCGGGAGGCAGCTGGGAGAGATCCGGCTTTGGCGTGTCCTGTGACATTATTCCGGCAAAATGCGACGAATTGGGAGCGAGAAACGCGCTGTTTGGAAGTCGGGTGTTGGCCGGGAAAGCCATGGTGGGATGTGACGTGGGGCGCTTCACGTACCTGACTCAGCGAGAAATTCACCTTAGCGTCCACGTGACAGCGCGTTTGCCCAGGTGCGTAGCATTCAGACGCCCAGGTCACTCACACCTAGCTACGGTTTGTATATCCTATCATTCCCAGCGACTCCGAAAGAACAAACGAGGTTCGTGAATATAAAAGCTAAACCAGTATCACCCGAAAGAAAATCGACGACCTAGCAATTTTCCGTCCGCCTCTCCGCATATCATTGGCCGTAATAAATGCACCCACGGAACGTCCTCCGAAACTTAACGTGCACATAAGATTCACACTACTTGCTTACATCAACTTTGCACTCATATCTCTTAGCTAGCTATTCGTCGGACTTCCCATTGTACCACACACATCCACCTCTCGACCACCCAACCGTGTACACTTACCCACCGGGATAGCATCTACCTCACACCATGCCGAACATCTATCCCACTTTGTTCGGCCAGTCCATTCTTTCAGTAATCTTATTTGCCGTACTATTCGTATTTTATTTCACCTTGAGGCGAGCCCTGCAGACTATACAAGCATCGAGATCGGAGCAGCCCACGACCGAAGAGCAGGTCCTCATTGCAACCCCAATATCTGTAAATCTGCAACACTCTATTCTGGAGGAACCAGAGGAGTTTCGTCGGCGGCCGCGTTCCGAGCCTTATGCGGGGTTGAGCGACGAGGATTGGGATAGATTGGATGATCTGTGAGTGGGGTGTTGACTGTGAGTGGGGTGTTGAGATGGTGGGAGGAATATGGGATATAGAGTATAATTTCTCGGTGATTGAAAGAAGGTCGTTGGAAAAGCAGTTTGCTTGAGTGATGCAGAAGCATCAGGATAGCTAAGATACGTAGCTATCATGTTATCTTAAACTAGAGAAAGTGTGTTGGGCATTCAGGAGGTATCTTAGAATCTCATATGTAAGAGCTGTTCCATTTCTTTCGGGAAATCTCCTTCACATTTAGCCCTTCTAAGCTCATTCACTTTCACTGCGCTCGCTTATGATTTGCAGCATAGTCCCTCGCCTTCACTTCTGCAGCACAGCGTCTTGGCAAGCAAACGGTGCGGGCCTGGTTGGTGTCTCTCGCGCCTTCCTTCGTTAGCGGCCTTTCCAACTTCCACCGCCTGCCTCTATAAAGCCCCTCTTCTCGACAACCCCCACCCTGCTTGTACGCAAGGTTTGGTTTCGGCAACATGACCGACAAGAAATACATGCTGCCGTGAGTATCGATTGCGACAACGAACAAACAGTAGCTGACCGAATGCAGGTCCCTCAGTGATACCATCTTCACCGTGGTTGTGGGCACTGGCGACGCGACCAAATCTTTCGTCCCGCATGAGGACATCGCATGCGCTCGCTCCGGATTCTTTCGCGCTTGTCTCAGCGGTGATTGGAAAGAGTCTATTGATGCCTGGGTTGAACTCCCTGTGGATGATCCAGAGGTCTTCCAACTGTACACCCAGTCTCTATACGTGAGCATTCTTAGAATTATACAAAACAAAGGCTCGGCCCTCTGGCAGGTGTATCTAGGCTAGTAACATGCATCAAGCTGATTCCGGTCACCCAAACGCCATCTACAACTCCATATCGAAGACAGTGGTGATCAATCGCATGCGATATCGCTTTCTCACGAAATTGTATTTCCTATCCGACAAGATGGTTGATGTCCAAGCCAAAGACCATGCGGTTGAAGTTATCTCCGAGCTGCTTTCCCGCGATTTCATCAAACGGTCAGAGAACTTTTCGAAGGAGCTGGTGGAAATGATTACCACTGTATGGGTAAATACTCCAGTGGATGCACCAATCCGGCGCCTCATCGTGGATAGCGTGGCACGGGGAGTGCCACTGCGACCTGGTCATTTCACACAATTCTCAGATGCACCGCCAGATTTCCTGGTCTCGGTCATCGAAGCTCTTGGAGACTTGATGCGCCTGGATAAAGCCGACCCTAGTCTGAGCACTCTGGGCTTGGGCGACTACATGCAATCTGTTACACCGCAGGCAAAACCGGACCCGCAGAAGTACAGGTCATGCAGAATATATTCGTCGTCCAGATTCTAAGACTCGGTAGATTGGTACTGAGCCTTCATGCACTGCTCTTCCGAGTAGCCTTTACCTCTTCAATAATCAAGAAGCCATGGACTCGCCAGGAGGAAGCCTTGTTCCACCCCTCCGGCAGCTCAAGTCCACCAAAATCCATCTGCAGGCCATGCAACTGGGGCATGTCTTTCCGCTAGAGATCCTACCCAGCCACCCCCATACATAGCTTCTCTAGTCTAAACAAGCCCAAAATCCCCCAGCCACCTGACTTCCACCAAGAAAGCACGTGACCAAACTTCGTCTACTGTTTCTTTCTGAAGTACGCACTATGTTCGCATGTCCCCCTATCACCTTCTCTCTTATTGCACACATCCGAGCACTGGCACCTTATAACTATGTATGCATCTTAGTAAATGTATCCTCCCATCGAGGTGCAAAGGCAGTTAATCCCCCTAATAAGTTTAGCGTTTACCTGTTACGATCTGCGCAGCTTCATAATTAGCCGGGAGTAGTGGGCTATAGATGTGCGGAGACAAATGCAGGGTGCTGGACTAGCTGAGTGGGATATGCAGGTACACCCGCCGTGCATATGTACGTCCATTGTGTGGGGGTGCGCTAGGCGAAAGTCTCCGCAAGCGAAGTGCCGTGCGTAGCGAAGTTCCGGCTGCTGGGTAGATATCTACCTAGATGGATGGAAGAGGTTCTAAGTAGCGGGTAAAAGCGGGTGCCTGTGCGTATGAAGAGTACACATAATAAGTGTAAAAAGTTTCTACTTGGATACTATAGGCATTCAAGCTGGCGTAACGGATCGTGATACCTACATATGAGTGTGACCTTTTGGCAGAACGATAATAAGCAATTAATGAGACAAGTGAAAAGCGAGCAATGTACATACATACGTCCAGACCCGCACTCCCAGTGCCAGCTTAACCCCACCCTTGTGCAGAATGAATTTGTAGAAAATCAAAAAGAAACAAAAGCCACGAAGCGCATACCCCGCTTTCTTCCAACCCGACCCGCGCATTAGACTATCCCACATCGCACTTCTCAATAATTCGCCTCCTATCATCGTATCATAGTTTCACTACCCCACGTGGCCCGCCATCCCACCCACTATACCTTAGTCTATTGCTCCTAGCCAGACGACCCCAGGCGCTACTATCAAATCCCTTCTGATTGAGGCAGCTACAGTAGATGCCCCGCTCATCTCCATTCCCGAATGCCCCGCTCTTCCCTGCACCCAACTCCAGACGCTCGTCTAGTCACACCTCGAGAACTCAATTCTACAGCCAAAATAGGTATACCTCACGCCTTATCTACCTACACTCCGTCGCGTGATTTCAACGACCTGAGGCTATCACTCACCTTTCGCCATCAGGAGTGTCCCTGGCGCCTTCCTTATCTGGACAGGCAGGATTCACACAACCGACACACATCTGGGTCGTCTTCCAGGATTCTGATTACCTCGCGAAATTAGGTTGGCGCTAGATTGATCGATTTGTGCGATGACAACACGGGGAAGGGCGTTGCTGACCCTGGTTGTGACAATGAATTCATGCATAGTGCTGCATGCTCATTTTTTCCTTTGCACTGGGCCCGGGTTCTGATTTGCCTCCGGGACGTACGATCTGATGGCATTTGGTTGGTAAACCTATCAGACGATCTCAACGAGGTAGAAACTCGACGGCTTCAAAGGGACCAACGCATGCATCTACTGTTCTGGCGTCGGATCGTTACGCACCTCTGGACAGTGAAGATCGCAGCAACGACCAGCAAATCGATAGAGCAGCGGTCTATCTTTGAGCTACCGAAACAGAGTCAGGCCTTACATCTCTTCCAATGACGCTTAGCATTGCTGGTACATTTCCGGAAAGTCCTGCGGATATAACTGTACCAAGTTCACACGGTGTTACAAGCGAATCTCTCCCTTGGCGTCTTCCCCCACTTCGATTCAAGATGTACACACTACAATACGGGGTAGTGTCAAACAGCTCGCTTTATCAGATAAGTCTCGGCTCTTACATAATCATGAACGTGCAACGGTTCCGAGCCATACACCTTTCAAATATTTGGGTGGATTCTCAGAGCTCTCGCGACCCAAATCGTTACTACCAAGGAAACGCGTCTTTCGGGAAGGTGGTATCTCCTTACACATTCACTAGACTGCATAGACTCGGTGGCTATGATCTCGTATGCGATCATAATGGAGTCTTGTCTCAATCGGACAACCCTCCCATGGTATGTTTCTACGTTCGAAAAGGCCTTCGAGACTATTCTAAGGAGTGTCATGACCACCTGAGGATAAGTCTGCGCATCAAGCTTGCATGTGAATATGGCTATCTTAACATACACAATGTGTATAACCGTCCTTCTAACAGCGGCGGCACGGAGCTCACAGTCACAGTCGATAGCATGTACGACATGCTGGAGGAAGGTCAGCACAACATCATGTTGGGTGATTTCAACCTACATCACCATCGGTGGGCCGGATCAAGAGTTGGGAACTCTGCAAACCGCAAATCAAGAGAGTTTTATAACACCTTTGAATCCATCATGGACCTTCTGACTCCGCAGGGGGCCAGAACTCGAGAGAAGGCGCCAGCGCATTCCCAATGGAGGGAGCATGCTCGATTTGACTCTTGTTAATAAGGATCTGTGGTCACGGTGCGATCCTGTTGATATACTACGAGAATGGATGTACGACGGGACACTATCTGGTACGTATCACTTTCCAAGCATGACAACTATCAACTTTGATTTCAACTACCGAATGAACAATCGTCGCAATTGGAAAGTTGCAGATACTGAGAGACTCAGAACCATGACCAAAGAAGCTTTGAACGTCATTTGTCATCCAGTTCTTGACTCGCCGAAGTCGTTGGATAAGTATGTGGCCAACATCTTGGGTGTACTTTGAGAGGTTTGCGAACAAGTTCCTTATATTAAACTATTTACTGGATTTATTAATGCCGCCTCCACGCCTAAGTGCAAAGCAGCCTAACGAGCTATACGCTGCGCACATAAACAGGTGCAGCGACTTTGTAGTTTTTTAAATATTAGAGAGTATAAGCACACTCGGCACGAATATAGACATGTCTACTAGAGAGAGCGGCGCAAAATCAAACACAATTAGTAGATGCACGTGACAATTAACAATATTTATCGTTCTCACAAACATCAAAAGAAGTACGACGAAGAGTGTGAATAGGCCCATCTGCCTGACGTTCTGCACAGCGACGGACATGTCCTTACCAACAACTCAGAAGAGGCTGAATACCTCTTCCCCGAATGATACTTGAGCCAGTATCCGAATCCACCAAGACTCCTGATTTCGACTTGACTCCCATCGGTGAAGCACACGAGGTTTTCGCCAAAGTTACCCGAAGCGAAGTCAAACGCTTGTTCCGAAGACTTAAGAAGGGCAAGTCCACAATGGATGGCGACGTCCCAAATGAAATGTTGATGATATGTGCGGATGAACTGCTACAACCTTCTGTGAACATCGTCAATGCAACGTTTGCCCTCCGTCATCGCCCTGAGCCCTTTTCGTAAGACTATCTGTATCGTCATATGTAAGCCTGGGAAACAGAGGACGGTAAACCAGGACGGCATCTTAGATCCCGGCCCTTATACTCTTTCGAAAAATTATCGGGTCATTGCTTTCATGTGTCGTATGGGTATGTTGCTTGACTCGATCATGACTAGACGCATTGCTACGTTCGTACTCAAACACGGCACTATCTCTAAATCACAGATGGGATGTGCTGGTTGGTCAACGGAAACTGCCTTGAGATCACTACGCATTAACCACATCCCTTCTCTCCGGTCTCTTATTGATTTTATGCCCCACTTCTCGCGCTGGGATGTTTCTTCGGGGTGTGAATGGATTACTTACTAGGCATGTCGTCCAAACTAGGAAAGACGATCCAGCGCCAGCAGCAAAAGTACAGAGAAATAGCACGATGTAAGAGAGTAATGTGTTTGGACGAACTTAGAGTGGTTGCATTATATTTTAGATGCCTAACTATGGATGGTTTTCTGATAGCACTGGTTATCTCGCGGATGATATTGTTTAGCTAGTACCCCCCTACCCACCGCCTTCTCTCTCTGTCTCTTCAGCGGAGGATGTATCCCCCGTTGATACACATATATGTCGACCTATGCCCAGGACATGAAACCACAGTATACCACGCATTGAAAGCGCTGAGTGAAACCTCATTACTGACTTACTTACCTACCTACCTACATACGTATCCTGATGGATTACGCATCCTATATACTAATACCCATGTTCCTGCATCTGTAATTCACAGCTTTGCACATTCAACACACAGCGGTGTACGAGGAAACAAACAATCATGAAGATATATATAACCATGTATGTACAGCAAAATAGTAGATACCACACAGCGTGTGGAGAACTTCGATATACTCTAGGGAACATATGTAGACCTACGCTAAGTCCTAATTACGTTATCTATATGTCTATATATATAGAGTTATAGGCACATGCGTATAGGATCCAGTGCATGTACCCACTATAAATAACAGATATATTAAGTTATGTATATATATGCTGATTAGAATTTGAGCGTAGGTAGGGGGCGGTAGTGTGAAGTAGAAATATTTAAGACCTGCAGAATGGAAGATCGATATAGCAGGCATCGAGTACAGCATGTTTCCACTCCATCGAGTGGGTAGATGGGTGGACATACTAATAGTAATGTAACATACGTAATTGAATGGATTATTTGGCCGCTATTATGTATGAATGTGTGTATATATGCGTGCATGCAGTCATTATGTCTCTCTCGTTCCCTCGTTTTCTCTCATACTCGCTAGAAAACAAGAAAAACACAGTTATAAAAAATCCAAGTACGCCTCGCAAAAACAAAACCCAACCCATGCATTCATATATCCAACTCCTCCATCCCCTCCCCTCAATTCCTTTCTCCTCTCTCATCTCCTCCTAATCATCATAATCCGCCACCGCCACACTATCCGTATCACTAATATGCACCGCCCTATGCTGTCCATGCTCCCCGGGCAACAACTCGCCCACCACCTCCCTCACCACGTTCTCCACCCTCACCCTATCTACATGCTCCCTCGGCACCCATATCAGCTGCACCGCACCCAACACCGCACACCCCGCGAGGAAGAACCACGCCGCAGCGCTGCCCCCCGCGGAATACACGACGCCCACGAGCGGACTGCTCACCGTGCGCGCAAGACAGCAGGCGCTCATTGCTGCGCCGTTGACGCGGCCCAGGACGAGTGGGCTGGGCGTCGCGTTCTTGAGGAGGATGAGGGCGCAGGGGAACACAAGGATGCCGAATAAGCCTTGGAGGAAGAGACTGAGGTAGACGCCGGGGGAGATGAGTTTGGCAGGGAGGGCCGAGATGAATGGAACAATGAGGTAGGTGGTTGGGTAGAGGATGATCATCGAGACGAAAGTGTTCCAGACGCCGACCTTTTCGACGAAGTAGGGGAAGATGACGCCTTGGGTGAAGAGGGCGATGAGGCCGTTTACGGCGAGGAAGGTGCCGATGTCGGGGAGGTCGAGGCCGAGGCCGCCGATGAAGTCGATGCCTGTAGAGGCGGGGTCGTCGAAGAGATAGACGGGGAGATTGGTGATGTAGGCCATTTGGTGGAAGGCGATGATAGTGAGGGCGAGAGTGATCATGAGAACAGTGCTATTGAACGTTTTCTTAGGACCAGAAGGCGAGGGACGTGTGATGGGAGCGGGGAGAACCTCGTGGTGAGCAATCTTGATGCTGTGCATGGTACCGAATGAGTCGCGGCGGATGTCGAAACGCTGGTCGATGGCAGATGGCATACCGTCTTCGAGGAAGGACGGCTTCTTGCGGATCTGGCGGAGACCTTCGACAATGGACAGAGAGCGATGGCGGAAAGAACCCCCAGAGAAGGCACGAGAGCGAGATGCAGAGGCACGCGATATCGAGCTGCGGTTGCGGGGATGGCTAGCGTCACGAGGAAGTGTCGAGTGAGCGGCTGTGAGAAGCGGGGCGCGTTCGTTGATGGTAGGTTCATTGATGAGAGCGGCTTGGGTGGTTTGCTCGGGCTCCTCTTCTTGTGCCGGGAGAGTCTCTTCCAAAAAGAGCATGCCCTGGATGATAGCCAGAACAATGCCAATCGCGGCCACGAGATTTGGGAGCAGATACGGATACCGTCCGAACAGGCCATCTTGGGAGAAGGTATTCGGGAAGTAAACGGCAGGTCGGGCGAGAAACCCTCCCATAGCAGATCCGATGATACCTCCAAGGGTCCAAACAAACGGTTGGGTGGCATAGGCTTTAGCTGTTCACTATGAGCTTCAGAGTAATCCCTTGCAAATTGTGCACTCACGCTCGTGGGCGGGATTCTTAACCATCTCCTGCACCATGGTCTGCATGATGGCGACGTTTCCATTCAGCGCTCCGCCGACGAATCGCGCGAGCAAGGCGACCCAGTACGACTGAGCGAAACCGAATGCAAGACTGCTGAGGGCGACGCCAGCCAGACCAATCAGGGCCACGGGCTTCCTCCCATAGACATCGGAAATGGCGCCCCATCCCAGGGCGGTAATGGCCTCAGCAACGGCATAGGCGCTGAGCAGCAGTCCCGAGTAGAAAGGCGCGTCCTTGTGAGGGATGCCCAGATCCTCCACCATGGCGAACGAGTACGCCAGGATGGAGTTGAAAGCAAGGGGCTCGGAGAATCGGCATATTCCTGCGGTTACCCCAATCAGCTTGTTCCTTCCTTGCTTCGCGACCACAAGACAGTGGCGGGGGAGAAGGGCGACGTACCGACAATCAGGAGCTGCTTGTAGGGAAAGGGTTCATCCTTTGGATCTAGAGGCATCGTTAGAGCGCCGCCGCCGCGATTGAGAGGTTGTATCGCGAGAAAACTGGAGCGACGGACGATGATGGGTTTTCAGTTTCAGAGAAGGCGATAACGAGCTTCACTAGCCCGGTGGCTCGTGCTGGAGCTACCCCTCTCTAGCTCCACCCTGGGGGCTTCGCTTGCCGTAGCTTCGGGAACGGCGCGCGTTGTTGCGAGACCTATCTAAGTACCGTACAGCATCGTGCGGGAATTGCAGACCGTGCCGCTTGAACCTGTGTTGCATGGGATGTCGCTGCGATAAAAGGCCTCTTTCCACGGTGGAGAGCTCAGAGATTCCCATCTCCTGCTGCAAGGAAAAGGAAGCGCTGGGCACCAGCCAGCCGCCTGCGACACCGGCCGCCTTTCTGAGCCGTTGGTCGCACAGCAACGCCTGTCAACCTGTACAGGCTCGGATGTGGACTCATTGTGACGTCAAGCTTAAATTGGTCCGGACGGTGAATTCGCGCCCGCGCCCCACGTGCTCGCCTATCTCATCTGGAAGGTGCGTGGTCATCAATCGCACTCGCCATATTTACCTGTTTGCTCGTCCACCCGCTCGTGAGCGCACAGCTTCCACCCACCCCATAAGGCTGTATGCGCTGCCAGCTGTGGAGTACTTAGTATATCATCGCCCCCGGGATTCACACAGATGAACCGTGAGGCCCCGCTCTCGTCGCGTCATACATGCAGAAGCGACATTACGCTCACCGCCTGTTCGCATGCCATTCCCGCGTCCACCTGATCGCAGATCTGGCCCGTCACCCATCCCATGTCGCAGGCGCTCCGTCCAACTTGAAATACCCCGGCTGCAACCTCTGGAACACCCCTTTTGGATCGTATCTTCGCGCCACGGCCTTCAGCTTCGCGTGGCTCGCCATTCCATAACTTGATACCACCGCCTGGAACTGGCTTGCATAGTTCATGTAGATGTACTCCACCCCCAATTTCCTCTTCTTTCCCTCTTCGACCGCTCTATCAATCACCCGCTTGTTCGTCGCGAGTATCCGCCCATCATCCTGGACATCTTGCCACATCATGCTCGTCTGCAGCAGCAGCAATGGACCGTCATCTTCCCTCAACCCCAACGCATTCCCCCTTTCTTTGCAAAACCTCGTAGCATCGGCACGGTAATGATCTGCAACGTGAGCGCGGGAACCAGCCCTGCCGCATCCGCGATACCTAGCACTTCCTCATAAAAACCATCCACTGCCCATGCTGTGAAATCCTCGTCCAGCTTAAATGTAACCGCCCAATATGTCTCGCGCAGCCCATTTGGGTTAACTGCGTTCAACGCCAGCGTTAAGTTCGCGAGCGAGCGCACGGCAGTACTGTCCTGGATCGCAGGGATAGCGAGATACTCTGCGAAGATGGAGGCGTTGGCGACGGGCTTTGCGTATTCCAGTTCCGACGCCGCGATACGGGTGCCCTGCGCGTAGGCGAAGGAGAGGATTTGCGCCGCTGACACGTCCTTTTCTGCGTTTACGCCCAGGTTGTAGAAGGCGGAGATCACGGAGGGGAACAAGGCCTCAAGGTGAAGCCGCGTGCCGCCCCACATGAGTCCTTGCGGAATGGTTTCGAAATTGAATTTGGTGACGATGGCGAAGTTGGGGCCACCACCGCGGAGGGCCCAGTAGAGGGAAGCATGAGTGCTCGGGGAGGCGGTGATGATGGCACCCGAGGCGGTAACAACTTCGAAGGAGGCTGGCGTCCTCGTCAGCTATGCTTTTTGTAATCGTAATCGACTTAGGTATGTGGAATCTTGACCGGATGATCACGATTATGAAAAATCGTAGTCCAGCTGCAGCACTCCAATAAACATGCATCGCGCATACTTACCTACGTTATCACACCCCCACCCATACTCATTCGAAAAGTGCGATATCCCCCCTCCCAGCGTCAACCCTCCCACCCCTATAGCCGACACTCTTCCTCCCACCACCGCAAGCCCCTCCGATTCCAACCTAGTATAAACATCATACCACGTATTTCCAGGCTCAACACCAACAACGCTCTTATCCTCTGCCAACTCAATACCCCTCATCTGATCAAACGCTACCGTGATACCACCCTCGCTATTACTAGCCCCCGCGAACGCCGCATGGCCACCACTCTTCACGGAAAAGGGGCACTGCGTTAGTCGCGCGATGAGAACCAAGATGGAAACATCCTTTGCGGCGGTGGGTTCGAATATGCACTCCGGGTCTACGGCAGCCTGTTGTGCGGACCAGTATGAGGCCGTGAAGGCATCGTAGGCGGAGGTGTTGGAGGTGATTACTTTGTTGGGGAAGATATGTCGGAGAGAGGAGCACTGTTGCAGGTGTTAGATTGGGAGATATGGATGTGGATAGGGTAGAGGGCGCACGGCAATTGAACACACTGCTCCTCTTGGATATGACGGGAACAGGGAACCAGAAAGTGCTGGTATTGTTGCGATGTCAATGTCGTGTTTTAGAAGCGCGTTGGCGACGTTGAAGTCTGGTGCTTCGGGGGTGCTTTCGGACGATGTGGAGCCGAAGCTGAGGAGGGCAAGTGCGACAACCGTACCCCGCATTGTTGCTTGGGGCATCAAGTAGATGCGCGACGTTTGGGATGGAGGGAAATATGCCAAGAATTGGTGAAGAGTGATTCACTATCGCGAGGAATTGGGCTGTAGACAAGATGAAATGTTCAAGCTGGCAAGGCGAAGGTTGGTTGCTGCTGTGGCTTCAGTCGAGCAGTCTTGCACCTTCCCGAACGAACATATGCAGGGTAGTTTCGAGGCACTCGTATAGATCGAATTGAGTCAGCAGATATGGGTGGGGGCCTATTCGCAATAGCTTCATAGTATTGTTCGCATCTGTGTGACGTTTCGCGGATGGCGATTTTATTTTACCAAAAAGACTACTAAGATCGTTCTTGGGATAAAGACAGCTGTTGTTACACGATATTTGCGGCGCCGTTGCAGCACCCTTTCTGAAGATTGATTTTGTTCCCAATTCAATAAGCTCCTTGAACCGGTCCTGCGCTCTAGTGAAAAATTGCTATACGACCATCAATCGCTTCATCTCGAACCCAAAAATCTCAATGCGGTGCAGTAACGTCCTCACGAACGACACACTAGCCACTCAAGGGCTTTTGTGTTCACCACAGGATCGATGATTTGTCTTCGGTCAATCATCTTTCTATCCATCAATTACCTGAAAGGGTTCCCACGCGCGGCGAGCTACGTACCTACTCCTCGCGGAGACAGCCCACACGCGCACTCACGCTTGATCTGATGATCTCCTTACCATTACTTCAGTTCCGCACGTACATCTTATGAGTTCCAGTATCCGGGCCAAGCTTAAATAACGAGTCACACAACTCTGCCGCTCTACACTGAAGACGCACCACCCTGGCAAACTCACCCACCCCAACCCCAACCACATTCTCCCATCGCAGCACATGACGCAGTCTCCTCTGTCGCACAGTAACGCCTCATTTCCGATCGCAACCTTCAACGCTAGTGCGTGGCGCCGGGAGGCGTTCTGTACAGCGCGGATCCGATCCCGCACCAGGGGAACTACCCATGTCGTGCGGATGCATCCATACCGGGTGGGTGGTACGGATGTGAGACTGTGTGATGGTGGGCGTCTACGGTATCGATTACAGATGTCCAGGTGGTGTGATGGGCACGTGGGTGGGCAGTTGCTCACCCGGTTGTGGGGACCCGGGTAGGTGGTGGAAGAGTATGGCAACGGTTTTTGTGGGATGAATCGTTATTATGAGAGCCAGAGGGGGTGATGGAATGCAGAGGGTAGAATAAAGCCGTTTGGGAGCGAGATTTGCGAGATAATGGATGTCTCATTTGGGCTGGCTGGAGAGGCGTATGTCTGTTGCAGTTAACCGAGTGCATTGCGGCGTATAGTACGGCGTATTGTGCGGCGTGGTGGAGTGAATATCTTCGAGTCGCGTCCTCCGCGCTTTCCTCCTCATCATACTAGAGAAATGCAGTGACATCGCACCTGTCTCAATAAGAACACAGTAACGTCGCGCCTTCCTCGCAGCGTTGTCGACGTGGCGCAACCATCGCGTCCAGCCATCATAACGAAGAGCGTACCATCTCCTTTCATTGTGCTGACTCAGATGCATTAGTCCATTCGATCTTTGACCGAACATTGCGAATGTACTCAAACTTGCTCAACCATCTGCCCGTGGTGAAAGTATAAGACCACGCAAGGCCGGTACGAATTTACAAACCTCTGCCAACTCCAGCGCAGACGCCACTCGACCACTCCCAACCGCGAACATGCCGTGCCCCTTTCCCTGCGTCCACGAGAGGCTTTTCAACGCCTCGGGTGGAACTGTGGCGTACAGCTGAGGATCGACATACTTTGTGATACCGCAGCAGCCGTACGTCGCGCTGTCGTTGAAAGGCTTCCAGGCGACAAACTAACACTTTACGTAGGGACTCCTCAGCTACGGATACGCCGGCTATTCTGAGAGGCATATACGAAGCGGAGCACGCGAACTGAGGTCTATGAACGAGATGGGAATATTGGTTATGTAACGCGAGATCCTGTGGATTATCGAAAAGGCGCCTGGTGCTGGAAAACAACGCAGCCTAAAAATTAGGGCGCTGTTGCCGTCGTAGGATTAGTCGGCACCGAGTCGGTGCTAACGACGGCACATCGACTGACTGACTATTTGCGTATGTGAGCAGTACGACCAAGAATAACCAAGAACAACCAAGAGCGTCACAGGATTCATCTATCGGCCATGAATACGAATGTAGGCCACCATGTTGAGACACTACAGCAACTTAACCGACAAAATAAGACGCTGACCTCTACGGTCCGCACAGCGCTGCCTGAATTGAGGCAAAGAGTCGAAGAGGTGCATGCAGGCCATTCGCGAATGTCTCCCGACACCGAGATGTCTGTCGACCCGAGCAACAAATTGGGTTTGCTCGACGCGAACTCCGTGGGCGATTGCTGGTAGGACCGGATGCCGTTGCTGGCTGTAAGGCGCCCCTGTTGTCCAGCTCCGCATTGGGCTGAGAACATCATCGTGTACACTGTACGCCCACTGCGCCTAGCAGATCTTCACCGCTACAACACCGTAGCAGAACATCCCATGACCTTATCTCAACAACACCACGTCTACGGCCTGCCTGAAGCAGCACAGGATGTTGTCCGCTGAATTGTTCACCGACGTCACCTTGGAGACCCCGCACCTCGTGCCTGCAACGATCTACGCGGCGTACGCTACAACAGACTACAACAACGCCAATCCTCTGGATTGGGAAATATCTATTGAATCCATCGGCGTGACATCTGTAATCGGCATGGTTGACAGCCCGGCCAGCGTACTTACTACTGAATGTACATACTTGACGTTGCATCTCTAACTCAAGGGTCCCTTCGGGGGAGCTGCTAGTGAGCTGATCGTGGAAAAGATATTTTTGGAAGTGCTGGGCGCGAAGCTTGTATGCCCATGCTAGCTTTTCATTGGCCGCCTTACGGGTGACGCAGCGGGCGTCAGCCTGTGCACAGGAGAATTTCGTCTGGTCGCAGCATCGCTCTCGTATGGGTGAATTGTTCGGTGGTGGGCGGCTTTGACCTGAGCGACTGGTGAAGATAGGGGACGACATCCACACGTCGCTTAGTGAACGCCCTGTCGGTGACGGTTGGATCGGCGGTCTTGGTGCGCGAGCCGGCAGAAAAGCAGCGGCGGCAAGTCTCTGGCTTATTCTCGGCGGCGCAATCTCACAACACGACCAGCTCCCAAGCCATTCGAAAGACTCTCGCCAAAGTCACCCGCCATGACCTGACCAGAAGACGATGCACGTGTGCTGACGGTATTTCTTATTTCCGCAGCGGGCCTCAGTACCGCTGCTTGGAAGGATGGACGGAATGCGCGTTTCGGCAGAAGGGGGCGGTGCACAACCCTGCAATTAGCAGAGCACACGTTATGTGGAGATGCACATCTCATAACGGTGGTCCAAAGCTCGGGAATCGGCAACCTCTGTGCACTCGCAGCCAGGCCAGCCGGGCTTTCAGGGCGCAAAACACGGCGAGCTGATGGTCACCCCTGCGTGGCCATCAAACCAAACAAAGACAAGCGCTGCGTGGTGCCATGTCGTCCGAGGTCTGTGGCGCTCTAACGCCAATATCGATGTCGATGAACTAAGCCTAATTTACGACCAGCGCTTTGGACCCGCGCGCGACTAGGGGTACAGGAGCGGAATGGCCTGGCGAGCTGGCATGGACCAGCGTCGCATTGCAGCGATCAAAGGAGATTGGGATGGTTATAAGATTTGCGTGCACCCATCCCGTTTCCATCCTCACTCCTTGTCCACCGCCCTTGCAAGCCGTTGCAGCCACTCGTTTACCACGCTAAAGAGCCATTCAGTTGGTAATTTTTAATTGGCATCACTCCCACCATCGCTTTCACCACAACAAGGACCAATTCGACCACCATGGCCAAACTCACCTTCCTCACCGCAGCACTCGCGGCGGGCGCTGCTGCCGTCCCCGCGAAGAGGGCCAACATCCCCACTGGAGCCCCCAAGATCGCCCTCTCCCTGTTCGAGACACATGAGATGCACTTCCTCACGCTATCTGACATCACTGAGATGATCACCAACCAGACCGACGTTGTCATTCCCGCACCCGAGTTCAACCCCTTCGCTGGCCAAGCCACCTGCAGCTCCGTCAAGGTCCGCACAGAGTGGCACCAGACTTCGGACACCACCAAGCAGAACTTCGTCAACGGTCTCAAGTGCTTGCTCGGCAAGCCTTCCAAGGGTGGCTTCTCTGGATCTAAGAACCGTTATGAGGACTTTGTCCAGGTCCACCAGAGCGTTACCGACAACGTGCACAACAACCGCAAGTTCATCGTATGGCACCGTGCCTTCCTTTGGGCATTCGAGCAGGTCCTGCAGAACGAGTGCAACTTCAACGATCCCATTCCCTGGTTCGACGAGACCAAGTTCTCGGGCAAGTTCGCCGACTCGTCCATCTTCTCGAGCAAGTGGCTCGGCAGCATCAACACTGGCGGAGACTGCGTCCGCGATGGTGTAAGTACATACAAATTGTTATTCCACATTCCTCAACTAACAATGTCCAGCAATTCGCCAACCTCGCCTTGAACGTCGGCCCTGGAAAGAGCGCCACCAACCAGTACCACTGCCTTGCCCGCAACAACAACAACGGCGACACCATCAACGTCAACACCAACATCGTCAACGGCTGCCAGCAATTGAAGGACTACCAGGACTTCGCCAAGTGTGCCGAACAGGGTGCTCACGCCTACGGCCACAACGGTGTCGGCGGTGTCATGCGCGACGTGTATGCTTCCCCCGGTGACCCAGTCTTCTGGCTCCACCACGGCATGGTCGACCGCCACTTCCGCATCTGGCAGAACGCCGACAGCGCACGCCTTTCGTACATCGACGGCACTGCTGCTGGAGGAACCCCGCTTACCCTCGATACCTCCATTGTGCTCAACGGTCTTATGCCCAACATGAAGGTTAGGGACGTGATGAACACGGTTGCGTCGCCTATGTGCTACAAGTACAACTACTAGTTGCATTTTTCCATCGCGTTTTTTTTTCTACAATTCATAAACCCAGATTAGGGGGAAGAGATATACCCCGGCTGGTGACGCATCGACATAGACTTTAAAATACCATTCTTATTCATTCTCTCAGCATCCTTTAGTGTCTATTGTAATTGACGGTTCTTTTCTTCTTTCACATTTCCTCATGTTAGCGAGAGGATTTCTTTGTGTGCTCGTGGGACTCGGTGTTTGCGCCGGTCCGATCCGTTGCATCTTCGTGGATACCTACCAAGTACCTACTTACTTTCCTGAAAGTATGTATGTGTAGTGTGGGTCGCGATGGGCGTTTGGACTTTGTAATTTTCTCTTTTGCTTTTTGTAATTGTTTGTTGTACATACGTACATACTCACATGCGTGTTTCGAGTCAAGTGGGGGTATGTGGAGACGTTCATGCGTGAGAGCGGGGTCCCCCTGATGGTGGTAATTTACGTGGGACGGGGTGAGCGGCGGGATTTGTAAATAGCATGCTTGCGCGTATCGGCAGTATACATAACCTATAATACAGGCATACACACAGACATTTACATATGTGATTTTCGTCACTGACAGAGTTTGCTCTACATACCCACCGCTGTGGTCTTAACTTTACCCCACACCTGGAACGAAAAAAATCAAATCGATAAGGGTGTCGTTGTGGTGCAAGGAAACTAAGTCGACTAGACTATGTACATATGTATTTCCTGCATGCTTGCTCACTTGCGTGCAACGCAAGCGTGAACTATATCTACTTGGGACCTAAATCTAGCGCAAACCATAGATAGAGAGAGAGCTCGGACGCGATGCGCTGCTGTGCTAAATAAAAATGCCGCGATGGAAGTGTATGCATGTACCTATCCTCTACGTCCTCGGCGTGCGTAAGTGCTCCATGGCACTTGATCTAACCCGCACGCTGGGTTTTCGCCTACCTAGCTATGTACATACTGTTCCGCTCTTTAGCGTACCGTAACTATGTATATCGCGCATCCCCCGCAAGCGCCACAAACGAGGGATACGAGCTGCGGATGTTTCGCTTGGGGTCGGTGTCCGTCGGGGTGTGTGTATGTATGTACTGGGAGTGTTCTTATCTAGGTAGGGGGTTAGAGTACACGCGGAGACTGTTGGGGCGAAACGAAACGAAACGAAACGAACGAAACGAGGCAGCAGCGCGGTGTGTGTAGCGCTCCGCTGAGAAAAGAACTCGTGTGTATATATATTGAACGGAACGGAAAAGGGAATGTACATATACATGTATACAAAGCCCTTCACGCTTACCCTCTCCCCCACCTGCTCTATGTATATAAACTCACGCACACATCCCCCACCATACCCATCCTCCTTACCCCCAAACAACTATCCCTATACACACCCAATCCATCACAGCGCTACATACATACATACATACTCCGCGGTACGCCACATTTACTTCTGCCTTATCTCCGCACTCCACCGGCCGACATGAAACACGCGGACAAACGGGCAATCTTATAGCTGGTGAAACGAAACGGGGCGCTAGTTTAGCGTTTCGGAGTTTTGAGTGACATGCTGGGGTGTTTGATGTAGAGGGGTGCTGTGTGTTTTGGTGGGTGGGTAGATGGGTGTGTGTATGTGGAGGGCGTGGGATGGGAGGGTATGTGTGATGCGCATGGGAGGGAGGAGGAGGGTATATGGTTGTAGGGGTTGATTGGTGGTGTGTAAGATGCATGTCGTCGCAAACGGGAAAGAGTACATTTGTGGGCTTCTAAGTATGTACCTGCGTATGTATGTTTGAGACCCTTTCCCCTTGCTAAAGAAAAAAAAATTGAACATGACATGAAGTGCGCGTATCAATAGGTACATACCCCTCCCCTCTTCCACCCACCCTTCCCCCACCACTGCTGCAGTACATGAATTTCGCATTCACGCTGTCTACACACACTCCACGCTGGCGTGTTTACAAAGCAATGATTTAGGTGGGGTGTGGGTTATCTCATTTCCGGTGAGGGGCGGTGGGGTTGTCGCCGATATTCCCGAGCGAGGAGGGGAGATGGTATACACGCAATAAGGTGTGTGTACACTGTACATGAATTGTTGGGAGGCATGAAGAGTAAGTTGAAGTGATGTACCAATCTTATGCGGGATGTTTATTTTCTCTTCGTTGGGAAAAGAGGGGATACTTTACTAAGACGTGCACACTTGGGACGAAAGTGAAGGGAGGGATGTAGGCATGACATCAAGCCTGGGCTTTGAGATTTATGTGTTGTTGTTTTATTGCAAATACTAAGTACGTTCAGCGATACATGGTGTGGAGAGATGCGAGGTGAAGTTTTGAGTTGCCATGTACTTGCACCAATGCTTTTGACGATGTCTGTACATACGATACGCTACCCAGGTATCATAAATCATAAATCACGAATCTATTTTCAACTTCACTATGCATATTTTTGCGCTGTTGCTTCAGGGACAGGGCCTTACATTTCCTCTTCTAAAACCAATGCTTTCATCGCAGCCAATTCCTTATTGCCGTTCAGAATATTGATTCTAGAAGGTTTCGACTTATCCAAACGAAAAAGGTATTCAGCCGCACTAGAAGCGTTCAGGTAATTCCATGGAACCACCTCATCAATCTCTTTATTTATTTATTTTTTCCCAAAAATACATATTTGGATGGACTAGCTTAAACCTGCTCCACTCCTCTAAATTCAAGTTGAGATGGCTTTTCACGGGCGGATCGCCAGAACCCTCGAGTACAGTATTCATATACATCCCACGCAGTGTACATAACCAATATGTACGCCACACCCGGACTATCCACAAGCACACCACCCATCCATACCCACAGCTATATCAATACAAAGAGCTATCGCGCAAACCTCCCCACCCAATCACTCACTCAATCACTCCTCTTCACACGCCCTAATCGCCCTGTTCAAATACCCCGCAAACCCCGTCTCCACCCCACTCGCCAACTCCTCTCCATCCCTCACCTTCAGTCTCTCCAGCGCATCTACGGCCTTCCCCAGCACGTCCCTCAACTGGCGCTGCACGCGCGCCGCATCATCAGCCATGGGCATCTCGGCGTCCAGAACGGTGCGTGAGACGGAGAGGGCGTTCCAGACAGGGACGAGGGCCGCCGCCTTGTTTTGTATGTTGGGGAGAGCACTTGCTTGAGCGTATCTGGTGCGGAAGTCGGAGGAGGTTTGGGCAGCGAGGGAGTCCAGTTCGGTAATTTCGGTCTGGTGAGGGGGTTAGATTAGTACTGTGGATGGGTGGAGAGGTTGAGATGGAGGAACTCACAGTCATAAAGTCATGCTGCTTCAAGGCGTTCATAAAACGCGGTGTGTATTTCTTGACGGTATCAGAGGGGCCGTCGTGGCGGTAGGCAAGCTCGGCAGCCATTTCGAGGGGAAGCGCCACAACGGCAGGATGTGTCCTGTAGTCGGGGCCGTCGGCGGACGGTTTCCCCTGGTGCACGGGGTCGTCCATGAGCTCGACGATTTGCTCCGCCATACGGAGGGCCTTCTTGAGCTCGTCCTTGTCCCAGTCGTTCCGCCAGGCGCGGTCCCGCACGCTGCGCATGACCATGAAGATAAGGTCGGGATCGCGGAGACGCAGGCCCGTGGCCTCGGCGCGCTGGATGGCCTTAAGAATCAGATGCTGCATGCCGGCTTCGTCGAGGCGGCGCACGGCCATGCTCAGTGTGTCGCTGCGCAGACGTATGCCGGCATTGTTGTATCCTTCCAACACGCGGACTACGTTCTCCCAGTCCTCGGGGGTCTTGCTCGTGCGCAGGATTTTAAGCAGCTGTTTTCGGTACGACGGGACATCCTTGTTGACATCGATGTGTTGGAGGGTGAGGGTCACGTCGCCGAGGGTGATCTCGACGGGTTCTTGCTCGAGCTTGCTGCGGTTTGCGGGCTTGTACACGAGCTTCTCTTGCTCGGGGGTGAGGTGTCTGAGAAGGAGGACCTTGGAGTTGACGCTGGAGAGCAGCTGGGAGAGCTCGGGCGACGAGGCTTCGAGGTAGACGGGGAGTGCGCCTGGGGTGTTCAGCCAGTGCACAGTGTGTGAATGAGGGAACTGCGGCGGGTATGCCCACCTCGGAAGTGCACCGCGCTGCGTGAGAAGGCCCGGCGCGAGCCATTGGCCAGTACGAGAACGTGATTGCTATCGAGTAGTGCCGCGCGGCAACTCCGTCGTAGTGAATACATTGCTATTGCTGTGTGATGGCGGAGCCTGTAAAGCGCCTCTTCAGTCTGCCCAGCTCATGTCGGAGGCGCCCAAAACTTTTGGCCCGACGCGGTAAACGCGCCAAGCCTGGAACATCAATTCACCGACATCGCCCCTCCCCTCCCACGTGAACACCCGTTATCCATCCATCAGGGAGTAGATATCTACGTTGCGAATTCCCCATCGTCCTGACAGGATCCGGTTTGGGTCAATCTCCACCGCAACCATGGACAACCAAGAGGCCACCGCCTACGTCTCCCAGTTCATCGGCCAGCCGCTGCGCATCCACACCTCCGACGGCCGCGTTTTCGGCGGCCAGATGAAGTGCACCGATAAGGTATGTATGCACTCATTCCCCAGCATGCTTCCAAACCCGCACTCGTACTCCACGTGATTCTGCCAGGACGTTGGGAGCGTTGCAAATACCCTGCCATTTGGTCGTTGGCACATTCACCTCAAAACCGCGCTAACCCGACTTAGGATCGCAACATCATCCTGGCTCTTACCTATGAATACCGGGCCCCGTCTGCAGAGGTCATCCGCAAAGCTGTCCAGGAGTCAGGGAACCCGTCTGCGCCTGTCAATTGGAATAGTCGTTATGTAGGCCTGGTAGTCATCCCTGGCGCCCACGTGCAGAAGATCGAATTTGAGGAGAGTACTATGGGCGGGCAGCCAAGCGCCGTGACTGTTTGACAGCTGTCGTCTGTCAACGATGCCGCGATGTGTAATAGCAGTTGATGTGAATGGTGTCGCGATCCCAGGTATATTCAGCCACTTTGCTACCATGGGTACGGGACCATGCTAATGCTGGATAGACAGCCCAAGTGCCTCACCAAATGAGATTTGGGTCGCAGTGATCTGCGGAGCGAGAAATGGAGGCACAGTGGCAATGCGCAATCGCCGTCTCTCATTTGGATTGCTTTGGTAGCCACTGCTCATCGCTCACCATTCACCTTTGACAACTTGCGACTCACCTCTTACCTCTTGCCTATTTTCTATTACCTCCCAGCCACCCACTGCTATTGTAAGTACACGCACAATAAGCAAGCGCCACGCCGACATCCAGCAACTATTTTGATCTGCCGCACCTGCTCCTCTCCACAAACTTCCTGCCTTCTAAGCTTCTACCTGTACACTCAAACCACATATACCGCACACCGCGCACCGCGCACCAGCTAGTGTCTCACCAGTCTACTACGCCATTATCAAAGTGGCTCCCACCATCAACACCAAACGCCGCCCGGCGCCACCTCTCGCGCTCATGGCGAAGTCTACTACGCGCACCAAGTCTACTACCCGCACTACGACTATCCTGCATATCAAGTCTACTCCGAATACCATCAAGACAGTGACCCTCACCACATCACACACCGCCACCGGCATCTCCAAGCCCGCGCGCCGCCGCCCCCTCAAAACCCACTCGAAGGTCCTCGGCCCCCTCGCAACCTCCTACGCCACCGCCTCCCTCCCCCAGTCCTCCTCTCGCCTGCTCTCACTCCCTCCGGAGATCCGCAACCTCATCTGGACCCAAGCACTCACTAGTTCGGACGGCACCCTTCGCTACAACACGAGTGAATCCCGGTTTGAGGGCCAGGACGTCGCTTTGAGTTTACCTGCTACGTGCCATCAGGTGGCCCTGGAGACGCAGTATCTTGCGGTGAAGGTGAACAAGTTGGTGTTTGGGGATGCGGAGGGGTATTTGAGGTGGAGGAGGAGGTTGAGTGGCGTGGAGGGGGGAAGCGGTTGGGAGGTTAGGGTTGGAGATGTGGAGATTGCGCAGGGAAACGAGGTTTGAGAGGGAGGATGGGGAGAGGACAGGGGGAGAGACAGAGATTTCTGGGTTGGATATGAGGGCATGCATGGCAGCAGTCGAGAGGGAAAGAGGATTTTTGGTTGATTTGGACGCAGATCAGATAGAGAGGAATGTATCAGCCCGATAGAAGGACGCCGATACCCATGGTAGCACCACCGAGCGATATACAGATTAGATACCCACACACACACGGCAGCCGCAAAGACGGAGTAATATACCCAATAATACATATACCCACTCACACAGCACCACCAGAAACCCGTCCATCCATCCACCCACTCCATTCTCTCACAACATCATAACATCGCAGCCTCACACCCTCCCATCCCCACCCTCCATCCCCCCCACCCCCACGCTCGCTCCCTATCACCCCATCCACAATCCTCAAACCTTTAATTCCATGCACATCATTAGCCTACTGCATGTATGTATGTATGTATGTATGTCAAACTTACATACATGTGCATACCCACTGGCTGTAGCTGCCCGTCCACGCATATGTGTATATGCAGCTAATCCGCATCCCTGCACTTAGGCGTGTATAATGTATCACGCTTATCACGGGGACTAACTAGCGTTCTATGTACAAAGTTGTGTATGCATGGATGTGTGGGGGAAGGGCTAATTAGTGGTATATGTAGGTTTGGAATACGCTAGCACTAGGCCAATTGGATTATTAGCTGCTTTTGTACAGTGTGAACTTCGAAGATACATGCATATGTGGGTGGGTGGGTGGGTGTGTACATACATGAGCGAAAAGACTCCGATTTCGCGTCGCTGTGTATCTTTCAGATTAAAAGACTATGAGCTGCAGGAATTATCGTTGATAGCTATTCGTCTATTATGTAATTCGTTCGTGGGAGATATAGTACGACTTTTCTACATGTGTAAACTACTATATTTGCTGCTGGAATGGGGACACTGCTAGTGTGGGGATTTCTATCCGCGCGCGTGCATGTGTACAGATTTACATATCTAAGGCGTTTAGTATCGAGCTTGGAGTGCATCTTGTATAGAGAAAGGAAGGCGGAGGCAGCGCGGCGAGTATTGTGTACATATCTACGCTTGGGGGATATGCACACTGAGTATTTGTAGGTTACGTGCTTTGAGGGGAGTTTTGGGTTTTGGAAAGTCGACTTTCTGATTCTGAAAAGACACGGGTGTGCATAGATGTGATTGAAGTGATGCGTTCATGGGGTCTTGCTACTATAAAGAGGGCGGGGAGGTGTACTTGCGTGTGTAGCGTAGTCATCGTTATTAGTATGATTCTTGGAATTAGATAGCATGAAGGGTCTTGAGTCTATACGAATGGACATGAATTTTTGTTGTTTTGAGGGCACGATGGTGTGCTCACCTGGGTAAGAGTCGATGGAGGGGAGCGAGGAGAAGTGGGATAGTGTTGCGGGAATTGAAAGGTGAGGGGCCCGTTCTGCTTTATGAAGTCGTGTTCAGTAACCCATGTAGTTTACTTTGAACATCGGTATCAGGTCGAGAGGAGTGGAGGAGTGAAATATATGTTTAGTGAGTAGGTGAGCACGTGTTTGGGTGAAATAGAATGGATTTATTCAGTAACATATAGAAGGATGGAAACTGTCCGAGTAAGTAATTTTCTCGACGAGTATCTACCTGGTGTCATATCATTGCCTTTCTGATTCCGTTGAATTGATATATTATTGATGAAGTTTTTGCATCAGTGGTAATTAGATAGGTAATGGAGAAATTGAGTCCCTTCTTCCTGCTTTACTCTGTTGTTTTCGCTCTTCATTCCATTGTGGGGTAAAAGAAATGAAATCTAAAAGGCGCAGGGATGTCAAAGAAAAACCGTATGATATTCATGTATGAGGGGTTTAAGGCCTCTCTCTTTCCGCCTTGCTTTGTACGGGATATCTACTCAGGATTACTCTCCTTGTAGGGCGAGGGAGCAAGACTGCGCTGCGCAGATTATCTCCGGGATTAAGATGCTTCTGATAGGAGAGGAAAATGTGTTATCGAGGGATCCTTGAAACTGGGTGGGTGGCTTGGGAGGTGGGCCGGTGTGTGATTGGCATTTAGATCAGATTCTTTGACGAGCACAGAAAAGAATTACCAGAGAAATTATGGGTGACCTAAATGTGTTGAAGCCTATGAAAGATGCTGTGGGGATCAAGCCATGTTATAACATTCTTTGAGTAGATTTTTGGAACTGAATAGTCGTTAGGAGAAGTGTGGTGGGGTGGTATATAAACTTGAACGAGAGCGCAGTGATCTAGTGCAGTAATGTTGTATAGAATACAGCTGAACTCGATTCACGGGAGTGTGTAGGGGTTTCTTGCTACTCATGCGGCGGCTTCAATGTGGTCGCGAAGTGAAGTCACCATCGAATTTGTATGTGGCGTCCATATTCAGGTTGCGATCTGAAATAGGTTTGCACTCGAATAGAATCAACTCATCAGCAGAATCAGCTTTTCCTGCATGAATGTTGTTCAACTCCACGATTTAGCAGTGTTGGTTCCAACAGCGTCATTGGTACCCCGCGGTTAAACCTTACAGGGTTCAGTGTGCGGGGATCTCATACCCACTATAGCTTTATAAGATGCAAGCAATTAACGACGGATATTCTCCAGTCCACCTAACAGAACTTTCAGGCTATAAGAATGTACCTGAAAATCACAATTGAAAGAATGCGATACGGCATGGACAGAAAAAAGGCTTACGCGATAGTTTTTGCGGCAAACCGCGACAACACCGACAAGATGTGCAACGACAGGTTCTCACGATGCTCATTGCCTTATTCGCGCACATCCTCGGCATTATTCCGACAACTCCTCACCACATCTGTGGGGAATCACATTAGCAGCACTTCTGCCATTCTACCGGCTGCAGCAGTTCGATTTTTGTTTTCCACGACTAGAGAATACTTCCGCTGACGTTGTGGTTAGTACATCGTGTTGTTGATTTAGCCATAGTTTAGTTCTTAATTAAACGATCTCAATTGCATGAACTCGCAAGATCCACCGTAACTGGTTCCTGGGTGAGCAATTGAGGAATATAACCCAGGAAAGCCCAAAAACAAGTGAAAGTTTCCTCACCGAATTTTGAAAGGATGGTGTCTTCGAAGAGATCTCTCTTGGCAGCCGCCACTTTTCTAGCCCATACAATTGGTATTCAAGCAGCTACATGGGATGGCACGCGCTTCGCATGGTACACCTCCGACGCGGGCTCCACCTTTGCCAACTCCCTCCCCATAGGAAACGGCAGAATCGGCGCCACGGTCTACGGCACACCTGTCGAGAAGCTCGTGCTCAACGAAAACTCCATGTGGAGCGGGCCTTTCACCGACCGTGCGAACGCGAACTCGAAAAATGCACTCGCAGATATCAGGCAGAAGCTGCAATCCGGCAGCATCACGGCGGCCGGGGAGTCCGCGTTGAACAACATGGCGGGGAACCCGACTTCTCCACGAGCATACAATCCGCTGGTGAACATGGCTTTGGACTTTGGACACAGCTCGGGAATATCGTCGTATAACCGCTGGCTTGATACATACCAGGGCACGGCTGGGGTGAACTATACGTGGAGTGGCGTGACGTATAGTAGAGAATACGTACCGAGTTACCCGCACGGCGTGCTGGCAGTGCGCCTGGGTGCGAGTCAGTCTGGGAAAATCAATGTCAAAGTCTCCTTGTCGCGTAGCCAATCTGTTCTTTCGCAGACGGCAAGCACCGGTCAGGGGAATGGTGGAAGCCACCCCGTGGTACTGAACGGCAACAGTGGCCAGTCTTCGGGTGCGATAACGTTCTGGTCCGAAGCCAGGATTGTGAATTCTGGTGGTATGTATCACGTTGTTTATCCATGGACTGTGCGATTATATCTGACCAATTCCAGGTAAAGCTAGTTCTGATGGTAAATCGGTGTCGATAAGCGGGGCGGACACTGTTGACATCTACTTCGATGCAGAGACATCTTATCGGTATGCAGACTCGAACGCAGCGCAGGGAGAGGTGAAGAAGAAGCTGGATGCAGCAGTCACAGCGGGATTTTCAGCCGTGAGAGACGCCGGTGTCAAAGATTTCAGTGGACTCATGGGCCGTGTAAAGTTGAACCTCGGATCTTCGGGAAGTGCTAGTCAGCAAGCGACACCCGCTCGGTTGAGCAATTTCAAGAAGAATCCCAATGCGGATCCCGAGTTTGTGACATTGATGTTTAATTACGGACGTCATCTGCTCGCGGCATCTTCTCGAGACACTGGCTCGAAATCCCTCCCTGCTAATCTTCAGGGCATTTGGAATGACAACTTCAATCCGCCATGGCAAAGCAAGTACACCATCAACATCAACACGGAGATGAATTACTGGCATGCTGGCGTTTCCAATCTTGCAGAGACCCAGAAGCCTGTCTTTGACCTCATTAACATTGCCATCCCTCGCGGGCAAGCCGTCGCGAAGAAAATGTACGGCTGTGACAACGGTTTCGTCCTGCATCACAACACCGACCTGTGGGGCGATGCAGCTCCCGTGGACAAAGGAACACCGTACACAATCTGGCCCATGGGTGCTGCCTGGCTATCCAGCGACGTAATGGAACACTACCGCTTCACTCAGGACAAGCAGTTCCTGAAACAAACCGCATGGCCCATCCTCCAACAAACCGCCCAATTCTTCTACTGCTACCTCTTCCAATGGCAAGGCTACTGGACCACTGGTCCCTCCCTCTCCCCAGAACACGCCTTCGTCGTCCCGAACGGCATGAATTCCGCCGGCAAAAGCGAAGGCCTGGACATCAGCATCGCAATGGACAACCAACTCCTCCACCAGCTCTTCAAAAACATCAACGAAACATGCTCTCTCCTCAGCCTCTCCGCCCCCGAATGCTCCAAAGCAAATGAATATCTCCCAAAAATTGCCCCTCCAAAGATCGGCTCAAAAGGCCAAATCCTGGAATGGCGCTCCGAATACGGCGAAACGGAGCCCGGCCACCGCCACATGAGTCCCCTCTGGGGTCTCTACCCCGGCTCCCAAATGACACCTCTCGTCTCCCAGACGTTCGCAAACGCAGGCAAAGTCCTCGTCGACCGACGAATGAGCAGCGGCTCCGGCAGCACGGGGTGGTCCCGCGCATGGGTCGTAAACCTGTACGCTCGACTGTTACAGGGCGACACCGCGTGGACCAATGTGCAGGCTCTGATTCAAAAGTTCCTAACGGATAACTTGTGGAATTCGGATAATGGGCCGGGAACGGCGTTCCAGATTGATGGGAACTTTGGGCTCGCGGCGGGCATTGCGGAGATGTTATTGCAGAGTCATGAAGTGGTGCATTTGTTGCCTGCGTTGCCGGGGCGGTACCGGCGGGGTCGGTAACGGGATTGGTGGCGAGAGGGAATTTTGTGGTGGATATGGCGTGGGCGAATAAGGCGCTTGTGAATGCTACGATTACGTCGAGGAGTGGGGGACCGCTGGCGATACGGGTGCAGGGTGGATCGACGTTCTCGGTGAATGGGGTGCAGTATACGGGACCGATTAGTTCGACGGCGGGGACTGTGTATAAGATTACTCGGTAGGTGTGGAGATGATGTCTGCTATTGTGTGTACATAGCTATGGTCTCAAACATTCAGACCTTACGTCCCTGGACTGCTTCGATCGCAATACTAACTTGCGATTCTGTGTCATGCTCATGACTGTTACTGTCCTCCTTTGTATCTTCGAATGATCATAGTTTATTCGGATCCCCATGATACTTCTAATAAGTGATGTTGTACTGGCTGGTCCATACTTTTCGCGCTTACTGCTCTTGGACGTCTCTCCCAAACCTCGTTTTGCACGTTCTACACCTTTCGCCTTTACTTGAATAGGAAGTTTGAGAATCCCGCCGTACATGGACCCAAGCCGGGACCCCACTCCAGACCACTAGCCCAAATTATTTTCCAAATGCACCAGCCATCGCCATGCCACAAAAGCGGAAGTATGTTCCCATCTCTGTACACATTGAGAAAAACACAACTCAGAGCGGGTGCATAGACACTAGATGTGTTGCCCCTGCGCACTACCTAGCGGATTTGCGGTCAAAACCGGATGGTTTGGTGTCACGGTCAAGATCCAAGTCGAACCGAGGACGCTGCTTGATTGCGTTGTCTTCCACGCGATGCAATGATTAACAAAAAGTCCCGGGTGGAGGGCTGAAGGGAACATCTTGGCATGGTAATTTTCATGAAGACAGGGGAGAAGTCAATACACTAGTGAATGAATAGTGCTGGCAATGTTGAGATGCCGGAACGCAGTGATTGCAAATGACGGTCGACCATTGAGCTTAATAATTCCAGGTTTACTCCATGTCACGTGACACTATGCTGCCCAGGTGGCATTGAAACCCATGGATATACACATATTTATAAACTCGTTTCCCTTATCCGAAGGTTGAGTAGCGAATCATGTATCTACTTACATTCTAAATAAGACTCTCTGGCTTCATTCCGACATTCGGGCTCCGGGGCTCCAGCTAGATTGCTTTGTCGTGGCCTGACAATAACATTGGAATTTCATAACATGCGTATTGACTTTCCGCCCCCACAGTCACATACAAACTACTTCTTTAACACCCTACTGTAAACAGTCGCCGGTGTAGCGCTACACATGCCCCCAGTCTATCGCGCCACCCCCACTCTTCCCGAATTTCCAAGTAAGCTACCCCACATTCTCACCGTAAGTAGTTAAGATCCGGTCTTGTCAATCCCACGCCTCAAAACACACCTCACGCTCTCTCCATACGACGAACACCATCGATATCATCTCTCCCATCAATCTCACCCTCTGCTCTTTCTATCTACTACACATAACGCTATAATGACATCTCCCTGCCGCCATTCGACCGACGCGTCGCCTAATATTACGCAGCTCTTCTCTACGCGCTGGGAGCACACGCCGGAGGAGGATAGGGAGCGGCTGAAGTTGTGTTGGGGGTATGATGATTGTGGGGATTGTCATCGGAGTGAGGGAAGATGCGGATGGTGTGCTATTGTAGGTGGAATCTTGCATTTCATATGTGTTCGATACACCACGGAGAGCTCGTTGTTCGGCCATGTCCGTTGGGTGGTGATAACTTCATTTGCATTTTTTCCTCTTTCGATAAGAGACAGATGATGGAGAAGGGCGAGAGAAGCACTAGTGGGCTCTACATGCTTCTTCCCACCGTAACACCCAATCCTATTCAGCCCCCACATCTAACACCCCCACCCAGTCCTCAACCTGCCTCCCCCTCCCCCTCGACCCCTTCTCCGCCACCTTTCCCCTCCTCTCTCCCTTGGCGCACAAATTCATCTGCGCCACGGGCCCAGAGCGCTTCGAGTTACGGACGAAGGGGCTGGGCTGCCAGGTTTCTACCATCACTTTCCTAACTAGTTTGGTGACGATTGGATGTACGCTCTTTGGGTTACTGGTGTTGTATGGGGTGGTCATTGGGATTGGGAAGGTGAGGGGGTTGTTGATAGGGTGGAGTGGTGGATGGGAGGTGTATGGGGATGGAAGGGAGGGGTATGGGTTAGAAAAAAGGGGTGGGGAATATGGGGAAGGAGGTTGATGGGCGGGATGGGAGAGGAGAGGGCGTTGTTGGGAGAAGTCAGGTAAGTGGGTGGGGAGAGAGTTGGGGCCGTTGGGAAGGAGAGAGAACGTCATAGAGTCTCAATGAGTACGTCAATATTATGTGAACAGATCATATTATGACGTTAGCAATTGCATGGTGAGTTGAAACAAAGCTTAATGTTCTACAATAGCGCACAGATAAAACATAAAACAGTGGAGAGGCCATGGATATGATGAGTTATATGGATTGACCGGTAGCAGTCGACAGATTCTTGAGGTTCCGTCCGTTGTTTCGTTGATCACCTGCGAGAGAAGTTTTTCGTCTTCGGCCTTGGCGTCTGCAGGTTAGGATTAACCAGTTCCTCACAGCGCTATTGCTGAACCGAGAGTCCATAACTCGCAAATTATGTGCTTGCTAGACTATATGTGAAGCTGTAGCAGTTAAGAAAACTATATTGTATGTTTTGGAAATTCTTATTCTCAACTTTCATAACCGCTTTGAGAAGGCTATGCCAGCCATTTGCGTTCTTGTGTTTCAATAAGCCAAATTTTTTTCTTCGATACAGCGACTACAGTCTATCTGATTGACTTTGCATAGCTAAAGTTAAGAATCCTGAGAAGTGACGCTAACTTGAAAGTGAAACTAGTTTCGATAAGCATGCTTTCCCTCTTACTTACACAGATAGTGGATCACAAAGCATCCCTCAAGCGATCGGATAAGCAGAATGCGAGAGCCGCCAACTGTCAAAAATCAATCCATAATCACCTTCCACGTTGTGTGAGTAACTTCTAAGAATATTCCAATTATCGTCAATCTGATGAAGGCAGCCACCAATCCAAAAAGCATTCTCTATGGCATAAGAAGGTTCGTTGACAGATTGGGACTGAGGTAGCTCTTCTTCTTTCTCAAAAGCAAGCACTTGATCCTCCAAGCCCCGCGTGAGGACATTTTGCACTTGCTGTCTCCACATGGTCCACGACTCTTGCGTCTGGAGTGATTTTGGCATATTTACTGACGTAAAATCCGCTGTTTGGGCAGAAACGGTATCTCCCATAACTAGATTGATCGTTCTTGGAATCTCCGTCTCCTTCGCTGAGCCGATAAGATTTCTTGTGAAGTTGAGTAAGGTTGCAACGGCATGCCAGCTTCTAAGAACATTGTCTGTATCCTGAGGTCTTGAGGTATCCGCGGATCTTATTACTGCAATGGTGAGAATGCTTAATACATATAGCCTGCGAATATATTCCAGCGTTCCTGTGAAGGCCTTTCTTGCCTTTTCAACTGTCATACACGTAGAAACGTGATGAAGTATTATGGGATATAGTCGTGGTTCATTGAAAAACTTTCTGCACATGAGCAATCCACCAGCGGATATTAAATCTGATATTACACCGATATCGAAGGCCAGGAAGACTGCCATGTACAAAGGAAAGTGACAGGGACCCAGTTTCCGGCCTGTCTCTGGGTCGCTCTGTACATCCATATACCATTTCAGAATGGCATCATCATGGACGAGCGTTCGACCATTTAACGTGCGTGTAGACATGTCTATACAGTCTTCCGCAACTACAAAACAATCCAGCAATGGGTCAAGATTGGGCTCCAGACAGCCGTACACTTTAAGTAGATGAACCGTCTCGTAGTCAAAGGTCAGTAGAGCTGGAATAGTGCAATCAAGCCTCGTTCTACCCTGATAATTATCGAGGATTAAACGCATTCCCTCATGAAATCGTAGAACAACAGCGTCATTGAAGACCTCAGTCAGTTGAACGACATCAGTCAGTTCGAGTGAGTCTTCGATATGTGCTTTGAACTGGCTCAAGGTATTGCAGAGAATGGCGTCTTTTCTTCTGACGATCTCGTGGAGAAAGTCTCTGAGATTCCAGGGGAATACACCATCATTGAGCATGAGAACTTCTTCAAGGAGACCAGCATGTCTCTGCGACAGTGCCAACGAAAAAATGGCATCTATCCCAATCCTTTCAATGAGGGCGCTAATGTGTTGTAAAACAATGTTGACAAGTACGTCTGTTGCTTCGCCTGGCACGGTATCAATGAATTTTGGGAGATATCCGAAATGCTCTAGGACTTTTCTGGAGAATACATGCTGCCATCGATATAAGGCTATGCGAATTGATTCGGCCACATATTGCTCTCGAAGTGTCGTTGATGGTGGAACAAGATAGTCCAGAATTTGCAGAGCACAATCCGCTGTTGGGGAAACCCAAAATACTAGAGACAATAACGATTCCCGCGACTGAGAGAGTTCAAGGGCTATTGGAGATTTTGGGTGGCATTGATGAAGGGTAGAGGCATGAATTGCAAGGTTCCAGATATGAGATAAATTCTCTTCAAGTTGTGGCTGCCTTTGGTTTCCAATAAGATAATCAAGATCCTCTTCGGGGTTAAGATTCCTGGGACCAGATTTGAACAAGAAAAAGTATGTGTACTGAAGCAGGCACCCTGCTCGTAGTGACTTGATATCGAAGGGCGAATCCGGAAAATCTTTTCGGAAGGACGGAATACATTGCAATAGTAGCCAGAATAATCGCGCCGCTAGAATGTGTTAGCCTAGCTAGAAGTCTATATTCCAAATGCGTATCACCAAAATTGCATGATAGAGCAGAATTTGTGGATTACAAACCTTTAGGATCAGCGAAACTAAAGTTTTTGTCGCTCCCGCTTCCATGGAAAAAGACCCGGTGCAGCCCATTTCTATCAGAACTTGAAAAATGAGTCGTTACTGCCGGATGCTATCAGTAAAAGCCCTAGAGAGTGCGGATCGAGCCGATGATAGATCCTGGTTACCTGTTTTCTCAAGAACATTGAGTCGAAGAGCTTCCTGTCCCCGAGACGTCTGTGCAATGACGTTGAGTGATTTTGCGTCAAGTCCAGCCTCGATAACTATAATACATTCCTTCTGGGTACGTTCCGAGGGCAAACAGTACATACCAAATCTGGTTGAGGGTTATCAGCGCTTTTTTCTTCAGGTGAAATGGATACTAATACCTTTGATATATTATCTCCCCTGAGTCTGTCTGCCATGAAAACGAATCCTCTACCCCGGCCTCACCCAGCCGGGGCACTAGCATAGTCATTGAGTTCGGACTCCAGATATTCAAATCGCTGTCCATGACCCATTTGATTTGGGGTTTAACTGTCAAATGGTGGTTCATCTTTTTGTGTTCCGCCACGAGAACCTAAAGTTGAGATGTTAGTGACCTATCTAGATATCTATTATATTCATTGAGGGATTGCTTGTCGGCGAATGCTTACGTTTCCGAGCCTCTGTATCTCGAGTTGCTGGACGCCATTTGTAATGAAACTCATCTGGGGATGAGCAGCGATGATATCAGACAGTATCCAGGACGCTTTGAGCAAATCTGCATAGGCTTGAGAGCTTTCTGGCGTGTCTTCTTTGCTTGAGTATAGGTGTAGCTGCGACTACAATTGTATGTTAGTGTCTTTAATCTCCTAGTACATTATCTAGCTCATACTTTCATCAACCACCACTTTCCGACCTGGACCCAGTCATCAATGCCGATAGAGGTCCAAGATCGTCCTTGGGCTTCAGCGCTCTTCATAAAAGCTTTGGTCAGCTGGAATTGAGAATCGTTGTCCAGAGAAGCAGTAATTAGCGGTGGATTGAGTACGGTAGGAGGCGTCTGTATATATGCCTTAATCTCTTCAACGCGTTTTAGTAACTCATCATGCTGAGACCGGATTCTTTCTAAAGATGAACTGAAAGAGGTAAGTCAGCATCAACTCAACTTAGAGAAAAAAATGCAGTGACTCACTTGTTCCCCGCTAAAAGCAGAAGCGTGATGAGACCATTTTGATACACAAGCTATGTTCAGTGAGCATAATTACCTTTGCTTCAATCACTGTGAACTGTACCTTTGACCTGAGTTCGTTGATTTTGCCGACTGAACTGGAGTATTTCATCGATGACCACATGCGCTTCACAAACATTCTCTTTTGAGTACCGTTTCTTGGCACCTTGAGTATGTCATAATTTTTCAAGAGCTCTTCTAGACCCTGCAGGATTTCCTTGGTTCTGTCCATGACACTATTGGCAAGCGATACGCGATCCGCTCCCGCCTCGGCTATAGCGGACCCTGGTTGCTTCACGTCTTCGACAAGAGCTTTGATAACGTTTGACATGTCAGAAAGCTCTCTGTGAAGGGCTTGTACTTCCGCTGGTGCGCCCTTAGCGACTTCGTATACCTCGCGGTATAGTCGCCAGCATAATTCTCCGGTGGCTATGAAGTCGCCTATGGCAAAGCCGAAAGACATGATTGAGAGATCCAGCTGGGTATTCTCGCAGCCTAGTATTGGGCAGCTACCTTCTGTTTTCAGGCTTTGGGGAGTGTCTGATAGAGAATCAACCGTCGACCACGGCACAGCGCGACGAAAAACGTCGCAAATACGCTTCAAGAAGGGGCATGTATCGATTCGACGATATGACAGGTATTTAATTAGCTTCAACACGACAAATGTGATTCTCAAATTGATGAAAGAAAGAGGGGGAAGAGCTGAAGCAAAGCAGAGGGGCGCAGCTTGCCCCGCACATGCAAGTAGGCAACTTCAGCCTGACCTTACCGCTCAGCCTCAGCCTAATAACCCAATCGCAAATTCCTTATCAAACATCCTATGACTCATTCATGGAGCATTTAAAGACTTCCTCAAGCCAATCCAAGGCTCGATCACTCCTCAAATGAGAACAAAAGCTACCCCGTCGTACTGCAAAACGCCACACACCGCCTCCTTCTCGAAGGCGGTCACGAGGCTATTAGTTCAGACCCCAACTAACTTTCCAAGTATCAAAATTTCCTTTGGCCGTTGCTGGTCGGAGAACTACCCTAGGCTTCAATAACGTGCCGACGCGACGTCTTACGAAGTCTCTCGACGAACTCTGAGTCAACAGTTGTGGACATCCTCGCACCCGTTTCCGTGAGTTATAGACCAGGATATAGCGAAGGAACCCTTCCGGTAAACGTTTGCATCTCATCATAAGCTCCAGTTTCAAAGATCCATGGCTCCAAGATCCCAAGGTAGGGTTGTCCGAAAACCACGTGACTCGTTGAATGCCCTGTGGCAGTCGCTTCTTCCCAGAATGCAGAGTTAACTGCACTTTTTACTACAGCACGCATTTTAAATAGTCTTGAAGTAGCACTCATGAGATTCAAGAGAAATCAGAAGGCATAACGCTGAGTTGGTTCACATTGAGCGACCATACAACGGGCCCCCAAGATGCTGGTGCTCCCCAAAGTGCCCATGGATGGACACCTCATGTGGAGCACGCGATCGTACAACATTTAAACGAGTCATGTTTAAGTATCCTAATATCTCATTTCACTTCCTCGGTAATGCTCGCAATACTACATAGAAACACGTTCTCATATCGAGCATGCCTACTCTACACTACAGCAGCCTTGGGTGCCATTACTATAATACACACACATATATACACATACACACACACATCCATATATATATATATTTGTCTGTTATAAACTAGCTAGATGAGCGTCATCACGCTAATACTAGTGATTAACGACGAGACTGAACTATAATCCTAGTTAGATCACATACCCACGTGGGAATTATTTCTCCTCTAAGCCTCATCTCACTAGTCTAGCTTCAAATGCCACGTCGCGATCTGATTCTGGCTAATGAACCAGGCTCATATACATCTACCGGTATATATTCCCTTCTGTACGTTACTTTATCAGAGAAACTCAGAATCAGCGGGGTTGTCTATAAGTCTAGTCACCAGTTCTCTGTTCTCTGTTCTGTCACCAGGCTATCCGTATCGTTCATTGTCACTATATAGCAGCATCGCTCATCATTATGACATACTCACTGTCTATAACATACTCCCTTTCCACCCCACCCCTCAGCTCAACCCCAAAGCCACCCATCTCCCATCCTCTGTCCCTCCAATCATCACTTCAAATCACCAATCACACCACCCCACCCAAAACAATCCCAAAAACGTATAAGCATCCACTTCATAAAATTGGTATATACAATACAATACAAAATCCTCTCACGTACTCGAGACTTCCATCCACTGCCACGTCTCACCAGACCTCTATAAGAATCAAGAAACCTTTTCACCACCTTCCTGTGTGTACTCCACTCGCAACCCCTCTAAATGGCAACAAAGCGGCTCAAGAACTTAGCAGCGCGGTTGGAACGGCGCTGGTTCTGTCCCTGACCCTGACGACCTTGACCGTTGCCACCGAAGAAGTTGCCCTGACCCTGACCCTGACCCTGTCCCTGTCCCTGTCCCTGGCCGTTTCCAGCTCCGGCTCCAGCTCCGGCTCCGGCTCCAGCTCCAGCGTTGCCGTTGCCCTGGCCATTACCGCGGTTGTTACCGCGACCGTTGCCGTTGCCGTTACCCTGGCCGTTACCACGGTTGCCACCCTGGCCGTTACCATTGCCGTTTCCGTTACCCTGACCATTTCCATTGCCAGCAGCGGGGGCAGTTGCCTCGGGGAGAAGAGCTAAGTACCAGTTAGTCGATGATCACAACCACGATTTCATACGCAAGGACGAGAAAACAACGCACCAGAAATGGCGCTCGCGCCCTGATTCCCGTTCACCGCACCAGCAGCCTGGTTCGCGGCGATCGCAGCGGGGAGATCTTTCTTGTTCTGCGCGATTTGCTTGTTGATGCCGTCGAGGGTCTGGGCAGTGGTGATGTCTGTCGGGGCGCGGAATAAGCTACCGTTGATGTGTACAGAGGGTGCGTACATGTTTTCAGGGCATATAGAAAATAAAGAGATAATTACGTACCGGAAGCAGTCTGGTTGTCAGTACGACCCGTACCATCCGTTTGCTGCACAGGGAAGCATCCACCAAAGGGCCCGGCGACAGCAGTGTTGCGGCACCGAACAGTGCAGATGTCGCCTGTGGAGGCGCCAACGCAGTTAAAGTCATCAGGCATCTTCACATTGATAGTGAAGCGCTCGGCCTCCGCCTGACTGAGACCATTCTGCCCAGGAACATTGTTCGAAACCTGCAGCTTAACGAAGCTCGTCGCAGCGTTAGACGTAACGTCCAAATCGCACTCGTAAGGACCCGCTCCATCGGCGTTAACCTGGTGGATGGTAACAGCGAGGCTGGATCCCCGTGTCACGGTCGTAACCGCCTTTTTGGAGATGGCCTTCTCGGTTTCGCCCCCGACGTCGATGTTGCCGTCGATTTCGGTGCGACCGCAGGAGTTCACGATGTTCTGGGTGATTTCGCTGTTGCGGATGATGGTTGAATCCTGCTGGCAGGGGGAGATACCGGTGCAGTTTCTTGCGAGCGAGTCGTCGACCTTGAAGCCCTTGCTCTCGCCTGAGTCGCCGATAGCGGACTCGATGACGCCGTGGGCGTGGACTGAGGAGAAGATGGCGGCGAGCGCGAGGATGGAAGTTTGGTAACGCATTTTGAGTTAAGTGTTAAGGCGCGCAGCGCGGTGTATAGAATCGAATAGGGGAATAAAAGAAAGACTGAAAAGAAGGGATCTCCTGTATCCTAGAAGCGAAGTGGTGCTGATCGAAGTGGATGATTTTTTTCTGAGCGGAGCATCATCACGCCTTATATTGTAGCCTGAGTCCTCGCGGAGACGTACATGCGAAGACGTCGGGCGCTAAGTCACGCATTGAGCCTCCTGTCAAGGCTGTTCGTCCCAGTAGGGCTCCACTTTCACGATTCCGCTAGACACTGGTGAGGTGCGTTGTAGGTGGACGTGTGCCTGCGAACTCCACTTCCTGCCTCAGATGGTCTTCACAGTAGGGGTACGTAGGAACAGAGTGCACTAGTCGCGTGAGAAACACGGGAATAAACCACCAATGCGTATGTTTCCGCAGCCTTTGACGCCTCCATCGTGAGGCGCTTTGCCGCCGAGCCGCATGCTTTGCGTTTCCAGACGCCTCCCTGCCAAGGCGTGGGAATGACGAGCATCACGCGATACGCCGTTTGACAGTCTGAGTCGAGCATGTTTTCGCTGTATTTGCACGTAGTGTCGGTTTTGGCATGTGTCGTGGCGCAGAGACGGTTTCGAGGGGGCTAGCGCTGCGTTTCGTAGTAGCCGTGGCCCCATCGACTAGGGCGGTTCGGGACCAAGCGACGGGTTCTGGAGCAAGAGCTGCATGATCTGCATTACGAAGCTTGAGAGTGACGGTTCGAGAATAATGTCACCGGTGAATTGCCTGATGAGGCAGCCCGCTCGGCAGATATCCGGTGGAGGGTCGAGTGTAGTTGCTGCTTCTCGTGTGAAATTGCCGCGCAGGAAAAGTACTCCCTATAGCAGAGCCTATATTATCAATAAACGCTAAACAAGCATGAACCAACAGAAGAGTTCTCGCCGTTGACCAAGCGCTTACTGATACTGTTCCACAAAACATTTCGAGGAGATGCCTGAAAGTGCAGTCTACTTTTCCCTAAGTCTATTGATTTCTCCTGACTACCCACGTACCCAGCCATCAGAGTATCGATTCAAAATTACTTCTCCTATGCCATCTTATCTCTCATTATGTACTCACAGAAGAATTTTACAAAGGAAGATTAAGTATCTACCTTCGTCAATCTGGCAATCTATGCGTACCGGGAAATCATTCCTCGGTCAAGCTAATCCGCTCATCAATTGGTAGTGTTGCCAAAAACACAGCTCTCCATCATACAGCGAACACCGTTAGCAACACCACACTACATACCCTCTCCACCACTACATGCATACCCTTGCGCCGTAAAATTTACTCAGCCTAGTACATCTCGCGAATATGTTTTGTTTGCTTCGCAGTGGCTTATATTCCAATGGCGTATGCACATGGCTGCGGACGAGTCATTGGGGTCTATGCTTGACGCCAGTATCTATTGAGTAACATGTCGTTCGTGGGATATGTACATGCAGATTCCAGAGATAGGCATAGTAACAAGCGGCTCTCAGTAGCTAGCTGTCCCTTTACCTTCTGCAGCTTCTTATTAGGAAATCGCGATAGGAGCGCATCTCATACTTCACCAAGGAACCCACCAACATGAAGTAAAAATGCCGGGTATTCTTCTATCAAATCTACACGCCCCTTCCCTCCCCATCACTATATACACACTATGTCCACCCCCTACTCAAACCCCAACCACTCCCCCTCGCCATCCTCCCCACTATCCCCCTCTCCCATCTCCTCGTCCCCACCCTCCACCTCCTTAACGCTAAAATCCAACTCCAAACCCCCCTGCTCCTTCCTCACCGGCTGCGCCAGCAAATACTCAATACGATAGATATTCTCATCCGCCAACCTCGCTAACTCGCTCTGTATCCTCTTCACACTCTTCTCCACAGCCCGCAATTCCGCCTCAAGCTGCCCCCTCTGATCCTTCATCCACCGCCCATGCGCCGAAAGCAACGCCTCGATCCACAGGAGATTAAACTCCAAGTGCGGCGACTCATCAGCCTGGAGCGCGACGAAGCGCACCAAGCGGCCGAGATAGACCTTGGGAAGGGATTTCGCCACGAGCGGGATGTCGCCTGGAGGAATACCCTCGTACACCCTGCGGATGAGGTTCCGCTCGTTGAGACGGAACGCCATGACGAGCGCCTTGAGGTAGGCTTTCTCTGCGAGCGTCGCAAGCGTAGTAGCGGGCGTGACGTCGATGTCGAGATCGAAGGGGTCGAAGGCAAATGTTTGGTCGAGCGAGTAGATGAGGAGGCCCTCTGTGGAGGCGGCACAGAAGGCGCGACCCGTGGGAGAGAACGCAACGGCGGGGACGCGGACGGCTTGTCGGGTGCGGCGGGCACCTGCACCGCGTTGGGCGCCGGGTAGAGAATGGTCTCTGCGGTCTTCGAGGTCGGAGTTTTCGCCGTCTTCGTCAATCTCGCCACGAGGTCCAGCCTCGGTAAGGAGTTTAGAGTTGAGGAACTCTTGGGTTCCGTCCAGGGAGAGGTTGATAGAGACAGTGTATTTTTTGAGAAGGACGCCGGTTTCTACGGCGTAGAGGCAGATGTATTTTGACTTGCCGCCGGCGAGGACGCATGATCCGTCCGCGCTGTATCTCACGGTGTCGAAAGCCTTCGTTCCTGCGACGTTCGCTGCTGTCCTCCGATCGGTCATTTTTCTACCACCACTGACATCTCTCCGTGCGTCGACTCCCGACTGCTGCTGTGCATCTGCGATGCTCCAGAATGTGAGCTGCCCATCAAGCGTTGTGACAGCGAGTTGCTTGGAATCCGGACGAACGGCGAGCGCTGTGACATCGGACTGGAGCTGTAAAGGTTCAGAGGTTTGAGAGCGTGCGAATATAGACCATACGCGCACAGTGCGGTCCCAAGAACCCGAGATGAGCGTGGACCCGTCGGGGGAGAAGGCGAGGGTCATTACAGGACCTTCGTGGCCAGTGAGACGGTCGAGGAGCTGACCTGTCTGTACGGACCAGATGTGGATGTCGAAGGAGTCGAGAGAGCCGGCGCAAATGACTTCGCCGCTTGGGTCAACTGCAAGAGATGTGAATTGGATCTTGGAGGGAGCGGTAAAGGTGCGGAAGTTGCGGTAACGGATCAGATCCCATGCTCTTACTGAACCATCCAAACTGCTTGTGAAGAGAACATTTCCTCGTTTTGCAAACTCACAGGCCGTCACAGCACCCATGTGCTCGGTGAAAGTAACAACACAAAAGCCGGAATTGACGTCCCAGACCTTTATCTTTCCATCGTCGGCGGCTGTGATGATGCGCTGACCGTCTGGCGAGTAAGCGATCGTGTTCATTACGTCGTGGTGGGCCTGTTGCTTGAGGATATATGATTCGGACTGCCACTCCCAGACTAGCAACTGTCCCAACTTGGATGCGCCGAACGCGAGCCACTCGCCCGTCTTATTTATCGTTACGTAGTCGATATCGTTTTGGGAGATGCTGGATATTTGTTAGTATAGAGGAAGTGCCGTCTGATTGGCCGTACGTACTTCAAACTTTGAATCTCGCTGAAATCAGGAAGCTCGTGTATGAAGAAGACTCCATGTGAGAAGCCGGTGACCAGAAGCTTTGTTTCCGGGTGAAAACTCGCGCAAGTGATATGGGCATTGTTCTGGTGGAAATAGAAGCGCTCTGCGATTCCCCATGCCAGGTTCTTGTCGTCGTTCTCGTCGGCTCCCTCCGGCGCATCGAAACGCAGCATGTACTTCCAAACGAAAAGCGCGCCATCCTTGCTGACTGTGTATATCGTTTCCTGGTCTGCACTAAACCAAGCGCCCACCACAGCCTGCTTGTGCGCTGACAGCGTGGTAGGTCTGAATCCTTCCTCTTCCTCCATGCTCCAAATTCTTGTGGTGATGTCCCTGGATGCGCTGATGAGGAAGCGTGAATCTTTGGACCATTCAAGCGTTGTAATCGTGTCGTGATGTCCAGTGAATATACGGTGTCGCACAAAAGGCGCAAACTCGAGGTCGCCATCCGCGACGTCAGGCGTTGTCGGGGTCTTCCATACTTCGATTTTCCTGCCTACACCGACTGCGAAATGCCTGCCATCCGGGGCAAAGACCAGCGCATTGACCTCGCCGCGCAGAGAAAAATGATACAGAACGATGCGGCGCGGTACATTTGTGAGGATGGCGTGGCCGTCGAGGTCGACTGTGAGGAGGAGGTTGCCTCTTGGGTTGAGGGCGAGGCGGGCGATGTTCTTGCGATGTGCAAAGGGCAGGGTATGCGATTTCGAGCTGTGGCCGTATCAGTGGGTTATCCCTTCCCTTTTGATATGCGCATGAATCGTACTTTACGAGGTCAAATACGCTCACGCGATTGCCCACGGGAGACAGCAGACATGTGCCATCTGGTGTGAAGATCAAGTTGCCTCTGCTGTAGACGGTGCCGAGCAGGTTGGAGAACTATCCCATCAGTCAGCTACAACCCCAGAAAACATGCGCGCAAGACTTGCCTGGAAATCAGTCTTCATTTTGTAGGATATTATTGTCGCATGGCGGCGGGGGCGGGGATTCCTCTATGGTCAACTTTTTTTCTAGATGGAAGAAGCTTGGACCGCTAGTGAAATTCCCCGGCGCGGTTCCCCAGCGCGCCTTCCCCGTTCGGTAGCAGCGCTTGCCGAGACAGGGTGTTCAGGAAAGGAGAAGCCAAATTATCCAACAACACTCGTCGTTCTCCACACACTTCACCGACCGAGACAGTCCAGCACCGCGTGTCCGACGAGCAGCTGCACGAGTTCAGGCACAGTACAAATCTCGAGGTGCAAAGTAGCAGGTTAGAGCCTACCGCCCCGCGAGCAGCCTTCTTCATACTGACACGCCGCAATCAGACGCCTTGTCCACGATCCACGAACACACATACACATACGCCCACACACCAACACGATGGCCGACTCAGCATCCCCGATTGGTATTGCCAATGTACGTATTTTATATCCTCCAGCTCTGCACACACTTTACTGACTTGCATCTCAGCTGCCCAACCAGAGGTATGCCTCAACAGACTCTATACCCCCGCCCAACCAGCCTAACATGATGCAGGCACAAGATTGTCGCAAAGCGCGGTGCCAACTTCACCATCATGGTACGGAAATATCTGTGGCAAGTCATCATGACTCCGCTGACAGGATAGGTTGCTGGTGAATCTGGCCTCGGAAAGACGACCTTCATCAACACGCTCTTCTCCACCACGATCAAGAACTATGCCGACCACAAGCGCCGCCACATGAAGCAGATGGACAAGACGGTCGAGATTGAGATTACAAAGGCAGAGCTCGAGGAGAAGTTCTTCAAGGGTATTGCAGCTACTGCCGCCCGGGGGGTACTATAGGCTAACCAAAGTGTGTCCAGTCCGCCTCACCGTCATCGACACACCCGGCTTCGGCGACTACGTAAACAACCGCGACTCGTGGCAACCCATCATCGAGTTCCTCGACGACCAGCACGAGTCGTTCATGTTGCAGGAGCAGCAGCCGAAGCGCAGCGATAAGATCGATCTCCGCGTGCACGCCTGCCTGTACTTCATCCGACCCACCGGCCACACCCTCAAGCCGCTCGACATCGAGGTCATGAAGAAGCTCTGCACACGTGTCAACCTCATTCCCGTGGTCGCCAAGGCCGACACACTGAGCCCGTCCGATCTGGCCAAGTTCAAGACTAGGGTACGTAGCACGCCGCACAGCGTTACACGTGTGCTAACTGCAGTAGGTGCGCGCCGTGCTTGAAGCCCAAGGCATCAAGTTCTACCAGCCTCAGCTCGAGGACGACGACCAGGCCGCCATGGCCCACGCCCAGGGTCTCATCAACGCCATGCCCTTCTCCGTCATTGGTTCCGAGAAGGATGTCCAGACCAACGACGGCCGCACCGTCAAGGGCCGCCAGTACGCCTGGGGTGTTGCCGAAGTCGAGAACGAGGAGCACTGCGACTTCAAGAAGCTTCGCGCCATCCTCATCCGAACCCACATGCTCGATCTCATCCACACAACTGAAGAGAACCACTACGAGGCGTACCGCGCCCAGCAGATGGAGACGCGCAAGTTCGGCGAGGCGCGCCCGCGGAAGCTGGACAACCCCAAGTTCAAGGAGGAGGAGGAAGCACTGCGCAAGCGCTTCACCGAGCAGGTCAAGGTGGAGGAGCAGCGGTTCAGGCAGTGGGAGCAGAAGCTGATCAGCGAGCGCGACCGCCTGAATAAGGATCTCGAGGCCAGCCACGCCATGATCAAGAACCTAGAGTCTGAGGTGGAGGCGCTACAGAGCACCATGGGCAACCGCTCGCACGGTCGTCGCTAAGCACGGGGGTTGGAGAGGCATGTCGACGCTGATTGTTTGAGGGGCTCGCGGCACGAGCCTAGTCACTTTACATTTCATGATTCCCAGTCCTATCTTATTTTTCATATGTTTGTAATGGACGGTTCGGGTGGGGGCGACGCTGCATGGGTAGCATTTACGTGGGTGTGGAAGTCGGTAGGCGCTCTGCTACGGCTTGTACTTGTAGATTAATTATTCGTGTTGCGCTGATCGGAGAGGCGATTGCCGTGATGTGTGATGTGAGGCGGTCTTGTTGTGCAGTCCGTTGTTTGGCTTCCTTGCAGCGTTGTTCTGCGACGTAGCGAGGTGACTCCGCTATCGTCCCAGCTGCATCCACCATTCCTTCACACCATCCCTTTCCTCATCTCCATACCTCATCTCCATCCCTACTTCAACCCCATTCCCCCAAACGCCCTATCCAACGCCTCCGCCTCCCCATCTCCCTCCTCCCCTCTTCCCTCTTTCCCTTCTCCCCTCCTCTCCTCCTGCTCGCTACCCTCCGGTCTCAACACCCTAACATCCGTATCCAACCACCCAGGCGCAACCCTCCTCTTCTCCACCAACTCCTCTTCCCTCCTCCTCTCCTCCCACCGCCTCAACGTCTCTTTCGCCTCCGCTTCCAACTTGGTGAGATGCGCTTGGAGGGCGGAACAAGAAGCCAGCAAAGAAGATGCGGTGGTGGGGGGGGAGGCGGGCGTGTGCGATATGTAGGCGGGGGAGGGGGGGTGGGATGATGATGAGGCGTTGGTAGAGGGGTTTTGACCAGAGGGGGGGTTAGAGGGTGGTTGGGATTGGGGGGATGAGAGGATGGAGGGGGGCAGAGAGGAGGGGAGGTGTGTGTAGGTGTAGGGGAGGGGTGTGGGCGTGGGGAGGGAGAGGAAGGGGGAGAGGGTTAGGGGGAGTTGGGCGAGGAGGGGGTGGGGGTCTGGTGGGGTGTTAGTGATGGCTTGTGGGTTGAAGAGGGGAGGGGATAGGGATGAAGATGGGGAGAGATGCTTGAGCGGTGCTCGTGGGGGAAGCGGTCGTGCGACAGGTGCTGCGTGGGAAGTACGTACGTTCGTCGTGCATCTTTTCTTCTGTTTTCCCTCTCTCCTTCTCCTTTATTCCTTTTTTTTCCCTCTCAACCCACCAGTTGATTACTCACTTCCCACTCCTCGTTACCAAACAGTCGACACTCGCCGTCGTAACTCAACCCTCGTCCGACGCTCACAAACCTTCCTTCGATGCAGAAACCCTCGATGCAAGACCCAACGTCAACTTATGCAAGCCAGACGCAGGTACGGGTGTGGTGCGGTTGATAGGGCTAGCCTTGAGCCCTCGCCTCGGGCGATAAGTAGATACCGTTATGGTGTGACGCGGGTGTTGCGGGGTGAGGGCACGTGATTTGGTTAGCGCCTGCCGCCGAGCGCCGCGTGCCCTGTGGATCTACACACCTCCCGAGGTTGAGGTTGGAGCTAGGTGAGGGAACGGCCCTGGAAGGTGGGATAGGGTATCGTTGTAGGGTGAGGGATTTGTGGATGGGGAAGGATGTATGTGGTTTAGGGTGTGTTTTGTTGATGAGTGGGGGGTGGGTTTGTGAAGTGGATTTGTTGGAGCTGTTTCTTGGTAGGAAGTATGCGGGGGGAAGAAATAGGAAAATCACTGCGCCACGATTATGTACTTGTGTAGTATTAAAAGAAAGCTATGAGGTATTATGATCTGGGTAGTTTATATTATTACTATTTGAAGAGTCAAATCTTGGAAGTATGCACATTATTGCAGTCTATGTATCCTGGTGTATCGTTATGCACGGCGACCAGAGGTATGCTCTCAACTACATGTCCAGCTATACAAAGGAACACGCCAAAACAGTCATCAGGATCCCTTCCAGAATATATATAGAGAGCTCCTGACCCCATGCAGCTGTGTATGTCTACATACTTAAGGTCTTGGACGCACTAGGATACGAACCGGCAGGCGATAGCCAAATGCAGGGACTGGCGACTAGTGGCCATCCCACGCGTCAAACAGCGAAACAGATCCTGCCTGGCCGGTACTGTTTAACATACTACGCGGCTTTCATTGGGTGCTCGGCTTCCGTGTCTACATATTTCAGTGACCACCTAGACTACCACCGTTATTGATGGTTAGTGAAGCGCCACGAGTTGTACTGCGTGTATTGGTATACAACCACGTGCATAGAAATACAACCACCAGGATTGGAAACACAACCATCTGCATGATGAACAGCAACAACTGCTGGTCACGCTGGCATCGCGGCAGCCCAAAGCAAGTCGCTCAGAGCCGTTTAACATGCCGTTTTCGATACGGCATCGCCTGGCCGTGATGTCTTCGCCAGTGTCTCCTTGGCTTGGTCAGATTTCTCCGTCCAAGTCCCGCCATGCAGATGCTTATACGCATTAGAGATGCCTTTGGATTGGGAGGATCGTTTAAGCATCGGGATTGATGCACGTCAGAAGCATCTATGTATTGTTTTGCATGGATATGGCTGTTGGACGAGACCCCGTTGATCACGACATGTGTAGTCCGCACCTCTTGGCAGATTGACAACCGCCCGGGTCTCCTATAGTCGTAAGTAGAAGGCCCTATTTCCGGTCAACGTGCTTTATGCAATGATGACCAAGAGCATCACGGGTTGTGCAATGTGGCCGACAAGAATAGATGTACCTACTCTTGACGTGTCTCTGCGCCACATAATTGATGAACGACCATGACCATGGTATGCGCGGTTGCGCTAGCGAAGAGAAATTTTGAGGCGATTTGAAATACCATGTCGGATCCTTGGTGTATGTAGATAGAGTACTGTGAGACATGGTAGCCGCCGGAGACGGTATCCGCCTGGGAGGTCCCACATCCACAGTCGTACGGTACGGTACCTGGTCCTCAGAACGGCACCAGTATTCCTCCTCCAATCTGTGGATGTCATTGCTAGACCAGGGCTGCCTCGAGCACAGAGTTGGACCAGAAGGCAGGTTGGTGGAGCCGACTTTCATCCAGGATTGCACGCCCACCACGTGTGGGCTGGTGAGGGCATTGCAGTTGTTGGTGTCCTAAAAGCGCATGTACTCCGGACGGATTTGGCTCCATGGGGAATTGAGGAGTACAGCCGAGCGAGAACGGTGGACCTCGACACAAAATGCCGGTGGGTAGAGGGATCGGTGCCGGGAGATTAGGTGGTTAGGGACAGGAACGTGACCAAGACGTGGAGTGGACATGAAATTTGACAGGTTTCAATCTAATAGATTGGCATCGATTGGCGGGGACGAAGACACAATCATGCCCCAGAGCGCATGGCGGCAGAAATGTGCTATAGACCAGGGACGTCCTTTAATCTGGGGCGAACGCCACGCGGGGCATGCGGGCGTGGATGCGAGTTGAGTCAGGAGTCGCGGGAGTCCAGAAGGCGCAAGACTCAAGACAGCTGGCAGTCAGTCCGGCAAGCGATGCTGGAAAATCCAGGAGGATTCATGGTGTTGTGGGCGCTGTGCAAAGAAATGAACAGTTCCACCTACCAACGGTCGCGGCGGATCGCCGCTGCCGGTTCGGGGCCTGGGCGCTAAGCCCCGCAGGGGCAGACAAGCGACGGTGCGATCAAGGCGTGCCGGCAACTAGGCCTGTGTCCCGTCCTTCATCAATCAACCCCAATCTATTCCCTTCCTCGTCTATTCTAGCGTAGATTGCAACTTTTGTGACCCTCCCCATCCGGTTTACCATGTGATGTGCCAGCGAATGGCAGCTGGGCTTTTGCTCAGCCGGCCCTTCACTTGGGCATAGTCCGCACCGCGACGATCCTGGTTCCTGGAGCAGTGCAGCGAGCCTCCGCGAGCGCCTAGTCACGCCCCTTCGTGGCGCGTACGACGCACTCCACATCCGGGGCCAGTGCAGAGTCCGGGGTAGAATGAAAAATGTATATAACATGCCGTCTGCAACGCCATGGGTCCGGTCAGTGGCTGTTGACTGCTCTTTCTCTTGGTATCCCATCCAGTCTGTGCTGCATCTGAAGGTGCCAGTAACTGAACATGAAGGGCTTTACCGCTTTCAAGGTGGCTTCGCTGCTGTCCGCTCTCTGTACGTTGTTCTCCTTTCTTCAAATCAACACCACCGGACCGTCACTGACCAATTCTAGCTGCCCCTACTGCTCTGGCTCAGGCCGAATCATACACCCATCCCGGCACTGGCATCACCTTCTGGCGCCAGACCTTCTCCGATGCTGAGACCTCTGGTGGCCTCCAGTTTGGTTGGGCGCTGCCCGCGTCTGGCTCTGGAAATGCCGAGTACATTGGTTACCTCGTAAGTCTTCATCGTCCTGCCTCCTACGAATTCATCGTCTGATATACGGAACAGAAAGGTTCCTCGCCAGGTGGCAAGGGATACACTGGTATCAGTCACTCCGGTGGCATGACCGGCTCGCTTCTGCTAGCGGCCTCGCCCGATGGCACAAAGGTCAAGACACAGTTCCTCTGGGCACCGTAAGTGTGGTCAATTGAGCTGCTTCCATCACCCACTGACTCCGTTGAAGTGGATACGTCTCGCCTGATGACTACACCGGCAACGCCACCATCACAAAGATTTCCGAAACTGTCGGTACCGACAGCTGGGAGCTCGTCTACCGCTGCCAGTGGTGCTGGGCATGGGACCAGAACGGTGCGGCTAGCTCGCAGATTCCCCAGGATGGTTCGAACCAGGTTGTTGCGTGGGCGCAGCACAAGGGCCTTCCTTCCAAGCCATGGATCCAGCACAACAACGGCCAGGGAACCTTCGGTATCAGTGTAGACGATGCCAGGAACGCGAAGTACAGTGACTGGATCGGCGGCGTCGTCGATCCTCCACCAACTTCCACATCCGTCCCCCCTACTGTCGTCCCGACAGCAACCCAGTGCGTTGGCAAGCCCGCTCCTACTGAGTCCTACGACTACATTGTTGTCGGTGCTGGTGCTGGTGGTATCCCCGTTGCGGACAAGCTTTCCGAGGCCGGCAAGAAGGTTCTTCTCATCGAAAAGGGCCCTCCATCTCTTGCGCGTTTCGGTGGAACCATGAAGCCAGACTGGCTCAAGGACTACCAGCTCACCCGATTTGACGTCCCCGGTCTTTGCAACCAGATCTGGGTCGACTCCGCCGGTATTGCTTGCACCGACACCGATCAGATGGCTGGTTGTGTTCTTGGTGGAGGAACTGCCGTCAATGCTGCCCTTTGGTGGAAGCCTGTTGCAGCTGATTGGGACGCCAACTTCCCTGCAGGCTGGAAATCGTCCGACATCAAGTCTTCCGTGGACGCCGTCTTCAAGCGCATTCCCGGCACCGACACTCCTTCCACTGATGGCAAGCGTTACAAGCAGGAGGGCTTCAATGTGCTTTCTACCGCCTTCGCTGCGGATGGCTGGAAGCAGGTCACCGCCAACAACGTCCCCGACCAGAAGAACCGTGTCTACTCGCACTCTCCATTCATGTACGAGGGTGGCCAGCGAGGAGGTCCCCTTGGTACCTACCTTGTTACCGCTCTTGGCAGGACCAACTTCAAGCTTTTGACCGACACTGGTGTCAGGCGTGTCGTCCGCAGCAAGGGTCTTGCTACTGGTGTCGAGCTCGAGAGCGGATACTGTGGCACCGTCAAGCTGAACTCTGGAGGCCGTGTCATTCTTTCCGCTGGTGCCTTCGGATCTTCCAAGCTCCTGTTCCGCAGCGGTATCGGCCCAACTGACCAGCTCAACATCGTCAAGGGTAGCGTTCAGGATGGTCCTTCGTTCATCAAGTCTAGCGACTGGATCAACCTTCCCGTTGGACAGAACCTCAACGACCACGTCAACACTGACCTTGTCGTCCAGCACAAGAACGTCTCCTTCTACGACTTCTACCAGGCCTGGACCGACCCTATTGCATCCGACAAGAAGGCTTACCTCGAGAGCCGCTCTGGCATCCTCGCCCAGTCTGCCCCCAACATCGGTCCTCTCGCTTGGGAGGTCATCAAGGGCTCGGATGGCAAGGACCGCCAGTTCCAGTGGACTGCTCGTGTTGAGGGCCCCAGGCCTGGTGACAACTACTCCATGACCATCTCCAACTACCTCGGCCGTGGATCGACCTCCCGTGGCGTTGCCACCATCAACAGCGCACTCAGCATGACCGTCAGCAAGGCTCCTTACCTCAATGACAAGGCTGACACCGACGCCGTCATTGCCAGTCTCAAGAGCATGGCCAAGGCCATCTCCAAGCTACCCTCCATCACCTGGCAGGTCCCCGAAGCTGGCGTCTCGATTGAAGACTACGTCGCCAGCCTTCCCAAGACTCCTTCTGCTCGCCGTGCCAACCACTGGATCGGTACCGCAAAGGTCGGCACTGACAGCGGTCTCAAGGGCGGAAGCGCTGTCGTCAACACCAACTTGCAGGTCTACGGCACCAACAACATCCACGTTGTTGATGCTTCCATCTTCCCTGGGTAAGTCGTCTCTATGCTCTAAGCTTTCGATCAATTACTGACTTTCACTAGCCACATCACCACCAACCCGACTTCATACATCGTCACGGTCGGTGAGCACGCCGCCAAGAAGATCCTCGCATTGAAATCTACCTCTACCGTAGCATAAGTACCTTCTCTGCAACTGGATTGAGGAAAGAGTGGGATGATGACTACGTTGAAAGCTGGGCTCGCGCCGCACGAGGCGGTGATAGGATGACCCTGTGTGGCCAGCGACTACACGTGCGACAACGGCGATATCCGCATTCGACTTCGCCTAGGGTCACAGGCCAGGCGCGAGGTTGATTTGAGGCATTTGAAAAAAAGCATGGAGCGTTGGAGCAGTCTTTTACATACCCCATCTCTCGCTTGACTCTCGTTGCTATTCTCTTGTATATACTTGAATTCATATTTATTTGATCAAATTTTGTGCCGTGGTGTGAGATTTGCACATGTCGCTGTGTAGGTGGGTTAAAGCCTAAAGGTACATGCGCACGTACCTCCCTACCCACCTGCAGCCGGAAATTAACATACAGGGGTGGGTCGTAAGCGCTAAGTACGTCTGTACACATGTATACATGCAGAGTCGGCTCTCGTTGATCTACATACAGCCTACCGAACCGTGCCACCACGTGCGTGCATACCTGCAACTGTGCCACCACGTATATGTACACGAAGGTCTAAACACACCTCAACCCATCTATATATCCATCTATCTATTCCATCCGTCCACCCGCATCTCCCCACATCCCCCCAACTCGACCTCCCCCTCGTCTAAGTCAATTCATCTCACAACATCATGCACCGCGCCGTCCCCGCACTCATCTCCCTCCTGCTCGCCGCCATCCTGGGCGTAGCAGCCCAGGCGCATTTCACGGCTCGATTCACGCCCGGATTGGCGGCGCAGATCGACGACATAGCGCGTATGTCGTGGCGCGCTACGCACGTCGATGAGTTGCTATCCTTCAACTACGTACGTCTGTGCCTTGCACTCTCCCTCCCTCCCTTCATCCCCCTCTCTCCCGAAAACCAAATACACACACACACACACACACACACACACACACACACACACATATATATATATATATACATACATACTAACTCCCCACCGACACGCGTAGTTCAAGCTCTTCTTCGGCACTTTCGACGCCCTAGTTGCCATCTTACTCTGCGGTAGGCGGACGAGGAGGATGGGTGTTAGGTTGGCGGCGGGGGGGTTCGCGTTTGATTTTTGGACGGCATGGGTGGGTGGGGGGATGTGGTGGAGGCGGGGGGACTGTTGGGGTTGAGTGGGGTGGGGGTTTGGGTCGTGCGGTGAGGGGAGGAGGGTGTTGTGAGTGGTTTGAGTGGATTTTGGGATGAGGGCAGAGTGGTGGATGTGATGAGGGGAGAGGTGAGGAGAACAATGTGTAGATTGGAAGGGGACTAGTTTGTTGGTGAGAGGAATATTCGGGTTTGGGTTGGAGATGTGTTCATTCTGATGACATTGTATGTATATTTGTGATATGAATATCCCTTCAAGTGGGACGAGGTCGATTGTAGCCGTTGTAAGCGCTTCCAATAGGTTCCTTCTTTTCGTACTCTTCCCTCATCTCCCTCCAATTCGATATGTATGTCGATCTCCAAATTGTACCGAAAAACGATGGCGGCGGTTTAAACTCCGGAAACGGATCCTCCATCTTCTTCAACGCCTCAATATCCAACCCCCCCACCGGTCCCGATATCCCTCTCTTCGCTCGATTCTCCCTCGCCCTCTCCAGCGACGCTATCCTCTGCGCCACATACTTCTTTTTCATCCTGTTCACCACAAAATCCCTCTTCGGCTTGTGATCCAAAAACTCCTCAACCGTATACCCCGCCGCGGCCGTACACCCCCCACACATCTGCGAGTAATCCCACCACCAGAAATTCTCCACCTCAGGATGCAGATCAAACCAGCTCTCCTCTCCATCCTCCCCAACTCTCTTCTCTATGAAGGCATCAAACTTCTCCGGCACACTCCCCTCCACCTTCTCCACATTCTCCCCATCAAACTTCGCCCCGTTCCACGGCGACATCAAACACTCACACCCCCTACAAACAGTATACATAAAGAACCTATTCCCCGGCTTATACACCCCCCTCTTCACCCCACACTGCACGCAAACCCTCTTCGCTCCATCCTTCTGCCCCACCATCCTCCCCCCCATCCTATTCGGCGTGGAAAAATGGCGCCAATCCCGTATACGCATACACGTATAGCACGGTAGTGAACCGAAGCCATCTTCTCTGAACCCCATAAGAACCATGCACTCGTGGTCCTCGTATTCATAATTCATGTACCAGGGGCCATTGGGGGGATCAGGATGAAGCGGCCAGCCGCGTTCGACGCGACGGTCGCGTTCCCAGGCGAGGAGGTCGTTGACGAAGCGGCGGCGGAGGAGACGCAGGTCGGAGGGGGAGAGGACGTTTGTTGTCAAGTAGGAGGTGGTGGAGAGGAAGGAGAGGATGGAGAGCCAGGGGGTGAAGGTTAGGATGTGGTAGATTAGTTCGGGGGGAGAGAGAGGAGGGACATGGTGGGTTGGGGGAGGGAAATCTGGGAGGGGGATTGCGGATTTATTGGGATGGGGGGAAGCTATCGTGCGGATGGTGGGCATGTCAAGGGCGGGCTGGTGGGGACCAAAGGGCGGTGCGTAGGGCTGGGGGCCTGGGTGGCTGTGCGATTACTAAGCGGAGGCTGTGGAGGAGTCGCCCGTAGGAAGCTTTTGTTTAGTATTTTCACTTCAGCTGTCTGTAGGGATTCTTATGCAAACAAGCAATGTATTAGTGTCCCCGCTCTTTCAGTCTGACCATCAAAGCGGGCTTGTCCCATAAAACGAATACCTTGTGCTCATCCCACTTCTGCGACTTATCCACGAGCTCCATATCGAAATGCCAGAGCAGATTCGCAAGGATAGCGCGGAGCTCCAGCCACGCCATAGTCTACGTATTAGATGGTTAGCTAAACAGTACCACCCAAAGCTTCGAAATTGGAACCACCTTACCTGACCTATACAATTCCTTGGCCCCACAGAAAACGGCTGTGCAGCGGATCTCTTGTCGTCCTCAAACTCCGGATCCCCAAGATGTCTCTGTGGAGCAAACACATCTGGATGTCTGAAGTTGTGCGACGAGCGCGATGCTGCATACATGGGAATGCCAATTGTGGTGCCCTTTGGGATGAAGGTTCCGCACACCATTGCGTCTTCGTGTATCGTTGTGCGCGGAAGCATGACGGGCACAGGTGGGTACATGCGGAAAGTCTCTGTCAGTATCGCATTGAGGATCTTGAGTTGACCAAGAGGTCCGAAGGTTATTTCTGATTCTGTTTTGAATGCGCTGTCGAGTTCTTCCCGAGCTCTGTGAAGCCAGGTTGGGTTCGAGAGTAGGTAGTAGACTGCGCCGCTTAGAAGGGTCGCGGAGGTTTCGCTTCCGGCGATAATGAGAACGCCAGAGGTGCGCATGATTTCCTCTCTTGTCATGCCTTTTTCGTCGTTGTGCTTCAGAATGTAGCTGCCATTATTAGTGCACCGTTTGCTCGCGGAAATGGATCATACAGACCTCATGAAGTCTTTACGATCTGTCTCCTTCTCTAATCTCTTCGCCGTCTTCTCCACTGTGTAGTTATCATGCTTGGCCCTCGCAGCTAGGATCTGTGGAAATAGTTTCGTTAATATGAAGAAAGGCAGTCCTAGGATTGGATACTGCGTGAATAGTTTGATGAAAGGTACCAGTTTGACGCCTTTGAATATGTTCGCCATCCACTCGTTGTACTCCTCCGATTCCAGCGCACCGAAAGATTCTCCGAAACACAAGTCGCCCAGAATGTCGAAGGTGGTGAAATTGATGTAGCGCATAATATCCACTTCAGCTCCAGCTCGGGATTTAGCTCGTAGCTTGGAGATGAGCAGCGTAATGTAGGAGTTGATGATGGGTTCTTGACTTCGGAGTGCTTGATCGGAGAACGCGTGATTCATGCAGCGGCGGATCCGAGCGTGGTCTGCATCATTGGAAGCTATGTTGTATGAGCTCTGTTCGAATGTAATAGCTGAGTCATGTTAAGTCCTCACATATGATATTCACAGGCCGATTTCTGCCCTCGAATGTGTTGTACACGACCGGATCCTTCGGAATTGGCCTGCCATTCCCATAGCCGTAAATATCTTGAAATTTTCTATATCAGAGATGAATTTAGGCAAATAGTTCAAGGCAGTAATACCTCGCCATGCATCAGGACTGATGATCGAAACCCAATTTGGATTCATGCGCACGATCTCGCCATACTGCTCGTGCAGCGTGTGCCAGTTATGCACGATATTTCCACCGACAAGCTCAAAATTATGAGGGAAATAGAATGCAGAGCGTAGCCAGGGCCCAGGCAGTTTTGCCAGCGGATGAAAAAAGACGTTGTAGATTGCTCGACAAACGCTGTAGGCGAGATACTGGTACAAGGATATGGTTAGCCTGCGACCCACGGATGCGCTTGCGGGGACTGACTGCTCCACAAAAATACAGCCCTATTTGGACGAATGGCGTACTTGTGAACGCCATCATGTGGGTGAGGGTCGTGGTTCTGTACTGTGTATCAGAACGTAGAGGCGTGGTGGTCCCCTGATTCAACCACTAGGCTCATGATCCCTGTTCTCATGCGGAGAAGTGGCGTCAAAGTCCGCATGTCCGAGCGGAGTATCGTTACCCCCTTAGAGCCTGGATGACTAATGTCCACTAGTCGCTAGCTTGATTGGCTGTGTTGCCGGAGCAATAGTCGTTTTTCACCGGCTGCGCCCGCGTCCAACAACCAACTCTCTACTTTGCTAGCGCTCTTGCGTCATAGTTAACATTAATTATGTCTTTGACTTTAACTTCACATAGTCCACTATCCTCTCTTAATTATATCTAAGCCTGGCTGCAGAAGACCCCTCTAGCAACTCCCCTACTAATAGCAGGATACTTGCAAAAACAGCTATAACGCTGAAATGTTGCGCACGCTTACTTACCTAGTTCCCGCTGCAAGGCAGCCTATGCGGATTATCTAACATCGTGCTAGAGCCCTAATGGCGCCGTTAAACTCTGACTATAAATTATTAACACTACTCCCTCCGCTACACAAGCGAACTAGGAGATAGATAACTAAGGCGCTCAAAGCCCTATAGTAGCTACCCGCAACAAGAGCAGTAGTCACAGTACTATAGCGACCGCAGCGATAGTAGAATAGCAAGGTAGAACGCACGCAGTAGTGTACGCAGCAACGCATGACGCATAATAGACTCCCGCCCTTTCCTACTAGACGTGTGTCGCTTTCCTCTGAACGCAGACACGAGCCCGAAGGGACTCTTTCCTTACCGGCAGAGTTCTCAGAGTTACACTTTAACTCTCACCCGACAGCCCTTCACCCTACCCCACCCTCTGAATTCTATCATTCTTCATCTGCGGACTTCCGATCATCCCAGTCCTCGTCCTCAGTTGCCGCATCTGCATGATCGTTCGCATCGAAAAAAACATCGTCATCATCATACTCCTCCTCCTGCTGTTTACCTTCCGCATTCGCAACAACGACCACCTTCTTATCGACCTCCCCCACGCTGTCAGGGACCGCAAAGAAAGTGTGATGAGCATGCAGTGTCTTGCCCGAGACGATGAAGCCTACGGGACTTGACGACCAATCCTGCATTTTGCGGCGGGCCGAGACCCAGTCTTGTAAAAAGGCAAGGGGCCTATTAGTGAAAGTGTGGCATGATTGGTAACCGAAGTTTTCGCCATTCGCGATATTCGAGCCTGTGGACGACTCCTTCGTGGCTCTAGGTGCCAGTCCAAGAAAGCGGAGAATGCCCTCGTATTCATGCCATTCGAAATAAATGCGACCGGCGAAGAAACCCACTTCGATTTGAAGCCAAGTCGGAATCTGGTAGCCTGTGGGTAGAGAGGGGATCGCATAGTAGCTCATGTCGTTAAAATGCAGCATCCTTCGCGTAACAGGAGCGGCGTAGGTAAGAAGATGTACTTGGCTCTCCTGTTGATTCCGGATGAGAGGGATGATCAACTCAGCCTCCTCTGGCGACAAGAGAAGGGCCTCTTCGCTTCTGGGGCTCCAAAGAAGCCACTGTACTGGTCGCTGCGAAGTTATTAGACGGATGGATAATCAAATTTCTCAGGGAATTGCTCTCACCAAGAAGGAATCATCCGGCCGATTATGTGGACATCGGACTGTCATTCCAAATTCTCGGGTCAGGTACAGAGACGAATGATCCTCAGGCTTGGTGACACCATACTTTCTTCCCGTAGCTGTTCGCTTCAGAAAATCGAGTATGTGTTCGTATCCTGCCGAATGACGGGGTAACAGATACCCCGTCTTAATGAATTTGACAATGTAGTGGTCTAGACGCTCAAAGGTGTATGGCTGGTACCAATTGGGACGCTGGACTTCACGTACTTTCTCCACCTCCACCTCAACTTCAACCTCGCGCTCCTGCTCTACTTCCTGAAGAGCAGAAGCCTGAACGGCATTTCCGCTATCCTGGAACGCTCGCCGACGAACATTTAATTCCTTGACGAAACTTTTGAGTCGTGGGGCAGTGTATGTGAGAGTTTGGTTTCTAGTAGTCTGTGACTTGTTCTTGGGCTCGTAGAGGCGTACCAGGCTTTGTCGCTCCTGTTGACGTAAGGTCTGCAAATACTCCGTCCTGTCATTTTCTTTGTGAAAGATATTCGGATTGTCTAGAGCGCCTTGCGTACGACGGCAAAAGTCAACCCCATGAGAATAGAAGAGTGGTGAAAGCGATTCTAACTGTTCACAGGTCGAATGAAGCAGCCAGTGGATGATATGAGCGGAATTGAGCTTTTGGTAAGGAGGAATTTTGGCGACATCAACAATTGACTGATGTACTTCGGGCGGGGCGAAGAAAACAACGGACTGTGTAGTTCCCAGTTGGCGCAGGCGCATCGCCGACTGTATGAGAGTATCCTTCTGGAGAGACATGCCGAGTGTAAGAGCGCCCTGGGCATTTTCTGGAAGCATTAAATCGGTTCCTCTGCAGTGAGACTCATCAATGTACACCAGAACCTCGGAAAGGTCTTCAGCGAACGGCGAGACAAGGAGTGGCATTGTTGTACCTTGCCGATAGCGAACCATCGCAACGTCGTGTTCGTTGAAATACACAGCAGCCGGTGCGTTTTTATCTATCTCAATCCAAGCCCTGGCGACTTGCTCATTGGACATTTCTAAAATTTGTGCACCGGCGTCGAGAATTACACGAATTCTAGACTTCTCCAAATGACGCAAGAAGTCGTGTTCAGTCATGCGGCGACCTCCATACTTTGCAACGTGATAATTTCGATTGCGAGGCTGAAGCAGGTACGTCAACACTTCTGCTGATGTGTGAGCGAGCGATGGTAGATCGTGTTGTTCTATGGTGAGTGGTAATATTCTACGATTGTCGTTGGTGCCGGAGAAGCCCGTAGTCAACGAGGTTGACTTGTTGGCTGCTGGAGAAAACAATGGAATGTCCCAACCTGAGGCTTGCAGCTTCACGCGGAATTGTTTCGCATGTCGTGGAAATACAAAGTTGTTAAGGTAGTAGTCGATGACACCCGTGTTGAACCTGACGTTTTGCCATATGGAAAACAGCTGGTTTCCGTCGTCTGTATTAATTGCCTCCCAATCGCGAAAAGTGCCCTTTAAGCTGGTACAGGCATGTATGAAAACTTGGTAAGCTCGAGCCGGATCATCAGACCGAGCGACGAGCGTAAGGCTCTGACGCACTTGTTCGAGGCTTAAGCCGCTGTAGTAGTGAGCCAGTACGGTAAACAAAATAGCCACATCAGGATGGCCCCACTCAGATTGGTCGGATGGGACTCCTTTTGCACTGAAAGGTATAGCAATTGGATCGCGGCGTGGATCAACTCCATACTGGACATTCCATCGCTTTTTGATAGTGAGAAGAAGGATTCGATGAACAATTAGACCCCGGAGCAGATGAATGATCTTCTTAATTTCAGGTTGGTCGGGCGTGACCGACTCGACGAATCGAATTGAGTCCTCCGAAGGTTTGATGTCGCGGATAAAGTCACCGATAGCTGAAAGCTCAGAGCTAGAGAACCTCTGGGTCGGGAAGATCGATCGTTCATCGAGGACTTGCATCACGATTCGTGAGAGAAGCTGCTCTTCGACGTTCCGCTTGAGGAAGAAAATGAATGGGAATCCACCATTCGGTCGATTAACAATCTCGATGCTACCAGGCACTTCGTCTTGTAGTGATGGAATAATGCTTTGGACAAGTTTCAACAAGGTTTCGATAACACGCCATCGGTATGGATGACCATCAACGATGGTCTGATTGCCTGATGGGAAGCACAACGCAGTGCGGGGGGAAAACACAAAGTCTGATTCATCAACGACATCCCGTGCATTTTCGTTCAGCCAGCCTTGGATCTTAATCATTGGCTCAGCTTCTTCCAAACGCCCGTCTGACAGGTGTTGCAGGCCACAGAGTTTGAACGACATGATGTGCTCCGGTGCACTGAGAAAGATGGCTGCAACCTTTCTAGCTTGGTTTTGGATATCGAAGTAGGCTTTTGTTGCTGTTGTACTTGGATCTGTCCGTCGCGAGTATGGTAAATGCCGGACGTTGCGCCCAACCAGGCCTCCAAGCCTTGCCTTTAGTAATGTTGCTGTACTGGGAAGAAGCTGGCGTGGAACCAATATGCGTGCGAGGTGCTTTCTGTCTGCAAGCTCAGCAGCCACCATAGGAATGATGACCGAGGTTTTGCCCTGTCTCAAGTCAATATCAACATAACACGGCCATGGGAACCGTACCTGGCCCATGTTCATTTGGAGCAGAGAATTTTGAAACGTGCCAGGACTAATTGTAGCGAGGGCAACGACAACCTGCTCATCTCGAATGAGGAAATTTCCGTCCAATTCAATCAAAAGCCAGTCAGGGTGCTCGATGGGACTCCAGTTACCATGACCCCGGTTCGCAATCTCATCCGAGGCTTTACGAACATTGTTCTTCAGTTGAGCATCAGTGATGCGCAAGAGCTGTTGTTGTTGAGCTACAGCCATTCCATAATCTGCTAGCATTTTCTTGAGTGCATATGCTTGCGCGGCACCGGTATGGGATCGTAACTGCTCCAGGAGACTAGTGGGAGACATACACGGAGCAAGCACCCCATGTGTTAACCAATCTAAGGCCCGCCCGTGATTCGCAAGCAGTGTACGGCGCAGGCGATCTAGGGAGTCTCGAATACGAGAGTCCACAGTCCTGCGGGTGGGCATTGTCTTTAGGGCAGAGATAGTGCCATTGGAGTGAATATCTTCGCATTGCTTAACGATGCAAAAGGCATCTAGGCTCTCCACAAGATCCCCGATGTATTCTTGCCTCATCTTTGACTCGGATTTCGCCAGGTCCTTAAAGATTCCGCGCAATTCTTTGCACTCTAATGATTCCGAATGCACAATAGGAGCCTGCACGGCTATTTTGGAAACAAACTTCTCGGGATATTCGGTTAAATTGGAGTGAGCCGACTTCAGAGCAGCTGCAGGCGAGCGTTTATTGGCGTTTGACTTCCGCCGTAATGCTGCTGAGGCTGTTCGAAATAGCGAATCATTAGTTATGATAGCGAGCTGAGAAGCACCCCATGTGGTAGTATTTTTGTGTTGTTGAAACGCCAGTATTGGTCGACAAGGTGCCATGCTTCCACGATAATCTTGAAGTACAGCTTCGACTTTGTCTATGAACTCGGACAGCTGATAATTCTGGAAAAGTCGCGAAAATTCTGGTTCAATCACAGCCATTACCGTGCTGGTAGCTACTTCCGCTACTGTAGTATATGGGTCACCCACCGGAGTTTGGCATGGGAATTGCCTTATTAGATGTTGTGCAAATCCCTCGATATCAATGGCAGTGGAGTCGTATGTATGAGGGAATGTCCGTTGCGCTGTTTCCATTGATCTAAACGGACGACACAACGCAGCAGAACTTGTCAGCTTAGACTGTGTAGCACCTTTCAAGAGTCTGACAATGCCGTTGATGTTGGGTGTCTGGCGAGATCGAAAGTAGAAGTAAGACTCCCAGGTCGGCGCTTTGATACTTTTGAGCTTGTCAATAAATGCGAAGGCCAGCCAGAACAATGCAACATCAAGATTGAACTGCTTATAAACAGCAAGAGTAATGACAAACATCAAATCGAATCTAAAGATTGTAACAAAAAGTCAGCTTGTTTCTGAAAAATGTACAGGAGCGCGAAACAGGGTATCACACTTGTCCTAAAAGAAAGACGAATGACATGTGTACTCTAGATTTGCTTACCGATCCTCAAAGTTTGCAAGACGACAGTACTCCACCATAGACCCTAGACTGAGAGCCTCATGAATATCCATACACGATCGAAGAGAAACTATACTAGTGAAAGGTTCACAAAAACCTCCAACTCTTTCGTACATCTCAAGCACTTTGTCGAAGTTTTGAGGTATCGGCAGTTTTGAAGGCCAAGTACGGATAAGGTTGGCCAGGAAAAACACATTCTCTTGATAGGGACCGCGACGGATGGCATGTCTGCTTACATATTCCACGTCTTCGGGAACAGAGAGTTTTTCGGACACAATATTAGCACGCTCAAACCTCGCACGCTGAACTATGCCTCGTGCGGCTAGCCGCTTTGAGTGCTCTTCAGATTGGATTGTGAGTTTAGAATTTGGAAAAAATACGCAGAGCGCATTAGAAGCATCAATGATCTGGTCTACCAGTTGAATAAGCCCATCATGCTGAATAGTTGTCGTCAATGTCTGGCTCCATCCCACTTCCTGCATACATTGAAGCTCCTTGGGGTAAAATTTGCGACGTGGCACAAGATCTCGAATGAGGTCGAGATCTACAAGATGTTGAGGCTCAAGTGGGAAGGTCGGTTGGCATAGACCTGATGCTAACGTGTACATTGCTTCTTCAGTGCCGGTCCGTCCAGTCAAAGGGTCAGGTACAATGAAAGATGTCAAAGCATGTATCAGAGCTTTGCGGTAGAGGAGGCGCGGCTGAGCAGGCGAAGATAAGCGGCCCAGAATTGGATCAATGGCATATCGTGCGTAATTGCCGTCATTCTGGATTACGATTTCAACATGCATGCCCATTTTCCGCCACTTGGGTTTTCCGAAAGGAACAAGCACGTGCCGATTTACTGGATTGTTGACATCTTGAACTACGAGCGCGCTCTTCAACCCGTACAGGCAGCCCGCATCCTGTTCGATTGGAACTTCGCAACCAAGCTTTTGCGATTCAAAGAGTAGGCGGTGATTCATCACAAATTTAAGTTCTAGTCGGCGGAGCTCTACCTCCAGCGGTCCTTGGCTTGGTTGATAGACGATGATTTGGGAATAGTCTTCGAAATTGTAGAATGTTTCCAGCACTCTGCGGTAGAATCGCCCGTGATAGTTGACCAACCTGAAAGTTCTGTTCGCGGTAGATCGTGCCACCATCCAATCGTGCATATTTATCCGCCAGTCGGTTCTAAAAAAAATCCAGATATTTCCTGCTTTCCGCCTCAGCTCAACTATATGTGATTGCAGGTCTAGAAATGGAATGCAGTCGTATACCAGAGGGTGCGGGAGATCAGCTAAGTGTTGTCCAGGCATGTGGAAGATACTTCTATCAAGGATCTCCCAGAGGTTTCCGTCCCGATAGACTCGGACGACAACGATACCATTTCGGATGCCGACATGTATTTCATTTCCATATGGACAGATAGTCAAACGGTATTTCATTCCAGGCAAGCCAGAGGAGACGGCGTAAAGAGTTGTTCTCCCAAAAAGCTCATCAAGAACTGGTGATGTACGGAAGTGCTCAGATAGTTTCCCTTGTGGCATGTTATCCACGAGGACATGACCCGCAAGCATGTGAAAGTGTAGAACCTGAGTACATGCATAGGGGGCTGGGGGAGCGAGTACCATCTCTATCCAGCAGTCGTAGGGCGGAGGCAAGATTTGGATACTTCGAGGATCTTGAGCTCGTGAAACCACCCCTATCTCAGAAAGGCAATTGGCGATAACCACAGGGTATAAACGTAATGCAGTTGACAACATAGGACCGAGATCCGACACCAGAAAGATGTCTTGAATCATGGCCTCGCGCAACTCCAACGATAATGTCTTCGTTAGCTCTTTGATTCCTAACTGCAAACTAACCGTTGCCAGAATGTAAATTTGTAAAGCGGGTTCATCAAGAGGAACAAGACCCGTGGCCTCCAGAGAGTGTGAGAAGCCTGACTGGACGTACACTTGAAAGGTCCGACGGCAGATCAATGCAGACCATAATGTATACTCTGAACAAATGCTAATTGCATCAATGTTTGTCGATTGCTTGGATTCAGCAAGTAGAGCTTTCATCCACATGATAAGGTGACTACGCGCGGTTCCCAGAAGCACAAGGGCCTTGGGAGCAATACTGATCGGGCAAAGGACGAGAAGACGTAGGAGTAAGTTGACAAGCATGCTCATGCAATGTGTTTCACGCCAGTTTGTTTCAATTGACCGTAATCTTATGGTGATCTGGGCAAGGATCTGCTCGCAGAATGTTACTTCGGAAAGCTCTTGGTGTGCAATTCGAAGCACGTTATCCTCCAAGTCTGACGGCCCTGCCAAAGATATTAATGTGGATAACAAATTAGAGCACACTTCGTTCGAGAAATTTATGTTCGACGACCCAAGCTCGACAATAATCATGGGCCAACGGCAAGCAGGCCTAGAGAAGAGGGACTGGAAAGATAGGTACTCATGAAGGCTCAAGCTGGCAGGGCACTTCGACTGCGAAGAAATGATCTTGTTGGATGATGGCCCTCCGCACTCTAAGTCAAAGTCACTATCCTCTGAGATAAAACTAAACGGTGACTTCGATGGGACCTTGAAACCAAGTTTTCGTGAAAAGGTAGGAGTCGTATGGATGGCCCGAAGCGGAAATTTAGACCTGATATCATAATAGATAAGTTGGATGCCACATGGTAAGCAAACTTGGTCGATTTCTGCAGGCAATCGTGTCTCTCTCCAATGCGATAGCATGAATGACTTCTTCAGAGAGGCAAGCCCAACTGTGTAGCTGTTCTCTGCCTTCCAGTGCTTTCTCAATGGTGGATAATTGCTAAATATGGTTCCTGGGCTCGTCTCTAACGGGAGATCCTGGCGCAGACCGAAGCGCTTGACGATACTCCAATTAGCGTCACGATACAGAGCAAAAGATTCAGGCATGCATAACTCGAAGACAGCGGCTTTGGCTTGAGGAATATCTCGGGGCAGAGGATGCTCGTAGACCGAGATGCTCTGACGCTTGAGCTCATATTTGAGCTGGCATTTTGGGCACTGGGTAGGATTGTGAGATTGTCTTAGCGAGAAGTTATCGTTGGTCGTGACACAGCTCTTCATCAAGTACTCCGCCTCCATCTCTCGGCGCTTGTCCATCATTGCCGCTAGCTCCTGTATTTTTGCAGCCCGGTTACGATCAGCTTCAATTTCTATTTCCTGAAATTTAGCTTGCATATCAATCGAAACGTCGAATGATTTCTCGGCAAAGCAGCCCTCGATCGGATCTTGAAAGATGGTGAAGCTTGACATTGCCGAGGTGTGCCGAGACCTGAGATGCAATTGAATCCGGTGGAGACGGCGCACGTCCTTCCAAGAAACGACACGAAGAACATCGAGGATATTGACCGGAAAGACTGGCTTGAAATCGCGGAGTAGAGGAAAGATATTCAACATAAATTGGTCTAGAGTTGTCCAAAGATCCATCAAGTTGAGCAGTGCATTGCTAAGTAGCTCGGTGTAGGAGCCATAAACATCTTGGATTTTTCCGGCGTACGCGAGAATCTCAGTTGAGATCTCACAGCAGGTAGTGCGACACACGGACTTGGACTCTGATACCGGCATCGCAGCTAGGGCTTGCAGCCTCATTTCGTCTTTGGCCATATTGGAATATATTCCCGCAAATGAATCGTACTTGGTCGTCATTGATTTCTTTTCATCGAATGCTATTGGTTGCGGGATGAATTTCAAGGACTCACGGTTAAATAGAAAGATGAGACCTAAGAGACGGTCTCTAGATCTAGGCATGTCTTGGTAAAGAGCAGCTGTGGGCGCAAAGCGAGAGTTCAAGGGATAAATGACTCTCTGAGAGTGTAGCTTAAAAGAGCTCCAGGCTGTCTCCAGGCTGGCAGACATTGCAGATACCTGCTTGCGAATGGTTGGGGACGAATCCTGCAGTATGAGGTGGAGTATTTGCGGCAAACGACCATCGGAACATGTTCCCTCCAATTTGGCCATCCTACGACACACTTTGGCCCGAACGAAGCCCAGCATATCCCATGATGCTTTCCCCGTCAGGTCTTTCAGAAGGGTAGACAATGTTTTTGTGATGAGAAGTTTGTAGTGAAGCCTTCCTTCCGCATCCCCAAAGAGCAACTGAAAGGAGCGCCGGAGGCCCACTCTCAGGACTAGGTAAAATGGCAGTCGCCTCCATGGAGTCTTGGCTCCTTCATTCCAGCAAATTTCATCTCTGACCCTCTTTGTGACTGGAGAAACAGTGAAGGCGTGTCCATTGGCTTCGAGTAGTGTTGCGAGCCAAGTCGTGATTAATTCGGGGTTTGTGGTGTCTCGTGGCTCGATGACAGAGGCATTTGCTTTGTGAGTGCGCGCCAAAAAGCGAGGCAGGCGCTCGTGACAGGCTAGGCTCACAAACCGTGCTAGGTTGGATTGGAAGGAGGGATGCTGGAATTCGGAGAGGGCTACTGCGTAAGAAGAACCTGGAAAGACCATGCGCAGAGCGCCGTCAGTAGAAAAGACAGCCTCGGAACGCGGCGACGATTCGAACACTTCAAACACAACCGAGTTTTCTTCATTGTTAGCGAGTTGCTCAGCGCCTGCGGTACAGCATTGATCTGGCAGTGCGTTGGAGATGCACCGGTCCTTCCAAACCAGTAGGCCTGCATTCTGTTGAGTGACGTGAATGATAAGCGGGCAAGGAAGCCGAAAGTCTTTGAATGCTGACTGCAGATGCTGTTGCTGGGAGGCGTGTGCAATGTTCACAGCCTTGCTCGCCGAAAGTGAAGCAATGATTGCGTCGTACTTGTTGGCACACTGCGCCGGCGCAAGATCTTTCAGCTCTTGAGCGGCCTCTTTGACGCGACGGAGCAGCTCTTGAACAAGTTGGTCTTGTAATTTCCAATCGTCTTCTCGATCAGGCTGACGAGGGGGGAAAACTAGATGGTGATACAAGCTCCTCAAGACGGATTCTGGGTTCACCATGGCTGCTTTGCGACGGCCGGCGGTCGGAATGACTGAAGAAGATATAGCTTGAGATAACCTTTGAAAGAAAAGCTGACCACACCGTCTTGGTGTAGGGACTATAGTAAGTAGTACAATGAGTGATTTTGCAGGTATCAAACTCCATTACGCCGCGCCACGCCAGCCTAAATGCCAACGCATAGCTGCAGGGCGCTAAGGTGAGGATGCGGCGTGGGTAGGTAGTGCGCTGACTCTAACGCAGCTGAAAAGTTATATCTACCTACGTACTTACCTAAGTAGGTGACCATCCAAATACCACAGCAATTGCGTGCTGAACCTACAAACTGTATCTCGCCCATGTGCAGGGGAACTGCGTCAAAAAAGCAACATACACCCGCGACCAGTTCCGTGATTGAATCATGCGTCGCTGCCACAAAACAGCGGTCTATATGCAGATCACCGAACAAATCCGATAATGCTCGTTCCCAACACCATAAACGTGTAAAGTTGATGGCTCACTTCAGAAACGCGTGTATTTTTATCCTTGTTCTATCATCTCCTCGTGAAAACCTGCTTTCTGCAAGCAATCATGAAGCGCCATCATGTTACACAAAATGGGGTAAACTTTCGCTGATATCAATTATACTTAGTGTACCCTGCATCCATGAAAACTTAACCGGGAGAAGCACATGCCGGTCAGAATTCAATGCTAAATCACAGTCAAATTGCACAGCATAGCTAGCTACCTATGATAACGTCCACTGTCGCAAATGGCTGTAGTTGACTCACCCCAGCGGTAGCCCTTCCCATGCATCATCCCTACGACCCTGGTTGTGACCTTTATGATGTTCTTCGGATGGGTGGTGTGTTGTCAAGCTTAATTCCTCAAACTCCCGCATTGCGTTAGGTGACTATCGCCATCTACGCAAGCTACGCATTATGGCGTCTTGCACATATGCGAACCATGTCAACATCTTTTACACAAGAAGATTCGGGTAGGAGCAAGTGATACACTACTGTATACGGCAAGCCGCGTAGCTTGTCGAGGGCTCGCGTTCGCAGGGCTTGTCCGGCGTCGTGCGCTTCTTAAGCGGCAGCGCACTGGCCGAGGCGCGTATGTAGACAGCTCGCCGTTCTATGTTCACAAGGCATCAGAGGGGATCCTTAGCTGTCTCCTCTCTTCCGCCTCTTGTTCTTCTCTGCTCTCTTTGTCTCGTACGTTTGGCTGTAGTCGCCCCGTGCTCCTTGCAAACTCGCTCGTCGCCCTCACTGCCTCCATGTCTCCTAAGGGATTAATTGGTGATGAGGCCATATCTTACTAAAAGATAAGAAGGTGTGGGGTTGGAGCTAATGCCTATATGTTGTGGGTCATTTGACCGTTGGAAAGTTAGGAGTGTTACACAGCATTACCGCCACATATAGTTTACCGCTCTTGCTCAATATCGCCAATACATCTCCAAAGTTGAATATGTATAAAACAGTTCTACAAGTATCGCGACTTTCATGTCTTGCGTTTGAAGATAGAGAGATTCCAATATAATTGTCCGTTTTCCCGTGGCGTTTGTCAACACGTAACCCCAGCAAGACACCAGTCCCAATTATAGAGTATGACTATCAGTCCCCTTCGACATGGTCCATTCATCGCATCATTCAGATGCCCCGACGAAGTCTAGTAACTTGGCCCCTCCCATGGTCCGAACTTCTTGTTGTTTGAATGTGGCTCATAATCTGCTTTTTGAGAGCTTAAGACACGCTTCGTGGTCTCTTCAATTACCTTTTTCTTCCATGTGCTGTCAAGCCGTCCCCAGTACAGATTGCGTAATGCAGGAAGGAACTGAACATCGATAATGCAGTACCGCTCAATATCCTCTTTCAGTGGCCGCTCATCGAATACTTCGTAGGTTCCACCCTTTGTTGGATGGAAGAGCGCCAAGCCTTTCTCTTTGGCGGATTTCCATGTCTGTTTCTCGGTGTGTGATATTGGGGCGTCTTTGGTGATGCATTTATCGAGCCCATTGACGTAACGACGTTGAAATGCTGGGCGTCCCGCATTCTCCATCAGTTGAACATCTTCGACGCCATTCAGTCGCACCCCAAAATGGTGGTATAGAGCATCGGAATCGTTGCGAAGGTCGAAGAACACTTTAATGATGGTGGGAGATTCGAGGATAGATTTCAGAGTAGTCCCATCGGCAGCAGGAGTTGTGAAGGCAGAAGTTTGAAGCTTGTACACGTCCACCAGATAGACTGAATCCATTGGTTGCACATAGATAGTGATGATAGAAACACTGCCATAACGTGAGAGGCGTATTCCTTCCAAGTCCACGTATAGGTAAGGACAGTTTTCTGGAAGCGTTTGAAGCACTTCTACGAGAGACGAAACACTCGACTGCTCGTTCACAAGCGTATGGAACATGGTATCTGTATTCCAGCTTTAGATAGAAAGTGTAAAAATATCCAGAACGAGTCTTACTCAATGTATATACACAATCTGATATTCAGGCTCTGTACAAACAGACACTGTTGGTACCTTTCAGGCTGTAGTTTTGGGAAGATAAAGTAGAAGGTAATCAATCGAACCATCAGGATGGAACTTTCACTTTATGATGGGCCCGCTTGCGACTCTAGGATGTGAAATTGTGTTACTGCATCTTCCGTTGTCGTATCTTTAATCTGCAAAGACTAAGCTCTTGAGGGCGTGTTGCACCTTGCGTGTGGCCCGCTAGCTAATCCCAGCTTATACAAACTTAGACAAAATAAGGGACTAATGAAAAGAGAAAACATCGGCCAAGAAACTACCATGATCCTAGTGTAATCATTGTTTAGGTGCTAGCGGCAAGATGGTCAGTTGATCTCAGCGTAAGACTTAATTTGACAATGTAATTGTAAATCGTTAGCATAACTGCACATAAGCAAACAGCAGCTTGATACAGTGCCTGTTTCACACCAGTGATGATTCTGTCGTTTCTGTTTGGTCGGTCCACAGATCGCAGGGAAGGCATTAGTGGTACCGTATGATTGATGCGGCTATGTGGCATCGCATGATTGGCACTCAATTTAGTCTTGAGGGTGTGTCTCCGAGGTCGGAGACGGATACTTGCAGAAATGCGCCATTTTCTATGTGTGGGCAGGACCAAACTGAGCAATAGCCTTACGTCCCTGTTGTTTGGATAGCCAATCGTACAGCATTTCATATCAGAATCAGAAGGTATTTTAAGGTTTATCAACTTTTAACTACAGATACATATCAAGAGCCCTGTGTGTGTCGTAGAACATCAGCTCACCGGAAACCAAGCTCGTAACTGTTTCCAGCGCTTCCCGCGTCTTTAGAACTATCTTTTGAGAACCCAAGCATACTACTGGACCATGTAGATGCATGTTCAGAAGACGACTGCCCAACGTATTGAAACGACTGTCATACTGATTCCTTAATTTGGATAGTGGTGAAACGACTCCGGTGGTAACGTTGGCTTGAATGGTGACCAGGCGTCTCCTTTACTTTCCAGATGCACCGGACGTAAATTAGGTCCGCTTTTCGGGCCCCGTAGTAGGCCTTCTCCTAGTTCTGGGCTCTGGTGGTCCTAAACCGGTAGCCGTACTGACAAGGCTTAGAAAAACCATATTCTATCTGTGCAGCACGTCGGAAAGATTGCAAAAGAGTTTCGGTGAAACCATAGCATTGGTAAACTTAGCGCTCTCAGGGGTTTAAAGTCACGCCTTGCATATGCTTGGCTTTCTACATGAACACCACCGACACAGATAGTCTTATCGCTTATCTTGTCGGAAGAATCGTTTTTCTTCCATTTTCCAGCATGTTCAGAGTACAGCATCAGCTCCTTCAAGTTCCCTATTCTAGTGTAATCTTATGTAGACAGTACTTTCAATGAGACACTAATGAGAATATGTTGAATTGAATATTCTACAGGTGTTGAGAAATAATTGACTCGTTGCCAATCTTGTATGATCCCTCCTTCCAATCACCAATCCACACGTCCGCACTGGGATTTCTTTCAGGATGCTGGTTTCTTACATCCATTTCAATCAATTCACTCAAACGATTGGGCGGTATACTTGCTATGAGTGGGTTGACTCGCGCTAAGATGCTGCGGTGGAACTGAAATGTCTCTGATAGCGTAATTAACCTGACATGAACGAAGTTAGCGCTATCACACTCTCCTCCGATTGGCAATATGTGAGAAAAAGAATATGCTCGATTTTACGGAGTCAGTCATTCCTGCTTACTTCTTAATTAATTTCTATTGTCTCTTTGGTGCTTGTATAGTTAAAGACTCGTGGAGGAACCCCTAGATACTATATAGGCGAGTATCCATGCAATAGGTTTACCATGTTTCTATAGAAGTGAATGCGCAAAGATGCCGAGCAATACTTCTCTCAATAGAATCTCATGTAACATCAATCATACGGTTCTTGAAGCAGTAACACTAAGTTTCCATTCTATCGTCGAATTAAATCTCATTACACATATGGATGTACGTGGAGAGCGGTGGTTTAATCGTACTAGCACTGTAGGTGAAACTTAGCTATGTGGTTAGATAGGGAGAAGGGAAAAGGCCACGTGACCTTGTCACGTAGCTATTACCTATAGTCTGTGCACCACAAAAGGGGAATCTATTTCTCTCCTCTGCGCACACAACTATGACACAAGACAAGACAAAATGAATACATATGTACGATAGTAATACGTCTCATCCTAAATCATAAGTATACTTACGTACCTTACTATTTTGTAGTTAAACTTCGACCAACACTTTTAGTATTGTTTGGCCGTAGTGATTTGGAAATAATCTTTATAAGCTGAGTATAAGACTAGAGGCCACTGTACGATTAATAAAAATCAGAAACCGGGGGGGAAGGAACTAGGCAAATAGTATATACAGATCCACCGAGGGCATTCGAGGAAATGAGAACTGAGTATCATTACTCATGAATATTCGTTACAAGCTTATTTTCTATTTTTCTCTTTGCTTTCCATCTTTTCTCTCCGCTTAGAATACCGTTCTTTTAGTCTAGGGGAGGCTTCTAGTACCGACCTGAGCATTGTGAAGAATGTATCTAGTACACCTGCTTCTCCACCAATGGCCGAGCTTTCGATATAGGCCACTGCACCAATCTGCCGCGCTATCTCTTCTGCCTATTGTATGATTTAGACCGACTGAATCTATCTGTTACAGAGAAGAAGCCTACCTTTTCTTTCGTCACAGGTACCGCATTCTCCTTCGACAGCTCTTCTATAGTAGCTGCATCGTCACGAAGATCTGTCTGGAATCCGAGCAAGAAAATCGGGTCATGGGGTCTTTTGAAATGATTGACTTCAGGCATATACTGTGAGGATATTAGCGAGCGCGCACTCAATCACCAGGGGTATATTACACAGTTCAACACCTCGTCGAGGCTTTGCGGACTCCCCACTGAAAAGCAGATGCAGAAGATGTTGGTGTCAGGGTAGGATAAAGGTCGTAGTCTTTCATAGCAGTCACTCCTACCCGTGGTGTCCCATAAGTCGCATTTGAACTGGACGCCTTGGACCTCTAGGTCTAGAGTGGGGAGATCGCACACGTTAGGGACGTAGACCTATCTTCTGTCAGTAGAAACCCGAAGAATTGTTTTCTGTCCCGCGTTTCTCGTTTATCGCTTTCCATTCCTCGACCAACTTACCTTGGGAAATACCCCTTTGAGAGCGGTGCTGGTGTGTAGGTCAGTATGCAAAGATATTCTGATACGTAGATACAGCTTGACTCACGTAATGAAACACGTCTTTCCGACTCCACTGTCGCCCACAAATGTTATCTTCATTTGGCATTGGCAGTCAGGAGAAATTTTGAGACCATCCATGCACAGTGGGTTCTGACTACGGGATGGGCTGCTTTTCCCGAACTTCCAAAAATGCGACATCATTTCGAAAATAGCTCTGTTTCGTTCCTGTACTGTACTGCGAAGAGATGATATTTGGCCGTCGGTGAAACTTGTGCAACTGGGGCGGTGAGATATTCGTGATCCTGGAATTCAGAAGACAAGTGGCAGACGTGCGCGTGGATTATCTGGGCCGATGGAGTCTCTGCGTTGTATTCGAGGAATATGAATCCTTCTTCAGTATGAGCTAGAATTTGTTTTCAGTGTGTTTAGAGCACTTGTTAAGCTGATGGGCGAACTATATTAGCTTGGGAAGCACAGCCCCGCTGACGGCTGAGCGATCGCTCTAGTACCACCATTCGAACGCCTAACAAGCCTCGATTAGGCAGCCATATGCTGCCTCATTAAATCGCATTCAACAATTGATCGTGACTCTTAAGCTATAGGCACTGCCACTAAGGCGCTATTCTCTTCGGCAGCGTTTGGAAAAGTGACTTTTAGCGCTGCCTCGTGCATGGTCAGGCTGCTGATGGAAGCAAAAGTGTATCATCTGGGATGAACACTTGACTTTGTTTCTCTCTTAGATTCTTGTGGTATTAAATCCTTAGGATACGTACAGTCGACTAATGTGATGGGCAATATACCCATCAGTAGTTGGTTTGATCATTCGTTTAATGTTTGTCCTATCGTCCCGGGCTTCTACTGCCGTGAAAGCCATGCTATCGTGGCGCAGTTCGCTGTTCCGGTGAACATGGTCATACCCAACTAATATTCATTGCCATGATCTATAGCCTCATTTAGATTACTATGCACACTCCTTTGAATACTAGCATTTTTTCCTTCGATATCTGTTGTTCACTTTCTCAAGGTGCCAGTGACTCAATATCGACATTTCCTTGTGCGCAGCAATAGAAGTCATTTCCAATAATCCCTAAAAACATAGTGAACAACGTTTATGGAGCCACATGATGCGCAGTCGTTCGGAATTTACGAGGTATCTGATGTCCCACAGAGAACTCGACTTTCTCTCTCCTCGGATCAGAGTTCACAATGGAAACACATCGATGTACTCTACAATCAAGCTCTAGGGCTCGTCAGACCTTAGACATGGCATCCTATACATATATCGAAAGATCACCTTGTATGTTTGTAAAAATTTCTTGGTCATTTTTTCAACTATCGCACAATCTCATAACCGCACAAGGAATGCCATTATGACCCTTCATCATCACCACTGCACATCATAATCCCAAACCTGAATCTTCCGCTCCCCAAACGGCCCCCCCTGCCTAATAAACACACTCAAAACATTACTCTGCGCCAGCCGCTCCTCATCCACACCCGGCTCCCCAGCCGTATTCTGAATCGTAGCCAAAAGCTTCCAATCCTGATAGTTCCCGCCAGCAGTCGCGCCATAAAGCGTAGTCGTATTCTTAGGCGCATCGGGCAGTATAGCGATAAGGGTATCCCCCTTCGCAGCAAGTTTCCCACGGTAAGCAAGATACGGAGGATTCGATAACCCCGGAGCGTTGATCGCCGTTTTCGTGAAAGTCCCGCTCGCCGTCCGGAGATAGTGGTAGAACCGCGCGGTACCAGACGTGTTGTCGCGCATCAAAGCGTGGAAGCGGCCTTTGTCGTCGGCGGTCTGGGCTTCCTGGTTCATGATCTGCTTGTTCTGGGCGATGGTGAAAACCTTGATCCCGGGGGTGGAGGGTGTGATAGGTTTCGAGACGGTACTTCCCGTCGTGGCTTTCCAGGTTTTGCCGTCGTCTTCCGAGAGCGCAAAGTAGAAGTCGTGGTTGGTGCTTGCGTCGGGGGTCTCGCGGACGGTCCAGCTGGCGTATAGTTTGCCGAGGGAGGATGTGAAGCCGTTGATGTACGCGTTGTTGTCTTGCCCTTGGAGGTACTTCCCAACTGCGCTCCAGGAGCCAGATGAGCTGGAGTAGCGGTGGATGTACGAGTCGCCCGAGCCGCTTTGTCCGATGCGGAATTCCATGAGCAAATCGCCGCCTGCGAGACGTTCGAAGCGTGGGTACGTTAGTGGTGTCCATGGTCCTGTGGATCCAGGTAGGTTGTGTTGGACCGAGCCGCCGAATGTAGCCATGGTCCAGGCAGACGGAACCGTCTTAGCAATTCCGGAAGTAGACACCCGGTAGTTGAGAGGTACGTCGTGATGATCGAAGCTCAGATGAATCTTGCCGTCTCCGCTGATACCCATACTAATGGTGTTATGCTCGTCGAGTGTTTGTTGGACGTAGTCGGTGAAGGCGAAAGATTGCCAGTCGCCAATCGAAGGTGAGATGCGTCTTCGACCGAGATTCACATTATGCTTTCCATAGCCGGACGCGGTCTTGTAGAAGGCTACATATTGATAGTCGCCAAATGTCGTTAAGGGGCTCTGCTGGAAGGCGAGAGCATTCAAGTGAACAGATCCTTCGACATCATTGCTGATATTGTATGTCCTAGTAGAGGTGATCGAAACGGCGGTCGCGAGCGACAGCAGCGTGGCTGCAATACTGACCGTGCGAGAAAGAAAGCCCATTTTTGCGACAAATTCATTGGCGAGATGAAGAGGTTCCGACTGATATATATCTAGTCTATGACTAGGTCCATCAGTCATGTTCCTAGTCTCGTCGGCTGGTCAATTCTTCCGGCCCACATGATTTGCGGATAAATCGCACGTTTTCTACAATCCGCTTCAACGCCGTCTCTGGAGGCTGGTAGATCAAGCAGGTGGTAAAGGCGGAGTAGAGTATTACTGGGTTTAAGTGGGACTACACACTATCGGCGTCCAAGATCCGGGGTAGTCCCTGATCATTTCATGCATCATTCCTTGGAGCACCTGGACTTTCAGTAGCTGCGCCTTTTGAAGGACCCATCATACGACTCATGCGAAATAAAGCAGAAAACATTGAGCCTGTGCAGCATTGCCAGATGAAAGTGGTAGATGGCCACAGTCGCCTCCCCACACGAGGGGCAAATGCATGCGCGCCGGCTCGGACATCGGGGTATCGTTAGAACGAGAACGTAGATCGGAAATTGTCCCGGCCTAGGGCTAGCGCCAGGGCGCCGATCGTCAGTAGGGTTGTCCCATTCCAAGTTTTACGTCTACAGCTCGATTTCAGCGAAGCAAATTACTTGAAGGAGTTTTCTGAGCTCACATGATGAAATCCTATTTGTGTACCACCAGTGACGACTTTGTCTCTCTACATATGACGCCTGTCATGTAGGCCATCAGCTTTGCCCGTTTCATCTCCACAGTCCTTCATCAACAATAATACAAGATTGATGCTGCGCCTTGGCGTACAGTCACTCGATGTGTTAAGCTATACAGTCATGATTTCCACTCCCAGAAAATCTAAACAGTGACCTTCTTACTGCGCCCATCACGTAGTACTCATGCTCATGTCTCGAAGGTGTATCGACGATGAGCTTATTCGAAAGCATACCATATGTATTGGCACATAACCCTTCATAGTGTCAGGTGCGATACGTATTTAGGCGCTTGGGAAAGAGCTGAGTGTACTAGAGCATTTCTTGTAGAAACATTCCAGCCTTTAGGCCGGTATATTAATTCAGTAACTTTAGTCTGCTATGCAATGTGCAAGATTCTTTGGAGTGCGGGAACTATACATTAGGCTCGATGAACAACCGATCGTACACCGCAGTTCGCCAACACGTTACGTTGTGTAACTGATTCGAGTTGATATGATAGCCCATGAATGAAGTCCCACCGAAACCATCTTGCTCATTGCACTCTCAAAACATTGTGTTCGCATCATCATAAAATAGCTTGTAATCTGAGAGACGCATGATGCGTGGTGATAACCTATGTGCTTGGGTAGATCAAGCTCGCTTGGGGTGCGGCGGGGAATTTCTCTAGGGCACCGAGTAGGTCTCCTGCTCAAGCCGAGCGTTCGAATGCCAATTGGATGTTCGGACGGGACATAGAGCATTTTTTGACCAGAAGTCGCAGATGGAATTCGTCGCGGCGTACTTGGTGTACGACTAGAGAGACGTCTCTGCTATGCTACTGCCTTCGATTCTCTAATCGTCTGCGCTGGCTTGAACTATGCGAAAAGAGTCAATTTATAGTTGACCATGCGTGTCTTTATCCTTTGGTGGCTTGTTCAAGACATCTACTGAGAATCAGTCTTTCTTTTGGTCTAGGCCTAGGTAGAATGCTCGCTGTACCTACATACGTCGAGACAAAGTTGCTGCCTAGAGTTATGATGACATTAAAGCTATCGACGCGAGAGGTTAAAGCCATGGCAGAATCCATAATCTTTATAGACGTATAAGATTCCTTATGCGAATGTCTTCATGAAAATATTTTTAAGTAATATTTTAAGCTCAAAGATAGCGCCTATGTTCTGTCTATTATTCGGTGCGCTCTTGCTGATGATTATGTTGCGTATTATTTGCCATTTGGCTGCCGTCGTCATGATCTGGTCAGGTCCTTTACGACGTTAACAAAGCTACTTTAAGCTCAAGAAGCCTGGTTCGGAGAAATGCAGTACAACACAAAACAACGCTGTTCAAAAATCCCGCTTGCTGCTCACAGGTATTCCGTTTGATTAGAGCAATATCGATTTTATATACAGCTGGCTGAGAACTCACAATTCACTGCTCCGATGCGCATGTCAGGGAGTCGATCTTTTGGAGGGTCATTCACGCATCTCCAAACCACACACCTAGGGACGTAACTAGCCCCGCCAGCCCACAGACCGAGCACTCACACCTCAAGTAAACTCTTTCACTAATTGCCCCATCGCGATAAAATATGTAGCCCCAACGCGACAACCAACTCGGATGGTATCCCGCCAACGCCCCGCGCTACGGTAGGCATCCCGTCAATAGCCGCCAACACAACATCGCAGGAAGGTGGGGGAGGGGCAACACCTCCATTGCATCACACCACAACCCAACAACACGACATCTCATCCAATTCATTCCACTTCTCTGGAAACCCCATCGCAATCAATCCATCACTTTCTTTCTTTCCCAAAAAAAAGGAGAAAAAATACCCCAACACACCCAACCAGCATGTCCCCCCTCCCCCCGGCGTCTACACCCCCGCCGTAACCTTCTTCAACCCAGACGGCTCCCTCGACCTCGCCTCCCAAAGCAAATACTTCGCCTATCTCTCCCGCCACGTAACAGGTCTCGTAGTGCTGGGCTCCAACGCCGAAGCTTTCCTCCTCACGAGGGAAGAGCGACGTGCGCTGGTGAAATGTGCGAAAGAGGCGGTGCCAAAGGGGTACCCTTTGATTGTGGGGATCAGCGGGTTTAGCGTTGTGCAGACGGTGGAGTTTGCGGGGGATGCGAAGGAGGAGGGGGCGGGGTGGGGATTGCTGTTGCCGGGGGCGTATTATGGGGGGGCGACGAGTAGGGAGGTGAGTGTTGATTGGTATTTTAGATGTTTAGGGCGGTTTTGGTTCTTTAAGGAGAGGAGGAAGGGAGAGAGAAGGGTGGGCGTTGATGAAGCTGACGAAACATAGGTGGTGAATGCGTTCTATGATGAGGTTGCGAAGGCGATTGAGCTGCCGATTGTGATTTACAATTTCCCGGGTAGGTTCAAGGATTCGGAGGGATTCGCGAAATGGATGTTAGTTTCTAACGAGTGCGCAGGAATATGCAATGGCGTAGACCTGGATTCAGACACCATCGCTGGCATTGCGAAGCGTAACCCAGGCAAAGTAGTAGGTGTCAAGTTAACGTGTGGATCCGTAGCAAAGATCACGAGGTTGACGGCTGAGCTGTGAGTTCCTACCTTTGTGCTTTTCCATTTACTCTCTTCGCTTTCCAGGAGAGAAGAGCCCGCGAGAAAAGGTCACCGATTACCCGAAGCTGGATCATGGACCGATATACATGACCATCAGAGTACATCAGTCCGTATCAGCGAACATATATTGACAGCCTCAAGGTCTCCCTCGGAGTTCTCAACATTTGGCGGCCAATCCGACTTCCTGATTGGTGGCCTAGCATCTGGGTCTCAGGGCTGCGTTGCCGCGTTCTCCAACGTGTTCCCCAAGACCATCAAGCGCATCTATGACTTGTACACCCAAGGCAAAACCGAGGAGGCGCTGGCACTGCACAGGAAGGCGGCGTTGGCGGAGAGTCCGGTAAAGGCTGGTATGTATCTGCTCAATACTTTCGCCTGCTCTTGTATAGTTCTCTTTATTTGAGATGCTGTGGACTTGAAAAGTACACAACTGACAATAATAGGTATCGCAAGCACAAAGTATGCAGTCAGCCAGTTCAGCGCCGTGGATGCCGGGATCGAAAGCCCAGAGGAGAAGCTATTCCCCAGGAAGCCTTACCTCCCTGTCGGCGATGCGGTCAAGACGAACGTGAAGAAGGTCATGGCCGAAGTGGCGGCAATCGAGCGCTCGCTTTAATCTAGCATCGATGTGCATCCCTCCCCAAGCTTAGTAGAAAGGTTTCATAGACCAGCATTAACATTAAGACAATCATAAAACATTACACCATCTCATCTACCCATCAAACTAACCCCATCACCACCATCACCACCCCTATAACCCCCCACCCAACCTCCACCTTCCCAGCCTTCCCGTCAAAAACATCTCCCGCCCCCGTCTGCCCCGCCCCCGTCTGCCCCGTCCCCGTCTGCCCCGCCCCCGTCGGCCCCGCCCCCGTCGGCCCCCCAAACCCCACAGTCGTACTCCCCGTCCCCCCTCCCACAACCACACCCCCCGTCCCCAAACTAACCACATCCCCGCCCTCCAACGTCTGCTCCGGCCCTCCCAGTGTCAACGTAACCCCTCCCACCACTACCTCTCCATTAGAACTCGTCGCAACCACCTCCCCACCCCCCAACGTCAACGTCACCACACCCGTCTGACTCCCCTCTACAGATACCGTCCTCGTCGCCCCCCCTCCACAATCACAACCCCGCTTGCCCCCAGACTAACAGTCGCCCCGCCAACAACTACATCCCCGCCTCCCACCGTGAGCGTCGTCCCTCCGACGACTAGACCCTCGGATCCAGGCACGAGCGTCACGCCTGGGATGACGATACCGGAGGGCCCGGCTACGATGGTGGACCCGCCGGCTGTGATGGTGGTGCTGGAGTCGGATGGGAAGGGGAGGGTGAGGGTGGTGGTGGGGTCTTGGATTATGATTCCGGATGGGGCGAGGGAGATGGTTGTTGGGCCGAGGGTTAGGGGGGGGCACCGGGGGTGGGGAGGAGGGTTGTGGGGGGAGGGTGATGGGGGGGAGGGTGATGGGGTTGTTGGGGGAGGGAGGGTTTTGGGGGTTGGGAGGAGGATCGTTTGGATCGTTTGGATTGGTAGGAGGATCCTGGGGGTTGTTCGGGTTACTGGGAGGATCTTGGGGATCGTTCGGGATGCTAGGCGGATTCGGGGGGTCGTTTGGATTGCTAGGAGGATCGTTCGGGTTGCTCGGTGGATCTTGTGGATCGCTAGGAGGATCATTCGGATCGCTCGGTGGATCCTGGGGATCACTTGGAGGATCATTCGGCTCCTGGGGCTCACCCGGCCCATCACTCTCCACGGGCGGCCTCACCGTCGGCGCACTCGTCGGCGGCGTCGGCGGATCCGCGGGCGTCGCCCCCACCGATGTCCTCGTCACCTCCCCCGGCGTGGTAACCGGCACCGCCGCCACACTCGACGTCGTCGACAAAAAGTTCCCCACACTCGTCAACGCAATCGGCGGGTCATCCAGTCCAAAATACGACAGCGAGCAGTCGCTCCACGCCGGCTCTATACTCCGGATCGCGGCCGGCATAGCCATCTGCGGGTTGTATCCCCCTGGGAACACAACGGAGCAGTAGGGCATCCGGATTTGGCACGAGGGCTGGCCGTACCAGGCGGAGTAGGGGACGGGGTCGTTGAAGTCGGCGTAGTTGACGGAGTAGGGGATGTCGTTTATGGGGTAGCCGCGTTTGGTGAAGATGTCGGTGGAGGCGAGGGTGATGATTTTGTTGAAGCGGGTTTCGGCGGAGCGGCAGGGCCAGGTGGCTATTACGGTGGCGAAGGAGAGGTAGACGTTGCCGGAGAAGAAGGTGTTTCCGTTGACGACGGCGTAAGGGCCGGTGGTGACCTCTGTCCAGGTGGCGTTGGGGAAGTCTGGTGGACGGGAGGCTGCGCTTGTCGTAGGCCATGTGGCGCACATGTCGCGGGATGTGGCGTTGGAGGCTTCGGGCCAGAAGAAGAAGTCAACGGCTGCGCGACTGATGGTGCAGGCGTTTGCTTTGCATGTTGCGCAGTCAGGTCGCGCCGGGGAGGTGATTCCTGGAGGTGGAGGCGTGATTTGATTCGCGTTGCTCCACGCTGTGCTCGACGAGGAATATTCGCTCCAGAGACTGGAACAGTCTCCCAGCTCCACGCTGCAGGTGGGTGAAGGAGATGGGTATGTTTCGCCTCTCGTGATGGTCGAAGTAACGGCTCCGACGTGGGCTGATGATCCGGTGGTGATGGTTGTCATGCCATCCGCATAGCAGATTTTGCCTCCGAAAAACGGGAGGGGATCATCGCATGTACTCGTGCAGGACCACGTGGATGTCGTGTAGTAGTCTGTGTAGTCGTAGGAATCGGTCGTCGTTATCGTCGTCAACGAACTCGGCTTGTACGAGCGAGATGCGCTGCTGTAAGACGCCTGTAGATAGTCGCATAATTGAGCCGGGTTGCGACCTTTCGCATGTTAGTGAACGTTCCCATCGCGCATCGAGATATCAGCGCTGCGTCCACCGAACGGACAGCCTCTCGCGCCGCGACTTGTAGCAAGAGCGCTTACTCGTAACATTCCCCGTAGGTAGAGCCTCGCTCGTCGACCCTCCCGTAGACACTCCCACCGACCCCGTCGTGCTATTCGTAAACGCCGAACTCGGAACTACACAGCCCATCAGTCGATCGCACACATGCAACGCATCACGGATAACCCACAGCTCTGCCCCACAACACCCACCACACTCGCCGCACTCGCAACACCCAATTTCCACGTTATTATCGCCATTCTGCGCACGCAACCAAGTCTAACGACAGACTGGGGAGTGTATGTACGACGCACCGCCCACCCACGAGATCGCCGCCCACAACTTATACCTTCCCACCCGTGGACAATTTTCGCAGGGCTGACCAGGATGCCCACCCACACCGACATGCCTCCTCCCTCCCAGCCCACCCATTGATTGCGCACCGCGCCAAGGCAGACCCGTTCCTGAAAGCAGGGCGACACCCGAGCAACGAGTGGTCGGAAGGCGGACCCTAAGCCTGTGCGCGCTTGGTCTTTTGGGGGCTGACTCGTGGGCTGGACGAATCGAGTTAAGGGCGGAAGGTGGGTGCCGATCTTTAGCCTGGTGGGTTGGGGCGGGTAACTGGAAGGGGATAGAGGAGTGGTAGGTGGGTGGATTTTTAGTGGTGGGGGGAACGAGCGGTCGAGTAGGATGCTTGCGTGGTGTGGATGGAGAGAGGGGAGGAGGGGTGGAGGGTTGGGGCCAAGGATTACGCCGGGATATTGGGTGGTCTTGGGATTGCGGAAAAATTCAGAATGTAGGTATTTGAAGAGAGGTTGTTGGAGCCTGTGAGGATACAGAGTGGATTGTAGGACATGTAGCACCTGTAGAAACCTCTTCGCACATAGATTCCCAATCGAGAAAGGCTCGAAAGCGCAACCAGGACAAGGCACTAAGTAGATCGACACTGTTGAGTCAACCCTCCATCGTGCCGCTTCGTATCCCGCTAACGCGCCATGCCCTGCAAGGTATGTAGACATCTTGATAGGTACATAAGCTGACCATGAAGGATCTACTACACATCAGTATCCAGACCTTTAACCCAAACACCACCTATACCCCAACCATGTATCTCAAATCCGGTCTCACATCTTAAACCAAACGAGTCACCAGCCCTGCAGATCGAAACCACAATGGAAAAACACCAAAACGAAACAGCGCGATGGTATACATATGGTGAAGGTATGTACATAGAACGGCGCTGTAAAGGCAAGTCCGCAGCGAACAACGAAGTACATAAGCAGCGACGGCATCCCCACCCGCTCTCCCGGGCGCTTGCCCCCAGGCAATCTCACCCCGCATTGGAATCCCAGGGCTTGGCGCGGGTCGCTAGTGGGTGTAGGCGGAGGAGGGAGTGCATACATACATGTGTAGATTGAATACGATAGGAGAGCATTTCAATAGCAGTCTTCGTGTATATACTACCTTAAAAGCCGGGATAAAGGAAGACTCGGAGATGGATCCATTATGCGGATAAGTACTAGGGTCGTGGTGTATCTATCTGAACGGGCGTTCTAGCACGCTGTTCTGGTGATTTTGATGGACTCGTAGGGTGTTTACGTTCAACTATTGAGTATGGCGATAGAGTGGGAAGAAGATGCGTTATACATAGTCTCCAGTAGTGGTGAGGAGAAATATATATATGACCGATGTCAGTAGGAAGCATTGATAAGACGAAGCATAGTTCCAATCCCCAGATCGACTCGTCTCGCGAAGGGTGCTCAATCAGGGTAAACCCCTCTACTCATTGTGTGATGGGAATTTGATAGACTGTATGATCGGGTACATGGTTATTTTCTTTGCTCCTTTGCGTATCATGGATTTGCTCGCGCTTGACGTGATTGAAATTCCTTGGCTTTGATCTGTTCTCCCTCCACAGACAAAATGTGCGATATCTCTTTTTGCTGAATTCGCCTGTGGACATGATAGAAGGACAGAGTGGATCGCTAGTTTTCTCACCCGCAGAGCGTACAGTGCTTGGATTTCTATTTACACACTCTCATGAGGATCCTTGGGTACTGAGGTTTTATAGATTTCTGTGGTTTGTAGGGTATAACGATTGTACTTTAGCGGCAGTGACATGATGACCAGGCACCAAGATGGACTGAGAGACAAGAGGGTTGGGATTCATAGCGGGATTGTTACAGCTATCCTGATGGACATAAGCGACGATAGGAGCCTACAGTTGTCAGGCCTTGGATAGCTACTGCCGCCACTGCTGCTAGATATTAGTAAATAACAATTACCAGAGGTGTTGGTGCTGGTGCTGTTAGATACCAAACGCAGGGTTCTGCCTAGGTAGATCACTGGTGGTTGTTTTTCGATAGTATCGAAGGATGATTGGGCAGAGTGAAATTCTAAAAACATGGCTTTGATTGAAAGAATCAATCGGTTGCTAGTTCGCTTTGTGGATCCGTGCTGCTCGGTTCCTACGTGCTTGATTCAGCTTCTATGCTCACTTTGGATACTTGAAAGCACTATTCATCCTGCCATCGATCCTCCGTACTATAGGTCTAGACCCAACTAAGATGAACAAGAACATATATCATCATAGACATTTGCTTTTCTCTAGGATAGGCCTGTGTTCATCTGATCAATACCCACCTACACAATCGTCACCGCGCAGAAGGCGTACCACAATTTTCCCGAATCCCACCGCGGTGGGGCCAGGCTAACGCAGGGCAAAAGCGGGTAAATGTAGGCACCCGTTAGCTTATCCTGGGGTAACTGACTAGTCTGAACTAGCCTCTGACAACACCAAAAGTTACGTCCCTCGGTGAAATCTAAACACCCACACCCACGCCAGCAATGTAGAGCTACAGAGCCCACATTCACCTGGCCAGCAGCCGCCAGCATTCTCCCGTCTTCCATCGCTAGAGGAGAGAGGCCAGTAACGAGATTAGGCGTAGCGGGGTGCTTGGCAGGCACAGACCCACGCAGCTGCAATATCACCCCGCCAAAGCTACCCCGCCATGCAATAGCACAACTCCAAAACACGACTCTCTCTTTGGCCTCGCCGCCATCTCCTTGTCTCCTTGGGTCCGTCTCTTGTTTTCTTGGTCGTCTTTCCTTGGTGTCTGTCTCTCCTTGGAGTCTGTCTCTCTCCGTCTCTTTTCTCCCTCTCAAGACCACACAGCCAAATGGCTCCCCGCAAGGTAGCCAAAGCGGCTGCCGCTGCCACCACCACCACCACCACCACCGCCGCCAACCGCACCGCCCGCGCTGCTGCTTCTCGCGGCCGCTTTTCCCCTTCCCCCCCGTCCCTCGATCGCGTCGACGGCCCCTCCCGCGTCTCCAAGCGCACCCCCAAGCGCCCTGCCGAAAGGGCTGCTGCCTCCTCTGCCGCCACCTTCGTCAAGAAGTACGGCGAGCGTATCCGTGCCTTCGTCGCCGCCAAGTTCACGCGGGCACCGGAACCAGAGGTCGGGGATGACGTGCGGAAGGCCGGGATGGTGCGCCGCACCGGACGAGTGGGCAAGACCCCGGCGACCCCTCCCAAATCCCCCGAGCGCAAGGCCAAGGGTGGGCGTGTCGAGAAGACCAAGCCCAAGCCGCGCAAGGGGAGGGGGTTCACCTCCATGGATGTCCCGGACCGACTTGCGGGTGCTTTGAGCGCCCATCTGCAGCTCCTGCTCGAAAGAGAAGCGCAGGTGCCCCTAGCTGCGGGGAGCGAGGACGTCGAGATGTCCGACGTAGGAGAGGACGAGGACGAGGACGAGGATTCCGAGATGTCCGACTTGGACGTCGAGATTTCCGACCTGGATCTCGAGATGTCCACCCAGGATGTTGAGAGTTCCAGCGAGGATGTTGAGATGTCCGACGAGGATGTCGAGATCTCCGTGGCTGTCGAGATTTCCGACGTGGAGAGGCACAGTGGGGACGGCGACTTGGAGATGCTCGACCAGGAGCAGGCCCAAGACGTCCCCGTGGCTGTCGACATGGACGTCGACATGCCACTAGCCCGCACCGAGGTCATCGCGACGCCCGTCCGCGCGCCCCCCGTGAGGAGGGCGCCCGTCCAGCCGCAGGGTAACCGCACGGCGTCTTCGCAGGCGCCTCGTGTGGCCGCTCCCATCTCCCTCGTTATCACGTACGGGGGTTGAAGCGGAGGACCTCTTTCCGACGACGGGTGGGACGAGCGGAGTGGCGACACTTCCGCCGTCCCGGTACGACTAGCGATTTCGCGAACTCGATTGGCGACGGTACAGGTTTCTCCGGCTCTTCCTCGAAAAAGAGACCGCTTTCTTCTTCTCCGCTTGAGCAGCAAGTCAAGCCCTTTTCGCCATCCCAGCATCATGGTATGGCATCAGCAGCACACCGGTTTTTAATGTCTCTTGCCCATTCTCCTCTCGACTTTCCGGCTTTTTCTTTCTTGATGCCGGACGACGACGATGTGGCGCTTTTCCTCGCGCTCTCGGTCTCACCTTTTTTCTCTCTAAATAACGACGACGTGGCGCTTCTCCTTGCGCTCTTGATTCTCCGGCTTTTTTTTCCCGTCGATGCCCGACGACGACGACACGGCGGTTCTCCTTGCGCTCTCGGTCCTGCTTTTTCTTTCTGATTAACGACGACATGGCGCTTTTCCTTGCGCTCCCGGTCCTCCTTTTTTCCATCAAGATACCCAGCGACAACGACGATTTGGCGCTTTTCTCCGCGCTCTCGGTCCCGCCTTTTCTCCTCATAATACCCCGCCTCTCTTTTCACGCCACAGGCGCGCCGCTTGCCGCCTCTTTACGATATCTGCATCGACTCTGCGGAGTCCCGGCGTTACTGTTTTCCTCGTTTCTGGATGATACCCCTCTTGCGGCATGGCATATCTGGCGCTCGTTCTCTGAGCATGGACTGGACTGGTTTGGGCTGGATTGCACTGGCGTTTGGGCGTTCTGGTGGGATGAATCCCTTCGCGGCGGGCTTACCGGCTGTCGGGGTTTAATACTTGTATCTGAGTTTTTTGTTTCCTTTATAGTTTGATTTCTTTGGGCGTTTAGCGGGCATGTTTTAGATTAGTGATTTAGTTTAGTGATTTGGTACAGCGGGGTGGATGGTTGGGTATTTCTCGATAATGGGCGGTGTGGTGCGATGCGTGGTGCTGGGTGTGTAGATAGCTGGGGAATACAATTCTCCTCTTTTTTCATGATGGGGTTTGGTGTGATGTGTGGAAGGTGTGCTTGAGTGTTGTGGAGGAGCGTTTGAGGTGATGCTAGGCAGCTGTTGCCTGTGTGCCACGTTTCACAGCCATCATCATCTCTCGCCATGCTCCCTATCGTGCCTCCTCTCGATACAAGTCTGTCTATCCAATCAGATCACGTACATAACACCAATCGTACCCCCCCTCTCCACCACACTACCTCCTCTTCCCCATTGATCAATCGTATATATCTACATCCGATTACCTCCCACCCAGCATATGCCCTACTTCATCGTCACATATTCACTTTTCCATACTTTCCTACCACTTATATACATCCTACCACTTACACACACATACATACTACCACGCGAATGCGTATCCCTGGCCTTCGCTCCCGGCTCTTCATCCATAATATAGCTATTTGGTAGAAAGAGGGTACCTGAAAGACGGGCTGGAAAGGGATGGCGTGGAGAGGAGGGCGGTGTCGTTGTTACGGAATCGGTGAGGTTGATGGCGGGAGTATTGTTGCCATCATTTCTGCGCTCCAGGTATACCGAGTTAGTAGGACGAGTTGAGTAGGACCGTGGTTGGAATTCTCGTGGGGAGGATTGGGTCGTGGGATATATATATAGGTTAATCGTACGTATTGTGGGAATGGCAGTGTAGCAGGTTACTCTAGACGGTATCGAAGCGCGAAAGGTGTGACCTTGTGCCAGTAGGGGGGTTAATCGAATGAATATGGAGTGACTGTGTATGCTGAGCCTTGTATAAAACTACTATCCGGTTGAAGTGATTGGCCCGACGTTGTATATGCTATTAGATGGCGTGGTGTCAAAGGCATACGAAGGCATTCCTGTAGCCGTCACCCCTATCGTAGAGAATCAAATCAAGCACCAATAGAAGCAATTCCTGCTATCCAAAAAGCTGGAATTCACAGCCTGCACACATCATCGCGTGCCTTCCGCCCTTCCCGGACGTGCCTTCCCCTCTCGTCAACCCGCCTGGCCGCGAATTAAAAACACCACCCCGCACCACGCCACCCTCTCCCTCCCACACACAACACCCACGAATGCAAATTCCGAGAGTCTTAACGCCACGTCACGTTTGTTGGCGATGGGCCATCGGCCATCGCGCGTTTACACCGCAGCCAACAAGCCTGTTTGCAAACCGAGCCCAACCCGGGCGTTTGCTCGACATATATACCGCCAGCGTTCACCAAGCTGGCACAACCCGCCATTTTCATTCACAATCTCAAAACCAAGGAGCAACACAATGCCTCAACCAAGTAAGCAACGCCCCCCCTCCCCTACCCACCCAAAACCTAAGCACTCACCCCCCACTCCCACAGACAACCCCACACCTTCTCCACCCATCTACGTCCCCCCTCCCTCCACCACCGCACCCTCCCCCTCCTCAAATTCCTCGCCTCCTACATCTCCTCTTCCGCCCCCCATCTCCACGAACTCTCAGCCCTCATATCGGCGACGCCGAACTCGGACTCAGAGTCAGATACCGACGTCGTGATCGACTTGCAGGAGGTGGACGAGGCGCTGGGGAGGGCCGCGTCGTTTGGGGACTTTGAGAATTTGCCGCCGTGGGAGTTGTTGTATGTTAAGGTGGGGTTGGCGATGGTGAGGAGGAGGGTGTTGGGGGGAGGAGAAGGGAAGGTGAGGTTAAGGATGGGGAGGGGGGAGTATGGGGGGTGGAGGGAGAGGTGGTGAGTGATGGGGGAGTAAGAAAAGTGGATGATACTGGGGCGATGGATGGTCTGGGGGATACATACTGAAGTGATGGAATGAGGGATAGTGTCGAAGTGAATGGTGGATGGATATGCTATCGGAAGATGTGTTGAAGGGTAGCCCTCAGTGGATAACGGTCGTGGTAGAAAACTCAATACCTAATGAATTAAATTTAAAACCCTAACGCCAATACTATGTACACAACCCTACATCCTCTCCTCCATCAGAAAAGAACCCCTACGAACCCACCAAGCCCTCCCCACCCTACTCCGCCACCACCTCAACCTTACTCTTCACGCAAACCGCCTTCGCCAACCCCCGCACACTCCCCTGAGCCAACAACTCCAAAACCTGCAAATTCGCCTCAAACATCCTCGTAATAAAATTCCTCACCTCAATCGCCGTCAACGAGTCCAGCGGATAATTACTCAACGCCCGCGTGACATCCAACTCCTCCTTCTCCATGCCCACGACCTCCGCAATCTTCTCCACAAGCCCATTGCACACCACTTCTTCCGCTTCGGCGCGCGATGCCCCCGCTGCAGTCTTGAATGCAGCGCTCCAGGAGATGGCGACGGGGCCGCTGGAAGACATGGCTGAAGCTTCGGCTTCCGCGACGGAGAGCAGGTGTTTGAATTTTGAGTCTGTGGACCAGAAGGGGCGCATGGTGGCTGTGATGCGCATGCCGGTTATGGCGTGGTGGTTGCATGTGGCGGCCATCTTCCCTGTGATAGCGGCGCTGATGAGGGCCAGGACTTCAGCCTCGCAGATGGTGTCGCTGCCCAGGTTGCGAGCTACTTCCGCGGCTTTCTCGGCGTCTTCAGCGAGGTAGCCCGCGTCGGAGACGGCGGTCAGGTCGATGGAGGAGGCGGGGAGGCCGCGGGATGCGCGGTACTGCGTGAGGCCGTTGAGGAAGGTGTTTGCGGCTGCGTAGGCGGCTTGGCCTCTGTTGCCGACGGCGCCGGCGGCGGAGGAGATGACGATGAAGAAGTCGAGGGGGTGGGAGGCGAGGGCGTGGTGGAAGTTCCAGGCGCCTTTTACTTTGGATTCGATGACGGTGGTATATTGGGTGAAGGTCATCTTTTCGAAGAGGACGTCCTGGTGGGGTTGTTAGATAGGGTTTTGGGGAGGTGAAGTCAGGACTTACGTTCAAGACCATGGCGCCGTGTATGATACCCCGGACGGGGGGTAGGCCTTCGAGGCCGGACGACAAGAGAGTATCGACATCGGCACGGTCGACGACGTTGCAGCGGCGGATGACGATATTCGCGCCAGAAGCATTTAGAGCATCAACCTGCTCTTTTGCCTTGCCGTGCACAGCACCGCTTCTAGAAAGCAAGACGATGTTCCGCGCTCCCTTCGACACCATCCACTTGGCCATGCTACGACCGAGACCGCCAGTCCCACCAATCAGTACATAGGTGGCGTCCGCGCGGAGTATATTTGTGTTTTCTTTCAGACGAGGCGCCTGCCATCTCAGTTAGCACTCTACCTCAGACAATAAGCGCGGGCGACTTACCATGACCATCTCATCCTCACGTGGCACAACGACTGCTGCACCGTGTGGCTCAGCAACATGAAGAGCCTGCAGCGCACTAGTGGATTCCGTGATGCTATACGATGTGATCGGATGCGCACACAGAGTCTTGCCAAACGGAAGGATCTTCGCAACGTCGCCGAGCACTCGCTGCAGTTTCTGTGGCCGTTCCTGCAAGAGCGTGAATATATCGACGCACGAAACCGTCGCACACCTCTCGAACGCAACATGCTGGAGATTACTAGACCCAACATGCACAAAGTGACCGAACTTAGCGATGCACCTCCACGTCGCGCGCAAAAGCTCGCCCTCCGGCAGACTGTTGAAAACGACATCGACTCCAACACCATTCGTCTCGTCAAGCAAGAACTCAGCGAATGAGTCGCTCCCCGCATAGAAGATCCGCTCCTCAGGGATACCATGATGCCGAACCAACGTCGTCTTCTCCTCAGCTGTCCTCACAGTAGCGTAAACTTCCGCACCACGCATATGTGCAACTATCACAGCTGCTTGACCCACACCAGTAGCCGCATGATGAATCAGAACAGACTGGCCTTCGGAGAGCGAAGCGCAGTCGACCAGGCTGTAGTATGCTGTGCAGTATGCGAGTGGGATCGAGGCCGCCTCTTCGAACGACAGATGATACGGAAGTTTGACGAGAAACCGGTTGTGCGCGCGAGCGACAGTGGACATCGATCCATTTGGTGTGATGGCAGCGACGCGGTCGCCGACGGCGATGGAAGAAACATCTGCGCCGACTTTGGTTACAATGCCACTGCATTGCATTCCCAGATCGTCACCGGGAAGATGGCCCATGGCCGTCTCTGCGTCTCGGGTGTTGATGCCGATGGCTTTGACTTGGATTTCCACCTCATCGCCGGGCAATGGGGTGTGAGCTAGCTGGTCGTCTTCGAAATGCACCGTGTCAAGCGCACCAGGAGTGGCTATAAAAGCTCGTAGCGGACGGTTCAGGTCCGAGAAATGAGCTGCAGCAGTAGAAGATGGCTGCACCTGCTGGTGCACGTACTCATTCATGTCCTTATCATTGACGATCCGAGGCGTGAGTAGCGACCCGCGCCGCTCCATGAACTCGGCTTCCTCGCTCTGCCGATCCGTAGAAAGTGATGCCTGTAGCACTTTGATTATCGTATTGACCATGCCAGCTTGAGATTGTTCTGTATCGGCATCCAGATCTAGCGTGACAAAGTTCATCAAAGTTCCCTCAGAGCGCAGCGTTCGACTGAAACCAGCGATCATGTTGGAATCTGGGTTCTTTGCGTTGTCGTACGCCCCTTTCACTACCCAAAGCATTCCTTGAATCGAGGTGAGAAGCTTCTGGAGTGCTTCAAATGTATGCTCACCCAGGGTTGAGAGTATAGGCTGATCGAGTTCAGTCAAGAAAACACAGATCTTGTTGCTGCCCTCGACGTGCGACAGTGTTGCTGTCTCTGGAGTGGAGCCAGTCAGAGCGCCCAGCGCCGATGCCAACTCCTCTGCAAGACTCAATTGAAGCTCAGTCTCTCCGTGAACAATGACAAACTCAGCATCGAACTTGGCAGGTGATGACTGCTCTTTCTCTTCAAAGGCAGGTTCCCATTCGAGCTTATAGCATAGTTCTCTGCCGCTTTGGGCTTCGGTATCTGTGTCCTTTTCAAGGATCGGAGCGGTAGCCAAATCCTCAATTGTAATGGCAGGCTCCTTAGCATCGATTGATGCTAATGCGAACATGGAGAGCTTGTTCGACTTGAAGTTATTGAGGGGTGTACGAGGCTCACAGAACGCCTGCAATCTACCTCCGTTCGCTTGAAGGGTTTCGGAGATCTTGGACGAGACCGTTACCTTCCTGATAGACGAGGGAAGATGCACAACGTCTAGTGACCCGTTCTGAGCATTCAATACCGGCCAATAGGAAGAAATGAGTTGTTCCAACATCGTAGGATGAACGACGTAACTCGACTCATGGTGATTGGGCATGTCAGTCGCTGTGTCAGCTAAGACCAATTGTGATACACTGCCAATTTTTGAAGACCGACATTCAGATAATCCTTGAAATGTGGTTCCATAGGACACCCCAATATTCGAAAGGCGTTCATAGAGCATATCGGTCTGCACAATATCATTGGCGGCGTTTGCTATGCTTGAAAGCCTGGACTGGAACTTCTTCTCTTGAGACTCAACGAGTCGGCTGTTTTGAACATCGTGGCTTTGGACTAATTTCGTTCGCACAATTCCAGTGCAATGTTGGGTCCAGTCTTTACCAGTAGCCCACGATGATATCACGAATTCAGCATTTACACCCGTATCGGCCAGGGTACTTGTTTGAGGGCGCAAGGTGATCGTCATCTCCAGATCCTGCTCTGACAGCATGACAGGCGTAGCAACATGTAAATCACTCACTTCCAAAGCGTCAAACTCAACCTTCTCCCAGGAGGCCTTTTGTGCTATAGCTTCCAGAGCCATTGACACAAAGCCAGAAATAGGGAAGATAGTGAGACCTTGCACCTGGTGGTGACGTAGCCAAGGAAGTTCATCCAGTCGCACGATGTTCCTCCATGTGGGCTCAGTGTGATTTGAGTACATGGCTAATGCGCCAATGATATCTGATCTCTGGTCATTCTGGAACTTGTGAATGTCCGTGAACCGCGACTGGTGATAGTAACTAGTCTGGTGGTTCCATGGATATCGGGGTATGTCTGTAAGCACGGCTGGAGGCTTAGCCATGGCTTGAGGGAAGTTGATCGCGCCCATGTCGAGCCCCATGCCTTTTGTCCACAGAGTTGCCGCCAGGGCAATAGCCGTGTCGAGGGCATTCTTCTTGCGCCCCAGAGCTGCTGCATAGCCTAACTTGCTTGAAGACGGGCCAACCTGCAGCGTTAATCAATAAATGTTCATGTATAGCGCAGGGCTAGAGCACTCACAGCTTTGAGAATCTGTTTGATGGGGCCCTGAAGCGCTGCATGTGGTCCGAGTTCAACCAGGAAGTTGACGCCGGTCTTATGATCATCGATGGGCTGGCACATGCTGTTCACTGCTTCATCGAAACGCACGGCACAAGTCAGGTTCTGCACCCAATAACTCGCATCAAGCTCAGAAGACTTGGCCAGGCGGCCCAGCAGAGACGAGTAAAATCGAGATGTGGAAGCCTTGGGAGGTTTGATGGAGCGCAGTGACTCAGTGTAGTCTTTTGCGACAAGGTTCATGTGATGGGAATGATAGGCCGTATCCACTTGTAGCTTTCTAGCAAACATGCCTGGATACACCTACAGTGTAGTGTGATGTCAGTATTCTTCTCGCATGGCATGATGTTATATGGCAACTTACTTCTTCGATGATAGTCTGAAGCGCCACGATAGCGTCCGTATCACCTGAAACCGTAACACTGTTGGGACTATTGATACATGCAATCTTGGCTTCGCCAGCAGAGCTCGGGATGCGCTCAAGTAGTGGCGCGATCTCTACCTGGCCGGCGCCGACAGCCATCATACTTCCATTGAGCGTCGGATATTTCTCTTTTAAGATGGGAATGAGACGGCCTCTATGATAAGCGATCGTCATGGCATCATCAAAATCGATTATTCTCGCAGCATAGGCTGCGCCAATCTCACCACTAGAGTGACCCGCAACAGCTACAGGAGCAATGTTCCAGGTCCTCAGCAGATCTACGAGCGCCAACTGTACGGCGGTACAAGACGGCTGGCTAAGATGTGCAGAGTTTATCTTTGTGGTAGCCTCATCTTTTTGAAGCTCTTCAAGTAAAGAGAAGGTAGCCCCGAGGGACAAAAGGTGCTTGTCAGCTCGATCAATGGCAGATGCGTAGACAGGATAACGATCGTACAGTTCGCGACCCATCGCCCACCATTGCGCTCCTGTGAGCACCGACTGTTAGCTCGAGCCTTGTACTGTGGATACTTTGTGTCCTTACCTTGGCCAGTAAAGATGAACCCCAAGCGGACTGACTCTAGATCTTGCTTAACGGGATGATGTCTGCCGCTCGAAAGTGCCTCGACGAGATCGACAGAGCTGGAGGCAGCAATAGCGACGCGCCATGGGAGATGAGTCTTACGCTGACCTAGCGTATACGCTAAGTTGCTCAAAAGATCATTCTGGAAGACTTCAGGCCTTTGCTCAAGATATATGCCGTAGTTTTTCATGATTTGTTCAGCAGTGGCCTTATCATTGCCGCTCAGAACGAACAGTCGTTCAGAAGCCTGCGTGTCAATCTCTGACTTCATTGTCTTCCTGTCGAGTGGGCCTTTCGTGAGCACCACATGAGCATTGGTGCCTCCGAACCCGAATCCGTTCACACTCGCCCATCGCTTACCGATTGGCCAAGGTCTTTGATTCGTAGGCACTTTCAGGCCCCATTCGTCGAATGGAATTTTCTCGTTAGGATGTTTGAAATCGTAGTTTGGTAGAATGAAACCTCGCTCCAGCATCAATGCTGTCTTGATTACACCAGCGATGCCAGCTGCAGCCTCCAAATGACCAATGTTGGACTTGACTGAGCCAATAAACAAAGGCTTACGCTTATTCCGTCCTTCTCCGAAGACGGCACGGAGCGCGCCCACTTCAATGGGATCGCCCACACGGGTTCCCGTACCGTGGGCTTCGACATATCCTGTGTCTGCAGGATCCATGCCACCATTTTTGTATACGGAACGTATGAGAGTTTCTGAAGATTGTAAGCAAGGCCTTGGTGGCACAAAGACTGCATGTTACCTTGCGCAGACCCATTAGGCATGGTTATGCCTGGCGTTCTCCCATCCTGATTGATACCACTGCCAGTAATGACAGCCCTTATCGGGTCATTGTCCTTCAAAGCTTGCTCCATCGTCTTCAGGACAAGGACACCGCAACCTTCACCTCGGCCATAACCGGTTCCTCTTTGATCGAAGGCAAAAGATCTGCCAGCCTCCCCAAAAAGTCTGGCGACACAATCAGTACGAGTTCACATGGGATGTATGAGTACGTACCGGGACATAGAATAAGAAATCCAGAACTCGGGCAGCATGTTCAGATGAACACCGCCCACAATTGCTGAGCCGGATTCACCGTTCCGAAGGCTTTGACAAGCGACATGAAGCGCCACCATACTGCTCGAGCACGCAGTGTCTACTGTGAAAGATGGGCCTCTCAAATCAAAGAAATGCGAGATACGATTAGACTGCATGGCGAAGGCACATCCTGATCACATCAGCAGGTAATCTAGGGATCAGCGGCACAATACCGACCAGTGGCTTGATGCATGGGCATAGTTTCCGGGTCTCTGAAAAGATCTGCCTCGTATTCGGAGAATGTGCCACCGACAAAGCAGCCAACATCCTTGCCAACAATGCTATGTTTAGGAATTCCAGCACTCTCGAGAGCTTCAAAAGTACACTCCAAGAGGAGTCGTTGTTGAGGGTCGAGACTGGTGGCCTCTTGTGCAGTGAAGCTGAAGAATGGGGCATCGAAAGCTTTGAGATCTGTCTGCAGAAAATTTCCACCTTGCGCATTCGTGGTGCCGCTTTTCCCGGGGTTTGGATGCACAAAACGATTGCTGTCAAAGCGATCTTTTGGTATCTCAGAGAACCCCGTTCTCGTTCGTGCCAACAGCTCCCAGAATTCGTCCGGTGTGGATACATTGCCGGGGAAGCGACATGCCATACCAACTATGGCAATCGGTTGGTTTTGTAGTTTGATATGGCTTTCTTTGAATCCTTCAGTATACCCGGTGGTGTACCCATCCGAGTAAGCCGTCTCATACGATGGAACGGAAGGTGCAGTCTCTAGCACCAGCTGAGGCACTTCGACACCATCATTGTCCGTAAGCGGCACGCTGTTGTGGGGAGTGTCATGCTGCCCGTTTGAGTTCCCATTGGAGTGCTGGTGGCCATTGGGGCTAGAGTCCTGAGCTCCGCCATTGGCATGTCCATTGAGTTCTCCGTCTGAGACACTTCCCCGCTCTGAGGTGGGAGTGAGAGCGTAGGGAGCCATTTTTACGTTCCAAGGGTCATAAACGCTACAGCAACAAATCATGAGTTTCTACTCTTTCTGTTACTCCATAGCAGACTGGGCTAACTCACCTCCAATTTGTCCAAGCACAGTTCGAGCGAATGACGAGTCCAAGCCTCCTACATCTAAATTGGTCTCTGGAGAGCGATAACCTACTTAGGAGCGAAGGCAGCAGGTATGTAACTTTGCAGCTTCAACATTAATGCAATTTCCTTTCTTATCTGGTCTGGGTTACAAGATGACGCGCAAGCTTGTGATGCGGGATTAGCCGGTCGCGTTGCGTGTCGTTTGGCACGCATTCTTCACAAGTCGCCCAAATCCATACGTGGGGGTGATTTTCATGATTGCATTAGAGCCCAAGAGGAACAAAGACGGAAAGGGCGCTCCTTCTTTCCGTAGTGAAATTAGAGAAGCCGGTAGCCATGATAGAAATCGTCTACTCGCAACAGTTCCAGAGTGCAGCCCATGCCGACCTCTGATGCCGTCACAATTCATCACAGTCTTTGATATTGAGCCTGAAGCTCTAGAACCACAGCAAACCAGGCATACTCTGCAAGGTCAGAAGCCCGGTTCGACCCCAGGAAAGGCTCCAGTTGACCGGTAGAGCTCGGGGTAGCGGATCAACGTTGCATGCCTACTGAACAGGATAGAAAGATTGGATACAGATTGGAGCATATAGATCCCTAGATAAGGAGTATTGCAACATTGTATGTCCGACCTTGAGGAGAGTTCTGTCAAGCCTCACTAGCGCCGCATTAGGTAATCGCTACCGGCTTGGCGAGATCTGCGTTGTTGTCCGCTGCACAACCTCATCCATCCAACGAGGTGAAAGTTCATCCTCCAGCACACCGACAACCATGGCCATGTGGCTCGGCTGAAATCCTCCGGCCGGTATTGCGTCGGGGTATCTCATTACCGCCTATTATCTCTGCACCACACGGCCTTGATTAGTCCACACGGCTCCCAGTTCGGCACTTTATGCGTGTTCTCAAAAGAGATAAGCCCGGCCTATTGGAGTCGGTGATACATTCTCGACCCCTGTGCCTACGCCATCACACCCCGCCCTGTAAAATACGTCCCTTCTGACCTAATTACTTCCCCGTCGTCCCCCTTGCTTCGGCGAGTTGCCAACGCCGATGTCAATGTTTCAGGCTCTTGTTGCAGCAGGGTTTGTTGAGTACCTTAGGCATGCATGCACATGTCAGGGCTTCCCTTCTGGGAATGCACCTTGGTTGAGGTCGGGACTCTCAGTCTGCACCTATCTTCTTCACCACTGTAGCAGTTCGGCAGCAGGAATTGACTTACTCGTATCCATTTGTGCATCATGAGGCTCTTGTGTCTACCCGGGGCTTATGGCAGCATTGAGGTAAAGCAGGTACCTTTAGGATAACACTTGACTAGCTGACGACGGGACAGAAATTCAAGGTGCAGCTTGCACCTCTTGTGAAAGAGCTAGAGGGAGACAAGACAGCAGAATTCTACTTCATCCAAGGCCCATACGAGGTCGCACCCCCAGAAGGCTACGAGGAATTTTTCGGAGGCGCACCATACTTCCGCTTCATTGTGCCCGAGGGCGATGAAGCGGAAAAGGTGGACGTTATCGAGCGTATCAGGGACTTCCCACAGCTTGAGACGCCTGAGATGACCATGCGCGAGCTCATGACATACGGGGTGGCGCGAACAGATAAGAGCGCTGCGCAGACACTCGAGTATCTGTATGGCATTATGGAGACAGAGGGCCCATTCGATGGCATTGTGGGATACTCCGAAGGAGCGACTATTGCAGGAACGCTTCTATTGCATGAGCAAATGCTGCAGGAAAACCATGGACGAATCCCAGTTTTCAAGTTTGCGCTGTTCTTTGGTGGTTGGCCACCTATGAAACCAACACTGGACGGCATCGTCCTTGCAGATGAAAGCGAACTGATGATCGATGTCCCGACATGCCACATCAGTAAGTTTGCTCCGAATTCACTAGTTACTAAAGCTCATCGCACGTAGTTGGTTCACTTGATCCGTATTTGCACGGAAACATGGCGCTGTACAATGTCTGTGATCCGGACTCTGCGTACATCTTCGATCATGCAAAGGGGCACACACTGCCGCGGGACAAGCACATGGTCAAGGAATTGGGTGATATCGTGAGGCGTATGATCGACGAAGTGAATGGTGGCGTTTCACCTGTGTAGAGGTACCATGGGTATATCGGTCGGGTACTTAGACTTCACGTGCGCTCCCGGGCAGCAAGGAATGCCCTTCAAGGGATATCCGTGTAACAACATCTGGTCGCTCGGACCGTGCCAATTATGTTATCATGCTACATGCTTTTCTTCTCGACCCGTCTTTCAATGTGCACGTACGCCGGGTAAACCGTCACACCCTGGCATTATCTCTGCGATAGAGGCCTGCATCTGCGCAATCTAACCGAGTAGAGCCCGCAAGGGTATCTATGATTTGCAGCGGCCTTTGAGCACATTTGCAAGTGATCGAATTCTAGAAACATATTCACTCGCAGACTGACAATGGTGCAGCCCACGAACAACGAGGTGGGCAGAGACACGATGAGGGCCACGATGAGGGCCAGATGGTCCGCATGGTTTGTCTCCGTCAAGACGACCACCAAGGTGATCATTGTAGGTGTACGATCAGCAATATTTTCAACTGGTTAGCTGAAAGACAACAGAGAATACTTTCGTATGCGTCGCACAGAGATCGAGTCTTTCTTGGCGCATCCATCGTTGCTTCTGTCCTCGCTGGGAGCACATTGCCACTTATGAACATTATCTTTGGTAAGCTTGACAAGCACACGTCATCTTCCCCGACGCGTCTGACAAGCATTAGCACAACTGGTGAAGACATTCACATCGTTCACGACAACAGCGAGTGAGGATGCATCCCTTCAGTTCATGCGTTCCATCAATCAATATGTGTAGGTACACCTATCACGACATGCATCTCGCTGCTTCATGTCGATCGTAGCGGGTGCATGAAGAATAGACTTGCGAAAGGTCTGCCATTGCTCATTGAACATACAGTCTATACACCGTTTACCTCTTTGTTGCAAGGCTCGTGTTGGCGTACATTGCAATGGTATGTATATCATCTGCACAAGTCGTTGTCCTTCGATCCATCTGATTTAATACATTGCCAATAAACCCCTTCACTATCAGTGCATGTAATACATTGTGCATACTAAGAATGAACAGCTTGGATTCCGTATGTGTAGCCTTCGAATATCTGCGGCAATCCGTCTATCCTACCTAGACTCGCTTTTCAAGCAACCCATCTCTGTTCTCGACGCGCTCCCGCCCGGACAAACAGCAGCAATCATTACCATCACTGCCAATATTCTACAAAATGGCATCTCGGAGCGGCTAGCAACCTTGATACAGGCCATATCCGTCATTTTCACGGCACTGGTAATAGCTTGCTGCTTCAGTTGGAGCCTTACACTAGTCACCAGTTCAGGACTCGTAGTGATTGCAATCTGCTACGTGGTCATGACGCCCATTGCTGTAAAAAAATATCAACAGATCCAGGATGTCGACAAGGAAGCATCCGGTGTCGCTAGCGACGCATTTCTCTCCATCAGAATGATTGCAGCGTGCGGCGCAGAGAGTAAGGTGATCGATGCCTACAATAGGTTCGTGGACTCGTCTGCCATTCTCGGACACAAGATGTCGTTGGTCACTGCCTGGCAACATTCACCCATATTCTTCTCCATCTTCTCGACATTCGCGCTATGCTTCTGGTTTGCAGTCAAACTTTACTTAGGGTTCCACTTCGCAAACGTCAAGACCCTCGTCATTGTACTCATGTCTGTCATGACTGTACTTGCCCATATTCCCGCAATCGCCGTACCTTTTATGGCTGCCTCCCACGCTTTGAACGCGGCAGTGATATTTTTCACTATCATAGACGCACCAAAGCCGAGACCTGGGGGAAAAAAGGAACCTGATGTCCAGATGAATGATGATCTCGTCCTCGAAAAGGTCAACTTCGCATATCCTACCCGACCTGATGTGAAAGTGCTTAGGGGACTTGACTTGAGAATTCCATTCGGGAAGACAACGGCCATTGTGGGACCATCTGGGAGTGGTAAGAGTACGATAGTTGGTCTTCTCCAAAGGTGGTATCAGCTTGACGGCGCTACAGATCCTATTGTGAGTGGTTGGTTTCTCGGTTTTACGAACTAGAGGCTAATTATACCAGACGCTCTATTTTAGAAACGGGTCAATCAAGACCGAAGGAATGAATCTTCATGATATCGAGCTAACATGGTGGAGATCACAAATCGGTCTGGTTCAACAAGATCCTTTTTTGTTCAATGATACTATCCTCCGAAACCTCGAGCTCGGTTTAGTGGGTACTGCGTGGGAGCATTCGTGCGCAAGTGATAAGAGGAGGCTCATCGAGCAGGCTTGCGTGGAAGCATTTGCTCATGACTTCATCACTGCGCTTCCTGATGTGAGTGAACGTTATGTGTATGATCTACCTATATTGACGTTCTCAGGGTTACGATACCCAAGTAGGGGACAACGGGCTCAAACTAAGCGGCGGTCAGCGCCAACGAATAGCTATAGCGCGAAGCATCGTCAAGAACCCAAGAATCTTGATCTTTGACGAAGCCACCAGTGCGCTCGACGTAGCCAGTGAGCGCATCGTCCAAGAGGCTCTGGATAAAGTGTCTCACAATCGAACTACCATCGTCATCGCACATCGCTTATCGACGATCCAACGAGCAGACAATATCGTGGTTCTAGCAAGAGGTCAGGTCGTTCAGCAAGGAACTCACGAGTCCCTGTTGAGCGATGAAGCTGGTGCTTACTGGAAGCTTGTGCATGCACAAGAGCTTATGCAAGAATCCAAGGAGAAGCAAAGCATTTCAACATGGGATAGGTTCTTGTCGGAAAAGCGTCTCTCAATTCGGACGAGCATGATATCTGAGATGGAGATCATGTCACCTCTGGACCCGCAAACAGCTCCGAGAGTAGAGAAGAAAGTTGAGGTTGGCCAGAAAGGTCACTTCTTCCGCAGTTTTGGAATGTTGATGATGGAACAGAAAAACAACTTAGTGTGGTATATAGTCATGCTTCTAACGGCTGCGGGTTCTGGCTGTAGGTTTTCCTACGTTTTCTGTTGGCATCCCCACTAACGAAAGGTTCGCAGCGAGCTATGCTATACAATCGTACCTATTCGCCCGGTTAATAACATCTTTTGGTTATTGGGGAGAATATCTACGCAAGTCGACGAACTTTTTATGTATCATGCTTGTCGTCGTCGCTATTGGTGTAGGCCTATGCTACTTTGTGTTAGGCTGGGTCTCAAACATGGTGTCAACGGTAACACTACAACTGAATATCATTTCACACATTGGCTAAGCTTCCCACAGAGAACCAAGTCACTCTACCGCAAAGAGTATTTCCGCAATATGGTTATCAAGCCAATCTCATTCTTCGATCAAGAAGATAACTCAGTTGGTACCTTGACAGCAAGACTCGCGACCGACCCCACACAGCTTCAGCAGCTGCTTGGAATGAACATGGCAATGGTTTTCATCTCCGTCTTTAACGTCATTGGATGCACTGCAATCTCGCTCTACTTTGGCTGGAAGTTCGCACTTGTTGTTATCGCAGCCTCAATGCCGATCATCCTAGGATGTGGTTATTACCGAGTTCGGCACGAAGTGAAGTTTGAGTCTCGGAATAATCAAGTCTTTGCGGAAAGCGCAAAGTTCGCGACAGAGGCCATTCGTGCCATTCGCACCGTTGCAGCACTTACATTGGAGAAGACTATATGTTCAAGGTATGAAGCATTATTGGATGATCACATCAGGAAGTCATTTATTGAAGCACGCTATTCCATGGTACTCTTCGCTGCTAGCGACAGTTTGGTACTATTGTGCATGGCCTTTGCTCTATGGTATGGAGGAACGCTGCTGTCGCGATTCGAGTACCAACCCCTCAATTTCTTTGTCATCTACTACGCCATACTTCAGGTGAGTCAACATCAACATTTGCCTGAATCCCTTCTCATGGTTTGCAGGGTAGCATGGCTGCCGGACAGTGGCTCAGCTTTGGACCGAGTAAGCTCCGAACGACTAGAATGCCGCGCCGGGTGCTTACTTCCCGTAGATATTGCCCAAGTAACCGCAGCAGCGACAAGAATACAAGACATGAGAGTGGATGATCCCGATCCCCACTCAACAGCCTCCACACGCCCCACACGACCAGACACTGCGGTTTCGAAGCGTTATATGATCCCGCTCACCACCATACAAAAAGGTGCAGATATCACCTTCCGAGATGTATGGTTCACTTATCCAACTCGACCCAATCCGGTCCTAAAAGGACTCAGCCTTTCCATCAAGCATGGGCAGTTCGCTGCTTTCGTTGGACCTAGTGGTTCAGGCAAGACGACAATCATCTCCCTACTCGAGCGCTTCTACCAACCTCAACAAGGGAGCATATTCTACAACGCGGATGACATTAGATTTACCTCTCTGAGACGACACCGTGAGCAGCTGTCACTAGTAGCTCAAGAGGCTTCGCTGTTCCGTGGATCCATTCGCTCGAACATTTTACTTGGCGTCGACGAACGATACATCACTGAGGGCAAGCTCCACCAAGCATGTCGTCATGCAGGCATCCACGACTTCATTTCATCGCTCCCACAAGGATACGAGACTGACATTGGGACCAGTGGTGTGGCACTTAGTGGAGGCCAGAAGCAGCGTCTATCAATAGCCCGTGCACTTGTTCGAGATCCCAGTGTTTTGCTGCTGGATGAAGCGACGAGCAGCCTGGACTCAGAAACAGAAAGAGAAGTTCAAGAAGTGTTTGAGAGAACTGCAGGCGGGAGAACTATGATTGTGGTTGCCCATAGACTGGCGACTGTACAAAGAGCTGACATAATCTTTGTGATGCAAGAAGGCAGGATAGTAGAGCGAGGGAATCATCAAAGCTTGTTGGCAAGCCGAGGTTGGTATTGGCAGATGGTAAGTTTACTACCATACCCAATTATGGTTTGAACTAATGCGACTACAGTGTCAAGCACAAGCAATGCTTTGAATAGGGTTGGCACCACTATGTACACAAGTGACTTCTTCCAACTCACGTGGGGGTCACGATCACACTTCTTATGGATGTTTGCCGAGATTTTAAGGAACGCTATCACAAGCAACAGATCACGGAATGTACTCGCATATCTTAAACAGCCTCTCACGTGATTCTTGGAATCCCTTATTGAATAGCTCCTTACCTACTCGGCTCCGTGGCCCGCCACTCCACCTCTTAAGGTTTTTGATACCAAAGTTCAACGAAGCAGCAGGCCAATTTACGGTTACAATACCCTGGAGCATGATGGTACGACCGCATGCAGATGCCAGGTTCGTGATGCGGCTCCTCGGTAAAATGCCAGGTACCGAGAGCAATTGCCTACAACGCTCCCCGCATCGCACAGGGGTGCGAGTGGATCACCCCAATTAGCCAATCCTTATCATGGGAGTGGCATATACACCCTCGTCAAATTCTTGTTATCTCTTCCAATTTCAATTCGCATATCGACTAGGTCTAGGCCATGGGAGCCCGACGCGTCGCGTCAAGGATGCAGCAGGCTTGCGCTACATCCACCACGCATGGAAACAATCAACATACAGCCTTCCACGGGTCTATCACCCTCATAATATCAATCAGCCACATCAATGTGATCACTTTCAGGAGTAATCGTGCAGTTCCATGCATTCATCTGCTATAATTATCCCGAATATTTAGCCCCAGACGTTCAAATTGCGACTATATATCAGCAGTCCTTAGGAGCTCCATCTGTCACCTCACTGCCCCAGCTTTCCCTGGTCTTTGGATACCATGTGGGCCACATTCAGTCGGCATCTCCCAGCGCTGGTTGCGCTCGCCATTTCCCTTGCTCAACTGCCGCTCTCAACGGCTTCCCCCAACTGCCCACTGATCGGCCCCGAATTCCCGGCTCCCTACAACCTCGAGTCGCACCCAATCTGGAAGGCGGCTATTCAGAACATCACCAACGTGTTTCAGTACATTGATGACACTAATATCACGGGTGTGGATCTATTCTCTTATTCGCTGCAGATCTTCTCGAGTAACCCCGGGTCGCCGATCCTATGGGAGAGACACCGGACGGCGAAGGACTTGCCGAAGAATACTACCGGAGTGAAGAAGGTGGATGGGGACACGGTGTATCGGCTTGGCAGTGTGACGAAGGTGTTTACTGTGCTGACGTTTTTGGCGGAGGCGGGTGATGTCCATTGGAATTCTCCGATCACGAAATTTGTGCCTGAGTTGGCGAAGTTTGTGGGTCGGTCGACGCAGCCGGATTTCGATCCAGTGAGGGAGACCGATTGGGATGATATCACTATTGGGGCGTTGGCGAGTCAGGTGTCTGGGCTTGGTCGTGATTGTAGGTTGTTCTTCATATGGTACAGAGTTGTTAGAGAGTACCAGTGCTGACTTGAATCATAGATGGTGTCCTTGGAGAGATCACAGAAACTGAAGATGCGCCGAAGCCATGGCAAGTTGGATTGCCCGAACTGTCGAACTCTTCATTGCCGCCTTGTGGTGCATGGCCTTTGTGCACGAGAGAACGTGAGTATCAAGCTTTTCTGTTCTTCAAAAAATTCTTGGATACTGATATGCAAAGAATTTTTCAATGGGCTAAACGTAATGTACCCTTCATACGCTCCCTGGCAGACTCCGACCTACTCCAATGTAGCGTACCAGTTGCTTGCCTATGCACTTGAGAATATAACTGGAAAGAACTACACAGATATTCTTAATAATCGTGTCATCAAGCCTCTTGGACTCAATCGTACATTCTACGACACACCACCAGAGAAGTATGGGGTCATTCCAGGCTCAGTCAAAGACACATACTGGGAAGTCAGTCTTGGCCAAGGCAGCCCGTAAGTAAACCTTCCATCACAAAACCAAACATGCAAACTAATCGGATCTCAGAGGCGGCAACATGTACTCCTCCGCTTCCGACCTCTCCAAGCTCGGTCGGGCCATTCTCTCGAATAAACTACTCAAGCCGGCCCTCACCCGCCGCTGGCTCAACCCGGTAACCTTCGCTTCCGACTTTCTCGCCTCCGTCAGCAGTCCCTGGGGCATTCGCCGCATCCAGCTTGACCGCATCAACCAGCCCCACCGCACCCTCTCTGTCTACACCAAAGCTGGCACCTTCCGCCGCTACACCGCCTTCATCACCCTCCTCAAAGACTACAACCTTGGCTTCACCATCATGATGGCTGGAAACCCCCCTCTAAGTAACTTCTATGGCGCTGATCTCCTCGGCCAATCCCTCATCCCAGCTTACGACGCCGTCGCCCGCGACGAAGCAGATCGCTCCTTCAGCGGAACCTACGTCCAACGTGGTGCCAACGCCACCAATTCCACAATCCAAATATCCACCTCCCCCAATAAACCCGGCCTCGGCCTCTCCCGCTGGACATCCAACAGCACAGACATGCTCACCATGGCGCTAGTCCTCCAATCCGGCGCCTCCCCCTCCGCCCTCAAAACCCCGAAGCCCGTCTCTACTACACCCTTCTCGACAGCAAAACTCCTTCTGGCGGTACCCGCCAAGCTTTCAAAGCAGTGTTCGAGGATACTGGAAGCCCGGCTGTGGGGCAGCAGCTTTGGAGCACAGATTGTGGCGCTTGGGTTGGGGTGACGGGGGTCACGTATGGGAGTTTACCCCTCGATGAGTTTGTGTTTGAGAGGAATGCTAAAGGTGAGGTGATTAGTGTGGAGAATTTGGGGGCGAGGGCGAAGTATTGGAAGGTTGGGGGGGAGGCGACGGGGCCGAGTGGGGGGTGGGGGTTTGATGGGGGGAGGTGGGTTTTGGGGAGGAGGAAGTAGGTGGGTGGTGAGGGTAAATGTATATAGGAGATTGGTCGGGGGATGGCTGAGGTTTTCTATTTTGTTTGTTTGTTATCGTTATCTTATCGAAATACACGTACGGTGGTATTTGTTCATTGGAATTCGTGATGAGGGATGTGAGAACGTGAGAGGACGTGTGTAGTTGATACTCTACAACACAAACGAAATCGATCCGTCGTTAAAGGTTCATCTTCTAGTGGTTCTCGAAAGATACACCGTTTTTCTCATGTACACGTTACTGCACGAGTTATGCAGGATATGTATGTTTCATGAATGTAATACTACATCTGTAATTTGCGAAGTTATCGATGAAACTGAATGCCCTAAGTTGTATACAGTGCTCTTTGGATACTAGAAGTCGATTACTTGCAAGAAACAAAAAAAATCTCACAATATTGCACACAGTAAATATTCCGTCTGCTTTCCCTTTGGACAGTTGTTGGTCACTTTTTGCATATCGTTCTACTTTTTTTCGATGATGGAGACATTGGAGATATTGCAAATCGTCTGTATAAATCACAATTGAGAAGTCTCGTACCGTTCTGCTTTAAAATATTTGCTAGGATCGGCTGATTTTAGATGCGACAAAAGTAGCTTGAATCGTATCCGGGCTATCGGTGACCAAGCAGGACACGCCATATATTGCTGAGATAGTCCTAAAGACAGCACAAATCCAAATCTTATAAGACAACCTAGGCTATGATGTGAAGGATGGTGAGATGAATATCTGGGCGTCAAAAAAGACTTTGAAGCACGGTATACTGCTATGCCGTTCGCTTTAGAAAAGGAAAGAAATTACCTAAGAGACAAGGTTATAGTGTTGATACGAGGTTGGCAGTGACTGGAGTTCTCAAGAGTGATTGTGTTCTCTGAGTCAACGCTCCAATGGCTGTGCCTATCGAAAGTCCGTGACTGCAAAGATGTGGTCGCTTACATCACGATCACACGTCGAGCACACAAACTTCCTTGGGAAACACTTTCGAAATCACACCCATAACGATCGAACGTGGGCTCTATTCGAAGACACGACCAAACGGATCTCCATATCAACCAAGTCATATTCGTTCCTCCTCGCCATGTCCAGGGATGATAAAAACAACATTGTGATGGTCCGCGACATGATTCTCAAACATAAAGACGACGTCATTTACAGTCTCACCACTGCGGCCAATATCTGCATCTACAAAAATCGTTGGAAATCCGGTCTTTGAGAGGTCCTACTTGAATATAAGATGGCAGTCTGCAATGATCATTGGTTGGCCCCTGGGGAATTCAATACCGGAAGGACCTTGAGTACGTGGTATTGCGCGCAGCAAAGGGAACGGAGTTCACATGTACGTATCCACCGGTTTCGCTGAAGATAGGGAGATGCGACTCCTGCAAAAGGCTACATGAGATATGCGCGCGATGTGAAAAAGCGCTGGGTGTGTCGAACAGGAAGTGGGTGTGCGTGAGTCCGGGCAGGGAGCGCTACTTGAACGAGATTGTGGAGTGGTTTGACAAATGCTGTTCCGAATACGTGAAATCATACATGGAATCTCTTGCAAACAGCTCATGATATCCAATCACATTAGCCACTTGGTCAAATTCATTCAGATCCGTTGGAATATGGACACGTGATAAATCACGTGTCGTCTTGGCAACTCAATTCCACTACGGCAGACAGGCTGCCGAAGCTCCACAGCACATCTCGCCAGCGCCAGCTCCCATCGCAGTGATTGCACACCTGCTCACAAGCATGTACGGGCGTATTGACCGAGCTTCCCTACCCGCTCACTCAGCTCCAATAGTTCAAGTCCGTCTTACATGCACGCGTAATCGCCAAGTCACGCCCTGCAACTAACCACCATAATTGTCCGCGGTCTGCCCAGCAGCTGCACAGCGAGACATCAATGCCATACAAGCACAGTGCCTACAACACTGTGAAACCCGCCTTTGACACAGCCTCGCCCAAAATCGTCAAAATTGGCGCACATGGCAAGGAGTTGCCCCTTACCAAGGGCTAGGCGCAATTCGCGCTCGTCTCTCAATGACACACTACAGGCTCTTGGAAGTCTTGGCCATTGATCCGCTCCGCTAACCATTGTGCGGTCCTGCAGTTGCCAACGCCCGTGCACTTGGCAGACCGACAACACCAGGTTCTAGGACCGGTTGGCATTTCTTAACGGGTCCACATGCAAGAGACGGGAAACCAAGGCTTTGCCATGCTCCTGCACGTTCAAATATCCGCCATGTCCCGATCTGTTCCCGTGTCGATTTCCTCTTCCAAACTCTCCCCATTCCTCTGTCCACTTTCACCAGTCACTCGTTATTATCTGGTTTCTTAGACTTTGTAATCATTCGTTTTTCCTTATGAAGTCATTCGCTGCGCTTTGCGCTTTTGGCGCTGCCATCGCGCCCACTTTTGCCGGAGTCGCACCTCGACAGCAGAGCAAGGGAAGCCTTCCGCCGGTCACTGTTCGCGGCAATGCTTTCTACGCAGGCGATAAGCGTTTCTACATGCGCGGTGTCGCTTACCAGCCTGGTGCGCCGTACTGAGGTCGTTCTACCCCCTCAATTAGCTAACATCTCTAGGTGGCGCCTCTGATGCCAAAGATCCTCTTCTGGACCTAGAGAGCCTTCGTCGTGATGTCAAGAACTTCAAGGATCTTGGTATCAACACCATCCGTATCTACACCATCGACAACTCCGAGAACCACGACGAGGGAATGAAGATGTTGGACGATGCAGGCATCTACCTCGCTCTCGATGCTAACACCCCCGCTTACTCGCTCAACCGCGAGAACGCGACCACCCTCCACCAGTCCTACAACGACGTCTACCTCCAGTCAGTCTTCGCCACTATCGACCAGTTCGCAAACTACAACAACCTTCTCCTCTTCTTCTCCGGCAACGAAGTTATCAATGCCAAGAACAACACCAACGCTGCGCCCTACATTAAGGCCGTCACCCGCGACATGAAGCAGTACATCTCTAACCGCCACTCCCGCCAGATCCCCGTTGGCTACTCCGCCGCTGACGTCGCCGAGGTCATCAAGCAGCAAGCCCTCTACTTCGACTGCGGTACCGAGGACGAGCGCGCCGATTTCTTCGCCTTCAACGACTACTCCTGGTGCGACAAGGAAGACGGTCTCCAGACCTTCGAAGGCGCTGCCTGGGACCGCAAAGTCGAAACCTACAAGAACTTCCCCCGCCCCATTTTCCTCTCCGAGCACGGATGCACCGAGCCCAAGCGCCAATGGGGTGAGGTAGCCGCCCTTTTCTCCACCAAGATGTCCAGCGTTTACTCCGGAGGTCTCGCCTACGAGTACACCGTCGAGCCCAACGGTTTCGGCATCGTCGACATCAAGAATGGAAAGATCGAGCCCAACGGCGACTTCGACCTCCTCAAGGCGGCGTACGCTAAGGCGAAGGATCCCTCGGGTGACGGTGGTGCTCGCATGAACGGTAAGGCGAGCCAGTGCCCGCCCAAGGACGACGACTGGGAGGTGACCACCACGAAGCTCCTCGCTATGCCCGAGGGTGCGAGGAAATTCATGGATGATGGCGCGGGTGAGGGCCCGGGACTGGACGGTACCGATTCGAGCCACTGGATGGGAGAGCCTAGCACGGAGACGGCGGAGCCGGGATCTGGACAGGCGACTCGCACGCCGACTGGAGGTGCGGGACCTGCGTCTACGGGTGGGGCGGAAGAAGGTGCCGCTGTTATGGGTGCCGAGGTGCCGATGAGGTTCCTGGGACTTATTGCCGCGAGCATGGTTTTCGGCGCGGCTTTGGTGTTTTAAGTGAGGTGAATAAATAGTTGTGGTGGAGAGGAAGAGTTGAGGGATCTATTTTTTCTTTTCTTACACGGTGGATAGATAGAATACCGTGCTTTGCGTAGCTTGCGTCGGCGTCTACTACGGCGTTGTCGTTATATAAAATATTCTTTTGTACTAGGTTCGTGGATTGTATGCCTTTTATCAGTATATGGTGCTGTGATGATGTAGTTGCGGCTTTAGCTGAACGGAGGGATCTTTGCTTAACTGTATAGATGTGATGTTAGGCCGAAGACGCGTGCACCGTAGATCATCTTCTTAAGATGAAACATGCGTGCTTGTTGAGCTGCTTGAGGTCAGTATAGTTTCCGTAACGCTTTACTGTTTATCTTCACTGTGAATTATGTAGACTTGCAAGTCTGTTAATTCTCAACTGTATTAGATTTGGATTGTATGGCTTCAGACTGTATAGACTTAGGACTGTATAGACTTAGGACTGTATGAAGCTATGACTGTATTGACCTGTGACTCTGTTAACTTGTGACTGTGACTGTATTGACCTGTGACTGTATTGACCTGTGACTGTATTGACCTGTGACTGTATTGACCTGTGACTGTATTGACCTGTGACTGTATTGACCTGTGACTGTATTGACCTGTGACTGTATTGACCTGTGACTGTATTGACCTGTGACTGTATTGACCTGTGACTGTATTGACCTGTGACTGTATTGACCTGTGACTGTATTGACCTGTGACTGTATTGACCTGTGACTGTATTGACCTGTGACTGTATTGACCTGTGACTGTATTGACCTGTGACTGTATTGACCTGTGACTGTATTGACCTGTGACTGTATTGACCTGTGACTGTATTGACCTGTGACTGTATTGACCTGTGACTGTATTGATCTGTGACTGTATTGACCTGTGACTGTATTGACCTGTAAATATGTTGACACACACATGGACGCATGATTATATCAACATATGACTTTGTGGACTGCCTCGTTTGTGTTGACCAGTTCAAGTACATTGACCGTGTTGGCCCTTTTCACTGCGCTGAACACGTCAGGATTAGTACTTATACTAACATTGGCAGTGTTGTAAGATTGCACACTTATCATCATGCAATGGTGTGGTCGATTTACACTACGAGCTCAGTTCTCAACCCCCATCTCTTAGGGGTGCAAGTTCAAGTCAGGTTGATTGTACTGACTGTATCAAATGTGTGACCGTGTCGAATGTATCAACCGTGTGTGTTGACTGTGTGTGTTGACTGTGTGTGTTGACTGTGTGTGTTGACTGTGTGTGTTGACTGTGTGTGTTGACTGTGTGTGTTGACAGTGTGTATTGACTGTACAGAACAACTGAGTCTTTGTACTGACACGATTTGGTACATTCCTCTCTGCCAGCTATAAAAGCTTCTCAGTTTTCACTCCAACGATTCAGTTTCTTTGGACCCTCTAGCTATTATCAAGATCAGTTACCAGCAAAATCTCAGCCATCTACAATCTGCTACAATCAGTTCAGCATCCACACACTAATATGCCCCCGCCGTATGAAATGCCGGATGTGAAATACCACTGGTTCACTGGTCCACCGTCTTTCGAGAAGACTCTGGATTTAATCCGCAACGGTAAGTCCTACGGCAAGGGCGATTACCCAATGGCTGTCTCCCTAAAGTCGCATCTGGTCGTACTGCAACTCTGTGCAATCAAAGAATGCACAGGGCTTATCTTCAATTCAATGGCTCAGATAGATGCCTTGAAACTTCCCGTTAGGATCGGACCGAATCAAATTGAGTTCGAATTCATGATTTGTCGTTCCCATAGCGACCAGAGATTGGATCTTTCCGACGTATACCACAACGAAACCGAGGCTACTGAATTTGCCCTGAAAACAAGAGGGAGACAAGAGTCTGTGTACCTATACGGATGGAAGTTTGTAATGGAGCACTGCGATTTCGGACCTGCGTCGGGGTTGGAGCCTTGCAATAAGATCTACAGGGGTGACAAGGAAGTGCAGAACGAAAGCAATTCTGCACGCGGGGATTACATACGTTTGTGGGTTTGTTACGATGAAGACTGTCGGAAGAGAGCTTTGGCTTGGGCGAATCCTGAGTCGTAGGAAACGAATCCTAAGCCGTCGGAAACCAGTGAGGCTGAAGCTGCGAAAAGGAAGGCAGAGGATTCCTGGGATGAGCAAAGGGAGTATCAGAAGGTTTGAGGTCTTGGTGCGAGTTCAGGTTTCTTAATGTTTTGTTTGGATGGGTGGATGGGCATGGGATACACTCTTTTGAAACTTAGACAGGTTTGTAGGATGTAATTGCACTTCACTGTTTTCTTATTTAGAGAATTGATACCTTCTTTCCCAAATTAAGTTGCGAAACCAGAGCTCGCTTGAGATTTTCAATGTTTGAACTAGAAATCACGAGTGTATAACTGAAGAGATTGAGCTCTGGTGTGAGGCCAAGGTGCTCACATTCACTAGTTCCCTTCCAGGACTCTGTCCCTATATCAAGGATATAATGAAACGGAACGTAAAATGTTCATTTCGAAGACCCAAAGTAGCTATGTTGTATTATCAGCTAGAGTGAGGTCCCAAAAGAAAGTTTAGAAACAATAGGTATGATGGTTGGTCAAGTTGCTCACTCACGCGAAACCGATAGATACAACTCTTTGAGGCCCCAAGAATCGAAATCAAGGTTGAAAAATGCGAGCAGGAGGGAGTCAATATCACTGTGCAAAAAAAACATGAGTTTTTTCGCATCTATACCATCGCTTGTGTTATGTCGTTGCAGATTTCTATCAGCTTGATGCGATTAGTGTCCCATTTTTCGCCCCACTCCTCTGTTGTTGATTCGAGCCATATCTTGTTCATTCTCATCAATGCAGCGTCCCTGTCTCGTGCATTTGACATACCGACGCCTTTGAGACCCGCGTGTTTGACGTTGGTACCAGCTTCTAACATCATCAAAGTTGTATTGGCGAATGGGAGGAACCGGCTATAGTTACGGGCCACTGTAGCTGGTATACTTGAACATTTCTCTAACCATTTCATCCAAGGGGTGGTAAATGTCCCATTTTGATCTAAAAACTGCTCGTTGAGGCTGCATCCATGTTGAAGGAGTATGCGGATAAGTTCAGTTGGTGGACCTTTCCCGAACTTGTCCTCGGTATGGAAAGCTAGAAAATTATCCCCTCGAGCTTTCGTATGAATATTGGATAGAGACGATAAAATTGGTAACTGGATTGCATGGTAGAGCAATGGGTATCGCAGTAGAGGATAGAGTTGCTGCATCTGGATCCCTTTGATTGTACTCTGAACATAGCTGGTCAGGGCAAACTCTATAGCTAGGAGCAGAGTTGAGAGATCTAGAGGAAAATAATTTTGAACAGAGCCGATGGTTTGGTTCATGTTGGAGTCGTCGATTTCAATGTCTCTGATCCCTGTTGTCGAACAAGAATAATCCGGATCATCTGCTTTAACTTTAATTCCACCGGAAGAAAGATATTTCGACCATACGGGCTTTCCATCTCTGCGTTGAATTTGCAATAATGCGCCAGTAAGCTTCTCGAGAGCAACTTGGAGATTTCCAGGCATCGATTTCTGCAAAAGGTGAAGATAGTCGACACAAAGAACACTTAAGTGGCCCCGACTGATAGAAGTAAATGTAGCTATGTATAGAATCTGCGCCGACATGTATGTCAAGACAGTAGTTGCATCAAAAGTTTGATCACGAATGGAAAGGCATTTCAACTCCCACACTCCTGGCGTGTTAAGGAATTCGAATAGGGTCCGATGCATGAAATCCACGCTCAAGGAGGGTACATCGGAATTTTCTAGTTCAGGGTTGGTGGTTAGAGTGCCACCATGGATCTCAAGAAGCCCCATACAGCGACTTCTCAGACGGCCCCTCAGCATGGAACAATTGTGCCTCATTTCCTCCGGCGACCATGCTTTGAAGTTGCCCAAGGAATCAATTTCGAATTTGTTTTCGTCAGCCCAGCTCAACGCCAACGCAGAAATCTCAAGGTCATAGGGGAATCCAAGATCCAATGCATGTTTTCGGTTGGTCCAACAGACCCGTAAGAATTTAGTTGTATGGTCAAGAAACCGCGATGGAATCTTCCCCAATATGTGATGAAACAAGTCTTCCAGTTCCGGCGGAAGATCTTCGACCCGATTTCGAAGCTCTGCAGCATTGTCATGAGCCTGAAAGCCTTCGATTAACATGCGACCCATAGGAAAACACCCTCAGCCTTCTTGTTCAAGTCATCAATCAACTGGCTTACAACACTTTCATCGATCATCTTTCTGGTAACATACGGTTGAGATCGTACATTATCCGTGATATACCTGTCTATATCGCGCTTCGTGAGATCCTGCAGTGTACACTTCGGTTTCGATGAAAATGCTGCCTCGCAAACGTCGATCGGTCTGCTCGCAACTAGTAGTTTCATATTAGAGTTTCGAGCAAGTCTTTGAATAAATGCTATGTTATCTCGATGGTTCCCTGCAAATTCGTCGATGCCGTCAATGAAGAAAGTATATGCTCTGTTGCTCGATTCTTCGCCAAGTCGTCGGAAAGCCTCATTTACCTCACTTTCAGACGGGGTAGTCAACTTGATGTTGCCACTTTGCGCTTCATGCCACATCCCAGGAAGAATGATAGGTATCTGCGATTGGTCCTGGAGAAGAATATGGTACAACAGTCCCCGGGTAAGGCCTCCTTGTGAATTTTGTTCTGCGCTTCCAAGATTCCATGCAAAGAAAGCAGCTACAGTCAAAGACCGATTTCCAGCCCATTCTTTTAGCAACTCCATGACATCAGAATGATTCAAAAGGTATTTCATCAAAGTGGATTTTCCACTGCCAGGTTTTCCAGATATCCAGTAGATACCATGATCTTGTCGTAACCACTTACTCAGATCACTCCAGGTGTGTTCGCCGCTCAGCGGGTGGATTGCCCATTCTAGGGTTTTCGGATGCGCGTCAGCGATACTGTTCTTTCTGTCTCGATCAGACGGAACCAAAGTTGATCAAGAATCAGGCGATAATATTCTTTAGCAATAGCGTCCTCGGTGGCCTCCGTTAGATCGCCATTCTCATCTGTCGATGCATCCAGCACTCTTTTCAGCACAATGATGTTGTGTAAACCCCGAACCTCGTCTTTCAGAGCTGCTTGGGCACCCTTTACCGTTCCTCGAGGTGGCAGAACTTTATCGAGATTTGCGACAAGATCGGACAATTCCCGGATCAGAGATTCGAATTTCTCCTTGTCCCGAACGACCCATCTTACTTTAGCAAAATTAGAGTGTCCTTTTTGCCTTTACTTCGCGTTAAGACTCTCAGGAGGCATACTCTGTTGCCAAAACCTTAAAGCAGCCGAATTTTGTCGAAAAGAACGCATCAGCCGGTCGCTGACTGCCGAAAACGATGTTGTCTCTTCGTTTTCCAGAACATCTCGAACACCATAGAGCCTCTGAAGCTCTTCGGTATTCATAAAAAGGTCGCGGATGCAATAAAGGCCTCGCTTAACCATGGATCTGATGCTCGGGTCGTCCAATCGCCTATCGTATCGGACACTGAAGAGGTTCAACCGATCCGCCCACTGCAAGAGGAACAGTTTTTGAAAGTCAAGTTTTGTTTCAAGTCGCGTGTAATCTTGAGCTATAGACTTCGCTGTGGCGACCTGAGATAGCAGGGTGATACAGTCTTCGAATACACCGACCAGAGCAAAAACGCCAACAGCGAGGCCAGCCGCCTCCATAGTCGTAGCCTTCGAGTTTGTCGACGTAGTTCGTGAACGGTTCTAAGATAGATGATCAACTAGAAAGGCCTCTAGCCTACATATAGGCAAGGTGGTGCGCTAGGGGATGGAGGAATGATTGAAGAGATTCGAGCTGATAGCTAGTTTTCTGTCCGATCGGGCTGTGTCCCAGTTTCGAGGAACCCCGCACAGACTCACCATCGTGATATCTTATCATTGGAAGAGATTACAGCTGCTGAAGCGGGGGTCACAGGGATGACCCGCAACCCCTCACTGGAGTTACATGTGAGCAAAGCGTGCTACCCGTACACCGTCACGCAGCATGGAATATGTAGGACAATGCACACTGCACTACGACGTTATCAACTTCCCCGCTCCTCGAGATACCATGGTAGGACCCGTCTCGGAGATCTGTACGAGTCACTTTCTTGAAATTTACGGGTGTCTATCCGTAGTTCGAAACGGATAACGGGAAAGATCGGATCTAGCAATCGAAACAGCCTATCAAGTGTGGGATCATCAAATCCCCTGAAGATGCACGCAAACGCTGGATTTGGTTTCAAAATCAATTCGATCATGGTTATCGTGCTTGTTACAATCCTTTCCACAGCCTCCTACAAAAGGAAAGTGCTTAAACGCGCTGAGAATACCGGTACCACGTAGCGGAATGGCACTGCAGGCCAGCTGATTTGTCATCACCGCCGTCACCTCAACAATTTGCCTTCTTTTGCAGAAGTAAAGCTCGCCCTATTCGCATGTGTCTTTCTGGTGCACACCCCTTCCTCAAATCCCTACCAATTGTCTTAATTCTACTCTCACACAGATATGGCTTTGCAATGTCCGTAACTTTCTCAGTAAATTGAGAGGAACAGAATGTTGAAAAGATCAAATTGGATAGACTGCGAGTTTGGAGGCTCAATGTCGTATCATAAGAAGAAGAAAGTTCGCATGGACTCCGGAAGTAGGACCTGACGGGAAAATAACCTTCATATCTAGTTTTGGGGAATTGTATCCTAAGTGAGTTTTTACGACTTAAAACCCTCAAAGGGTTTTAAGTAGGGATGAATAAGTATTCTATCGATACCTAATCATTCCTCATATAGCTAACAATACTGCCCTGAGAATGCGCCCTCAGATATTACTAAGGAGAGAGACTACAATGGACTCCAAGGCGTGGTATCCTCTATCAATTCCCTATACTCATGATTTGACGCGGTGTGCCGCAAGGTTAACAGAGTACGACGCATGAAGCATGTTCTTCATATAGAATGTGTCTGCCTTGATGACTTACACCTTACGTAGCAACTAGTGCGTAGAATGAACACGACCTGTCTTAATAATAACATCGAGGTGTGTAGTAGCTCAGACTCTCTAAACAAAGCAAAACATTTCATGCCGCAACGAAAGACGAACACTCCTCCAATTGAGCATGAAGACTCATGCACCCCCGCAGTATATACAAAACTGCGATTTGCACAACCTCATGACGAGGGAGGGGTTAGTTCAGCAATCTTAACAACACAGGAGTCATATAATGCAGAGTCAACTGTAACCCGAAGCATCTACAACGCTCTACATAGGCGGCGGTATTTTGGATAAAAGCAGGGCCAGGTTCATACAAGTATATGATCCGGCGCATGGGATTCAGCTCTTCTCTATATGATTACACAACATCAAGGACAGAAAGTGATCCCCGGAACAAACCCAAATACTCTATTCCAAAACCATCATCATACAACTTCTACAACCAAACTTCCCCTCTCCTCCCTATTTCTTCACCCCCACCACCACAAAATTCCTCGGACTCCACCTCCCCTCAAATACACACTCCGCCCACGCGCTGCCCACACTTTCTTGCTCCCCCAACCAAACCCACCTATCAACCACAATCACCGCCTCCACCACCCCTGCACTAAACGCCATCAAACTCCACATCACACTCAGCTCGTGTTTCTTCTCCCTGTACTCCTCCTCATACCGCTTAATCTCCTCATCATCTAGAGATTCCATCTTGGATTGTATGAACGCGGGGTCAACCTCGCAGAAGGAGTTTGTAGCCGTGAGTTTCGACACCGCGGCACGCACGTAGGATGTGAAGTCTTGGTATGCGAATTTACGCAGGGTGCCGATGGTGAGAGGTGTGCTTGTGCCGTTGGAGGAGAGGCCGGGGCCGCGTCCTTCTGACGACGAAGACGTGGGCGTGTTAAGGTGCGACGTGTGTCCCGCGGCGCTGACGTTGGCCGCAGGGTCGCATGTAGGTGCTGAAATGACGCCGCGGTCTAGAAAGATTCGCTGCAGCAGGGCGCGGTAGAAGTGGCGGGTGAAGAAGAGCTCGGAGTCGGTGGCACCCCAGTTGAAGGGTGCTTGGACGGCCATCATGCGGGAGGTTATGTTTAGGCGGAGGCCTTTTGGGGGGTCTACATCATTGCCTTCTTCGCCTGGGGGAAATGGAAGCGGGTAGTTCGCTAGCTTCTCCGACATAGGAAACCCATTTGGATCAAACGCGTTCCCCGTTTTCTCCAACCGCGGATGATTCGGTCGCAGCGTAGGCAGCTTGTACGTAGGAGGTCCCAGCCTTTCCGTCACGAGATTGTAACAACATCCTACCATTGCGACGGCGGCGACGGAAGGGTTAAGCAGCAGCGAGCGGAGGCCGTGGTGCACGAGGTTGCCGCAGGAGTGGAGGGAGATGACCATTGCGTTTACGGAGGAGGGTTTGGGGACTGTGGAGAGAGAGGGGATGATAGAGGTGGGGGCGGTGGTGGTGGGGGTCGAGGAGGAGGGGATGTGTGTGGGGTCGAGGATTTGGGAGATTACGGGGGTGAGGTCGCCGTTTTGGATGATGTGCTCGATGTATTGGACGCTGCCTTTGCCGTCGGTGTAGATTTGGAGGTTTTTGGTGACGGTTGGGGGAGGGGGTTGGTGGGGTCGGAGGGTGGGGTGGGGTGTTGGATGGAGCAGCCTTCGTCGGTGCATTTTACTACGTTGGTGGAGTGTTCGGGTGGAGTTGGTACGGGTGCAGATGAATTATCCTCCTTGAGAAGGTCATCTCCGTTTGTTTGGGTCTCATTCGGAGGATTTGGCCCGTCGCTTTGGCTCTCGTTCGGAAGATTTGACCCTTCTCCCTGGCTCTCCTCATGGCTCCCATCATTCGGAAGAACCTCCCAATTGCTCTGACCCTCCTCTTTCACAAGGTCACCCCCCTTTTTCTGGCTTTCCTCATTCAAAACATCCTTCCCATCACCCCCCTCCTCCTTCCCCTCCCCTTCTCCCCCCTCAGCCCCTGCAACTCCTCCTTCTTCCTCCTCCTCTCCCCCTCCATCTCCCTCCTCCACACCTTCTTATTCACCCTCACCACCTCCCTCTCCACCAATCTCGCCTTAACATCCATCCTCTTCGCCCCCTCAATATTCAACCCCTTACTCTCCACCGCAACCACATGTCTACAGTACGGCTTCGCCGCCAGCGCTCTCCCCAGATAATTCTGGCCCGAGCCGAAATCAACAAGGTGCGTGATTTCGCGCTCTCCCCAGGCCGAAATATCAGAAGTGAGTTTATCGATATACCGCGCGAAGTGATCCACCTCATGCACCTTCTTAACCTTCATGCCGAGCGCAATGTGCCGCGCTATCGATGGTTTGGCCGGGACGAGGGGAGCACCGGGGGGAGGAAAGTCCCGCGAGAGGAGGTGCTTCCGGACGTCGCGGATGTATTGGAGGAGGTCAGGAGGTGGAATGGGACCGCCCCGCCATGTCTGGGTTTCACCGGGGCAATCGAATTGAGAGAGGTCTTCGCGCATGAGGAGATCCAGGATGTCCATTATCTCGCGGGTGCGGAACCACGTGCGCCATGATGGGGGGAGGATGGTGGCGTAGAGGTCAGGTGATCTGGTGTAGAAATCTAGGATGTGGACGCCGCCGCACAGGGTTTGCAGTAGGCGGGAGGTGGTTGCGAAGTTTAAGAGGGATTCTACGTAGGCGTTTGCATCGGTGAAGTCTGGGGGAAGGGGAAGGGGCGTTTCGGGGCCCATGGTTATTTTTTTTCTTTTTGCTAAGGGGAGTTGTGGTAGGGAGGATTATGTAGACGCACAAATGTGGGTGTTGTGAATTATCTGATTCGACCGCATCGGGAAAGTGGTGGGCTGTGGGGAACGATCGGGGTGGATTCGCGCAAATCACCGACCCATGGCCCGTGCGCAAGCTGTGTGGCTTGGGCCTGGGGTGAACCGTTGTCCCGTGTAAGTCGTCATGGTCAACACCACCTCCTACCCGAATCGCGTGTTCTCGCTCCTCACTCTACAACTTCCATACTACAACACTCGACCCCCTTCACCATGATGTCTACCTCCACCGAAGAAGACCCCTTCCTCCAAGTCCAAGCGTAAGCCACCCATCCACCCTCACTACTCCCTCCAAAGCTAACTCCCCCCCAGCGACGTCCTCACCACCCTCTCCACCACCCGCCCCCTCTTCACCTCCTACCTCCGCATCCGCTCCTCGGCTTCCTCCCCCTCCTCCCCCGAACTCCTCGAAGCCCGCGCCGAGCTCGAAGCTCCCCTGCAGGACCTCACAACCGACCTATCAGACCTCATCGAAAGCGTCAAAGCCATCGAACACGACCCCTACCGCTTCGGCCTCGATATTACAGAAGTATCCCGCCGCCGCAAACTCGTGCACGATGTCGGCAAAGAAATAGAATCCATGCGCGCGGAGCTCCAACGCACGGTTCAGGAAGCGAAATCCACAAATGGGGATTATTTACCTGACCCTGACGCGTTCGAAGACGAAGACGGGTACGCGATGTTTGAGCAGGAGCGCCAGACGGAGATGATGGCCGAGCAGGATGAGCAGCTCGACGGTGTGTTTCGCACTGTGGGGAATCTACGGCAGCAGGCGGATGATATGGGGAGGGAGTTGGAGGAGCAGGGGGAGTTGCTGGAGGATGTGGATAATGTGGCGGATAGGGTGGGGGGCAAGCTGCAGACGGGGATGAAGAAGGTGGGGTATGTGATACGGAAGAACGAGGATAAGTGGTCGAGTTGTTGCATTGGGGTGTTGATTTTTGTGCTGATTTTGCTGTTGGTGCTGCTGTTGGTTTTGTGAGGGGTGGGGGGGATGCGCTATGGTGTACTGGCTATGGGGTGTGTGTATGGATTTCTTGGCTGGCAGGTGGAAGAGGGGGCTGCGCCATGGGCTGTGACACGGTACTGCTTGGTGCATCTTGATCGGGATCGAATGCACGCGCAAGGAGGATCCAAGCAGAAATCCCGCAAAGAATATCGAGCTAAAACTCACGCAAGGAAGAACGAGATGAATCGCACGTAGGGCGGTTGCATAAGAGCCGTCGGCACGGAAGTGAGGATATGCGCCGGCATAATGAAGCGGTTGACAGGGAGATGCCGAGAACCTGGGAACGAGGAATGCACGCTATTGCGATGCGCTCCCGGGCAATACCCAGCTACCACAAGTTGCTGGGGAATTAATCACCACGCTGATGCAGGATAATCAGCGTCAGGCTGTATGAGTACGCAAGTAGATGTAGGATTAGTACCAATAGGAAGAACGAATATTCCCGTTCTTATCGAGACTGTTACCTTTCACTTTCACTTCAAAAATGCAAGCTACTCCCTTGCATACATCTCCCGTCGTAAATTCCACCATACATCCCAGTCCCATATCGCGCTAACATCCCCTCCACCTGAGACACCACCAGTAAGAGCCCCGCCTTCAGCCTCAATTCACCGGCTACCAACCCCCCTGCTCGCTTCCCAGAGCCGCATTCCTCACTCTTCGAGATGAGCACCCACGCGCGTCGTGTCTTTCCCCATGAACTACCATCTCTCTAGCACCTCCTCTCCATGGCTCGTTCCAGCGACAGCGAAGAGAGACCCACTGCGAAATTTCAAACTCGTTCACGCAGACAATGCACACTGTTAGGAATCAGAGCTCTGTTGATCGTGCTTTTCTTTAGCGCAGTGGTGTGTATAGCTACGCAGTCATGGGTTGACTTTCAAGAGGAAAGATTAACGACGGCTGTGGCGGATTTTTTGATGCCGTTTTCGGTAGGTATTTACACATCTCTTTCTCTCTCTCTCTCTCTCTCTCTCTCTCTCTCTCTCTCTCTCTCTCTCTCTCTCTCTCTCTCTCTCTATCTATCTATCTATATATGTGTGTCTGTGTGCTTAGAAACACATTCAATGAGCACTGCACAAACTCACATCAGCCAGGCCGGCTGCTCACTAGCCTACATCATCTTGCACAACATAACGTCTTTCAAGATGATCACATGGAAGCACCAGAGTGGCAGGCGGGTACAAGAGCAGAGAGCCGTGTCGTTCATGGTGCGGTATGCGGCGATGCTGTGTGCGACGTGGTTGGTGGCTGTGGGGTGGAATATGATTCTTGTGGCGAGGAGGCCGGTGTGTTTACCTGAGGAAAGGGGGGTGAGGAGTTGGGATGTTGGGAAGGTTTGTGTGGTGGGAAGGGTGGGGATTTCGGGTTCGGTGGTGGCGTTGTATGTTTATTCAACGAAAGATAGGTATTATGCTGATGATGGGGTAGGATGGCTTCGTGCGCGCTGTTTGGGATGCTGGCTACTGTTAGTCGGCCCTTTGAGGCGCATTTGCTGTGGTCTTTACCGGGTCGGGTTTTAAAGGCTATACTCGATGCTTCGCGCAGGACGTCTCCTTCGCACGGCTCGTCAGTGGCATCAGGGAGGCGGTACCGGAGATGTCTCTCGTTCTCCACTCACCAGAATAAGCCCTCGACAGATTTGGGTCCTACCGATCCGATACCCACCTCCGCCCCTATATTTTCCCCTCCAGACCGATCTCGAGGTCTCGAAGTAATCACTTCAAACGCAAACCGATCGCAACCAACATTCTTCAACCCAACCCTCTCAAAATCAACACCTCATCTACCACTTCCCCCACGGCTAGCTCCTATATACCTCCCTCCAGCTCAATATGCTCCCTCCGCCTGGCGGGCAGTCCACCCATCTTCTTTCGGCTCATCGCCCATGGCTTCTCGCAATGGAATTCTGGTGGGATTTCAGGGGTCACAGTACCGAACACGATACTCTCGATCTTCAATTAGTCTGACAAGACCGCATCGGCTGAGTGTGGCAATTCCGGTGGGTAGTGCGAGTGTGACCACGAGTGAGAGAAGTGCGAGTCCAGAGAAGAGGATAAGACGGGGTGACGATGAGCCAGCTGAAGGAATTGAAGTAGTTTCACAAAGAAGGAAGGCGCATACGAGACGTGTTTCAGCGCCCGAGGGAAATGTGCAGGGAACATGGAACTCAAATGGGAGCGATGCAGATAGATCGGGAAAGTTAGATGGGGTAGATGTCAGAAGAAGGTCTTCTGTTGAAGTAGAGACGAGAAGGGGTAGTAAAAGTGAAGCAGGTGGTGAGCAGATTCATCGAGTGAGGAAGGTGCGATCGGATGATCTAGTGAGGCCACCAGTTCCAGCAAAAGCAGTCGGTAGAGCTGCGACCACACGAATATTACATAGCGAAGAAGCAGTAAGAAAAACGGACAGAGGCATTGGGACAAAGCTAGAGAGGGATAGGAGATTGACCTTCGATGAATTGAAGAATAAGCCATTGCCCCGGATTGCGGCTCTTTGAGGTGAAGGAGGACCTTTCAGAAGACTTAGTCGTAACGTGGTTTTTCGAATTAGAAATGATTTTAGCAGGTCACGTAAGGCCTTCTCATGGGATCAATGTCCAAGGAAATCCTGACATTCTGTATTCGATCTATCCCAAATTCTATAAACAAACTCATTTTCCATCAAAGACCGGACCTCTTCCAGCCTCCTTCATCATCTCTCGACCCTTCTGCAAAGTATCTTTCAGGCCGTTTTTACAATCTTTCTCCACATACTTGCCTGAAAAAGTATCCTCCATTTTGTCAAAATACTCCTGACCCAGTTGCGGACATATCTTGACATCTTGCAAGAAGCTACCAGGATCAAACCCCCATACCACCAAATCCTTCGTCATCTCACGGATATCGTTCTCGCCAACATACTTCCCATGGCGTGCTTTCGCAAGCAGTACTCCCATAGTCATGAAATCGATCAGAGCGCGGCCCTGCCATATTTGGAGGAGTTCGGTCGTGTCTTCCATGTTCGGCCTTGAGAACCTCTCATTGATTTGCAGGCTATTGAGCACTCCGAACCTTTGATGCAATTCCAGGTAGGGTTTGATACGTTCTCGCAATTTGGTCTTGACGGTTCTACCCCATAGCCATCCCCGTTCCCTTGTGATTCCATCATCTAGGTCTCGGACGATTTCCCGAGAAACTTCCAAAGCGGTCGACTTCTCGTCATAATATGCGTCTGCCTCACAGGCTAGATACCCAACAGCGGTGTCGAATGCAGACTGGATCCCACGACGGAAGTTTTCGAACAGTTGCGGTCTACCTTCCACGGGTTTGCGATCCGGATTACGCCATTTCAAGCCTTTGGCGGATTCCCATGCTGGGTGATCAGGTTCCCATTTCTTGAGATTCGACTCGATCCTCGTGGCCACATCTTTAAAGGCCATGAGCTCATCGTCGTAGATGAGCTTTACACAACCGACTGTCTCGCACCACTTGTCTAAGTTTTCTAGGTTGATATCGTCCAGCTGTAATAAGGAAAGGGCTCTCTTCAGCTCGTGGCATTGAGTTTGAGTTACTTTGGGGCGGCCGAGCAAGGGAACGCCGAATCTGCAGACCTCTCCGAGAGCGAGGATGTCGATGATGGTACTCCTATGGTTGTACAGCATGCGATATTCATCAGAATGCAAGTCGATAATGATCAGAGAGTCTGAATATGACGTTTTAAGTTGTTGTGTGGGGGCTGTTGGCCGACTTTGTGTTTTCGAGCCTTGGTCTTTGGCGTCCATCGTAATAGCAGCAATGGTGAGTTTCTTGTGGATGGAAAGGCTCTCTTTGTTGATGTTGATGTTGATGCTAACTTCTATCGACCTTGGGGAGCGCTTTATATACTGCACATGAGTTACCCGTTTCAGCTGCGCAATGGTCACTTACTGATTCATTCTTTGCGCACCTAATCTGTGTCAATGCTCTTTGAAGAGTCAGAGGGGTGGATCATGTCACAGATTGCGGGGTATGGGCATAGGGCGTAATGCTATCCGTGGCTTGTGTTTCATGTTGGCTCATATCTTCGGTACCCTGCTTCAATACGGGATTCAGTGTGGGTCTTTCGTATCTACTACAGCCGCTTAATTATTACAAATACCATTTCACTCTTCAGAGTCACTGTAGTATTTTGAATTCTAGGGATTAGATGAACCAATGGGGCTGCAACGCAATTGTGTTCTGCCAGCAGTGTTTGACCTGGTCATTAGCCCTGGCACCACGAATAAAATACCGCATGTAGCCCACAGAATTCCAAGTTATCATTCTATCCCTCGATGCATACATTTCGAACCAATTATCAACGCCTAAAAGAGACGATATTACTTTCGGAAAGCTAGACGCCTTTACTCCCACGTTCCAAGAATCCGGATCCCTCGCAATTTGAACCTTACCCATATCCAAACCGTACTCAACCATATTCTGCAGAAATGCACAAAGCTCCATCTGGTCGAGGAAACCAGAGCAGAGGACAAAAGAAAAGGTCTCCTGTACCGATTCAAGGAGACACCTGAAAAGAACTCTCTTTGAGGATATCAAATACCTGACTATCCACCATTCCTTGTTTACGTTTGAACTTTCGCCGCGCTTTGCGTGTCACTTTCCCGGATTCATATCGGCAAGGGTCTTGCATGGGAAAAGAAGGGAGATTTGAAGGTCCTTGTACTCCTTGAGAAACTCAAGAATACTCGCACGGTCCTCGGGAGTGGGCTTCGTCTTGTAAGCCTTGAGTTGTTCCTTCAGGACGTGAGGTTGTCATTGGGGAGTTCTGAAAAGCTCTTGGGCATACTGGAAACTTTCGGACGTCCACGTGTCAAGATGCATGAATGACATGTAAAACACGTCGCGGGTGTTCCTACGGATATGGGCCAGAAGCTGGGGAAGTTCCTTGTTTGGAGGTAACGTTTCTGCTTTTGTGGCCCTTTCGAGCTTAGGCTCTGGTTTCAAGAAGTTGTGCTTTAACTCGTCATGCTTTCTTCGAATCCTCTTAAGCGCTGCCAGTATCACTCGAAGCTCGTCCCTGTGGATCAGAGTTTCCCCATTAACCTTTCTGGACCAGGAATTCATCTCCTCAGTCAATCACTTCTCTCCGATCTTTTTGAGGTCGAATTTGTTCAGGGTGTAAGCAAGTTCTTGGATCGCCCGGCGCAAACGTTCAACGCCGTCTCTCAAAATTGGGACGAGGTCATCGTCTTTGTAAACGGTATCTCCGATCGTCGATTGAAACCCCGACCTTTCGTAAGAGTGGACAGGGTTACGAACCATTCTTGATAAATACCCGTTAACCGTGTGGGCTTCAATCAGTAAGAAGAATCCGTATTTGCAGATTTCGATGAATAGCAAGAAATCCACGATGAGCGGGTTTTCTTTTGACAACATTTTCTCTTCTGTCCCATGGCGATGGGTGGAATCTGGTAGAAGAAACAGTGCTCTTCTGGTAGCTCGGACATGTTAGATAGAGTCTATGGTATCCCAAACGATCCGAAGAAATATAGCGGTAAATTTAAAATGGTGAGTTGGTGAACTCAAAAAGTGATGGTATGGTCCTGAGAACAAGATTATATGTACTGTATCTGAGTCATTCCCTTCCTGCAGCGCATTGATGTTTTGTCGTAAAGACTCGTCGCATAAGTAGTCTACGTCGGCACCTGCCGTGAGACTCATTAGGAGGGACCATGCGGCTGTGGTAATGACACTGTCAGAGCTTTGACATCCATTGATGTCAAGTGTAAATTGAGTAGCCTTATGGCGGCCACCGCTTCCTGTAAATTAGATTGCACTATGGTTCGGAAACAAAACGAGCCTTATGTTTAAGAATGTACCCTCTACAAGAATGAGGACAGTATGAACGATCTATAATGGTGTTGAAGGCCCGATCTATACTTGGTTCTATTTTTTGAGATTGCATGTCCCCTATAAAGAGTTATCTAGTAGCGCCAGATTCATCCTGAAAGTATCTCAGTACTGGAAATGCCAGAAAAAGGTATCGCATCTACGAAATCTAAAGCATCCCTGCGACACCGATGCTCCCTTGCGAAGTATGATACTGCTCGTTTGATTGACACATTGTGTCACCAACCGTGCAGAATAGAGTGACTGGATAGATGACTAGCATCACAATGGTGCAACATCACGTATACTTTCACGATCGATTCGCAATAGCTTCTCACGCTATCCCTTCTCGGCAACGCTTCGGTTTACTCATCTTTTGTGTAACTTCTTCATTTCGCGGTTCAACACTAGCCTCCTAGGTCTCCGCGCCGCACTCAAGAGTTGATACCTCCATCATCTTTTCCCGAAGATTGCAGATGCATGTATCCCTAGACACATTGATGGCTCCTTGCCGCGACCTGCATAATCCACCGCATTAAGCCACCAACTTCGCCATTTATCACTCATCCGCCCATACATAGCCCTGTGCCACCCAATGAAACACCCCCAATATACCACACCACCGCACCGCATCACTGCAGTTTCTTACAAATTCCTCGCTCCCGGCCTCGGTCCAACCTACGGATTCCGAAGCGATATGTACGATGGCGCTCGTAGGTCCGACCCCGCTAGCCTTGTCCGGCCAAAGCCAAGAAAATGCACACCTTTTCGCACACAAAAGCGCAGCACTAGTCCTATTCGAGAATGGCTCTCCCGAGGGCGTATCGGAGTTAGAGGGGTGTGTGGGGCGTACAAAGTACGGCGGGGGCGGCGTGATGAGGCCATCGGAGAGGGGTTTAACATCATGGGTGGAAGCTCGTTGCCGCTGTTGAGCTGTAGCATGATTGGGACGCAAATACGACGTGGAATACTGTATAAAAACCCGGTCGACGCACGCTTTCGACTCATCAACAATACCCGCAATTGCCTTTTACGTCCACAAAGAACGGTCGTAGCTCCCCACTTTCGCAACAACTACTCATCTATAAGTAAGTACCACCACATATCCCTCCTCATTCCTAAACCCTCAACCTCCTTCCATCACACTACCCTCCCATCACCATCCTAACACCCCTCACAGCCACTATGGCCCCAATCAAAGTCATCTTCGGCGCCGCCTCCTTCCCCCACTCCTTCTCCACCATCGAATCCCAAACCGCCGTCCTCTCCGCCCTCCAATCGGCTGGCGTCACCACCCTCGACACCGCCCGTCTCTACCCCGGCTCCGAAGCCGCAATCGGCCCCCTCCCAGACCGTACCTCCTTCACCATCGACACCAAAGTAAAAGGCGGATTCGCCCCCGGCACCGCGACCCGCGCCGCCGTCCTATCCGACATCAAAGATTCCCTCGACAAATTGAAAGTACCAAAGGTAGACGTGTTGTACATCCACGCGCCCGATGCGTCTATCCCGTTCGAGGACACGCTGGCGGGGATAAACGATGCGTATAAAGAGGGGCTCTTCGAGCGGTTTGGGATTTCGAATTTCACGGCGGAGCAGGTGCAGGAGGTGTGGGATATTACTGGGGAAAAGGGGTGGGTGAAGCCGTCGGTTTACCAGGGGAATTACTCGCCTGTTGCGAGGCATCTCGAGACATTGCTTTTCCCCACGCTGCGGCGGCTGGGTCTATCATTTTACGCCTATTCGCCGCTCGCCGGCGGGTTTCTCACAAAGTCTGTGGCGGATCTGGATGGCGGGAAGGGGCGGTTTGCGGCGGGGGGGCTGTACGCGAAGTTGTATGATAACAAGGGGTTGAGGGATGGGCTGGAAGCTTGGGGTAAGGTGGCGGAGGAGGAGGGCGTGAGCAAGGCGGAGCTGGCGTATCGCTGGGTGGGGTACAATTCTCAGCTCAAGTCCGAGTTGGGCGATGCGGTGCTGTTTGGGGCGAGTCGCTTGGAGCAGGTGGGGGAGACGGCGGGGTGGTTGGCGAAGGGGGGTTGAGCGAGAAGGCGGTGGCGGGGATTGAGAAGTTTTGGGAGGATGTGAAGGAGTTTGCGCCGGTGGATAATTATGGAGCGAATAAGGCGTAGGGGGTAGGAAGAGGTAGTTGTAGTGCTTGGTTAAAGCGTTGCTATTGATTTATCGATTTATTCTTCTGACAATAAGGGAGCCAGATGCTTTAACACCTCTCCATCCTGCCGACCCCAAGATATTCAATTCAAATCCAGACTTCGGAACCAATTGACACCATCTACTTTCAATCTTCGAACAATTTATACAAGACCCGCACAAATCCAGACATAGGTCTCCCAGCACTATTTCTCTATTCAGATTCAAACGAAATAAGCCCCCCATCAGCCAGCCCAGTCTCTCTTAAACCCTCGCCTTCTCCACCTTCCTCCTCGGCACCTCCTCCCACGCCTCCTCAAACCCACAACTCCTCACCCACGTCGGACCTCCCCCCTCCACACTATCCACCACCATATTTCCCACCTTCAACCACACATCGCCCTTGATGTCAAACCCTTCCTTTCCCTCCCACTCCCTACAAATCCCCTCCCCATGCCTCACAGCTCTAAGCAACTTACTCGCATGCCCATCATCCCCGTAAACCCTCACCCTCGCCACCAACTCCTCCCACCCCTGCAGTCTCCCGTGTCTCCCCGTGTAACCTTTCACTTCGTCGAGAAGTAACGCAGGCGCACCGCGGGAGGCGTACATCGCCACATCTCCTCTAACCTTCCACTCCAACAACCTGATCTTAGACGCATCCGAGAGGGACTCGAGATTCATGAATGCCGTGAAGAAAATCCCAGCGTTGACGGTGTGCATGTAGAAGAAGTCGAACTTCACCTCCCGCTCCGGGCGTTGCGCCGCGGCCGTGAAGCACACAGCTGCGTTCAGGGACTCTGCTGTTTTTTCGCGGAGGAGAGACGCAGAAGGGACGCGGTATTCGCCCGTGAGCGCAACGATTTCCTCGGCGCAGCGAGATAGCACGCCATCGCGGAGTTTATTCCCATCCGACCAGTGGGCGGAAGATGAGATTGTGGGATCTGCGCGAGCGCGCGAGATCAATTGCATCATGGCCGGGATTTTCTTCCCAGTGGCGGCGTTCTGCCTCGCGGCTTTCTCAGCCCCCAGGAAGAAGGGAGCCATGTAATTATCGTGCACCGCTGCTTGCGCCAGTGCCTCCGCGATGATGGCCGGTTGGCGGAACTCGACGCCGAAACCGAGGTGGATAAGGGGATGCAGGAACCCGGCGAAGAGTCTGACGAGCATGTCGTCGGAGCGGGGATCCCCCTTGAAGAGCGTCTCGTTGAGGACGGTTTCCCATCCCTTGGAGGAGATTTCCTCGCGGAAGAAGTGCAGGAAGTCGGGGTAGTGTTTTCCTTTTCCGAGGTAAGTAGCGAACTTCTCGGGGTCGTGCATGGCGGTTACGATGGGTTTGTTTGGTGCGGTGAGATGGCGTTGGTAGGAGAGGTTGTTGGTGTAGGCCTGTTTGATTTCTGGGGGGGTGGCGTTGAGGGCGTAAAGGGTGAGGAGGTGGTGGGCGATGTGGTCCTGGTGGACGTTAGTTGGGAGTTATTCTGGGAGGGAGAGGAAGAAACGCTTGCTTACGTGGAAGCCATCGGCGTTGAAGAAGATGTGGTGCTTGTCGTGGTTCTCTTGCAAGAGCTCGCTCGTGAGTTTCACGGTCTCCTTTCGAGACCCTTTCACGTAGTACTCTGGCGATAACTCCGTCTCCAACTTGATCGTGCTAGCAGTCGCCATCCCTCTTATTAAGATATTTCTCCCTGTTGTCCTGTAGAATTGTTGAGATACTCGCGGTGCAATCGCTTTGTTCAGACCAATAGCAGTGAATCCTACAGCCGAAGCAACGACAGCAGCTGTCTTTAAGTAGACAGGCCGACGAGCGAACATGAGTATAGTCATATGCCGACAATAGGTGTGTCAAGGCCTAGAAGAAACTCGTTATATAAACATGTACATCTCCATTTGCTGCTGATCCATGCCGATGCTCGACGTAAAGCGGGTGGCGCTAACGCGGGGAAGGAAGCTTTAGCCGTCTTGGGCAACCTCGGAGGTCGGAGGTCGAACGCGCGAGACGCGAGGCTTAGTCACGAGAGTGCGATGGATCGTGGTTCGCTATGTTTTTCGTACTAGGGCACTTGTAAGTACGGTCGACTCGTACGAAATGAGAGAATGCGGGCGGCTAAGAGTGGGTAACAGTGAGCCGGTGCCTGGGGTGTGCAAGTCTGGAGCTCTAGATGACCAAGCTGTTAGGCAGCTGCAATGAAATGTAACTTGAAAGCTGTCCTCATTGAATATTAGAAATAAACTTCGGTGCGTTATAAGAGCGAGATGAGGTAATGAGAGAAGTAGAGCAATGTTTCAAAGCTTACAATAAAAACATGAGAGTCGAAGGACTAGATGATACTGCCAAATAATTTGCTAAGGCTACGAGGTCCACTCATACAACCACTTCTCGTACTACCTCCCAGACCATCTAAATGTAGTCTAGGCATTTACCAAACTCTGAATATGTGGCCGTCAGCGACACCAGACTTGGCACCATGCAAACAACGCCGTCCATCGCCATGCAGAACCCCTTAACAATGCCCATAAACCATGACTCCATTCCGAAGCGAAACAACAACTTAATACTTCTTAGCCTCCATTCCCTCCGGCGGCTCCGGTGCAATGAACTTGCTCCCGACACTGTTCCAGTCAGTGCTAAGAACAGTACCACCGCTCTCTTGGTAGCTCTTCATCATAGCCCGCTGAGCATCCTCGCCAGCGCCCTTGTAGAGATGCTTGAAGAAGCGCGAAGTTTCGTCGCCCTCGTAATCATCCTCTTCTCCCAGATCGTCCGCTGCAAGCTTGTCCCAGTTCTTGGCACCCTGCTTGGATGAGGTGGGGTATGAGGGTGCTGTCTCAACGGGCTTCACGAGGTTCTTGACTAGTTCCGTAGTCTCAACTTCGCTGGCCGATTTGGGTTCGTTCCGGAGCTCCCCCTCAAGTGTCTTCCACTTGACTCCAGGCTGCTTCTTTTTCAAGACGATCTCAATCTTGGTGGGTGTGATGCGGAAACTGGATTTCTCAGGGTCGACTTCGGCGTAAAAGGGCAGCAGGTTGTAGTTGAAATCGTTGCCGTTTGCAAGGGGGTAGGTGATGTCCAAGGAGTCCTTCTCGATCTCTACGGTGGCCTTCTCCTTAGGGACATTCTTCGCCAGCAGTGTGAAGGTGACATTCTCGTTGTTCTGATACCAGTCGTGCTTGGGCTTCTCTGTGGGTACTTTGGGTGCGGATGAAGTTGCTGAGGTTGGAGCGACTGCTGAGTCGGCAGTAGGTGCCTTCGCAGCCGACTCACTCACTGCCTTGGGAGCCGGCGTTGTATCCACTTCAATTTCAGGAACTTTCACGGCTGTCACCTTCCTGCGCTCATCGTCTTCCGGTATGCCCTCCAGCTTCTTCACGATCTTGCTCTCCCATATAGCCAGTGTCTTCTCCTTATCGTCCATTTGCTTCACGATGTCGAGTACGAATTGTGCGTTGGCATACTGGCCCAAGAAGAACAGTGCTATCCCTCGGCGGAGCTGTGAGTCCTTAATAAGCTCTCGACGCGCCCGCTTGTGAGCCAGTACGACGGCCTTCTCAGCATCTGTGAGGGCCTCTGGGTATTTGGACGATCGTTGGTAGGCGGTTGAGCGTTTGATGTAGTAGTCGACAGCACCGGGACTCTGCTCAATTGCTTTGCTATAGTGCTCGATTGCCTCGTCGTACTTGCTGGCGGAGAGCGCAGTTGCGCCACGGGCTGCGTGGTCCATAGTGGGGTTTGGTCTCTGCGCAGTTGCGTCCAGTGGGTGGGTCGAGTAACGGAAGAGCCAGAGGAGCTGTAGGAAAGAAGTGCAGTGTAGAGAGATTGAGTAAGAAATAAACAAATAAAGTAGCTGCAGCGTTTGGTGGAATCGATTGTAGTCTGCCGTGCTTGTGGAAAGTTCCATGGTCGTAGCTCCCCCGCAGGTGCCTGATGACTAACCCGAAGTGGATCCTTGGACCCCCGTCTGACCCAACCCAACGGACTCGCCGCCTAGTCTATTCACCGTTCCAGCGATCAACATTGGACCCAGGTCACGAGGCATAGCTTCACTGTGAGGAACTTCAGCCTAGGGCGGGTCAATTGTTGTCGCCGGCCATCTTCCCAAGGTTGCTGCCTTAGTACATTGCAAAGGCGCCCTTCTGAGGTACCGAGGCAGACCCTTTGTGTTCCCTTCGCGCCATAGACAATCGTCAATCGTGGCTGTTGAACGCATGCGCCACACTTTGTCTATTGCTCATTGTTTCCCTGGAAGATTGCTGTCGACATGCATTGATAGCTGCCATGTTACATCTTCTATCACTGGCGGCGGCTCTCCCGCTTGCCGTGGCTTCAGGCATCGCCGAATGGCAGAAACCCCTTTCAAAGTCACCCGGCGCTGAGAACTGCGGACGAGGCGGCAAATCGATTCACATCGGCACCACCTTCACCTTCCATGTTAGTTCTACTGTTCAATAAGAAACATTCGTCCTACTGACTCCACCAACCCAGATGAACGGAGACTGGCGCTACTACCTCACCGACTACTTCCCCTCGGACTGGCACTGCAACACCGGCGTACTAACCCCCCTCCACCTCGACGTCCTCTACGACATCACCAACCGAATCGCCCCCATCGAATCCGACCCCTTCTCCAAAGGCAAACCAAAGGAGCCCAAAAACCAGCAATCCTCCCTCATGATCACCATCCCCACCAACACTGAAACCGACGGGCCCCTTGTCCTAGAGCCCGAACCAGGCTGGAAACTATTCCACCACATGGACACCAGCATCGACATCATCTGGACGCCTACCAAGCAGCCGGGGAGGAAATTGAATGTGACGTCCATGCATGTTGAGCGCGGCGTGAAACTCAGTGAGCAAACCGCTCCCGTGAAAATCGCCCTGCACCACCCGTATATCCACGTGCCGCACGACGTCTACGACTTCCTAGCTCGTATCGCGAAACCCCAGCCTTTCGACATGGGTCGAGGAATGGAATCCGTGGATCTCGTCAGCTGCAATGGGACGGCGGCGTATCCGAATATCCATCTTAATCTTGAGGGAGGAGCGCAGCAGCTTATCGTCAAGCCTTCTCAGTATGTTCTCCGTGTGAGCAAGAGTCTGGGTGGGCCGTTTGTCGATAAGTGCGTTTTTCTTGTTAAGCGCGGGGTGGGGAGTTGGAGGTTGGGTGGGGGGCGTGGAGGGGTAGGAGTGTGTGGTTTGATTGGGCGAATGCGAGGACGGGGTTTACGGCGTGAGAGGAGGCGTTGGGGGGCGAGTGGAGATACCCTGGTGTTGCTTTTTGAGGGGATGGACACTTGTTTGCAGTGTGAGTAGTGGTCCTGTGACTATGATGCGCTGTATGTATTCTTTTATATATAATATATAATTGTGACGAGAAACTAGGACGAACGTCTTTGAAAACAGTGACTAGGGGTGAGATAAACTCTGGGATTAAGTGGAGGAGTGTATGATGCGAAAATCATAGAGTGCTGGATATAGCCATCCTTGCCACTGTCCTAATATGCTCTTCAATCTATCATTCATTCTCTTCATCCCTATAGCTCCTATATGCTGTCTATTTTACTGTGTCTTTGTTGATAAATATTTTACAAGTTATTTACCATTGAGCTGCTATCTTTACGATCCAGCTAGGTCCTTTACCACATTAACACAGCTGCTACGAAAACCACCTCGAACCCGTGAAAGGAGCAGATAACCAATTTTATCATGACAATTCACAATACCCCAACTCCGATGTGTATCTGAAACAGGAAAAGCAGATCATTCCTCATCAAGCTCCAAAGGCACGCCCAACCCCGCAAGTATATCATCCGCCCTGTCAAAGATATCCGTCCCTGGGATCCCCTTTTCCGCCCGCACCTCCCTCGTAATGATTTCTATCTTCGTGGAGAGTACTTCCGCCGCCCATCTAAGCTCCTCACCCGAAGCATTCAAAAAACCCACATCCTGACCATTCAAACTGTTCTCATCATCATCATCTACATCGTCCTCATCATCGTCATCTACATCTTCCTCATCATCATCGCTTCCAACGTACACATCCTCGCTTTCCCCATCCCCTTCAATACCACTCTCCATCCCACTCGCTATATCTTCAATACATCCCGCACATCACCACTTCCCATCTCCAAGATCAAATGATCTAGTCCACCCCGGACACCCATACACACACCTCTGTTACTATCCACTAAATCAGCACAGCCCCTTCTAACAGTAGACCCATAAATACCTGCACATGATGCACCCTACAAAGCGACAGATGTATCCCACACTTCGAGCAAAGCATGAAATACGTCTCCCAAATCAAGACCCTGCATTCCACCGGCCGTGCATGGCAATTCTGACACATCGATTGCAATGTTCCATCTATCTCCTTTTCGCCTGGGATACAGTGTCTTAGGTATGGTGGGGGGTCGGTGAACGGGTTATTCGAGAGGTCCGTGATATAGCCTCAGCAGGTGGTGCAAACAGGGCGGTCGTATCCGTCAAGGGAGCGGAGCCAGGTTTTGCCTGGATCATGGAAGGAGGTGGTGGTCCAGCAGATGTTGCAGATGTGGTCGAGTTCGAGGAAGTTGAGGAGGGAGGAAAGCCATTCAGCGATGGAAGTAGGGGGTGAGGGGGGCATGGTGGGGGTGGTAAGGGTGAGGATGGAGTAGGGTTTTATGTGTTGGTAGGTTGGGGGTGATAATCGTGAGGGGGTCTTGGAAGGGACTGTGAAGAAGGGAGATGTAATTGTGTTAATTCATGGGGGAGCGTGAATGTTTGGTGTGAGTGGGAGGTTAGATGGTCATTAGAGGCTGAGTCACTAGGAAGGCTTGGTGGAAGGGGTTAGAGAAGACTTCGAAGAAAGACGGAGCTGTTGGATTCCCGTCATACTAGACTGTTTTCATTGCCACGCAGTCTTGATGTTATTTATATTGCAGTTGAATGATAGAAAATGGCTGTCGCATACTGCTATACGCTCTCGTGACGCAATGTAATGCATCTCACATGTCATTCACTACAACAGTCATCGTCTGATGGAACGTTTAGCTATATCAATCCAGTCACTGACAGTCAAATTTAAATCTGCACTCGGTTAGCACTGACTTCTATCCGTGGGGATTTACCGCTTTGACCTTAAGTGTCTTGTGTTTTGTGGATTCAACAACTATCCATCCATAATATCATTCTGACGAAGGACTAAGAGAACAGGCAGGGAAGGAGTTGTGATAAAGCAAGTTTTCATGTCGAATGAAAAGTTCTATGATACAAAGATACATTCATTACAGGTAAAGAGAGTATTTATCCAATTTAGTCATGACCCGAAGATTCCCTCTCAATCCTTATTGCTCTCCACCGTACCAGCGGGGATATCTTCCCCCTCACCATTCCCAACCGGATAAGGAAGATATGATTCCAAGCTTCTAGGTCCGTTGAATGCTCTACGTATGATACGAGCCCTTTCCACGACCGACCGCCTGGTCTGTTCCTCACCTCGTTCCTTTTCCCAAATTGCCCAAGCGTTATCAAATTTCGAACAACTTACCTTCGCCAAAGCTACGAGGGCCTCGTCTTGAATCTTATCCTCACCCGCTGCGATTTTCTGGATGCAATTCCTGCAGCGCATCGCACCGTCTCCGAGATCAAGAGTTGCAAACACCATGCACTTGTCTGCGCATCTTTGCAGCTAAACTTCTCTTAGTGTATATTCCAACAATATTCATAACCTTAATTCATACCTGAAGATTTTGTTCTTTTGTGGCACAAATCTCAACATTGGCCACACAGGTAGGACAAAGCATGTATTTACCGGTTTTGAAGAATGTGCACCATTCCCCTGGTCGGAGACTGCAGTAGGGACACGTCTTGTACCGTTTCCCGTCGAAATCGCGCTCAATTGACAACAACTTCATGATAGCCTTTGGTGAGTCTTTGAAGGAATAGGAAGATTCTTTAGAACATTCAGGGCAGACGGGTCGATTATAGCCATCAGTCGCATGTACGAGGTGGTTTTTGGGGTTGCCCAAGGTTTTAGTATCCCAGCAGATGTTGCAGATGTGGCTCCAGTCGAGATTTTTGAGCCCTTTCTCTTCGAGAAATTTTTTGATGATTGCCGGGGGTCTATCTTCGTTTGCCATCGTGTACTTCGGTGTATGCGCTTAGAAAAGGTAATGGGTGAGGGTGATAGACTGGGGGATTTCGTGCAGATCTAATGGTTTATATATGTGGTTTGGAGCAATATTACTCATTCGCGGGAGATCATCGGAATCGGTGCTTGAGTAAGACCTATGTGACTCCGTTCCGTCATAGTTCCATGAAACAGTTGTATTGTGAGCCACAAGATGGGTATCCTCTTCAGGTTGAGTCACTAGGGAAGGCTTGGCGAAGGGGGTCATACAGGTATGGTAAGCATCTTTATATTTTAGATAGAATACCGGACGAAAGAGATGAGCATTAAGTTTGTACAACATCAAGATACCGGTTAGTACGAAGCAGTCTTCACGGTAGTCGCACTGCAGTGGTTCAGTAGGAAATAGTCATCCAGCACTGCTATGCACCCTTCTGACCAGATCCGTTACGTTATATCTACGATTTTGCTCCATGCACAATGTTCTGGTCAGTTCAATCACAACGGTTGAGATCACAAGCACCTTCCGATTCGCCTTTCGACAGTACTTGCTCCCATCCGTAGATATTAACCTCATCGCCAGACTGATAAATTCCAACGAAGAATATAACAGACTCAAATTGATTGTTCTACAGATTTTCAAGGTGAAATTCCAGCCACATCATAAAATTACTTGCCCTGAACAACAAATGCTCTCCTTGCTTCTCTTTTGCAAATTGATAGGGACGAACAGAGCCTTTATTCCTCTTCACGTCCAAGGCGATTCAGACAGTCCCATGTTGTACATTCTGGCTGATCTGGATACGTTCGACCTACACGACAGCCTCGCCGTGGCTTGTAATAGTGGAGCCAGCATTGAAAAGGCGCTCTGAAATAATAAAATTCTGCGCTTGCATGCAGTCATCAAACTTCAGCTTGATATCTTATTCAATGGATTTCCTTATTGGCATCCTGGCTATCGATCTAGATAAAGACGTAATTTCAACTAATTTATTGAGCTCTTTCACGTGTAGAGAATCAAGCGACCGATGAGCAGGCATTCTGTTCGCGAATTACGATGTGCATATCAAGATTTGTTGCACGCTTAAAAGTCTTTTTTTAATTTATAGTCCACACAATATCTAGGACAGCAAATAGCATCACAGAATGTGCCTGAGTGTTTTGCGTTAGTCCCAGCTCTGCGCTGTCTCAGCTCAACACTATTGAGTAAATCAACGTATGAATTACATCCGACCTCGGGACCTCGTCTCCATGTCACGTGCCTGAGATGAAGGTACAACCATGTGCCCAGGCAATGCTACATCTCTCATGAATACTACCAAACTGTGATTTTAAGCAATATCAATCAAATATTTAATGATTTCTTCCTCAACATGGTGTTCAAATTTCACACTGTAACTAAAACGGAGGATCCGATGGGTTTTATTGCAGTTTCCAGAACGCGCGAGCCATATATGTGGAATTATAATTTACATGGTCCAATACAGAAGCTTTTCTATGAGATAGGAAATACCAAATATATAAGATTTGAGAGAAAGAGAAATTCCAAGTCAACCACTCCCGATCAATAAGAAAAGTTTGCATGCATACTCACAAAATTCCCAGCCCATCCATTCTGTCATACCAGAAAACAATTTACCTGCTAAGCTCCTGGAGGATTTGATGCTTCTGTGCTTTCTTTTCTGCCTCCTTGGCATTTATTCCCAGCGCTTTACTCATCTCCATCCGTATGTACCTTTCGCCTGCAAGCTTTCCCTCCTCGCTCTTTGTTCTAACGGCGTTCTCAAGGCAGTCTGCACAGTACCAACGGGAATTTCGCATCTCGTGTTCGATATTCGTCCGGTCCTCACAAAGGCGCCTTCCACATTTGAAGAACTAGTCAATGATTAAAACTGTCTTTGTTGCCTGTAAATTCAAGAACATACTTCAATGAGGCCGCTGGGATCTTGATCCTCTCCGTACAATCCATAGAAGGCACATTCGTAGCACAGCCGATGTTTCATATTGCGTACCTCGATGCGACACTTCCCTGGGCGAACTCTGCAATAAGTGCACATGTGAACTTTGAGATCACCTTCTTCCTTGATGAGGGGCAGCTTTGTTCGAATCTCGTTCCGTGGGTTTGGGAAAGTGATGAGCCACCAGGTCTTCAAGCAATCTTTGCAGATACGCCGCTTCTCACCGTGAAAGGTGTGTCCAAAGTGTTCCTGTTCTTTTCTTTCAATCGTTTTCCAGCAATTATTGCAGAAATCATCGTGTTTGAAGCCGGGGCTGACGCTTGGGGTTGCGCTGTAAGGGTCGGTTTTGCGGCGAGACATGTTCTCTGACAGAGTTTCCTTGACAGAGTAATGTGTTTCTTGGGAAATCAAGAAAGGGTTTCATGAAAAGTGGTGTAGTTAGATAAATGATTTCTTGGGTCTGGTGGACTTTCATATGCCGCCTTAGCTGAAATTACTCATACTTCAGGACTATACCGTATGAATCCAGAGAATATATGATTGTAGTACTGTGAGTGTGTTTCACTGACTAACATATAGTGGAATGACATAATTGACATCGAGCAGAGTTTGAGTCATATCACACGTGTGACAAGGAAAGCTAGAGCCATATAGTATGTGCCTGGAGAAAACCTATAGATTCATAATCTAGTTAGCAGCATATTGACCTCCTCATTTCCGAAGTATTCTACGGATGTTAGATCCATGAGTGAGGTAGAACTTTTAACTTTAACTTTCGTTTCGTGTACTTCGAGATCATGGTTAGTCTTCCAATCGTTATCTTAGCCTTACGTTTACAGCCAGAATCTATCCACTCTGGTTCTTCAAAGACCTTTCAAGCCATATAGTGTCATAAAATTTAACAAAGATTCCTTTTGGCCACCTTGAGTGGCCATAGGATTCTCAATTGTCTAAATTAAGACAGACACGCCTCCATGAACGTTGCGCTAGATATGCTAGACGACAAGTCTTACGATTTGAGAGCCAACGTAAACAAGAAACCACCTAGAGGGAAACCGCCCATCAGAACGGCACCTCCATTATATTACCCCGCCATTTCATCTGAGGCAGAGGCAGACCTGAAGCACTGTGTAACGCTGAATAACTAGTGCCTGATCTTCAGCCGCATTTGGTGACTCACTACTGCTCCATACACTACCTCACGATAGACTATGTGACTCTATTACATCGCAGACATGCAAGCTGGGTTTGGAACATATGAATTTCGATTGTTCCTTCATCTGATATACATGTCCCCCTCACTACTTCCCACCACCCCCATCTGTCCATGCTCCTAGCATATAGCGCTCACGCCTAGGTATTATCTCTGCTTACCAGTCCCGGAATGACCCCTAGCTTTGGTGTTGCACTCGTGTCAAATCCTTCTATCCCCTTCTGTCTTTGATCCTTGAGCTCATCATCGCTATACACCTTCACTTGGTCGCATGCCTTACAACGATACTCTTTACCCTCGCTGATGAGTAACTGTTCTTTCACAAATCGTGGCATCTCGGGTATGGTAGGCAATATTGTATTTTCGTGGCGCTTGATCCTCATGCTTCGTAATTTGAGCTCCCCATCGATTATGTCCTTCTTTTTGGATTCCCACTCTTCGTCCTTGAGTGGCATCACCTCGGGTGCTTTCGCTGTAGCTTTCTTTATCTTTTCTTCCCAATAGGCCCATCTGTCATCAAATTAGTTGACTATCGAGAGAGCGGTATTGAATGGTACGTAATCTTTAGCATCTGTGACCGTGGAGGTGTTTTCATCGATGATAGGCGGTTTATGCGAACTGGATCCACAGCCCGATCTGCTACTGCGCGCTTTCGATTTACGTTTTGGGTCGGGGGCTTTGACGTGCTGGGAGCTAGAGCGTGGCATAATGTAGCTTGGATTCTGAATGATATGGAAGATCGTGTTGAAGAGGAAGATACTGCAGGAAGAACGGCATCTGTACTTAGAAAGCTAGGTGAGCAAGAATCGCAAGGGCTGTTCGAGAGTCATCGATGGTTATCATGTTGTGAATCACGAAGAGGATTGTACTTTGGATGTCTGACTCCTTACCCGTATTACGCACCGGTGGGCAGCTATCAGCGGTCATCGTGAAACATTTATGACTCCCGGATGTTCCACTGAGATTCCTATTACCACGTGATTCTAAAAGCCCTGCTCCAAGGATTGGTATTGGAGGATCTTGCTGATTCTCAACTTCGTCCCAAATATAGGTACTTCTTCGACGGGGAAACATTGATTCCAAGAGGGCCTTCAACACGCCACATGGATAGAAATCAATGACAACTATTACGAAATCTCATCATGCTGAAAGGTCTATATAGCCCCATCAGTGAATAATTCACTGCGATAACAGCTCTCCCCGGCTTCAAAATATGAGTCAAAAGCAAGTGCTAGCAAACCCCTATGAGCAACTTGGGGAAATTAATATTACACTAATGTATATAGATAGAACGATAACAGGCATCTAGGCCACTCTCAACACCAGGGTGCCATCCCAAGAACCTAATAGCTTCCCATCACTACAGGAAGTCCATGGAATATCTATTTTCCCACGCTTTTTACTCTTTCAGGGGCTCATATATTCATATACATACACTCACACACCGCAACGGTAACAATCCTTCCTCCCCTCCACATCGCAACTCATTAATTTCATTCCACACATCTGACAGGTATCTCCTTGGTCCCGGTCCGCAAGCAGCGCCGTTGCCACACCATTTTTAGGATCAATCCACGGATCACATATCATCCGGTGTGCGTATCAAGCCTTTTCTACCTCGTCAAAGGTCAACGGTATATATACATTGATGGGTAGATACCGCACTTGTCGCAACATATATACGGATACACATTTCAAACCTCACCTCATCACCTTCCCAGTCTCCCTTCCCTCTCCCCCCGTTACATAACTCCGTATTTCAAATCTCCCACTGTATCCATACAAGGTGTACCGGACACCACCCCACCCCCATCGCCTCCATCGCTTCGTCATCCCATCTGCATCACCCCCTACCCCCCACTCAACCAGCACCTTTCTTCCCCACCCCCTCCATCGCCATCAATCCCTTCGCCGCCTCACATTTCCTCAACATAAGTCCTCCACCCCTCCACCCCCAAACCAAGCTCACACCGAATTCCCTACCCTAATCCTCCTCGCAGCGTCAAAACCCTCTATATCTCTCTATCTATATCCAGTGCTACACCCGCAATCTTTCTTCCATCCTTTATATATAGAGAGAGAGAAAGAGAAAAAAAAAGAGAGAGAGAGAGAGAGAGAGAGAGAGCGAGAGAGAGAGAGAGACACAAGTGGTATAGTAGTGCTTAGAAATCTATTACTTATGTATATGTATATATATAGCGAAACAAGGGCAAGGGTAAGGGTAAGGTCGATGGGTGATAGTGATGTGAGTGTTGGAAACGAGGTGCGAGGTGTGAGGTGATGTGAGTGTTGGAAACGAGGTGCGAGGTGTGAGGTGAGGTGAGGCGAGGCGAGGGGTATGTATATATATGACTGTGGTTGAGCGGGAGTACGAGGATTAGGTACGGTGATGGGTATGTATAAGGGTGGGTCGTGTGCACACAATTGATTAACGAGGGGATACGAATCATGAGCCAAGCCATGCATTCATCACTATCATATACATGTATGTAGTAAAACAACCCGTCCCCATCGCGGTTACCCATCGTATCCTATCCTTTCCCGGCCAGCTTTCCCACCTCTTTCCCCTCCCAAGCTCGAACCCAAGAATAAAGAAAACGCCACGGCTATGCATAAAACAAATCCACCCTCCCTCTCATCCTCTTTGCCATCCCATCACTTCACTTCACCTCACTTCAACCTTTCACCTTCGTCCCTCCCACCCTGCCCCCCCATCCCCCCAAACATTTGCGCCATCTTAGAAAAATCCGGCATCCCCCCACCCATCCCTCCCATCCCTCCCATCATATTCTGCAACGCCGCCATATCCGGCATACCTCCCGCACCACCACCAGCACCCCCCGCACCCCCCATCATCTGCATAAGCTTGGACATATCGGGCATGCCGCCTCCACCGGGGCCACCGCGTCCAGCACCACCGAGAGAACTCATCTTCTTCTGCATCTCGGCGAGTTGTTGGGCTTTGTTGCGGCCGGACATCATGCCTTGGGCTTTTTGCATGTTTTTCATGTTGCCGCCCATGCGTTTGGCCATGCTGAGGGGAAATTAGCTGATGAAGGAGAGGAAAGGGAGGAGGAGGAGGAGAGGGAAAGCATACCCGCTCATCATCTTGTGCTGCGTGAGGAGTTCTTCTACCTCGCGGACGGTGGTGCCGGATCCGCGGGCAATACGCGTCATGCGTTCGGGCTGGTCGATGAACATTTTGCCGTCGGACTCTAATTCTTTCTCATTCATGCTGTCGCAGATGTAGATCATACGTTTGAGCTTGAGGCCGCCTTCTTCGTCATCCATGCCGCCCATCATGTTGGAGAGACCGGGAATCATACCCGCCATTTTGGAGAGCGGGCCCATCTTCATGATGTTGGAGAGTTGGTCGCGGAGGTCCTTGATGGTGAATTTGCCCTCGGTGATGTGCTTCATGGTGTCTTTTTGGTCGAGCTTGAGCGACTGCACGTGTTCGACGAGACCGCCGATGTCGCCCATGCCGAGGAGCTTGGAGACGAACGGCTCTGGGCTGAAGCGCTCGAGGTCGAGCATGTGTTCTCCGGTACCGAGGAAGACGATGGGGGTGTGGGTTGCGGCGACGGCGGAGATGGCACCACCTCCTGCGGCGGCACCGTCCGTCTTGGTGAGGATGATGGCTCCAAAGTCTGCGGCCTCCTTGAATGCGCGAGACTGCGCTTCTGCTGCTTGACCGATGGTTGAATCGAGGACCATGATCGTCTGGTCGGGCTGCACCGCCTCCTGAATCTGCATCATCTCGTCAAAGAGGTCCTGCTCCTGCCTGTGTCGACCCGAAGTATCCACAATGATAATCTCGAACCGCTCCTTCTTGAACTTGTCCACACCTTCCTTCGCCACAGCCACGGGATCAGTCTGGGTATGGCTTCCAAAGTACGGAATCTTGGCGCGAGTCGCATTCTGCTTCAGCTGGTCGAAGGCACCGGCACGGAAGGTATCGGCGCACACGAGACAGGCCTTGAATCCGCGGGCAGAGTACCACCGCGCGAGCTTCGTACACGACGTCGTTTTACCGGAACCCTGGAGACCGACGAACATGATGACGTTGGGCTTGCCCTTGCGCGGCTTGAAGGGCTCGGCGTGCGGGTCGACGAGCTTGACGAGTTCGTCGTAGACGGCTTTCTGGATGAGGCGCTTCTTGTTGACGCCAGGGGCGAGGTGCTTGAAGTCGACGGAGCGCTTGATGGAGTTGCGGAGGTTCATGACGAGCTTGACGTTGACATCGGCTTCGACGAGGGCGTTGGAGATCTCCTTGACCATGGCATCGAAGGCCTGGGAAAGTTAGCCACGGTGCCATCTACGTAGTTGGGGGGAGTGTATGCGCGCCTTCTCGTCGAGGTTCTGCGACCTCGTAAGGTCGTTGACGGCGGCATTGATGCGCCGCCCGAGATCTTGAAGCACCATGTTAGCGGGAGAGGTGCCGTGGCGGGGTTGAGGTTCAGGTCGGGGGTCGTGACGGTGTCTCTGAAGTTCTGTGGGGGACCTCAAATGGCAGCTGCGGGGCTGGCTGGTCCCTTCCGAAGCTTGGCGACGGTGCAGAAAGCGCCGATCCCCAAATTATTTTCCAACCCCAAGGCTCTGGTCGTTTCGCAACCGCATTTCTGCACAAACACCACCACAATGCCCAACACAAGTCTGAAGCGCAGGAGGACCGAGGACCGCATGCGCGGCAAGGTGCCGAAGAAGGAGAAGCCCAAAATCAAGCGTCAGAAACACTACCACAGTTCCAGCGAGGACGACTCCGAGCCTGAGGGCACTGCGCGAGATGCGCCGCGAGAGGCAAAGAAGGCCAAGGAGCCAGAACCCGAGTTCGCACCCGAGGAGGGCACTGCAAATGCCCAGCCCATCAAGGAAAGAACTGCACCCCCACCAGCGGCACCCGTGTCGGCCCCGAAGAAATCTGCGCTGAAGAAAACGGCGCCGCCCAAACCTGTCCAGGACGGTGACGACTTCGACGACCTCGCGTCCAGCGAAGACGATGAGGCCTCCGAAGAAGAGGACGACGATGACGATGACGATGACGAGCCGGCCATTGGCTCCGACGCCGACGACTCGGACGCTTCAGACGACTCAGCGATATCAGAGACATCGACCAACAACCCTGCGCGCAAAGTGCGGAAACGCAACGACCCCGAGGCCTTTGCAACATCCATCTCCAAGATTCTCGGCACCAAGCTTACATCACAAAAGCGCTCCGAGCCCATCCTGTCGCGGTCCAAGTCGGCGCAGGAAGCGAACAAATCGTTGTCCGACCTCAAGTTGACCCACAAGGCGAACAAGCAACTGCTAGCAGAGAAGAGGGTCGCGTTGGAGAAGGGCCGCGTGAAGGATGTACTGGGATTGAACGACGCAAGTGTCAGCACGGCGGCTACCACGGCGAAAGAGAAGGAGCTGCGCAGGACAGCGCAGAAGGGTGTCATCAAGCTGTTCAACGCTGTGCGAGCTGCCCAAGTCAAGGGTGAACAGGCCGAGCGGGAAGCACGCGAGAAGGGCGTCGTGGGTCTGGGCAAGCGCGAAGAGCAGGTCAAGGAGTTGAGCAAACAGGGATTCCTTGACATGATCACGGGAGGGGCCAAGCCAAAGGAGGGCAGCGTTGAAGTTTAGTTTGAGATGAGCGAGGTGGATAAATTGTAGACGCTACGTTGCGACCATCTCCCATCTACTTGGTTTCCCTCGCCTGACGCCTGCATGTCATGTCATGTCATATCCATATGTTACACGTGTGCCTCTGTCTTCCCATACCAAAATACTGCGATGATAATATACATACAGGGCGCGCCTTCGTTCCTACAACATGCTATCCCCCTTCTCTACTTATCTCCGAAATCACTAGCCTGCAGGTTCCTCGTCATGCTCGGCAGCTTGACCACCAGTCCATCCAACTCCTTGCTCATCTTCACCTGGCACCCCAAGCGACTCGTCTCGGTGAGGCCAAAGGCGAGATCCAACATGTCGTTTTCGTCGTCATCGGGCTCGTCCATCTTGCTGTACATGCCCTCGTCTTGCACGATGACATGGCAGGTGGAGCAGGCGCAGGAGCCACCGCATGCGCCTTCCATCTCGAGGTCGTTGTCCTGGGCAATGTCGAGCAGGTTGTCGCCATCGGCGACGAGGAAGGTGTAGGATTCGCCCTCCTTGGTCACGAAAGTCACGCGGCGTCTAGATAGCCGTTAGTCAGCAGGGGGCTCCTTGAGCAGGGATACAGGGAGAGGGAGACGCACTCTTCGCCTGGCTTGGGGGGGTCGAGGTGGTTATGGCGGGCGATGGGCGTGGTGGAGAACTTCCGGCGGTTCGGCGCAAAGGACTGGGCTGGAAGACTCTGCTGGCGCCATTGCTGGCTGCATCTTGTCTGTGACGGGCTCTGAATGTGTGCCTGCAAGAAGGACGTCGAACGGGCGGGGGGTGCTTGGGCCGAAAAAGCGCGGCGTTGCAGTTGTACCGGCAGCGGTGACCTGCGGGTGACTTCCTCGCTCTTGAGTGCGCGGGCAAGCGCGTTCCGCCATTGAAGTCCGCCCGCCATTGCGCTGGTGCGGAGAGAGAGCTGGAGGGCAGAAATAGGGAGTTGTGGGCTCGACGGCTTGCAGCGAATGAAGCGTTGCATGTTTCTTTTCGTGCTTCCGAACCCGTACAACTTTCACGTGCGCTCGGGCCATTTTGCATGCAGCCGGGGGTCGACGTCGATATCCATGCAGCTTTCGACTCACCGACCCCAGGTCGTGAAAACACACCCTCCCCCTCTGCCCTAGTATTCCAAGCTTCCACCGCGCGCACACACACTCAGCGAGGGCACCATGGCCTCCTCGCGCGATGCCCCGAACCCGCTGCGTCCGTATTATATCCCCCGAGCATCGGCCCACCACCCGACCAACCGCTGAACAATAATTCATCATCACCGCCGCCGCCGCCGCCTGTCGCGCCCTCGTACCAGTCACGCACCCCGAAGCCCAGCTTTGGCAGCCAGGCCCGCGACATCCTCTCCGACCTCGACTATGACTCTTATTTTCCCGACAGCTCGCCCAGCGTGGCAGAGCACGCGAAGAAATTGCTGGATCAGGCCCTCTGGAACTACACATCCGTGCTGCTCGCCCAGCCCTTCGAGGTTGCCAAAACCCTGCTGCAGGTGCACCAGGCACCGGGACAGGCACCACCAGGCCTGCGACTGAACGGCGATGAGATCAAGAGCCGGCCGAATTCCTTCGCAAGCGGCAAGTTCGAGGATTACCCCTCCGACGAGGAATCGGATGAGGATTCCCCCGACTACTTCACCAGCACAGCACCCAACCTCCGCAGCCCTACCTACGAGCGCAGCCCCTCGTTCGACCGCCGAGGCTCCCAGTCTAGAAGTCCTCAGAAAAGAAGAAGAAGTCACGCAGCTAGCCACTCCCGCGACAGCACCCCCACCTCCGCACCCCCACCCGCCCTGCGCAAACTCGAGCTCCGAAAAGCAGACTCCCTCCTCGAAGTCATCGCCCAGCTCTGGCAGAAGGAATCCGCCTGGGGCGTCTGGAAAGGCACAAACGTCACCTTCGTCTACAACTTCCTGCTCAAGACCACCGAAAGCTGGACCCGCAGCATGCTCTCCGCGCTGCTCAACGTGCCGGACCCCGGTCTCCTCGGTACCTCCGCCAGCGGCATCGGCGGCCTCGATATCATCGACAGCCCCTCACCCCTAATGTCCCTCGGCGTCGCCGTCGCCGCTACCGCCATCGCCGCCACACTGCTCGCCCCCTAGACCTCATCCGCACCCGCCTCATCGTAACGCCAACCTCCTCCCCCCACGAACCATCTACCCCTCTCTCTCCCTCCTCCCCAGCCTCACCATCCCAACTTCCCTCCTCCCCGCTACCCTCCTCCACGCCACCATCCCCACCTTCATTTCCTCCTCAACGCCCCTCTTCCTCCGCTCCTTCCTCTCCGTCGACCCCATCGTTACGCCCACAGCGTACTCCCTCTCCACCTTCCTCGCCTCCACCTCCGAACTCTTCCTCCGCCTCCCGCTCGAAACCGTCCTCCGAAGAGGCCAAGTCGCTCTCCTCCAGGACAACGAAAACGCCCGCTTGTCGGCTGAATACCGGAGTACGGCTTCGATCGCGAGGAGTCCTCGCTCGCCTGTTTACGGACTAGATAACGAGGATTTGAAGGAGAGGTGTTTCAAGACTATTGTGGAGCCGGGGCCGTACAGGGGTGTGCTGGGGACGATGTGGTTTATTGCGAGGGAAGAGGGGGTCCAGGTTGTGGGGCAGGGGGCGGCAAATGCGGCGAAGGGGAAGACGACGACGACACCGACGGGGTTTTCGGGGAGGACGAGGGTGAGGAAGGGGCAGGGGGTGCATGGGTTGTGGAGGGGGTGGAGGGTTGGATTTTGGGGACTGGTGGGCGTGTGGGGGGCGGCTGCTATGGGGGGTGGGGGTGGGGAGTTTTAGGGTGGGGAGTTTTCATGATATCCTTTTTTTGTGCTGTGTGTGTGAGGGGGGTTGTGAAGCAGGTGGGGAGATGGATGGACGGGAAGTGGAGGTGCGCACGGAAAATAAAATATGGGCGTTTTTTTGGTTGTGTGTTTGCTTGAAATGATGATAGAGGAGTTTTTTTTTTTTCGAGAAAAATATATAGAGTGCTAGAATGCTGAGTATAAGTGGGGGTAACGAATAGATGACGGAGACGGAGCAGATGGGATTTAATTCTTTCCTCTTGAAACATACTTTTAACTATTAAAATCAACATCGAAATCAAAAGCAAATCCAAATCCCCCTCCTGCCCAACTCAGCATCGATATATATAATTATATATATATATATATATATATATATATACACATCGAACAATCTCTCAAGAACAATATCCACGCGATACCCGCCAGCCCTCAATCCCCACCCCCACCCTCCGCACCTCCGCGAAAGTCAACACCTCACCTCCTTTCCCAGCTGCTCATTCCTTTATAATCCCCCCTCTTCCTCTCTAGCATCAGCTAGCACCGCGATACACATACATATACGTATGTACTATATATACAGCAAAGAAAGCGATTGCACAGGGAGGTAAGATATCCTACCCACGTGTAACCAGAAATTTTCCTACGTGGATAAGTTGCTCGCGAGCCAGGGATTAGCAACGCTATCTAGTTATACATATAAGCGTAAGACGTGTGGATTCTCTTATACAGGGAATTAAGCGGTGGGTGTAAAGATGCGGATTTTTTTTCTCCCGCTGAGGGTTTGCACCCGGGCGTGGGTTTGTAAAGTTTCTCACCTAGGTGAGGTTTGGAGTGCTTAGAGTGGAATTTGTGGGTTCATGGTAGGGGAGGGGGCGAGGTGGGTAGGAATTCGGGGTGGGGGGTAGAGTGGGATGTTTTTGTCGAGGTGGTAGGTATGGGGTTTGTTGCTTGGAGGGTGGGGGTGTGGATAGCGAATGGTTATGGTTAGTATGGAGGTATGGTGGGGAGGTGTGGGAGAGGAATTGAGGATCGAATGCCCGTTTGATGAGTTGTGAGGAAGAGGGTAGATATTAGCTTGAGTAGGCGAGTGGATGGGGTGTCGTGTATATATGGTGGACGGTTTAATGGAGATGCTGCTGGCGTTGAGTTTGGGGATTGCGCATGGTGGCTTTGTCACGCGATCTGCTATCAATGACCTAGCTAGATCGTTATGTGGCAGTGGGGTTATGAAAATCACACGAGTTAGTGAGATCATTTATGAAGATCAAGTAGAAAGAGGTTCAACTGTGATCTAGTCACAGGCTGAAACGATTGCTGCTCCAGACAGCAGGCAGTTAGTAGTCTTTCCAATCAATAATACTCTTCATTCTTCGTAATGCTGCACATATCAAAGTGGAAGAAAGTCTTTCTCCACTGAGGGGTTTTGGTATGGTGTTACGGAACCTTGTGAGGAACAGAGAAGTAGCCCAGAGTAGCCCATAGGCAGGAACAAACACTTGGACATCGACTATTAAACGTGCCAGACCCTTACCCTAGCGACATGTTATATCCGGCGATGATATTCAAGATATACAAACGAAGACCTTTGTCACATGTGAGAAATGCAGTGGGTGACATTTCTTCTAGAAAGGATCGAATGTAGCTTAGACCACATGGACGGCCAGTACCCAGCTATAGCATTAATTGACGAGAACTATAATGCCTCTCGGTTCAGAAACATCACGCACTAAGTATTTCCATGGCAAGACTGAAGTATTGAAGCAGCTTCGAATGAGCAGCACATTTTTCGCTCACAAAGTTACTAAGGGTGGTGCGCTTTGTTTACATTCCCTACATTCCAGGTCTGACTAGGACGCGGAATGCAGTTACACGAGTCCAGATCGGCATTCTGGGCAATAACAACAACACGCGACTACCAACAAACTTGTTGTGATGCAAAGAATTTACAAAAATAATTTGCCTTATAACCCAGAACGCGCAGGTCTCACACAATGTCTAGGCCATCCTTCCTCTGTCACTCTTTTGCAGCACCGCGCGCATCCTGACTGGCCGTGTCTGATCATTTGTCTCTCTTTAACGGCTAGCCACCATGAAGGCCCTTGTTCTATCGGCATTGTTGTTACATGCTGTTCACGGGCAGGATGAGGAGCCCACAGCTGGACAGATCGTGGAAGTAAATGTGGATAATGGTAGCACATTACCTCCAGGGGCAGCTTTCACTGATCCTACCCCCACACCAAACGCTGTCATTCCCCCGGGAAGTAACGACATCGTGCTTCCATCCGAGGCACCGATTGCACCGATTCCCGACCTCGGAAGTGTATTGGCAGGCGCTAGCAGTGTCCTAGGAGGCGCCCGATTTGGTCTCTCCGTGGAACCTGTATCGCGGTCACTGTCAGGAATCGGAAACATCCTAGTGCCTATAGCTACAGGGAGGGCTCTTCCTGGAAAGCCCGCCCCCATTCTCGCACCAGGTCCGAAATTCCCAGTCCAAGGACCATTCGCAGCTCCTCCTGCACCGACTGCAACCAGCAAGGCGAAGAACGGGGGTTTTTCAGGCTTGAGTGTGGATGAAGGTGACCCACAGCCACCGGAGGATGTTAGCAGCGACCCTGAGGCTGATCCTCCATCGGACTCTGAGCCAGTCGATGGCCAGAGTGCTGACACACCGGTTGATCCACCCGCTGATGAATCGGGCTCTACGCCGACCGAGGACCAGCCTGTTGACGAACAGCCTACGGATACGGAGCCTGTTAATGAGCAACCTGCGGAGACGCCACCTGCCGATGAACAACCCGCAGATTCCCAGCCACTTGATGATCCACCAGTAGATCATCAGCCTACCGATACTCAACCCGCCGATGAACAGCCCACGGACACTCCACCAGTTGATGACCAGCCAGTTGACGACCAACCCACGGAGACTCAGCCAGCTGAAGAACAACCAACTGACCAACCACCCAGCGATGATCTTGGCAGCAGTCCCCTTGACGATGGAAGTGCCACTCCAACGGATGAACCAACCGACGATACTTCTCCGTCTGAGACGCCATCAGACGTTTCTGGAGATGTTGAAGGCACTCCGACAGACTCACCAAGTAACGATGACACTGATTCCCCTGAACCAACTGATGACCCCACCACCGCTGAGCCAGTTGACAACGGGGAGCCGAGCAATGATGATTTGAGCAGGGATCCAGAACCAAACCCTGCTGGTGATCCTCAGCCTCTTCCAGAAGATGACCCTGCGACCGGTTCTGAGGATGGAGGAGATCCTTTCGCCAGCCCTGGAAATGGTGGTAGAACAGGTGGTAATCAACAAACGGGAGGAAAAAATTCGGGCGGCAAGAACTCTGGTGGCAAGAAATCTGGGGGAAGAAACCCTGGCCCAAACCTGGAGGCTGGCCTGGCGACAACGATCAACCTGGAGACTGGCCGGGTGAGCCTTGGGACAGTGGGAAGCCAGGCAATTGGAAGAACAACGGCCCTGCACCGCTGCCGATTGGCCCCTCTGGATGGGAGAACGAAGACAATGGAGCATACGATGGTGAAGATTACGGAGACGGTCCTAATCGAGGCCATGGGCAAGGAAAGAAGCCTTCGGGTACAGGAGGAAATGGCCGACCTGGTCCCGGCTACGAAACTGACGACGAATGCCCATCTTGGTGCTGGGATGATGATTCTTCTCCTATTGAGACATCCTCCGCTGAACCAACACCTACCGGTTATAAGACGAAGCATAAGAGGAAGAAGTCGACCAAAGCATCTGTCCATCGAATTGCTGTCAGTGTCGATGATAATGTGATCTACGACTCCAACTACGCTCGTCGAGCAGCCGCCGACCCCCCATCATCCGGTGGCTTCAAGGGTTTCACCTGGCCTGACAAACACACTGAATCCAACTCGAACAGCGTTGTTCTTCCTGCAGACAGTATCGACTATGGGAACAAAGGCAAGGGTCAGGGTAAGAGTCCCAGCCCCTACGGTCACCCTTACCCTTACGAAGAAACTACCGATCACCCCTACGATTCACAGTATGACCAGAACACTGATTATGATGACAAAGACCAAGACGATCTCCCACAGTGGCTCACCGACCTCCACAAAGGTACCAAAGATAACAAGGGTAAGAAAGGCAAGAAGAAGGCAAAAGGCAAGTGCCCGAAGACTTGCACCAGGAAGCCCTACTCGTCTACCAGCACGCAATCCAGTGAGCCTACGGCCACGGGAGACACTACTACTACTTCTGAAGATGGTCCCACTTCGACAGACGAGCCGACACAGGCCCCACCTACGACATTCATTACCATCACCACCGAGGATAATCCCAACGTTCCTTCTACCGACGATAGTTCATCTGCACCAACATCCACCGGTAGAGCTGGCCTTCCCGCGGGCTACGTCACGTCTGGCGACACCTGGACTGGCTCCACGTTGGCGAGTCTTTGCCCCAAGCAGTGCAATCCTTTCAGCCCAGCTGAAAACTTTTGCGATACCCAGTCCACAGGCTGCACGACCAGCGGTGGCAGCAAATACTACTGTGCTTGCAGAGCCGGCTACAAGCTGAGCAAGGCCGCGAACAAGGACTTCAGCCAGCAGTTCAAGGTACCCGGACAGCCGTATGTGTACACCTGGCCGGGGGCAGTGTGCGACGAGCTTTGCGATGATCCTCTGTGTAACGAGATTATGCTGAGAGCGGTATGTGTTTGAGCATGGGTGGGCGAAAGCTTGCTAGAGAGGAATATCGGGAAGCTTGGTGGGACAAACATGTCACGTCTTTTTACTATGTATTTTTTCCGGTGGCATCTGCCAGCGTGGTGTTGGGGTATGTAATCTGTATTCTAAATGCATAGTTCCTTGCTGAATCTAATAGTGCTCTCTAAACTCGCAAACGGTAATATCATATCATCTCCGGGGATGCAAGTGGACAATGATATAAGCACTCTTGAACTTTTCCCTCCGCCGTGAATTGTAGATGATTTTCCGGGCGATTTCAAGGTTGACAATCTCCCACGTGATGTACCCGATGTGTCCTCTGACTGTTTATCTTAAATTGCAGACAAGAGATCTTTTTATTGTGTCCAAGCTCCACAACTCGAATGTGTAACGTCGTTGTCGTACTCTAGGCTTCGATTTCTGTCAAGGTCTTGAATCGCGTACTGGAAGCATAGGAGCGTTGCAACTGGTGACCGTTTCCGTCTTCAACAATAGTAAGCTGGTACGAGATATCGGTGCCTGGGAAGATGTTTTCGATGGTGGTCGTCTTCCCCTCGTCTATATCTCCTTCTATCATGTGTTCCAACGTAAATGTGATCTTGGAACAATTAACCCTGCCCAGAGCAACGAAAGGGGCCATCAGCTTGTGGTCCATGGACTTCATGTCGTCCCAAGGGAAGAATTCCCAATTTATAGAGCGCTGTTTTGATACCACAATATGCAGATTTTCCAGATAGTAACCGTACAACCGCGATAGAACGTGGCATTCTCCAGGTTCCTGCATGAGATGGAGGGTAAGGTAATCTGCACTGACATAGATCCTGACCACTTGTAGAAGACTGAAACTTGGAACGTATTCTCTCCTTGTTAGTGGCAAGACGAAAGCAAGGTCGCCCGGAGAACATCGGTTTGCACAGTCCGACACCATGCCTTTGATTTCGTTAATGACCTTCTCTGGACGGAGCTCAGCGCGCAATTCTGATTGTAGTCTCCGACAAGCGAAATAGGCTCCTCGCGAGTCGGGAAATTCTGCAGAAAGAGGTGAGAGGGAAAGGTAGCGGTACACCATAAGACGGAGTTCACCCGGCAGAGCAAATAGGGGACTCTGCGATTGAGAGGCAATTTCCCTAGTCGACGATGTGGGTTCGGGGTTGGTGACAGATCCCAACAGCTCTGACTCATTTGTATTATTGGAGACATCAGAGCAGTTTCCGGTGACAATTGCGCTGTGTGTGCCATGGAGCCTGCGCAGACTGTTACAATACCCTTGGGCATTGTCATAGGGCGACATCAGAAAATCGTCCATCGGATTGAATAGACTGCTTGTGTCGACGGTACGGCCAAGCAAATTGAATGGCGCCGATATTTTAGATGCACGATCGCCTGGTAAAGGAGCTGATCGTGTGAGAAGGTTTATTCTGTGGTAGATGGCTGATAGGAAAGTTATTGGAGGCCAAGTTGCCTCGAACTGGATTTCTGGTGGTAGTTACAGTTCACGGTTATTGTTCAGAATTACTTTGAGATAGAGAAGATTGTAGCGTCCAAGCAACCTTTTATAAGTCGGCACCATTCCTGTTACCATGGTTCCTCCACAGGTACCTTCTCAACCCTTTACCCACCTCGCCACTGAGGCTCCCCTATTAAGATGCTTCTATGCGTTGTTACTAATGTTTCCGTTAAGAGTGCGTACCAAGGCCAAGGGTTTGTGTCGATAGGCCCAGCTTAGGGGATTCCAGGGCTCAATAAAAGCGCTCAAGACCAATAGTTGGAGACATTGTGGTAAACCAAAGATCGTGCTCTGGATCATATTTTCTAATGAGTTTAGTATTCTTCATTTTGATTTAAAACGCTTGAGTATACTTCAGAATTCCTAATAGCCTGGGGTTCGTTGATTTCAGGTTCCAAGGTTGCGTCTTTCGTTGAGGAACCACCTACCTGGTGTGTAGGCTAACCACTAGCGTATTGGTGTCTAGCTAAAACAAGCATCTTAGTTCGCTTACTAGTTTCGACTTCTTCCCAGATCTTTCCGAAATCTCACCCGTTCTGTTCTCTTGAACGAGCAGTCTGTGTATATGCATCGTGTTTGAGGAAAATATAGGATCGTTTGTAAAGTACGAAGTCGCGTAGAAAGCAGCTGACCTGGGCTAGCTCGATGATAGATATCTCACGTAAGATTTAGACGAGGGGCAAACGCTGATAGGTGTCCGATTATCTAGACATTGCAAGTAATATTGGATGGGATAATAAAACTTGGAAAATATTATTCAAGATGATAAGTTAAGATATGAAGGGGAGCTCCATATTTTATTCTTAGCAATCTTGGTACATGACTCTGGACACTCGCTCACATCTCTGGAAAATTGTTGATCAATACAATTATACTTTGGCTGGTGATAAGTTGCATTCGGCAGGCGTGTCTTCTTCAACGGCAAGCTGATTCTTTCGCAATGGATTTTATCCTTTGATAAGATTGTAGTAGAGCTTCTCGCCACTGCTTCTTTTTCTGCTGCTGCTGATGTGTGCGAGGAACGAGCTGAGCGAATCCTTAGAGAATTCGTTTGGATCTGTTTGAAAGGATGTCAGCACTATGTTAAAAGGGAAACGATCCACCAATCGCGTCTCATAAGTCAGGTGGTTCAATCGCTTTCTGATGCAGGGCATATATCTTCCCTAGGCTAGCTTAGACACAAATCTTATTTAATGTCATAGAAGTCGCCTTAATTCCAGCGCGCAACTCGCACAACTCTTCTCTTGATATCACTAATCAGTTGCAATGAGAATGGTCTTTGCTAGGAAGCTCTTCTGGATTTATTTGGCTCCACTCGTTGCAATATTTTCTATGCGTGTATCTTCTCTGGAGATATTTGCAGCCTTCGAACAAGCTATCTTTCCTTACATAGCCCATACGCCATTAGCGCAATACTTCTTTGACCCATCGACTCCACCCGAAGAAATTCCGTTGCTGCTTTCCAGTACGACGCAACAATCGCACGTCGAGAAGATTGGGCCGATCGCCGTTGCATTGGCTGATTTGGGACACCCTGTCACCTTCATATGCGGAAAAGCTTTTCAAGACTACATTTCTAATCTTCACCCGAATGTCCACTTCTATCCTTTTCAAGGTCTCGATGATAAGCTCACTCCGGAAGACTATGAATATTGGATGTCTCTCCCAACAGGTGTTGAAAAGGAGATCTGGGTAACTAAGAAGGTCATTGTGGATGGTGCACCGGACGCTCACAATACTTATCAAGCATACTTCAAAGAGTTCCGGGACAAATATGGCGATCAAAAACCACTTATCTCTCTTTTCGATTCCTCAGTTACTGGACATCATACGGTGCACCTTGGAGTACCGGGTATCAAGCCGGATGTAAGCATCGGCATTAATTTGCTCCCATTGTTGCTGCATTCGAACGAGACATTTCCTCCCCGTTACGGTAGAATACCTCACCAGGGACCAGATGCCAAAGTATTGCATCAAAAGGCGTACGAGACAATCAAGCAAGACGACCCATATGAGTGGGAGGTCAGCCAAGCATGGTGGGAAAAACTGAAGGAAATGGGATCTCCTCGACAGGAGTTTCCTCAAATACTAGACGGCATGAATCGCAATGCAGATCAACTTCTAGCCATAGGCATCCCCGAATTCGAATTTACAAGAGCAGAATTGGATATTGACGTGCGGTATTTTGGGGCCCTTACAAAGGCTCGAAAGGATAAAGACAGCGCTGCCATTTTGCCCAGTTGGTGGGATGACCTTATGGAAGCAAAGTCTAAGGGCAAAAAGATCATTTGCGTCAGTCAAGGAACGGTTGAAACACTGCCAGAAGAACTCATCCTGCCCACCATGAAGGTTCTCAGTGATAACGAAGAGCTCTTTGTCATCGCTACATTCTACAACTCTGAACCTGAAGAAGTTAGCGGTTTAGTCGTACCAGCCAATGCACGAGTGGCAAAATATGTTCCTCACGATGAGCTCCTACCTCTGGTAGGTGAACTATGACTGTTCATGCGGATTTTTTCATGCTGACGATTACAGGTTGACGTGATGGTGTCCAACGGAGGCTATGGTGCTGTACAGAAGTGTTTGTTCTACGGCGTTCCGATGGTCATTGCCGGAACCAGCCAGGACAAGGCCATCAATGCTGCCATTGCCGAATTCACTGGATTCGGTATTAATCTCCGCACTCAATCACCGGATATGGATGATATTAAGAATGCAGTAGAAAAGATCCTCCGGGAAGAAAATTACCGCAAGACAGCAAAAAAGCTGAGCAAAACGTATGACAGATACGACATGCAGAGGGATTTCGAGACGGCTGTACAAGATGCAGTAAGAAGCTGGCAGAAAGGCAGGAAGGTTGTCAAAGAAGAACTATAACTTCATTATCCTGGATAACTAGTAAGGTAGAGATATGTAACTACAACGCCGAAAGACCAACTTTGGAGCACCTTCAGTTTAATGCTCTAAATAGCGATCATCGTCAATTCTAGAAGCCTTAGCCTCCAACAGTTGCCCTTTCGATCCAGAGTGTATCTGATTCTCCCTCATCCTTCGCATCGTGTCCTTGTTTCCTTTTCACTATATCCATCAGATCTCCCTCCCCTAGTAGAAGAGCCTTCCCAACAAGTCTCCATTCACTTTCACCCTTTGGCTGCAAAATCCATACCCTCAACCCCATACATGATTCATTTATAAGATCTTTTGGTATCGCAAGCCTCAAGTTCTTGGTGCATTGCTTCTCGAACCCTTCGACCATCTTCTTGCTTGTTAGGAACGCCAGGTCATCGAGTTGCCGACCAAACCTGATATTCACTGTAAAGAAAATATAATATATCGATCTTGGGTCCGTGAGCCAAGTTATGAATAAATGTGCGTCCTGGAGGGAAAAGATTTCCGGTGAAGGGAGAGACAACAGTGATGTGATCGGGAGTAGCTGTTCAAGTAGCCGACGGGCCGCTGTGAGGAGGACTGGGTTAGGAGCAAGATCCTTGTAATTGCCAGTATCATAAGTAGGAATAACAACGTTGTGCTGTAGTTGTTTCCATAGCCGCGCCGTGAAGTTATACCCGTTCGAAACACAACCTGCCAGAAAGGTGCGGCGTATCTCCTCATATAACTCATCTGGGTGATTAGAAACCATAGCATCGAGGAAATGGCCTTGATAATGGTTGTCTGGAGTCGTTGTTGGAATCGTTTCTGGGAACACAGCATACGTAGCTCTCATGTGTGTGAAATCTATGGATTCCCACATGTTGCTAAAAAATACCAGGTCTAGGGTAATTTTCTGGGGGGAAATTCGATAAACGCTGTTGAGACTATTCCCCTGAAACCGGCGTACTACCGTAAATTCTGTTGTGGTTCTGTGATTAAGCCAAGTTGGCTTCCCGTTCAATGAGGCGTGTGTCCCGTCGAAAGTGGTCATTGGGTATGCCTCACCAGCCGCCAATGCCAATAAAACACCGATGTACAGGAAATCGTCCATACTCTTGATTGCCCCTCCTGCGTAGGCCAATCCTAATCCACACATGTTGATCATGATACTCAATCGATCTGGCATTTGGCTGCATCCTTTGCCGGCTACGCCATTGTATCTAGCCATAAGGCTAGCATGCCATCCATCTTTGAATTTATCGCCCCTGTCCACTCCAATAAAGATATTTTGTCCTTTGAAAGCGCTTACCGCATGTCCCGACTCTTCAAGTAATACATTGAGCGCTTCAACCATGATCGAGGAGAGCGTAAACCACTTCATTTTAATTGTCTTACCGCCCACTGCTCCTATTATGAACGTTGCATTGTGGATTTCGTTGCACTGCCTCTTGTCGCTCCATGGCTCGTTCACATTAAACTCGTGAAAACACCACGCGCGGTCCCACCACCGCGCTCTATTCACTTTCTCATAGAAACTGATCAACGCCGATGCTTCACTGGGTCCTGGCTTCCGAGATAAAACAGGTTTTCGATCACCAAATCCGCGGCCTTTCACCAGCTCGATTTCGACAGTATCAAGTGTAACGTCTTCAAGTAATACAACCAGTCTGATGCAGGACTTGTAGATTACATCCATGGCCGCTACACTTCTCAACTTATCCTCGGTGGACCCTTGATCAATGCAAAGCTGATCCATCCATATACCCTCCCTTGGATGATCCTTATCTTCTAGGATGGCATCGACAAAAGGCTTGCTGATGGGCCAGTCCCCGTGTCGTCGGTAGTCATCGGAAAGGAATTCGGGTGACCTCCAGCAGTAAGATACGGCGATATACTGTCTGACATAAAGCCCTGTTTCTTCAAAAGATTGCAGTGAGGAGTTGGGAAAAATAAGACGGAAGGGTGTATTTAATATGGTGTCGAACGAACGTTGAGTGAAGAGAGAGGCAACTGAAGGATCCCACTTATGAAGATTCGCAATAACACTGGCACTCTTTCTCTGGCTAGAAGACAGCGTGGATAGAGCATACTCGAAGATCTCGGCCTTGTTTCTACGTGTGAGAGTCAGCTGGAAGAGTTCAGCGCCAAGTGGTTCATATATCGTATCATCCAGGAATGGTAAGCCGGCGTTGAGGTCCAGGTCGTTGGACATCGTTTTTGTCGCATGTGAGATGATAAAAGTGCGTACACTTCGTGATGAGTTTGTGATTTTGCATGCCGCTACCTAACCGGAATACGAGGTATATCGGAGGGGTAAAGAGTGCTGCTAGGCCTTTTCTGGTAACGCTGACTAGAATTCCACAAGCCCAACCCCAATGTACGCAACCTGTGCGGCACTCCGCACTCTGGATGCTCATGAAATATCCAGGCAGTCAGCACAAAAACCAATGTAATCGAACAATGAGCAGTTCTTGTAAGCTATGAAAATATTTCATGAAACATAGCAATCTTGGATCTTCAAGCCATATACTGCAAAGCACTGGCATCACGTTATGGGAGAAGATTGGTCAGACTGGGATTACGGAAAAGTATGATTGAGTTATCAGATGTTATTTCCCACAATAAGTAGGCGAGATTGAATTACGGCACCATCGGTAACGTAGTATTGCAAATATCGTTATACCATGAATGTTTCATAGTTATCTTTACGTACTATTGCAGCCAATAAGCTATTGTCAGGCTCACTGCATTCCCAGCTTCAGACAGTATACACGATTGCATTCTGTAATAGTACTGTAAACCTTGCTATTTTTCATTGCCAAAATTCTGCCTCGAGATTTCAGTTTACTCCCGAAGCCTTTTCTCCCATGTGATCTTGGTGACGCGGAAGTCATTTGCGCGATTCGTGAGTAACCTCGGGCGTTCTGCTATTTGGTCGATGGCATCCTCAACGCGACGATCCAAAACATGATATATCCCAGAGCCGTACTGGACACCACGCTCCACACCATCGACCTTTATATTCCACAACCTCGTTTCTCGTATATCGCACCGCTTCGCAATCGAGTGCTGTAGACTCCGCGACCAGTGACCGTACCATTGGGATGTCCATGGATAGTGTCACCAGATGTATTGATTTAGATTGAAGATGACCATTTCCACACCAGTAAACCTGTCACATAAAGAAGTAACAGCCAGATACCTGAAGAGTTCCGCCGGGAAACCACCGTTTAGGAGTTCTGGAGATAGGGTTGTTCCAGGTGTTGCGCTCCCATCATTGTACAATTCTATCACCAGCTTTGACAGGTGCATGCCTATCGGATGGTCCAAAGACTTCCACAGGTTCTGTCTTCTATTCGCTGCACAGTATGGGCCAATATAGCGAGCGTATCCCATCAGCGCTGACACGCCAAAACGAATCTGCACTTCAGCCATCCCAGACAAAACATAAGGCGCATCAATGATGATATGTGAGAATTATTATTTCTCGAACTCTTGAGCATCCTTTAGATATGATGCAAACGTCTCTATTGCAACCGCAATTAGTTCCGACTTGACCTTTTTGCAAGTGAGGCGCATGTGCCCATTGATAGGGGTGATATATATGTAAGCCTTATTGTGAAACTCTCCGGGGATATCTGCAAAAGAGTCTCTCGAAGGATCAAAAGGGGTGATACTAGGGCTCACGGCTTGTTGATCACCCATATTGATGGTATTGGAGCAGCTCGGTACTACGAGTTCGTTTTCGACTAGACTGAGATTTTATGCCAACTATTTTCACTGCAATAGGCAGTATGGTGGAGAGTGATTGCGACTGTGAGATATTGGGAGCAATGTATCTAAGTTTTGGGCTTTACGTACGAGTAGAGTGGGAAGTATTCACTTACAATGAACGTCACATCCATGGATCCACATAGATCAGGTGATGCATGAAATAACTAAACATGTGAAATGCTGGTATTTCACTAAAATATGGCGCCCAATATTAATCCACAATGCATGGACCATTGTTTAGTGTAAGCTGGGCATCTGGCACCTGTAGACGGAACAACGAGTAGTGTTCTTTCCGTAACACAAATTCTACGATTAAGATAATGTCTTATAATCTAGCACCAGTGAGACGCATATTGTGGAGTAGCGAGGTCATTTACTGGCTATAGCGGTTGCTGTCCGTACACTGCCTATAGACAGGGTAGATAGCTCTACAGCAGTGCATAAGAGAAGAATAGGGTCACGTGCTTTAGTTATATGATCTAGTCCTTAGCTTATACACGGAGAGGAATTTTTACTCTAAACGTAAATGAGTGAGAATAGATAGATATTATAAATACATTTGTATAGAAGTATATTATCTTACTATAAAGTGATTAAGTATACTTATCTACTTTAACTACTTTGTAGTTAAACTCTAACTAACAGCTGCGGTACTTTCGGTTAAAACCACCAGAGCTCATCTTCAAGTCCGTCTTTCCACAATTGCGGACAAGGTTTGTCGGGATTCATGTCTTTCCATGATGATGTCTCCGCTACAAGGACGGAGTATGAAGCTATGCATGGCCCAAGCAGTAGAACAAGCTGGAACACTATTATCATCAGGATCCAGGCAATGGATGCAGCGCCTGCAATGAACATAACCGCAAAGATGAATTTTGTAGAGGTACCGGCGTCAGCTTGAGGATTCGAGGTATTGTCCGTAGCTGGTCTTGGGAGTTGATCAAGATGTTCCTGCGCCGCGGACTGCGTGTTGTCAGGCTGGGGTTCATTATTCTCATACAAAACCTCTCGGAAGCTTTTGATTCCATAGATAGAGTACAGCGATGACCACCAGGTGAACTGCAGGAACCATAGCGTCATTAGAGTTCTCCAAATGCTATCCTCGCTCCGAGCGAGGACGGAAAGTTGGAGCCATCCACCCGCCAATCCGTACAATATTGTTCTTGGGACGTCGGATATATCGTAACCAAAAGCTGTTATGATGGTGTTATGTGAAGTTGGACAACCTTCTCTCTCCTTTAAAATGACACATTCCGGAAGACAGCAGAGGCTCTCGGTGCAAGGCTGAGTTTCCGAGCACAGCGACCAGGATGCATTCAGGAGAGATATTGAGAGGGATTGCAGTAGGGTAATGATACCAATAAATACAAGAAAAATCATCCTGTAGTCAACTTGGGCAGCCGCGTTGGAGAGAATCCGGCGTGTCAGCAGCAATGCAGCTTGAGTGTATTGCCCAAACAAAATGAGCAGAATCAGCAAACGTCCCGACCACTTCATATCCCGTTTCAACGTCGTCGCTTCGATATGTTGAGGCGAGACTCGGATGAGCGAGATCCTACCCTCATCGATGGATGGTGTATGAACATAACATCCGCAGAACCTCGCGAGTCGGTATTTCAGCGTGGTACCCTTTGACCACGGGCCTGGATTTATTCTCAGTAGATCTACGAATCCATACCACAATACCGTGGAGAAAGCGAAGACTGTTGCGAGTGGGTTGACCATCGTCTCGATTGCGCGATACAGCTCGAATTTCCAGGAGTGCATGCCGTTGAGTGAGTGCAAATGCCCTCGTAGTCCTATCGTGGTAACTGTCGCAGCGAATAATTTAACATAAGCACCAGTTGCAGTCCGTCTTGATCCCTCGGGGCAACCTTCGTTGAATTCTTCAAGGCCGTGCGGTGTGATATGATGATTTTCCAAAGCTCGAAAGGCATGGATGAATGTGAACATGGTGCACAGAATTGGAATGTAGAACGATGTTGGACGACATAGTTTCCTGATACTCGCAATCAAACGCCGTCTGAGACGCAAGAAATAGCGGAAGTATGGTCGCTGGTCCGCTGATGAGTTGTTTGTGTCAGGCACTTGCTTGTTGCCTGTGGAGACTAACAAGAATCCTATCATCAATCCTCCAAAGACAGCAATGTACGTGAAAGCCAGTTGAACGGTCTGAAAGAACTTAGTGATGGCCTGTAATGGGCGGGTGTAGAATTTAGATATGTCCATTGAGCAGGACCCGTAGACAAGGTCGCGCAGTCTAGCCTCATGAATAGACGGTGGTGATAAAGAGGGTTTCGAAGAGGATTAGACGTCCGAAAGACTTATACAGATTTAAAATTTCGTACTTCGAGCGTTGCGCCTGCCTCGAGATCGCGATGCGTCACTGTGCGGGGACAACCTTTGGCCCCCAATGTGGCGCAGCACCGGCATGTGAAAACACGCCAATACTCACAGGAAGCAGGTTAGATGTTCAGCTTGCTTTGACTTGTCATCGATACCGATGAAGCTAGGCTTACACTAGGTGCATGGTTATGCAGCTCTGCTACCGTGTCGGACTTTTGATGGCCAACAGGCCGGGTCTAGATTGCCGGCTTATACGATTTTGGGAAGAGCAGCCTCTTGCCCTCATGCATCCACAAAGGAGCTCATCGGTAGAATCATCTCTCCGCAAAACATTGTTCGAGCGGCCCTACGAGAAAATTTGCGTGCTCTATTCGTTCGTTCGATAGTGCACAGTGTTGATTCAGAACGGACCAAGTAATATTTTACTGCCATGGCATTAATCGTCTAAGTACATGTTCAACCCGTCGAGAACCGAGTCTGGCTTAATAAATACATGATGTATACGAATCAACCGCTTATTCACCTAATTGCGTGCGGAGGTAAATCTACACCGTTAGAATGATAACATCTGTAAACATATCGATACTAATGAATGACCCAGGTTTTTCAACAGTCCACCTAATAACCTAGCTTTGTAGTCCGTTCCTTACCAAGGATGTCTTCGAGGCTCACCAACTTGAAGCTGGCTTGCTCTGCGGTACCACCTCCAATGAGCTCATTAGCATCATCATGTGTGACGAATAGTCCTCCGGGAAAATCACCATTCAGTCGATTCCCAACAGCAGCAATTCCATCAGTATTTGATACATGATCAATACCTGCCCTCTTGTTATCGACTAAGGTAAAGGTCATGACGTAGTCATGAGGTGGTGCCCGCTCATAGACCACATATGCGCTTCGTCCCTGACTTGAAACGATTATAAAGCCGTCAGACGAGTTCTTAGCAGCAATCAAGGTTACGCCTTCGACGTCTGCAAAAAGTGTTCCATCGCCGACTTTAGCAATCTGAACACCTTCTATGGAGCCATCAGGCTCAGCATCATAACGCCAAAGGCCTTCAGGCTCTTCGCCTAGGAACAGATAGCCTTTTTCTTCATCGGTAACGCAGCCTTCCACCTGGCCTCCGGAACCTCCAACGAATCGGCGGACCAGAGAGGTTTCGAGACTACCATTGATATTAGATGTCAATTCGTATTGGAGATAGTCGGCACCCTTGTTGTTCACAAAGAGATACTGGCGATTGGATTTTGGCGATCGATATGTACAGGATCCATAGACCTCGTAATCTTCAGGCGTTGGTTGGATACCACCTTGGACCGGTTCCAGTAGGCCCGTAGAGTTGATTTTCAGAAAACTCAAGAAGAAGTTAGTGTGCTTTTGCAGAAACATACAGGTTCACGTACCACAAAGTATTATCACCGCGACATGCAGCAAACGTGAGGTCCGTTGTTTCTGTGCCAAGGGTGAAATTGAAGATGACGTCCACATTGTTTGGCTCTTCACCAGGAACATGTTGTAAAAGGTTTCCTTTGAGGTCAAATGTGGAAAATCCCGCTCCTTCTTCGCTTTTAGTAGTCGTTATAATACGGCTCTGTTCTGGAAGCGTAGGATGGATCCAGATTGCAGGATCATCCCCATCGCCCCCGTTCGCGTCTGTCTCATATTTTGCCTGTACAGCTTTAAATGAACAGTCGGGGCCGGCCCATCCTGATGAACATTTACAGACGTTTGGACCAATGCATGATCCATGACCAGAGCAAGACTTCTGGCACGTAGTCATGGAGCAGTCCTGACCAGCGAAACCCTTTAGGCATTGGCAAGAGCTTCTGACTCGATAACCGTTGCTCGAGCACCTGCTAGAAAGAGACTGTATACACTTTCTGCATGTAGCCTTTCCAGGGTTGAACTTTGTGTTTGCTTGGATACCTGACAGAGAGAGAACATCTTTGAGTGAACCAACAGCAACACCTGTGTCTTTTTCTCCCTCGAAGGCGAAAGCAAGTATCCCATAAGGGTATGCCTTGGAAGCAGACTGAAGGATGGAGAGCCCTCCCTCGACTGAAAGATCTGCAATACCGCTGAGCTTATATTTTCCTCTTGACTCCAGTCTATTGTCGTATACATTCAGATCTTCGTCTGCAAGAACGAAGAGATAATCTCTTGAGCTACCGTGATAAGTGGCTAAACCGATGACTGGTATCGTTTCGGAAGCCGTATTAATAGCCGGGGCCTGTGTAGATTCCGAAGCCTTGAACGAGAATAGCGGTTGATCTTCTGCGGAGAAGAAGACTGTTCCATCTAAGAAGACAGCGCAACTTTCGCCTTCGATAGGCACGGAGAACGTTTGTACCTGTAACAACATCAGTATTACGTTTTCTTCTTGTAAGGGATTACATACCTCCAAGAATTGAATCTTGCGTCTGTAGCTTCTAACTAAGAGCTGAACGGTCATCTTCTTACCAAAGAGAAACAGATATAAATTGCCACTTGAGGTGCTCTGCCAACTGCAGAGTGTCGACCAGTCGCCTAGAATGAATTTTCTTGCTTCCACAAGCTCGGAGAAGTTCTGTGCATCGAAAACTCTCATAGTTGAGTCAGTAGCAGCAATGGTCACTACTATATCTCTGCCATCGACGTTGCTTATCGGTAAAGCAACTTTCGATCGCCCCGTTTTGAGATGTATATTTTCAGGCCATCCAGACCTTTTCTGTGCGTCAAATGTACGAAATCCTCCGTTGGCTGCACTCCCGTCATTGGCCACCAGAAGAGGAGAAGAAGAATAGTAGAAAGCTGTGTTATCAGCCTCGAAGCCTACAGCTGCAGGTGCAAGCGTGACATTTCCATTTTGAGCAAAGGCTTTTATGAAAACTGAGGCCCAAATAAGACAGTAAGCAAGCACCATCGTGTCGCTGCAATAGGAGCATGAGAACTACTGAAGGACCGACGGTATCATTTCGCAATCATTGACCTTAAGAACTACAAGAGTTCCTACTTCAAAGGGTCCAGAGATCTTGGCAGGCACCATAGTAGAGCGCACGCGATCAGTTTGTAGAGCCTCACTCGACCAGAGGCCATGGAGGCGCTCGAGTAGAGTCTTGGGACATCGCTTGGCGCCTTCCTCTTCGGGACTAGAAATTAAGGGTGTCGACAAATGACAAGGCATATTGTGAGAACGTGTTCAAGACCTTCCAGAACCAATGAAGGGCATTTTGGCATTAGAAGAAATACAGGTGATTTCAGATTGGTGGATGCAATCATAAGATGGGAGGATCCTCGCTACCGTCCCAACATGGCTCTCAACCTCTCATGAATTCTCTCCATCGCTGTAGCGCCTCTGTTGTTTTTTTTTCGTGCGCCCTTACTAATGATTACGTTGCGTTTAATTTGCTTTTTGGCTGCCGTTGTTATGATCTGGTTAGGTCCTTCACGACGTTAACAGAGCTACTAACCCTACGCGTAAGGTCGCTAAATATTGTTTCGTGATGTCACGCGTCATAGAATTACCTAACGTCTACTTCGACCCGTCTTGGTCTCAAGATAATTCAGGTAGCTACAAAACGTATTCTCACGGGATTTTCCTGTGTCGACATGTCACTGTGAAAACCTTCAGTAGAGGTAAGCATAAATATTAGGGTACAGAAAAGTGATCATTTAACGTGCAGTCATTGTTTATCTCAAATTTGTTCTGGACGACTAGCTATATCTAGATAAATGCCTTGCAAACTTCCGCGACATAAGCCCAATGTAAATAGGCATAATTCGTTGATCTCAAAACAGACACCAGGACACTACCTAAAACCCTCAACATCTAATCTATCAGCAGGTTTTACCTGCCACGGAGCGTATTATCGCCCTGGGCCTACAATTCTACGGGTTTCATTATTCAAGGTGTTAATTGAACAGGAAGTTTGTCCCACACATCGAAAGTACATTCTAAGCGGATAGATCTCAGGTGTATCCAAAAGTCTTGTTCCAGTCGTCACGATACTAATCATACGTTGTCCACGAGGGTCTTTCGGTGTTACATGATCTTAGCTATTACAGTGCAAACCCTGACCGTATGTCCGCGCGATTCACCAGATTTTGCACACTCATCTCGTTGAGATTGCCCATGAGTGAACCATATGCCCCACCCAAGAATCGTACAAATTTCGAGACCGGCATTTCACCTTATCGAACCCTTGCTTGCCGAAGAGACTTTCAGACCTTGGTCCGCGTTAACTAGAAATAGACTCATAGATTAAATTCGTGCTCATTAAACAGGATGCATGCCTGTCCCAGTGAATTGGGCTGCCTGATCTGGTATGCTTGCGGGTCATATTTGCCACATGATCTATGCAAACAACGGGGGCCACTGATCATTTTGATTAAATTTGCGATTGTTGAAAGGGTTCCGCATTTCGCCCGCCTGGTCTAGTGGAAGTATCCGACACCGTCTTGTTCACTCATACTCAACTGCCTGGCCCAGGCTCTACTACATCCCTATCTGTACGCACTGGTGATATCTTTCTGACTTTCATGTCTTGGTATTTTCATCCTCCGATATCTTTTCCGTCGAGAGTGGCACGCATTGTGGCGAACGTCATGCACAGTCATCAAATAAACCAGGATCGCAACCGAAAATCACAGAAAAAAGCCAAATTACCACGAATCCCAAAGATAAACTTGATTTGAGGCTCACATGATGACTCCAATATGTAGAAAATCCAGGTTCGTAAACGACAGACTAAGGTCACCCAGAGTCCTGGCTTCAGGTTCTAGCCATGTGAACATTCAATACGGATATGTTTCTCCTTGTTGTTACACGATGGCAGATCACAAGTACTTCGGAAACAAGCAGCTACATAGATCCACGTGTGGCAGAGAATATGTTGGGCATCGGAGCACCCACAAGCTGCTGCGATGCCATTACCCAGTTGTCCACACGAGACCTCACTTCCTCCACTTGGGCTCCCAGGAGCTGCGCGGCCGAACGGGGCGGTAAGAATCTGTACATTTCAGCTTCCTTGACTTTGTTGCTTTGGGTGTTGTTAAATTGAACTCCGACATGGCCTTCCAATCATGAGCCCTGCGCGTAAATTCCAGAACACGAGGATGTTTCGGCACATTTAATGACTGGGGCTCCACGATATTACCCTGCAACACAAACACATGGTCATATATTGACCCCACGAATGCTCCACATGCTGTATGCACTGCGGATGCCGGACAACCCCGCAAGTCTTAGGCCAAGCAAAGATCGCGGCCCTCATTCGCTACAGCCTACAGACTGTATAGGTCGTGGCGATCACGAAGATGAATCACATCCAACAATTCGGCATTCAGATTCTTGACGCCAGCGGCAGTTGAGTGTCAGCAGCTTGTTCCAGGCCCGTCTCCCCACGTTCTTTTATCTTATGAATTGCGCGAAACCGCTTTGTACTTCCTGCCAGACCACTCACTCATTCACACCCACCTTCGTGACTCCAGCATACGCTCATTCGAAATGCTTTGGACCCCTCTCCTCGCCTTTGCGGCGCTCACTACCGCAGCTCCCAGCTGGGAGGTTCCCAAGTGGATGTCCGGCTTGACCAAGCGACAAGGTGGCACAACCATGCTGCGGTTCGGATGCGCCCAGGTCACTATTGACAGACTTGATCCTCTGGTCAACCCTGGTCAGATCCCCTCTACCCATCAGCACCAGATTGTTGGAGGAAACGGGTTCAATGCATCGATGACTACTGGCGATGTTTCAAAGACGGCTTCGTGCACGACCTGTGCTTTCTCCAAGGATCTTTCGAATTATTGGACCGCGAATATGTACTTCAAGGCCAGGAATGGAACTTACAAGCGTGTGAGACAGTTGGGAGCAGCGTAAGTCAAGGTTTCGCTCTGGGCATTCATCACGGCTGATTTCAATAAAGGCGCCAGTTCAACGACGATTTCAGCACTAAGATCGATGGTGGTGTTCTCGTCTATTATGTATCTGCGCAACCAGGCAAGATTACTGCATTCAAGCCCGGGTTCCGCATGCTCGTCGGCGACCCATTAAACCGTAAGAAAGACACCAAGATGAAGATGCAGAACTGCTACCGGTGCTACACCGGACCGAATTTCGGCGGTGATAATGCTGCTCCCTGCGCCGACAATAAGTATGTTGCGTACCAATGAAAGAGATCAGTCGGCTAATTCCCTGAAGGCTTGATACCCAGGAGTTGCCAACCGCCGCGTGCAAGGGTGGCATTCGTTCCAACATCCTATTCCCTACGTGAGTGAATCTATATAGCTGGAATCAGGCGTCGTCACTAACAACAAGCAGCTGTTGGGACGGGAAGAACCTCGACTCTCCTGACCATAAGGCTCACGTAGCATATCCGACCTCGGGCCCTGCGAACTTCCTCAGCCTCGGAGGCAGCTGCCCTTCCACCCACCCCGTTCGTATTCCTCAGCTTATGTACGAGGTCGTCTGGGACACTACCCCTTTCAACGACAAGAGCCTTTGGCCCACCGACGGCTCCCAGCCCTTCTATCTGAGCTACGGTGATAACACCGGTCTCGGACAGCACGGTGACTACGTTTTTGGTTGGCAGGATGACGAACTCCAAAAGGGCATGGATGCGACGAACTGCATGGGCGCCAAGTGCAAGGATCTTAAGAACCAGGCTATTGATCCCGCTAAGCAGTGCAAGGTTGCTTCTCGCGTGAACGAGGAGCACGATGCTTGGCTGACTGAGCTTCCCGGTATGGAGGGCATGCCCATGTAGATAGTTGTCCCAAGGAAGAACTTCGGATCGGGTAACCTTCTTCAGGCTGTATAGTTCAAGATTTTTTTGTCGTGGGTGGCTTGTATAACTTCGATAGCTGTTGCATAGATTAGTTGGAATTCAATCGTTATGTATCAATTCACTGTATAGATCAATTCTGGTGTCAAAGTGTTCAACTGGATCTTTAGATGTTCAGAGCTAGCTAACCCGTACCACTTCGATGATCCGAAATATAGCTTTCCACGCCAAGGCCCGGTGACAGGTATTGCATGTTCAGTACAACCTCTCTAACATATACAATCTTCATCGTCGACGATCCAAGGCTTGATCTTATTCGTGAAGAATTCAGCTCGGAGAAATTTCCGCCCCTCTGGGCATTCCTTCAGATGCTCATCTGCACTGAATTCTTTGAAGATACAAGAATGGTAGCACCTTACAAAGAAGGATCCATCTAGAGAACAGTGTCACGCATGCAACTGTCGTTGCCCCATCTGAAAACAATAATGCCAAAATTCTAAGGCTGTATAGGCCTGACTGTAAATGAACGCATCAAGCAATTTGCCCCGTTCTTTTTCATTATATTCCAACAGGAGTTAGAAATTAATACGGTGAGTTGCACGCCTCATGTCCCCAAAGAACCGGAAGATGCGGATTAAGACGCCTCTGTAATCATCTGAATACCCTGTAATGTCTGAGACGGGTCCGAAATTGCCATAGAACCTGAATTTGAGTTCGTAAAGATAAAGGCCAAGTAAGGGATTGAGGGGATCTGGTGAATAGTCTTGTGGCTGCAGAGTTGGAGATTCAACACCCCATGGTCCCCCATTGCCACAGAAGTATATTATTGGGAGAAACACGTTCAAGGCTGGTTTGACAGCGGATTTCGGTTTGAAAACAATAACGTGTGTGTTAATGTTTTCAAAACACTGTCTCTTAACCAGTTCGATGACTTTGTCGTATTCTTCAAGAACCACACCAGTGACCGCCGTGTACAGCTGTTTGCATGATAGCATATAGCCACGGCAATCAGAGGGCTGACTGATGTAAAGAAAATACGAGTGAATCTGATTGTCAATTTCTGTAGGCAGCTTTGTGATTGACGCCATAATCATCGAAGACAATCGGAACGCTGATTTCTCTTTTTTCCAAGTTAGCGAACTGTTCCAATGAGGATTAGCGATGGATGTCCCGACTCGATGCTTTGCCCAAAACGGAGAGAAGACTAGCCAGCATTCATAGGCTGAAAAAGGCGGATTGGTCTACCCAGGTGGTGGAGTCCTAACATCAACTGGGGTGTCGGGATTCAAGATCTACATCAGTCTTATTGTAGCCCTTAGAAACTATGTTAGGACCGGCTACCAGGGCAAACAATATTGAACTGGACATTCGTCACATCCTTATATGAACTGCAGCCAATCTATTCTATTGCATGTTCCTTAGAGTCACCCTGCAAGATGTCAAGGTAGGTTCCAATCCATCCAATTCCATGTAATCACGTGATGTATGTGTGTCCCGATAAATCCGCCCAAGAAGCAAATGAAATCCTCCACAGACCGTGCGCTCAACGATGGGCGCAAGGCAGCATAGCTGGCCAACAAGAGAGGAATGTCCTGCTGCATTATCGCAGCGCAAGGGGTTGTTGCACTGAGTAAGGACGGCTCAGGGTCTCTATGAGTAAGCTGTTTGGGTTAGCGGATTTGCACACATACTAGTCGCTATTTTGCACATTACTCCCGGACTTTGCACCTGGCTTCCTATTGGTGGTGTTCTTCAATTCGCAATGGTAGGATTTTTCTGATTGGTTCTTGTGAAACAATATTTTCTCTTTAAACATCATCACAAATGCAGTGTCCGGAGAGTCCTTCGGCTTCCGTCGTTTGCGTCCCGATGCTTAGTCGGTGCTCGCTCTTCGGCGTTAACCTAACACATCCATAAATTACATATATAGAAGTGCATTCTCGTTAAAGAGCAGCTTAATTAACGCACCACTACGGTCTTTGCCGAAAACAATGGCCTCAATAGCAAAGCAGATTGTTCTCATCACTGGCGGTACGCACCCTTCCAATACTTTCACCTCACAGTGATGCTGACTTGTCACAAGCCAACAGCGGTATCGGCTTCGAAATCGCCGCGCAGTTACTCCAAAGGGGCACCTACCATGTATTTGTTGGCTCGCGCTCCACTGAGAAAGGCACAAGAGCCCTTGCCGATCTTCAATCGCGTAAATACCCAGGCACTGCCGAACTACTGCCCCTCGATGTGACCGACGACAATACGATCCAGGCAGCCTTCTCCACTATTGAGAAGACACACGGTAAACTTGACATCCTCGTCAACAATGCTGCCGTAGCATTACCCACAGGTACCGAACGTGAGCAGCTTCAAACCGCTTTCAACACAAATGCTACCGGTCCCTGGATTTTAACCAAGACTCTTCTTCCGCTACTCAAAAAGTCATCTGGTGCACGAATCATCAATGTTTCATCTGGAGTAGGCAGCATCGGTCGCAAGTTGGATCCCACCGGTCCGATGCACAAGATGACCAGCTTACCGTACCGTGCAAGCAAGACGGCATTGAGTATGGTTACAGCTTGTCAGTACGTAGAGTACGGCGAGTTCGGCATCAAAGTTTCGCTATATGACCCTGGATTTACTGTGAGCAACTTGAGCGTGAACAATCGGGCAGAAAATGGCGCACGAAGTGCAGAGGAGACTGTGAAGAGCTTGATGGAAGTCGTTGATGGGAAGAGGGATGACGACTCGTTGGAACATTTGCATAATACTGGGAAGTGGCCATGGTAGTGTTGAAGATATTCAGTGGATAAAAGAACTGCTGCTTGCTAATAAAAAGTAATTCTCAATGCATTAGCACGATTCCCATGCTGATGGAAAAGGCACCATGAACCAGCTCAGTAATGTCCAGATGAACACTCCAATCATCCTTTTAAAGACTTGTCCTTCAAAACTGGGAAGTACAACCTAAAAGGAAGGTGGAAAAACTTGAATCATACACGATCGTTCTACGGACTGTGGTACTGTTATCACACACAAGTGGTGGTAGTCTACGAATCATGATAATGTGATAGATTTGTCCTATAATAGGCGTTTTGCTAATCGCGCCGTTTCACTAATACAGCTTGAGTGCTCAAGGATACAGAGTAGGTGGGGATTTACTTCGTCTAAAGGGTTAACGCATAGATGTGATGCACGTCTATAGCGAAGATGAGGCGCAGAAAGCTTATCATCAGTAGACGCACAATATGCAGACCCTACTATTCTAACTAAAAGCCTACTGTCTGAGGGTCGCAGGATCCTACGTGTGTTGACTTTCCGCTTCTTAATTGGTCAAATCGTTCCCGGGGGGTGCACCTGTGCAGATCGGCCTCGGGCTTCCCCGCATGCATGGGGAAAACGGCATCTAGTCCACGCAGTCTGTCTCTCATTAGTGATTTGGCAACGGGGTGGCGCAGTGTTCTTGGCCCCCGATCTCCGTGTACTTAGAAGAGCAACTCGACTTCCTATTTCGGTATGGACCAGCCGAGTAGCAGACCAACTCACGTCACTGAGACTGTAGACAAGATCCTTCGAGGGCTAGTCTACTCCTCCCTATTCAAGCTGCACGGGGTTTAAAAATAACCTGTGGTGTATAAATGACCACAGGGGCCCATTTATGTGCTTCGGGACTTCGAAAAGCTCACGATGCGTTTCACCACCTATCTATTTTCTTTCTCAGCCTTGGGAAGCCTCATTACGGCTGCGCCCAATCCGACAGGCTCACTCAGTCTATCAACGACCAAAGACCTCTTTACCTTTGACTATTCCGCACCAAGCGCGAACTCCAAGAATTGGATTGGCATCTATCACGTCACTGGCGGCGGGCCCGACAACGAGAAGCAGGTTCTACCATCACTCAGATGGGTCTATGCGCCCAGCGCTAAAGGCTCTGTCCGCATTGATGTCCCGGTCGGAGGGGGAAAGTTCAAAGCCTACTTCCTTGCAGACGATGGTTACAAATGGATCGCAAACCCTATCGAAGTGAGCGCCAAAGAGACCGGGAGTGCCAGTGAGCTCAAGATTATGACATGGAACCTCTGGTATGGAGGGACGAAAGTGAACGACTATCATAACAAACAAGTCAATTTCTTGAAGTCAGCCGGCGTCGATATTGTCGGTCTGCAGGAAGCGAGTGGGAGCCACGCAAAGCGCTTGGCAGAAGCAATTGGCTGGAACTGGCACCAAGACAACGGCGACAACAGCGTGGGCATCATTTCTCGATTCCCGATCGTAAACAAGTATGGAAATGTTGGTCGCGGTAGCGGTGTACAGCTTGCGCTTAGGAGCGATACGTCCAAACCACTGAACTTCTGGTCTGCACATCTCACCGCTTATCCTTACGGCCCATACGGCTTTTGTTTGGAAAATAAAAGTGCAGCGCAAGTTCTCGCCGACGAAAATTCAGCTGGTCGACCTAGTCAGATTAAACAGATTGTGGACGGTACCAAGTCGCAGCGTGAATCGAATACGCCTTTCGTACTCGTTGGAGACTTCAATGCACCGTCGCACCTTGACTGGACCTCTGCAAACAGCGGAAATCACTGTGGAAAGATCTTTGATTGGCCAACATCGAAAACCCCAATCGATGCCGGGTTGATCGACTCCTTCCGTAAAGCGCATCCGGACCCTAAGGCTGTGAGCGGTAACACCTGGTCGCCAATCTACCCAAAGAACGAGGATGACTGGCAAGGTCAGCCCGAACCGCAAGATAGGATCGACTTCATCTACGGTACTACGAAGCTTGAAGTAAAGGGCTCAGAAGTTAGGGTTGTAGGAACACCGAGCATATACCCCAACTACCAGAACAACGAGTGGACGAGCGACCATCGATGCGTTGTGACTACTTACAAAATGCCCTAAACTGCGAAAGGAAATTTATTATATTTTTTCTTCATATAAAAGGGATATTAGATAATTATATCGACTATGCAAATCACTATAAAGGTCTCAAAGCGCCGCTTCGCTCGTTAGCCCATCTCCCATGTATCTTTTGCCTTGCGCTCTTCCCCCAAAACGCAATTGGCACCGCAATCAGACCTCCTACAAATTGTAGAACTGTAAGTTCAATCCCTACCAAAAGATAACCATGCGACGCGATCCAAGGATTGAGTGCAAAAGTCATTGAAAAACTCACGAAATAGCACCCACCACTGACCACAGTCAAAGCAGGCGCAGCCCATCTGGGAAAGGCCTCAGTCACCCACAGCGTATTCCCTATAGCCAATGTGACCCATGAGAGTCCGTTGAGCCCATACGCTACATGGTACATGATGAAGTGCCACTTGTAATGCACTGCAAGTCCGTAGAGAAGTGTGCTTGCACAGCCAGTGAGGACAGGTACAATGTAGCCAACCAGGTAGTGCTCAGCTTCTCGTACCCCTCCATTTCGCTTAGATAGACGGTTGAGGACCTTGCTGAACGCATAGCCAGCTATGCAATAGCCAAGAAGGCCGCCCGCTCCGGAGGCAACGTTGACTGTGGGTATCTCGGTAGAGGATAGCTGGTATGGTGGTGCAGATAGTATGGTCGCAAAGGTGGCACCAATAAACATCATGCCAGCGAAATTGAAAGAGGCTGCTATGATAACCCAAATGACGAGGGGGTTGACGGCACAGAAAAGAATCTGCAGGTAACATCGACCCATGGCTTTCCAAGAAGCGCAAGGAGAACGCCCAAGACCAAGGCGATTCAGCCAGTTCCGCTTGGTTGCATCGATTTCCGGGAGATCGCGGTAGATATCGGAATCTATCTCGAGATCTTCGTAGATGGTCAGTTTCTCTGTAGAGCTTTGCATGAGGATCATGCCGTCGAAAGCCACAGTCGGTCGCTTGAAGTAAGTTTCAGGGTAAAGAAAGAAAGCCAGAAGCAGAGCAATGACCGCGAGAGGGCACACTCTCAAGTAGAATAACCGCCATTTTGTTCCATATTCAGATAGAAATGGAACAAGGAACAAGCTTCCGGTGCCGAAGAATCCTGCGACAGACCATAGAGCTGCGATAACGACTGGGCGCCGCGCGATAAATGTCATGTCAATCACCATCAAAAAAGCCTGTCATGTTTAGCGATGTATGACGAGAAGAGCCAGAAGCTTACCAGACTCAGGGAAAGCCCTTCACAAAGTCCCATTAAACAGTTGAATCCCAAAAGTACTCGGAAGCTTTGAGACTTCCCAGCCCCAATATTTGCAAATAGTTCGAGCAACGCAGCAAGCAGGAATACAGGACGCCGACCAAGTGCAAGGCTCAAGGGTACCCACAGAAAAGTCCCAATTCCTATGAAAAGTGTGGGTGCTGTCACGAGCGTCTCCGCAGACCAGGGTTGTCGCATCTAGCTAGGAGTATTAGCATCGTGATCTTCGCGTGCCATGACCGTGTCTACCTCTTCAGTGAATTCCGCCAAGATATTCTCCAGCATCAAACTTTGTCCTTGCACCATCATAAGTGCCACAGCAGAATACCACCCCACAGCAAATATCGCGCCGCCTGTCTTCCAGCGGCTCCAGTTGAGGGGGTCATTCCGACTGTTCGATGGAATAGGAAGGTTCAGTGTTTTGCCTTCCCCAGTGACGAGGAAGACGCTGCCAGCAAGATCATAAGACTGGTGCTTGTTCTTCGTGCTCTTGGCCCCAATACCAGTTGTGGTGGTGGAGACAGAACAAGAATATGACGAAGATGCTTCGTGTCCGTCTCCACCGGTTGAGAGATCAGTTTGATGAGGTTTCCTGATAGGACCGGGTTTGGGCCGAGCGAGCTCGGCATTCTCATCGATGTGTACATCAGGTCGACGAGGGCACGGGGCACCATTCAATCCGTAAACGACGGCAGTGATATCCATAATTCATTACGTTTGAGAAGAAGAAAAAAACGGGGAAAACACTGGGTAGGAACTTGCGACCGACTCGCTACCTTTTAACACCCATACCTCCTGACACGAGAGCGCTTTGTTCACATGTGCGCGCATTCGTCACCACCTAATCATTCCGAACGCTTCCAAGATGCGCTTTAGAGATTATGCTTCGCCATGGCCGCCGTGGCACGGATGTTGAAACCCAAAGATGGGCATTTGACGTTCGAAAGACACTGTGTAGCAGGGACTGAGCTGCAGTAAAAGGGCCGTTGGAGCAATGGCCCCCAGTTCCGGCGGCGCCGACATGCCGGACCGCTGCCCCAACATCTATCATTGGAGGAAACCAATCCCCGCAACCCCATGCCCCTGAAACGTCTTTTGGGGATGTCGGTGTTACAATCGGCGGTTTGGTACTCATAGATCAGCGACGTTCCATGCTCTGTCCAGTCGCTGATGTCTCCGCAGGAACGTGTCATGTTTGGAATCGCGCGCGGTGCCTCCCTTCGCATCTACCCGTCTATCCGCACGCCTCCGCGAGGCTTAGGTCCTAAGCTTTGATCAACGTACCTGACTACTTGCTTGTTAGGGCGCTGATGCATATCTTTGAGTCTGGACTCTTAAACAGACACGCGACCACACACGACTCAGTGCGAGATCCACAGACGAGACTCGGGAGATCACCGTTGTGTTTCCATAGGTTCCCAGTTTGCACTGACAAGACAATTTGATTATAAAGCCATTTGAAAACTCTCCCAAGTACACGGACGAAATGACACGATCCAGGCCATGCCAATACTACCGCTCAGACTCATTCCATGTCTCTCTTCCGCTTTGTTCCCCAACTCCCAAGAATCGCACGACTCTCTTGTTCCATTAACAAAGCAAGATCGGAGCATTCCACGCACCAGGGGTGTAAGCAATCCAGCGTACTGCATATCGCCGGTTCCTCTCCTTCTTGGCAAGAGTTTGGCCGACGGCACTTATGACAGACCCAGCTTGGCCAGGTCTTATCACGAGCTGGTTGATTGATAAGATACGGTTCGTCGGAGGAATCGCTTTCGTATGGACCGAATGATCGACTGTTAGATGGCTCCATTTGTGGGGTTGGGTTTCTGCAGCAAAGGAGACTAGTTGTGTGGGAGGGAAAGAGAAGCGGAACTACTTATGCATAGCCAACGTGTGAAGTGTGTCGCTGACTCTGTTAACGTCTTGAAGGGCATGACTAGATCGTGTGAGTGACCCTATTATCTTCTTGAAATACCTCACTAGATCACAGTGGGGCTCTATCTTGGTCTCGAGGGACCTGGCTAGATCATGGCGATGGCGACCAAATGGCAATTAGCACGCAACGAATTTATCATTAGGAGTGCGCGAAAGAACGTACACAACACAGCGCGATAGCGAGAAATGACCATGAAACATAGCGACAGCAGATCACTAAACCTAAGGACAACCCATAATTGACTTAACGTCACATCAAATTCCCAAAGCTGGTGTGAACTTATGAAGCGAAGAACGAGGATTTTTACCTATGACGTGGGCATGGAACGCATGAACAACATGAATCACTGAATCGCGCTATTCACCAAACACCAAGGAGCAACCCGGCGACGTTTTTGAAACTGAGGCTCGACAATGCACTTTCAAACGAACACGAAAAGTTTTATGAAGCGAATTGTTGTTCGTAATATATGAGCGCGCAAGGCGCGTAATGATCTAAGATCAAGGGTATGTGAAGAGAAAAGGTCATTAAAATATCCAGCCAAAGTGATTTCCTCCGCTGATTCCAACCGCTCCATCACACCTCCATGTTCGTCACCGCAGTCATCCCACAAATCATCACGCGTACGTCATACGTTTAAGCGCTGGGCACAGTCTCAGTGTATTGAGCCTTTTCGATGATAGGAGCCGGCTTGGGGGTATCCTTCTTGAAGAAGATCCAGCGGTTGATCCAGTACGGCACATTTTGCTTCATCTGATATCCAATGTACGTCCTCGTTGGCACGGAGAACACCTGGTCGATCTCCTCGAGAGTAAGCTGCTTCGTCTCACGAACGAAGCAGAATATCATGAACCAAGCGACAAGGTTGAGGCCAGCGTAGAAACCGAAAGCACCGGGTTTCGTCATGACGGTGCTCATGCGAGGGAACGTGAGGGAAAGAACACCGGCGAAGGTGTTGTTGATGCAAACAACCCAGGCCATGCCCTGCTCACGCTGGATGGTGGGGAACACCTCGGCGGAGTACTGGAAAGCTACGGGGCCCTCGCCAAGCGAGTAGAATATGGTGAAGAGGTAGATAAAGAGCACGACGGGGCCGAGCTTTGCGCCTCTGGATGCGGTTTCGGGTTGTAGAAGGGAGAGACCGGCGGCTAGCAGAAAGATACACATGAGTGGGAAGGTGATCATGCATAGTGTCCTACGGCCCTTGGTGTCAATAAGGAACAAGGTAGGGATCGTGAAGACGACTTGGACGGCACCGTAACCGAGCGAGGCGTATAGAGCTTGAGTATGGTCATAGCCAACATCCGTGAAGATGGTAGAGCTGTAGAAGGAAATAACTGCGAATCATTAGAATTTTTTGTGCAAAGTTAAGGTTTCGAGAAGTTTTACTTACTGTTGATACCGCACATCTGCTGCGCCAACATGACAGTGGAGGCTCCGTAGTTAGCACGCCTGATTCTAGGCACCGTAAAGCAATCCTTCATGCGGCTGAAGTAGTTGGACCCGGCAGCTATCTTTACCTCCTCCTCGTAAATGACATACGAGTAGTAGAAGTCCCTGGCTGCGATGATGGGGTGAGCACGAAGCTTCAGCATCGACTGGAAAGCTTGGGCATTGCGACCGTTCTTCATGAGCCATCTAGGCGACTCGGGACAGAAGAAAATACCGGCTCCAAGGATGAATGAAGGGATGAAAGCAGAGCCAAGCTGAAGGCGCCAAGCAATGCGACCGGTGTCCTTGACAATGACGTTCGCGCAGAAGCCCAGGAAAATACCTGAAGCCAAAGTTTAGTGGGAGCTTGGTAGGGCCAAGGAAGCTTTTACTTACCAATAACGACCCACAATTGCCAGAACATGACAAGAGCACCTCGAATACGGGCAGGTGCCATCTCAGCAGAGTAAATAGGCACAGTTGCGTTCTTTGCTCCAATTCCGATACCCATGATGAAACGAGCGGCGAAAAGGCCTTGCCATGATTTGGCGAATGCGGATCCGATTGGTGTTGCAGTGAGGCAAAGAGCAGTTACGAAAATCTCACCGCGTCGGCCGAGATACTTGTTGAGGGGATCGACAATGAAGGCACCGCTGAGTAACAGTGTCAGCAAATGCGCATGTGTGTTAGAGTATGCAGTCGTAGGATGATCTTATCGGGAGGCCTGATTGCCTAGCAGTGGGGCAAAACCAGGTTGAAAAACTCGTCACCCAACTGAATGTGTGTGCACACTTACATAAGTCCAGCAGTCAAGAAGATAATGGAGTTGATAAGTCCAACAATCCATTCATCACGGCCTTTACCGTCGATACCAAATTCTTCAGGGAACGACAAATTGGCGCCGTTGGAACCGGTCTGATCCCACCCTTGTGTCGCGGCACCAATAGCACACAACCCAATCGAGTACCACAACATCTTCGGCCCGTGCCACTTGTGATCGCGTTCATAGACGAGCGCATCGCGCTCCCCTTGATCTAGCTCAGAGAGCATTTCGAACCGCTCAGGATCGCGCGCAACAAGGGCGGCGCGACCGAAAAGTGACGCATGGTCTGCCATGCCATTCGACTCAGCAAATGCGCGTGCATCGGCAACGACGGCTTCCCTTGAGCCACGCTACAGTGGAAGTTAGTGTCGGTTCTCACTTGGATAAATGCATAGAGTGAAATAGATGCGTTGATAACTGACCTGAAGGGGGTTCTCGACGATGTTCTTAGCAACCGACGCGCGGCGGTTAGTATCGTCTATCAGCTCAGCGTGCTGCTTTTCACCCGCCTTCTCATGGAGCGCGCCATACTGAGGGGGCTCCTGGTCGGCGATGGCGTCGACGTTCTTTTCAGTGACGTTCTTTTCGGCCATGATGTCTAAATCCTATAGCGCGAGGCTGGATTGTAGAGAGATGCTGAGCGACTGATCGACAGAAAAAGAGCGGGCAATCGCACATAATATACATCAACCCCAGCCGTTTGTAGGCACCATGGGGACCAAGGTCTGGGGCAAGGCCGAGCACCGCGAGGATTCACGCTAGTACTCGTCCATGGGGAGGTCCCACTGTTGTTGATTCTCCCCATGCGGAGATAGCCTGCAGAGCGGTGGTGGTGGTCCACAAATTCTCCACAAAGGTCGAGCTCTATTGGTCCCCATGGGCGGTTGACAGTCAGAAGCCCACACGTACAATTGCATCCATCGGGGCGTACCGCCATACAACCACCCATGTACCCCTTGTAGAATCTCACATTTGCCATGCAAGCCTCGTGACATCGCATTCATAATTCCCGGGCACAAACCCGGGAGCCATAGTCGATGCTAGGAAAAGATGGTAGACTACTGGTGCTATGGGGTTGCTTGTAGTTGCTTGGAAATTTTGGGGGTACTCCAGCCGCCGAATGTGCGCTCCGGGGTCCCCGACTTTCGAAATTCCACACGGCTGGCTCATTCAATCATCTTCGTCCAAGACTTGGATGGCGCGTTGCCCGGTCGCGCAGGTTGGTGTTGCGTTTTGAGCCGCCTCGCAGCCGTTAGCGTACTGTTCACGCCATTGACGTCTTCTCGGGAGGATAAGATAGTCAGAACTAAGGCCTATGAGGCTAAAGCAAGGGCTTGAAGCAGCTCACGTGCGTCAGCAACGGACATCGGCCTGGAGCCGACCAATCGACCTTGGAGAAATTTTGGAGCCAAGAGATGAGCGTGTTCCGACCAAGCACCGACTAAGCTCTGGGGATGTAACCTTGGTTGCAGGCTCACATGATTCTCCACTCACCGGCACGTTGCTAAAAGTTCATCTTTACCGCACTTTACATCGGAACAAGGAATCGGCACGACTGCGTCGAGATCTAGAAGAGCCGCATTTACCACTCTACCACATCCCAAGCGTCTGGGTTGTAGCGACGTTTGCGTGCTCACTTCTGCGCGGAATACAGTGAATACGGAGATAACGGTGGGTGATCATCTTGCGTTGTAGGACATAATAGCGCGCCTGCAAAATCTGCCGAAGTTGCTGCCATGGTGAGAGCCGGGTCGACGTAAGTGGGTATGTGCGGATGAATAGGTAAAACCTGCCCTGGTCCAAGATGCATCGGATGCGTGAGGCTCAATTGAGTGGATCCATTATTCTCAGCCGCCACCTGTGGAGCTAAAACTTCGAGCGGCCAGACCAGTTGTTCAGACCAGCGACCTTCCAGACGGTGTACCTCGGACATGCCCGCACGAGTGGCCCACAGTTTGACAAAAGGCTTCGTGCTTCTGGCCATTATCGCGGCCCAATGGACGAAAACAAGCAGCGCTATGTCGTCCCCGGACGCCAGAAGCTCAAGAAAGTGCGTATCGATTTTACTTGGCCACTCTTGATATTCATCCCACCTCCTTGGGAAGCCTTCACACGCCATTGCCCATTTCTCGAGTTCAAGAAACGCTTGTCTGTTGCTTTCCATAGCATCCGTGATGTGGCCACACATGTTGGTGTCTTCTTGGAAAGGACTCAGAACGATGAGAGACAATGAGTAAAATGAGGATCTGGTTGTGCGAGTCAGTTCATGCGATCTACACAGGACTATACTAGTGTGCTCGCTGTTCACGAGTGGAAGCAATATCATCGAATGGATCTTTGAAAAGAGATAGTAGTATACCTTAACTTCAAGTCAGGCCCAGGTCTAGGAAATGATGTGCGCTCGAGGATAAGTTCCCAAAGATCGGTTTGGCGAAAATAATATCGCGCTGCCTCTTCGATCCTCATAGTGCTTCGTAGCGCATGGAGAGTCTCGATGATGTTGAAATGGTCCTCGTCACAATGACACTGGCTTGCAAACTGGAAAATGAGCATGATAATCGCGAACGCCAATACTGGCAGCCAATTTTTTTCGTCAACGCTAGGTGTGGCTTCGCGGAACATCCTTGAAGCTTGGAGTTGGTGATGATACGCGTGTGCGGATGGCCATCCGTGTCCATTCTCGTTGTGATGCTTCATGTGGGCAAGAGCCTGTATACAATGCTGCAAATAGGGAAACTTTGGTGCCGATTTCGCTATCGCTGCTGTCCAAAGCTTTACTTCAGGATTGCTGAACCATGCTCCTCCGCTCTTGAGAAGCGAGTCGAGCAGGTCGCTTGTTCTCTCGCAGTAAGCGACCGTGCTGTCCGTAGGATTTGGGATAAGATCCGGTAGGAAGAGAGGCGGTTGGGACGATTGTGCGGAGTGTTCATTGATAAATGAGTCGCTAGAAAACGTCGTCAGACCCCAGGAGTCTGTATTGACATATTCAAGGCCCCATGACATCTGCGGTGGAGTAACCGATTTTTCGTCGACTGGGGGCGGATACTCGCATGACTCGTTTCTACGAAGGCAGTTGGCGCATTTGGGTTCCTGCATGCCGCACTATGCATCGTCAGCATCGGGTCTGTTATGTCACTGCGAAAGTGCGGTGTTAAGCCCGAATTTACCCCACGCGGTGGTCCCGTCTCCGTATATGCTGCTCTGAACCGTAACGATGGGAACAAATCAGAAGAGAGCTCGCGCCTATGTATCCATTGACAATGCGAATGGAAAATTTAGGTCATACGGTTTATTCACAGTTCATACTAGTGACCGAGCAGAAATAACGCCGCGGACGGCATGCTTCGTACGTACCTTAACCCTTCTTCGTTTGCACTGCAGACATCCATTTCTGGACTTATGATGATAGCTTCGTAGACCTTGTTTCTTTCGAGGCATGGCGAGAGATGGTGACTGGTGAGAGTGCTCGAAAAGTTGTCAAGAAATAGAGAGAACTATGTTCTACTAGTTCTTAATCTAGCCTAGAGATTTGGGGACTACAGGCCTTATAAAGATCTGGAAGGACATGGGAGGCATGCTTCGCTATCGTGTTCACAGAGTTGGTTAACAACTTGAAGGGGATCGACTACGGCATGTGCTGTGGGCTGGTGGAGCAAACGGTGCTGCGTGCTAGTACAATCTGAGAATGGTACCTGGTGACTAGGTACATACGACCCGAGCTTCTTCAGCCCTGCAATGGCGCGCAATTCTCCGTACTCCCTCCCTACTTACACTTTCAACTTAGCATTACGCATCATTTCGAGGTTCTGTAGGCAACTCAGCTCATCATGAACGATGTGTCAAGGGGCTATGCGCTGCGCAGCAAAGCACCCGCGGCTCTCTATGCTGGCAGCCATCGATCCGCGCTTACGTGGCGTGTTAACACTTGAATCCACTTCTTCCTCTTACCGCCACGACCCCCCAAGGACAATTTGAAAGCATTATTACAACAACTGTTATTGGCAAATCGTTGGACCCCATTATGGGGGCGACTGTAGGACCCGCGTGGAGAACAGCCTTGGCCACATACACGAGGGAATCCTCTTGGAGCTCGAATTAAAGCCAATGGCGACCGACTCCCGAGCCCATTCATCATGGCTCTAGTCGGGGTCCACTGGATAGCCTTCCTCATCTTACCATTTGTACGCTAGGTCAACGCCTTTTAAGCTTGAACTGGTAAAGTTTACGGAACGGTGTTGGGTCAATGCACAGGCCATCTGCGCTGGTTTCTTTTTAAGTGCCATGTACCCATGAAACTGGGACTTCTATGGTCATTTACACGTTGCAAAATATGTACAATGCCATGCCGCATTTTGTCTTGGGATCTGCGAAATTCACATTTTACGGGGATTGCTCAAGAGCTATATGCGGCGTTCCTTCGGTGTTACATCACCGACGCGTACATCTCAGACCACCCAACGAGCAGCCATATCGAACGATCTTGAGATATTCGCGCCATTTGATGCTTGTTACGATCATGGCTTGTATTGATAAAGTTAAACCGGTTGTTCGGAAGATCGAAGCGTGGCCCCCACAACCCAGGATGCCTGCTAACAAACTTGGCTTTCATGATGAGACTGTGGGGCTCTCCCTTTCTATTAGTATAGCGACTAGCTGCCAAGCGTCCGGATATAAGTATGTTTCTCAGCTCCAGACCTATAGTCCACTACAAAATGTATGCTCAGTGACTCTTTCGACATCGTTAAAGGCCTAATTGAATTGTGGCGACAGTAGCCAAATAGCGAATAGCACGCAATATATTTTTTTAAGCGTGCATAGAGAAATGCACGCAGCATATCATTGCATGTTTTGCGTACAGTTGTGAACACCGGTTGTCGCCCCACCGCTATATCGCTATTATTAGTTCGTATTCGCGGAAGGTGCCGTTTAAGATAGTCAACGGCTTTACTGAAGAAGTTACTCTAGAAGAGCACCTATGGGGACAGCCCAGGTCCAGAACGTCACAACAAGTGGACAGTCTTGCACCGCTATCACTGGACTTTCTCGCGAACCGCCGTGGGAGCAACGTACCGCAATGTATGTTTTGGCTGCCTGGCCAGGCTCACTCCTCCTCCTGGCTCTGCTTTCTATGATCTCGTTTAGAAAGACTATCTTAGTCCGGAACTCATGTTTCCGGACGCGCGCAAGGCACTGGCTTCTTAGGTGTGGGCTAAGCACCGACAATTCAACCAACTTAAAACGCAAGAGAACAGTGCTCCGTGCATGGATCTTGATGTGCGCCAAATGAGTTGAAAAGCGAAAGCGAGAAGAGTCGTCATGCTGTTGTTGCCACCTACGACCAGTTTAGCTTGTGCCCGCGACCAGACCTCTCCGCCTTCCCGGCGCAAGCAAAGATCAGATCGGATGTAGTGTTGGTGCCGTGTCATCGGGGGCGCTGATAGGATCTGTTCAAGTCAAGCACAACAATCACGAAACACCTGACTAGCTAGGTGTTATGCCTCTCAGCGCATATTCCTCAATCTAGCATTACCATGGCACGGTGAGAAAATCGTTATTTTGAGAATTGTACTAACCCTTTCGATCTTGGTATGGGAAAACGGTATTCTGGAACCTTGCTCATTTCACTTGGGTCCAGTATCCCATTTGTAAACCGAACCCCAACGCTGACGCGTACAACTTTTCACTCTTTCAAACTCATTTCACCGTATTCGTTGGACCTCCAGAGGTTCAGTCCGGCTTACATCGGGCATATCGTGCCAGCTTGCAATATGCTCAAATTACCTAACGTTCCTCACTCGTGCGATTCACCAGCCGCCAAGTGACCTTTCTTGTGTAACGGTTAGCATGATTCTCGCGTGGAATAATACTTGACAGACACTAGTCACTCGCTTCCCCGCATTCTCTTCATTAACATCCCTGAGCTGCTACTTTATTCTCGCGAGGCAACTGGAGCTTGGCGAAGGGACGAGAACATCGAACTCGGTCACCAGTTTGTTCCACAAGGGTTCGAACGGCTGCGGAACGGGCTTTTCGTGCAGCTTCTGTGCTATAAACCTCGTGCTATGTTCATTTGCGGTTCCTGGTTGGTGGGACGTCGCACGAGGTTTGACTTGGTGTGGGGATATCTTCAGCTTGGCTTCATCTTGGTGTGCGCACCGAATATGACAGCTCAAGCCCAGCTTCATCGGAAGCGTTCGAGATTCTACCGAAAAGTGGGCTTGGTGTATAGTCGTCACTTGAGGCTGTTTTGTGAATGGATGGAAATTGTTCTCTTGCCGGTCCGACGAAGTTTCGAGCCGAAACCCCCTCGCGCGAAGATTCAACCGATGAAGTGGTATAGCGAGGAAGACTGTAGCATATGACCTGGCTACAGAAATGTACTGGCTAACGTGTATCGAATGATGCGCATATAAAAGGGTACGATGTTCTCCTCCATGTGAGGCTACAGAACAATCCAGTTCATACACTCAGAGACTTGGTCCAACATGGTTCGTTCTTTCGCTACTAAGGCTCTTGTGGCCTCCCTCACGGCCTCGACCGTGTCGGGCTTTGGCGTTGGCACTCAGCAGAGCGAGACTCACCCCAAGATGCAATGGAAGACGTGCACTGGCAAAGGAGGTTCTAGCTGTACCAACAAGAGCGGAGAGATTGTGATCGATTCGAACTGGCGCTGGCTTCATACTACCAGCGGTACGACGAACTGCTACACTGGGAACAAGTGGGATTCGTCACTGTGCTCAACCAACTCGGCTTGCTCATCCAACTGTGTTATGGATGGCGCTGACTACAGCAGTATGTCATCGTATAAATCTTTCCCTCTCTTACGTGGCACCGCAAATTATCTGACATGATTTATCTGCTAGGCACATACGGTATCACGACCGGCAGTGACTCCCTGACGCTGAAATTCGTTACGAAAGGGCAATATTCGACCAACATCGGAAGTCGTACCTATCTGATGCAGGATGCATCAAACTACCAGATGTTCAAACTCCCTGGTAACGAATTTACATTCGACGTCGATCTTTCGAAGCTTCCTTGCGGTCTCAATGGCGCACTATACTTTGTCTCGATGCCGCAGAAGGGTCAAGGTACCCCAGGTGCCAAGTACGGAACTGGTATGCCCAAAGAATTCCTGATCCTCCACTGAACCGAGCTTACTGCTATAGGCTACTGTGACGCGCAATGCGCTCGCGACTTGAAGTTCGTAAATGGTCAAGTATGTTGCTTTACGAAGTCATGACGAATGGTCCACTGCTAACACGCAACAAGGCCAACGCTGAAGGATGGATACCATCATCCAATGACGCAAATGCTGGCGTCGGTGTCAAAGGCGCATGCTGGTACTCTTGAACCTACCCCACCTCTATCCCTATGTTGCTGATCTAGTCCTAGCGCTGAGATGGACGTGTGGGAGGCGAACTCCATTTCCACCGCCTTGACACCTCACTCCTGCAGCCCTGAGGCCTACTCTGTTTGCACCGAAAGCGAATGCGGCGGCACCTACTCTGAGGACCGCTACGCCGGCAACTGCGATGCTAATGGATGCGACTACAACTCGTACCGTGTCGGCGTCAAAGACTTCTACGGTCCAGGCAAGACGGTCAACACGAACTCCAAGTTCACCGTGGTCACCCAGTTCTTGGGCTCTGGAAACACAATCAGTGAGATCAAGCGGTTCTACGTACAGAATGGAAAGGTCATCCAGAACCCACAGTCGCAGGTCGCCGGGTTGACCGGAAACTCCATCACGCAGGCATACTGCAATGCTGAAGAGAAGGTCTTTGCAGAGGAGAGATACCCGTTCAACGAGCACGGTAAGTTATACCACTTCATAGCATCATACTCATCTTACTCTCGCTCAACCCTTCCACGTCCCCTATACTCATCACAGCACTGATTCTCATACAGGTGGCATGGCCTCCATGGGTCGCGCAGGAGGAGCCGGCATGGTCCTCGTCATGTCCCTCTGGGACGACCACAACTCCAACATGCTGTGGCTCGACTCGAATTTTCCCACCAATGAGCCCGCCAGCAAGCCCGGTGTGGCGCGTGGCACTTGCTCGACGTCTTCGGGTGCTCCGGCGGATGTGGAGAAGAACAGCCCTAATGCTCAGGTGCAGTTCTCCAATATCAGGTTCGGACCTGTTGGCTCGACTTTTGCGCAGCCGTCGGGCTCGTAGATCTTGGACAGTGCGAGGGATATATGGAAAGGGGTTGGCTTGATGACTCGGGTGCCGTTGTAGGTAGTGAGCGCTTGGATGCGACGTGCTACTAAGGCAGCACTGGAGCCCTGGAGCGCCACTGCATGTAAGAATTTACTACATATGGTCTAGAGACAGTGCCGTCGAACATTCTGGTGATTTTTACTTTGATGATCCATCTTGCTCTTCCCTTTTGAATTACTTGTGCCTATTTTCGTTCTTGCATGGATGTTCACTTCCAGTGTCTCAACCTGTACATGCTACATAGCAATGAACCATTGGTGGATAAATCTTAGAGCCCCCCTGAATAGCAGTCAATCGTTCCTGTCGGCTAGAACCCGACGTATGGCTTTGGTCTTACGATATGACATCTAACACTGCTCGCAGAAACCATCTGCAAGGCGCGGATAATGATGAGAATCGTTGGCGATGGACACGTCTTATATTGCTTTTTCCACTGTGGGAAGCAAGACTCAAGTTCATTGCCAAAAGCGAATTCTGGGCTACCGTGATACATGCATAGGAGTTGTATAGTGACCCCGACACGACACTAGATGACTCAACGATGGAAAGATATTTACATGTCCTGATTCGACATGGGTATGCGAGCGTAGCATGTCTTGGAGAGAGGTCTAGGGATGCAATAAGAAGTCATGACCGATTAACAATTTACCACCCAATACAGTACAAAAAGACATGTATTACCAAGCGAGCACAAAGTCTCTTCAGTCAAACTGACATGTACAATGAAATTGAATTGTGTGGTTCAGCATGCATCTGACAGCTCGGCTGTCAGCAGTTTTTACCAAAAGCATCCTTGCGAAACGAAGCGGAGCTGTCAACAATTTTTACTTGACGAATCCTTGCGAGACGAAACTCCGCGGCCTCCCACCACGTTGAAACATTAGCTCAAGCCATGTACATAAACAACAAACAACCCACAAACTCTCCTTCATTTTGTGCCTGCTTCCATGCCGCATGATCCGTCAAGACCGACAGGGCGATAACGGAGCGGCTTTGATAGGTCTGGACGGCTGTCGCTGCGCCGAAGTGCAATCGCGAGGTATCCTGCAAAGGCAGAGCGCTTACTGCTCCATGTCACGGAGGACACGACCCAACCCCTACCCTAACGGTCGACATAGCGTGAACATTCTGCATCTCGTAATCGCGTCACTAGGACACTACAGTATACACAGAGATACTACCATCCGCACGTTTGTTCTCGGCGAATTCTAGACCCCTCACCTTACCTAGGGCTTAGGGTCTTCCTTTCCTCCCCACGCCACTGCCCATCACAACTCACGCCACACATCTAATCTACACTCTCGTCTCGAACCCCCCGTATTCGCTTCTCGCGTTGGTACTCGTCTATCGCGAACTCCTGTCCGTTTCAAAACACCACCCGGACGCAACCCGCCTCGCTTACAGGTCGAAACGCGCTAGCCCTGGGCGCTTGCACCCCTTTGCCACGGTGTAAAATGTCAGTGCCGCCTCGCGCCGAGATGTCATGCAGAAACAACGTTTTGGGGCAACGCGCAGCGCGGTGGAAGAGCTCGAGGGGGTCAAGCGCGGTGCGGGACGAGGAGGGAGCGAAACGGCGCTAGGATGGAGTGGCATGTGTAGGGGGTGTGGCTGGGTAGGGATATAAAGGGTGGGTTTCCTGCGATGAGGATGTTTGTGAGATAGTCATTCATACGCCTTCGGTGCGGTTTACATTCGTTGAGATATTTGGTTCACACTTACATTCGTTTCTTGCGCGTTGTCTGTTGAGTCGGACATACAGAGCTTACTTTTTTACAACACCATCCATCCACTCACTATCCGTTCTTTCCTACCAAAACAAACCACCACTTCAAACCCACCTTCAAGATGCCTTCCCTCCCAACTCTTCTCTCCCTCGCGGCCACCGCCTCCGCCTACACCCAGGTCAACCTCATGAGCGCCTTCATGACCAAGAACATCGACCCCATCGTCTTCCCAGGCTCCTACTCGGAATCCCACCTCCACTCCATCTTCGGCTCCGACGCCCTCACCGCCTCGACCACCACCTCGGCCTCCCTCCAAAAGGGCTGCACCAACGCGGATAACCCCAACGACCTCTCCGCCTACTGGGTCCCCACCCCGCTCTACACCACCGACGGCGGTAAAACGTACCAGCCTCTAGGCATGTTCCGCTTCTCCGCCTACTACAACCTAGGCGAGACCCCCGCCGAGGTCCCCATCCCGCAGAACCTCCAGATGGTCGCCGGCAAAGCGACGGCGGCCTCCCCCTCGGACATGGACGCCAACGCTCAGTCCTCCTGGTCCTGCGAATCCGAAGACGTGCCCCTGGATAAGAACGGCTTCCCCTCCCGCACCTGCTCCACGCACATCCAACAGCTGCTCTTCTTCCCCAACTGCGTCAACGAGCAGACGCTCGAAACCGCCTACAAAGACCGCCGCGGGGGATCCTGCCCCTCGGGCATGAAATCCATGCCCCAGCTGCGTTTCTCCATCCGGTGGGACGCGAGGAAGGACTTGCCCAACGGGTGGAGCGGCGAGGCCCCCATCAAGCTCGCGTGCGGATCGGCGTGGTGCTCGCATGGAGACTTCATCAACGGGTGGACGGAGGAGGCGGCGAAGAACATGCTGGAGACGACCAAGGAGAAGATGCATTTCATGGCTGTGACGGGGAGCTTGGGGTCGAAGCAGATGGCGTGCACGCCGAAGGATGCGGAGCCCTCGAAGGGGACGGCGGATTATGCCGAGAGCGTGAAGATGATGGGGAAGAGGAGTGTGCCTGAGTGGGGGTGGGCTTCTAAGAGCAGGATGGCGAGGGCGTAGGGAGAGGAGGTGTTCGTTGTATATATTTAGTTTGGGTACTCGATGTACGAATGGAACTTAGCAATCTGCTATGACAAGGTTTTGCCATTTTGTGGCGACATGAGCTTTTGCACTCAGTTCAAGAGGTGCTCACGTTCTGTCCATGCATCTGGATAGGTGTCTTGCAGTGCTGCACGGAGGCTGCTGCTGCGTAAAATCGACAGGCGATTCGAAGAAGCCAAGCTGGAGAAAGAGGGCGCGATGTCTACATAAAAGACTACCATACCATATACGTTGTCGAAAAAATCCCGGCATACACGTCTGGTATCTATATGCGTGGTTTGTAGCCCTCCGTAACCTCCACCCGCCAAACCCCCAAGCAATCCAGCCACCAACCCCCAAGCAATCCACAACCCGATCTCTACGCAAGACTCCCATACCATGCATCCATACGTCATCAAACAATTCCGTCCCACGCCCCACCCCAGAGTCCATCCCCTACCATAAACAAAGCCGAAGAAACAAGAAACAAAAATCAGCGCGCTCGTCCCCAAGTCGCACTCAAAGCACAAGCCCCTCACGCGCCACCCAACCAATCCATACGACAAACGGCTGCGACGTTATTTATTCGATGTTAGGCTTTCGAATCGAAGAATATATATATATATATATATATATAAACATGGAGAGGAAAGGTGGGAGGAGGGAGGTGAGGGAGGGAGAGAGGGAAGGGAGGGAGGTACGTACATGCTTGTATAAACTGCTTTTTACATAAAGTCCGCTTGTGACACGCCTGTTTTTTACGTGTATATGTGCAGACGTACCGTCTCCTGCATCTGCCCGCGATCCTTCCAGCACGCAATCTCCATGCACGTCCATTCAGCGTCGGTGCCAAGCGAAGTGGAGAGGGGCTGTAGAGGTAGACGTGTATTACATATATGACAGCATAGCGAGAAGGAAGTCGTGTGCATGGGGGATATTGTGTCGGATATGTATAGTATCGATACTATTCATCGGCTGGTAGATAGTGCTGGACAGGATGTGACATGAGTTTTGAATCATTTATATACATATGAGGTGGTTTTGGTGGTGTGGGTAGGGAAGGAGGAAAGAAAGAAGGATGGGTATTCCGTGGTATCGTGTATATGGTATCAAACTCCCCCGTCCCGACAAAACGTCAACCGCAGCACTGCGCTGCACCCAGCTATTTATCCACCACCTACTCCCCATCCGTATCCTCCTCACCCCCAACTTCCTCAAGATCCGTATCCGTATCCGTATCCTCACCCCCCACCCCCTGCGCAACCGCATACGCCGCATTTAGCAAAGCCTGCGCCTGCATCTCCACATCCCCCTCCCCACCCAGCGCCATCCCCACCGGCAACCCCAACACAATCTGCCCATCCGACGCCCCAGATAAACTGGCATTGAACGTGTGATCCGCCTCAACCGCCTGCACCAACCCCTCCATCTGCATCCCAGCCGGCACCCCCATCCCATACGCCTCATACCCCCCGCCATCCGCATCCATCCAAAACACATCCTCCCCATCCACGTCCTCGACATCCTCCCACATGTCCTCATCGTCATCTACCACGACCGTAAACGCCGCCCCGTCTTCGGATTCACTCTCGCTATCGCTACTACTAGCGACCGCCACCCCTCGCATAGCATGAAACGTCCTGTTCGTCGTCCGCCACACCTCCATCAGCAAACCCTTGACCTCCCTCTCGCTCAGGGCGTCGGTTTCGACTTCTCGTTCTGCCTCAGCGGTGTCGTCTCCCTCTACGATCCCAGCCCCGTGACGCAACCGTTTGAACCCCACGCTCTCCGCGTCGTAGATATTCACGAGTCTCAGTGGGGGTTCCCCGTGGAGAAACGGCGGGATGAGTCTCGCCCGCCAGGTAGCTTCTAGCGAGACCTTTAGGTTAATTCTGTGTTTGAAAAGGGTGTACCCGATAGCGTGGCGGGCGCGGAGGGGCTCCTCGGCGCACATGTGGTGGGGGTTTGCGGTTGGGTCCTCGAGGGATGCTCCTTGAATGAATTCTAAGGTGCGGAGGGAAGAGAGGTATGTGTATGGCTCGCATGTGGGGAGCGTCTCGAAGAAGTCCGCGTGGGTGATTGCGCCCATGAAGCCGCGGTGTAGGAAGAGCGGACGGGGTTGGCGGATCTGGAGGGTGGACAGGTTGGGCGGGGCCTGTGTGTGGGAGAGGGCGATGCTGCGGTGGAGGAAAGAAGATGCGTCGACGTGGAGGGTGGATAGTGCGTGGAAGTGGCGCATGCCGGGGCCGGGGAGGGGGTGGTGTTTGTAGGAGGGGACGTCGAGGGCAGAGGCAGGGTCGTAGTGGGTGAGGGATTCGAGGGAGTGGGCGACGTGGGAGAGGGCGGCGAGGGAGGCCTCGGCGTGGCGTGTGAGGCGGGGGTTTGTGCGTCGGCTGAGGTTGACGTTGTAGACGTTCTCCCCGAGTGTGAGGTGGCGGAGATTCTTGGGTGTTGCGAGGATGCGACCCAGGCTCCGGGGCTCGAGCTCGCATTCGTCGAACACGAGGGAGGTGAGCGGCGTCGTCTTCGCGTAGGGTTCAAGCTCGGGGAGATCTGGCGGGAGGGCGAGGCACGAGACGTGTAGATGGCGCAGGCTGGGGTGTCGGAACAGGCAGTGGAAGGCTCCCAGGTCCCAGAAGTCGTCGCTCACGCCGTGGGTGTGGAGCGTCAGGCTCTCGAGCTTTGCCAGCCCAACATGCAACGGTGCAGTCGGTTGAGCATGCAAGCTCGCACTCTCCAGCGCCTTCCGGAACTCCTCCATGTCGCCCAGCACCCACTCGTCCCCGCCCTCGTCCCACTTGTAGTTGTCGTAGGGGCTTTCGATTTCCCAGACGCGCAGGGCGGCCATGCGCTTGACGCACTGATTGAAGACATTGCGCTGCTCGGACGTGGCGCCGAGACCCTGGTGAAAGCGGTACAATATCTTCAGCGTCTCGACCGAGGCGATGCGCTCTGGGCGACGGGTGAAGGCCTCGATGATGGCATGGAGGTCGCCGGTGGACAGGAGCTCGATGGTGGTGTAGATGTGTTTCTCGGCTTCGATCTGGAAGAAGCGACAGGTGCGGGCGAGGAGGCAGAGGGCGGGCTGGTCGGCGGCGAGGTGGGAGACGATCTGGATGAGGAGCTCGTCGGGCAGGTCGAAGAGGCTGCGCGGGCGGCCGGGGCGCTGCGTGGGCTCGGCTTGGGGGGTGTCCATGGATATAAACGGGCGGGCGGCTGTGGTGGAATAGTAGCCGCCAGGTGTGTGAGGTGTGTGAGGTGTGTGTGGAGGCGAAGTGTATGTATGTACGAAGTTACTGAGAAGGCCGTGGAGCGCTGCAGTGCGAGCGGCGGGCCTTTGGAGGGGCGCCGGCCTGGTTCATTTGGCGAGCGTGGGGTAGCTCCTTGCCGCTTACAGTGCAACAGATCCACGGTACCCTCACCTGAACACTCAACACCCGCCAGTCCACCGCCGCCAGTCACATTACCAAACCAGGACACCAAGCTCTTTTGCAGCACGAGCATGGAGGGGTTTAGAGAAATAGTAGTATGCAGTAAACTCCCCTGTACAGTATATGCCCCCATACCATACCCCGAGTATCAAGCTCGCAGCACCCATCTCCTCCGTCCATGCTCTCTTACCCACCCAGTCAAAACCTCAAAGCAAAAAAACCAAAAACCCCAACGCCCAAAATGCAACACCAACGCCTCCTTCCATCCATCCAGAAAAAAAAAATCCCAAATCCCACCTCACAGGGTATATCACCTCCCCTCCCTTCACATCCCACATCCCTCATCCCCCATCCCCTTCAAATGTTCCTCCCTCTCATTAACCCCCTCAAAAGTGCGGCCTCGCCTCAAATCCAAGCGGAGCCCTATCCCAATTAACACCCCTCCATACTCATCTTTGGCGGCGTGCGTCAAACTCACCTCGTCAAATCCGACCCATCCCTCTTGGACCGCCTCGACTCCAACAGCGGCGGCACGAACGGCAGCGTGAAGCCAGACACCAGGTACGTCGTCATGAGGGTGGCCTTGAGGCGGTAGCGGGGGTCGCGCGGGAGGCGGGTGGAGTAGTGGCGGAGGTGGGGAGCATCTTTGGTGGTTGGTTGTGTGTGTGTTGGTGGGGAGGAAAGGTCGAGGGTGGGTTGAGGGTAGGTCGAGGGTGTTTATATATGTAGATCGAGAGATAGAGAGGACGTATGTGTCGAGTCGTGAGAGCTGCGTGTGGGGCAGGGCAAGGCAGTCGTAAGTATATATACCTCCGAGCGGGGTGATCGCGTGCTCCTTCTCTTTCCGAGCTCTGTACGTGAATCTCGTTTGTATGTGTGTCGGTATGTCCGCACGTCCCTACTCTAAACTCGAAGCAAGTATCAGCGTGAATCCAGCAGCCAACGAACGGAACATGTGAATATATATGCGAAGACCAGAATCCAGCTGCCTGTTTGCGCGGCCGGGGCTGCTTTAGACCAGGGTCAGGGGGCAGCTGCAGTTACTCACAGGGCTGAGGGCTAGCGCTAGCGGTAGACGCGCTGGGGGATGACGCACTGGCGGAGAAGTGCGATGGGAGGTTGGGCTGGGCGGTGTATGCACCTGGTGGGTTTGGAGGGGCGTGCCTTGTGTATACGGTAGGTATGTATGTATGCGTCGGATAAAGCTCTCGAAAGTATGTGAATATGTAGCACGCTGTGAATGCCCCGCGTTTGCAATCTACCGCTGACACAAAAATAATAAAGCTGACTCGATAAAGATAGGCCAAACAGGTAACTAGAACCCCAAAGAAAACCCAACGCATTCAAACCACACCTACATATATGTACCCGTCTTGATTGTTAATTCCAGTGGGGTAACACCTCACCGGCAGTCACGCACATCAGCCCACCATGGTGCCAGGGGGATGCCCAACCCGGCAAGCTCGCGCTCAGCTCGGACTCGAACGACGGGAGCGCAGCGCCTGGAAGCCGCGCTTTCTTTCGGATAAGGCCCACCGTCTTTTGGACAGGCCCACTGGGTGTGCGTAGGCTCGTGCTATGGCGAGATTTTAGGCAATGTTGCGAATGGGGGGTGTAAGCGGGATTGGGGGCGCTGTGATTGGTTGGGCGGGGAGGTAGGTAGGCAGGCACTTGGATGAGCTCGATTGTTTCTTCCGTCAAAGGTATCTGTGGTATCTTGCGTTTTGAGATCTCGAGATGCATAGCGTATTGTTGTTTCCGAGGGCAAGTACATTATCGAAACAACTCCTAACTATGTATTCTCTTAGGCGTTATGCATCCAGCTCTCAGCCTCACCCGAACATCGCACACACTCCACCTCGTCACCCGAATTTCCCCCACAGCTCCTGTCATCTATTATATCCCCTCTAGGCGTTATGTATCCATAGCCTCCGCTCCTTCAAACACCACACAACCTCCACCTCGTCACCAAATCTTCCACGCATTACCTTCACACTGACAACATTTCCCACCTCCCCATCCTCACCCCAATCCCCCCTAGATAATCTCAAACTCGCTCCCCAACGCCTTCCCCATCAACTCCGTCCGCCCCACCGCCTCCCTCCTCCTCACATACTCCACCGTCTCCCCCCAACTGATCTTATCATGGCACCCTTTTCCCGCGACCACACCCCACATGTCCTTCGCCTGTTCCAAAACGTGCTTGTGCGAGTCGGCGACGAGCGAGGTGTCCATTTCTGCGACGAAGTTTCCGACTGGGGTGTGCAGGATGGCGTTGTAGGTTATGTGGGTTGAGGAGAGGTCAGATGGGGAGAGAGAGGGGGTGGAAGGGGGTGGGGTGGGGGCGGCGTGGCGGGGGGAGGGAGGTTGGTAAGGAAGGGGGAGAGGGGGGAGAGGGGGTGGGGGGGAGGTCGTGGGGATCTGTTCGGGTTAGGCATGTGGTTTTTGAGAAGGGGAGTGACTTACCTGAGGTGGAGCGGATCGAGGAAGCATCACCTGGTATTCTTCAGCAAAGTGGAATCCACGCATCTCGCCAGAATTAGACCACTCACCATCAACGCATCCCTCCTCCCCTTTCCCCAAAACCCCATACCACTCCCCCAACCTCCCCACGCACTCCCCAAACCCCCACACCCCTCCCCACAAACACACCCCCTCTCCCTCCCCTCCAACACAACAGCCTTCCACTTCGCGGCCCCCACCACCCTCCCCAAATGATCCTCCCACATCTCACACTCCCCCTCCCCATCCCATAATCCACATACCCCCCTCACACACCCCTCTACACACCCCCCTAAGCGGAATCCCCTCCCCCACGACCATCCCCTTACAATCCATCACCGCCCCCCCATCCACATACGTCGCCAACCTCACCAGCCCCTTCCTCCACACACCCACCTGCTCGCACTCGTGCTCACACCGGGACGTCGCTAGCGTAAAGTCCGCGAGGGTGGTCGCGGTCGTGATGAGCGTGGAGAGGTACGTCCAGAGGGGGGTGTCGAGGGCGCAGGGGAGCGGCCAGGGGACGGAGGGGGAGGAGAGGAGGGAGGAGGCGAGGGGGAGGGAGAGAGCGGTGTGGAGGGTGGGGGTTGGGGGTGGGAGGTGGAAGAGGGAGAGTTGGAGGTCGGAGTGGGAGAGGAGGGCGAGGGTGGCGCGGATGGTTTCCCGGGCGAAGGGCTCGATGGGCTGGGCTACGGGGACAGGTGGCGGTGAGATAGGTGAGGGATTCATGGTGGGGATTAGATGTTTAGGTGTGGCTTTTGAGAGTGGAGATGGTACTATGGGTACGTGTGGGTGCGGGCGTGGGGCATGTGTATTGTTATACGTTGTCGTGGGTTTGCCAGGGTCTGGGAGGAGGCAGGTCACATGTGACCGATTGTGATTTCATGATATCTTAGAGTTGGGAGGGATTGGGACGGATCGTGATCATGTTGTTACGTGCAGTGTTAGAGTTTGGGTAGTAGGCTGTGGGTCGAGCTAGTGGTCCGCGCCATCGTTGACTACTGTAAAGATTACAACGCTAATCTGTGCGCTCGGGACTATCCGTCTGCGTCAAACTTGTTTTTGTAGATGTTTAGTGAACTAAAATAAAGGGAAGGTTTGCAGCTATGTGCGACGTTCCTAGTCTTCAGCTCGAGGTTGGGCATTTCGTGACTTAGTAGAGTCACAGGTTGAGAGGTGACTGGTGTCACTTGCGACTGCGCTGTGAATCATTTTCATGGAAAACACCAGTCATTCGCAATGCGTGAAGTTCAATGGCCCAAAATGTGAATAACAGACATAGGACACCGCTGCTTGAATCCATTCTCTCCTTCCTCAAGTACCGCGACCACCTCTCTGCTAACATCCATAACGACCACCCGATTCAACTCCCCACCCCTGCGCAAGACCTCCCACAACAAAATCCCAAGCCACAAACATGAAACCCGCTGCCCTCGCCCTCCTCATAATCTTCACCCTCGCCGGAGTCGCCCTCGCAGCCGCAGTCATAATCTGCGTCCTCCGATCCGTCTATTCCAAAAAGGCAATCTCAAACAACGACCCCGAACAAGCTGTGGTGCATACGACCGGTGTTTCTCAGCCACATCTGAGAGGTGGAAAAGGTGGTGGTGGCAATGGTCGTGGTGGAGAGGAACCGGAGTATCTCTGGTGTTGTTGTTTCAAAATCAGGGATTGAGGGGGTATGGCATGTGGAAAGATTTTTATATACTTGGAGTTTGGATGGATGCTTGTGGAGGTGTTGGGGTATTATCTACAACTATTTCTCTAAGTGAAGATTATTCTATTGGATTATTTTTTGGACGGACGAAGCATGAAAGTACATGTGGATTAAGCCTTCGCTCTTGGTGGTGTCTAAGCATCCATGCTAGCTATAAAGATTCCCCCTTTGTGTTGTATTCGTTGTTCATATTACTAGAAATATTAGATTGCAGTTTCTCATGTACGATTATTCACTGTCGTTATCATTATCTTCCGTATGATCTGAAGCTTTCTACAATACGTATCTGTTAGCACGGACATGATACTATATCATTATATTCCATCTCTCCAATACCGCTATAATTTAGGAACGTTAAATACGGCGTCCTTAAATTCGATCGAATTCACAGTGACTTAATAGTGAATGGACATTTGTGAGTTACAGAAGATATGTTATGAGCTGACAGGCCGTAACACACTGAATGAGACAAATCATTCTGTGAGGAAAACAAAGAAGACATTAGTTAGAGAGTACAGACATCAGAATACAAATACCAAAATAAATACAGATACTACAACACAGATACCAGAATACATCTGTAGACCTCGCCCGAAAATCCTTTCATGAATGACCGACCACTGAAAACTGTGTTGATCCTTATATCAAAGCGAGCAGATATACATCCCATGCCACTTCTATAGATCGACCACTTCGAGACAAACGTCCCTGGACTTCGTGTAAATACTGGTTCGCCAGAATTATTCCCCCAAGTTCCAAATCGGAATGTCTTGCATGAGCGTTTTCACCTCTCCGTAAACCTCCGCAAACCTTCTTTTGATATCTGGCACGCTTTTGACATACGCGTCAAAATCTTCCGATATCTTGAATGCTATCCTAGCATCCAAGCCTGTATTCCCATCGTACAGACCTCTCCAACTGCCTGGCTTAGGTCTAAGGTTTTGTATCCAAAAATCGCAATACCTCATATCCCGATGCAAGGTGTATGCAAGGATATTGATGCATTGCTGTAGTCTCAACCCGTCGGGTGCAGTTACCGAAACGAGATCGGGGCTAACACTCTCCGTCCGGAAAAAGTCAATAACAAGGTCGGTGATGAGTGGCTTCGCAGCCATGTCATTCTGGAGTCCATATCGATGCATGTTCTTCCATGCGCTTTTGAGATTCCGAGCCATCAAAAGGTACATTGTCATGGAATCGTTCCAACAGCTCTGTGGTACATCTGCCTCTTTAAAGAAAACAAAGGCCGCATAAAGCTTTGTTCCATTGCCTTTGAAGCAAATATCCACGTCTTCCAGGAATCTCAGCATCGGATGCAGGTGATCGTGCTTCAGTTTCGTATGGAATCTTTCGCAGAGCTCGCAATAAATCTCCCCATACCCAATTGGCCAACCGTGGGATGACCGAATGCCCCGGAACGCCCTGCGCGTTTCATGCAGGTCATGAATAAAATCTGCATACACCTCTCGGGCAGTCTTGGGCTCAAAGTTATTGGTGGAGACTTTCGCCAAAAAGTGGTTGATTATTTCCAGAGTCGTTGCCAGAACAGGTAGACCTTGCAAACCACCTTGCTCAGTACCCATAGGGATGAGAATGTTGGCTGACGCAGGACTGGCATCTTCGAAATGGGGATCTCCGTTCTCTGGTACGGCGATTGGGATTCTGTATAGTCGACGTTGCAGTTCATCACTAGTCTCGATGTTTGTTTTCCAGCCGGGTGAGACTACCCAACAATTCAAGAGACCTTGGTATGGAAGATTAAAGAAGATTGGACGTAGAAGCTCGTATGTTCGAGCTATTCTTTGGCCAGGGGACTCCTTGACTGCGACCTGGGAGGGGGATGAGGTGGAGTTGGAAGAATCTTTGGCGATTGTTGTATGATTTTCAGAAGACATGATTGTAGATTTGTACCTTTCGTGAAAAAATATCGGAGAGAACAGTTGGCTGAAAGACTTGTATTTAGCTGTATGGTAATGATGTGTTTATAAAGGAAGAAGGCACTGCTGCATGCTCTGATATATATAGTAGATAGATCACTGTGAATCATACATGGAAGTGTTGTGCTCGGAGGTCGCGCAAAGAATGAATCATCAACATGACGGCTAACAGTCAATGTTTCAGCTGTGATTGTCATATCAGAAGCTAGCATGTTTGACACAATGGACAAGTCGAGTCAACGGAAAATCAATATCTTGTACATTCTCTCTTATGATATTGTTGATTCGCATGCTGCATTTCAATCCACATACAGCTGCTGTCACTAGGATTCAATCAGCAGGATTATGAGGGGACTTTAACAAAGTCACATGCTGACAGCGGCGAGCCATCTTGACATGCATCCTTTCTAGGAGTAGACTTAGTGACTGTACTCTTATGCCTCAGAAAACTATGCCGTATGATTTTACGAAACAGATGGCAATAATTGGTGTTGCTGGGTTCTGACCTCGAATAAGGAGTCAACGAGAGTTCATAGTGGTGCAAGCAAATGGGGCTAGTCCACTTTTGGCCATTATGTCAGCACATTGGTACAGTCACTAGCCCCACCTCCACGCATTATGGAGTCTCTGTCTCGGACATTCTGACTACTTCGCGCAAGTTGTGACATTATTTACAATACTAGTGACTTTATGATTTGACTTTCTGAATTCAACTCTTCGGTTTTCTGTCACAGCTGCACTTACTATGTTGGGGCAATTTTCTTGTGACTGCTCAACATCACAGTGAAGATTCAATACTCATACTTTCAGATTCATATTGGTTGGCTATTAATTTACATCCTGTATTCGCCAGGAAACCCGCCTACACATCGTCCGGGCCCGCTAAACCGAGTGCCTGGCGTCTCGTTGGAGCATCCGCCTTGAAGAAAGGCTTCTCTGCCAGCGCTGTTACTCGAGTTCCGTGTCTTGGTTCGTTACCCTCATAGTCCCAGCTAGCATTGTGTATAGTGATTCTGTTATCCCACAGCGCAGAAGTTCTCGGAGTCCACTTGAACCGAACCTGGATGTCGACGTTCTTCTCGTATACATCGTATAGGTAGTTGAGGATGACATCGCTTTCTGCTCTGTCCAGACCGACAATTCGGTCGGTCATCGCGCGGTTCACCCACAAGGCTTTCCAGCCAGTTGCAGGATGCACTCTGACCAATGGATGGGTTCGCTCGATATACTTTGGCCCAGCTTCCGGCTTGTTGCGGTCAAGATATGGATGAGAAGACCTATAGACAGCTTGCCTGCCGTCAATGATCTTACGGAATTCTGGCGAAAGCTTCTCGTACGCAGCATATCCTTCAGTTCGATTAGCTACACATTGAAAGGTTGCATCTTTCCACACGCACCTGAAGCCCAAAGTGTGTCACCTCCGATTTTTGGGACTGTATCGTTATGGAGATGCGTCACGCCTGCAGGTTGGCGCTCGTGAACCAAATCAGTGTGCCATCTTGACGCACCGCCGGTTTGTCGGAAACTTGCTGGGAACTCAGTTGCCTGCAGTGCGGGCCATATAACGGTGGTTCCAGGTACACCTGGTACTGAAGGTACTTGTGGCTAGCAGCTGGTCAGTGTTGAACGCAATAAAAGCAAGAGGGATACGCACATGAATTTCAATCTCCCCATACCACTCGCCGAGTGCCTTCTGTTCTTGTGGAGAGATATCTTGGTCTCTGAAGAACACAACACTTCGCTCAGCTATCAACAGACCGAGTTCATCTTTTTGTTGGTCCGTAAGGTCTTTCAGTTGCAACCCAACAATTTCTGTTCCAATATGAGAAGTCAGATGAATGACCTCCTTTGCTGCGGACAGCAAAGCCTTCTTTTCAGGGTCTGCGCGGGAGCCAGGATCTACGTGTTCGCGGTCGTAATCTCGGATCTTCGCAACATCGTCCAAGTATAGTGGCTTCGCAGGTCGATACGGGTATCCGTTGGACAAATCAATACCAGCCTTTTCGAGCCTCTTGCGCGCTGCTTCAGGCAATTCCAAAGTATCCTTCTTTGGCTGGACAGTGTCCTTGATATGTTCGGCAATAGGTTGTGCAAGAATTCCTGGGGCCATGATGATGCTCTGGTGGGTGCTCTACACTCTGCTAATTCGATTATTATATAGGATCTTTGAGGATCATCGTTGCTCATATACGTTGGCTACCAGCTTCCGACGCGGTGCAACCGCGTACGCTAGCTTGCGGGGTAGCTCCTACGCGACTCCAAACACCATCAATCACCTCATCGTCTGGGATTATTGCGCGCACCTGGATTTACAATCCTTATCGCATCGGCCGAGATGTGGACAAAGATACGAACTCTCAGTCCGCGAGAGTGGCGTGTAGCAAATATTGCCGAGAATCGCCATCTGTGTGGAGAATTGCGCTCAACGGTACTGACCGTTGTGGAAGCTGAAATGGATCAAGTCTCGCCTGCCCAGTGGTCTTCTTTGAGAGAGTGCATTGTCCGTAGCATTGTTACATAAGCCACGCAATTGTTTCATTGAAGCTCTAGGCGACTGCGGCTGGGATTTCGGTCAGCTTGTATCTCAGAAACGTACGCTGTGAATTCTGATTTCAACTTGTACCGCCATCAATCCGCTACAATTGCATCATGACTGTAGCCACAAAAAGGCGTGTCGCCGTCATTGGGGCTGGCATCAGCGGCGTGGTGACAGCTGCTCATCTTAGTCGAGAAGGCATAGATGTAACAGTTTTTGAACGATCGAGCGCCGCCGGTGGAGTATGGTGCGTTGATCTTCTGAGCTTATATACTATTTACTGATCAACTTTTAGGCTTTTTGACAAACGCGTATCTTTGGAACCCGCGTACCCCTCTCTTCTAGCATCAAAAGGAGAAGTATATGCTAGTGATCCTACTTCAACACTCGACGAAGCCGAACTAGACGCCGTGCGACATGCACCACCTGGGTAAGTGATGATCGGTTTCCCCTTGAATACAGCCGACTGACCAGTCATAGACCATGCTATGTTGGATTAAGAAACAACGTTGGTACACGCTTGCTGACCACAACACTCAACCCATTCCCAGTCGGGACAGAGGAATACGTCAGTCACTCTGTATTGAAAGAATACATCCAAGATACGGCGATCAAGACCGGAGTACATCATATCACTCGGTATGACACAGAAGTGAAGCATCTCTCTAAAATCAACGGGCGTTGGGAAGTCGAGACGGTGACCCTTGAGCCCCAAGCCACAGATCGTTTCGAGCGGAAGACAGAAACCTCGGTATGAAGAGCCTGTCGAACATACCTGCCAAGCTTATAACATACAGATATTCGATAACGTGGTCGTTGCTTCAGGTCACTACCACGCACCCAGAGTGCCGGACATACCCGGACTCAGCAAACTAAAGCAGCTGTTTCCAACCAGAGTACAACATTCCAAAGGCTACCGAACGCCTGAACCGTTCAAGAACAAAAATGTACTTCTCATCGGAGCGAGCGTCTCATCAACAGACATTGCCCGCGAATTGGGGCCTCTAGCTGATAACGTTTACCAAAGCAATCGTGGTGGGGCTTTCGATCTTCCAGCTAGTATGCTGCCTGAGAATGGGACTCGCATAGATGAGGTTGTGGCTTTCTCTTTCCCCGAGAAAGAAGTTTCGGATCTGGGGGAGAACGATCCTCTTCCGTCTACGATCACATTGAAATCCGGAAAAACGATATGTGGAATACACGATATAATAGTGTGTACCGGATATCATATCACGCTTCCCTTCTTACCTGAGTTCCATTCTGACAATACACTGGCCGTGGACGCATCGCCAACCACACTTGTAACAGATGGGTCGCAACTGCATAACCTCCACAAGGATATTTTCTACATTCCAGATCCGAGCTTGATATTCATCGGCGTTCCGTACTTCACGGCTACATTTACGCTGTTTGAGTTCCAAGCCATGCTCGCGGCGAAGGTAGTCGCTGGAAAGGTGAAGCTACCGACAGAAGAAGCAATGAGGAAAGAGTACAATGAGAGGGTCTCGCTTAAAGGATACGGCAAGACGTTTCACAGTTTACGAGAAAAGGAGGTGGAGTACGTGAACGAGCTCTTGGACTTCGCAAATCCACAGCTGGAAACAAAGTTGAATGGGCACACGGAAGTTTGGCATACGGCAAGGGCGGAGCTGGTACTGAGAATGAAAGCTTTGTTCGCTGGGACGGGTGGCCCTGTGAGGGAGCTGGGCGTGACTTGTGCATAGGGTACAGTCACGCCGCATAATAATGGACACATTCTTGGGACTACCACCAATCGGACTTCCATCTCTCGTATTTCTTATCATCTCAACACCACCGAATCAAGAGTCCCAAATTAAATGTTACTTCACTAGTACATAGGTACGTACGAACAGAGTGCGGAGCGGGGACCTTCGTACATGCTACTGCAGCACATTTATAATAAGCTTCAAAGCTGTTACCAAAAACACAACTCCTACCTGAACCCTTATTAGGGCAACACCTACGAAGTGTGGAGTGCTTAATCGCCTCCATTCGGAAGTAGCGCCTTATTTCCGGGCACGCAATGCTCAGACATGTTCACGCTACATGCAGGCCCCCTCATTGGCCACCACCACCAACGCAACACCCTCCAAACTCAACCCTCGCAACGAGCACACCCACGTCTTTCGGCCCGTACTTTAAAGCCCCCCACCTCGCGATCGTACCCTGCAATGACGTTTGCGACATATACTCGTTGCCTATCAGACAGACCGGGAGTATTTCGGCTCGAGCAAGGGAGTACCGTGTGTGGGGAAGCCTGCAAGAGCTCAAGTGCTAGGGGGATGCGGTGATACAGGCTTGCTCTTGCGTCAGAACTGGTGTGCTCAAGCGGGGGGCTAAGGAGCAGAAGCTCTTTGGTGGCGGGGCTACGATGTCTTATACTTGGCCAAGGTCGAGGTTCGATGTATCTATCTATTGATCGAAGGCTGTGAATTGCATTTGATCGGTGAAGGATAGCGATAATGGGTGTTACGACGTTTCATCCGAAGACGTTGGACTCGCCTGTTGAGCTCCCTCAGGTCGTTGAGGCGTCTGAGGAGGTGAAGAACAAGCCACGAAAATGGTACTATTACCTTTGGGATACGTTGGATAAGCCGAAGGAGGAGAGGTGGTTCATGTTTAAGCTTGATGCCGCGCTTTTGACGTTTGCGTCGCTAGGTAACTTTATTCGTGATATGAGGTGTACGGTGCTGATACTCGTGTTGCAGGTTATTTCATCAAGTACCTCGATCAAACAAACATTAACAGCGCTTTTGTGTCCGGTATGAAGGAAGATCTGGGGTTGTACAAGAACCAGTTGAATTATATGCAGACTTGTTGGACGGTTGGCTACGTTATCGGCGAGCTGCCGAGTAATATCATACTCACGCGAATTCGGCCTTCGAGATGGATACCCATGATGGAGATTACGTGGGCGGTTCTGACGTTTTGTCTGGCGAGGGCGAATACTGCGACGACGATCTATGTGCTACGATTTTTCATTGGGCTTGCGGAGAGTACTTTCTATCCAGGCATGCAGTATATCATTGGTGAGTATACAAATTTCTCTGGCATTAACATCATCCTTACATTTTATCTAGGGTCCTGGTACCGAAAAGAAGAGCTAGCCAAACGCTCCTGCATTTTCCATACCAGCTCCGCCATCGGAACAATGTTCTCAGGATACCTCATGGCAGCGGTGTATAAGCTCGGCGGTCGAGGCGGCATGGCCGGCTGGCAATGGCTCTTCATCATCGACGGCGTCATATCGCTCCCCATCGCCATCGCCGGCTTCTGGTTCATCCCCGACGTCCCGGAGATAGCCAAACCCTGGTACCTAACCGAAGAAGAAGTAAAATTCGCGCAGAAAAGAATGCAACTCGAAGGGCGCCAGGAACGCAAACCTTACACAAAGGCCAAGCTCAAGAAGATCTTCTCGTCGTGGCATATCTTCCTCCTCACGCCGCTATACGTCTTTTTCAACAACGGCGCTACGGGTGCGGTGCCTGTGTTCCAACAATTCCTCAAAGCGTCCAAGAACCCGAAATACACAGTCACACAGATCAACGTATACCCCACCATCACAAACGCAGTCCAAGTCGTCGCCACCCTATCCGTGGCCTGGATTAGCGACGGTGTGCTGAAAGGCGCCCGATGGCCCTTAATCGTCTTCTGCGGTTGCATGAACATCATGACTGAAGTCTCTCTCGCCATCTGGAACATCCCCTTGAAATGGAAGTGGGCTTGTTTCTCGCTGGCAGGCATCTCAGGCAGTATATCCGGTATATGCATGGCGTAAGATTCACACCTCACCCTTTTAACATGCAACGCTAACATGATACACAGATGGGCCCACGAAATCTGTACCCACGACAACGAGGAACGCGCCATCGTTATTGGGACTATGAACGAGATGGCGTACGTGTTGCAGGCGTGGTTACCGCTGATTGTTTGGCAGCAGGTTGAGGCGCCGGAGTATAGGAAGGGGTATATTACTGTTAGTTGTTTGAGCTTTATGATGATTGTGACGGCTTTGGTGATACGGGTGCTGCATGCGAGGGAGTTGATGCAAGGGAAGAGAGAGGATGTGTCGGATGGGAGTTTGTCGGATCTTGTGGGGGAGGAGGGTGTGGAGGAAGACCCTGATAGGAAGAGATAAGGGTGGGTGATGCTGCTTCGATGGAGATGGTAGATGACTTGGTTTATGTCGGACGTTGGTTCTGGGTGCGGTTTGCGCTACGAAGCATCGGCAGCCAGGGTAGATGCGCCTCTTTCTAGCATTAGACTACTAGAACACATCGAATCGGACACTCTTACAGAGGCATAAGCAGCCAAAAGTTAAATCGAATAAAGATCGCATCCGGACTATATCACCTCCTGCAGCCTGCGACCCAAAATCAGCAAGCCAAATACCACGAACCAGCCCTCAAATCGCGGGGTAAAGTATCTTGATATCACGCTGAAAATCATCACATCCCTATTACTTCTCCCTAGCTGTATACTAGACTATTGCAGATGGCCTAACCCAACGGAACATCGGTCCTCCGACACCGCGCCATCCCAACAAAGCACATGCACCATCCGCAAGCGGTAACATCAAAACACCACCCGGCTCCACTAACCCAGGGCATCGGACCCGTCAACGTGTTTATTACAACGTCTATCTCTTTTGAGTTGGGGAAATGTATGCTTGTCATAATATCATACGGCGTTTTGCAAGGGTACAAAAGGGTGGTGTACGGAAGGATGTTTCCCTATCAGTCGGAAAATTCATATATATATATGTATGTATGGATCGCGAAACCCACAGCGCAATATAACACCATGCTCGGCTCCCTCACATCTACAAAATCCACACCCACCCTCTCCATCTCCCTCGCACAGCTACTCCCTTACAGACCTCATCTCGGAGCACCATCCGCCCACACGTGCCATCGGAACACACCAGCGAGACTAGACTAGCTTGCATCAGCTAGCCATATTACGACTACCCCAGCTCTTACCCAAGCGCATGGTAAAACTAACCTTACACCGTGAAACACTCGACATGTCTCTGTAATATGGTGTTTCGCCATCCATGTACTTATGTAAATGTTAACTCTTCTCCTCACCGGAACCCCACAGGTTCAGCGATGCGGTTGGAAAGTATGTAGAGAGATGGGTGGTATATACGTGCGTATGTATGTATGTAGGTATGTATGTAATGGATGGTTCATCGACTGTTATCTATCGTTTATGAATTCGTGCAAACCCACGCCCTCTCTGCGTTCATTTCTTTCTACAGACATCAATCCCTGCGCCAGCCCCAATCCCCCACAATGGAAGCATGTCTCGACCCCTCAACCATGAACCCGCATACCTGCCCCGCGGGCCTACCCCCTCCAGGCATTCTACCCATGAGCCCCTATCCAGAGAGGTACTCCCCGCACGGGATGGAAATCACAATGGGCGTGTCGTTAATCATCGTCGTGCCGGCCATCGCTATTCGGTTGTTCACGAAAGGATATATATTGCGGTTGTTCCAGGCGGAAGATTGTAAGGCTTGTGTACATACATGCGATGGTGTGGGTGGGTAACTAACTGGGTGTAGATTTTTTGCTGGCGGCGCTGGTAGGTATAGGGTTTGAGATTGTAAATGCAGTGATTTGACTGATGAACTGTGTAGATAGGGTGTGTGAGTGTGGCGGGCGTGATGACGTACGCTTATTCGAGGTTTTCGATTGGGAGACATCAGTGGGATACTTCGGTTGAGGATTTTCGAGAGACGCTTAAGGTGATACTCTGCCTTATCCGGAAATGTAAATGCTAATGTTACGTAGTACATCAACATCGTCCAAATCCTCTACTCCCCTTCATGATCTTCGCGAAGACGGCGCTCCTCCTGCAAATCCAACGTATTTTTGTGCCGCCCAAGCAGCGGAACTCCGTGTTCTGGGCGTCGTGGACACTGATCGTGCTCAATTTTATTGTTTACACAATCATTTTCTTTGCGTTCACTTTCTCGTGTAATCCTAGAGAGAAAGCCTGGAACCCCATGCTCCCAGGGAAATGTCTAGACACAGGGGTAATGATGATATCCACCAGCGTCATCAACCTCCTCAGCGACGCCAGCATCCTAGTCCTCCCCATGAGAGGCATCTGGGACCTCCACATGAGCATGAGAAAGAAACTCGGGGTAGCCGGAATCTTCACAACAGGTCTCCTGTACGTCTCCCGTCCCCCCATCCATATTCCCTGATTGACCTCCCCCCCAGCGCAATCGCCGCCTCCCTCACCCGCCTCATCTACACCCTCCACCTAGCCGCCACCATCAAAGCCCCACCCGGCACCATGGACCTCACCTACCACGTCGCCCCAACCGGCATGTGGGCCGCCGCCGAATTCGCGACTGTGCTGCTCTGCTGCACGTTCCCCACGTTCCCTCGCTTCATCTCGTGGGTGCGTAGCAGTAAGGAGAAAACGCGGCTCGGCTCGCTGCAGTACTCGGATGGGTCGTCGCAGGCGAGGCGGCTGAGGGCTTTGTGGGGGGAGAAGACGATGGATACGAGGATTGGGAGTACCGTTGAGATGTGGGAGGGGGTGGAGATGGGGAGGAACGATGGGGGGAAGGAGAGTAGGGAGACGTTGGGGGTGGGGGTGCCGGCGAGGGTGGTGGAGGGGGGAATTTGGAGGAGTGTGGAGATTGAGACGAGATCGGTGAGGATTGATGTGTAACGTTGGTGGAGGTAGCATCAAGAAGGTCGAGGATGGCGACAGGATGGTTGTACGGGTGGTCTCGCTTGTAACACTGTGATATGCCGAGTTGAGTTGACTTCATGCTGTCCACTGGTCTGTGTCCCTTGTCCGTTTGATACCGAGGGTCGCTCTTTCCTCTCTTACCACAAGCCAGTGAGCCGCTCAGGCAACAACAAACGCAGGCAGCTTTCGTGCACGAACCACAGCAACTGACCCCGCGCCCTATAAGTACCGTCGCCCACTGCAATTGCGCTCTGCTCTTGCCTTGCCTCAACTCGACCTCGATCTTTCCTTACACACTCACTTATACGAACACTACCTTCCTGCACACACATACAAACACCCTCTTCTTGCGCGACTCTACCGTCGTCACTACTGCCGTTGGCATCACGCGATGGGCGATTGGAAACATCGTCTGCGGCACGGACGCTCTTGCACTCCTGGGTCTCCGGAGCCACACGGTGCAGAGACCGCACCTGCAGGTTCTGCGACTACCTATGGCACCCGCCCGCTTAGGCAGTCTATGCGCCACTTGACAATGACTCCGAAACAACTATACCAGTCCTCCTCGATCGATCCCCAGCCCTCGGATTCGCTCGACAAATTTTGGCCGTTTGATGAGATGATGAACCCGAACCCGGACTCTTTCGTCGATGACTCGGAGGAACCCGTTGTATCCAAGTACTTTGCAACCTCACTCAAGAACAATACCGACCATCCAGCCAATGAGTCGTGGATTGGTAGTTCATTCCCACCGACTCCATCGGACTTTGCTCCATCGCAATGTGGTACCGATTATGCTACACATGGTGGGTCAGCGTCACCGGTTACCATAACGTACGAACGCCCATCAATCGAGTCTCTGAACGACTTGTCGTCTGACAATACTGCTGGGGTTGGTGACCGGAACACCCCGCCTTCCGCTGAGTCGACTATGGTGGTACCTCCAATCTCCGCTCGCAAGGCATCAAAGACGTTGGGAGAAACTCGCGAGGGAAAGCAATCAAATCCAGCATCTGATGCGAAGACCAATCGTCTTTTCATTGCTCACAATGCGTCCGCTGGCACTGTCATAATCGGTCCACATGATGCTAAAACAAAGACCTGCAAGCGCCACCACCGCCTCCGCAGCATAGCTGGGGATGTCCACGAAGTCAAGGAGCTCTTGAAAAAGATGCTGAACAACCAGCCTGAGAAGACAGCTGAGCCTCGTACCGATGAAGTTCCAGGCCTACTGAACCAGGTAGTCGAGGAACTGAAACAGCTAAATTGTAAAAGCAATTCAGCAACCGAAGTTCTTCACAAGAAACTCCCATCTCCTCCTGAATCTGCAACAAAGTTCTTGGTAGATTGGCCCGACTCTGACAGTGATCAGAAGGATGTTTCAGACTACACTGCCGCTTCACTGAAGCAACCTGCTTCCCAGCCTGGTAACGGGTATAAGGGCATTGGAACCACGCGCCGTGTTTCTCTCGGCGGCCCAGGTGTAGGACGGCCCATCGCGGTATGCCATACATCCGAGCAACAGCCTTCAGAGAATGCAACTTGCCGATTGGCCAACCACGTTCCCAAAAGCAGCCTGATCATCTCGGACGTCGAGGATTCTGACGTTGAAATTCCAAAGACCAAAGTGGCCAGCATACTCGAGAAAAAGAATTTCGAGATCGCTAGATACCGCGTCATGCTCGTAGACAAAGATTGCGAGCTCACCAGCAAAGTTGAGGAGCTCTCAAAGAAAGATCTCGAAATCGCGACGAAAGACATAGAGATCACCAATCTCAATTCGGCCATACGTCGTAAACACAGCATGATCGAGTCAAATACGAGGCTGTTTGGCCGAAAAAGCGAGCAAATAAGCAATCTGCAGCTACAAATTGACAATCTCCAGCAACGAGAGAAACAGCTGACGGATGAGCTTCGAGCGATAAAGCTGGCGCCATCTCCTCGAACACTTAATGGCACTGTGCCTTCTAGTTCTGAGATCTTGGGTTTGATTGACGGCGATGAAGGATTGCGGAATTTGATCTTGCATCACATCGAGTTTCTCTCGGAGACTGAACGCATAGCTGAGGCTCCCAAGTCACAGCCTGATGCTACTGCGGAGAAACCTGGTGAACAGCCTGGGTCTGGTCCAGAATTGGTTGGCAATGATGCGCTCCGCCAGATCAAGCCTCTCTTCGGTGCTGGCCATGTTGACAGCAATTCTGATCCCAAAGCTGGCGGCGCGGCAGGCTCATCTGTTGCCCAATCCACTTCGCCTTTCGGTGATCTTAAGAACCAACACACCGATTTCACGTTTGGGCGTATTGCGGCTCGCCCTTTCGCTGACAAGGGGCAGTCGCTATCCGGGTCTACCCCTGTGAATCGCAATCCTGATTCCAAAGCTGGTGCTGGTGGACTAAGTGCCAAGGCCACCACTATAAACTTTCCACCATACTCATCGATTGCCCCGGGGGCGAAAGCTAAGTCCAAGGGTGCACCACCATCTCGCGGCGCACCACCAACCCTCTTCAACGATGTACCAACTATCTTCAAAGATCCACCGTTCTTCAACGATCCATGGATATATCCCTTCCTCAACGGTGCCCGCCAAGGGCTCGGTTCTTCAGTGACCAAGGGTGCGGGCTCTGCCAACACCAATTCGTTCGGCGGTGTGTTCGATGCGTCCGGTGCGTCGTGTGCTCCTTCAACGTCTGGCAACATCGGACAAGGTCCATCCAAGCCAGCACATCAGCCAACTTTCTCTAAAGAGTTCGGAGGCCCTTTTGCGGGAAATCCATTCGTTGGCTACTTTGGCCCGACCAAGACTTCTGCTGTGCCTGGAGCTTTCATCTCTGATGTTGATGCTATCAAGACCAAGTATCCATCCCCTAAGCTTGGTGAACGCTATGATGATAGCGACACATCTTAGAGATGTGGAGACGAGATGGTGGGGATACGGTGATGATGCGGGGGCGGGTGAGATGGGGACGAGAGGGGTTGAGATGGGGATGAAATGGGGATGAGACGGGGACGGGTGGGTATGGTACGATGACTCCTTGGGGGGTTTGATGATTAGGGATGTACAAGGATTGACAGACTGCATTACGACCTCTTCTCTTTGCTCAGCTCTCGAATTCGAGACCTCAGCAAACAGGAGAGGATCGTCAACATATATTATGGGCTGAAGTAGATACATTTGATAGTGAGCTGCTTGTCAACGCTTCAGCTTGACCGGATATAAATGGATTTACGGGCCTGAAAATAATGACTTCTATAATTGCAGTGGTGAATCGACATCTGATATTATCAATTTTCGCCGAATCTATTGACACAGGAAGAGTGGTGTATGTAGCACTCCCAACCGCCCAATAACTGTTGAGCCGATCCCCGCTGACTAACCCTAACCACGCCAAGACATGGGAAGCTCAAGCTCGCATCACGACCATCGCCCTCCCACCGGCCCTCAATTGCCTCGCACCCACGCGCACAATGCTCGCCCGCACGCTCCGCGCCCGCAGCGCCGTCCGCGGCCTCTCCTTCTACCGCGCCTACTCGTCCCCCGCCACCTCCGTCAACCAGGTGCCCGCCAACGACCCCGTCAAGCGCGACCCCAAGCCGAACGTCTCCGAGACCAATGCCACGGCTCTGTCCTCCGAGGGCTCCTTCGACAAGGTCCTCCAGGAAAGCGTAGCGAAGGGCGAGGAGCTGCGCACGAAGCAGGCGCCCAATTACGAGGGGACGTGGAGCAGGAGCCAGCAGCCGAGGGCGGTTGCTATGCAGGGCCCGAGGTTTGAGCAGACGATTATGGAGGATCAGGTATGTGGGAGTGGCGCTTTTTCCTTTTGGGTTACGCGAGGGTGGGAAGGGAGGGTAGGAGCGGGAATTGCACCCAGATGCGAAGAGCGGGAGTAATTGCATTGAATGAAAAGAGAAGAACAGCAAAGCAAGGCAATTAACTAACACCCCTCCAGCCCCGCCCCTACGCCGCCATCGACCTCATCCACAAGCAACCCGTCCGCTGGACCCACGACCGCACCGTCTCCTGCGACGGCGGAGGCGGTCCCCTCGGCCACCCCCGCATCTTCATCAACGTGGACAAGCCGCAGATCTGCTGGTGCACATACTGCGGACTGCCGTTCGTGCGTAGACCCCGAGATTTCCCTGGTGGGAATCAATTGAGTGGGGGGATCCCGCGACTGACGTGTTACAGGCTCACGAGCACCACCGCGCACATCTTGAGTCGCTTCCGGAGTCGGAGCTCTCGTATCCGTTGGCGCCGAAGGGGCATCCGGCGGAGGTGGGGGTTAAGCAGAGGATCACAGATGAGCCGTTGGGACAGCGGTAAGGGGGGATGGGGTGTGTGTATATATTAGTAGGAAAAGATTTGTTTGATTATGGGGTGGTGTGTGATTGAGTGGTGGGGTTGAATATGGCTGTTTCGGTCCCTATGTGGTGTTACTAATCTATAGTGTACGAAGCGTGTGCATTGAAGTGGCCAGCTTGAATGGCAAGACTGAGCAACACAATGCTGCGAACGGGGACGGACCCTCCAACAACCGATCACTTTACCAGGAACGTAACATACCCATTGCAAGTATTCTCAGCACGAAAACATCAGAAGCGCATCCCGCTCTCCCTTTACATCATCACTCCGTATCTCACATTCTTTTAAATTTACCCTGCACTTGCACCACCCTTTGAAAGCAATCCTTACACACTTCATATGAACCCTTCGTCCATACTAGACATCCTAACTATCTATACACCTCCCCAATTCAATCAAACACATGCCTCAATACCCCTCTCAAACTTACAGTGCACTACAAGGAAATGCAGCATTGCTTATTCTTATAGCGCTCTTAGATCAGTGCCGGCCAGGTATCTACTTCACACCCTCGCCTGACATCACTAAGCATGATAGCAACCATACATATACACACCGCACACTCTACACACACACACACACACACACACACACACATATATATATATATATATATATACATATATGTCTAGTCACAAACGTATCTATCCCTACACCTATAAATACCCCCCAACCCCCACCCTCACCCCACCACGAAACCTAAACAGAAACACTGACTCCGCTGGTGCGTTACAGCGTCTTGCTTTGAGACGTGGGTGCGAAACTATACACAGATACACACACGCATACATGTATACGTATATATAGAACCGGGAGATGAACGGGGTCGGGGATTTTTGGTGGGGGTGTTTGAGATGGTGGGTCAGAGAGAAGGTGTGTAGGGAGAGGGAGAGGGAGGGGCGGTGGGGTCGTGCTGGTGAGGTGAGCATGGTAGAGGGTGTGCTTTGGTGGGAGGGGACCAGATTCGGATAGGGAAGAAAGGGTTGTGAGGCGTTTGGTTATCGAATAGGTGGTTGTGGGAGTGGGACGAAAATGTCGTGAACTCAGGTGAGAGTGGCTCGATCTCTTATCGCCGGGTTCCTGTCGCTGGAGGAAGAAAAAGCAATGCGCGAGGAGAAGGGTACTATGGGAATCCTCGCGCGCCGCTGTTTATCTCGTACGCGGGAGGCGTGGATGAAGGGTTTCTGGTTCAGTAAATGTAGCGGCCATGGTGTGCTTTTGCTTGGGTTTTCGGCCCCACTGGCCCCGTTGTCGGTACCGTGGGTTGTTTCTTAGGTGCTTTTTTCGGTGTGGATCCAGGCTGGTTTGGCTTCCGTTGTTGTGGCGGCGAAAATATACACAGTCTACATACACGTGAAGGCGGTCTGGCCCGGGGCTGGGGATATTCACCCTGTCGCTCTTCCATCCGCCAGACTTACTCGCAGCATCCTCGCGTCTCTCCATTTCGCTCTACCAAAAGCGCACCACACAACCCCATCACCCATCACCAAACAACCCTCCCCCTCCCAAAACACCCCCAGCACAGCGCAATCCCCCAACAAGCCCAACCGCCGATCAACGTCCACTGCCTCACCGTGGCTGACGTGTCATCCCAACCTCACAAGGGGTCCCAAGCACCTGGTACACTCCCAGCGGGAGTACCTGCCCAGCCCAACCAGGGACCCCATCCGCACGTGGAAAGGGACCCCCCAACCAAGGGTCCCACCGCGGAAAAAAAGCAAACCGGATCGGCGCAGGAAAACGCAAAATTGCGATCGCTGCGACTCGGCAATTTGCAAGTGCCGGCGGGGGCCAGGGGACCAGTCTTGGGGGTCGGAGGAGGAGGGACGGGGTGGGGGTGAGACATGTGTAGGGAGTCTGGAATGGGTAGGGAGATGAGGATGGGGGGATGGGATTCTTTTACTTAGATCAGCGGGATGGCTGTCCTACCGTGGGGATGTGAGCCTTCTCCGTTGGTGGTGCGGAGGGGACGGATGGGATCATCGATGCGCCGTCGAGGGTGTACCGTGGGAAAAGTGCGCATCACATTGGAAACGGCCGAGCGGTTAGATGCGCCCTGGATTTGCCTGCAGCAGTAGACTATGTATGTACATACATGCATTTGCGGGAAGGACCCTCGTACATGTGTACATACGTACATACTGTATGTAATTGCCGCTGGGATCCAGGACGGGCTGCTCAGTACTTTAATAACGAGGCGGCTTAGTTGGAGGCTGTCTGGAGCCAATGGCTAGACTTTAGGAACGGCACGTCGTGTTAGTAGTGCGCGAACGTGTGCCGCAGATCTCGGCCCGCGGTGATCTGACTGGGGTCATCCTGTTAGTGCGAATCTTAAATGGGCGTTATTTTTTTAGACCGCGAGCGAGTGTACCGCCAATTGTACCATTACTCGGGGATGGGATTGAGCAGCGCGAGGGAATGGGATGGGGATCTGTAGATTGTGCAGTGTGCGACTGCCTGGTGGACAGATCGATTGAGATGTTCTACATCTACGTGGACAATCTCTTTGAGTCGTCACAACCCTCATAACGACCGATATTCCGCGTCAAGATATCCCACCTCGATACGAGCCTGACAGATGTCCTCCCACTTCCAACCAGCATATCCCATCCAACCCACTCCATCCACTAGAGCAATACTCCTAGCTGCATATCCGTCACTACCCTAAAGCGGTCCTCCAAGTCATCGCAATTGGCACCTGCACGCATTCAAGCAATCCCCCGAGACGCCAGCGGGCCTGACGGCTACGCCCGAGTACTGTAAAATGCGTACGTTCCGGGCGGCCGCCACAAAAACGCCATTTCGCCATCTCGTCTGCCCTTTCCCTGGGACGCTTCCTTGTTCACATGCATGCATACATACAGAGCTACATACATACATGTCTTCCTCTCGTCGGGGACACTCGGACGCTGAACTGAAGAATGCGCCTTCCACCACTTGAGGTCTTGTACTCCTGGCCTGACCCCAACTACGTAGATCCGGTTACGAGGGGGTCCGCGCTGTTGGTTGTGAATTGCGTATTCGTTTCCATCGCGGTGCTGTTCGTGGGAGCGCGGTTGTACACGAGGTTGTGGGTTAAGAGTTGGTTTGGGTTGGACGATGTGTTTATCATACTTGCAATGGTATGCATACCGCGTTGCTCTTCTATCATATCTACTCGATCTGACGTCCTTCCCAGATCTTCACCATAGGGCTGACCGCCGCGGTGCTCCTCGCTAACCAGACGTTCGGCTGGGACCGACACATCTACGACATACCGATGAGCAAGTGGGGAGCAAACCTGAAGATTGCAATGGCTGCGAAGCTGCTCTTCACCGCGGCCGCAACATTCACGCGCCTCTCGCTGTTCACCTTTTACTACCGGCTCGTGAAGGACTCGTCGAGACAAGGGTTCCGCTGGATGGTCCACCTGAATGTCGCGTACACAGTTGCCATCTTCTTCACATTCATCTTCCTGGGAACTTTTCTCTGCACACCGGTGCACCTCTACTGGACGATTGGGGCGGAGGGAAAGTGTCTGGATGAAGGGGCTGCGACAATGGCAGCGGGGATTATCAACGTGACGGCGGACTTTTTGTGCACGATTACGCCGATGCCTTTGGTTGCGCAGGTACGTGGTTTCGCTATCTTCAGCGGTGGTCCATGTATGCTAAACATCACCAGCTCTCCATGCCCCGGCGGCAACGCGCAGCCGTCATGTTCCTCTTCAGCCTCGGCTTCCTCGTCACCATCGTAGGCTGCGTGCGGACGTGGTACATCTACAAGGCGCTTGTTCTCGAGTACGATTTGACCTGGTACTCGTATCCGCTCTGGATAGCGGCTGCGATTGAGATTGACGTCGGTGTGGTAAGTGGTCTCTCCCTTTATACTCACACACACACATACACATACATACACATACATACATATATATATATATGTGTGTGTGTGTGTGTCTGTATATACATCCCCACCCTCACCCTCTCATTCTAACACCCCCCAGATCTGCGCCTCCGCCCCCGTCCTCCGCCCCCTCCTCTCGAAATTCCTCCTCTACGCCTCCTCCCACGACCCCACATCCACCAGTCGCCACCGCCGAAAAGGCTACTCCGCGCAGACCCTGACCGCCGTGAACTCCTCCCTCAACCCCAATCCCTCGCCCTCCCATCCCAACGATTCCTACCCCCCACACGCCCCCCACGACCCAAAATCCTCCCCCTCCTCCCCCGTCTTCGAACTCCGTGCCTGGACCGAGAGAACGAAGGAGGAAGATGAAGGGAGTGAGGAAGCGATCATGAGGGGGAGGGGAGATCTCGGTGTCAGTGTGGAGAGGTTTAGTTCTCTGAGTGGGGAGACGGCGGGGACGGCGGGGTCGAATTATGCGCAGGTGGGGGAGGGGAGTGGGAATGGGAATCTGGGGGTTGTGGTGCCGGTGGGGAGGGAGCAGTGGAGGGGGAGGGGGGGAGGAAGCATGAGTTTTGAGAAGGAGGAGGGAAAAGAGGGAGGGAGGGGATTTGACTTATGCATTATACCACTTTCTGATTTTGTTTCTGACGTTGGCTGTGGAGGTTGATCCTCTGGGGTAGATATATACGTACATGATGGGTTTATAGAAATAGTGAGCTCGGGCTCTTTAATCGATTAGTACGCACACATCAGGGTATATTACTGGGTGAACCGATGAGATGGGAGTAAAATGAATCTATATCTGTATGTGGCAGATTTATTTCCGGATGGGTTCCCATTGCGCGTCCAAGTTATACTTGCTTTGCAATTTTTCATAGCCACATCAACTCTATCAAAGCTAATTCTTTCCCAACGCCCTTCGCAAATTAACCCTGTATTAATCACTAGCCCCCTCCCGAGTGCAAACATCCTCTTACCAAATCCCCCACGCCTAGCGACACACTTCGCACTCCGCACTTCACACCTACCAGCAATCCATCTATTTCCATATACCGATGATCACTTGATATAGCTCTCTCTTTCCCTCTCTCCCTCTCTTCCTCCCTCCCTCTCTCTATTGTATATATATATATATATATATATATAAACGAAAAAATACATGCAAGTACATAAAAGTACACGCCATTCCCATCGCTCACACCACCACCACCACCACCACCACCACCCCCACCTACCCATCCATCGCATTTCTCACCCCCTCACCCCCAACCCCTAGCCACGCTACACTCCACGCCTCACCACCACCCTACCCCAGCGATACATCCCAACCTCCCATACCCAGCCTCAACCACCTTTCTATCTACTTACTTAATTCACCAACCCAGATTAACTTCACGACCATCATCGCCACCGTCTGGCTTTTATCTAGCTTGTATCTAGCTTACGTAGATGCGGGTATGAGGTGTATATTCCCACTTCACCCTACCGCTTACAGATAGATGAATATGATGAGGCTATGCCTTACGCGCTGGTCATCAAGTATCAGGCGTCAGAGCAGAAAGGGAAAAAGAGAGAGGGGAGGAAGTGAAGTGAAAAGGTGGGAAGCACAAAGGAAGCATGCGGAGAGAAGAGGAGGGAGGATCTACAATCAGCTAGGTAGCTAGCCACCCGTGCATCACTAGTAAACATCCATCTCAGACGTATCACGTGTAGAGAACCGCACATCACAGCGTAGAAATACATCTACCTCCAAAGTACCACCTCCCTCCACATCACGCCTCCTCACCCCACTCGAAAAGGGTATATCATGCATACACTACTCTATCTCTCCTCCTTCCTCCTCCATCCCTTCCCCCCTCTGCCTTCCCTCTCACCCCCCTCTTACATCCCCCTCTACTGCACCTGATTCACAATCTCCGACGCCTTACTCAAGCTCTCCACCATCTGCAGACACTCCTTACGCCTCCTAACCGTGTACTCGCTCTCCTTGAGCAAATCATCCAACTCCTCCGTCTTGTACATGTTCTCCAGCAACTCGCGCTGCATCTCCTCCTTCGTCCACTGCACGAGGTTCAACATGATGGCCTTGGGCACCATGTCGATCATAGTGCGGCGAACGATGTTGAAATAAGAGGTGATGAGGAGCTCTGTTGGGGGTTAGTAACGTGTTTACGGAATGGGACTTATATGTAAGTCAAGGGATGAGGGAAAACCTACTGATAACCTCTACCTCCTGAACTTCCTTCTCGCTCAGGGTCCCCGACGCCTTGAGCGTCGCAGGCGGGGGCTCCATAGCCGCCATCTTCTTCTTATTCTTGCTGGCGAAGAAGCTCCCGAAAAAGCCACCGCCCTCGCCGCCGTCCAAGCCCAAGCTGGGACTAGCCGCGCGCGGGGGCACAGACGGGGGCAACGGCTTGCCCGTCTTGGGGTCGACCTGTGTGGGCTTCGCGGCGTTGTGACGCTCGTGGACGATGGCCATGGCGCGGGAGCCGTTGATGAAGTCGGGGTGACCCGTGTTGATGTAGCAGGATTCCATGGCGACGAGGTCCTTGACGAGCTTGTTGGTGGGGTCCATGGCTTTCTTAAAGAACGAAACGACCACCTGGTGGAGCTTCTCTTTGAGTCCGGGATACCGCCTGAAGGTGGCCTTGTTGAGGAGCTGGCCGAGGATGCGGATCAACTCGTCGTACACCAGGCTGACACACTTCAATGAGGGGTCTTCCAGGCGCCTGATTTGCTGCTTCACGATGAGCTCAAATGCGGTGGTACCGACAAAGAGGGCAGGCGAAGATCCGGAGGAGTTGTAGAGAACGACTCGAATATCGGCGTCCTTGACCTGGTCGAAGGGGTCCACAGCCTTGACACCGTTCGCGTAGAGCTCGTGGTACACGAACGAGATACGTGCGCCACCTGAGAGCTCGGAAGCGGACAGCTCCTGGTTGTTGCCCTCAAGCACACCCCGGTATTCGTTGCTAAATTCTGTAATCATGTTCAATACGATGTTGGAGCTGTTGCCAAGTAACGAGTCGCCCAAGGAGTTCAGTTCGGCAGTGTATTTTTGAAGCGAAGAGGAAATGCGCGCTTTGATGTCGGGGAGCGTCTGCTTGATGTGCATCATAAGGATCTACGTTATGTTAGCCAGATCATGTGCGCATATACACAGTGCCATCTAGATACCCACCAGGTTCAGCTTGCGCGCTAGATACGGCGTACCACAGTAAGCGGCCTTGTTCTTGTATGCACGGTGGTTCTCGAAGAACGATCGCTCGTGTTCCAGGGCGTGTGAAATCGCCTTCTTATTTTCGATATCACGTTGCCCTCGGTTGACAACAGGAACGTAGCCCAACCGCAGGGGAATGATGCGCCCAGCCAGAATGTCCACGACGTCGGTTCCATCGTCCATCAGATCGACCTTGGTAAGCACACCGATCGTCCGCTGTCCCTCGGGATCAACCTCTCGTGCCAACTTCAAACCATCCGAGTTTGCCAAATCTGTGTTCGCGGCGGTGACGGCGAGGATGATGGCGTTGGGCTTGCTGATCTGCTTCAGCACCATCTCACGGATCTGTCGCTCGATATCGCGCGGCTGGTCGCCAACGGGGACCTTTGTGAGACCGGGCAAATCGACGAGGGTCAGGGTGAGAACGTTCGGCGAGTATATCCTCAGGTTGATGGGCGCGGGCGAGATACCGGCGTTGCGACCCGTCTTGGACTCCGTCTCACGCACAATCTCCTCTCGTATCTTGTTGAAGTCGTGGAACTTCTGACCCGGGATGTGAAGGAACTCGCCCCACTCGTCTACGTTGGACTCTGCGTCGGACGTCTTGATCTCCTCCTTGACGCCATTTGCCTGTGTTTTCGAAGATTGCCGGTTGATGAGCTGCAGAATGAGCGGTCTCCGTGTGACGATACCTGTGCCTCGTGGTAGACTGGGCTGTGTGAGCTTGGGGGTTTGGGGGTTTGGCGTCAGGAGGGAGCGCAGTGCACTCACAAGTCGCGGCCGACGATGTTCTCCAAGACTGAACTCTTTCCACTTGACTGCGACCCAACGACTGCAATCTGGGGCAAATCGATGGGGTTTTGCACCTGCGCAACGTGTTAGCTGCACGCATCCGTGATCGTGGCAGCGGGGCTGCGCTAGGAGGCGATTCAGGGCGGGCGACGTACTCCTACGGTGGTGAAGACATCCTGGAGTTTGTTCACGAGGGTAATCAGTGTCGGGTCATTGACGTTGATGCTGCAGACTGTTAGCTATGCCCAGGGCGAATCGAGTCCACCCAAGCTCCACTATGGGGGCAAGCACGCACGCAGTCGGATTGACCGCCATGATGATGTGAGCGGTTGGTCTAGTGTTGGGGGGCGCAGATAGGCGGGCGTGCAGCGAGGTGGGCTGGACAAGCTGGTAATTTATAAGGGGTTGTGGGGAAAAGACTCGGGGGTGTTTGGCGTCTTGAGCGCGCAGGCCCGTGGTTTGCGTATGGAGTGTGTCGTAGCTGCCAGACACCAGACAAGGGTGCGGCGCCACAGTGGCACAGCCGACCCCCCAGTCTCGACTGCCCAGGTGTGCCCAACGCGGCTAACCGTCTGCAGCCGTCTGATGCAGTCTACACACTTACAACTGCACCCTACTTGCTTCCAACTACATATTTTCCCCAGTCTGATGGCCCCTTTTTTGGTGTCAAAAGCCAGAACGCAGAGGTCCCCCGCCGCGCTTCACACCCCCAGCGCATGCAGGCATGCGAACAGCTCTTAGTGCTGGTCGCCCCCCAGTACGTCACATGGCCCGCTCATGTGAAAGCGTCGTCAGCCAGAATAGGCATCAACATTTGTTCATGTACAGAGAGCAATCTATGTCCACCAGAAACACGCTATGCAATACATATCGTCGCCGCCCTTACTCGTCAGTCACCGCCGCAAACTTGTCCGTCATCCGCTGGAGGAGCTCCTCGTACTAGACATTCACGTTAGCAAAAACCATGCTCATGTAAAGCGACGCTACAAGAGCAGCACTGCCACGGCATCTCGGCCGGCATGCGTGTCGTCATGCGCGAACCATGCCCGACTTCTCATGCTGCAGCTGTAGGATTGTGGTGCCACGTACCTTCTTCGTAACCGCCTCCTCTCCTTCACTGGGCAGCTCAAACTTCATGCTGCGCAGGTTGCTCTGGATGTCTGATGTGCTCTCGCGAATCTTTGCCCATGGGTGGCCCTGTGCAACCGCCTTCTGTGCCTCGTCGTGGAAGGCCATCATGTTCTTCATCATCCACTCAGTCTTCCACAGCGGGCAGAACTGGTCGTAGTCCGAGTATCCGTTCTGCTGCAGGAAATCCTCCTTGAGGAGCGTAGCCACGTCCAAAGTGATCTTGTCTCCGTCACCCAGTGCAGATTTACCGACAAGCTGCACAACCTGGTCCAGATCTTCTGACGTGGTGAGAAGCTCCTTGATGCGGTCGCGCAGACGGGGGAACTCTGGGTTGTTCTTCGCGTAGTACTTGTCTAGCGGTGTTGTGTACTTGCTGTAACTGAGACCCGTGTTGACCGAAGGGAAATGTTTTCTCTGCGCGAGCTTCTTGTCGAGACCCCAGAAGACTTGCACAATGTTGAGCGTAGACGTCGTGACCGGGTCCGAGAAATCACCACCTGGAGGGCTGACAGCACCAACAATACTGACACTGCCGTGACGTTCGGGGCTACCGAGCGCGGTAACACGACCAGCACGCTCGTAGAAAGAGGCAAGCTTGGCACCCAAGTAAGCCGGGAAACCCTGATCAGCAGGCATCTCTCCGAGACGACCCGAAATTTCACGAAGAGCCTCAGCCCATCGCGATGACGAATCAGCCATCATGGCTACGTCCTTACCCTGGTCACGGAAGTATTCAGCGACCGTAACTAGAACCAAGTCAATACAGCATCACAAAGCATGAAAGGATATTCACTCACTGCCCGTGTAGATGGAGGCTTCTCGGGCAGCCACAGGCATGTTCGATGTGTTGGCAATGAGCGTGGTACGCTTCATGATAGGCTCCTTCTTGCCGTTGACATCGATGGTGAGCTCAGGGAAATCCATCAACACCTCGGCCATCTCGTTTCCACGTTCACCACAGCTACACCAAACAGTCAGCATCAACATTGCGCACGTTATTACTTAGACTTTTACGTACCCCACGTAGACGATGATGTCCGAGTTGGAGAACTTGGACAGAGACTGACTAATGACAGTCTTGCCGCATCCGAAAGCACCGGGAATGCACACGGTACCACCCTGAACACTGGGGAAAAGAGCATCGAGCACACGCTGTCCGACGACAAGTGGGCGATCGGACGAAAGTTTTTCGGAACTGGGACGCGGCACACGGACGGGCCATGGGTGCATCATGCTGTACTCAGTCTTGGTGCCGTTGAACTCAAGCTCGAGGATCTTCTCATCCACGGTATATTGGCCCTTGTCTGCGATGCGGGTGATGGTACCCTTCGCGCGAGGGGGCAGCAGAATCTTGTGGTCGCTGAGCAGGCTGTTCTCGACAACGCTACCGAACACATCACCACCAGTGATGTGGTCTCCGACCTTGTACTTGCCGGGGGTGAAGTCCCACTTCTTCGTACGGTCGAGGGCAGGGATGTCGATTCCACGGGGGATGTAAATGCTGTTGGCTGCGTCGGCAATACTCTTGAGCGGGCGCTGGATACCATCATAGATGGTCTCCATGAGACCGGGGCCCAGCTCAACGGAGAGCGGCTTGCCCGTCCTGACGACTGGGTCGCCGACCGTCACACCGGCTATATGATGATTAGCCTAGACTATGTACTAGAGAGTATAGACTGTACCAGTCTCTTCGTAGACCTGGATAGTGGCCTTGTCGGCCTCGATTCGAATGACCTCACCGACGAGGTTATCGTGACCAACGCGGACCTGCACGTTATCAGTGTTTGAGGGCTTTCGGTAGATTCAGATACACATACGAGCTCGTACATAGCACATCCAATCATGTCTGCAGCGACGATGACGGGTCTTTCGTATATCAGTACATGTTGCGACCAGCAGTTGCGGTGACGTACCCGGAGACGGAGAAGACCCTTCCTATACCAAACAGTCAGTATCGACATCGCACAACACACTCCACAATACGGGCATCAACATACCTTGCTGCTCGTCCTCATCGTTCTTATTCTGCTGCTTCTACACGCCACCGTCGTCAGCCACTGCCCGCATCCCAGCCCCTCCAAGCGGCATACTCACAGGCGGCATCTTGTCTTCTTTCTTCTGCTCTTCCTGGACTACAGGTTCTGCGGGGGAGTCTGTCGGCGGAGTCTCGACGTCGTCGTGGTCGTCGTGCTGGTGGAGCACCGGGCTCGTGGGTAGCGGAACGAGCTTGGGGTGGGTGTCTCCGTGGGAAGTCGAAGGGCGACGCGGTAGCGGGTCGTCGGTGTTGGTGTTGCGCACGAGTTCGAGGAGGGAGGGTCGGGGGCGGAGGCGCGGCCGTAATCCAAGCATGCAACGGCAACAGGTAGTCGAGGTAGCTCGAAGGTCGAGGTGCAGGCCAAGGGCAGCAGCAGAATGACGCTGGCTGGAGCTCCACACTGGTGGTCTGTGCGCATTCGTCCGTGCTCAAGCTATCTATCGTGTTGGCTTTCAGATTGGTGCAGATTGCTGAGGCTCGGGCTCTGTGAACATGGTTTGTATAGAGTAGTGGAGTAGATTTGGGGACTATTGAAGATGTTTGGATTGATATGGATCCGCCTCTATGCGCTTCTATCATCCTTCTTTTCGTCACTAGCACCATTTTTATCTGTCCAGGCCCAAGCCTCGCACCTTGCCTCTGCCGCTTCCCCCATGTCTCCGACTGATTCCTCCATCGTGGAAATACTCATCATTCGTCTGATGCCGCTGTCTCCAGTGACAGTCGGGGTCAGCTCGCTCCTGCCCGAGCTGGGTATGATTCGAACAAGAAGCGGTTTCATTACGAGCAGCGAAGAGCACATGATGGCAACGTTGACCTCGACTGTAGACCATATCGCAGCATATGTTCCAGATTCTATGTATTGCCGATGAGTGATTAGCGATGAATTTTGTGGTGCATTGTATGGGTAGTGAACGAATAAGCCATACACAGAGGGCCACTTACTGCTCACATCTCCTCTCTCCGCCGCACTATGTACGTGAACGATCCGCATGATCGAAACGACGCAAACACTATAAATATTAGTATGCGCATCCCTACCATCCATCTACGATCAAACAATCAGCAACACTCACAAAAGTCCCAGCCCAAACGGCACCAGCAACTCAATCTTCGCCCTCCTCCCCAACTTCAACCCACTCAACATGGGCATCGGCATAACCCATATCAAGCAATCCAAAATAATCCCAATCAACGAACAGCTCCAAAAGTGTTCCTCCGCATCCATGCATCTCCCCGGATACTGAGCATGCCAGTACTTATGAATCGGACTGCAAAGAAACACAATACCAAAGACGCCCCAAGCCGTCGCGCCGAGCGTAGCGACAAACATGGCGTAGATGCAGAACCGAAAGAGCGCAATATGACTGAAGATACGATGGTACTGGAAGAGGATGGAGAAGCGTATAAGGTTTACAGCGAGGAAGTAGAAGATGGATCCCGCGAACATGAGCTGCGAGTAATCAGTAAAGTGAATGTTTTTTTTTCTTTGATCAACACCTACTTTCATGATCCTAACAAACAACCCGCCTCTACCCTCCTCCCCACCCCCCCTCACATCAATCGAGTACTCTGCAGCTCATCAGCCCTCTCCCTTCCCCTTCTCCCCTCGGTATCACTCACCTCCCCCAATCACCCCCGTAAATGCCATTGAGAAAATCTAACCCCATTAGCCACATCTCTTCTCACTAACTCATCAACCCACCAAACGTGAAAACAAGTAAATAAACAAATGCATAAATATACACATAAACATCAATACGACTAGACATACCACCGCCCCCGTAACAACCCCATCCTCGACCCCCCACAACCCCGACATCTTCACTCTAGACCACCACCTCAGTCCCACGGTCGCCATCGCCATCGTCGTTAATATGACCGCTGGAACGAGCGCCTGCACCCCGATGTCTGCGGCGGCGTTTTGCGATACGACGATCCAGCTGGGGTTTTCTCGCATGATGTGCTGTGCGTGGGGAGGTTATGGGATGGAAAGGGAGGAGGGAGCAGTGCTCGTGATGTGGATAGAGGGAGAGGTACGTACAAGGGGGTATACATAGTGTAGGTTTCTTTGTTAAAGAGCCTGCGACACCTGGAGGGCGGTTGGGAGAACCGGGGGATGCGGTACCGCATTGCATGCTAGGTACTATGAATGGATGTCAAGGCCGTTATACGGGTGGCAGTGTGTGGGTGGGAAATTTCATTTGCGAGGTGGGATGCAAATTTGGGTTGTGGTTCCAGTAACAAGGCATAGCGGACGCATGTGAAGTTCTGGGCTACGAGCACATAGATAGCTGGTAAAAAGTGCGATCAATTCTCCTGGAAGGTCATTGCAAATGTGTGTCTGCGTATTGGGTGGTTTTGTACTACGGGGTGGGCTAGGCCTGGAGGGGAACCGTGGGTTACTGGCGGGGTAGCTACATGGGGGTGTTTATCTTCGCGATGGGGTATGGGTGTTATGGGTTTCCATGGGTGGATGGAAGGAGGTAGAAATGAAAACAAAGAAGTGGTGTGACTGCTGCTCTGGATCAGGGTACTGGAGCGAAGTGTGCTGCACGCACGGTGTCTGGATGCGTGAGACCATGTTGGAGGACGAACACTAGAGTATCGCAGTGCATGGTGGGACAACTGGATCAAGCCGGTATCTGTAATAACTTACCACGTCGGCGTTACTCCGTTATTGTGTTTAGTCACTTTGGGAATACGCTTCGGCACCTAGAGACTTCACGTCGCCTAGATAGTGAAAGCGCTGTGGAATCCTTCCCGATCAATGATCTGAGCTCGCTAGTACGATTAGGGTTTGAATTTGTCGTTGGCTTGGTCTTGAGAGAGCCGTCGCGGCCAATGAGTGATGTTCGGTATAGTTGACGATAATTGGGTTGTTTCCCTCTGACCGACAGTGCAAAATCAAATTGCTGTCCTCGCCGAGATAGGAGAAGCGATTGTACTGTGATTATAGAGCTCAGAATCCCTAATTATAGAAAGCATCGTTCCAAATTAATTCAGTGATATATCCAGGACTCCCACCTAAAACTATGTGGAAGCGTGCTCGAGATCAGACCGATGAGCATGCCCAGGATGATAGGTGCCCCTTCTCGCATTCTAAAGAGTTTGGCGAAGTCATGTACATGCTTGGGGATCATGTCCCGTTAGAGTAATTGCTGCTTCATATTGCCAGATCCAGATATCTGGTTGAGTTCCACTCAGCAGAAAAACAAAGATGCCGAAGACATGCGCACCAAGTGACACCTGCACCGCTAGCGCAGAGTCACCCATACATATATTTCAAATATCTTAATCACTAGACACAAACGCGCAAATACACAGTCTCCCGTACGGACTGTGAAACGTCCGTAGAGTAAGACGTGCAGCAAGGCGTAAACCGATATAGGACACAAGTCAGTCTGGCCTGATGGCGGTGAGTTGCTGTGAAAGCAATTGCCCGGCTGGACCGTAAAACAGTTGATAAGTGGATGCACGGTGCAGGACCAAAGGTTGCCTTACCTTATGCCTCGACGCTTGGGAAGCTTTCCCGGGAGTCAGTGAAGAAAACAGTCGCTTGTCGTGTCCTCAACAAGAGTCAGGTACCTATTTGGAACACGGCATATTACAGATTGATTCAGTGTAGTCTACAGTAGATTGATGGTACCCACAGGACTAAAGCAACAACGAACATGTCTAGAAACGATACGGAATCTCGTGACAGAAGGGTACCCCTGGGTCGCCCAAAACCTCTAAATTGCTGACGTATCAACCTTCCAACTGCAATGGTATGCATGCGCTCAGAACCTTCAACACGCATACTTTCGCAACAAAATACCGTACGAATTGCATACCTCTCGCTCGTACGATAGGACCGAAACGCACAACATATGCACATGGTGGCTAGGGACAGTGTGACGGGCGTGGATTACCACCAGTCAGGGTAGCTTAGCGCGGGTTGCCGATATAGAACTATTTCAAATACTCACCCGCACCGCGCGTGGCCGCCGCGGCGTTTCACACTCGGACGCATAACGTCACATTGTTTTGACCCGGATTTGTCAAATGATGGAGCCTTGGCCCTCGTGGCCCTGGGGGCCCTGCATTAAACCGAGAATTTGATTGGCCCTCGTGGCGTTGCCCACTTACGTCTATATCTTGTCGTTGGATCTGATGAGCGATCATAGGCGAGACGTCTCTGTTGTCAATTCGATATCCGTGCGATATTTGCGATGGGGCAATTGTCACCGTGTATCGGCCGTCGCTTTGTGGTGTTTCGACGCCTGCGTCTCGGGGCCTCCAGGGTATAATAAATGGATGCCCGCTTCCTTTTGAACAATCCCAGACTTTATATCCTCATACCGTTATAGCACTGCCATCGGCTTACTCTTGCACCCCATGCCGTCCACTACTTCCTCAGATGGACTTTCGTCGAATAGTTCCAAGAGCTCTCGAGGCACAGCCCCGACGGTTTCCCCACAACTCTCACATCCCTACCTGTCATCCGGACAAGCATCGACAATCGCATTGTGGACTTCGTCATTACCCAATCGAAGTTCAGGACCACGATCTCTCTCCGATGAAGACATTGCAAAGAGAGAAGCTGCCATCGAAGCATACCGACAGCTAAAATTGGCCATGTTTTCAAAATCGGGGGCTGTCTCAACATCCAAACCCCTCTCCAGCTCATAAGCTGTGATCTCGATTCGGCATCACCACCATGCATATTCCCAGACGCGACCAACTCCAGCAAAGTTTCTGGTCGGTTCCGTTTCGAGGAATCGCCACAAAAGACGTTCGATGATCTCCCACCTAGGTACATACTCTATTATGGTACCTCCGGTTCTAGTACCCGACACCAAAATGCTCATGCATACTGGACACGACCTAAGGGCGCGATCAACTGAACTCTAGTGGGGGCCTGTCGGGCTTGTTTCTCGTTTCTATCTATCTCTTCATTTATTTGGCATTATTGGCGGCCGCCATCATGGTTTTAGCGGGCGTTTAAAGGGGCCCTGCAGCACACATTGATTTGGAATCTATACCCATTAGCAAGCGAATGTCATCCCTCTTACAGCAATACGACGCATGCTCTCTAATCACCATTGCACAGTGACACCGCTCGTGATGCAGACTGCAATTCCATGCAAGAGGGGTCGTATGCGTCCTGCAGAGCACCCCGCTCCCCCAAGCACGGTGATGTTTATGGCTCCATGTTCGTTTCGTCACGCCGCAGGTTGGAGGGAACCTTGGACAGCGCGATCGCACGGGTAATTTTGCGCTAGACCCGAAGCGCACCAGCGCCAAGGCGTGCATCTTCAGTTTCTTGAGCGCGCCGCATGCAGCACGACAATTTCATCAGAGCAGCCATGCTGCTCCCACGGATATTCGCGCCCGTCCGCGCGGTCACACACTCGCCTCTCGTAGCCTCCTCACGTGTCCTCGATGTCCTCCGCCACGCCAATGGCTCCGCCGCACACACTCCTTCGCCAGCACTTTCCTTCGTAAGACATGCGACGCATCAAGCCCAAGGAAGAGCCAACGGTGCAAAAGATGGACCGGGAAAGCGATTGGGTGCTAAGAAGGCTGGTGGTATGTTTTTTCGCCGTCGTAGCAGCGGATAAGAGGAATATCTGAGGCTAATTGTTGGGCTGGTAGGGGAATATGTGATTCCGGGCAACATCATCTTCCGCCAACGCGGCACCGCATGGTTCCCTGGAGAGAACTGCAAATTCGGCCGCGATCACTGCATCTTTGCTACCGAGTCCGGCTACGTGCGGTACTACCGTGATCCCTCGCTCCACCCGGACAGACAGTACATTGGCGTTGCCCTCGATAAGGAGGACAAGCTCCCCTACCCACAGAATGCTGCTCGCCGGAGAAGATTGGGATTTGTGGCCGTTCGCAATGAGCCGAAGCCGAAGACGATCGAGGGCCAGGTCGTGGTTGCGGATCTGCAGGCCAACGAGACGAACATCACGTCGACGGCACGGGATAACAACACACTGACAATGGGCAAGGGATACGTCTATCGCCAGTCGAACTGGGAAATTGGACGTGCGGCGGAGCGCGCAAATGTGCAGGTCAAGGAGTTTGTGCCGGGCGACAGATGGACAGCATGGAGGAGGTCACAGGCGCGGAGGAAGCTCAACGAGGAGAGGAAGAAGCTGCGGAATGCAGGCAAGAAGTCTGCGAAGCCAAAGGCAAGGAAGAGGGGTCCGTAAACATGTGTATACTCTGGGTGTATCAATATTTGTACAAACAAGCTTGGCTGGAAAGCAGCCATTGCATCTGCATAATGCGTCTACAGTTTCGCCGCGTCTTTCAACACGAATCCGCCGTCCTGGACGTCGTATTGCCGGCCTTTTGTCCACCCAAGCCACTGCCCAAGTACCTCCTCGCCGCCTGCACCAGGGACCAACCCTTTCTCCTCCCACCCACTCCCTTCAACCCCAATGCCCTGACCCACCGCTGCAGGCCGACCAGCTTCCCCCTCCTGCACCGCATACCCCGGTGTCGCCGTCAGCGTAACCGCAGGTCTCTGATCGAACCCCCTCGCCTCCAACTCCTCGTTCGTAAACACCGGCGTACAACACGCATCCGTCCCGTCAAAGATACCCTCCCACTCCGCCCTAGTCTTCCCCTTGAACACCCCCGCAAAATACTCCGTCAACTTCCCCCAGTCCCCCTTCTCCCTCCTATCCCCAGGTAAATCCCCCTCCTCCACCCCCATCCCCTTCAACAGCGCTGCGTAAAACTGCGGCTCTATCGCTCCAACAGCTACATACTTCCCATCCTTCGTCTCATACGTGTCGTAAAACGGCGCACCCCCATCCAACATATTCGTCCCGCGTTCCCCCTTCCAAACCTCCGTCTTCAACCCCAGCCTCGGCATCGTGGCCAACACCGCACTTCCATCCACCATATTAGCTTCCACAACCTGGCCCTTCCCACTGCGCTCCCTCGCCAACAGCGCGAGGAGAATGCCTATGAAACACATCGCGCCTCCCCCGCGAAGTCCCCCACCACGTTCCCAGGCGGATACGGCTTCTCGCTTTTCCGCCCGAAGAGACTCAGTACGCCGCTTACCGCGATGTAGTTTATATCGTGGCCAGCCATCATGCTGTACTTCCCGTCTCTCCTAAATCCCGTCATGCGGGCGACGATCAGCCGGGGATTTATCCCCAACATGATGGTTTGCGGGCAGAGACCTAGTTTCTCGAGGACGCCCGGGCGGAACGGGTCGATTACTATGTCGATGCTTGGGAGTAATTTCTTCACGAGGGAGATCGCGGAGGGGGATTTGAGGTCGAGGGGGAGACTGGATTTGCGGCGGACGAGCTGGTCGGATGTTGGGGTTGGGGTGGCAGTGGGAGAGGGGCGGTCGAGACGGAGGATAGAGGCACCGTAGTCGGCGAGGAGCATGCCTGCGAAGGGACCTGTATTGACTGAGTTAGAATATAGGGGTTTGGGTGTGCTGGGTGTTTGAGACATGTACATACCTGGGGCCAGGCCGGCGAACTCGAGGACGCGGAGGCCGGCCAAGGGAGGGGGTTGGTCTGTCATTATGGTGGGGGCAAGAGGGTGGATTTAGGGGGGTGGTGAATTGGGTGCGGGCGGGCGCCGTGAATGGGCGGTGCGGATCGCATTGGGACTACATATGGGCGAGGGCGATGTGGTGGTGGACGGTTAACAAGTTCCCCGGTAAGCTTGCTGGTGAACCGAGGTGCGGGGAATCCGGGGTAGGATGGGCTATTGGTCGACTCGTCGCGTTAGGTCAGCCGCGTACTCGGGGACAAGGCTGCGTGTAGACTATCTATCGGCTTTCTTGATTGAGTACAAGTTCTTGATTGGGACCAGTTGAATTCTTGTACACATTGGAGTTTGTCGCGATGGAATAGATATGCCGAGATTCGGTGACCTTCATTGATGTGCTTCACATTCCGAGCTCAATTGTCTGGTTATAAACGATTGCCCAAAACATGCATTGCTGAGTACAACAAGGAACGCATACAGCTTTCTCGTATAAAGGGAGATTGTTGATGCACACTGCTTTCTGTGACCTACTCCTAACAGCGAAGCACGTAATGTATCTCAATCTCATACAATCGCACATGCAGTAACAGCCGGCAGGCCATAGATTCAGAACGAATGTCGAGAAGAGCATTAGTATTGGCTCATTTAGACCTGCAATAGCCCGACCTACTGTCACCTACATGCAGTTTTCCGGACTTTCCAGTTTGCTTGCATCGCTTCTTAGAGCTGATACACACCTTGCCTAAGTTTTTCCCGCTCTGGTTACTAGACTTATAACAATTCCTCCTTATCTTCTTCGCCCAATATAATCTAGTTTTATAGAAGTAATTGTGTCATAGAATCGATCAGACCACAACTCCAAATACCCTCGGTCCTTGAAGCCCGGGGATAAAAACGTCATAATTTACCAGGGAAGTTTGTGTAATTTCTTGACCGTGCCTTTCCTGGATAGTACACGAAACTGGGGGAATAAAAGTGAAAGGAAGGGAAAGGAACCACGATGCTTATTAGCAGATGGAGAAGATATTTCGAAAGAGTACATTCTTCGTTATAATTGGATAGTGGAAATCTACCCAATTGAAGAGAATAGATCTGTTAGTTGCATTGTTTCTCAGTCCAAGTGAACATTGTTCGGGCTGGTCCATCGATCTCTCGTTTAGGAAGACATCTCTCTGGTTGGCGATGTAGAAACACGTGGGACCTATTCCTAGTCTGCCATCTTATTCACTGATCATGTAGGCACAGCAATGTTTAATAGAGCTTTTCGATCGCACAAACGTTTCATTACTATTTGTAATCTACACTTGTCCAATATCTGAAGCTGAGTCGAAATTCGTGGTGTTGCTCAACGCTGTGCCTCCGCATGACTCGATTCTAGATCATGTCGGCCCGATTCCGCGGGAAATAGCGTGGCCAGGTCCACTTACCACTTCTAGATTGGTTATGACAGTCTCCGCATGCGCATTACGCTTCCCTCTTCGTCTGATGTCCCTTGCGCATAAAAATTATTTCCGGGTCGAATTTGCTGATCGAAGGATTGAGGCTGGAGTGACTGGTTGACAGGACTGATGAAATCGCTGGTGCCCGGAAGCCGGAAGTGTCATGGCCGGCCATACAAGAACACGAACTGGATGCTGGACTTGCCGCGAGGCGGGTTACAAATGCGATGAAAAGAAACCAAACTGTGGGCGCTGTGTCCGTCTTAAGAAGGAATGTAAAGGATACGGCGTCAAATTAAGGTGGAAGGTTGAAACGTCAACGTCTGCTCCACGCCAACGTCATGCAAAGCGAAGCAAATCAGTCGACAAGTTCGCAGGAAGCCCTGGATCTATCACTAGCCCTATGTCTACCTTCAGCATTGCTTCGGCACCGGCTCACTGGGGGGATGCGACTTCCAAAGGATACTTTGATGTGGTATCTAGCCCTACAGCAAGCCTTTCCGTACATCCAGACTTGTCACGGACAGATCAGCGGCTTTTGCAATATTGGCTTGGACAGTTGTCCTCACTCATATCTCTCTCACCAAGGAATGGTGGGCCGAGTTCTTTCCAGATTCATCTTGCGTCAATGACTTCCACTTGCGGTGCTTTGCAGTCTACGGTCCTTTCAATGGCTGCTACCCACCTAGGACTGGCAACAGGCGACAAAACCCTCCGATTCGAAGCATACAAACATCAGCGCGACGCCATCATCATGTTACAGCAGCTGATTCAGGATCCATACCAAGCAGATGAGGATCCAACGCTGGCTACAGTGATGATGATGCAAGTTTCTGCGCGATTGTTTGGTGACGAGGAAGAAGCGCACGCAGCGAATCATCTGACTGGAGCCAAAGCTATGATAGCACGAAGGCGTGCCCGCATGGGAAGTCAGAAATCTCCAAACGAGCAGTTTCTAGCGAGCCTTTTCGCTTATCACGATATCTTGTCATCCGTTTCAAGAGGTTCTTCGCCTCTGGATATTCATGATGTCGACTTTGATGCTATAGAAGGATCTCCTAGCATGAAGGGGATTGCTATGGTTCTTCAGGTCGTGGCTCGCGTTAGTCAATTCCAACAAAAGGCAAAAGCGGAAAGACTCCTTTCGAACCAGTCAGATCTTCAAGGTGATAACTTCCTTCTTGGTGCACAACTCCAGCAAAGCTTGAACGACTTGGTATTTGATATTCCAATGAACGACTCCGAAGCTCGCAACATCAGTCTCACTGCGGAAGCATATCGACAGGCAGCGTTTATCTACCTGTACCGCGTATGGTTCGATATGGGGGCCCCAAATCCTACAACAGTCAAGCATGTAAAAGAATGTATAGCTTGCATCGAACAAGTCCCGGTCGATTCGCCACTAGCTTCCTCTCACACATGGCCACTGTTCACCGCTGGGTGCGAGACATCCGACGCGACGCAACGACAATTTGTCCAGGACCGATTCCTAGCGATGTATAACTCAAGACAGTTCCCGAGTTTGAAAAGAGTCTTGAGAGACGTGGAAGATGTTTGGGCAGCGAAAGACGCAGAACAAGTTATGGGTGGCATGAAACTCGACTGCATACAAGTCATCCTTCAGAGGCGCGGTCGTGAAGTGGATCTTGCGTGACGTACCTACCCTATCAAGGAATCCCACGGAGTAATGACTCAAAAGTCGAGCCATTTGCTTGTGCATGCAGCGCTATGATCGTCCTTAAGCGATGAGGGGTCGGTTGCATTCGGTCACAATTACCCCGGATTTCTAGAACGCCAACCCGACCCCTGTAAACCGGAGAGAGCTACAAGCATACCCTAAAATCTACTTGAAGTATCTTGAGGGTGGATTGGATGCTTCTTGAAGTTCAAATATTGTCGCTCGGGCAAGATGCGAGTCCTCCAATTTGCTGCCATTTGCGTTCTGTTCGTGGCACCAGATCATGCCAATGCACGTATCAATAGGTGCGTCTCTAGAATCTCCAACCGTCATCTCAATTAACACAGTTCAGAAAGCGTGTTGTGTCAGAGTTCAATATTGTACGCACGAACTTGATCAACAATGAAACCACCCCGCTTCAAGTCGGGAATGGGAATTTCGCATTCAATGTAGATAACACTGGCATGCAGGTAAAACTCCATTCTCCCTAGCACTGAGGTATAATTTCGAACTAACTTACAATCAGACATTTCTGCCCTTCAACACTCTATCTAGTTGGGCTTGGCACAATGACAGTCTGCCAGCGAATGGGTACAATCACCTTCTGAAACGATATAGCGGCATGTTCTGACTTGTTATTTTACAGTGAATCGCCACTGGACTATCATGGCGTCGTGCGAGAAACGTACGGACGTAACGTCTCGTATGATCTGCCAGATCCAAAGTTGAAACAAGCGACGCAGTGGCTAATCGGCAATCCAAATCGCATCAATTTGGGACGCATTGGACTTATATATAAGGGGGCTGCGATTTCTTCTTCCCAGATCACGCAACCGAAGCAAAGTTTAGACCTATGGAACGGCTACATTACGTCCACGTTTAAACTGGACGGGAAGACAGTCAAGGTCACCACCCAAGGTGATTTCGACGAAGACGCAGTCGCATTCAGCATCGAGTCAGAATTGGTCAAGAGCGGATGGTTGGCGGTCGCACTGGACTTTCCCTATCCACCGATTCACACCACTGCTTATAAGTATGAGGTAGGTTGATATATCGAGAAATAGCAGTACTGCTGCTGACAGTTCCGGTAGGTTTTCGCAGGGGTTTACGACTTTCCGCTAAATCACACAACCTCGATCGTCAACGATAACAAAGGGAGAAGCACAGTGAGCATTAGACACCAACTACAAGAAACGACATACTTTGCAAACTTAAGATGGCCAACACAGACAAAACTGAGCCTTGCACGGAACGAACCTGAAGGTTCCAACTCCATCAGTGCGCATCGTTACACGCTCAAACCTTCCTCCGCTTCACAAAAATCATCGAAAATTAGTTTCACAGCGCAATTCTCACCCGACCAACGCCTGCCATCCCTACCGTCGGCCGTTTCTAAACGTAACAAGCTTGAATGGAACAAATACTGGGAGGAAGGTGGATTCGTCGATTTCACCGCGTCTTCTAATCCCAATGCAACAGAACTGCAGCGCAGGATCATTACCTCGCAATATCATGTTCGTGTAAATAGTGCCGCGGAAGGGCAATCACCTCAAGAAAGTGGTCTGATGAACAATGGTTGGTACGGTGAGTATCTAACTACTTTCGCCTCGCTTCTATGAGAGCTGATAGCGATAGGAAAATTCCACATGGAGATGGTGGTCTGGCACAACGCACACTGGGCAACCTGGGGGAAGCAGAAATACTTCAACAACATATTCCCCGAGCTATATGAACGGCTCCTCCCATCATCGCTTGCTCGTGCGCAATCAATGGGCTGGGAAGGCGTCCGCTGGCCCAAGATGACAGATCCAATCTACGGCATTAACTCCCCCGGCGACATCAACGGTGTTCTCCTCTGGCAACAACCCCACCCCATGTACCTCGCTCAACTCGCCTACCAAGAATCTCCCACGCGAAAGACCCTACAGAAATGGGACCGCGTCCTCACTGAAACCGCCAACTACATGGCCTCATATGCCAACCTCAACACCACCACCGGAAAATACGACCTCGGCCCTCCCTCCTACGGCGTAACTGAAAACACACCTCCCAACTCCACTCGAAATCTTGCCTACGAACTCGCATACTGGCGCTACGGTCTCGATGCCGCACAAACCTGGAAGCGCAAGCTCGGCCAACGCATCCCCGAGAAATGGACTCGTGTAGCCTCGAACCTCGCATCACCGCCCATCGTCGACGGCCTCTACGCAGTCTACGATGGCCTCAACAGCTCCTGGTGGAACGACCCGAAGCTAACCGGCGATCCCAGAAGCCTAATCATGCTCCAAGGCATCCTCCCCAACACTCCAGCTGTCGACCCATCCATCGCTTTGCGCACCGCAGATAAAGTCGCACAAGTATGGACAGACGACAAGATCAGAGGATGGGGACGACCCGTCCTGGCGATCAACAGTGCGAGGGTGGGGAATCCGTCAAGGGCTATGTATCATTTGACTGCGTTTGACTATTGGAAGTTTGATGATGCGGGGTTTGCGATTAGAGGGGGTGATGGGGGGACGCCGCCGCCGTTTGTGCCGGGGAATGCTGGGTTTTTGTATGCGGTTGCGTATTTGGTGGGGGGATGGGCTGGGTCGAAGGGGGAGGCGCCGGGGGTGCCGAGGGGGGAGGGATGGGTGGTGGAATATGAGGGTTTGGTGAGGGCTTTGTAGGGTGGATGTGTTCTTGATGGTGTGTACAGGGTCCTAGGGTTGGATGGTATTTGAGTTGAATCAAATGGAATTAAGAGCGTTTAGTGGATCAATCTCACTGAAGAAGGCAAGTGATGAAAAGAGAACCGACTGTCGCAGGGTTCTTTTACGAGAAATTACTTCGTGACGATAGGGTGCATTGCTCGCTGGTATCTTAGAATGAAGTAGGGAGATATTCTATATTATAGTATTAAATTCCTAAATATCTGGAAATTTATGTGCAAGTGCAGTATCCAATTCATGGTGATCGAAACGACAAAAGCCAACCTCCCTTAAATCGCACCGCTACCCACCGACACACAATCAACATTCCCCAAACCCAAAACCCATTACAAACCCACACACACTACAATCCCCTCCAGACCCCCAATCAACCTCACAATTCCCATAGACTACTTACTCTATCGCCACTACCGCCTACACCTGCCAAGCCCACCCCCCGTACCCCGCCCCACCCCTCCAAAAGTACCTACGTACCCACACCCTGACGTCAAACCCAGCGCGCACCTCCGTACATTTTCCTCCCCCACCCATGCCCACGCACAGCACCAGCTCCATCACCCCCTGCACCACGTTCCTCATCGTCTGCGGGTTCCTCCTCGCGCTCTTCCCCAGCCTATTCGTCTCCCTCACCTGGTCCCCCTGGTACTATTTTTTCCCGCCCAGCGCCCCGAGCGAGCCGCCTGTGTTGTGTTATCCGCCGTATAGGTGTGAGGCTGGGAAGATGTCGTGGTGAGTAATTTGGTGAGAGGAAGGAATCGCGATGCGACGACCGTCCTATCTCAACGTCATACACGCGCCCATCCCTATAAAAAATATATCTATACTCTAGACACCACAAGCTGACCCCTCCCCATCACAGGTTCCAAACACAGTTCACGCTCCCCGCCCAATCCCGCGGCTCCTACCTCATAACCGACACCATCGTGTCGAAGCTCCCCGAGCTGCAATCCTACAAAACGGGGCTCCTCCACCTCTTCATCCAGCACACGAGTTGCGCGCTGAGTCTGAACGAAAACTGGGACGAAGATGTGCGCGCAGACATGAGCGATGCGTTGGACAGAGTGGTGCCGGAGGATCGGAAGGGCGGGCTGTATAGACATGATGCGGAGGGGAGGGATGATATGCCGGTATGTGGACTTGGGTGTATGAGAGGGGGAAGGGGTTGGGATGGGGCTGACGAGTATAGGCACATGTGAAGAGTGCGTTGATTGGCGCGAGTGTGACGATTCCGATTACGAACGGGAGGTTGAATACGGGGACGTGGCAGGGGATATGTGAGTAGATGGAGGGGTGCGATTGTGTGGTTTGGCTAACTTTGGGTAGGCGGCGAAGCACGCGAGGAAGGTGGTAGCTACGATCCAGGGAGAGAAGATGTGAGGATGGGGAAGGGAATCTTGAATGAATAGCTGGGGATGACTCGAGGTGGCTGTGGTGGTGGGAATGACTGCGTAGCAGCAGAAAATCTGACACAATCCACACATCCCACACGCTGAGCTTCGTCATATGCAGTGATAAGATTGGGAATTAGGAAAATATAAAAAAGAGATATGAATAGTGAAATAGTGCCGGATAATCTGGATTTATTGAGTGTAGTACACTTTTTCATCCCATTGATATCCGTCGCTCGAATCAAAAATTATGAAATCCATCCCTTGCCAAACCGTCAAACCGATAAACTCTTGAGAAGCCCATGCAGAGTACCAAACCATGAACACCATACGAAAAAAAAAAGCCATGAACACCACCCAAAAAACCAAATTGTTGACACCATCCGAAGAGTCAAAACAATAATACCATGCCCGAAGAACCAAAACAATAACGCCATCCAATGCCCGAAAGAACCGTAAGAACCGTAAGAAAATTGCACTGAGATCCCCTAGTCCAGATTGAGAGGGTATACATGAGAAAAAAAAAAAGAAATACCTAGTAGAGTTCCACCGAGTCCGACTCGTATTCATGACTTCAATTGCAGCCTCGAGAACTGCGTGAAGCCAATTCAACCGATGTGAACCTGAAGGAAGAAAGACCTGGCCAGATCATGAGACAGTAAGGTCGACTGTCATCCTTTGTACCGCCATAATTTCAGCTGATGTACGACACCACCTGAAGTCTGCCGGTCCTGAAAGAAGTCGCTCTGTTCATCTAATCTCGGTGAAAGACGAGGAAGCCGTGCTCGGCGTCCATGAGCCAGCGACCAGGATAGCACTCGTTCTCGATCTGGTAGTATGTGCGCAGATGCCACTCACCAGTGCGCTCCTTGCACCAGAAGGGATCGTCCGGGCGCGCATCAGCGGGTGCAATGCGACGAGGAAGATAGGAACCGCGCTCCATTGCAACGCGTCGGCTCTCATGCTGCACGTCCTGGCGGATTGGAGACATGTGCGGCCCATGAGGCGAATGGTGAGTCGAATGGACGTGTGACGAATGAACATGTGGTGGCGAGTGCATATGGGAGTGCACATGGGGTGAGTGCACATGTGGGCGCATCCTAGTAGTGCTTGTAGTAGTCGTGGTCGCCATCGGCACCGGGACAGGGACCGCCGAGTTGGTGACAGTGGTGTATGTCGTGGTCGAGGGCGGAATAATCGTCGAGGCAACTCCTGGGTACGAGTATGAGTGTAATCCGCCAGCCATGACTGGGTTCATGCCGTAGTAGGTCCTCTGATACGGGTGATAGTAGTTAGCATACATGCCGGCCCCGAATCCGAAAGCATATGGTGAAATGTAAGGATACGAGTAAGAGTATGTGGGGTACGCAGAAACACCAAAGCTCAGGCCCGTATAGCCGCCCATAAAGCCAGCGTAATTGCTGTACGTGCTATGGGGGACATTCGGGCCGTAGTAGAGGGGAGCGATGTGAGCACCCACCCCAGGATAGCCCATGCCCATTGCACCGTAGCCCGTCATGCCCATGCCCATGCCCATACCCATACCTATGCCGCCAGTGCTGCCGACGTAGGGTGCGCCATTGGGGTACTGGCCAGTGTGGACCATGATACCGCGACGGCCGGGCTGGGGAATGAGGGTGTACTGGTGACGCGGCTTCGGCTGGCCGAGATTATCCATCGTTCAAGATGCACTCAGCCGAGTTGGTTTTGTGATATTGCCGATGGTGTGCAGGGTTTTTGGAGAAGAGTTGCGGACAGGTGGAAGGTGGAAGGAAAAATGGCGGACAGGTTGGTCTGGAATAGAAGGTGCGGGGGAGATGGAAGGCAGGGCGAAGGCAGGGCGAAGGCAGAGTGATAGAAAGCTACCAGGCAACCGAAGCCTAACGGTTGAAGTCCAAGTGTCCAAACAGTGCCGATAACAGAACGGGCGGTGTGTGGGTAGACAAACGGATCGAGTAACCAAGGAAAGAGCGACTACTCACCATTGCGGCATTGGACGGCATAGCAGCCCTGCCATCATGATAATACCGATGGGACCCATAGTTGACTCCGACGGGTCCAGATGCGTGACGAGGAGGAAGCACGGTGGAATGGCGATGGCTATGGTGGTGTGTTCCACGGTGACCATGACTATGCCTATGACGAAGGGCCTGGTGTTGGTGACCGCCGATGTACCGGTTGGTAGGAGGCCGGGCATAGTAATACGATGGATAATACGTCTGCGTCGGACCATATCGAACCCTTCGATGGCGATGGCTACCGCCACCAAAGCAAAAGGCATCTGAAGATTCACGCCTCGATTTCTCGCGAATGTCGAGCTTGTCCTTGATGCTGTCCCCTAAACACATGCTGGTTGAAGCCGATGGACTTGTTGCACACTTATCTAGGCCACGGTATGACTGGGTAAAGACGCGAGCCTCGAGACGGCAAACTGAATTTTGTTGTGTTGGAGTGAGAGGTTTCTCCGGGCGTACCTTATAATCTTAGGGGTGGACGGGTTCAAGGGTTGATATGGAAGTGGAGTGAGGGGCAAATCATCCCGGCATAACGAAATGGCAAAGCGTCTGGACTATACTCACTCACTTTATACTACTAACAAACAAACGCAAAAGTTAAGGCGGGCACCCAAAGCAGTTCTCGAAATATAGTGCAGCTACAAAACTGGACCGTCGATCGAGTACTGCATTTTAGAGCCCGTGGAGTTTAGAGCCCTTGGAGTCGACCGATGAAATAGATCATAGTGGTTCAACTGCAAATGAACATTACGGCTAAATGTTAGTACTGATAGTCTCAAGAACTGGTTCCTTTTCCACCACTTTTGGGTATCACTCTAACTTCAGTGGCCCCAGTGCCTGCACCACCAGCCTGGCTTCCCTTTCCTTTCCCTCTCTGGAACACACGCTTAAACCTGGCCAGCAACGGGACTACAGTCTTCTTCGCAAACCATGGTGTCGCCCAAACACTTGCTACTATCCTCACGGGCAGTAATATCTTGGTGATGGTATATGCGGTCGCGAACTCGACGACCAGTCTTACGCCCCCTTCGCCAATGCTCCATGCCTTGTCCCTGCTGCGCATTTCTACCTCGAGCTCTGCTTCACTCGCTTCCTCACTTCTGATCCATCCCTTCCTCTTGAAGTATTTCCCAAAGCGCTCAACACCTTGCAATGCCCACGCGCCCTCAGCGAACCACCCCGGTAGCCAGTGGGTGTAGTGAAACGTTGCCGCTAGACCGATCAAGGGAACGATGGCCGTAATCTCGTGGAGGATGATAAAGGCGGTGATGTGCGAGACAGGTGCTGATCCTAGCGCATTGGTATACTTATGGAGGAACTTGGGCAGGCGACGATTGAAACGTGCAATTCGAGACTGAGAACTTGCAGCTGTTGGTGGAGGCTCAGTCGCAAAACATCGTCGCGTAGGGGCGCGTAAGTACGCGTAAGGCGCACGAAATGTCTGAAACACAACTCTTTTGAACATTTCTCTTGGATGTGAAGGATTTCGGGCTAGGGAGACATGGCTACGGCTGCACGTGTAGAAACACGGAGGTGCCTTTCCACGGAATGACGTTCGTTCTTCGGCATTGGAACAACGTTCCGCCGGGACTGGCTGTCAACGAGAGAAATAAGAGAAATAAGAGGAACGTGATTCAAGTAAGAGCGCTCAACGCTTTTAGGCACAGTAGGTAATAGACTCCCGGTAAGGCCATGATATAGGAGCTATATAATCCCAACAGGAAGGAAACGGCTCTCGATTACCCTAACACATGTGAAGAACGCATGCGATCAAGCTAAAGCATTGGAGCCACACAAGGCCGCGGGAGGGGACCTGCTCAGCCCTATCGGAGGGGCTCAAGTTCCTGTCTTGGCCCTGGTCCGTGCTCAAAATCTTTATAGTATATCGCATCTTGCGCTTTCTCTCCGACAAACGGCACGCGTCTTTCGCCAACACCACGCCCACCTACCCCACTGACCTCACAGCCCGTACAGCCCGCGTAGCCCGCACAGCTCGCCCAAGATGGCATCCACCACACCGAAGACCATGTCTAGCCGACTCATGACAATGAAGGTCAGTGTCGTCTCTGCAATCAATTCGCGCGCATACTGATATTTGGTCCAGTTCATGCAGCGCTCTGCTGCCAAGTCGGTGAAAGCGGACCCTTCAACACCCGACGCGCCGCCCTCGAAGAAAATGCGTATGTCGAATGGCGGCTCGGCGGCTAGCACCCCGGGCGCACCTTCAGATCATGAGATCATGCAGACGGCTCTCGCTGAGGAGGAGAAGAAACGTGAGGAGGCTCTCGCACGCGCATACGCCCACACCGGGGAGACCAAATGGGTCTTGAACTATAGTGATCCGCACGCCGGCAAGAGACCACCCATGTTGCAGGTGCGACAAGCAGGCTTTGCTGTCATCGATGCAAATGATGATTCAGACGAGGACGAGGACGACAAGCCCGTCAGAATGAAGTTCGGCGGTGGCCTGAAACAGAAGAAGGCGGTGCGTGGGCAATCTACATCAATCCCTACGGGACTGCGTCAAGAGACTGGGGATAGCGTTGGTCTGTATCATCCCCGGGAATGCAATGCGGTATCCTGACTTTTGACGTGGACCTGTAAGTCTTGCCTACCATGTTTTTACTGATGACTTGCAGGATAAACCTTATCTCGTAAAGGCAGAAGACTCGGAGTCAGAAGATGACTCGGAGTCTTCTTCTGGGGAAATTGAATCAGACGACCCCACGACAGAGCTAATCAAGGAGACGAAGCGTCAAGTTGCTGCAAAGGAGCGCCATGCACGAAAGGCGCAGCAAGCAGCTGCAGTCACTCCTGTGCGACGGAGTGTTGCATCTCTAGACGAGGACATGGATCTTGCAAATCTGACGTCTTTGTCCGGTGGAGGTCGAACAACCCCAGGCAGCCGTGACATGAGCAAGGTAGAATGCTTCCGTTGCAAGAAATATGGCCACATGAGCAAAGATTGTCCGAATGCCGGACGCAAACCGTCGGGCCAGACAGCTCTACGGGGTACTCGCGCTCGTGGTCGATACTGAGGTGTGTCCAGCATCTTGGTGCATGAAGTTTTGGAGGATTGAATGATACCCATGAGAACAGACCTAAAGGGTGCCGTTACCCAACCTTTTCACCATTCTCTATCAACATGTACTCGTCCCCTAACATCATGCGCATCTGACTATCGTCCATGAAGTTGTCATGGTCTCCGCTCATGGCGGCACCTTCCTTGTCGTACATGAACTTGGCCAGGGCCAGGTAGTCGGGAAAAACAAAAGTGCAAATGGCGTCGTAGTCGAGCAGTTGTGCTTGGTTGTGCATGATGTCTTGGATCAGCTTTTTGTCGCGCCCTAAATGATAGGTCTGTGGACATTAGCCTGGGACACCTTGGTAGCTAATGGCAAGCTGGGGACGGGCAGGGCGGTGTTACAAGGCTGTAGCTAATTATCCCGTGGCGCTGCAGGATGGGAACCGCCCGCCGTGCATGCTGGTTATTGTAATACTGGGGCGAGTTATTTATGCGTTTGTTTGTTTGTGCAAGGTAGCTTGGAGCGAGTAACCTCGATGAAGTCTTCGTCGGACATGCCGTCCTTCTTCTTGACCATGATGGTGGCCTTGACCACCTTGCGAAACCCCGTCGTGTTTGGATAGCCCGCTTCGAAGTACTTGGACACCATGATGGGCGATGGATGGCGATGCCGGTCGATGCGTTTCGGGGATATTATTAAGGGCTCCACATGGTTCAAGAAGCCGACAGGGGGCCGAGATGATCACATCGGAACCGAACCGGCGGCTCTTAGGGTTGAGCCTCACCGCATACAGATACCCCAGATGCACAGCTCAGGGCTTGGACACTACGTGTTTGCTTGACCGCCTTCCAGTGCCCGCGCCCGGAAGCTAGAGCCCGTCGAACCGTCTTGCTGTTGCCCGCCTGGTATCTTCCGTTCCGTTGCGTCCATACATCCACCTGCGAGTACCTCTGTGGATGCCCGCCTTCACTCACACCGACCTTTCGAGGATTGCAACACGATCACGTCTCGGTGCTGCCATTCACAGGTCCCCATCGCATTCATTGTCGGCGAGATATCTTACCACAGCGCCCTTCACGCCGGCTTCACGGTACGTAGCGTCCGCCACAGCACGACCGCGACGCCGCGTATATAAAGCGACCCCGCCGCAGCCTAGCCCCGCTGCCTACAAAACTCTCACAAACCTCTTTTCGACCCTATCAGCACGAGATACACAGCCCATCGCCATGACCGAATCACTGGGACGCAGCGTCGCACGACCGAGGATAGAAGATTTGGAACGCGCCGAAGTCGACGACCGCTCATATCGCATCATCACACTGCCGAACCAGCTCGAGGTCCTTCTGATCCACGATGCGACAGCAGACAAAGCCAGTGCTGCCATGGACGTCAATGTTGGCAGCTTCAGCGATGCAGAGGATATGCCAGGCATAGCACATGCTGTGGAGCACTTGCTCTTCATGGGCACAGAAAAGGTATGTGGCGACGCACGTCATTGGAGCTGCTCTTTCCGCTTGGAGAGCCATGTGTTGTGCATATCTCCGCTGTTCTGGCACTAACCGCAACCTGCAGTATCCGGAAGAGAACAACTACAACAAGTACCTCACATCGTACTCGGGGCACTCGAATGCATACACAGCAGCCACTTCCACAAACTACTATTTCGAGCTCGCTGCATCCAAGTCGACACCATCGAATAGCCAGACGGCAACGCCAAGCGCGACACAGGAGCATCTGCCGACAGACAAGGAGAACTCGCCGCTATGGGGAGCTCTAGATCGGTTCGGTCAGTTTTTCATATGTCCTTTGTTTTTGGAGGATACCCTCGATCGCGAGATCAAAGCTGTGGATTCGGAAAACAAGAAGAATCTTCAGAGTGATACCTGGAGGCTACACCAATTGAACAAAAACCTCTCGAACCCGAAGCATCCCTACAACCACTTCTCTACTGGAAGCTGGAAAACTCTGCACGATGATCCCATCGCACGAGGGGTGCAGATCAGGGACGAGTTCATGAAGTTCCATGCTACACACTACTCCGCAAATTGTATGAAGTTGGTCGTCTTGGGTCGGGAAACACTGAACACTCTGGAGGAATGGGTGGAAGAGATTTTCTCCAAGGTGCCAAACAAGGATCTGCCGCGAAAGCGTTGGGACGACATTTCGGTGTATACAGACAAGGAACTTCTCATTCAAACTTTTGCGAAACCGGTGTTTGAGTCGAGGTCGTTGGACATCTCCTTTCTGTATCGTGACGAGGAAGACTATTATGAGTCGCATCCATCTCGCTATCTCAGCCATCTCATAGGCCACGAGGGTCCCGGTAGTATTCTAGCATACATCAAGGCTAAAGGCTGGGCTAACGGCCTGGGCGCTGGAGGCTCGTCTCTTTGCCCAGGAAGCGGCATCTTTAACATCAGTGTCAAGCTGACGGAAGACGGCCTGAAGCATTACAAGGAAATTGTAAAGATCATCTTCCAATACATTGCCATGATTCGCGAGTTGCCGCCCCAGCAGTGGGTGGTCGATGAGCAGATCAAGATCAGCGAAGTCGAATTTCGCTTTAAGCAAAAGAGTCCACCTAGCCGCACGACCAGCGCACTTGCTTCGGTCATGCAGAAGCCCTATAACCGCAAGGAGATTCTGAGCGGGCCTTCAGTTATCAAGAAGTTCGATGCACAGCGTATCAGCGAGGCTATGGAGTATCTGCGACCCGACAACTTCAGGATGACAGTCGTGAGCCAGGATTTCCCAGGTGACTGGGATCAGCGGGAGAAATGGTATGGCACTGAATACAAGACCGAGAAGATCCCCGAAGATTTCCTTGCCGAGATCAAGCAGGCTTTTGAGAACAAGACACGGCCAGAGGAACTGCATTTTCCTCACAGAAACGAATTCATTCCAAACCGACTTGAAGTGGACAAGAAGGATGTCGAGACACCTACGAAGCAGCCTAAACTCATTCGGAATGATGACGCCGTCCGGTCCTGGTGGAAAAAGGACGATCAATTCTGGGTGCCCAAAGCCAATGTGCACATTCACCTGCGCACACCAATGTCTCATGCCACCGCGCGGACGGCTGTCCTGGGTGCACTCTTTGCAAATTTGGTTGATGATGCCCTAGTTGAGTACGCTTACGATGCAGACATAAGTGGTCTGGTCTACTCTTTCCATACTAGTGCAACCGGTATGTCAATATCTGTCGCTGGCTATAACGACAAATTGCACGTTCTTTTGGAGAAGGTACTGCTTCAGATTCGGGATCTTGAAATCAAAGAAGATCGGTTCAAGATTGTGAAGGACAAGAGCAGCCGAAGCTTCCGCAACTGGTACTACAACCAACCGTTTCACCAGGTTGGCACGTACTCCCGCTGGTTCCGTGTCGACAACACGTATATGAACGAGGAGTTGGCACAGGAATTGGAGACGGTCACTTTGCAAGAAGTACAAAACTTCATCCCACAGCTGCTTTCTCAGTGTCACATTGAGGTTCTCGCCCATGGCAACTTGTACAAAGAAGAAGCTTTGACTATTACCGATCTAATCGAAAAGACCCTCAAACCGAAGAAACTCTCGCCTAGCCAATGGCCAATTCAGCGAAGCCTCATCCTACCCGAGGGCAGCAATTTTATCTATACACAGTCGCTGAAGGATCCTGCTAATGTGAATCATTGCATCGAGTACACGCTATATCTTGGCAACCCCAGGGATGTGGTGCTACGAGCGAAGCAGTTCATTCTCGCTCAGATGCTTGATGAGCCAACTTTCAACCAACTCCGCACCATTGAGCAGCTTGGTTACGTTGTGTTCTCAGGCTCCACAGCGGGTGTTACGTATGCTGGTTTCCGCATCCTGGTCCAGAGCGAACGCGATTGTGGATATCTTGAAGGCCGAATCAACCACTTCCTCACTCGGTTCGAGACAACACTCAAAGATATGAGCGACGAGGAGTTCGAGAAGAACAAAACTGCCGTCATTTCTAAGCGACTCGAGACACTGAAGAATCTTGGACAGGAGGGCAATAGGTTCTGGAATCATATGTTCAGAAACACATATGATTTCCTGCAAGGTAAGACCCCGCATCTCTCAACAATTTATATTACACGATACTGACTGAAAATCACAGCCGACATCGACGCCGCGGAAGTCGCTAAGATCACCAAAGCCGACATGATCGCCTTCTACGTCCGCCACATCTCCCCCTCGTCCCCGCACCGCGCAAAACTCTCCGTCCACCTCGTCGCCCAGGCCAAACCTAAAGAGTCCACCCTCGACGAGAAAAAGACGCAAGCCCTCGCCGTCCTCCAAACAATCGCTAACGTCGAGCACACATCCGTCGACGCGGATGCCCTCAAGACCCGCATCGACGCCGTCACCACCGCAGACGACATCCCCAAGGCCATCGCCGCCTACCTCACCGAGGACCTCAAGCAGGACAAGGAGAAGGTCGCGACGATTGTCGATGAGGCGAGCGCAGCGCTGGGTCTGGCGGATAGCGGCGTGGGTGAGGTGAAGCCTGCGGAGAAGCTGGATATCCAGGAGGGGAGCAGCGCGGAGGAACCGGTGCTGATTACGGATGTGAGGGCTTTCAAGGCGGGGCTGTTTGCTAGTCAGGGGGTTAAGCCGGTGAGGAATTTGGAGGAGTTTATGGAGGATGCGGCGAAGTTGTAGAATTGAGAGGTTGGATTGTAATACAGGATGGGGGGTGGCAGGGGAGGTGTATAAGTAGTCTTGTTTGGGGTTGAGATGGCTGGTGGAATGATTCTATGAGTTGTGTTATGCTGCGTTGCGTTGCATTGAGCTTCTGCGGCAGAGCTCGAATAATGTTCAAGGGAACAGGAAAAACTCATCACTTTGTCTGATGGTAGAGGCTTGAGTGCGGCGGAAATCTGTTCATCACACGTTGGGACACATGTCTGATCAATGGGTTTAAAAGTCTTCGTAGGTTGGCTAGTATGAATCGAACTCCATGTCTAAGTCATGAATGAGCACCAGTGTGAAAGTTGACTGATGCGTTCTCCCTTCGAGGCGGATATATCGTCACGAGCCTGCGCTCTATAATGCCCGTGGCAGGGCAACCCCTAGCCAACGCACAAAGCTCCAAACATCTCCACCACTTCGTAGGAACCGCGAGACTTCACACATCACATTTAACATCACATACGGAATGTACCGATCCTATGACACCGCCCGCGCAACCTATTAAATACGCGGCCAGCTCTAATGGAGCGGGTAATGAGCTTTCCTCTCCGCACCGCTGAATCGCAACCGCCCCATGGGGGTAATCTCTAGGTATCCGATACAAAACGTAAAGGGTAGGCGAGATGGGGTGGTTGAACTGTCTGATGTGTGCGTTGGGGAAGGGAAAGGGTGGAAGGGGTGAGGAAGTTTTTGTAGGGGAGGAGGGGGCGGGCTAGGTTGGATGGGGGATGGTGCGGGCTTGGCGGGACGCTAAGTGGGTGGGAGGTTAGTTGGAGATAGATGCACCGTGATAGTCTACGCTATGTGTGCTAGGGGTGGTTTACTACAAGGGATAATAGATTCACATGCTGTGGTGGGATGAGGAGTGTGGTTTTAGTTTAGAGCATCATGTGTGTAGAGGGTGGAGAATGGGATTCTTGGACTGACGCAAGAGTATGTACTCAGCCTTATGTATTAGTCAGTTTCTGTCATGTTCCGTACCCGTGCGCCTCTCTTGGTCCGCGATCAAAAATCCCTACATTACCAACCTCCCTCTCTGTAATACTTTATATTGCTATTCCTCGGATGCTACCCTTCCCGTGTGCTGTGAAGGTATGTTCGAGACGATGACATATCGGCCATGTCGTGGCGGTCTTCGAGTGCAAGAGTTGGATAAATGAGGCGCGAAGGATGCCTGAGAATAGGTCGAAACCAACACGTATTTCGAGAATTATATACAGACATTATGGATCAATCGGCGAAACCCATTTTCAGCTTTGTCAATTTGTCGCATCCGGATGAGTTGAAGGATGAGGAGACGCAGCTTCGTATTCGGCGGCTGGCGATGAGTGAGGTTGGGAGGGCGAGGAGGAAGCCGAAGACGAAGCGAGAGAGGAATGAGATTATACTCGAGTTTAGAAAGCCGGCTGCAACTTCGAATACTATCGAGCGGCTGGGTGGTGGGGAGGTCGACCCATTTGCACCATATCCTGTTGATCTCGACGAAACGTCACGTGCATTGATCGCCTCAAGTAAGTTCTGACTGCAGCGGTCGCGTAGAATTACATCTTGGCTACATATGCTGACTGTTTTCAGTCTTCCGGGAGAATAGTGCTCACTCTCAACAACTCAGAGGCTCTTGGTATGTGGTGGGATTGAGCGACAAATCATCTTTCTACAACGTTCTCGCGAACGCACGTCTGTATCAGTTACGAGAATTAACCGGTACATTTGTCCAAAAAGACGACTCCCTTAGTCTGTCCATGCAAAACAATGCCCTACGCTCGATGACCGAGAAAATGAAAGACCCCCACCACCACGCAAGTGATGAAATGATCGGCTCAGTCGGCTCCTTCATGTGCCACCACTACATCCTCGGTGCCTTCACAGGCTGGGAACACCACCGCAATGCCCTCGCCCGAATGATCACCCTCCGCGGCGGCATAAATGCCATAACCAACGAATCCCTCCGCATCACCCTCTCCTGGACCGACCTCGTGGGATCCTTCTCCCAAGACCTCCCCTCCTTCCTCCCCTTACCCCAACTATGGCAATCAAACTCCCAATCCCCTCCTTCCTCCCCCCGCTCCCTTTCTCCCATCTCCCTCCTCTGGAAACACCGCTTCCCCACTGCCAACAACTGGATCACCATCTTCGACGACGTCCGCAACCTCATCCTCCTCGACCGCGGCCTCACCCCCTCCCAGCGCCACCTCGCTCACACCACAGGCTCTTGGATGGAACCCACAATGGTGCGTCTCCTCTCCCTTCGCCCCCTCACCCAGGGCACCGCCGCCCCACACATAATGGAGGAAGTATGCCGCTTGGGCACCATGCTCTTCCTGGCACCCATCTGGCGCTGGCTTGGCGCTAGCCCCGTTTGGACGTTCACACTCACGCGGAACTTACTTGCGACGTTGCAGGGGTATGTGGTTGAGTGGGGGGAGTTAAAGCCGTTGCTTGTTTGGGCTGTTTATTTTGGGGCGATGGAAACAAGGGATGCGGGGGAGAGGAGTCAGTTTGCGTTTTTCCTTGCGGTGCTGATGGCGGGGATGGGTTGAGGGAGTGGGAGGAGGTGATGGGGGTGGTGAGGGGGTGTTGTGGGTGGAGGGGGTGTTTGAGGGTGGGGAGGGGGCGGTGAGGGAGGAGGTTTTGAGGATTTTGAGGGGGCCGACGAGGGAGAGGACGCCGGTTTTGGAGGAGGTTGGGGGGAGGCTTGATTGGGGTGGGTTTGCTGAATAAGGTTTGGAGGAGGATGAGAGGGGTGATAGACGCTTGATTCGTGGGTTTTACTGTGCGACTTTGTACTTGTATGCGTTTTTCGAGCTTTGATTAAAAGGTAGGGGAAATGAGCACAAGTTACTTCTTTGAAAGCCTTACGTCGTTTCATGTACAAAACAGACATCTCGATTAGCCAATTTAATGGACTGTTGTAAGGACGCCAGGTACTTGTTGATAGGCTCTGGTGAACCCATGTCTATTCTTAGCTAAGCACAGCTGGCATCTGCATTGCAACTGCCGCCTCAGCCTTCTGTGTCTGCCCCTCCTACTTCCACCTCATCTACGGACTGCGACTTCAAACATCACGGCTATCTCCACGCTCAGCTATTTCGCTGATGTAGTTCAGGTTGTCGCAATGAATGATGATGTCGATTCCGTCATATCAGCCACAGTGAGACTACTGGGGGTTGAGTCTGAGATGAAAGGCTGACAATGCTTGACAGGAAGAACTATCAGGGCTCAGGAATGACCCAAATCTACCCTTTACCTGTGGCCCTTGCAAGGAGATCTTACTTCTGCTTCTTCACGGTGAATACCGCCGTTGGTATAGCTTGAGATGGCCCGTATGGGAATACAAGAGTTGGGAACTTGGGGACATCCAAATCCTTAGAAAGAGACACAAATGCATTATATGCAGGATGGTGCTGGGCATTCTACTTCCAGAATCTGAGATTATCAACGCCAGGGAAAAGTTTGCAACCGCAACTGCCGAGACACTGTACTTCAAGCTTCGTATAACCAAGAATTTCTCATCGCAGGGGAACATAAGCAATCGCAGAGCATTAATTCACGACCAGAATGACCAGTCATACGGATCTATAGTTGTATTCAGATACGAGGATGCCGATTGCCCGTTAGGGTACTCTAAATTGGCTGACAACAAGATCCAACCCAAGCTGTACTCAAAATGGATCCGAAACTGCATTTCTGATCACAGAGATAAAGGATCAAATTTTACATACAACACGCAAAAATCAAACAACTCTCTTGATTTGATCGCTATCGACGTGGTTGATGAATGTTTAGTAAAGATTACCACCAATGATCAGTATATTGCTTTAAGTTACGTATGGGGAGGCGTTCCAGGACTTCAGCTTTTAGTTTCCAACCGTACAGAGTTAGAAACACCTGGGCGCCTATCTCTGAAAAATTGTCCTGGCAATATTCCACCTGCCATAAGGAGTGCAATGATTCTCGTAAAGCAGATGGACGAGAGGTATCTTTGGGTCGACCGATTGTGCATCGAGCAAGACAATCAAGCACAAAAGCACTTCAACATATCCCACATGGATCTGATCTACAGTCAAGCTCTTGTTACACTTTTGGATCTTTCAAGTCCGGACGCGACTGAGCCAATACCAGGTATCTTGGGCAGCTCAAGAATTCCTGTCACCAATCGATGGACCTTCGAATATCATTCAGAGTACTCAGGTTATACGTTCCGCATTTCGCTAAGAACGTATCCAACAAACCTAGAGTATGCTCTTCGTCGCTCAGAATATGAAAAGCGCGCTTGGACATATCAAGAACGTCTATTGTCTCCACGATGTCTTTACTTCACTAGTCATATGGCATATCATATATGCAAACATGGCGTAGTCCACTGCGATGCAGATGATCTACTGCTTGAAGAAGATCGGGTTGACCGTACAGACAATGAATTCTTACAAACGGGACTAAACCCACTGCATTTGGGCCCTCCGAATCGGATGGCACCTTCTATGGCATGGCAATCTACACTTGCGAAGTACGCGGCTTTAGTGTATAGGTATTCCGAAAGGAAGCTCAGCTTCTCTGAAGACAAGCTCAATGCTTTCGCGGGCATTCTGGCTGCTCTCGTGAAGACATTGCCAGGAAGCACAGTCGCAGGCTTGCCGGAGTCGCTGATCGACTTTTGCCTTCTATGGACAGATGCTCCCTCGTATGGCTGCTTTATCGAGCGCAATCGCAACTTCCCAAGTTGGTCATGGGCAAGCTCCAATCTACAAACCGGCTATTACTATGGGCCATTATACATCCGCGAAATCGAATCGATCGCATTTAGCAAAGTTCATTACAGACCGGATCCAAATCTAGTCAGCAAGCTCGAAGATGTTGGAACCTCCTTCGAGACCTCATTTCGCCCTATCACAAGCATCAAGCTCCATACTGAGAATATTCAAACCGAAAGTAACCTTCACACAAAGCTAGGAAAGGACGTTCTCCATTTCAACGCCGAAGTTTGCAGTATTGAACATTTTCGTATATCTCCCGGGGACCCAAAATATCACAATGCTGGAATTCATACTTATCCGGAGGGGAAAGATTGCGGGGTGCTATACCCTTGTTCGTGGACTAGACACTCAATACCAACCGGATGTTCAGATGACAAATACGATTTCGTATTGTTGTCTGAAATCCAATGTCCATTTTGCACGTCTACGGGAGGATCTGCTGCAATATACTTGCTGAACAATTTTGTGAATACAAGCTTCTGCTCGGGGTCTAATTGCACTCTTCGACACGTCATGCTCATAGAATGGCAAGGAGACAGAAAATGGGCAGAGCGCGTAGGTATTGCAACAATTCATGGCAAAGCATGGAAACGCTGCAAACGACGGCGCATGAGAATCACGTTGAAATGATCATGGTCCGTTGTAGATATTCGCTTTCCATGTTGGGTGTATCTATTTATTCATGTAAACAGTTTGTAACAAATCGAGCCTTCCTGTCGCTGCCGGGATACATGCTGGTTCAATTTGTGATTCAAGTACAAATATGTGTCGACCGCGGTGCGTTGTAAGAAGAAAATATTGGCATATCTCAGCATTCAGCGATTTCTTTCTACACGAAATCGCCTTGAAAATCATGGAATATCTTATCTATCTATATATATATATATACGCAACGTGTAATATGCAACACCTTCAATATTTCCTCCTCGACGAGGAGATCTCTGAAATATATTTCCATGTTCATACTCATATAAATATGCCTTGCTATGATAAAGGTCGGCAGAATATAAGCAGGGGCTATATTAAAGTACTTAGTCAGAACGAGGTAACGTGTCTCTCTTTCGCTCTCACCGCTGATGAATCCATATGTATACATCGTTTCACATTTCTTGTTTTTTTTTTTCTTTTAGCTCTGTATATCAGGGTTCCTCCAATTCACGATGGCTGCACAAACACTTGATCCTCCAGCTTTTTTCAAGAGTCAGCAGTTCGCCGGGAATATATATCGGGATGTGTATCCTGCCATTGTAACGACCTATTGTTCTTGATACCAGGCTGAGAGGTTCATAATTATCATAGGCGCAGGTAGGGTGTCTAGACGCAAGAGATGACCAGAATCTGCTTTCCAAATAGTTTAATAATTACAAATTGACATACGGATGGAACGAAATACTAAAGTGTGGGTATTAAGGAAGCATCGACCAAGGGGTTTCCGTAATCTTGAGATCTGTCCGCTTCACGATCGTCGATGTTGCCTTTCGTGAGTGCAGCGTAACGAGTGCTCCTCCACCCCACCATTTCTTCGCCAGCTCCGTCATCCTCTCATCATCCCTTCTACTATTCAAGTCAATCTTAGTCCCCACCATCGAAGCAGCTAGTGTCCTTAGATAATACCCTATATGCCTCCCAATGCCCTCTGCGACAACCTTAGGATCGAAGATATTCGAAAGGCGCGCAGAATCTGGCGAGCTGGCTTGATCCGTGATTGCAAATACGTGCAGAGCGATGCCTATGCATACGGCGTAGAATACTAGACATCCTTCTCCAGCGCCAGGTGCCGAGAAGTAAGGGAGGGATTTGGAGATAAGCGTTGCGTACTGGACCGGGTCGATTCGTTTCGGAAGAAGGTATAGCGGGCTATCTGTGGCTTCCCAAGCCAAACACAACGTCGTGTGGAGAAAACAACAGGTCATCCAATAGACCGACAACGCCTGGGCGTACTCATGATTTATCTCCGCGTCAGCGGTAAGCGGCGCGTAGAAGTCCGGAGCTGGGTACGACGAGCCGTTCCGGTCGACGTAGGATTCGGCATGTATTTCGGTGAGCTCTCGAAACCAGGTTTGAAGCTGGGCGTCGAGTTTCCAACAGGCTTTTAGCAGCGGTTCTGGGTCGCGCCCTTGGTCTGGTTTCGTTATTTCGATTTCGTCGAGCATCTCCAGGATACGTGGTATGTGAGCCATGAGGTCGACGATTTTGTCGAACATAGACTTGGTGGTCATGCCCAGACTCCATGGTACCTTAAGCCATGCTGTAGAGTCGAAAACCGTTGCTCTACGATTCATGACAGCAGCGGAGATCTACAGAGCATCAGTATATTACCACTGAGTAGCGTTGTAACCGCGGAGACTGACAATGTTGAGACGTGCACCAACAAACAGGTAGTGGGCGATCCCAGATGTGAACGCTTGCGGCCCACGAAGCTGAAAGAATGTCTCTATGCCTCGCATGTGATTAAGCCAATTCGCACCTTGCGATGCTGAACTGCACATAATCTCGTAAAGGCTCAAGATCAAACACGCAGATATGGTCTCGTCACTGCAGATTCCATTTTGAAGATTGATCTGACGAGTCAGTTCGCGTAGACACGTGTTGTAGCGAATCAGTCCATATCTTGCAACATCCTCATTCCCGCTATGTTTTCCGATCCGTGAGAATGTCAAGGCGAGCATAGCGTCTTTGAGGATGCCATCTGATGAGTAGTGATCCCTAACAACGCGAGTCCAATCCCTGTCAGATGTTCGCGAGGCTCTGGACGTGGTCGGAATAAGTAGCTCCCAGAAAGTACCAACGTACGCGACTTCCGTGGCACTGTTCCGCAACGCTGTTTGAGCCTTCGAATCCGCGGGAGTGTAAAGAATTACGCCCAGCTTTTCATCGTATCCTTTGCACGCTACCTTACTCTTAACACACTGACCACAGGATGGACGTGCCAAATCGCACTGGGGACATCAGTCTTGTTTGAAGGTGGTAGGCATCCCGTCAGGTAACACTCGATCAGGCTAACTTACTCCCTTCTTCTTCCGTCGACAGTTGAAACAGCCCTTGGAGCGACCAGGCCTTCCGACCATGGCTAAGTCGATTGCAGATACGTTCGAGACTCGCGATGCCAGAGACCACAACGTGTAACGTGGAGCATCCTTCTCGATTCGCACACATCTTTGCCGATCCCCCGGTCAACTGATGACGAGATCAAACGACGCACTAGTAAGCTTTAAGGAACGCGCCGTTCACGAATGGCCCCCAAACCCGCATCTCTGGGCCTCTTCTCGCGCGCAGCGAATATGATGTTAACAACAAGAGGTAAAACCATCGAGAAAATCGATCCTCAGGTGTTCATTCTCGTCCGGGAGCAACAAGCCTTATAAGCCTTCGCTTGCAGCGATCAGTCAACCCGATCCACAAGGGTACCTCATCGGATTAGGCGCCCCCCTAACCCGTTTAGGATCTAAATGCGCTCTTCAGCAAGAGTCGGAGAGATGTGTTTGAGGGACGAGAAACTCGGATACATGCTTACGACGCGCGCGGAATCCGAGTACGGGACCTGACTAATTCGAGAGGCTTACCTCAGACGGGGTCGGTAGAATTATAGAGGGTTCCGCACCGATTACCAAGACTTGGCCCAATTAGAGGACTGGAGCGTGGGAGCAGTTTAGTTGCCTTGTATGCGTGCATGAACGCCTTGGAGGGTCGAGGCCATGAAGGCGTCATAGATGGGGGGTTGGAGATAGATAAGTATAGGCAGGGAGATGGCATTTTGAATGTTCGTCTTCACTAGAAGATAGTCTTGCTATAATGGGCTCCCCACCATCAAACCCCTTTGCCGCGGCAGTACGGAGACTCTATCGTCCTCTAGGATTCACAAAAGGTTACAATGTCATATTATGTATGTCACCAACTCACCAGTGCAATGAAGTACTCTAACATGCTCTAGTCTTCATCTTCGCAGGCGCCATGCTAACCGTCTGCATCGCCCGCCTCAAATTCTTCGACTTCCACGGCACTATGTGCGGCGAAGGCGTTGGCGCGACACTCCCGGGCGAATGCTACTGGTACAAGAAGTCGCTATTCGCCGAGATCGGAATCCGCATACACCTCTACGGCGTCCTTCCTGCTGGTATTCTTGCAGTCTTCCAGTTCATCCCAGCGATCCGCCGGAAATCCATCACGTTCCATAGAGTAGCTGGCTACATTTCAAACGTACTAGTTTTAATCGGCACGATTGGAGGTTTCATGATCGCAGGGCATTCCGTTGGCGGCGGCGCAGACATACAAGTTGCCGTGTGGTTTCTCGGAATCGTAGTTATCATCCAGTTGGGGCTTGCAATGTGGAACATCAAGAAGTTGCAAATTGATCAACATCGCGCGTGGATGTTGCGGGCATGGTTCCTGGTATGTTCCATACTTCCAACTCTCCGTTCCTCCAAGCTAATAACCACAGCTCGGAACACCCATCACAACTCGCATCATCCTCGTCTTCGCCGCCGCCATCGTCACGAAGCAAAACAACTACCTTCAAACCCGCCACTGCGAACACATAGAGTTCATGCTACAGTCCGCGACCAAGACGCTAGAATTCTACCCCGAGTGCGCAGCCTACTTCAACGGGAGTAACCCCGATCAACATGCGATCGTCCGCGCGTCCATGGACTTCAACAGAGTCGATCAAATGTCTGCCGCACTGGGTACAACGTTCGGTATGGCGCTTTGGCTGGGTATGGCGCTTCAAGCTGCTGGTATCGAGATATACGTGAGTTTTACGACGTACAAGTTAAAATTCCGGTACTAAGCAAAGAACAGCTGCAACTCACTCCCAAGGAATCCGATCGTCTGCGCCAGATATCATATCGCAAGCAGATGGAGGCGGGCTACGTTTCTCCAGGAAACGCAGGACTCACGGCGCAGAGCATCGGGGACGCAAATCCTTTCGTGCCGCCGGCGCAGAGAAGAGCGGGTCTTGATACGGAGAAGACGCCATTGCTCATGTAGAGGGCATACTAGGGAGTCAGCGGACAGCTTCGTTTACTGTCGATTATACACTTATATCTATTTAGAGCGGTATTTGTGATGCTATTATCGAGGGATGATTACTATGTATATATATATATATATATATTGGTGTATAATCATACAAGCCGCGAGTGCATACATATACAACCCTTTCTTCTTCAACCTCACAAGATGCCATACCCTTCCAGTTCTTTCCCTCCGACATGGACATTTTCTCATCTTCCCACATCTAGACAGATGGAATTCAGAGTAAGACCCATCGCCCTATCTAAACAGACATAATTACCTACTAGTAGCCTACTAACATCACACCATCATTGCCGGTAGTATGTATATACTGTCGGTATCCTCGATATCAGTAGTGTAACGAAGACTACGTGGAGATTTTCAGAAATGCATGTAATAGGAACCAGTAATCCAATGGATCTCTGATCTGAAATTATGTTCTGAAGTTATAACCCCAACGCAAGACTATCCAAGTGCGTGTCTAGAATATTATGTATATCCAAACAAAACATCCCCTACCCCAATCTGTTCCAGTATCCACTTCGTCCCAGCCCAACATAGCGTATACCCCTCATCCCCAACTACATAGCCGGGACCCCCCTCCCCCTTCAACCTCATCCCTAATCTCCCCAATCACCCCCCATCCACATCTCCCTCCCCACTCCCATCACTCACCTCCCCACTCTCCCCTTCCTCCTCCCCCTCATCCTCATCACTATCGTCTTCCTTCCCCAGCCCCGCCCCCAACTCCGGCTTCCTCTTCTTCACGAAGTCCTGCGCATGCGCCGTTCTCAACGCCGTGCCCATCCGCTGCAACCCCCTCGCCATCGGACTCGACTGCGCCTCGCTCGCCCCCATACTAGCGCGTCTCCTTCGTGCACCAGGGACCCGGGCATCCGCCCCAGACGCATACGGTGCCTGGGGTGCCGTAGACGTCCGGCTGATGTGCGGGGAGAGCGGAGCTTCTTCGTCAACGGGTGGGCGGACGACCTCTTGGGCGTCGCCGTTGAGAGACGGGGACGGCATTTCGTACGGGAGGGGCACATCGCGACTAGCGCGGAAGTGGCCGACGTTGGAGCAGTGTTCGTTTTCGACGCGGAAGAGGGACCACATTGCGCGGCGGAGGATCTCGGAGAAGGCGACGAAGAAGGAGGTGATGGCAGAATGCTGCAGTTGGAGTGGGATGATGGCGTAGAAGATCCAGTTGAAGCGAAGGAGGGGGTCGATGGCCATGGCGAGGTAGTACATCCAGATTTTTTTGTAGCCGAGGGTTTGGCGGAGGAAAGGGTGTTTGGCGCTGGGGTCGCCGAGAGACCAGTCGTAGTAGACGTCCCAGAAGCTGGTGTAGATGGAATTTATGGTGGCGAAGGTGATGAAGAGGGCGCGGTGGGGGGTTGTCTTTTCGATGCGGTAGATGCTGAGGGTTACGTAGAAGACGATTGTTGCGACGTATTTTCCTAAATTAAGCAGATGCGGGAAGGCGTTACCGGTGTCGTGATAGCGGCGGAAACATTGGACTGCTCGCCATATTCCAGGGAGTGTGGAGAAGAAACCAAGTAGTCGGGAGTTTGAGGAGTTGCATTGAGCTGGGTTGCCCCATCGGTTTGCGTAGAGACAGAAGAACAACTCAATGTTCTACGGCAACAGTCAGATGACGAATGAAACAATCCGGTGTGCAACTTACACCCATCGTATACGTGAGAGAGCAAAACATGTCGCCCATGTAGAAATCCCTCCATTCTACAGGATACCAACCGGCACAGACCAATCGCCACTAAGTCGCGTTAGTCCCAGGTTTATGGAAAACCACCACCCGACTTACCATAGAGAAGATTAGCCAAAACCTGCTTCTGTAATATAAGACTCGGAACGGGTTGAACAACAAGATGGTTACTAGGCCCAGCAGAATGACAGGGTAGTATATAAACATTGCCGGATCTCCGTATTGACTAAAATTGAGCCAAATAAAGAATCCCAGCATGAACAGAAAAAAGCATGGAAGCTAGAAATATTAGTATGAGTTATAGATTGGAGGCGGATGTCTTACTTCAGATAGTTGCCTCCAATCCAAGTGGTGGCGGGTATCATACTCGAAAATGAAAACGTAATTGATTTTGCTCGTGGCCCAGACTCTGCAGTCCAGACAAAACAGTAGAAACAAGAAATTCATGAAGAAGTACCCTGCGTAAATCTGCAAATGGTCAGTCACCGTTTCCTTGTTGGTAGAGAGATACGTACTTGGAGCAGGTAGCTGGTGTGGGTCACCATAGTCGTATCGTCAGACCATAAAAGTTGGCATGCCTTGACCAACCCCTGGATGCCAAAGACGGCACCCAAGCCCAGCATGAGCCCATTTCGAAATGAGGTCTCTGTGTAATCTCCTGCACGTGCAGTCTTGATGCGGAGCTTTCCAACGGCTATTTTTCGATTGCCTTTCTCGAAATACCTAGCGTAAAGATCTTCGGTTGCTTGGATATGTCCTTCGATGACGTCGCTGTTAACAAACCACGCCTTGTTGACCTTCTCTGTCATGTACCGTAGTGACGGCCGGGCATTAACGGCCTTGTCGTACTTCTTGTTAATCTTGCGAAAGGCAGTCCTATTGAGCAACGCATATGATTTTAGCAACTCAAGCCCACGGTAATACTCTTGCATTGCGACTTTCAGCTTCCTCCTTGCTGTGTCGTACGAAACGTCTGTATCAGGGCGTCGAATGTAATCACGTCGCTCTTCCAAGCGTCGCGGTTCCAACGCTGTAGGGGTTGCAAGATCCTGCATAGCTTTCGTGCTCTTCCCATATTTTCCAGCCTGCACGGCTTGCAATGCGGAATCCAAAGGACTGAACCATGAGCCATTCTGCGTCTGGTCCCGGGAGCCTGCTTCTTCCCCTTCACTGGATTGACCGTTCATGAGGGGCAAGCCGACGTCCCCATTTTTGGCCTGTTTCTGGGCTTTCGCCTTGATCTTGGCAGTCTGACGGTTGATTAAATCGTCCAGACGACGGTCCCTCATCATGTGCAACTGCTCCCTCAAAACGGCTAGCCGAGCTGAAGCCTCATCCTCCTTCTGTTTGTAAAACCCCTCAATCTTGTCGAGCTCCTTATCGAGGAAGAGAAAGAACTCTGTCTGGCGCAGATCGAGCTCACGGTAGGCTTCTAGCGGAACGTCACCTGGGGTGTTGGGTGGTAGGTCTTTTTGACCCAGGGAGAAGACGCGACTGAGCAGCGGCCGGGGTTGCTGTGTGACTGGCGTGCCTGGCATCGAATTCATGCGCTGTGGGCTGAAGATGCTCTTGTATCTTGAGGGCAGAGATTTTGATTGCGTGGGCGATCGCGTCTTGCCGACCTCGAAGGCGTTGGGTGTCCCCGATCCTTCCGGCGCCCTTCCTCCATTGTCCGATGGGGTAAAGTTGACTGATTTGGTCTTTATCGACATGTTGGACGGTTGTACCGATCTTGACGAGCCGAGCTCGGGATCCAGCGCGGCGCCGGGGAGCTTCAGCGACGGCGGCGCGTGTGATTTGCCCGTCGGACCGCCCGACTTGGGAGGGGTGCCAATGATACTGCCATATCTCGTCAAGCCGGGGAATCTAGGGTCTTCCTGTGCATTCAATGGAGCTTCCTCGTCCCTGTTCGCATTCAAGAGCTGGGATGGCTCCCCATTGCGCCGTAGCCTTCCACTGGAGCTATTCCCAGCGGCAAGCGATCTCAAGTCCCCCGGCTGTCTCTCCAGGGCGGCTGTTTGGCCATGGTGGTTGCGATTGAGGAACGAGTACTTGGGTGCGGTGTCGTAGGGCGAGGGAGTGAAGCCGGTGGATCTGCGGATGCGACTGGTGGGCGTCTGGCTGTTGACGGTCCGGAGAGCGCGTATGATGGCCTTGAGCTTCTTCTTGCCGATCTGGAGTGGGGTCAGAACAGGCAATCACACTACAGGAGACTATAGCACTGAGAGTGGGGGTGGGGTCGTACTTTGTAGTCTAAATACTTGACCCGCCATTCGGGAACCAGGTCGCGTTCCAGTTCTCTGCTCCAGTCAGCGGCAATCCAAACGGCGTCGTGGCGCGGGCGATGGTACTTTGCGAATTTCATCTTGCGCCGTCACGATTTGGTACAAACACGACCGGCGCGATTAGCGAGCGATGGGTGGGAAAGATGCTATGAAGCTGGCGTAGAAAGGCCGAGACATGAGGGGTATGGGGGCAGGGAACGGGGCCGATGTTCGGGCAGCAACACGGAAAAGAACGCAGACGTCGTGGGAAATCGGAAGCTGAAGTGAATGTTGAATTGGTCCGACCCGACTGACTTATCGCGTCCCACACGAGACCCAATAGGCGCTTGGGCCACTCGAGTCGTGGGTTGAAGCACGTCCATTCTGCGTCATGGTGCCAAGCTCCAAGCCTCCAACCATATGACCTTCACCACCACGCTCAAATTAATATACGCTGGGCAGCTGCGAAAGCCGCCCGCCATCCGTCAGCAGCGTCTCGCCATTCAAGTATGCCCCTGCCCTGCTCGCCATAAACAAGATATTCGCTGCAAAGTCCTCCTCGCTGCCCGTCCTCTCTGCAGGGCTCTCCGTCGCCTCCATCTTGTATGCATCTGGGAATGCATCGTGACCCTTGCCCCCCCCCAGCGGCTCCATTTTACTCATCTTACCCTGCGTCATCTCCGACGGATACAGTCCCGGTGCAATCACATTGGCCCGAATGCGGAACCCGTTCTGCGAGAAGAACGTCGACAGCATCTTCACCAGGTGGTTGACGGCTGCTTTGGAAGTCGAATAGGCGAATGAAGAGGCTAGGAATCTACTGAATCCTGCTATGCTGGACGTCACGATGATCTGGCTGTCTTGAGGCACGTTGCGCTTCTTGTTGCCCTCGTCTAGGAGATCGAGGAAGGCGACTGCCGTGTAAAACACCGCTGTTGTGTTCACGTGCATCGTCTTTGTGAACTCTTCAGGATCCGGCCCGAAGACGGCTTTCTGGAAGTCCTTCACAGTGGGCTTCTCGGGCGTGTCCTTGGCATGCTTTGGTCCGCCAATGCCAGCGTTGGCGAACAGGAGGTTGATGTAACCACTTTCTTGCCGAATCTGCTCTGCAATCTTCTGGAGCGATTCCTTGTCCGTGACATCGCCCACTATGGGTTTCAGAGTGCCGTTGACGGCTGTCTTGGCAGCTTCCTTGAGCGTTTCTTCGCGCCTTCCCACAATGTACACTGCCTTTGCGCCGTTGGCGTCGAGAGCTCTTGCAGCGTAGAGACCGAGACCGGAACCACCGCCTGTGATGACGGCCACAAGGCCGTTGACGTTGAACAGATCTTGAACCTTGTTACTTGGTGGCATTGTGTAGTGGATCTCTTAATGTTAACTTTGGTGCTTGCTACGACGTGGTCTTTTTGTGTAATACTTTGGTAGTGCAGGTAGACTTCTGTCACCTGCAATGGAGGAAGTAGGACAAGCGACCGTGTGACGTCACCACGTGCTAATCGAGAACATGAACATGTCGTGATTGCTTATGGTGTAATAAACCCAGTTACGGATCATCTGTAACCGGTCAAGTACACTTCAGAGTCGACCACCACTTCCAAGGTCACACCAGTGTCCATCATCCACTAGATACCTTCTGGCAGGAGATTACAAAGTCAAATTGTTGATTTCCAGAGATTATGTGATAATCTGTTGATCTACAAGATAATAATGGTTTCCAAACAAATAAAACAAAAGAGAAGTTGAGTCAACGCTTGCATCATAGCATCATGAAGGATCAACATTTGCTGCTTGCTCACATCGTGTACACTTTCCCGTGCGCACCTGTTTACCAGAACTCTGAGTTCCAATTGCCCATTCGAACTACTGGTGCCATGATCTAATCAAGTCAATCCGAACATCAACGAAGACACCAATGCTGCTAAAGTAACAGTATGGTTGGAAAGGCACTAGTGCCGTATGTAGCAGTACATAGAGAGATCGGCACTAAACTCAGGTAGTCCCAGGCTCTCAGTTATGTGTATATAAAGTAGCCTGCGCTTGCATCGCCAATCCCGTACCAGGTCGTTCCTTCCGCTAAACCCCTGAGGGTCGACTACGTAACGCGATAGGGAAGAGTACATACTTATGTAGAACTTCTCCAGACCCTGGAGTGCTGACAAGTCACGTCTGTAAGTATGTACAGTCATGTAATCCAGTAGTAAGTACAACATCTCTCGATAGCAACGCTCATGTGTTTATTGCTCTTCTTGCACCCACAATCATATCCCATCACATACACTCCGCGGTAAGGATCAATTCGCTCTCGCATTCCCCATTGCTTCTTGCAAAAATTGGCACCCGCCAAGCCGTACCTGAATCGGCCCCCCAGGGATAGCGAGATTGCACCCGCCGCAAATCATGCACTAGTCCCCTCCCAACCATAAAATACACTAGCTCACGCCACACCATCCCCTCTCCAGCGTTATCTTTCCCCCAGATCTCACTAGCGGGATCTTCCTCGGGAGCTCCGCAGTCGGGCTGTTCGTATTGCTCCCCTGCGAGCTGAAGCACGTGGGGACGAGGCTCCCTTTAGTGTGCTAATACTTAACGTGGCTGTTTGGATGGACCTATTTTGGTGGCCTCCCTGCAGCATCGGACTATGTGGCGCGTCTGGATCTTCTGGACTGCTCTGCTTGGGGATAGGACCGTGGAGGAGTGAATTGGTGGAGGTAAATAAACATATATGTATGACGGAGGCCCCAACGAAGAGGATACGCCGCTTCATTGTGCTGCTGTCGACTTTGACTTGTTGCTCTCTCTCTGTAGGAGCGTCCCGTCTCTACGTACTGTTTTTTTTTTTACATATTTACGATCCTTAATATATTAATTACTGTCTCGAAATGCATCTCTCGATCGTCTGGGCGCTTACCGCCCTTACGGTTGTTCAGCCTTCGCTCGCGGCTCCTAGTTATAAGACACCGTCTGTCAGCAAGTCAGGTCTTTGTGGTGCATCGTCTGGCTTGACGTGCAAAGGCTCGGCTTTTGGAAGCTGTTGCTCATCTTACGGATATTGTGGATCCACTGGAGCCTACTGTGGGAAGGGCTGCCAGTCCGGGTTCGGAACATGCACCCCGACTACGTCTTCGTACAACACTGGCGCAGCAACTAAGAAGGTGACCAAGGACGGTACCTGTGGTGGAAAGAAAGGCTATACCTGCCTCAAGTCTAGCTTTGGAAACTGCTGCAGGTTAGTTCGTCGCATTGCTGCTTTCATCATGCAACTAACACGTTTGTAGTAAATACGGATATTGCGGAAGCTCATCTGCGTACTGTGGAAGTGGCTGCAACTCTGCATACGGAACCTGCTCAGGAAAGCCTTCTAGCAAGGCACCCGCTCCAGTGAAGCCTACCAGCAAGTACCCAGCCCCAGTGAAACCTTCCAGCAAGTACCCAGTTCCAGCGAAACCTTCAAGCAAGTATCCAGCTTCAGGGAAAACGTCTACCAAGATTCCCACCCCAGGAAAGACCTCCACCGAGACTCCAGCCCCAGGGAAAACCTCAATCAAGACTTCAGCCCGCCCTTCCACTTCAACAACCTGCACTTCATCCTCAAAGGCAGCACAGCCCACCATCAAAGTCTCCACCAACGCCCGCTGCGGAAACGGATACAACGTCTCTCCCAAAGGCATGACCTGCCTAGGCTCCAAATGGGGAAACTGCTGCTCAAGCCAATCGTACTGCGGAAGCGGAGAAGCATACTGCGGCGCCGGTTGCCAGAAAGGCTTCGGCAAATGCAATCCGGCGCCTTCTTCGACAAAGCTGTCCACTACACTGAAGAGCTCGACTCTCAAGACTTCGACTAAGCCGTGCACATCGTCTAGTGTGTCGAAGTCGAGCAGTTCCTCTGTGAAGACGAGTAGCTGTACCAGCACGGCGAAGGTGTCGACTTCTAGCGAGGTGAGGACTTCGTCTTCGGTAGGTGTTGTGTCTAGCTCTAGTGTGGCTTCTGAGATTTCTACTTCGTATGAGGTTGCTACGTCGACTGAGGCTCCCACTTCGACTGAGGTTGTTACTTCGACCGAAGCTGTATCTACTGAGGTTTCTACTTCCACCGAGGCTACATCAAGTGAAGTTGTTACATCTACCGAGGTTGCTACTTCCACTGAGGCTGAGACAACGACCGAAGCTGCTACATCTACTGAGGTTGTTACATCCTCTGAGATCGTCACTTCGACCGAGTCTGTATCTACTGAGTCCGCCATTTCGACTGAAATTCCTACTTCGTCTGAGGTCCCTACTTCGTCTGAGGCTGCTACATCTACCGAGGCAATCATTTCGACCGAAATTATCAGTTCGACTGAAATTCCTAGTTCGATTGAGGCTGCTACATCCACCGAGGTGATTGTTTCTACTGAGGTTCCCACCTCTACTGAGGTTCCTACTTCTACTGAAATTCCTACCACCTCTGAGGTTGCTACTTCGTCTGAGGTTATTACTTCTACCGAAATTCCTACTTCGTCTGAGGTCCCTACTTCAACGGAAGTTCCTACCTCTACTGAGGTTCCCACTTCTACCGAAGTTTCTTCTTCGACCGAAGCCGTCACCTCAACCGAAGCTCCCATTTCTACTGAAGCTTCCAGCTCTGCTGAAGTCCCTATCTTGACGGAGACTTCAGTCAGTAGTGAAACACCTTCATCTTCACAGCCTCCAACCTCCACCGAAGTTCCTACAACCACAGAAATACCCTCGAGCACCGAAGCTCCGGTGACTAGCATTACCCCATCATCCAGTGAGCTTCCTACATCCACTGAAGTCCCCACAACAACGGAAGTTCCAACAATAAGCGTATTCCCAACGTCTACGCTCTCATCTATTGCCAGTGCATGCACACCAACGGCAACCGGCGTCAATCTCGTTCGTAATCCTGGATTCGATGATCTCGGAGCATTCGCAGAATCCTGGACCCGGGGTCTTGGCAGCTGGCCATTGGCCTTTACCGTTCAGGCTCCTCGCTCATTGCCTTACGCCATGGGTACTATAACCGGTGTATTGGGTGGAAGTGTCACCCTGATACAAACTGGGATACAGATACCCGACGGGTCTGCAGTTACTTGCCAGACATGGATCCGCCAACTGGCTCGTCCGGGAGTGTATTCGGTCGTATTTGAGCTCAGCATTGATGGCGTTCAATGTGGATCTATGTCAACGAACATGAATGGACTTCCTTGGACCCAATTCGGACGTGGAGTTGATGACCCCATCATTGTGTCTGGATCTCAGCACACTCTTGTCTTCAAAGCTACAGCTATTGGCCTTGTTCCATCATGGGCTATTGATGACTTCAGTGTCACGGTTGTAGATAGCTGTCCGGGTGTACCGGCAGCGCCTACATATTAGACCGGTAGAAGCTAACAAGGATGCAAATAGACTGGACCAGCGATTCAATTTCTTAGTGTAGACGATATGTGAATGCATACATACCGTCCATCACACGAAACTCAACTTCACAGAATGATTCCAACGTCTTTCACGTGACTGAATACATGTCCAGGCGTGCCATTGGATGCCATTGTTGTTAACATTGATTTATTCTTGTGTACTTGATCTAATGACCGACCATATTTTCACCCTACTCCTGTTTTTACCAACCTTAATGATTCCTTGGTTCCAAATTCCCAAACGCACTTTCGGGATGCCACTCAGATAATGAACTCCCGAAGAACAATCCAGTATAAGAAGATCCTGGCTTTTCTTCATTCCTTTCTATCTCTGAACTGATAATTCCCTTAGAAGCTTGAGAAATCACAGTATGATTGTCGCTACTCCGTTCCCTGAACCCTATGTGAGCATCGCTACAGCGATGCTCATGATGAGATTCTTTACGCATGCGGAAATCCTCAGGGGACGGAGCCTGGCTGCGAATGAATCGGTAAGGGTCTATAGAGGTAGCAGACGTGCCGTGTGATGTGCCCCCTCTGTTAGCCTTGGAGTTAGGCTCAGGTATTGAACACACGCTGGCAGCATGCTTGTTTGTCATTTTCTTGGAGTGTGGGTTACACTCCATGGAGGGTTGCATGTTTCGGTTTGAGTAGAGCAGTTTGCTGTTGCAGGATTCAGGACCTGGGTTTGTCATTTTTTGCAGTTGAGAAGAAACAGTGAGTAGAGTGGGTGTATTTGAAGGGGATATACGAGGAACAAAGCTATTTATGGTGATGGACGGAGCATAGAAGGAACAGTTTGCTGCATAGATGTGAAGGTGGGTATTCTTGAACTGGTAACATGTCGCCTAGAGAATGCCATAGATTGAATATATATGTGATGGGTTAGGACAATTGATAGGCTTCTTAGTGAATCGAATCGCAACACCGAAAGTAGGAGGAATCACGTGTGTCATAAAGGCAAAGCGCCAATGGAAACAACCGAAGTTTGCCGAGAGAGACTATAAGCTTCATAGCTTGCCACTGCTACACCAAGAGACTTTGAAGACTCTAGCCTTTCCTTCCAAGGTAACCTAAGGAACCAAGAGTGAGACTCATGCCAGGAAAGTGAAACGTTCGCAAAAGTAGCCTGAATCCCCCTGCACTATCCAAGCCATCCCAAAATTCGTTTACAATCTCGAGAATTCGCCCATATGATAGCAGTGCAAGATCCGCCGTGGAGTGAGTGCGTTAGCGAAGAGCTGGCACCCTTGACGCTACTGTCACTTCGCCGCCCTGCTGCACGTCGCAGTCCGGCCTTCCCCAACACCACCGCCTCAACCGCGACCCCTTCATATACCTGTCGAAGCAATCTGATTTTTGATAAACGGCGCCCTGCTCAAAGCCTTGGCCTGGATATCCCACACCTCCATCCCCAACTTCACAAGTTCTTCGCCAAACACCCCAATCACCTTTTCGGATTCTGCCCAGTGCTCAAGCACATCCTCTTCGTACTCTTCATCCGACCCAAATGTCGCCAACGTCCACTGTTCCTTCCAGAACTGAATCGCTAGGACGGCCTCGGGGTGCCGGCTCTGCACATTGGTAGCAACCATGTAGAAAGACGATCGCTTCGCATGGTGCTTCACCGGCTTGAATACCTGAACCGATGAGAACTTTGTAAATTTGTAGACACAGCACATTTTATATGACATCTCAACCCTGATAAGAAGAACCACCATAGTTCCGCCAGGCTGCACGTGTTCCAATCCAAGTGCGAACTGCGTCACTGTGAGACGACACGCTTCACGGTTCTGGCGGTAAGTGGCACGTTTGTGAACATTTGGTCGAAGCACCTGGCCGTCGCATATGACAAGGCTGAACAACTTATCTGGGGAGAATTGACGAGGTAGGAAGTTCTCCGCATCAGGGTGTTCGGTAGGGATTTCCGTGACACCCATATCCGCAGCTAGCATCGTGAGGTCTAGGAATCTCAACTCTAGATTGGGTGGAGGAGAAAAGGGCATCTTATGTCCGCCTTCAGATGCAGGAAGGCTAAAACTCAAAGCCTGAGCGCTCGGATTGATATCCATGCTAGTGGTAAGAAACCCTCCCGGTGCACAACACATGTCGAGGATGTGAGGACTAATGATGGCTGATTTATCGATGACAAGGGTACCGGTCTTCTTCTGCATCTCTATGCCAATATGTCTCATAGTATCGTAGAAAATCATGCTCATTTTATCATCGGCATTGTCCGCATTGTGGCGTTGTTTCTGGAAGAAAATATCGCCAGCCGGATTCTTCCATCCCTGCTTCGGTCAATAGAGTTATAAATCATGGATGAATCACACTCACCAGCTCTCTCAGATTAGTCAATCTGGAGTACTCATCCGAATTGGATATCAGATATGTATTTATCAAGTGCCCGACTCGTCCCTTCTTAGAATTGACTGGATGATGCCTCTCGGTCACAAGGTACTTTGCCGCCACTTGCTGTCCACTGCCAGCTGTATCGGTTGCATCAACTGGAGTGGTCATATTGTCCGGCATTTGAGACTCGGGAGTCACCAGTGTGGTTGTAGTCACCGCTTCTACGGCCTGGGCAAGGGCATGATCGCCCGCCTCCTCACGATTGTGGTAGCCCGCCTCCTCATGACGATAGTTGGACGTCGTAGGCGAGTAGGACACGAGAGCAAAAGACTCCTCCGGTGGAGTCGTGCCCGACTCATTCGCGCGAATGCCAGACATGGCCGATGACAGTTTAGTAACTCCAGTCTTATTGGGTGTACGTTATAGGTTGTCCGAGAATAGCGTGCAATGAAGTCGAGAAATTCTCTTGTGTAAGACAAACACTCGTCCGTGCGGTTGCTAGGTGAGAGTGAAAAGTGGTGTCAACCATACTTGAGTAAATTTTGGCAAACGGAGCCTCCAAAAAGGGCGGCTACGCGCCCCACTCCTCTTCTCGATTTAAGTTATCTTTAGCTAAGGCTTATAGATCTTAACCGAATGTTTTGGTTCGTCTATTTTTTCTACTTGGATCTGTAAGGTTCAACTCACGAAGGCATAGTGTGTGTTTAGACTAGTCCACACGCTGCACATGCCAGGGTAATGGCTTTGAATGGTCCGCTACGATCGTTTGCTACCGGTTCAATCTATAGAATCGAACATATCGGAAAGAGATTGAAACCTTCTACGCGAAGCCCACAGCAGGATATACAACCTTGAGCGGACTAAAACAGTATGCAAAGTCGCGAGATATGGATTGTTCTGGACGATTTCAGATCATAGACTGGCATATCCATGTTCAATCAAGGAAATCACACCCGCCTCATATTTCGAACTCGCAATTCCTGTGTCATGAATCTATATAGAGTATTTCGTATTCGAGAGGCATGGGGAAGCTGTCACAGGGACAATGGCATGTCTATTAGGAGATGTAATCAATAACAAAACCTGACAGGGTGATTTTAAGACTGTTGCATTCTACTGCCATAACAGTCATGTATTTATGAGTGAAATTCGATACATCAGCCAACATGTCAATCAACAGATATCGATAAAATAAGCTCAATGATTAAAACTTGACATCTAATTGAGAATCTCCACCTTGTTCCCTTCTGTGCTACTCTCTTTCTCGCTCAAATCTATATAACCATCTCTAGCCCACGCCCTCTCTGTCCTGACCCTAAGATCATGCTGCTCTTGGGCAGTGAGCGGAACATGTTGTTCTCCCAAAAATCTCCGCGCAATGGATTCTTCCGTCTCTTTGACTGCTGCCCGCTCCCGAGCTGCCTCAGAACTCCTATCAAACACATACGTGCGGACCTCTCCATTCTTCCACCCTGTACCTATACCCAGCGTTAACTTTACACTCAATTGAAAATCCACCCACAAAGTCGAAGCAATAGGAACAATACAACGAGAAGAAACAGCTAAAAAAAATCCAATCACTCACCATGTCCATCCCCACTCCCCTCCCAATCCTCTGTTAAATAATGTAAGAAGCCTCCATGCGCCACAACAACCACCCTACTACCCTCAATCTCACTAAACACTTTGCGCGCCACCTGTGCCCTCCTCGCCGTCTCTCCCGTCGTCGGACGAAATATTCCCCTCTTCTCTTCCCACCCCTCGCTCAATCTTCCCAGATCCACAGGCTGCATTCCAAACCCTGCTTTCAATATATCAATACCGCTCCCAACATCACACGGCAAGCCAGACGTCTCCTGGAGCTCTGGCAGGGCGACGATGCGCAGGGATGGATCAGCCTGAAGATGTGGGCGGAGGGCCAAGAGAACGGTTTGAAGTGTGCGGCACATGGGGGAGGCGAAGATGTGCGTCAACGATTGGAGGGAGCGGAATTGAACTGCCAGAGTTTGAGCTTGAGTTGTGCCGGCTGGGGAGAGGGGTGGGTCGTGGAGGGTATAGTCGGAGGTCTGGTTGTGGATGCCTTCTGCATGACGAATTAGGGTGAGGGAGGCTGGAGGCATTTCTATGGATTGCAGCGGTGGCTAAGATGGTAGATTAGTAGGTAATTTTGGGGCGATATGTTGATACTCAGGTAGGTAATGTGGCCAGAGAGATAGGATTGAATGGAAATGTCGTCGGATTTTTGATATTCTTTTGGTGCCCGTAGTAAAGACTCTTTCATTTGATTCATGTTCCTTATCAGTATACATTCATGTTGACGTCGATGTGATAGTGGTCGCGGATGTCTAAGCAACGGCTTTGAAATCGAGGTTCCTGTAGAATTGACCAATGACATACGTCGGAGGAGCCCACTCACGTATGCTTATTGGTGCAAGATATATCTCTTCATAAGTCACCATAATTGCCTTCCTTTTTCTATAGCAACTCTCGATTAATTCTAGTGAATGATTTATTGGTATAATGCGCGTTTCCAAGAGGCGAATAGAGGTGCAATCTTATTACTGTTTCTTGCAGTCAAACTTATGTTTTATAGATGCTAACTACATATTGGATGGCAGCAGTTTAGTGCGTTGCAAGATGTGACGACCAAGCATGCTGGCAGGCCATATCAAGACTTAATACACCGTCGGTTGCACCGCACCTCCGGCGCCGATACGGATACGAGAGCGAGCGGACCCTTGTGGGGGTGTCATGCTCGCAGCTCCCTTGCACTACCTTCCAGGTTCTTCTCCAACACTTGTCCACTCACGCATGCATGTCAGCATTGCCCTGGCATCTAGGCATGTCAATCGGCGTAGGCGCACACACAAAATCGGAAAGCATTTGTTTACAGGGCCTTCGAAACTGTTCTGGCCGAGCTCTTGATGTTACGCCTGTTCCAGAAGCCTCTTCCTCCAACCACCAAAGGCTCTCGCGATTCATTCGATCCCATCAACGGTTGTGAATGCAGTCACCATCTACAAGCTGTCCTGCCCCTCCTCCTACAAACACGTGACAATTGGAGGAGGCTGCTCATACATCTCGACATCGTCCAGCCAGTATTCAATTGCACCATCAGGGACGAGTTGTGCTGGGTAGTTGTAGTCGAAGAAGTTGAAATCCAATCTGTCGCTGAACTTTTCGATTCCAACGTCCTTGATTTCAATGTGCGTCCATCCCTTCTCGATATCACTTGCTTTGAACTCGTGTCTGTTCTTCTGATAGGCACCCACACTGGTGGCCAAGGTAGGTTTGCTGTTTTCGGGCATGTTCGTGTAAATGAAACGTACCCAGAAGGAGATCGTGTATTTAGCTGTTAGACTTCTTGGCTGAATGTCAACGAAGATCGAGGCAAACGGAAGTAGCTCATCTATTCTGTTGGCGAGAACATTGGGAGAGCTGTGAGCGAGGTCGCCAATGTTTTTTACGGAGGTAACGCGTTGCCAGTCCCAACCAACCACCGTAGAGCCGGCGGCCCAATTATCGATGGAGCCTCCAAAGATGATATTGGCGCCCGGAGTACCTGTGGGTGCTGAAGTCGAACAAACTTTCGAAGGTGTGGTGACAGGTGGAATCTGCTCGTACATGTCTACAGTATCCAGCCAGAATTCGGCTTTGCCGCCATCTTCGAAAAACTGGTTACTGTTACAGTAATAGTCGAATGACAACTCATTGATGGCCGAATTGATCGCGATGTCATTGACCTCAACCTTCTGCCATCCCTTGGATGCGTCACTTGCCGTGAGTTTCACTTTGGTCAGCGAATCGATGCCCATCCCTACCGACAAGGAGCATTCGACATCTTCGGGCAGAGGCGTTACGAGTTCGTGGTAAAAGCTAAGGTGGTATTTTCCTTTCCAGTTGAGTGGGCCAACAACATAGCTGACATGGGCTGCATAGAATTTGTCCTTAGTTACCGTGCTGGACATGACATAGGGAGCACTCTGAGCTGATTCGCCGACGTTCTTGCGGGTCCCTAACCAGCCAGAGGGGGCCGCTTCCCCGTCGAAATGGCCTTCAGGGATGACATTGGGGCCGTAAGTACCGGTGGCTGTTGCTGGAACGGTGGAAGGAACGAGGGAAGAAGCGATCAAAGAAGTGATGGAAGGCGCAGAGGAATCCGTTAAAGAAACAGTCGAAGAATCCGTAGAAGAGACGACTGAAGAATCCGTGGAAGAAACGACTGGAGAATCCGTGGAAGAAACGACTGGAGAATCCGTGGAAGAAACGACTGGAGAATCCGTGGGAGAAACCGTAACAGGAGCAGAGGGCACGCCAGAGGAAACACTAACGGCGGAAGTAGAGGCATTGGCATGAGAGGAAATGCTGGCAGAGTAGACCTTAGCGGAAGGAGAGACGCCGGCAGAGTACGAGACACCAGCGGGATAAGAAGCGCCAGCAGGGTAGGCAGAAGTCGACGTGTTAGCGAAGACGGCGCTATAGGAAGACCAAGATCTAGTCACAGGTGTGAAGATTCCAGTTGAGGAAGAACATGGCGTTGAAGCAGAGACCGCAGCGGCGTAGGAACCAGCGGGAGTGGAGACAACAACGGTAGAGAACCCAGTGGAAGTAGAGACACCAACACCATACGAAGACCAGTATCCAGTCGCGGCAGAAGCACCAGTTGAGACGGAAGCCTTGCTCGAGCTCGACATAGTCGAATCAGAGCAGTCGGAAGAAACTGAAGGGTGTACTGCGTCGTACGTATCGGCGGTGTCGTTGCCAAAGGATCCTTCCGAGGCAGAATCAGCCGATGGGTTCTTAGCATCGCTCGAACCCGGGGCAGGTGATCCGGACCCTCCAGCACTGTAAGAGACCGAAGGCTGTATCGTAGCGTACACATAGCGAGTGTGCGTAACAACGGTAGCGCAACCCTCGAACTGGTCGACCTTCAGCGCGTTGGTGAGCGAGAAGCTCAGGGCCGTGAGGGATCCAGACAGTGCGTAACGCATTGCTAGGGATGATGTAACGCAGCGAAGGCGCTTTAGAAATTAACGATTAACGGATAAGACGCCGAACGACCAAGCGAGTGAGGTCGAAGAATTCGGGATACTTAAACCTTCATTTGCGTCTCTTCATCATTATATATCCCGAAATCTCTTCCACGACTAGTGTTGGTGGTTTATCGATTCAGTTCCTGCTGGGGGCCTAGATGGCGTTAATGTGGAGATGTTCCTGACTATATTTCCAACTAGAGTGAGATGATGCTACTACGTAGTAGAACTTGGTGTATACGAGGCGCGCCGACCGTCTTGGCGAATATAAGTGGAGGCACACGCCTGTCATCGGCCAGCAGGTACGAGAGACTAGGTAGCATGTTCAGCCTTCGGGTAGTTCGTTGCCTAAGTTATTCCCTGCAAAGTGGAGCGCGAAATTCTCCCACACTCGAAGTCATGCTAGCCAAACCCAAATCCATCTAGCGCCTGCCTAAAAGGCACGTCTTGTCCGTGCCTCCCTGTTCACCCTGATGAAGGCTCCAGCAGATCTGTTAGGAACCATCTCTATATAGACAGACGTTTTGCATCTGCTCTGCTTTTGCGAACGAACATCTGTAGCACGTACACTATTCGTGGAGAATCTCTGCGATAAATCGCATACAGATGAGGTTCCCCTGAGAGCAGCGTAAGCGTAAGCTAGGCTAGTTTGGCCTTTAGAGCTTTTAACTACTATACTCGGCCCCTCGCGGTTGAATACCGGGGACGCCCACTTGCTCAGATTCTATTTTTAATGTTACAGCTTCTAAAAGGCTTTGTTCCCTAATCAGCTAAAACCCATACATGACGTCGCGAAGAAAACCATTGTGTGTCCTGATGTACCAAATCTCTTCAATGTTTTGGATGATGTTGTGTATATGATACTTCAAGTACTCGGCAAGTTTGATCTGAGGTTCATAAATACCCTCAACAGTTCGGAACTAACCTTGTAAGCGAGTACCAATTTTTTTGCGGATGCATCTTACCTGCAGGAAGCCAAATCCTATCCCAATTCTGTCGCTTCCCACCACCTGCTCACGAAGACCAACTGGCTTTACCGTTCCTTTGCCTGGAGTCCCTAGAGAAATCTCCTCGCAGGACCCCACATCTCGGGAAAGATACCGGTAAGGCCCCCAGAGGAGCTAAAAGAGACGAGAATAGTGGAGACGGAAGCAACATCAATGACGGATGTCTCCATGTATCTTTCAACTTCCATGTGGGATTCTGTGGCCATAGAGGTCAAAAGGGGGACTCCCCTTCCAAAATCACACGGCAGAAGCGTTCGAGGGTGCAAGCTGTCGCACCTCGAAAGGTCGGCATTGATTATACGATATTTTCCTGGCGCATCCTATGAGTTTTACGGCTTCGATATTAGGGCTGTAGACTTAGGTTAGAAATTTTTCAAATGCGCTCAAAGCTGTCTCCTCTATACGTGAAGTATCTAACTGGATATGTCTCATCACAAATTCGTCCTGGTCTTTGAAACGCAGCCTGTGTTGTTGAACTCGCTACTAATTGCCTGGGGACTGGGTAGGACCAACTATTGCAATAATGGTGATTACTTCTACAAGGGTAGTTGCGGACGGCGAAGCACACCTTGTAGAACAAGTGGGACCGTCAGTCTTATAATGCGGACATGAGGGTGTGGAGTATTGCTCTAGGTAAGCGCGGGTAGAGCCTGTGTTACCAACGAATTTTTCCCTACAGATCACTTATACGTATTGTTTTGGTGTGATGCTGCAATTATATTTGGGACCTCAGTGCTCCAGTAATCGAAAAGGCATCCTGAGCGCGTGACAACCTCGGGCAAGCAGCTTCAATCTGTATTTTGGCAATCGACGACGCCAATTCCTTGCGCCATGCGCTCGAGCTAAGAGCTTTGTAGGCGCTAGCACATAAATCATAAATACACTATCGAACTGTGCTCATCCTGAGATGAACCATCAGAATACAGAGCGGCACCACAGTTATGGACTCAAGAGTCCAATGCTCATCGAAGATATTAGCTATGTTTGTGTGTTGTCACAACTAAGCTCCGAACGAAACACCTTGATGGGTGCGCAATGTTGAGTCATTTCTGTGATACGTGATGAAGTTCTGAGCCAAGTGTGATAGCTTGCTGAGAAGCTGGCAACCAATCTGTGCAAGCTCCTACTGGTGTATCCGCTGGTATTATCACGCTGGATCTAAGATACATTTTTTCTTATTGTGTTGGGTTCTTTATGAGTGCTCATTTAGATTCATCTAATGTGAAGACTAATACCATGTGTTATTGGGCCGTAGGGGCAGAATATGTCAGTAAGGGCGATGACATGCTTTAGCTATGTATATGCATGTTTCTTGAATATCTAAGATAGGATGCACTTCTTTTTTCATAGGCTTTATTGAAACTGGTTCAGCTGTTATTAATGTCATAGCAAAACAAAAAACAGTTGCTCCCTTTCAGTTAGATGTCATCTGAGAGATACCTTCACATCTTTTAGTCTCAGCACCTGTACACAATCTGGGAGACTTACAATGAAATACTGTTGATCTTGCGGCTTGAATCCAGCAACTGCTAGGTTTATCAGACAGTCTCTACAGTTATTGTTGATGACATAACAAAACTCAGTAGACAAAAGCCCGGTGATTGCTAACGCAGCGCATAATGAAAGGTCATTAGAGGCTTGATATAAAGTCACTTTGTCTCGATTATGGTGAATGGTTTCAAAGTGGGGTGCTGCTCCAAAGGCTCGACCTTCACGGCTGCAACTATGCCGTTTCTGACACCGAGACCACCCATGTGCCCCTATTGCAGCATTCAATAACCAAACCGGTGGGATATTGAGAGAATGTTTCTTGGAGTTCTTGAGGTGATATCCAACCCGCAATGTCTTGAAGGACTGTTCCATTCTTAATGCACAGTCTTCAAATTCCATTTCAAGATCAAAGATTTGACCTAGCTCCCCGGAGAATTCAAGCGACGAGTTGTCATACCAGTCCTCAACTCGATCAAAGGCAACGCCATTCGATTCGATTCTGCCTGGAACAATGTGAATTCGCCCAAGTGCGAATCCATGATCGTCGTACATTGAGAGACCTCCAAGAACCTTCCAGTAAGCACATATTCCGCCACTTGCGAGCGCGCATGTTATGCTGTTGTTCACTTCTCGAAGGAAAGTGAAGAGACCCAATGCCCCGTCCATCATCAATCGCATTCTGTGATCGATACCATGAAGAATCGGATCTTCTGATCCGGGTTCGATTACCCAAACGATTGGTCCTAAGTCCTTCTCTCTCTCCTCACGCGTGTCTTTGTCGTGCGGTTTCTCGTCAATATGACTCTCATACAAGCGATCAAACCCGAGTCTTGTTGGGTAGAGATTCGGGTCTACGGTTACGTTCGACAATATAAGCGCTGCTTTCAATATCGTCTCGGCCAAGGCGACTAAACAGTATCCAGTTCGTGGTTGCTCGGCTTGGGGACAATCGCAGTAGCGACATGTACAACTTGTTGCGAGGTTACACAGCCCCGCTTCATAATTTGCTCTCGCATCGGCCAGTTTGCACGCGGCAGCTTTTTGGGTCATTAACTCAATACTTCGAAGTTCTGGAAACCAGAACATTAAGTTCTGCACGAATCCACTCCCACTTCCCGCATCCATATAGTAAGTCCAATACATCCGGCTGCGAAGACTAATCCCTTGCTCAGCTGTTGCCACGGCACGGAAGATTCTTCCTGCACAGCCAAGGACTCGGCTGAAATTTTCTTTATGATCCATCAAGGTTTGGAATGCGTAACCATATGCTGAAGATAAACAACGGCTCCATGGCAATCGTCCGCTCACTTTCATTTCCTCGTTGCTATCGTTTGCATAAAGGATGTCGGAGACGTCTCTTAGGTGGACCGTTTTTGTCGGGTATTGAAATGCTTCTATTTCCGTATATTGACAGTGTGATTCGTCCATCCGGTCTCTGAACTCGAATCTGGCTTGGACAGTGGATCCAGGTGCGGAGTTACCATAGAGCTTCTTTCCATCGTTCCCAACAATGACAATTTTCATATCAAACAACCATTCAGCGACAGCGGCAAGAAATCCAGAATCTCCACCCCCAATAATAGTAACGGACTGTAATTTGCCACAGGAGATTTCTCCAAGAGTTAAGAGTGCTTTTGCAATGTCCTTTGCATGAGAGCGACTTCTCCACTTGTCATGGTTTTCATCATGCTCATCAGCCTTTCTTGTGGGAAAGAGAGATGTCTCCGAAGGATGAAAGCTCATAAACATCTCAGCCATGATACCGAACTTTGTTTTTGCCAGAGTTCCTGCGCATCCTTTCACTATTTTAGACCAGCTTGGCAAGGATGGGGTCAACTCGTGAGGTGGCTTCAGATGAAGGAGGAGCTCGTGGAGAACCTCAGCGGCCACCTCTTCTACATATACTTCAGAAAGAGCTGCAGATAGCCCTAGAAGTGCGAGGCCTTCGACAGATTTTTCCAGCATGTGTGGGATGCTCTCAGGGCCCATGCCTAATAAGAGGTTTTTATTTAGCGTTTCATAAAATCCCAAATCGCGTGTGGCTTCCCTCACACGCTTCTCTCCTACAGGTCCAAGAGGTAGTAGTTGGACCATATGTAATCCTACCCCAATTGTGTAGGAGTCAACTCCATGGTTAACCAGCCGTGCTAAGATTCTGTAACTTTGATTGACCACGGTGTCACCAAATCGGACCCAATCTACTGTTCCGGTTTGGGCAAAGTTGCTTTGGGGTGCTAGGGCAAGGTCTCCTGAGCTCATTGTTGGGCGATGCTGAACTCTTGAGAAATTTGAAAGGTAGAGATTGCGGATGAAGTGTGTCGAATGTCAGTGGCTTTTTGCCAGTGATGAGGGATTACGATACGTTGACTTTAACAGCGATCGCTTGCGCAATCAGGTCATACGGTGGCCGTGCCGCATACATGCATTTGGCTATTTAATCCTTGCAGCCTTACACCAGTGAAGGGTAAGCATGCCCCGTCTGTGCAGTGAACAAACTTTCTAGATTGCTTGAACTAGGCGGTGCAAGGATGTCAGAAAGCAGTGCCCGGAGAATGGCTGGTCAAATATGTACTTGATTCGATGCCAACTTAGCTACACGAAGCTTTGCTGAGGACAATACTACTTGGGGGTATTAGCTATTAATAAAAATAAAACACGACTTACCAGGCACGAAGACTAAGAGCGAACGGACACGGCGGATAACAAGGGTGGACACAAAACGCTACGACGTTTCTGGTAATTTTTCTAGAGTAGATCTTATCTCAAGCACACTAGAATAATTTGAGGTAGAATGAACTCTAGACCTCTGTATTGAGAGATATCCAGGCTTGTCGGTTTAATAAAATGCGACAATTATATTGCGTGGTTGCCGGTGAAATGAAAGAGGCAGCTGGTGTATAGTTTTGATTAAGAGATTAAGACACACACTGCATAGCGTAGCAAATGATATAATCGTGATGTACCGCATGCATGTTATATCGTTTGTTTGATCTGGAAACGGTGCTAAATTGGCTGTTTAACGATGCTTCTTCTTGGTGTATACTGGGGCTTAGCTATCTGTCCTTGATTATCTAAACCCTGGACGCTGCCATGTGTGTCGCTTTCCTGTTCAGCGTTGATCGGTTATTAACATACCTGTTACGGTCGCATGAGATCCGTTGAAGCGAGAATGGAAAGTAGTTCTTAAAATCATATGGTCATATGTAATAGATATACAAATGTATATAAAATATGAAGCTTGTGATTTGATGTAGATGATACCGGTTGTGCCACCTCACGGTGAACTTTTCTCGTCCACAATAAGAAGTTTTATATTACTCAATCTATTAGCACATTTACTGCCCTAGGACCTTGCCATTACTATTGAATCGTATAATAAGTCGTTCTTCCTGATGTCATCTAAGCTCATACTACATAGAATCAGCAACTCAAGATCATGTCCTGGCTTCCAGCTCAACAGGTGGCCCCGGTATGATTATCACACTCCTCCCCTCTGTTTCTACAGGCTGCGATAATCCTTCTGCTTCTGCCCTCCATTTGCCTTTCAAGAAGATCCTTAGTCCTCGACTATGGGCTGTTAGCTCGGGATCATTTGGGTGGGGAATCTTCCTCCTTTTGCTTCTTAGCCACCATATACTGGTAAGTATAGTTACACCACACGCAAGTCCTCCTATCGCAGACCCGACACCAACGCCGATCTTCGTCTCTTCACTCATAGCATACCTTCCTGTCGCGTTAGACAACTTTCCGGTCGGTGGGGGGGATGAAGATGATAGACCGGGCGAAATGGTAGGTGTCGCGGTGAATTCAATGCCTACTTGTGTTGCAATCGAAGATGCGTAGTCGGGTGGGAAAAGAGTGAGATCATTTCTTTGCCATTCGACCTCGATAGGGACAACGATCTTGGACCCAGTCAAAACCACGGTCGTATTCTTGTAGGAGGATGTAGGGTTCCCATTTCTAGATACCTTTTCCCAGTCCCATAGTGTAGTCTGGTTAGTTGTGTATGCAACGATTGCAGTAAAAGGAGAATTGATTTTCATTTCGCACACATAACCCCTCACGTCGAATGACATTCCGCTAGACAGTTTAGTTTGTATATCAAGGGCAAGTATTAGTTTCCAGAGGGGACACACGAACCTTGGACAGCACGCTCCTCGCCAAATCTCCTCTGCTGTTAAATGAGATCGAACAACAAATGAATCTCCGCTCGGACAAACTCCAGGGCTGAAGCTATTGGAGATTCTATATGGGTAGTAATCGACATAGTAAGAGTTGCTGACGGTGATCTGTGGGCTCCCGATCTCTCCCGGAACGTATGCTATGTTGCTGTATACTGTGCCGGGGCGTGGCATGATCCACCGTGTTGAACATTCTGGTGGCAGTGAGAAAAAAGTTGTGAGTGGTACGGCCTCTACAATCTCTGCAATGGTACCAACTTAAGTATGACTGCTTTGATCTTCGCAGGTAAAACTTCGGTCTATACACGCGGATTGTAACGAAAAGTGGAGAGGGTATGTAAACTACCATCTATTTATGTAACATTGGGGCGAATTAGGCTTAACGGTTCTTCTTCCGCATTGCAATTTACCGTTTCGCATTCATTCGCAGTGATATGCTTGGCAATGCAGCCTGGGGGCTGTAACATCCCATACACATGGTACTCAGTATTGTTCTCAAGTTGTGCTTTTGAACTATTTGACTGATCATGGTGGCTAATTTAACTTTATTTTGAGATCCCAGACGGACAGCGCGCAGAACATATCAAGCAGGATCAGTTCTCCTTAGGGCTATGCGATAGAACAATGCTGAACTGACATGGAGTTGCGCCGTTAAATTCGATCGTAACTCATACATAATAGCTTAACACTATGTAGAAGGCTTGTTGTGATAGAAATGCTAGCTAACTTTATTTTCTAACAAGAGGCGGCTGCGACAGGGTCTTGTCTAGTGAATCTACCATCATCATAAAGCGCCTGTTTAGATCATAGCAACTGAAATATCATCTAACAAGGCACTTGTGTGATACTATCGAATAGAGCGAAGTATTTGTTGTCCTTCTCATCTATGCACAACGCATTACCTAACCTCCGAGAAGAACCTTACTCCACATCTCCATCTCACCAACCAACATCAGTAAGATAGCCTCGCCCCAATCTCATTGAACACTCCTCTCATCACCGCTAGTCTTCTCACCACCACCCACCTCACCACCCCCAACCCAAAACACCAAACTCGGCCACCTATACACATCCCCCTCCCCCTCCGCATAGAAAACTCCTACCCTCACCACCCTCCTCCCTCCCACCTCCCCTTTCCTCTCTCCCAAAAGCCACCCCACCCCCGCCCCATTCGGCGTCCCCAGCAACGCCATCCCCTCCCTACACCCTGGTTCAATGGGAAACGACAACCCCGGCCACTTGGGTAGAATCATGCGTTTGGGCGAGCGAAGGATGCGATTGACCACGGCGTTGGTTTCGGGGTTTTGGCAGCAGTAGCGGATGATAAGTCTTAGATTTGTAGGGGAAGGAGGAGGAGGAGGTAAGTTGGGAGGTTTTTGGTTCGTAGGAGAAAGAGGAGCTGCGATGGAAGGTGTGGGGTCTGTGGTGGAGGAAACGATGGACGGGGCTCGCATCTGTAGATAGGCGACGTCGGACCAGTGGTGGAGAGGGGGGTACAGCGTTGTGGGTGGGTGGCAGGCGAGGCCCGTGTGGGGGGTGTGGCGTTGGAGGCGGCGATGAGGATGCCTTGGGTGGGGTTGATGATTTGGGAGAAGTAGGCGGAGGTTGGCTGGGGGTGGTAAATAGTGTTGTTCACGCATGTGTATCCCCGTGATCTTCTTTCTGATGATAGGCGGGACTTACGGGGTAGGTTACGCCATCAATCGTCGTTTCTCTACTGTGTGTGTGGTAGATTCGGATGTTGCGTCCTTTGTCAACTTCAAGGGCGTGGTCGACGCCGAGACCTTGAAGACATTCTCGGAGAGGTTGGAGAGAGAATGGCTCAGGCGTGGGTTCTTCGATGTAGCCATGGAGGGCTAGGTCGGTGTATTCTGTGAAGATGCTCTGTTGTGGGGCATTGGCGTCGTCTAGGTTGGTAGTGAGAAGGTTGAAGAGGCGCACGCCTTTGTCGACTGCATCGTCGAATTCGATTTGTGACATTGTAGTGTGTGTTCGGTTGAGATAGTCTATTTTGTGGAAAGATTCACGCGGGCAGCAGGTTGGCTGTGTAAGTCGGGCAGAGTTTGCTGGATCGAATGTTTGTTGCGGTGTGCACCTGATTGCATAACGGCAGGTGAAGGCAGGAGACCGTCAGTTTTACTAGAGCGATGTGCAAGCCTATTCAACACTGATCTGCGTTTAACCAATCAACATGCGAAATGTATCGTACTTTGTGGTTGAAAATGTTTGCAGGTTGATTCATAGAATTTTCTATTGTTCGAACAGAGTACGCACTGACGCTACCGTCAGTATGGTGCGAACCTTCCCTTTTTGCTCTCTTCATCGCCCTTTCGCTTCTCCTTCTTCTTATCCTTCCGTTTCTCCTTCTTGTCTTTCGACTTCGTTTTCCCTTCACTCGTCCCACCATCAACATCCATATCCCCGCTACTAGGCATCTTCCACGCACGGACAAATCCGTCCTCGCCACACGTGTAGGTCGTTTGCGTCTATGTATTGTTAGCATCACGTTAGGTCAAAGATTGGATATAGTCGTGGAGACTTACGTGGACATCGGTGAGCAAATCACGCACAATCTCCTCCCCGTGGGCACCTGGTAGATGGATTGGCTGCTGCGGATTGCACACATACTCCAGAGGACCACCCTGTGTACTCTTGTCCACGGGGTAGAAGGTAAGGTCGCTTGAGCTAGCAAGTGTCAGTCTCAGGTGCATGGCTGCAAACTGAATGAGTCGGCCTACCTATGCTTGCCAGTTGCGATATAGGCTTTGTCGCCCGCCCAATGCATCTTCGCCAGGTACTCGCACCCGAGCTGCTCTCGTGTGTCGCCATATGACTTCGGTGTTGGCTCTTCCTTCTCTTCTTCCTGACTTTGCAGCGCGTAGAAGCTCAATGTCTCATCTGTACCCATAGCATAGATGTCGGTCGTAGGGAACATGAAGCCTGCACGAGCAATGGCAGAACGATGGTTGATGACTTGATACAGTGCATCATCTTCATCGGCCTGGTTGATATCAAATACATTGACCAAGCCATCTGTGCTAGCCGATAGGAGCAAGTTTGGAAGATTAGGGTGTATCTGGAGATCGGTGACCGTATCTGTGTGAGACTCTACGTATTGGCGAATAGGCGCTTGGGGGTTGCGCTGATCCCAGATATAGACTGGAGATCCGTGTGGCCCATCATCCGGGTTCTCGATACCAGCAGCGACGAAGTTCTTTTCAATATTGCAGATGAGCGATGAGATGAGTTTTTGTGCTGTGCTAGAATTAGTAACCGCTTGACAAATTTTGAGCGAAGCACTGACGGCTCTGAATTTCTGCAACCGCAGTACCTGGGGTTCTCTTGTCCCAGAACTTGATCAATCCGTCTCTTCCTGCCGTTGCGACGAGGTTGCTTGGTTGGTCGTTGCCTCGCTCTAGACATGTGACCTTTTCGTTTACATTTTTTACCACACCATTTGGCAGAACGTTGAGCGTGGTCGGGTGGAAGAAACGCAGCGAATCATCGGAGGCGATTGCGGCAAGCTGGTCGATTTGACTGTACGTGAGCGGGTCCTGCCGTGGCGCGGTGGAGATGATTTTGTAGATGTACGAATTAGGCGGCAACCCGAGGTCGGACTGGCCAAGTTGTGAAGCGCTCATGGCGTCGGGGTGACCTTTGAAGCTATCGTGGTGGAGTATAACGGCCAACAAGCAGTGTATGGGCTGGCGAGTGCAAGATGAAAGCGCAGGTCAATGATGAAGTTGGTGTCGTAGCAAATTTTTTTGAGCGAACATAGAGTCAGCGTCTCTCGTCACACATCTTTAGTCAATGAGTGGTTGAAGCTTTTTATGACTTTAAACCTGCTCCTCACGATTTATTGCCGTTCGTGGGAGCTTAGATTCCAAACATCAATACTCATAGGTATGTGCCATCTAGGATGTTCAGCTAGGGAAGCGCAACCCTCGACCTGTCGGACAACACCAACAGGGCAGGACACAACCGCTCTATAGATATAATTTTTCCATGCTATTTATACCAGAGAACAAGACGTAGACAGTAGGTTGGGGCAAAACACGACGAGCACAGATGAAGGTGGTGTTCAGGATATGTAACACTGAAATTTGCACTGCATGTGCAGAGAGATGTAGCCCTGGATATGAAACTCATCAGGTCATTATTGACTGGCCAAATGAGCGATTAACTACGGGCGTTCTTCGCGGACTCCTCATCTCCCAGTACCACTGACATAACGCCAGCGGAAAGGCCGTCACTCCGCGATGTCATCCCATAAGGTCGACGCGGCGATATCGAGGTTCCTGGAGAGAAGAAGAGCAGAGCCGCACGCGCGAGGAATTTTCGGGTGCCATTCAGACGGTTACTAAGCGGTGCGCCGTGATTGGCCGCTTCGGCAATGGCTCGGATGCTTGGATTGCGGACGAAGAGCGACGACATCACACATCACCACCACCGACGACGGCACCCTCCTCTCCACGCCAATTGGCAGCCATTGCACGCATCATGGCTTCCCAGCGCGTCTTTCAGCTTGGCCTGCGACGAGCGGCAGGCCCCAGCTTCAGGTTCCAGCCTGTCGGCCGCATGGTGCAGCGGAGGTACGAGCTTGTGACAGCATCACCAGCTGCTCACCCCATCAACATGCACCCAGGACACGTGAAACTGACACCTTGCCAGACTTGCCAACTCCCAGGCCTCCGGCAGGGTCAGCCAGGAGACTGGTGAAGAGATCCTTGCGAAGCAGCGCCTCAACCGTCCCGTCTCCCCGCATCTTTCCATCTACCGACCCCAGATCACCTGGTACGCCTCCGGTCTGAACCGTCTCACGGCTGTCATTCTCAGCGGTGGTCTCTACCTCTTTGGATTCGCATACCTCGCAGCACCTACTCTCGGCTGGCACCTCGAGAGCACTTCGATAGTGGCGGCAGTTGCGGCATGGCCGCTGTGGGCTAAGGCTTCGGCCAAGTTTGCCGTCGCTATGCCATTCTTCTTCCACAGTGTGAACGGCTTGAGGCATTTGGCATGGGACTTCGGTGTTGGCTTCAAGAACCCCACCGTCGCGAAGACCGGTTGGGCCGCCGTGGGCGCGACATTTGCCCTGTCCGTCTACTACTCTTTCTTCTCTTAGGACAAGAACAAGGAATGGCGACACACTCGGAGAGGAACGCTGGTAGCAGGTGCTGGTACGGAGTGAAAGATGGCAAGGAGAAAGAGTGAGCAGTCTGAAGAGAGGAAACACAACTGTACATTTTCTGTTTAAAACACCCAATGTTAAACGCAATTAGCCTTCTATGTTTGTATATGCTTAGTAGGCCCTGTCAAATTCGCTCCATTTGCTGCGAACAGGCCAGCTTTCACTTCAAATTGATAGGTCAAATCGAGTAGATACATCCCGCGCTCTTGATACCAAAGGTGCAGGTGCCATTCTCTCGAAATATGTTAGACCTTGGCCTGAGCCTCGGGACCTCCCAAACTACACGTCTATTGTTTCGCCTCATTACAACCCAACATCCTGACTGCACATATTACGAAGAACAAAGAAAGTGTTCTGAACGCCCGAGCACGTGAATGCGCGACAGACCAAGCGGAGAATTTACGTAGCGCGGCTGTTGGTGGCTGAATACCATTGCCCCTCAACCTCGCCCCGGAACAGCTCCGGCAGGTCGCTGCGATCATGGCCGAGTCGCAAGAGAGTGCGAGGCTGAAGGATTGCTTTTTCGATGTGAGTTGCTTTCTTTTTGTAGAATGCAGCACCGTAGCGGGTAACATCCTTGCCGCTCCTTCATGCAGATCATGAATCGTGCTATCTGAGCGTTCACTGCTCTGACGCCACCAAGGACCCATCCCAGCTTTCCCAGTTGCTCCGCCAGCGCGCAGGCGCTCATTCTTTCTTTCACGCGAACGATACAACCGCCCATCACTCGGTCAACGCGACGTCTACTATTGCTGCTGAGGGGCTGCATAGCCCGCAGCGTATCGCCGCCGCGCCTTTACCTTCTCCGACGCGTGCGCCTTCCCGACGCGTCCGCTTCAACCCGCAACATGCCACGCCGACCCTCTCTAAGCACAACTCAGCTCCAGTGGTCGCTGAAGGATTGTTGATGGACAAAGAAAGCACGCGTAGAATGCACCAGACCTTCAGCGTCGCCATGGATGCACCGGGTGATACGCAGGTGGATCCAGAGATCTTTAAGGAGTTCACAAGCGGTCTTTTGGGCAGTAACAGTATGATTGGAGTCGTACCAGAACCGCTGTCATCAGCTGCAGAAGAAGGGAGTTCGGAGTCGGCGAGGGATTTTGCTGTTGTCTCGAGCCAAGAGCAGCGCAATGGCGCCATTGCCAGCCCAGTGACGGTCAATGACGATCCAGAGACACAATACCGAGCACAATATGCAGAGACCAGCCCTCTCAAATTGCTGCAAACTCCGAGTGCCTATACAAACAGGCAGCAGGATAGTGAGAGCCTGGCGTTGAGCTCGGTAGCCAAATCAAACGAAACTCCGGGAACAGTTCTCTCAGCATCTGCCTTCTTTGGCTTTAACGATACGGCAGAGATCAGTGGCATGTCTCTCACCCAAGCCTTCAACGCAACACAGGCAAAAACCTCGCCAGCTGTAGGTCACCTCAGTGAGGACGTAGTTTTCCAGCGTCCATCTCCGAACTTTGCCCACGCGCGGCATTCGAGCCCTGGCGCCGTCATCTCCAGCCCGATAAAGGTGAATAACCGAAGGGGTTTTGTGTCGGATCCTATCATGAGATCCTCCAGCGAACCGCGGGCTGATTACGAATCAATGAAGCATTCGCAAGAGCGTCGAACTCGGGATCGCATGAACACAGAAGCTGGCTTTCTTGAACGGCAAGACAGTTGGGAAGAACCGGCCGGTATTGAGAAATTCATCACCAGACAGAAAGCGAAGGAGCAACTTGCGAGAGAGGCGGCAAAGTCACTCGCGGCTGTGTCTGCCCCAACTACTCCAGGGCGTCGAGTTCGCAAGCGTGACTTATTGTCTCTGCGTGAGACAACGACGTCTCCCATGAAGCCCACAAAACCGGAACAAACATTGTATCATGGGTCCTACGATGGTGCGAGCGCTGAGACCCCACGTGATGTGTCCGAACCCCCGCCGAGAGTTGATAACGATGACAAGGGCGATGAAGATGAGGACTTACCTGATGAACTGTCCCATGAAGATCCATTCAACCAACGTCCTGCACTGACCACTTCACCGAAAGAGGGCAGGCACGAACAACGTGTACTAGTACCCCACACATCTTCATATCCGCCGCACGCAGTTGCTGGTCACTCTTCGCGCAGTCACTCTCAACGGGAAGTCTCACCCCCGCCGCTACTTGAATCACAACTTCGAGGTTCTGCGTCTCAACCTGCGCCCAAAGGCCTCTCAAGGCTACGCAGCAGCAAAGAAACTGACGTAGTCATGGACTCGCAACCTGATTCCACACAACCAGCTCCACTCCGTTACCCATCTTCTCCTTCGGTCAGCCACTACAGCATCAACCAGACAACCATGCTTCCTCGATCCAATCTGATCAGCTCACCTATGTCTTCAATGGTGCCAATGCCACCTAGAACGAGCTCACCAGAGCTCGGCCAGGCTATGCATGGTGTCGAATCCAACGATGGGGAAGAAGATCGTGTTCCAAGCAGTCCACCTCTTGTAGCGCCCGATGATGATATCACATATGATGAGCATGCCTACGAGGAGCATTCAGACGACGACCAAGAGGGAGCTATCGATGATCGAGCACCAGGAGACGATGTAGCCATGGCCGATGTAGAGAACGAAGATGACCTGTCCGCATCTCAAAATGGCTGTACCAAAGACATAGCATCGAACTTTGAAGACCAGGAAGAAGCCGATCAGCGCAGTGGAAGTCTACAGAAGAGCGATGAAGTGCCCGAGACCGTCGAGCCACAGCAGGATCCGCGTGTCTCAACTTCTCATAGTCACGGAGAAGACGACGATGAAGATAAGAACCAAGCTTCTTGCCCAATTCATACAGATCCACAATCAACGATTCCAGAGGCAGACATGCTCGAGGAGACACAACCCTCGTTCTTCCCGGAAGATGACGACGATGCGCAGCCTGACGCTCCTAGGGGTGATTTTACTGGCATTAGCAAGGACTTCTCGTATCTTTCTCATGCCGAGAAGTATCAGCTCAATAGTCATGAGCATTCTGACACCACAAACGAGCAGCCGACAAACTCATTATCTGACAAAGACGAGGTCAATATCACAGATAACACCGGCATAGAGCCTGCTCCTATCACTACCGAGGGAACTTCACTGCTCGAAATCGCAAATTTACCAGATACGCAGCGATCCGTTGATCTCAACGATCTTGACCTTCCGCAGTTGAGCGTTGATGAAAACCATGAGGATTATCTAGATGCCATGGTAAATCGAGAGTCGCATTACCACCCGCAGAAGAAGCGTAGAACGACTTACAGCTCTAAACAGGCGTCACGGAGTTCGTTCATGAAGATGGATCCTTTGACGGATGTCTTGACAAATAGCTCACCACGACACGACGCATCGTACATTCCAGGTTGGTCGCCACCTACGACTCAAAATCGGGACGCGCACGGAGCACAAGCTGCTGCACGGGCACTGAACGAAGCTCGCATCGCACAACCAGCAATGTTGAAGTCTCAATCTCGTTTCAAGCCAGCTCAGCCTCAGACCCCCCGAAAGGGTGCGCTGAAGACCATTAATAAGTCGTTACTTTCCAAATCGCCAGGCAAGACACCTGAGACTTCTTCAAAAGATGTTGTTGCAGAGCCAACAACGCCAAGCCGATCTACCGGGATTGACAACATCGACGTAGGGATGCGCGAGATGGTTGGTGTAGACGATTCTGAACAGATACAAGACCCCAACGCCTTGGAGAACGCAGTAGACGTCATCACTGTAAGCGAAGACTTCGTTGGGAATCCTCTAGGAGATTGTGTCCTGCCTAATCGTGTTTTCGCATTCTGGCCTGGAGTCAATTGCTACTACCCTGCTACTTGTCTCGGACGCGTGGACTCACATCGTCTTAAGATTCGCTATGACGATGGCAACGAGACCATACTTGAGGGTATACAAGTTCGCGCCCTTGATCTCCGCGTTGAGGATCATGTCAAGGTTGATATTCCCGGCATGAAGAAAATGGCATACACAGTTGTAGGTTTCAAAGACAAGGTCAACATTGACGACCTTGCACTCGAATTTCCAGCCACAACCCGCCATGGCTATTCAATGGCTGTTCTAGAAGAGAAGCGGCGGGAAAGTCTGCCTGCGGCGGCGGCTGCAGAGCCGAAAAAGCGGATTGACATCCCAATAATTCACATCTACCTCACATCACAGTTGTGGGCTCGCATGAAGGATCGGGCTTTCCAATTCAAGTCAGGCTCTTCGTCCCATGGACCGTCTTCCCAGATTGGAACACCGAAGGCTGTGGAGGCTCCTATACCTATTTCTACTTCACTTCGTAGAAGCACCGCCGGACCTTCGTTCCTTCGTGACTCCGCGGTTCGTGCTTCTTCGGTCGCTTCTTCAACGCGGTCAAGTGGAAATGTGTTCGCCAATATGGCTTTTGCCATCACCTCCACCAGTGACACGGTGAACAAGGATGGTTTGGGCAAGCTCATCACCTCGAAGGGTGGAGTGCTCGTGGACGAAGGCTTCCATGAATTGTTTGACACCGACTCATACGACGCACCAGCCTCTTCCGCTGGCTCCGGCCACACATCCTCATCGCTGCACGGCCTGACGCTCAAGCCAAAGAACGAGAAGTTGCGCTTTGTCGCGCTCATCGCACAATCCCATTCTCGGAGCCCGAAATTCATCCAGGCCCTCTCCTTGAACATCCCCTGCCTACACCTGAAATGGGTCCACGACTCAGTGGCCGCCGGACATGCCCTCCCCTTCGCGAAGTACCTCCTCCCAGCCGGCGTATCCACGTTCCTCGATCCCGCCGGTGTCGTCCGCTCACGCGACATGCCGACTTTCGACCCCACCGACGAGGACTCCTCCTTCGCACAGATGATTCTCAACCGCGACCTCATCTTCCGCGACCAATCCATCCTCATCGTCACCGAAGAGAACGCCCAGGAACCCTATATTTTCCTCACCCGCGCGATGGGTGCCACCGAGGTGGGACAGTGCAATGATCTCGACGAAGCGAAGGACTCGTTTGAGTCCAAGGCGTGGGACTGGGTGTATGTGGATGTTAAACCGGGGGATTTGGCGAATGCGGCGAGTTTCATATTTGGGAGGGGTAACGCGAAGGCGAGGAAGAATGCGTCGAAGAAGCGGAAGAGGGAGAGTGATGGGAAGGCGGAGGCGCTGATTCGATCGGGGGTTGTTGGGGGGAGACGGTGAGGGTCGTGTGTGGAGAGTTTGTTATACAGAATCTCATTCTTGGGGCGCTGATTGAAGAGTAGGAGTTGAGGAAGACTGTGGGCGGGTGGTAAAAGTACAGCAGTCTGGTCAGTGGACTAGGGAGTGGTGGGCTCGCGGGTTCTCATATCGGTGTTATGTGGGATGGTGCATATATTGTTGTTCTGGCGTTCACGGAAAAGGAGGCCTCGTTTCACGGCACAGATACCACGACGGAAAGCATAGGGCGTATGGGATTCAACTTCAATCATGTCAAAGCGTGTGGGGTTGTACACATTTAGTGATTTGCAGGATGCGATAGCGCTACAATGCGACTAGTATTTAAGTTCACTGAGCACCGAGTACGGGCAGCACGGGGTAGTGTTATCTTAAAGAATTTAACAGGTTTCCCCAGGATGAAGGCCAAAGCTTTTAACCGGGTCACTTTTAGGTTGGCTTGACGAGAGGTTCTTCGTATATGTAAAGTAATCGGGTGATGTTGCTCATTCTCGTCCCCAGTGTGCCTATCTGATGCTGTCACGATGGAGCAAGACAAAATCGCTGGAAACGCATGCTTACGCGTTCCCGCGTAGACCTTCGCAGTAGCTCTCCAGTCAAATACCCAAAGATTGCGTGTACATACAATAGGTACATCCTTCGTACATGAAGCGTCCATCCCATGTGCCTTATCACAACGGGCTTCCGCGCCCTCCGGGATAGAACCAAGGGATCGTGATGTCAACAGCAGCAGTTAGAACCACCTACTTAATGACCATATACCTGAACTGTGATGCAAACATTGCATCCTATGTAGCACACCTAGTTAGTCTATGTATGTAGCACGATATTCACATCACCAATCACCCCCCAATCACCACCGTCGACCCTCACCATCCCCTCTCCCCATCACTGCGCCCTCGATCCCCTATCCCGCACCCACCACTAGTACACGCGCCATCTCGGAGTCCTCTCAGCACATGTATACACACCTACACATCTACAACCAAGTACTCTACACACATAAGTACCTACCTACCTACCTACCCAACTGCCCGCCCGCCCGCCAGTCCCACGCCACCCCTGTGGGGCGGACCGCAGTGGACCTTACGGGGCTTCGAACCAGTGACATCCACGCCTACGTGCATACTATCGGGCCGCGAGCTAAGCAAGTCGGCGAAGAGATGTCTCCGCCGCGACGGCGGGATTAGCGTAGGTTGGAGATGTCTCCGTTGATGGCGGGATTTAGTTCAAGCTGGACTGGACTGGACTGGACTGGACTGGTGGGAGGGAGGGAGGGAAAAGGGGGATTTGCGGCGTGGGTTCTGGGTTCACCGTTTGCTTGTGGCCGGGGAGGGGAGGGGATGGGATGGGAGGGACAGAGAGGTACGGCGTAGATTGCTGACGGTGGTACGATGGAAGTATTTACATGTGGTTAGTGGGTTTGGAAAGCGTTGCGACGCGCTGCTGACGGTTGTGGCACGGCGAAATGATGGGCTGGTGGGGACGGGTGGGGAGGGAAAGTGTTGGGATGACATGTGCGAGATTTGCGCTCATGGTGATGATCTTTGCTTCACTTTTGTGTCGGGAGGTTTGCGGTCGCTGTGCGGTGGAGAGGGGATACATACAGTGTCTACTGTAGACTACAGTACTCTGTGTACGTGTTCCAGACCGACGGTCACTGATTCTGGATCCTGGTTCCGCCGGCGCAGGCGAAGGCAGCTAGGAGGATTGAGGCGTAGTCCGGCATATATGTATCAGCATTAGTGAACTCGATAAGTGCTCCGTCGACACGGCAACCTCCTGCAATGGGCATGCAGTCGCTGCGATTACTACGCATATATACGTGTTTACATACATACATACATACAGCAGGGCAGCTAGAGTAGATACATAGACATCAACCTCCGCAAGTCCCGACCCGCCGCTCGTTCGCCCGTCCGGCACTCCCGAAAAAACCGCAACGGCAACAATCGATATCCCGAGTTCGCTAACCCAAGCGTGGATGACTGAGCGGCCCTCGTCCAATGCGAAGGCTCGATTAGCTGCAGCTACATGAGCTTGTTGCAACGTCCCTGTACGCGGCGTTCGTACTCTACAGTAGCTGTCTACCTCCTTTTTTCCCTGTTTTCTCTGTCGGTTCTGCGTCCCGTGGGGAGCCCCACGCCGGGCGACCCACGCGCCTGGCGGTCAACGGGTTTGCAATGACGTTTAGGACTAGGACGCGCACGCAATGGCTGTTATGTATGTAGTGTATGTGGTATATGTACATACACATGTACCGGTAAGTAAGGAGCAGGGATCAGAGCAATTTGTTCCAAGTCCGGAAAAAACACGTTGGTATAGATTACCACGTGGGGTGCGGACGATCTCGCGGTTTGAGCAATTGATAACGTCGTATTGGGGAGATTATCCGAGATTGTTGCCTCCTCGTCCATGCCGTTCTAGAGTCTACCTGCGTCGAGCTGTGCTGTTGGGTCGTTTGCACGTTGGCGTGATGGTTCAGCCAGCCGCTCCTCCCAGCGTAGACCAGGGTTACATTCTCACTACGCGAAAGAAGGGATGTCGTTCCTGTGGTGTGACAGGTGTCGGTGCACTTTCAGGTGGCACGCTTAGCAAGGGGACCCGAGTTCCAGCAGGAAAAAGCTGGTGCGGTAAAATTAGAGGGCGCTGATTGCAGAGTGGCGCATCCGGCGTTATCGTAAAGCAAGGAGGGGCGAGCGAATGATAGTCGCGTCTGCAGGCTAAACCAGTCCAAGGTTTAAATTTGGCCGCCCGAACAGAAAATACTCGTGTCCATGCCAACAGCGGGGAGCGATGCTCGCAACAAGGTGAGCATTCTGGATGACGCAGTGAGGCGGCAGCGGTTGAGGAGCACTGGACTGCTATAAGCTCGCAGCTGGGGTGGGGCAACCTTGTCTAGGGCGCACTGTAATCCATCTTACTTGCGCGAGCCAAGGGCGATCCACCCGTGATTGGGACCAGGGTCGCTGCCGATGATCGCCAGTAAGAACTTTAAGGGTACTAAAATATCTGGATTAGGACCGTAGCTAGGTGGGCGAGACACAACTGGCGGCGCAGGTAGGTTGAACGGGGCCCCCTGCAATGTACATAGGTGCCGCACAGGGTCATTCCACTCATTAATCTCTCCCTCGTATCTACCTGTTCGTTGGCATTCTTGCGCTCCGGTTCCGTTTGTCCAGGACCTTTGCTTGTCGACACCGTCAATTTCTTTGTCACTCGTTTGTTTGCACCCACAATTTTTCTCGCCCACCCAGCCTTCTGAACACAGACAACACACACGGTCATACTGACCGCTGCCCTGGTGACCGCCGGCCATGATGGGATCCTCATCCATCTTCCTGACCCCACGGGCTCTCGGAGTCTACGCAATCATCGTCATCCTCTTCTTCACAGTCCGCCAGCTGGGTACCACACATGCAACCTACGGCACCGCAGAATGGACGTCCGGCAAGCTCTCGCAGATTGCGGGCTCAGCGGGGCCCAAGACGGCCAACTCGACGCTCGACTTCCAGGAAATCGTCTACATCTCCATGCCCTATCGAACTGACCGACAAGATGCCATGGCCCTCATCGCGGCGCAATCCGGCATCAAGCTGAACAAGATGATCGCAGGTGTCCCGTCGGATGCTGTCCACGAGAAGGCCCGTCCACTGACGGCGCATCCCAAGCAGGACCCGAAGAAGCCCTGGTTGGGCGTGTGGAGAGCGCACGCAGACGCCTGGCGGTATATCATCGATAACAACATCCAATCCGCTTTGATCATGGAGGACGATGTCGACTGGGATGTCAACGTGAGGGACGTATTCGGACAGTGGAACTGGCAGATGAAGAACAACAACTCACTGGCCGAGAACAAAGGCCATGGACCCAAGGGCGAGACGTGCGAATACGGTGAGTTATACCCTTCCTATATAGACGCTTGTCCCATGTTCGCTCGCACAAGCCGTCGCAATCGCGAACACAACAAGGCACACACATTGTGATGGTAACCCGTTGCGCGACGTCCACGAGCGAGCAAACGAGCACCCGCCGCATAACCACCATCCATACTAACGCACCCCTCCAGGCTGCAACTGGGACATCATCAACATGGGCCAATGCATCTACTCCCCGCATCCAAAAGACAAATCGCACTTCACCTACCACGACGCCAACTCCCCACCCATCGGCTCCTTCACCAAGCCCAACACCAAAGAAATGGTTGAGAGCTGGAACTACAAGCCCGAAGACGCCGGCGTCCGCCTCGTCACACCCTCCTACCAACCTCTCTGCACCATGGGGTAAGTCTTCATTTCCAACTTTCCTCCTAATCCCTTTCCCATCTTCGCTCCGCTACACACAACATACTTACCCCGTCCCAACAGCTACGCCATGACCCAACGCGGCGCCCGCCGCGCCCTCTACCAAATCGGCGGCTTCCTCGCCATGGACAACCCCATCGACTGGGAATTCATCGAGCACATGAAAGCTGGGCGCCTCCTCTCCTACACCGTGTCCCCGCCCCTACTCGTAAAATGGAAGGTGTTCGGCCCGGGAGATACGGATAACGATTACGGGTTCGAATACAAGGCGGATGAGAAGGTGGATATGACGACGGGAGGGGGGCTCTCGAAGGGGTTGTTGAGGAGTGCGAGGGAGGGGTTGAAGGTGTTGGATGGGACATTTCATACGTGGAAGGAGGGGGAGTGAGGAGGGGAAAGAGAGGGGGTGAGGGGGTTTTTTTTCGCAAGGCAGATTGGATGCTGGGCATTGGGCGTCATGATACCATGGATGGTCTTGCAGGGGGATTCGGTTCTGGTGTATACTTTGATCAGCGATATCTGGGGGGTGAGAACATGGGTGGATTGGGGTACAGTTTGGAGCGAGAGGCGCATATATGGATTGCTTGGGTAGCGAAGGCGTTGCTTGGCTTGGAAATCACACGATCAGGGATGAACCGATCTTTTAATACAAATGAATGTTCAGAGTACTTGACTTGTACGGCGTGTTTCTGGTGACAGATGGGTGAGGGGAGGTGGTGATCGATATGCAGAATACATTCTACGTGCTATGACTTGTTTCCAATAATGTAGTTGGCATACTAATTGCTTCCCATACGTCTGCACATGTTTGAATTTCCGTCGGTCGAATATCAAGCACAGCGTCAGGCATATCGACAAACCCCATATTTGCACATCACACATGACTTCACCACAGCCCCATGGGAGTTCACCGCCACCACACCACCACCCACGAACAAAAAGGAAGAAGATACGTTCAAAAGATACATTCAACAACCTAGCTACCCATCAACCACCCCCAGCCCTACCTTCCTCTCTCCTCCCACCTACCCTCTCATATATAAACCATCCACCCAATTACCCACCACCAACCCTCCTCACCCACATATCCCCCCTCAAACACACACATGACATCCCTCAAAGCCCCCCTCGACAACAATTACCACCCCTCACTCCAATTCAAAACCCCACCACCCAAACACAACCTCACAACAATCTTCACACATTTAAACTACAAAACAGCAAACACACAAAGAACAAAAAAAGTTTTTTTTCCAAAAGATATAAAAGTTACACACACACACACACAAACCAACCAACCAACCAACCAACCAACCATCCCAAACCCGCATACACAGACAGACAGAACACAGCCCAGGGCCATAGTCACGGACACGAAACCCATCCCATACAAGCATCCCATCCCACCGACGCCATCGCTATTCAGCCATGTTGAACTTTTTCCCATGTCCACCCACACACCTCCATGCCCATGTCCATGCCCAACCAACCAGCCCCAAAATCGCTATGCCGCTCCAACCAACTTATATATATGTAAATGTGTGCAATACGGCGGGGAAACAGGAACAAGAAAAAAAGGGGGGCAAAAGCAAGGCAAAGGAAAGAACAGAAACTCTGAAAGCCAAAAAAAACATCAACGAGCAATTTTTCTTAAAACGAGCGAGGAGGTACCATGTAATAGTGTCAAGTCGACGAAGACGAGAGGAAAATCCAGCAAGATTAAAAGTAGAAAAGGAAAGGCAGCAAAAGGGAACAACCACCCCGGCTCCCCCCCCCCCCTGGCAGAATTTCAAAAGCACTTCAGCAAAACCATCTGAAGCCTATGTGCCGCCCGTAAATCCGTACTTTTACCCATTGTCCACCAGGCTTTTTTGCGAGAGATTTTGACCCACCGAACACCATGCCACTGCCTGTCCAGAAGGTATCAAACACCATCGCCAAAATATCTCCAGTCTATGTTCACCAGCCGTACCATGCCTGCAAATGCCGCAAATCTTAAACCATTCTGTGAAAAGTCCCCATGCAGTGAGATCTTGCCTGCGCCCACCGAGAAAACCGTCCCATGCCAAAATGCTCGAGCAAGATCCAAGGCTCGAGACATCAATACCGATTATGTACGAAAAAGCTTATGCGGGGGATTTGTTCGAGTTGTTGGGAGCGTTGCGGCGGTCATCGTTGACAGACAAGCCACCGAAATTCGTGGAGAGGAAGGAGAAAGGATCGTTGCGCCCGTCGCCGCCGTTGACAGCTCCTTGGTTGGGGTAAGGATCAGCAGAAGTGAATGCAGCTTCCGCGGAACGGCTGTCGAAAGGAGTCGAGTGCATGCCGCCGTTAGGAGCATACTGGGCGCCCATAGACGGGTAAGGGCTAGCAGCACCGATTCCAGAGGGAAGAGCGTACGAGCTAGGAGGTCCGCCGTACTGCTGCGCGGGGTAACCACCGGCAGCATAAGGAGCCGCACCAAAAGGCCCAGCACCAGGTGTTCCGCCCATTGAAGGAGGTCCCATACCGAAGCTAGAGGGGGTTTCCATAGGGGAAGGGAATGCGGGATCAGCCACAACAGCAGCTCCGGCACGGCTAGCACCGCAGCGGAGGCACTGCACGTTCTTGGCAAAGTTGTGGTAACCGCAGCCGTTCTCACCACACTTCCAGTCACCGGCACGGAAAGGAACGACACCGTTGCCGCCGCGGCCCATGTGACCCTGGCCACCACCCATGCCGTGGCCGTGACCGTGACCGTGACCCATGTGCTGGGGGGGTCCCATCATGGAAGGCGGGCCATATCCATAGCCGCCATATCCCATTGGGTCGCCGCCGGGTGGGCCCTGCATGGCCGGGAAGGAGCAGCGGAAGCATGCGGTGCGACGCTGGAAGTTGGAGAAGCCGCACGAGGGGCAGTTCCAGTCGCCGGGGCGGGGGCGGTTCTTGCTCGGCGGGAAGGGGCTCAAGATGTCGGCAGCACGGTCGAGCACACGGCTGGAAGACGGCGAGACCTCGATGGCCTTCTCGTTCAGGGCACGTCCGTTCATGCAGAGGCTCTCGGCAGCCTATAACAAGTTAGATTTTGGCAATGGCATTCAGTGACGTTCGCTTACCTCTTCGTGAGAAGAAAAGATGGCGAAACCTGAGCCAGTGGGCTTGTGCTGATCAGGTGTACGCAGCGTCCAGAAGGCAATCGGGCGACCACCGAACTGGGTGAACCAGCTCTCAAGCTCAGATTGTGTGGTGTCATGGGGCAGTCCGCTCATATGCAGAACCTTACTCCGCTCAGAGAGGAAAGCCCTCACGTCAGCGCGTGCGTCCATTGGTTTGGTGAGCACGTCTGGGTGGTCTTGGGGTGGTTGGGACTTGCGGATGAGTCCTCGAAGCACGCGTGCAAGTGTGACAGCCTCTTCCATAGCCCGCCTTGGCGAGGCAGGAGCGAGGGCCTGCAGGTGAAAGGGAAGGTTATGCTTGATTGGAGCAGACGACTGCACCGGCTCAACCTCAAGGGCAGCACAGATGTTGGACAAGGCACTAGAGCCGAACGGCAAGCTCTCTGGGTGATGTGCCTGCCAGCGCTGATACTCGGTGCGGAGATCAAAGGTGCGTGAATGTTGCAGGTAGGGGGGCAGCACAACGGCCTTGTCACGGGCCTCACGGGGAAGCTGCACTCGCAGATCCCAGCTATCAAGGGTGACGAACGCAAACTCAAGGTTCTTGGACAGGAGGTGGTCCTGAGCAAAGGTATCGAAGCGATTGATCGCATCGCGAAATGTTCCGGCATTACGGACCTGGTCCCACGTCAAAGTGGTCAGGCTTGCTAGAAGGGTATACGTCAGCCAATGCTCGGTGCCGTGGACAGGCAGAGGCCCGGGAAGGTGGGGAGACTGACTGCATAGTGCCGTGATGGGGGTGTTGACGGGCTTTACTAGAATGCTCTCGCGGTGCAGCTGCGAGGTTCGTCAGCAGCTGTGCAGAGGATGGGGACGGCAAACAAACGCACCTCTTCGCAGCTCTTCGCATCGAGCAGTATCCAGCCCAGCTCAATCACCTCTGCACTATCCTTAGTTACATACACGCCGTGCTCATCGCAGGTGGTGGCGACGTGTATCACGACGTAACGGTCGAGGTTGGGGGACTGTGGGCTAGCCGTTGCCATGGCGGCTGCTGTGGATGCAGAGAGGGAGATGGGGGAGGGCTGGGGTCTGGGGGCGTGGACGAGCTGCACTCGGCCGTTGCTGCGGTGTGTATGGGGCTGGGGGGCAGGATGGGAAGCTGCTTCTGGGTGCTGGCGGTGGCGGCGGCAGGTGCGCGGAGGGAGGCGTGGGAGGAGGGAAGGTGCAGGACGTCGGCGACGAGCGTATGGGTCCAGCCACTGACGGTGTTGCAAGCTGCAGACGGAGAGAGGGGGGAGAGGAGATGGGGCTCGTGGATGAGACGAGATGAAGACGACCTTGTTTGTAGGCCCGGGAAGAGAGGTCGAGGTGAGAGAGAGAGACCGTGCGCGTATCCCTCTGCATAGGATTAGAATTTCTAGAAGCTGGGAGCTAAGGCCTCGCGGCGAATAATAGCTGCCGTGTACTGCCTTGACCACGGTGCTGCGACTACGAGTGATAGCAACCGTGTCCAACGGCTGCCTGCATGTTGTCGTTGCCCGTCGCCGCTCGTTCGCCCAAGCTGCCGTTGCTGTCGCCACTCACCTGCTGCTGGGAGCTCTCCTCTCTTACCGCGCCTGGTGCTGGCGGCTCTGCTGGGGCGTGCGTGGCACTCGCGCGGCCGCGATTGGCATCTGAAACACACCACCACAGCCCACCACAGCGTCCCATGTGCAGTCGCCCGGCTCGCCCGCCTGCGTGTACATACATGTGGACATGGAGTAGGATGATCTATACGCTGTTGCTGTGGATGAATGCTGTACCTACCTGATACCCACCTAGTACCTGTCTGCTTACCTTTATCGTTGCTCAAGGGTTGCTTCTGCCGCCCACGCCCAGTGGAGAGGCATCTGTACATACACAGACAGCTGCAGCAGGTAGCAGTGCAGCGCAGCGCAGTGCAGCATGTATGTGCATACATACATACATACTTACGGTGCATGGAAAAGGCAGGGGCGCCGTTCACAGCCGTCCACAGCTGTCCACAGCTGTCACTTTTGGCCCCCTATCCTGATCCTTCTCCCCCTTCCAGTAGTGCCACCACCCCCATTCAGGGCTACCATGCACATTCCCCCGCTGCCCATCCCGCTCCGCATCCATTCATAACTCCTGGCTCCGCGGGGTTGGCCAAGACAGGAGGCACACAGCACCGAACCAGCAAGCACGCAGTTGAGTACGAGCCCGAGGCCGTCCCATTGGCGCTGGTCATTGCTATTCCTGGCACTAGCTGCCGCTGGAGGACCTCTTGTACATGGCGATAGGGCAGTGAGACTGGTACTAAGTGTTGTCGAATCCATCGACGTTGCCGTTGCCGTTGCCAGCCCCTTTTTAAATAAGTAGTCTACCTCAGGCTCCGACCCTCAAAGACCCACGGACGTGCTCGCGCCTGCACACGACAGTGGCACAAGTGAGTTTGTGCTTGTCCCATGCACATTGTGAGACGCTGTCTCTGTTCTGTCCCTGTCCAGCCCTGTGCCTACAGCTGAACGCCGATTCGCCGCCCTCACCATGTCCCGCGGCTTCGAAACGTCCCCGCGAGAGCGAGAGTAAGTCCACCCATCCCGTGCGGCGTGAAGGTCGCGGCCTTGTTCATTACAAACACACCCCTCCCCCGCGCGCCCGGTTAGCTGCATATTAAATGCGCCCGCCTGTTTGTCAATCACAGCTCTCTAATTGCCCACCCCCAGGACATTCTCCTACCGCGTCATGGGGTTCATGAAGAGGTTCCGCCGCCAGAAGACGCCCAAAAATAAAGAGGTCCGCCCACGCGACGATGCCGCTTTCCCAGCATACCATGGCCCCGACCAGACGCAGCGACTGCCCGACAAGATCCTGCGACGTATCTTCGAGGAAGTCTGTCCGCACGCGAGCGACGAATCACTCGAGCCGAGCGAGGACTCTGGACACGATGGCTGCATGAACTGTGACATGCGTGATCTGGCACACTGCGCCCTCACCAAGCGACAGTGGTATGGCGTTGCTGCGGGTTTACTGTGAGTAGAGATCATCTGGGGAGCTTCCTTCCTGCCTTCCTGCTTTCTACCTTCATTGTGCCTGGCGGGGCCACTGGGGAAGGCATAAGCTGACAGCTGGCAGCTACAAGAGCATCCGCCTCGATGCCGTCCACTACTGCGAGCTCGAAGAGGTCTACGCCGAAGATCGCAGGCGCAAGTCCCGCGGCGGTGATCTTGACGCGCCCGCTTTGCGGCTGCAGCAACTATGCCGCACCGTTCGTGATAACCACCACATCGGCTCCCGCGTGCGCTTCGTGAAGCTTCCGTACATGACCCGCGAGTCTTGCAAGGCTGACCTGGCCCGAACCGTATCCGTCTGCCCGAATCTCGAACACATTGATTTGCCAGATGGCTTCTATAACGGCGACCCGACCTGCCATACCCTGCGGCAAGAGTTGCAGGCGCGATGCCCCAATATCCGAAAGATGAAGTACAACGAAGGCAGCGAAAGGGACCTAGAATCTTTGATGCATGGATACTGGCAGCAGCTCCGCATCGTGGAGATCAACAAGGTCCAAATAGACCCGTCACTGCTGAGGCGCGTACTGGGCTCACTTCCTTGGCTGAGCGAAGTCAGCTTTTCGGGAGTGCCTTGGATGAACGACAGCATCTTTCACGGCGTGGCAGGCGTCCCAGATTTCCCCGCACTCGACACTTTGTCAATTCACAAGGTGGACGGCATTACTGGGGAGGGCTTGGCACAATACCTGTCAAACCCGCTGTGCCGGGACACTCTTACAACGCTGAAACTCAGAAGCTGTGCCGGTCTACCTACAGCCTCGCTGCATATCCTACTCGCTGCCGCTCCAGCTCTAGTAAACCTCGAGTATTCGGCGACCGTGTCTACCCCGCTCCCAATCGATCCCTACCCGCCCATGGCATCCCGCAGTCTCCGGAAGCTCAACTTTGAAGTGGTTGCTGGCACGGCTAACCAGATGTTCTCGCCCGCACAATCGCACTATCAGTACCTCACCAACAGTCTGATGTCCAGCTCGTTGCCTGCGCTTCGCCAGCTCTATGTGCGCGACCCCGACTTCCCTGAGACCCTTACCCTCGCTCCACCACTACGCCCGTTCGCCGACGCACCTCCTCCGCGCGGCTTTTCGCAACCTTTGGAAGTATTCTCCAAGGGTTTGGACGAGTTGGAATGGATTTTCACCTCCATCATCCCAGCTGACTCGTACGGACGGAGGGGTTCTATGAGCGGTGGTCGACCTTTGAGCAGCTATTCTGCCAGCAAGGGTCTAGGACCTCAGTGGGGTGGGGACGCAAGAAAAAGTATTGTGGTGCCAAACGGCTTTGGTGGGTTCTTGGCCGTGCCGGCTGACGGTGGTGATGGCCGCCCGAGAAGCGCCGGCAACATTGTACCCAGCGGTGGCTTTGGACACGGCCACTCGCAGTCTTTGAGCGGAGCCGCACCTGGTTTCAGGGGTAGTTTCTTTGGCCACCAGAAACGGTCTTCGCGGGCGGACCTATGGCGCTGAGAAAATATTTCACCGCACCGTCTGCCTGTGGCTGTGGTGTTTTCTTCTTTTCACTTCGTGTTCAATACCCCTTTTTTGCTTTCCATTCTTCCCCTGAGGGGTTATTGCGGGTTGGGCGGGCTCTGGCTAGGTGAATGCATTGCTGGCGCTTGGGCATGGTTTTCGAGGTCTAAAGTACCTGACAAGGGTATGTTATCCAGGAGGGCCATGAGTGATGTCACACGTGGTGGACGTTTACTGTAGGATCTAGTAGGCTCGTTATAGATGACAAGATCATCAGTTTTTTTGCAATTGGGTAAATGCTCGTGACCGTACTGTATATTGGGTGCATTTGATCCTAGTTTGTGTTGTTACTACGCGAACGGGTGTTCATCTTGTGCGGTGGCTGTCCAACATTCCGACGGATGAGGTACCACCGAGCCTTCCCAAAGCGGTACAACGAACCAGTAACCTACACACGTAGTCTCAATGTCTCTCGTCGCCACAGCATGTTCAGAACATCTTTCAAAATGGACGGTACGTGTTCAACAAACCAACCAACCCATCCTCCAACAAACCATCACTGCCGCTATACAAAACCATAAACATAGTCCCAGCGACAAACCCCCCATGCTCTACCCGACGAACGCAACCGCTACACCGCACAAAAGCGTCACAAAGCCGCACACGGAAGTCACCAACCCCGTACCCCCATATCTCACCATGCCATCACATCCCTCGCCCACCCATAGACTTCCCTCTAAGTTACCAATCGCACAAACATCCACTACCTGACCGTCTCCCCTCACACACATACAATATACTACTTTAACAAAACATACACCCGTCCTACCTCCGTCCTACAAGATAGTTACCCCCTACCCCATGTGGCTCACCGAGAAACCCCGTCCCGGCCGCGACACTCCTCCTCCTCCTCCCCCACTCCTCCTATCCCCACCCCCGAGTCGACATTCGTATCCTACCTGGAGTTCTGTCCTTCTTCCCAGTGCACTTGATCGGATGGAGAGAGGTAGGAAGAGGGTGGTTGTTTTGCTGGTTCCGGTGGTGGTGTTGTTACTGCTGGTGAGACAGCAGTGGGGGGTTTTGGGGGGGAGGTGGGATTTTGGAGGGAGGATGACGACGACGATGAGGGGTGGGAAGGGGGAAATGGGGGAGGGGGAGAGGGGGGTGAATGGGACGTTGGGGGTGAGTTGATGGATCTGTTATTTCATTTTTATTTTCTTCTGGGTTGGAACTGTTCTTGGAATTGGATATCATGCGCGGGCAGAAGCTGATGATTGCAGTTTGGTGCCGTGATAGCAGTCTCGCATGAGAAGAGTCCGAGGAAGGAGAGCCTGCTCTGGGCGGCGCAGTTAGCGGGTGTGGACGTGGTGGTTCCGAGGCAGCCTGTTTGGACGGAGGCGGATGTGAGGGGGTTCCGGAGTGGGGAGGAGAGTGTGATTAGTAGGGGGAGTGCGTTGGCGTGGATGGGGCATTTGAATGCTTTGAGGTGGTATGTAGAGTCCGTTCTTCTATCCTTCTTCTTACCCTCTCGATCGACTGTCGATAGCGCTGGATGGTATCCATCTCTATCTGAACTTCACCCAGTATATCTATCCTAGTATAGTTACTTACTCCCCCAGGTTCCTCTCCACCACCCTCTCCACAGCCCTCATCCTCGAAGACGACACCGACTTCTCCCTCCACCTCCTCCCCCAAACCACCCTCGCCTCCCACGCCCTCCGCACCCTCCTCTCCCTCTCCCCTTCTAACCCCCAACCCCCAAACTCCGACCCCCACTTCTGGGCCCCCCCTCCACCTGGGACATCCTCTGGCTCGGCCACTGCAGCGACGACGCGCCGCTCCCGCACATCCTCCAGCATCCCTCTCTCACCTACTCCGACCCCTTCGTTCCTCCCCTCACCTCAATCACAAGCCCCACCGCGGACACCATGCGGGCCTTCAACCTGAGCGATGGCCGCCTGGTGTATAAATCGTATTGGCCGCTATGCACCTTTGCGTATGCGGTTACGCGGGCGTCGGCGGAGAGGATACTAAGGGAGTATGGGACGGAGGGGGAGGACGGGTGCGTCGCGTATGATGTGAGGTTGTTGGAAGCGTGTAGGGATGGGGGGTGGAGGTGTTGGACGGTGGCGCCCGAGTTGTTTCATCATGTTGAGGGGAGGAGTGAGATTGCGAGTGTGAATGAGGGGGTGGGTAGAGGTGAGGAAGAGGAGGAGGAGGAGGGAAGGAAGGGGAGGAGGAAGGGGAAGACGGTGAATATTGAGTGTGGGGCTAGGGAGGAGTGGTTGTGGGTTGAGGGGAATGATACCGAGGGGAGGAAAGTGATGATGGAGAAGGTGAGGGAGGTGAGTAGGGGTGGGGGGTGTTATTAGGTTTTTGGGATAGCTGTTGTGTTGGGGGTGGAAAGTTCCTTTAATATGCATACAAAGCTTGTAATTCATGGTGTTTTGAAATCAAGACTCGGTGTTTCTTGATTGCGAATTGGAAGAGCATTGATACAGGGGTATCTGCTGTTACGACGGGATTCCCATGTTGTCTTCATACTGTCTGTTTTAGAACTCACCAAGGTGAACCGCATCGCCGATGTTGTGATTATTTTTTTCGAAGAAATGCCTCAGTAGTGGTCATTCTTCCTTCCGACGCGAGCAACATAAAATAATGACATCCAACTTAGAGTCTAGCTGTTCAAGTTTCCCGGACAGAATGCAACAGCTACACTGCTACCCTCCTTGGACTGCACTGGAAAACACAACTTCATGTCTGAAAAACGCTAAATCTTATGAGCATTGCACAGCTGACCCGGTGTAATTTCCTCCTTGAACGAACCACACGTGTTATTTACTAGTGAATACGATCACTTGCTTTTTCCAACATAAATACTCGACTCTAGACTCCACGCCCTACAATGGATAGTTTTGCTTTTCGCGCCGCAAAACTTCGTAGATGGTTGGGAAACATCTCACACCTGGCAGACATGCGGCTCTTCAGGTGATGAAATCATCATTCTCTAATCAAACCGCAACCCCGTGCTCTAATCCGCCGCCCGACCCACCTGCTCTAGAGGTCAAAAGATTTTTGAAACCTACTGGAACATAATATTGACATGTGGGTCAGCAAGTCAGTAGCTCCATCCCTGTGGCCCCCCTCGCAGCCACTTCAATCAGGCACACCGTCTCAGACGCAGCATTGCAGCAGCATGTTTCCATCAAGACAAGCATCGCCTGCCATCTTGCATCTACGCTGATACGACCGCCATCTCGCACTCACCCCCAGTCGGGCCAGTCCAGCACCTCGGAACAGGTGTGCCTCGCGGATGGCTAGGTCGGCCCCTAACGGACCCTGCAGCCGCACGCCCAGCTCGAGCCAGGAATCCGGCACCAAAAGGTAATTACACTGGACCAACCACCTCCTCCCAGGCTGGGCCGCACAACGACGTTATTTATGGGCGGCGGATGCCAGGTGCCGGGAGCGTCTATGCGCAACGACGCCCGACAATGATCAGCACTACCCCCTGTTCTGGCGACTCTTCCACCCCTCGTATCCTGGCGGGCTGGCTGAGCGTTGCGCTGTGATGCTCGAGGGTCGGACGATTTACTTACTTACTTACTCACTTACATACGTACATACACACATACACATCCCTCCCTTACATACGTCCTACGTACATCCTTCCACGACAGCGCGCAGGAACGCAGACACGACAGGCGCACCGCCGTATCCCATAGCACAACATGGCCGACACAGAACCCCCCCAGAAGCTCTCCCGCTACCGCAGCGTCCGCCGCCAGCAACAGCAGCAACAGCAATCCGAGCCCCCTCCCAGCATCCCAGCCATACCTCCCCTCCCAATGAACGCCCCTGCTTCCACACCAGCCACCGCCCCCATCAGCAGAAGCATGTCCCGCTACCACCGCCGCCCCAACACCAAACCCCCCCTCCGATCCGCCACCGTCGACGTCCCTCCCCCTCTCCCTCATCCCCCCAGGAGTCTAGCATCCCCTCGCGGAACCGCGCCCTGAGCTCCCCCTACGCGCGACCACCGCCTGTCCCAGAACAACATGGCCCGAATACCTCCCGCGCGAGGGCAGATGCTCCTCCCATGCCTCCGCTAAACGTCCGCCCGCGCACAGCCCGCGAGGAAGCGAAGCAAGTTCTGCACGACGAGGCAGAGCGCCAGCGACGCATGAGGGAGAAATTGGAGGCTGAGAAGAGGGAGAGGGAAAAAGCGAGGATCGAGGCGGAGCGAGAGCGGGAGGCGCAGCTAGCGCGTGAAGCAGAGGAGCTGGAAGCACGACGGAGACACGAAGAAGAGCGCGCGGCGGAAGAGCTCAGGCGGCAGAAGGAAGAGCAGGAGCGGGGGAAGAGATTGCAGAAGGTAGAGAGCGCGAAGAGGCAGGCGGAGAGGGAGGAGGCGGAGAGGAGAGCGAGGACGCAAGCGGAGGCGCCGGTGTCGCCGCCGAGGCATGGGCGCTTTGGGTTGTTTGGACGGCGGAGGGATAACTCGGGGGCGTCGCAGAGTCCGCCGCAGACGGCGAAGCCGAGCGTGGGCGTGGCCGTGAGCGTCGAGAACAGAGATATGGATACCATCCGGCCGGGAGGCGGCGGCGCGGTGCTCGGCATAGATGCGCCCATCTCGGCGGTAAATGCTGGGGATAGGGTATGTTGTGTCCATCCATTCCATTCCATTCCATCCATTCACTCACCCCCTATCTATCTATCTATCTATCTATCTCTCCACCTCCGCAAAGAACCACACTAACCCCCTCCCCCCAGCGCGTTTCCATCCTCTGCAACAACAAAACCTTCCTCCTCCCCGTCACCCCCGAAACCACAGCCCAGGACCTCCTCCGCTCCGCCTCAACCGTCATGACGGAGAAAATCGACCCCACCGCCGACATCCTCGTCGAGAACTTTGCCAAGGTGAGCGTCGCCCGCCCCCTCCGCATGTACGAGCACGTGCGCGACGTCCTCAACTCCTGGGACAACGACACGCAGAACGATCTCGAGGTTGTGAACGCCGCGTTCCAGGGGCACGACATGGGGGCGTTGCTGGCGGCCAAGGTGCCGGATGGGAAGCCCGAGGGGATGAGTTGCTTTATTTACTACTCGTCGAAGCCGGGGAAGTGGGGGAAGAAGTACGTCACGCTACGGGCGGATGGACAGCTCGTGATGGCGAAGAATGATAGCGCGAAGGAGCAGGAGAGTATATGTCATATGTCGGACTTTGATATCTACAGGCCGACGGAGAGGAAGCAGAAGAAGATTCGGCCGCCGAAGAGTACGTGCTATGCGGTGAAGAGCCAGCAGAAGTCGAATATCTTCTCGGATGAGTCGCGGTATGTGCATTTTTTCTGCACGAGCGACGAGCGGACGGCGGCGAAGTTCTACAACATGCTGCAGGGGTGGCGGAGTTGGCATCTCAAGCACGTCATGGGCGAGGGGCTGAAGAAACCTACGGCCCAGGAAGCGAAACCCGGTAATGCGTTTTTGGCGAAGACGAAGGCGCTGGGAGGGATGGAGCAAGGTCCTGCGTCGGCGTCTCACACGAGGAACGCATCGGATAGTTCGTTCTACCAGCTCGGGTCCTTCAAGCCTCTGTTCGACCTCGAAGAGTTCGGCAAGAACCTCGATCAATCCGTGCAGAGCTCCTCCGCGCAGGATACCTCCCTAGGCAGATCCAACACGCGCGCCATGCACGCCCGCAAAATGTCCACGAGACAAAAAGCCCCACCCCCCATGGCCTACGCCCGCACCGGCGGCCTCGTCGACGAAATCCCCGACATGCCCATCCCCGACCCCACCGAGGCCCTCACGCAAAACCCCTCCCGCACCGACGAGGAAACCTTCTCGGCCGGCGGTCTCCTCGGCCGACAATACACCCAACGGCAACGCGCCGCCCAAGAGCGCGAAGCCAAGTCCACCGGGCCCTTCACCGACGGGCCCTCCCTCATCAACAACGTCGACGCCCTCCTCGCCGCCCAACTCCAGCCCCAACCCGAGTCCTCGCTCGCCCGCCGCTCCTCCGTCCGCTCCCACCACCGCTCCTCAAGCGACATCCAGCGGAGCGCCTCGACGCGGCTCAAACCGCGGCCCCTCGTCGACCTCACGCCCACGTACAAGGAACCGCCTCAGCACCGCAACAAGGGGAAAGGCTTCCACCCCGAGACGGGCGGGGCCCTCATCGAGAACGCGACCTCCATCGAAGACGCCATCGTCGTTCCGCCGTCCGTTGACTGGCGCGCTGGCGCCCAGCGTCCTACCACGGCGCGGGCTCACGGTTCGTACGGTGCGGGTGGCCACGAGCGGACGCGGTCGCTGAGAGGGGGACGAGGCGAGGGGCTAGCGGCGTACACGGTGAATAATCATTCGGGAGGTGTGAGCGATGATCGGGCGGCGTTTACGGGGGGGCTGCTGGCGAGGGCGGGGATGGGACAGGGGGCGCAGGTTGCGGGGCATGGGGTTGGGGTTGGAGGTGGAGGTGGAGTTGGAGAGGGGGGGAGGACGAGGGGGAATGGGAATGGGAATGGGAATGGGAAACCGTTGGTGGATCTTAGCGAGGGGAGTAAGTTTCGGGAAGGGAGTTTGTTGAGGGGGGTGGAGAGGAAGATGACGGTTAGGAGGGGGGCGGAGAAGAGGGGGAGTGTGGATTTGGGGTGATGGTTGGGATGATACCCTGGTGTTTTTTTCTTGTTTTGTTTCCTTTGTGCCGGGGATGGGATGGGATGAGGGGTTGTGGAAGAGAGGGAAAAGAAGGAATCTCTGAAGAGGGGGAAAATAAAGGAATTCTGGATGTGGGAGGAGGGTGATGCATGGGCATTGATCCTGGGTTGGTGAATTTGGTGTTTTGCTACCACTCGTGCCCCTATCCGCAATTTTGCATGTCTTTTTTTTTTCCTTTTTTTTTTCTCTGTAAAGCTGTAGTGGTGTTCTGATACCTGGTGCTGTTGTCTTGTTATCTCCTTTCTACATTTTCTGTGGTTAATTCCGTCGCAGCGCTCTGCTCCGTCCGTTACCTTTGTACGAACTAGGGCGCAGCAATGTACCGTTCCTTGTTTTCAGTGTCGAAAACGACGTGTCAAGTGCCACCTATATGGATACGTAGTCTACGACTCTGCATCTCGAGCGGTAATGAGCTTCCCACACCCGCACGGATGCAGCGGCAACAGCTGCCCAAAGCAGTCTGTTGAGGTGGATGGGCGCAGGTTTCAAAGCACTGTACGTAAACGCTGGGAGTGGCAAAGTGGCTACGGTGGTTTGGGCATGCCTTCCGCGTCGAAGCGAGAGCAAATGCGGCGGCGGCGGACTAGTTAGTGGGCCCCCCAGGATCACGGGATGTTGGCGACCATCGTTCCGCACGGGGCCATTGTTTGATCGCTCTCTGCGCGGCATGGGTTTCTCGCTCGAGCAGATAGTTGCAGCATGCGTGCCGACAATCCTGCCGCAGCGGCTCAGCAGATGAGCGTGGTGCCCAGCGGCGTCTGAACATGGGCTGGCAGCAATGGCCGGCGGGCGTCCAGGTGACGACGGGTGCTGCTGCAGATTGCCCTGCATGGGGCGGCGGGTCGGAGCTTCACGTGGGCCATCGACTCTCCACAGCGTATGTACTATGTAGAGCGTCTCCAAGTGTCCAGATGTGGTGTGCCCACGGCAGCCCGCTAAAAAGTTCCAGGTGGGAGGGCGGCGGAGGCAGAGTGGCGCGCCTACTGCCAGCTTAAGACGACCCCGCATCGCCGCTCGCAGCTATGACTTCACCCGTGCAGGTGCAGGTGCAGCGTACAGTACAGTACTTACTGTACTGACTGGGCTAGTGGCGCCATGAGCTGAGCGTGTCGTGTCGTGTCGTGTCGTGTCGTGTCGTGTGCCGAGGCGTGGTGGTGGTGGTTGTTCTGGCCTGCACAGAGCCGCAACGACCACCCGCCCGTGGAGAGGCAACCTGGGAAGACTGGGGGCCCGTGGAGGCTCCGCTCCTCCAAGCACCGTGGCTGACTCGGGCGCAAGCGAACATGCGATCGCGATGGCAGCTGTCCGCGCGCTGATAGGCCAATGCCGCTCTTTCGCAACGGCGACGGCCCAGTGACGTAAATTGGGCAGGGATGCGAGCTCTTCGGGCCGCCAGTGTAAGCGGGTTAGCTGCTCCAGCCTCCATATCTCTCTCCGCGCGCTTGCTTGGGGGGACCAGACGGCACAGCGCGCGCAGCTTTTCCCTCCCGTCTCCTGCTCGTCAGCTTCTCCCTCTCATCACCAAAAGTCATAGTTGCGTCCTAGGCCTTCGACGGAGCCCCCCGCGCCTGCACGCATTCGCCCGCACCCTGTTGACGCTATCAATTGACCAAGAGCCTCCGTCTGTAGCGCCAGAGCCCGCAGTAGCTCTGTCCGCCCTGCTGGTAGCTTCGAGCTCGAGCTCTCCTTCTACAGCTTCCCCAGCCTTGCTGTCTGCTCCCTTGCCCTTTTCTCTGTCGACGAGCTTTGCTGGAACCTCTTGTCCACCTGCACCATGACCGAGGCCCGCGATGTGTCCAACCACCTCCTCTTCGAGGTAGCCACCGAGGTTGCGAATCGAGGTACGTGCCCCCAATTGATCTCCAATCTCTAGAGATCTGCCTGCTGACCCTCCTCGCAGTTGGTGGCATCTACTCCGTCCTCAAGTCCAAAGCTCAGGTGACAACCGCCGAGTATGGCTCAGCGTACACACTGTTGGGTCCGCTCAACAGAAACTCGGTATGTGCTTCTCTGCCCACTGGCGAAGCGGAGCCCCAACTGACCGTGACAGGCCGCCGTCGAGGTTGAGGAATTGGAGCCCAAAGATCAGGCCATGGTCGCCACCATCAAGTCCATGAACGACCGGGGTATCAAGACCCTGTACGGCAGGTGGCTCATCGATGGCGCCCCGCGCGTGCTGCTCTTCGACACAGGCACTGGCTACGGATACCTGGACGAGTGGAAGGGTGATCTGTGGTCCTCTGCGGGCATCCCTTCACCGCCGGGCGATTCCGAAACCAACGAGGCCATCGTCTTTGGTTACCTGATTGCATGGTTTTTGGGCGAGGTACGTCACATTCCCACGAGCCACTCATGCTTCCTTGCTCTGGGACACACGCGACGAAAGTCAAAGTTTAGGGAGATAACGCGGTTCTGGCGTGTTTTTCTCATGACTTTGACCTTTGCTGCGTGCGCCCAGAGGTAATGTGGACAAGGATGGAGTTGGGGGCGTCCGCTTCACTTCCGCCGATATCGCTGACAGCCACCCCTAGTACGTCTTCCACGAGAAGAAGCGCGCCGTCATTGTGCAGTTCCACGAGTGGCTCGCCGGTGTCGCCCTCCCCCTATGCAAGAAGCGCCGGATTGATGTGACCACCATCTTCACCACCCACGCCACGCTGTTGGGTCGCTACCTCTGCGCTGGCTCGGTCGACTTCTACAACAACCTGCAGCACTTTGACGTGGATTCTGAGGCTGGAAAGCGTGGAATTTACCACCGCTACTGCATTGAACGCGCAGCTGCACACTCCGCCGATGTCTTCACGACCGTCTCACACATCACTGCCTACGAGAGCGAGCATCTTCTCAAGCGGAAACCCGACGGCGTCCTGCCCAATGGTCTCAACGTGAAGAAGTTCTCCGCCACTCACGAGTTCCAGAACTTGCATCAGCAAGCCAAGGAGAAAATCAATGATTTCGTGCGAGGTCACTTCTATGGCCACAACGACTTTGACCCTGAAAACACTCTCTACTTCTTCACCGCTGGTCGGTATGAATACCGTAATAAAGGTGTGGACATGTTCATCGAATCGTTGGCACGCCTGAACCACAAAATGAAGAGTGAGGGATCCACCATGACCGTGGTTGCTTTCATCATCCTGCCCGCACAGACGCAGTCTCTCACTGTGGAGGCGCTCAAGGGACAAGCAGTCATAAAGTCGCTGCACGACACCATCAAGACGATTGAAGGGAACGTGGGCAAGAAGCTGTTTGAGCGCTCGCTCACCTGGACAGATGGCCAGGACATGCCTGACGACAAAGATCTGCTGTCTCCCTCGGACAAGATCATGCTGCGGCGTCGTCTTTTTGCCATGAAGCGCAACAACCTTCCTCCGATCGTGACGCACAACATGGTCAACGATGCCGAGGACCCTGTGCTGAACCAGCTCCGCCGCTGCCAGCTGTTCAACCACCCCTCGGACCGCGTCAAGGTTGTGTTCCACCCCGAGTTTTTGAACTCAGCAAACCCCGTGCTCCCCATGGACTACGACGATTTCGTCCGTGGCACGCACTTGGGCGTTTTCTCGTCGTACTACGAGCCGTGGGGCTACACCCCGGCAGAGTGCACCGTCATGGGTGTGCCCAGCATCACGACCAATTTGTCCGGTTTCGGTTGCTACATGGAGGAGCTGATCGAGAACGCGTCCGACTATGGTATCTATATTGTGGATCGCCGGATGAAGGGCGTCGATGATTCGGTCAACCAGCTTGTCGACTACATGTTTGATTTCACCAAGAAGAGCAAGCGCCAGCGCATCAACCAGAGGAACAGGACGGAGCGTCTCAGCGATTTGCTCGACTGGAAGCGGATGGGTATGGAATACGTCAAGGCCCGCCAGCTCGCTCTGCGCCGTGCATATCCTGCGGCCTACGAGGAGGACGAGGAACCGGATTTCTTCAACTCGCACGAAGTCAAGATTTCGCGCCCGCTATCGGAGCCAGGCTCGCCTCGCGATCGATCTGGTATGATGACGCCCGGTGACTTCGCGTCGCTGCAAGAAGGTCGCGAAGGGCTCAGCACCGAGGACTACATAGCGTGGAAACTGCCGTAAGTACCTGCACACGTCGTTGTGATGGAGCCCTGGCTTGGACGCAGCTAACCATGTGACAGTGAGGAAGAGGATCCTGATGACTACCCGTTCCCGCTTACCCTGAAGACCAAGAAGCCTACGGGCACCGGCGCCATTTCACCCGCGCTCAACGGTAACGACGGCGCCTCGGATCGACGAATGTCTGCGGGCGGCATGGCCGGAATACCGGGACCCCAAACATCAAGGTAGCGAGGATATCTCTAGACTGGCGGATGATAGAATGCGAAGGGTGGAGGGGACAAATTGTATGGAATATGGTTATTTCTCAAAGGTTTTACGTGTGTATTTTTGTGGGTGCATTGGGAGACTTCGCATCGAGACGATGCCTTTCCGCTGTTCATATTTCCGTACCTGAAATGCGATGCGATGCCATGTAATGCGATGCAAGCCATCGTGCCTGTGAACGATGGTGTGGTAATGTTACGTCAGTTGAGAGTTTGGCGGTGGCCGGAGACAAGCGGCTAGCCATGGGGGAGTGGGGTGAGCGGTGCGGTCCCGCGGGCGAACCGCGGTGCACGTGTTCGGCAGCCAAGATTGTGTATACATAGAGTACAGAAGAGGAACAAAGAGCACACGGGGCAAACGGTGAAAGCAAATGCTTTGTCCCTATTGTGCCAATGGGCGTCTCGTGTCTCGACTCCTTGGGCGGCGATCGTGGTACGGCTTGGCGTCATCATGGCGACTTTCATTTGCTTTCCCTGTCGACCGCCCACACCCTAACGACCGCCCTGTCCATGCCCTTTGCGCGCTGCGCCATACCCGCTAACACCCAACCCTCGACGCTGGACCGCCGCACCCAAACTCGTACGCCCCGACCTCGCCGCCCCGCCGACAATGCTCATTTCGATTCGCGTGTCTCTGCGTACCGACCCTTCGGTCCTTTTATACCTCTAACAGAGTCTGCTGCGAATCGAGTCCCCGGCAGCGAGCGAGCGAGCGAACCAAACCAACAGCGCTCGCAGGAAGACAGCCAGGAATTCGATCCTCGGGTCCTTGTGACTGTTTGCCTTGTACCACGACTGGTCCGATAAGGAGACCCAAACACCATGTTTGGTCCGTGGCTCGCCGTCTTTGGATGGCTGCGGCAGCGCGTGCCAAAGGGATGGGCGGCGTTCAGGCCGCGCTTGAACTTCATTACTCTTCATTGTAGGTGATTGGATTGCTGGGGTAGGGCAAGGACTGACGGTCGTAGACATGTACATTATTTCTATGACCCTCATTGGCTCGATCATCATATACCCGGCGAGGAACATGCCGTATATCGATGCGCTTTTCTTTGCGAGCGGTGGAGCCACGCAGAGTGGACTGAATACGTAGGTTGGATCGAGATCATTCGTGGACAGAGTTGACGGTGGAACAGCATGGATTTGAACAAATTACAACTTTATCAGCAGGTGGGATTATCATGGGCATCATCTTTTGAACATCACTAATCGGATTCTCCCAGATCGTACTGATGCTGCTGGCCTCCGTGTGCAACCCCATCTTCATCAACACCTTTGTCGTTTTCATCCGCCTATATTGGTTCGAGAGACGGTTCCAGAACGTGGTGCTCGAAGCGCGTAGTATGCGCCGATCACGAACACGGTCCATAGGCAAGAGCGAAAGCAAGCCCAACTTTGAGCGAGATATTAGCCGGGAAGAGAATGGCGTGGGTGATCGGGAGATCATGGTCCTGAGGGGAGCCAACGGGCACGCCAAAGGGAAGAAGATTGACGACGAGGAAGCGTTTCAGGAAGGAGACCTCGTGATAGAAGATACGGACGACGAGAGCGGGAACGGCTCCAGCTCACGGGAAGAGAGCGGTACCGTTTTGGAGGAAGATATCTCGCCGACCACAACCAAGCCCGATGTGCCGTTCCATCGAAATATCACGTTCGCGGACGAAGTTGCGTCTCCTGCCGACGACCGTCTTCCCCAGAAGAACAAGGAGCAAAGCATTGCCTTCGTGCAGAACCAACGCAATCCAAAGGACCAAGCTACCTTCCGTATCCCAGGCCCGCGAGACTACGACCGAGGTCTCGTCCCGGAACGCATCGAGGAAGGCACAGACCTTAAGAGCGTCGTCACCAACAACTCAAACGAGGGGGAAACCCTGCAGAAGAAACGCTCGCGTTCGGTCTCCAGAAGCAGACCGCCCCAGGAACTCAACAGCGATGACCACCCTCTCAAAAGCCACATCACCATTGACGTCCCGGATGTGCGCCGCCGCCCTACCACCGGAGCCTCGGTGTACAACCGCACGCGGCGACGCTCCGATGTCTCCGAGAACGAACCGCCGTCGGGCTTTTCGGGTCCCAATCGGTCGCGATCGAGGACGTTGGGGAGCTTTTTGTCCCGTGAAAGGGAGGAGGAGGACCCCATGCCGTATCTGAGTTGGACGCCGACGGTGGGCAGGAACTCTGCGTTTGTCGATCTGACGGAGGAGCAGAGGGAGGAGCTGGGCGGTATCGAGTATCGGGCGCTGAAGCTGCTGGCTGTGGTGCTGGTGTCGTACTTTGTTGGGTTCCACTTGCTGGGCATGATATGCTTGCTTCCCTGGGTGGTGAACGATGCGAAGTACTCGGGGAAACTTCAGGAAGTGGGTGTGAGCCCGGTGTGGTGGTAGGTTTTTCCATGTGTCGTTGTCATATTGCGTAGCTAACACGTTCAGGGGCTTCTTCACGCCGGCTTCCATGTTCAACGATTTAGGTTTTACGCTCAATCCCGATTCTATGATCATGTTCCAGTTGGCTGTTCTCCCTCTTCTCCTGGGAACTTTCCTGATCATCATCGGAAACACCGGTTTCCCTTGCATGCTTAGATTCGTTATCTGGCTTGCGTCGAAATGCGTACCGTACCGGAGCGGCGTGTGGGAGGAGTTCAAGTTTCTCCTTGACCACCCGCGTCGCTGCTTTACGCTCTTGTTTCCCAGCGGTGCCAACTGGTGGCTTTTCTGGGTGCTTGTTCTCCTGAACGGCATCGACTTGATATTCTTTATCATCCTAGATGTGATTCACTCTCGCCAATATACATTCAAGACCGCCACTAACCAGCAACAGCTCAACGCTCCCGCCGTCGAAGGCCTCCCCGGGGGCTTCCGATTCCTCGACGGCCTCTTCCAAGCCGCGTCCACCCGCACCGCCGGCTTCGCCGTCGTCAACCTCGCCGACCTCCACCCCGCCATCCAAGTCTCGTACCTCATCATGATGTACATCTCCGTGTTCCCCATCGCCATCTCCATGCGTAAGACGAACGTCTACGAAGAGAAGTCTCTAGGCATCTACTCCAACGACGAGGACGAGGGCACCGAGAATAGCTACTTCGGCACCCACGTACGCAGACAGCTGTCCTTCGATCTGTGGTACGTCTTCCTGGGGTTCTTCATCATCGCGATCGTGGAAGGCTCCCGCCTGCAGAATGTAAGTCGGCTCATTTCGAAAACGTCCGGGTTGTCGGGGATGGAGAAGGTAAAGGTTCTTGAGGCGGTAGATGTATGCATGTCCCCTGTACTGCATTATCGCTATACCATCAACTTTACGCGTGCCCTTTCCCTTTCTTTTCTTTTTCCAATCCACCCCCTTCCTTCCTCCCCCTTCAAAAATCTTACTAACCCCTCGTCAACAGACCAACGAATACGCCTTCACTCTTTTCTCCGTCCTCTTCGAAATCATCTCCGCCTACGGCACCGTCGGCCTCTCCCTCGGCTACCCCGGCGTCAACACCTCCTTCTCAGGCCAATTCAAGCCCCTCTCCAAACTCATCATCATCGCCATGCAGATCCGAGGCCGCCACCGCGGGCTCCCCTACGCACTCGATCGCGCTATCCTCCTCCCGTCGGAATCCCTCCATAAGAAGGAGGACGAGGATGCGATGAGGAGGGCTAGAAGGGGTAGTGGTGTTAGCGAGATGGGGGGGTTGCAGAGGACGGGGACGGGGTTGAGTGGGAGGAGTGGCGGGAGTGAGAGGGGGAGGGTGAGGAGGGGGGATGTGGGGAGGTTCTTTGCGGGGGCGTTGAATGCGGGGCCGAGTATTGGGAGGGAGAGGGAGAGGGAGAAGAGGGCGTGAGGGGGGGAGGGTTTTTTGGATTTGATAGTGAGGGTTAGCGGGTGTTTGGCGTTTTGTGAGGATGGGGTTATGGTATAGATGGGGTGTGGGTAGGCTGCTTGCTTGCGTGCCTTGTTACTGAGATAGATAGTGCTATGCTATGCTGGTATGCTGCGACAATGTGCTGCTCTTAAGAACACTCGCTCACAGATATTGAGTGTCCTCTACTTCCCTTGTCTTCGCAATACCAAGATCGATCAAGTGACCAACTACCTAGGTTCCTACGCAAAGGAATAAGTAAACGTTCACATCGAGCAGTCGAGTATCTTTCATCCACACAAGATACATACACCAAGTCCATACATATACAAACCCTCAATAAACCTGCGTCCTCTGTTAGATATGTATATATATACATTTATATACATGTGTACTATAGATGTTGATTTACCACCTGGACTCCAAAACTCCAGTCTACAAGGTACTCCAAATTTAACACGCAACATCCCCACAACACACCTCTACTGATATACACATAGAATCCAACATCCATGTTTAAACGCACCTGCCAGCACCCATGGAAAGATAAATGGACAAGCACATTCAACATGCGACTTGGTTGTAATCATAGTCAAGGAGCGGAGAGCGGAGAGCGGAGAGCGGAGAGCGGAGAGCGGAGAGCGGAGAGCGGAAGCGTGTACATCCAGATGCTGTAGACTGATATCCAGATTTCTCTGCAGCCCTCGATTACCTCGCGGTCCGTTCTATCCAGTGGTCATCTACCCTGTGCAATGGACGGGGTTTACGGGTGCTGTGTAGTGATGACTAGGTCCCAAACTGCAGATATGTATAGGAGGTCTAGACGCGGGAGGCAGTCTTGCGGGATAAGGCGATGAGGGATATGGGGTAAGCAGGTTGGTGTGGATGGGAAATGGAAAGAGATATTGGGGAAACGGGGTGGCGGGAATGTATATGGCTTTTTGATGTGAGGGGTGTTGGGTGCTGGTGTGGGTGTTTTGTTTTGGTCATCGTGTGGGAAGGGGAAGTTTGTTGTGGGTTGGATATTGGTGGGAGGAGGATGGTGGTTAGTGGCTGGGTGGTGAGGGCGTGGTGTCGATGGGAATAGCGAAAGGGCACGGCACCTAATTGAGACGATCAATCCGGTAACCTTGTCGAAGTGTGATTCTTCATCCAGCACGATACATCCCATCACAATCCAACCAACCACGCACGCACACACGCACACACGCAAAACCCTACCCCAACACCGATCTCACCCCCTCCTCTTACCTCCCCCCTACGGCGCCACAGTAACGTTCTTCTGTGGCCAATTAATCCCCTTATCCTTCGCCCCCGTGTTCCCCAAACCCGCACACTGATACAGCCCCACGGGATTATTCGCCGTCGCCCGCATGTACTGCAGATCGAGGCACTCGGCTGGACTGGATCCCGTGACGCCGATCCGGCCGTCGGCCATCACGGTCCAGTTTTGCCCCGGGGCGGTGTCCGAACAGGTGTTTACGTAGACGGTGGCCATGTCTTTCCATGCGGCTGGAGGGGTTAGTTGTGTGGATGGAGGGAAGAAGTAAACGCACTCTTTGGACCAGCGTCTAGACACAGCGTAGGGGGATCGACGTTCGCGAGGTAGATTTTAGACGTGTTGGACGTGAGGAGCCAGTGTTGGTCCCCTTTGTTGTTTACTTTGTTGCTGTGTACAGGGAAATTATCAGCATAACAGAACGCCATGTAAACATGTACTTATGATTGATAAAGAGAAGAACCGTATGAGAATGGGAAACCCACACCACGACCGTGCTCCCAGTCGTCACGCCCTTGGCTTGCACCACGAAACTGGTGTCGACGAGAGATTGGAGGTACACTTTGTTGTAGTTCTCAGGGACGACGACAGCAGCGAGCGTGGTGGCGCTGAGAAATAGCGCGACGATGGATGGAGCGAGCATTTTGGTGGATCGTTTCGCGTGGGAGGAATCGAGGAAGGACGTTCAAATTGGCACGTGTGGGAGCGAGAGTTCACGTAGGATGATACCGACTATATAAAAGCCCAGCAGCGGGACGACTGACTTCGACCTCCAGCATCCAGCTAATTACAAACTCGGCCTCATATATGACGCTCATACCCTTACGCCATGCGAAATACCGCCTATCCCCATCCATCAACACTTGATTCGTCCGTTACAGATTACCTGATATATCAACTCCCATCAACAGCTGATCCCACGCGAGCCGGGCGTTGTGTGAGACGTGAAAATATGTTTATTCCTAGCCAGGACCTGGTGTGGAGTTGGTGCAATTTAATCTGCGGGTTCCGGTTAGATGGGTAAAGTGCAGGCGGCGAGAGGGTGGAGCAAGCGCAACGGGGCGCCCACGTGGGTTCCCCACGTGGGTTCCCCACATTGCGGTGATTGAATTATGGGGCGAGAGGTGCGGCAGTTGGAGGGTGTGATGGTGTACAGCTGGTTAGGTGAGGCTCCAAACTTTGCCACCTTTTTTCGGAACAATTCTACTCTTGGCTGACTTTTGAGACCCAGAACAAACAGACAAACGAGGTTAGAAAGAGTCAAGAACGGGTAGTGATGTGAGTATCGATTCTACCGAGAAGAGTAAATAGCCCGTATCCAAACACCAGAGTGGTTGTCCCTTGTAATGCGTTACCCCACACACCTATGTCCGACCCAAATCCTGATATACATCCAAATGCGCCTACTTTAATCTCGTATTCTTCATGAGCATCAGTTCGACCAGAACCAGCCAGACTTCTTGCTCTCATTTGAATTGCTCGGCCGTTCTTGCGCCTCGTGCTGGTTCCAAGCCTCCAGTAGCTTCGAAGGGCTATTGCTATGCTGCGTGAGATCGTTCTGTCCCCGATGGGTTTGCACCGTCTCCGAACTCTCTTCACGGCCGTCAGCAAAGCGCTTCTTCAACATCACTTTGGTAGTCACTGTTCCATCGGGTCCAACCGTGCGCTCAGTGGTAGTGAGTGTCGAGAGCACAGAGTTGCTTTCTTCTGTACGGCCAAACTCTGCTTGCGACGGTGCAGGGTGCAAGAAACGTTCGTAGGCCTCCAGTTCAGTCTCAGGCATGTCGCTGGACCAACCGCCTTGCTTCGACTTTGGTGACGGGGGCTCATCGTGCTGATCCTCGTGATCATGGCCGTACTCATAGCTCGGCTCTTCGGATGTCTCCTCGCCCTCCCACGCGACTGCATTGGCGCATCTTCTTGGTTGTGTGTAGCCACTAGAAGAGGAATGTTGATTGTCCCAGAAGCGACTGGCCCATTTGCTGAGTGGCAGGTGATCGGACTGTCCCAGCTTCTCGGCGGACATCAAGGGCAAGCCTTTTTGAACGCGCAGAAGATCCTCATAAGCGTCTCTGGGCACAATACCATCCGCGCGTTCTATGTCATCGGCGATCTCACGGAAGCGTTGTCCGGCAGACTCGGAGTGCTGTTCATGATGCTGAGCCCATCTATCTCTCTCCTGAAGCCAAAATTTGGGGAAGATGCTCTCCTCGGCACGGTTGCGGGCCATAGATTCGTCGTCACGGGCCAGGTCGTTGAACATAGGAACGAGTATGTCCTTCATGATATCCATCAGATGTTCGCCCTCTGTACTAAACGATCGAGGAGTGGGCTCTGGCCCGGTTGTGTTGCCGTAGTCCTCTGATTGTTTGGATGCGAAGTTGGCTTCTTCGTGGCGACGACGCCATCGACGGCACCGCTCGTGCCTGTTTGCCTGATATTCTTCTGCGTCAAAGGGCCTTGGGAACCCCCAGTCCCACGACCAACCCCACTCCTGGCCCTTCGCATTCGCCACCTTCTCTACCAGCCTATTTGTACTGTTGCTTTCACTGTAGCCACCTGAGTTGGAGGCACCCTGTTCCGAGACTGTAGAAGCGCCGGTGCCAGCGTCCACGATGCGCTTGCGAAGCTGGTCAGCCGAGTGATTGAGCATAAGCAAGTCCCCCCCCTTGCTCAGCACCCCATCCACATCCCCTGCGCGATACATGTCACGGCATTCGCCCAGCAGTTTGTTGATCTTCTGTTCCTGCTCGCGAAGCTCCTCGCATTCTGTGCGGTCGGCACGGCCGAAGAGGCACTGCTCGTGAGCCGTGTGGACGTTTTGGAAGTTGGCGATGGTCGCGGGCAGCGTCAAGACGGTGTTGAGGAGGCTCGACACATGCGAGTCCGCGAAGCGGCGGAATTGGATGAAGGGGTTGGTCTCGTCGTTGCGGTCGTCGTCCCGGTTGCGATCGCGACCGCGGCGCGGATCGTTGCCATCGTCGTTGGGAGCCATGATGGCAGCTTGATGTGTGGTGAATGAGTGGTGAATGTCAGACGCGGGCGCGAGGGCGATAGTCGCTGCATGGGGGCGGCGGGGGTGGAGCTATGACCCGAGTGAATGGATCGGCGGTCGGCGTTTCATCACGCGCCGCTCCGACCATGAACCTCACTCACAACCAACCGGTTCGTGCCCCCGACTTCGACAGAAGTTGAAGCAGTACTGCAAGAACAGTTGCAGGAAGTAGAAAAAGATTGGCCATGGATGGCAATTCGGTGATCTTCTAAGAAAGAAAAGGCAAGCCAGACCAGCCCCAGACTCCATCGTGTGGACATGGGCTGGACATGACCGAAGTGTCGGCTGACTTGACGCTAGTCCATAAATGGTAACCCTAACCCAAACCCTACACCTACACCTACCCCTTCGTAACCCTACTTAACCCTAACATAACCCTAACTTTTAAAATTCGATAAATAAATTCTATAGAAATACTTTGGCCTTAGAGAGGTTTGAAACAACCAGATGCATGCAGGACTCTTAGAATTCTTGTAGTGGGATGAAGCAGATAGTTAGCCACTCAGCTGGAAATACTTGCGAGGCTGGTTCTATGATATTCAAGGAAAGGCGTCGTGATCCCTTGGGTTGAGATACGAACGCCTATCGCGAGGTTTCATCATTACCAAATGTATTTGTTAGCATTTATCCTGCTCAAGCTACATGAGAAGAATTACATTTCATGTTGCAACTTAACTACACTGAACATCGGCGCGGCTTGCGCTCTGAAGTCGATCGGGATAAGCCTTGGTAGGGCGTGGTAAGCTCTATACTATCTTCAACCTTGCTCCTCTCTAGTTTATCCCTCAGCTTCCTAACTTGGTCCTCATGGTGTTCGATTTCTGCACGTATCTCGCGCGGCGATGCTAAAAGACCTCCCAGCAAGTGGTACACCGTGGAAGCAAACAGCACGACACCGACAGACACCAACGGAGCCCACTGCCCAACCTGGTTGATTGACTCATTCGCCGAACCGTCGTTCCTGATGTACCATTCTATCCAGCAGATGAAAGCCACTACGATACACGGTGACAGCAAGAACACCGAGACCAGTACGATGAGAGCGAGTACATCGATCAGCAGCCGAAAGACGGGAACCAAATCCTGGACACCGGGCCGCTCTTCTCTTCTTCGTACTCTGCGATCGATATGCAGCGGTAGTCGGCATAGACCTATAATCGTATGGTAGCTTTGTCCCGCGTCCGCTGCTAGTTGCCGCCACACAAGCCCCCTCTTCTTCCACAAGTGATGCGGCTCATGAATAGTAGACCTCAGCTCGACACTGCCTAACCGGAGCACTGATACCAGGTATAGAAATATCTGCGCCGCAGCGAACGTCCCCAACGCAATATATATCAGCGGCGCAAAACCATCCCCATCACTCCTCCCCGGCTGATGCAACTTCGCAAACTTCGTCTCCCTCGTCGACACCACTGCCATCAACGACTTCCGCTGCCGAATAACCTGCGACGTGTTGAAGCAGGGGTAAAAACAATTATCGCTCAACTCCTGCCAAACCGACCCTTCGTTACCAAAGATGTTGTAAATAGAAGCGTTCCACGACCCCTTCCAATACTTAGGGTCCCACCCGTCGTTGGCCTGGGAATCCGGATCCATGGCGCCAGCGTAGCAGAAGCGATATTGGGGGGCGGCTAGGCTGGCTGTGGGCCAGGCTATCAGAGAGCTGATGGAGGCTGCGAGCATGATCATGTTCCAGACGAGGAGCATGTAGCGGATGATGAGGCTGCCGCGCATGGTGCGGGACCATATTTGGAGGGGGAGGCCAACAAGACAGGATGTTACCACGATGGCGGTGATGGGGTCGATGTCTAGTTCCACGGCGTCCGGTTGGATGGTTACGGTCGTGGTGTTGGTGACTACTGCTTTGACGGGGTTGATTCCAGTAGTCCAGTTAATGCCCGTGGGGATGAAGGGTATGGAGACGTCCTGGGGGGTCTGGAGGGTAGATGGGCGGGCTATGATGATGAAGGCGTTTATGGCTGCGCAGGCGGCGTATGTTACCACTGCACCAAGGAAGACGTGAGATAGCCATTTTATTCTGAGAGTAGCGAAGGTCAGGGCCACCAGGGCGTAGAAGAGATAGCGGGAAGCGGGAGCGTAGATGTCGCTGATGGGATAAGCGCACATCACATTTTGTGCGACCAGGGTGAAGACATAGGGACCTGACGCGTTACCGTCGAACGAGAGGGTTTCGAGCGGTCCGGGAGTTGTCGTTGCGGTCGCCATATTGCCTTGCCCGCGCGGTTCACCACAGACTAACTTCAAATGTTGTGCAAACTTCCCGCGCGGGTACTAAGGTTGACACAACAAAATCGGTGCTAGACGTCAAAAGCTGAAAATAAACCGTCCTTTCTCGGACCTTCCTCCGGATGCCAATTTCTGGGTTCTCCCCTATAACCTAGCGCATTGCTATTTTCTAAGCAGTCTAATGACACTACTCGGTCGCTATCCGGGACTACGGCAGCGCCGTACTTTCGGCACCAAGTCTAGCCTGGGGAGCGCCCTTTTCACGGCGCGAACACTACCGGTAGCCCCACTGTCGGAGACTTTTATGTCGGTAGGGCCGCGCAAGGTTGGGTCTTTGATGGTCTCCTAATGGGGAATTTGGATCGGACCGATTTGCAATCGTCATGGTTCTGTTCAATTTGGACTTTCAGCTGTCCTATGTCTATCCTGGGAACAGAATCTACGAAATGGCCTGCAGCATCTCTTTCTCGTAGAAAAGGCCAGTATGCTGTCGGTTTCACGACTGTATCATCTCCGCCACGTAGGCCTTCAAGAAAGCTTCGTGTACTTGGTATCACTTTGAACAGTTAACGTCACAAATTTGTTGTTGAAACCATTCGTCTTGTTGTTTCAATTACGTTGCATACACGCACGAGGCATCGTTTGGTCACTTGCGCGCTACGTATGGCGGGCCAAGCAAACGAACTTTGGTATGGGTGTTCATATATTGAGCCTTCAGAATAATCTAAAATATGTAGAGAAAGATTTAATTCAGTGTCATCGTCGTTGTCATCAAATATAGATAGATGTGAGGGTTTAGCTGCTACGTCTTGAGTTGTTTTTGAGTGTGGTATGGCGAAACTGACAATGAAAACGAGTACGATAGAAATTACAGAACAATTACCCCTCCACGTGGGAATATCATTGCCATGCCCTGCTATCTGGGATATGATATTGCAATAGTGACATGATAGTTTGTAGCTCAGACTGCAGATGATCCAAACCGGAATTCGTTTGTCCGCTGTTACGCATACAAACCGAATGCCATAAGTCTTATCTTCCAGCTGTGGGTCTTGATTGACGTGTGAGATCTGTCTGTTTATAGAGTGAGCTCTAAATAAATCAATGATATCGTTCTACGTGTATTGAGCTGATGAAATGTCCTGGAAAAACAATCCGCCAACAGATTTCGTGCTGGCCACAAGTAGAGTCCGGTACCCGACTGTGCACGTAGAACATTCCGTTTACAGATGGCCGCGGCGCCGTTATCGCAGCTCACTCAATTTTAACCCAACGGTACATTCAATATCCTTATACCGTATTTGTAACTATGTATGTAAAGTTTAGACAACTAGTCTTACATTCCTGGGAAGAATTATCATGATGCAATTACAGTAACTCAAGCGCTATCGAATATTCGCAGTTACATGATGAGACATCTGAATTCAGGATCGCGTCTGATCCTTTGATGGCAAACGGACTCATACGACTATATTTTACTGGAATTATAGGGCAATTCTGGCCACGACAATGAGTCAGGCGCCACGATAGGCCAGTTCACATACAGCATGTTGATTACGTGATTGCCAAACGGCGGTTCGCAGTAAGGATAAGAAGGACGCTTTTTCCGGAGTTGACCTATTCATACCTGTATCAAACCTTTGAACTTATTTCACTAGAAACAACAACACTCAAGCCCTCAACATGCCCCTCGATCTCTCCATTATTCCCTACACTATCGATCTGGGCATTGCGATCCTCAACGCCCTTATCCGCTTCATGAATTGGGACGGTCTCAAGCTCCCCACTTTCTATCTTGCACTCTATCGAAGAATTCGAAACTGGTTCATAGGCTTTTTACGCAACAACATGGGCCACCTCGGTAAGAATATCAACTATCTACAATGAGCACGCGTACTGCAATACAGTAGCTAACATTGATGATTTGTAGCCCAGAGTCGACGTGGACAGCTTCCCGGATGGGTTCGGGATGATTTAGCTCGCCTGGTCAGGGGAGTTAGGGACACTGCGCCGAATGCAGATCGAGAGGTTTACCGCTTTGATCGTAGGGGGATGACTACATCGAGTATTATCGGAATGATTCTGATTCTGATTCTGATGATTACGATAATTACGATGACTATCGATATCGCCGCTACTAACTTGGCGATGGGAGACAAGAGTCTCCAAGCCATACTACTGTAAGGCGATATCCAACTTGCAGCAACGATGATGGCGAAACATATTACCGTAACATATTTCCGTCGTTGAGAGAAGAAAAAGAGGGGTAGAACTTTCAGGATTTCATGCAAGACACCATAAGCTAGTAATCAATAAGTCTCATCCTAAATAATCGGTCCCTTGTTTATGTTGTATATGGGCGAGTAGTGAATGTAAGTGATGCCGAAGCTTTACCTCAACGGTCTTTCTCGCGTCGATTCCAGAGTTTCTGGATGCAAAGAGCATTAGTCCCTCCCTGAAGAATTTTCAACAGCGTTCAGATTAGTCTGAATTAAAAAAACAGGTCTTGAAATTAAGATACAGCATCTAAGCTTCTGATCTCGTTCCAGAACGTTATATCTCCCCAAAGGCCAAATTCCGCCGGTCTCTCCAGGCGGTACTTGGATTAAAGCGCCAGGCGCCTTTATATTTCCTACCAAAGATATGATGGATGACATAAGGCACAAAAAATGGAACAGAAGGGAAATCATGCATTCCACCTTCAAAACTTCTGTCCGCGGTCCCAAACACAAGTGGGGCGATGCGATACTGTGCCCATCTTTGTCAGTTGAGGTTCTAGTCAAACACGTAAGTTCAACTCACATTATCGGTATCCATCAGTGACTTCTCAAAGCGCTTATAAGCTTTCCGAATCTCCTCGCTATCGTACTTGTTAAGTTCTTGCAATGTCTCAATTTCTTCTTTCAGATGTCGATGCAGCGGTTCTGCGAAAGAATCAATGAGACTCTTCAGTTTTGTCGCATCGTAATCACTAGGAATATACGTCCGGGTATATGTATCAAAGGCTTCGAATCCCGGTGTAAAGGCTCGGTGCTGTTCCATGTTACGCTCCATGATTCCTTCGACCCCGGTGATTTTCTCGATACTAGGAAAGAAGATTGTCTCTTCGGCATCGTGATGATGGTGCATAGATTCGCTCCAACATTGGCAATATGTGAAAAAGTCTCGGATTGTTTCTGGCTCGTCGCGGGGTATATTTGCTGCTTGAAGGTAAATGCTGTTTAGGCCGCGAATAATCCCATTGTGGGCTAGTGACATTTGTGTTGCGACATAATATGCTGCATGTGAAGACTGGCCAAGAGTCAGGCTCTAGGGCTGTGGAAATGTCGCAGGATATGCAGTTACTCACGTCTTTAGAAAACGGAAGAGTCGAGATGAGCGACAGTGGTGTATCAGCCCACTTAGAAGACATGATTCTGGTCTAAAGTTTCACTACCAGGAACAGTGATGCCACTTTCTATATAAACAGCTAGATCGAGCATGTTTATCGTGAACGCTTAGAATTCGGTTCTCGCTGCTTTGTGAATTCTTGACGAAACCTAAAGAGAAGGGACAACTTTACGCCTTGTCAGCCTGCATCTACACGCCTTTCCTGGTCCGGGAAAGCCTATGAGGTCAGCTAACCCTCATAGGGAAGTCCATTCGATCAAGGATTAGGCGAATTGTTGTGGATTACACCGACTCCGTCCCGGGGTTCTTTGATTCGTGCATTGTCATACATCTGTGCTGACAAACAAATGCGTCACGGGTCTTTTGGCTTTATCATTGTATCGGCTAAGGAGCCCGGAGAATCGGACCCGACACCATCTCCATGCAGCGCAGTGTACAGTGGCCCCCATTCAGGGATCGCACTAGTGAGCTCGCCTAGGTGCGGGCCAACAAAGTGCCCGATACAGGTTCCAGCGTGAGAGATAGGCCGACGCCATAAGAGTATATCTACGTGCTCTTGAACTATGAAGATATTCCATTATATCACTTCGATTCAAACATTTTTCTTTAGACAGCTTTCATCGAACTGTTCTCGCCGTTCTATCTTACCCAAAGTTCATATCCTCTTACCACAACCATGAAGGTCCTTCTTATCGGTGCCACTGGGAACGTGGGCCTGAGACTGGTTCCAGCACTCCTTACACATGGTCACAATGTTTCCGTCTACGTTCGATCAGCGAAAAAGCTCCAATCTCTTCTCCCTCAGACAACATACCAACAACTGTCCATCGTTGAGGGCAATGCCACGGAGTCGACAGCCATCAAGGAAGCCATTCTGAACAGTCAGTGTGAAGCTGTTGTAAACTCTGCAGGCATTGCAGCAGCGGCTCCTTGGGGAAAGAGTAATCTACCTGAGATATTCAGTGCCATCTTAGAGGCTGTGCGGGAAGCAGGGACAGAGCTGAAGAAGCCTTTAAGAGTGTGGTTCTTGGGCGGAATGGGAGTGCTTCAGTATCCTGGAGCGAAGTCTATCATTTCGGATCAGTGAGTACAACGCAGAATTTACCTAGCCATCGGCTAATAATCTACAGTATACCCATCTTCCTCGCGCACCGTCAAAACATGAAGCTCCTCCAAGCACTTCCAGCAAACACAGTCGATTGGTCAATGATTTGCCCTAGCACCATGACTCCTGAATCCACGGATTTCAGTGTACCAACTAAGAGTTCACATGCGAAATTGACAGCAAGTGCTGGGACGCCGCCATTGTGGCAAGATTCCTGGCTTCGCCATATCCCATTCATTGGGAAGTCTCTCGTCACCGCAATGAATTCTAGCCGCTATGAGACCACACTCGAGCAGAATGCAGATTTTATTGCTAGCGATCTGGAGACACGAGATAGTCAATGGATTGGGACGGCGGTGGGAATCATTGACGCGTCGAAATGAGGGACAAATCTCAATTACTTATATCCGCATACGTAGCATTTGATTGTAATTTCTATACTAGATCAGGAGTATCAAAACTGTGTATTCTATCTATTGGTCTTCTTTCTTCCGCCCGAATAAGCTTAATACGGATTTTCTTTTCCTCTGCCAATTTCGTTAGTTACATCCGACTGTGAACAATCTTTACTAGGTGTACTTACTAATATATCCTTCAATGAGTCCGTTGCTGTTTGTGGTTGCCCTGCCCTACGATCTTCAGGCGACAGAAGCCCTTCATTTCTACCACTATCCTGTTTCGGTCTCACGTCTGTATCATCTTTATTCACATTTTCCCCAAAACTTTGCTGTATGTCAGCCTTCAAGTCTGCAAAACGTTGGTCTAGCTCCTTCTCGAAATCAACGCCCCTCTCCTTCAGCCTGTCTACCATCTTCTGGAACAGCTCTTGCATGATCAAATTCATGTCTTCTTGTAGCTTTTTCATAGCCTCATTAATCGAACTGTTTATCGTTTCCTTGATGGTATGTAGCATTTTCTCGGGCATAACAAATGGATAAGTATCTGATCCCGTGTTCGTCTTGGCTGACCCTAACTCAGCATACAGTGAACTAGTAGGTTGACTGGTATGATCAAATCTTCTAGGATTGATAAAATCTTCATTGAATCTAGCACCTGTATGAATAACACTTCCATCTTCGCCCATACTAGGCACATAGAACTCCGGACCGGGCAAGGGACCACGAGATGTCTGAGATCGTGCTGGCGGTGAAGCTCGTTGCCTTTCAATCATACGCTCAGTATGAGTTGAGCTAGAGCTACTAGTTGAGACTGTTGGCGGAGGAGGTTCATTGGTCATGGTGTCTAGATGTTCTCCTTGAGTCTTGGGGTGTCTAGGTGTTAAGTTATGTCTCTCACGAGGCGCGTCAAGATCTCTTAAAAAGACCTCCGTTGTTTGAAGATCAAACAGGCCTGCACACAAGAAGGATTCCATCGTTGACAAAGGCAAACGGGAATGCAATCACTGAGAGGGAGAACTCTTAGCTGATTGTGGGGTGGTGTTACTACAAGGAGCCTCTTGTGGATCGGACTTTGATAGCATTACCAATGCAGGCTTGAGTTTATGTTGGTCTCAAAATATAGGAAGTATCTCCCTGTGAATGGAACATTATCATATAATTGTCTGCCATTCGCTTCCAGGTCCAAAACCATATATTGACTGCTCAGTGAACTTTTGATCACAACAATGCCCTTCGCAACCACTCCAGTGTCATTTAAGCTTCGATAATAGTTTAGATACTCTTATGCCTCAATCAACATCTCGTCCCTTCCCAATCGTCTCCTTCCACGCCCTCATCCCCGCTCTCTTCATCCGACCCGCCTGCACCCAATACGCCCACCAGAACAGCCCCACAATCAACGGCATATTAACAGCCCAATACACCCAAAACAGCCTCCTGCCCGGAAGAAAATCTCCGCCCATACTAAGCACGCTCGCAGTGAAGCTGAGCGGCACAAACACCAACCCCACAGACGAAAGGCGAATAGTAAGATCAGCCTTGATAACCGAGTGCTGTGCCTCAAGGAGAGAAAACGCACCCATCACAACTGGAAGAAGAGACTGTATACGTTCCTGTGATAGCCGCAGGGATGAAAGTACAGGGTAGAGATCCGTAAGGGCGAGCGACGCAGCGGTCGGCGTGCCTATACCTCTTGCCATCTTCACGCTAACATCATCGTGATTACGGAAATCTTTCGTGCTCCCCGAACAAAGCGACGACGCATCCCCACTAACCCCAGCCGTAGAAGGCAAATTCAAATTCTCAATATTCCACCTCATCTGCTCGAGATAGAAAAACGCTCTCCTCCTCCAACCATTCACATCGGAGAGGAGAACCCGCAACGCACCCACCTCGGCGGTGATTTTCTCCGACTGCGGATGCGCATCCATTTGTTCGAACTGGAGCAGTCCTTTTTCCAAATTGCTGATTACCGAGACGAGGTATTCAAGCTGGAGATTCCAGTGGCTCGCTAGGATGCGGTAGGGGAAGAGGAATGCCTCGCGCGGGTCGTGAAGTGCGGCTTGGATTTCGGCGGGGGAAGCGTGGTGCCAGTAGTAGGATATGTCGCCTAGAATGTGTGCATAGCTCACGCAGTCGCTTGCGTTGGATAGCTGGTTCTTTGGAGGTGGCCAGTGTGAGAAGTCAAGGTATCCGTCTAGGTAGGGGGTGTTCTGGCAGGAGGTGGTTTGCCAGGGGGATGATTCGCCAGCGGTCCAGCGACGGATGTGGAACATGTCGCTCATGCCTGGGTCGACGAGAATGATTGCGTCCCAGGATTCGTTGGGTCCACTGGGTTTCCACCAAAGGCCAAGGGCTCTGCGGATCAGGCCGGTGGAGCGGCCCGAATGGTGATCGACCGTGGTTACTAGTCGTGCGATGTTGTCCCTTGTAAGAATTTGATACTCCTCTCTGCGCGGTGCACACCCTTCGAATGTCCTTATTTCGTGGTACACGAATGTTGAAAATGTAGCGGTAGGGCGCAAAGAAGGGAGGTGGCGCATGGTGTGATATCCAGCAAGCATGTTCTGCGTCCGGTCCAGATCGAGCTTAAGATACTCTGCGAAAAAGCGCGGATCTATGTCGAAATGACTACCAAGCGCAGAGATCCAGGGAAGAGAGATATTTTCTACAATGTAGAGACGCCCCTGGCATGTCGATGATGATGGTGCGTTAGACCAGTATGACTTGAGCTGCGGTAGCTTATCAATTTCGACATCATTGATCTTAGTGTCGCTTGTGAATTCGAGGATTTTGATACGGGAGGGATGCTCTGGAGTAGCTGGCAGGGCTTTGAGGAGTTTCAAGCTTGGATGCTGACGGCAAGCATGCCGTATGTTCTGGAGGTAGGATGTGTCAGCCCCTTTCCATGCAGACATCTTGGGCTATGGAGAGACAAACGGACGAGAGCTGCATTTTTCACAAGCAAACGATATAATCATACGGTGACAATTGTAAGGACGCTGGTGGTTGCGGCTCTGATGACGCACTAAGAGTAGATGAGTGGCTGTCGGCGAATCGCGTAACGTGGACAGGACTCCTTAGCTGAGGTATGGCTCTAAAGACAGAAAGGGCAGTATCAGAAGAAATCCTACCCCCGCGTTTTGGACGCAATAGATTCATGTGTTCGTAAGGTGCATGGCATAATTGGTAGGCTTCTGATCGAACAATCTGGCGTGTGAGATGAGTCTGTTAACAACTCGGTGAAATTGCCAGAATGAAATCAATCGTCGATAGCAGCATGCAATTTGCTGATTGCTGGGAGATGCACAATTTATCATACAAAAAGAAACAGCTATCACACATATACTTTGAGTGAGCTCTGTATGTCATCTGAACGTGTTAATGACCATGTGATCGTCTTGCGCACAAATTCTAGCGTCCCCGTAGAACTTGAGAGCATGACAAACTGACCTACATGTCTGGAAATACATTTCAAAGGGAAGAAAGAGTCAAATATCATAGGGATTTGTAGATAGTCGTTGTAGGATTAAGATTAAGATTAGAATTAGAATTAAGTATTAGGTAAATGTAGAAATCAACGGATTAGTTAACCGTCCGGCAATATTATCAAGAAACTAAAGTCCACCCATGATCTATGATGCAATATCTACTACATTAGGATCGGCAAATGGTAAACGTGAAAAGTAGTCAGATGTGTAGGCAACCGAGCTTTTCGAGCTGCTCAGCCTCAGGCCGCGCATGGCCCCGAGTAAGATCTGCCGGGTGTCAGCCTTGTCGCATCCAGAGATCTGGATTTTAGGCACACCAAACCAGATTGCTGGATTGCATCTAAACGCATGTGGTAGTTTGTTTGATGGCGGAGATGGTTCCGCATAGGTCGGCACATCGTGGGCGCATCCGCTGCCAAGTTTTGGAAGCAACCGCGCGTCTTCTCGCTAGATGATTTTATCCAGGAGTCTTGCGACGCGTGTTCTGCGTGGCGGTTGCGGCGCGGATGAAGGAGTTTTTTCGACGGAAGGATCGGTTGTTGTGGTGACTGGATACTAGGGGCCAGGGAGAGCTTCCTCGCTGACGCAGGCGAACCGAGTGTAAGTTTCCTTTGGCCATGGGGGCCAGGCATACAGAGAGCCATTCCGTTATAGGCCATCTGGCCAAGATCTAGGGACCATATTCATGTTGGTGTTGTCAATCGGTAGATTGTTTAGGCGGGTTTGTCATGTTGATTCAGCAAGCGACTAGCTCGAGGTGTATGATCCACTGGAAGGTGTTCCACCACTCGCGGAACAATTGTGATTTGCGTCCTTCGGTTGCCCGCAGTTTGGGCACTTGGGTGGAGGGGGAAAGCTGCTCTGCATGATGCCCATGGTGTATAGTTGAAACGAGGTGTGAGACAGAATGCACTAATGTAGTGGTGTATTGATGTACTAATGTATTGACAGACGAATGAATGGATGGTATTTCTGGAACAAAGGGAGACACGGGAAGAGTGTCCTGCGTAGTATTGAAACTCGAAACAATAGACGCAGGGTGGTAGAAGATGCTTGGGAGGCGGGTCAGTGTGTAGGTGTTAGTGGCCGTTGGATGGGTTAATGTATCCACCCAGCCGGGAACAACCCCAGACCATTTTATAAAAAGGGAAATGCATGAGACCACGGTATTCTGAATATGCGTAGACTACAATGCCAGTCACCAAGAGGAGCGACCGAGACATGGTTCATTGAAAACGCCTGCAAGTCAGCGTGGAGATGGGTGGGCCGTTCCTTCTCTCGCTTGGAAGGGTAGCTGGGCCGTTTCTTAGAACAGAATACGAGCAAGTACCGGTCACTGCGCACCGCCACGAGAAGGTTACTAGAAGGTGAGGATTTTGTGTTAGTGTGGAGGGTGAAATTATTGGCCGGACACGAACAGTGCTCGGACCTGCGTGAGCTAAAGTTGGCCAACGGCGCTAGGCCGCGATTGGCGCTACCGGCCGGCAGGTAAGCGGTACGTCACCGTGAACAATGCGCGACGGGCTTCTGGCACAGGCGCGTCTGAACATTCTCCAGCTGAACAGAGCTTCGTTGTGGTAGCCCCCCAGCAGCTGTGCAGTGCACTGTAGAAAAATGGCCTCTGTGAGCGACCTAATCGCGCTCGTGAGCTCCCTTGCTCTGCGCGTGAGCGTCTACATCTTCCTCCGTTGGGTGAGCTGCCCTCCTAACCCCCCTCCCCCCCCGGCACTTGGCCGCCTGCCTGAACTCCACCCCCTCGCCAATGTATTGTCTCCGACCGGAAACTGACTATCGGCCGCCATAGATACCTACATCCGTTAGTGCTTTCGCTCACCTCCCGCCGAGCCTCACTCGTGATCTAACGGTAGAGTAATACAGATTGTGCCGCCTCTCGCTACTGCCTTGGCCCTGGTCTACGTGCCATCATTCTTCATCAGCCTCCAGGACACTGCGCCATACAAGATCATATCCGACGAGCTGAACATCATCGTCAAGGAGGCCGCCGAAGACTCTGACTCCTCGGAACGCCCCGACTTACTCGATGGAGCCGACGATGGCCCCCTGCAAGAGCTGGACGTCGAGGAAGACATCCAGTACGAGGAGCGCTCCCCCAAAATCCTGCGTACTCTGCTCACGGGCATGCCGAGTCCGTCGTCTCTATTTTGGAGCTGGCTGACTTTTGGCATCAACCTGGCCCTACTCGCCATGACCGTGGATGTCATCTATCGCGCTCAGATATTCCACCCTAACCACCACGCGAGCTTTGCGCGCATTGGCTTCGTCTCCGAGAACTACGCAAACATCCTTGTGAGAGAGCCGTATGCGTATGACGTGAAGGTTCTTTACCGATCGATCGATGAGTACGAGCGATCATGGATGCAAAAGATGCTTCATTCGAGCCAACCAGACCACTGGTTGACTGGTGACACCGACTTTACTACCAACATCAAACTTGACCGTGAGTTGATCCTGCATATGACGACCCCCACAGCCACATGCTCACCACATACCGATGTGTAGACCTGCGTCCAAATACCCCATACGAGTATGTCATCGAGACGTCGAGCGGTAACACCACGGGTACTTTCACTACTCCGCCCCGAGTAGGCCAGATTTCCACTTTCAGGGACAACAAGTATACTTTTGTCCATTCAAGTTGCATAAAACCACGTGAGCCACCGAAGATCTGCCGTTGACACCGAGTGTATACTTATTATATCTGCAGGCGTTCCATACACGCCTTTCCAGCATCCTCTTCACTTCCCAGGTCTAGCCCATTTGGCTCAGTGGATACCCGATCTGAAACCTTATTTCATGCTTTTCTTAGGTGACTTCATCTACGCCGACGTTCCGCTACAGCTAGGCAGAGACGCAGAGTACTACCGTCGTGAATATCGACAGGTCTACTCCTCTCCAGATTGGCCCTCTGTCAGCCAGAACCTCCCCTGGATCCACGTCATTGATGACCACGAAATCCAAAATGACTGGAACGGCAACCTAACCGACGTGGCTGTGCCTGCCTATGATGCCTTCCAGCACTATCATGTGGCGGCCAATCCGCCTGTGCATCGCGAAGGCCATACGTACTTCAGCTTTGTTCAGGGCCCGGCGGATTTCTTCCTTGTGGATACGCGGAGATATCGGAGCCCTGAGAACTCTAACCCGAATGATCCGGAGAAGACGATGCTCGGCGCGACGCAGCTTGCGGATTTGCTGTCTTGGATAAGCACGCCGCCTCCTAGGGGTGTGCACTGGAAAATCATAGTCACCGGTGTGCCGTTTACGAGGAACTGGCAATTCGGATCAGAAGATACTTGGGGCGGGTACCTTGTTGAGCGCCAGAGGATTCTAGAGGCTGCCTGGGAGCTATCTTCTACACACGGTATCGGTGTGGTGATCCTTAGCGGAGATCGTCACGAGTTCGCTGCTACGTCTTTCCCTCCCCCAAAGGATTCGGACTACCCCGTCAGCGCCACAGTGCACGAGTTCAGTACGAGCCCGCTGTCGATGTTCTACCTACCCTTCAGGACGTACAACGAGATCGATGATGGAGACGTGTGCATCAAATATCTCCCGGATGGCAACAGCAAATTCGGGGCCGTGGAGATAACCGCGCCGGAAACCAGCGAGCAGAGCCTGCTCAAGTACAGACTCTTCATCGATGGCAAGGAAGAATGGACACACGTGATTTCCACTCCACCCCTACGAGACGGTAGCAAGAGGGCCAAAGACGCAGTTTGGGGTTGAGCATCTGGCCTAGATGCCGGATTCGACATCGCTCGGCTGTTCCAACAGGGGTACCTCGGTCCGACGCCATCGTCTCGGTCGGCAAGAGACTCAGCTCCACGCCCGGCGGGAAAAGGCCCGGCAGCGAATTGCACAGACTCGCTCTCACACACATACATACTATGCTTGCAGGAGGCCCTTTGGATACGAGGAATTTAGGTAATCATTCATGACTCAGGCAACGTCACATACTGTACAAACCCCATCCCCTTCCATTCAGCTCTCCTTCCCCATTAATAATAGCTCCCACCCAATAGATAGTGGATACATACATCCCTTTTTTTTTCTCCCACCCCTCTCCCTTTCAGCGATTCGTGCGTTGCCTCCAATAAGTCTTGGGTTACTCGTCAACGTTGCGCGATGGGAGGATCGCCGCTGGCATGGCACGCGTGCATGACCTTTTGCGTAAAAATAGCACAGCCACCACGGGCGGTGGACCCTGGACGGTGCGCGCGCACGTGCTATCGATAGTGTGGAAGGGCAGAGCTGAACTACCGCCCGGAAGGTACTAAGTCGGTGGGAAAATGTAGTCGCCTTGGGAGGGGAGTGCGGAAAAACTTGGTGCGAGGATGGGAATTGGTGGGTGGGTGTGCTAGAGGGTGGACTGGAGTTATTGAGGGATCGACGGGTGTACATAGGTAGGTGGCAATCGTGCGAGATGGCGGGATGGAATATTGGTAATCGAGGAGGTTGGGTAGCAAGGTGCTTTATTTAACTTTTTTTTGAGTGGGTTTGCTGGTCCCACGGAGGAGATACATTGTAGAGTGCGAATTGGGGGGATTCATCAAGAAGACAGAATTCACCCCCATTTCTTCCGTGCCTTGGCTTCGTCCTCAGCAGTCCATTGTATGGGCAGGACGGCGAAAACCAAGTAAGACGTATGCGTCTTGATCTCGTTCTCCGTGCGGCATACCAGCCTCCCCTCCTTGAACAGCGACCTATTCGCAGACTCCTTCTTCGCCCTTTCCAACCTATCGTGCTTACTCGGCGGCAGACCCTCTAACTTCTTCCTCTTGACCTCCCCATCATCCTCGTTCTCCGCTGGAGGAACCTTATCCCCCCGTTTCTTCGCCTCCGCCTTCCGCATAACCTGTTCCTGCTTCTCCTTCTGCAGTCCGTGGAACACTTTCGCGCGATCCTCTACCTCGCGGAGGCGCTGAACGGCTTCTTCCACGGTTGCAGGCGAGGGATTCGCGCCGCGGAGGCCCTCTTCAGCGAGACCGATGCGCTCGCGACGGACCTCGAGGCGTTTGTGCTCCATGGTGAACATCTCGATATCGATCCAGCCGTAGGAGCGCATGGCGGCGACGGTTTTCTGGACCTGTTCAATGCACGGGGAGAAAGTGCATATTCTTGTAGTACTCTTGGGATTCAAAGGGGAGCGGAAAGGCTTCTCGGGTTGAGGTGTGGATGTTGATGCTTTTGCGGTGGGGGTCGATGGGTCTGATGCTACAGACTTGACTACTGCAGGCGGAGGTGGGGTGCGGGTAAGATGTTTGAGCGCGAGCCATGGAGCTGGAAGGTCGAGAAATATTACATCGGCGCTGGGCGCGTTGTCGTCGTCTAGGCAGAAGCCGTCCTTGTAGACGTCGCGGTTTGTGACGGTGACCATTGGATCGAGCTCGTGGGAGGTGATTTCTTTCTCCAGTTGCTCGGCGCGTGGCTTGTGGTATTCGAAGCTGTAGACATGGCCGTGACGCTTTTGCCGCCTCTTCCTCTTGCGTGTTTCAGTGCCGTTCGCTTCGTCTTGCCATTCCTCCTTGTGCTCTTCCAGCCCAGGGTATCCATTGAATACAGTTCTCACGACCGCGTGTGTGAAGCTACCACTTCCGGCGCCCGCTTCTATTATGTGGTCTCCCGGGCGCAAGCGCGTCTTCTGGATTATGAAGCTATAGTCAGGCGTGTATACGACCTGTGTCCGATGCGGCAAGCACAAGGTCCAAGTTTCCGGCGTAGGAGGAACCAAATGCGCAAACCCGCTGCTTGCCGTCGCAACCTTTGCGACACTCCGTGTAGGTGCCTCGCTGCCAGTTTCAGTCTCTCCTGCTGCATCGACATCGCCATTGGCTTCGCGCTTCCTCTTCTTCGATTTTGCATTGCGCGACCCTGTGTCTACTACTGAGGCCAAAACTTGCGTACCCCATGGCTTGTTAATTAGAGAGCTGTGGGTGAAGCTGCCGAAGCGCGTATTTACGACATCTCCCTCGGCGTATTCGCTTGACGTAGAATCCGACAGCACGGCAGGAATTAGGTGGTCGCGCTTGAGCTGGAGGACACCGAGCCTGCCGGCAGACGAATGGGTGCCAGAATCGAGAAAGGGAGAGGCCGTGGGAGCCATTGGGGGTTGCGGCGCATCCATGGTCGCAGATGAGCAGTGGTTCGCAACTTCGACGCGTACAGCTTCCCAGGTTCTCGAATTTTTGGTGGGGCAGCCTAGCGGGGGACGCGCCAAGATATATGCCTGCACTAACAGACACCTCTGGCACAGCTCACGTTCTCTTTTCTACATCTGCGAATTACTGCACAGCGACACCATCCGCTCATTTTGGGTTGTACTTGCATTTTCTCAGAATCCTACAGTATTTCCCGTATCTTCGAAAACGCCACTCTGCGTCGACAGCATTCGCATCTGCAGCCCCTATAAACCTCAGGTTGAAAACGCCAAGACCCATCCGAGCCAGGGTCCAATTCCGCCACCACACCTTTCCTGACTCATCACACATTTGGACACGTCCCTAGCTTCACCTTCGGACCACCTCTACGAGAGCGTATTTGTGGAACACAAGATTGGAACTAGCAGACCGTCTGCTGAGGATCGTAGTTCCGGTTCTAGATATCATTTTTGATATCGTGTCCTGGCAACTTCAACAGCTCGAATCAGTTGCTCCGAGTTGTAAGTCTGGTCATGCAGCCATGAAACAGCATTTTAACACATGATAGGTCTTGTTCTTCCAAAATCTAGAGTGCAGCCTCTTGCTGACGCTTATTGTGCCACCTGCCCTGACTCTTCCCTTTGCTCACCCTTCCTCTTCAACCCTTTTCTCCCTACACACTTGATGCTCCTACGGCTTTACCTGCCAAGACAACGACTTTATACGATACCACGAATCTTCTCAAATAAGAAAAGCACAATGACTACTCCAGCTCGCACCCAGCCTCCGTGGAAGGAGCCCCATCCCGGGAAATCCAGTGATCTCAAGGTGTGGAACTCCTTGACCCGCTCCAAGACCCCCTTCAAGAGCATAGAAGAGGGAAAGATCAGCTGGTACTCTTGCGGACCTACCGTTTACGACGATGCTCATCTGGGCCATGCTCGCAACTATGTCACAATAGATATCCTGCGCCGCATCCTTCGCGACTACTATCAATACAGCCTTCAATTTGTGCAGAACATTACCGATGTCGATGACAAGATCATCTTGCGAGGAAGACAACAGCACCTTTTCGCAAATTTCAGATCTGAGCACCCGACTGTGGACCAGACCGTTGTGGACACTGCTGTTGCGGCCTTCAACCAGTACATTGCCAAGAACCTCCCTCTGCTGCCTTCTGATGTGAAACCAGAGGGTTTCAACGATGCGGTTGCTGCTGCATATGCTGCAGTGCTCGCGGGCAAATCGGTCGATGGAAATGGATCCCCGGGCGACAAGGAGGCCAAAATCAAGATGCACTTGAAGACTGCTGGGTCTGCTGCGACAGCCCTTCTCGCGCCGTCTCAGAACACCGAGGAGGACATTGAGAACTTCTGGACCGCAACCGCCGATGCAATTCTGCCATATCTCGACTCGTTACATGGTTCCACTATAGACGGAAGCAAGCACGACATCTGGTTGACGCTTACCAAGAAGTACGAGGATCGATTCAATGAGGACATGGCATCGCTGAACGTTCTACCTCCCGATGTCGTCACACGCGTCTCGGAATTCGTCCCGGAGATCGACACGTTCACCGAGAAGATTGTTACCAACGGGTTTGCTTACAAGACGCCCGATGGTGTGTACTTTGATATTGAGGCATTTGAGAAGTTGCCAGGCAACTCTTACGCACGTCTGGAACCCTGGAATCGCAATGACTCTTCTCTGGTAGCAGACGGAGAGGGTGCCCTCTCTACAAACGCAACGAAGAAGAATGGTGGAGATTTTGCTCTGTGGAAGTCTTCGAAACCGGGAGAGCCTGCTTGGGACTCCAAAGCTTTTGGAAAGGGAAGGCCTGGATGGTAAGTCCTATCAACTCTTCCTTGGGCCTCTGTTCTAACATCGTATAGGCATATTGAATGCTCAGTGTAAGTGGTAGTGTTTTAGTTTTACGATTGAAGACTGACTGTCTTCAGAATGGCAAGCTCGGTCATCGGCTCTCAGATGGATGTTCACAGTGGCGGTATCGATCTTTGCTTCCCACGTAAGTAAATTTAAAGCCTGAGAAAGAATGGATGGTATGTGGCTGTGAGCTTCTGGCCTCAGGCTCAGGCCGTTGCATATCACCCGATACCAGGCTCCTTTCTTTCGATCAAGCTGACCTTAAAAGATCACGACAACGAGCTTGCGCAGAGTGAAGCTTACTTTGCGGATGAATCGAAGGGAGAGGGAGTCCAATGGGTCAACTATTTCCTTCACATGGGCCACCTGTCGATTTCTGGAAGCAAGATGTCCAAGAGTCTGAAGAATTTCACAACAATCCGAGATGCTGTGGCACGAGGAGATTGGACCGCCCGCAGCTTCAGGATCATCCTTTTGATGAATGGCTGGCACGACGGCATCGAGATCACGGACGATATGCGAAAGGCAGGGGCCAACTTGGAGAGCTACATCTCAAATTTCTTCCTGCGCGTGAAGGATCTACAGGTGCACCCCAATACGACCTCGTCCGGCACAGAAAACGCCAAATTGGAGGAAAGACTGGAGAAGGCAAAGGCAGAGGTTCATGCCGCTCTCTCCGATTCGTTCGATACTCCGGCAGCCCTGCGTGCTATCAAGGGACTCATTGAAGACTGGAACACTGCCGACCATTCTGCTCTGAGTGACGAGGTGTCGGAATCGTTGGCTCGATACATCACTAGGATCGTCAGGATATTTGGTCTCGATGGAAATGCCGATCCAAACGACAGTGCCATTGGATGGTCAGGTATCGACATTCCCGAAGTCTCTAAGCCTTTCGTCTTCGCTGCTTCCAGAATACGCGACAATGTCCGCTCGCGAGCCATCAAGAAGGAGGATCTGTCAGAGACAGCGGTGAAGTCGATCATCGAAGAGAGCCCAAGCAAGCAGCAGGATGCCGCAGCCATCCCATATGCGGAAATACTGTCCCAGTTCCAGGAGGACGTTCTTCGCCTATCAAAGGAGAGCGCGCAACCCTCGGCTTTCCTAGAGCTATCTGATCGTCTCCGTGACGTGCATCTCTGGAACGCCGGCATCTATCTCGAAGACCGCACAAATGCACCCGCAATGGTGCGCCCCGTCGACGCTGAACTGCGAGCAGAGCGCGAACAAAAGGAAGCCATCGCCCGCCAGAAGGCCGAAGCGAAACAAAAGCGCGAGCGCGAAGAGGCGGAGAAGAAGGCTAAGCTGGCCGCCCAGGCGAAGATCGATCCTAAGGAGATGTTCAAGACGGAGGAGTACAGTGGGTGGGATGAGGATGGCGTGCCTACCAAGGACAAGGAAGGCGCCGATGTGCCTAAGAGCAAGGCTAAGAAGCTGCGGAAGGAGTGGGAGAAGCAGAAGAAGCTACACGAGGAGTATCTCAAGGGTGTGGGCAGTGCGTGATGTGGAAAATTAGAGGTTTCCTTGGTTAGTTCTCGGGCATAGATATCCTGGTCAATACTGTGGTTCGTTCTCTGCTCACTATGTTGACTTTCTTTGCTACATGCCGGCTGGGAATGTGATGTGTCGCTTTACGTTCTTACAGTTAGTAAGGGGGCGGTTCGTATGGACAGTATGCTGGCTACGTAACCGCAAAGTTTGGTGCAAGGTCAAGCACTGATGTGCACTGGCACCGCGAGCAGATTTGCTGTCGATGTGACATGATGGAGGTGTGCCCAACGCTCTGGTCTCTCTTAGACGTGCAACAAACGGATCTGTGGGGTGCGCCAGGTCAGGCAATCTGATGAGATTTTAGCATTTGATGTTGTGTCATAGCCATTTTCCGTGTGATTCGCTTTCGCGGCACCCGTAAGCACTTCTCCACACCCCACTCCGTTTGTAGCACTATCAATCCGGGGTAGGCAACGAGTAGTGCTCCAGATCTTGGTTAACAACTTTACCGCCAATACAATACATTTCTTCGAGTGCCTAGCACAGTCTCTATCCATGGCTCGTGCTAGCTAATCAACCAAAGCCGCCCTTTGGTAAACATCGACAACACAACTACCCTATAAAAATCGGTAGGCGCTTCCATCGCCTCTCTCCAAACGCGTCCGGCACCCGCGCCCTCACCTGCCTCCACCAACCGCACGCCCTCCACCCACCTGCCCACCCACCAAACAACCACCCTCTCTCCAAACCCACCATCCGCAAACACACATCCACACACACACGCACAGACAACTAACATGTCCGACCACGGCACCTTCAGCGAACCCACCAACAAGCAAAGCGCCTTCCTCCGCCTCACACCTGTTCCCAAAACGGAAACCACCACCCCTCCCACCACCAAGGCCGCATCTACCACCAACAACGAGCATACAAACGCCGATACCACCCCCACCACCGCATGTCCATGTGACTACTGCGCTAAACACGGTTCCCCGGATGCAGGTCCCAACAACGCGGCTCAAGGCCTGAAGGCGCTGACGAACTGCGCTTGCTCGCCTTGTTCGAGCCCGGATTCGGTAGCTGCGAGTGGGGGCGAGGGGTTTGAGATGCTTCCTGATGCGGCTTTGGGAGTGCCGGGTGTTGGGGAGACGGTGGCTGAGGTTGAGGAGGAGAAGGGAGGTGATGGGGGGGTTGAGTAGGGTGGTTCGTGTGTCTCGAAGGCTCATACTCTGCTTGGGTGTGTTGTGATGTGGCAAGCGTGTATATGGTTGCTAATATGAGTAGAAATCGGGACAAGACTGGCTGCGTAGATCAAGGCGAAGAGATCCGAGAGGTGGACAGCAAGGATGTTTTGGTTTGGCGTGACAGCTGCCGAACTGTGCCAGCTGCGAAGGTGGAGGTTGAGAGCAGATACTGATCCGTTGTGTTTCTTCTTGAACGATGGCGCTTGAGCGATTGGAGGAGGGATACTTCGGCTGCTGCAAGTCATTTGCTTGCATTGTTTGCAGAGATCGTTGGGTGCACTTTACGGGGTCGCGTCACTTCACTGCTATAACCTGGGAAGGTATGGCAAGGTATACAATGTTGCCTATTCGGGTAGCGCAGATGTTGTAGACCAATAAGAATTGTGATCATAATGTATGGATGCTAAGACAAGTCGTATGATGATATAGGACGTCGAGATCCAGGAGTGGCTTTACTGTCAGTGTGTCTTTCTGCATTGATCAACCATTCTGATCGGGTGGTTGATCTTGTACACTGTTTTTGGGTTGCCGCCATGGTCTGGTAAGGTCTTCTATGACGTTGACAGGGTCAATATAGTCAGGTCATTCGACGATGATAGAACAGCAGGTCTGACGCGGATGTCCAACGCTCCCGGCCAATAAGATAGAGCTTCGTCTGAGCAAATTACTGTCTCCTGTAGAATTTTCTCTTCCTATTTACTCCTTCTGAAATGTTTGTATCTGTCAGACGGCCAATCATGGTTAAAGTTCGGCGTCTCGATACATAGCTATGCCGATACCGGCCACGGTGCGGAGTCTTCGTTCACACCGTGATTGACCTCATCAGTTTGTTGTGACAGCAATCAAAGGGTATATTACACGTGAAATATGAATCAGCAGTGATGCAGTCAGAAATTTTACAGAACATAGGCGCTATAGGGGCGGTGACAGTGATAAGAGAGTCGGCCACGCCAATCCAGTTCGTTGTCCATATTCAAACACGCACAAGCTCAAACCAGCATCGAAACCTGTATTCAGCAAAGATCAAACTACTTGTTTTAGCGTCAATATGGTAAATAGAGCCGATTCACAGAGAAACAAGCCCCACGTGTCTGGGTGGGGGGTCCACCAGGCGACCAGTTGAAAAACAACACTGCTCTCTCTTTCACCTCACCGTAAACAACCCGCTCGGCAAGATCCGCTAAACCGTTTGCTCCAATTTAGGAAGTCGCGCTACTGCTTAATGGCGTGCTTCTTGTCGACTTTATAACTCGTCCACTTTATAACTCGTCTACAGCTTCTGACTTACACTCCTGCACTCAACCCCCCGCATTTCCTCTGCCCCCAAGCTTGCGATCGCACGCAGCTTGCAACCCAAAAAGCTAATCCAAACCCAGCTGTATATTTGGCTTGAAACTGCTGCTCCCAGCACAGTTATATAAAAGTCGTTGTCGTGCCCTCGCAACACTTAGCCACCCACGCAAGAAAGTCTCCTCTAACCACCACGATGACTCGTCCAACTACGTACGACTCTGAGGGCTATCCAACCAGCTTTGGAGCCGCCGTCCAAGGCGATTCTCCTCGTGACCCCTCCGGACCTGACTCTTCTGCACCGACCGCTCGCACCAGCCACCAAAGCCCACAAGCTACAGACTCCCAGAGCACCACTGACCGCCCCGCCGAGCGCGTCTCCATCTCCGCAGCCGATCGTCAAGGTAGAATCCCACACCTCGTATCTCCCCCCTCCGGTCCCATATCGATTCCTAATCTTCCAGCTCCTGCTCCACCACTCCCGCCGTATGTCAACACCCACCGCGGTGAGTATCACCTCTCCTTGCGAGTTGGCCATCCACCTCCACCTTCAATCCCAGCCCGCCAGCGTCATCGCTTCGATCTCTCGTCCGCACGCCACAATCCGTTCCTGCACCCTAGGGGTGTGGAGTCCCCTACGGAATCGCGTGCTCCGAGTAGGACAGCGACGCCGGCGCTGAGCGAGGAAGACAACCCCGATACGAGGATGATGTTCCCGTTGGAACTTGAGGGGGAGGACCGTGAGATGTATGATAGGAGGGGTTGTTATAAGGGGGAGAGAGGAAGGAGGGCAATGAGAAGGAGAAGAAGGAGTAGGTTGGTGAGGGGGAGATGAGGAGTTGGAGAGTTGAGGCTGATGAAGAGGAAGGTATAGTGGGGAGGGGATGAAATTGATGACGACTCTTTAGGGGCCTGCTGTCTTGGAGATGGCAGAGGAGCCGGGTGGTGGGACAAAAGTTTTGTTTTTAATATGCATAGGGACTGGTAGTCTCTTGTTATGGGTGCGAGTTGCACTTATATAAGCAGTATATAGCATGGCTATAGTCGTGGAAGTCAGGCAGGAAATGTCTTGTTTCCCAACTTTATTAGTAAAAATATGGTTTGCATGAGTTGAACCCTGACTTTCATTTGTTGTGTGAAGAGAAAAACATGAGACTACCAACACGGTCTAATTCAACTCGCACTCTACGAGCATGTAGAGTTGGTGTCGCACAGGGAGACGTCACTTGTTGAACATTGCTGTCAGGGTAAAATTTCTTGTTAAGGAAGGTTGTATGTATTTGGCTATCCAATGTTGGCATATACTAAGGTTTTCTTGAGGTAGAGACAGAAGTCTTGTGTGAAGGAGCCTAGGTATATGCTAGGTAGATAACGAGCGGGGGCCTTGCGACGATGAAAGACCCTAGCGTAATTAATATAGGTCTTGAGGAGTTTATTCATGAACCTGAGGGTGGGATGTTACTTACAGTTGAACCATGAGGCTTATATACTCTTGGTTTTCTTAACCGCCATCTTTCGGTTGATTGTCGTCACAGGGCGAAGTTTGTTTGAAGATCTTGGGAAACAGGCTAGGAAATGTGTGTGTCATCATCATCTTATTGATTACGGACAGAAAGAACCCCGAAGAACTGTCTAATACACACCCAGAGCTCATATCTTAGTTCAGGATCTACCTTTGGTTTATATGTCGCTTGGGAGGGGCTTAGCCTATCTGCAAGACTGACAACGCACACGCACAGCCTACACGCAAGGCTGAATCATCCTAGCCATTTTCGGCTGACCGGTCGTATCAGCCTTTATCTCAAGGAAGCTTTATTTTGTTCTTCCACTTTCTAAATCGAAGTTCATCTTTCCAGGAACTGAAAAGACCACCAAGGATTATGGAAGTTGTTGGGACGGTCGCTGCGGTGATTACACTAGCCAAAGACATAGCTGCGATATCTGACAGCCTCGTCCGAGATATTCGACATGCGCCACAGGAGCTTATACAGTGCTGCAACCAGATAGCTCTCATCTCGCTTGAACTCATGTATATTGAACGACTACAAAAAGCCGATATGTTTAAATCCTTGCTCCCGACAGATGAGGTTAGACTACTTTTACAGGCAATGCAAATCGCAAAGAACGATATAATCGCAATACAAGATAAGCTTAGTAGCTACAAGGATCGAATGAAAACGAAGTCCTCGGTGTCTTCACGATTGTCATGGGCTTTGTTCGATCGGAAATCTGCAGAAGGTACACTGGATCAGATGCAGAGAATTGAAAGTCGCATGGCTCTTCTTCTTGGGCTTTTCAACATGTGAGTTTGTCTGCTAAGATACAATAATTCCGTTAAGAATGCCTAGGCACATTGGTGTTGACTCACGCAATCAAAACACAGCACTGAGCTCGCAGATTTTGAGCGAATTACAAAGTCAGAAAGAGATGATCTCCACCCACATACCCCCACACAGTTCTTCAGATACCTTGGTAAAGGGCCAAGAATTCGACTCTACAATTGTATTCCGCCATCGCTACAGCTTTAGCCTTCCGGAATCTTGGAAAAAATACTCAGGGGCTGACATAGAACTCATCTCTTCTGCCAATGGATACCAGAGTGCGCATGCATTCAACGCACGTTTACCATTTTTACTTTCTTTTGGTAAAATGGATTTCGTAGTATCACTGTCGTTTCGACGTGCATTGGGCTACTGGCCAAACTTTTCGCTACTCGGTGGCGGCCTACACTTCGTAAACGTCATCCCTACCGACTCACAGATTGTGCAAGCATGTAAAAGAGGCGATGTCGTTGCGGTGAGGAAGCTATTCAATGAGGAAAAGGCTTCGCCAAACGACATGACGACGGACAATTCATTGATTTACGTAAGTCAGCTCCCGAGTTGATGTTCGACTTACTAATGTCCAATGACAGTATGCCATTGAAAGTGGCTCGATGCAGCTCGTTAGGTACTTGATAGATGTGGGAGCCCCTGTACAATCGTGAGTAGCACAACCATTTCAATATCAATAGTTGCTTATGACAGAGTAGGAAACAACTGATCCTTGCGTCATGGAAACGACAGCCCGACACCGCCAGGTTGCTCCTAAGCACCAAAAGCGCTGACGTAGAATCGCTCTCTCTCAATGGCTACACAGTAGCTTCCTTTCTCTACGGCTGTGCTCGTCCTAGAATCCAACAAGCTGAGTTCCTCGATATTCTCGCCAGTCACTCGTTCTCTCAGTTCAACACCCAAGATAAGCTTGGCTGGACCGTGCTACACCGCGCCGCCGCATGGGGAACCGCAGACGACATCAAAGTGCTTTCACGAATGAATGTCATACGAAATCTGCGAACGCTCAGGCTGAGCTGGACTCCGTTGATATGCGCCGTAGCGTATAAGAATCTTGATGCAATGCAAGCATTGTGTGAAATGCGTGGAGAATCCGAATTACAAGAAGAGCAAGACATTCGGGGGTGGAATCTACTGCACATTGCAATTGCATACGGGAACTTGGATGCTGTACCTTATCTGCTCCAGAAGAAGGTCAGCTTGGAGACTCTGAGCAGCGCTACGTCTTGTTATGTGCCGCCGTTACTCAAGGATAAAGAAATTCGACCCAACGAAATGGCAAGAAGCTTTGGGGAATCGGCATACCGTCGCTGGACAGAGCAGTTGCTATCAGCGGGGCTCGCTGTCGATGTTCAACCGGAAGACATAGACTGGGCTTTGGAGGGCCCCGATCAAGCGTATGGGGAGTGTGAATGCTGCGACAACTGGAGATGCTGATTTGCTACCTTACCTGTCCTGAAGTTTACTAAAGCCACCCCTCCCATCCATTCAATCTCTGCAAAGATGACATGCCGGCGTTGCACCCACGAGAAGAGTGAACATGGAGGCGGCTGGGACACGTGCGGGAGAAACCGGGTAACGCACGGTGCCTGCTCCGGATCGTTACATCGGGAGCGGCTCTTTCCACCGTGACACGCGACTCACATGCACCTGACGCATCACACCACACTCTTTCCTTGATCGCATCGTGAAGCAAGGCAGGACCCATTCACGTAAACAGTAGCATGAGCGTGACCTGAGAAATGTATCGGTCCGGCCACTGCCGCCAAATGGCGCACAATGAGATCACATAAAGCTACTGACCCCTCACTTACTGCACCTCCTCATCAGCTTCCAGTTGCCCAGTTTCACTGACTACAACCTATTCACTCCTCGCTCTACACTCAATTGCATCGACAGCTATCAAAATGAGCTTCACACGGCGCCGGTCGTCCGCAGAGGGTCCCCTCTCGCCCTCCCTCATCCCCGACCTCGCTCTCCTACCCAAACCGCTCAACAACACATCCCTGCCCGTAGGCCAATTGGTCTCCAAGACCTCAAAGTATGACTCCTCGGCGCTCGAGGATCGTGACTACGACGATGTGGGCACCCGGTGGTACAAAGATGTCATCACATTCGACAGTGAGTCGGGCCGCTTCCTCGAGTCGCTCGGTGCGGCACACCTTGTGCAGCAACAGAACAAGGAAGGCACGGAAGTTGGCACCATTGAGGCAGAGTCCCAGCACGTGAGACTGCTGAAGGATGCGGACGCGGCGCTGAAGAAAGCCTTGCAGGATGAGGAGGCCAAGGCGTGGTTGAAGGAGAACAAGGAAGCAGGCTTCGTGGTTGCGATCAGAGAGGTTACCAATGCGAGCTACAAGCGTGCGAGGCTTGTGGACATTGGTGGCGGCAACTTTGAGGTCCGAAGAGATGTTGGTCACGAAGGCCAGGGTGGGAAGAGGAGGGATAGTGGACTGGATGTGCAGACAAGCAGCAAGACGGATATTGTGGGCGTTGTGGTTCGGGAGATCCTTGAAAAGGATGGTGGCTTCGCTCTTGGAGATGAGCTTGAAGCCTCGTTTTGGGAGTAATGGCATATGCCTGGTTATTTGTGATTTCAAGGCGCTCTAGGTCTATGGTGAAACGGTTGAATGCTTTAAAAAGACAATATTTTACATATCACCTCCATTATCTGATACCGTATTCTCCAAACGCTGGTATCAGTGTCTTCCACTCCCGTAAATTAAGTGTTTCCACTCTCGTGAGAGAAATCGCTCCCAGACCCAAGCACTTATGACTCAAGTATCATCTGCATATGCGTTGTCCTCCATACCGGGTCTTCCTCCACATCCAAGATTGCAAACCCTCTTTTCTCCCAGAACCTCACTGCACCCGGCAGGAAAGGATGAGTGTGCAGATAAAAGCAGTCTATGCCTTCATCTAACGCTTTCCTCTTCAGTACGTCAACGAGCTCAGCTCCCATTCCCGCTCTCCTCCACTCAAGCAGCACATATAGCCTGACTACCTCTACAACTTTCATATCCCGAAAATCGAGATGAGGAAAGCGGTAATTATAGGGCACAAACCCAATGGTTGCTATAATCTCACCGGCGAGGTTTTTCGCCATGAAGAAACATCCGCTTTCTATGAAGCGTACTACATCCCCATAAAGCTGCTTGTCCAACATCGGAAACATTTCTTGTCGAGCTTTACCAATGAACGCGACGGCTTCGTCAACGCTTTCGGGTGCCATTGGTTGGATCCTCCATTTTGTTTGTGGAAGGTCGGACGGGAGGTCAGATGAGCTCGAGGAAGTGGCTGACATGGGCGTAGGAAACGGCGGTGCAACGATGATATGCATGACCGTTGAGATACGAACGAATGAAATTTGACTGACGATCATGGCACTAGTAATTAGTGTGCCAACCCCCGCTTTATAATGCACCTCGGTAGTCTACCTCGTCGATGACGCCAGTTGTGACCTATAGATATTCAAAGTCAGAGTACGGTGGTATGCGTTATTCAAGTGCTTGTTTCTCTTTCGGCGGTCACGTAGGTAGCTATGCCTTCACGGTCTCCATTCCAGATTGATATCCCGGCGACGGACTTGCTTTCCTATCTATTTCCTTCATCGAAGCCGGTCTCCGATAAGCCAATATGGATAGATGCTGATGATACTCGGAATTCTCTATCACCACGTCAATTGCTACAATGGGTGAAGAGATTAGGATTGGGACTACGGAATCTGGGTCTTGGCAAACAAGACGTGGTTATGGTGTATTCGACCAACCACATCTTCGTACCGGTTGCATACTTGGGTATTTCTGGCTGCGGATGCATTTATAGTGGATGCAACCCTGCCTATGTTCTCGAAGGTAGGCTCTGAGAGTTCACTCGGACGTCGCCGCTAACGGAGTAAGAGGTGGTCTATCAGATTAAGAACACCGAATGCAACGCGATCCTAGTGGAGCCACCCCTCTTACAGACGCTGCTGGAAGCCGCAGAAAAAAGCGAATTCTCTACGGATCGGATATTCCTCTTCTCTGATAGAGAGTTGAAACCAATTAAAGGTATCAAAGACTGGCGTAGCTTTCTACCATCAGCTTCAGAGGCGGAATCCTGGAAATGGCATTCCATGAACCCAATGGAATCAAAAAGTACCGTAGCTGCCCTAAACTACTCGTCTGGAACCGTAAGTCATGTTATACAAGTTCTTGATTGGAAACCTTCACTCACACCGATCTTCAGACAGGCCTACCAAAAGGCGTCATGATCAGTCACCAGAACGTAATCGCAAACTGCGAGCAGAGCGTCTTCATGCGCGACCTCGAGCAACCCTACAAACCCTCATCACGGCCCGAAGAAAGATGGCTCGGTTTCCTACCCCTCTACCACGCCTACGGCCAACTTTGGTCCATCGTAGCCGCTGCCCGCACGCTCTCACCCTGCTACTTCATGCGCTCTTTTAATTACGCCAAATTCCTCGAACATATCCAAAACCACCGTATAACGCATATCCAGACCGCACCACCAGTTCTCGTGATGCTTGCGAAGCGGCCAGAGACGAAAGAATACGATCTCTCGTCTTTAGAGAACATTCTCTGCGGCGCTGCACCTCTCTCAAAAGAACTTCAGAACGAGGTCTCCGCAAAGTGCGATTTGAAGATTGTACAGACGTGGGGTATGACAGAGGTGACGTGTTCTTGTCTTCACGTTCCTGGCGGGAGGGACGACCGGTCGGGTAGCGTGGGGTTTATTGATCCGAATGCGTCAATTAAGCTGGTTGATGACAATGGTAAAGAAGTTGGTCCTGGAGAAAGGGGAGAAATTCACGTAAAAGGGCCGAACGTGTGTATGGGGTATTGGAAGAACGAGAGAGCTACACAAGAGACGTTCGACGAGGATGGGTTCCTGAAAACTGGCGATGTCGCTGTGAAAGATGAGAACGGGTGGTATTGGATCGTTGATAGGAAGAAAGAGCTCATCAAGGTCAAGGGGTTTCAGGTTGCACCTGCGGAGCTGGAAGCGCTGCTTTTGGAACACGAGCATGTCGCTGATGCAGCTGTGTGCGCTTTACAGCTGTCAGTGCTCTCTTTTCGACTTCATGACGTACAGTGTGCTGATCACATATCATAGTGAACACGAAGAACTACCACGCGCATATGTCACTATCAAATCGGAGCAAAAAGGAGCATCGTCAGAGTGGGACATCGAGAAATGGGTTGCAGGACGAGTAGCAAAGCACAAGCAACTCTCCGGTGGTGTTGTGTTCATCGAAGAAGTGTTAGTAGCCCTCTTAAACTAGGAATGGGACATAAACAATACTGACACTGCTACCAGACCAAAGTCACCGAGCGGGAAGATACAAAGGAAGATTCTGAAAGAGTGGGCAAAGAAAGATGCACGAAACTTTACCGATAGACGAGCGAGCGCGAAGCTATGATGAGATATTGTTAGAGTTGGGCCACTGCATGAGCGAATGTCAATATTTCAGCTTGAACCCACGCAGGACTTCCCTTGCCGGGAAGTCACGTGCGTATCGTCATCTGTGAAGTTCCTGACTACTGTTCCAAGTGTCATACTTGGCGGTGCAAGACTCATGACAATTTACTTGGCCTACATTATAGCTACGTAACAATCCCCCCCCACTGATGTGAGCAAAGACTATGCATAACTCATACTGCCTTCGAACTTTCCTCCATATCAACTCGCGTAGTGCAACTTTGCAAAGTACCCATCCTGCGCCATTTCCACCGCTTTCCTCGTCGCCTCATCCAAGTCCTCTACCGGCAACCCCAACTTCTCGTTATCCAACCTCTTCGTCTTCTCAAATAGCGACGCATCCTCCCCAGGAAAAAAGTACCTCGTATACAACTTATACGCAAAACCCATCCTATTCCCCTCCGCCATCATCCTCCCCGCATCCTCAAACCTCTCCTTTGCACCCACCCTCTTCACACTCCAATCCTTATCCTCAAGCCCCGTAACGCGATTAATCGAATCCAGCATCTCCCGCTGGTTGACCGCAAAAGATGACACGAATACCATCTGATTGCGATACGAGCTCAACGTAGTACCATCATCCCCACCCACCGGCAACGCCAGCAAAGATGCCACCGCGCGGCCAACTTGCACCCACGTACTCGTATTCAACCGCTGAGTCCCCTCATCGAAAAACATGACCTCTTTCTTCGCAATGTCGATTCCGTACAGCCCCGGTCCACTCAATGAGTACTCATACCAGAAGCCGGATACAATACCCACCCACGAGGAAACCCCCAGGTCCTCGATGAGCTTTCTATCTGCGCGCTTCGGCGGCCCCGTGTGCGTCTCGTCGGAAACGGGGTCATTGGTGTCGCCTCCAAACTCGTTGGGTAGAATCCATGGAACGCCTGCTTCGGCGGCGGCGCGGACGAGTTTAGAATGCGTGTCTGAGGGTGCGGTGACAGCCAGAGTAATGATGAGGGCATCTTGGCCTTTGAGGGCGGCGGTGAGAGTCGAGGGGTCGGAGTAGTCGACTGGGATAGCATGGAGGCCGGAAGGAAAAGAGGAAGTGTCGGGGGTGCGGGTAAGGGCTGTGACGGTGAAATTGGGGTTTTTGAGGAGCTCGGCGGTGATGTATTTGCCTAGTTGGCCGGTTGCACCGACGATGGCGATGTTGCGAATGCGGGTTGTAGGGTTTGCTGCCATGATGAATAGAAGAGGATTTGAAGTATCAAGATGGTTTCATAGAGAGAGTATTGAGTTAAGAACGCTTCAAATTCTGTGTGTTGTATTGTAGCGATGTTGTAGGGTGTACTATATGTACTTTCTTTTTGTTCGATCTCATGCACAGTCTGGTCGAATGTTGTTTGCTTAACTCCGTCATCCAACTAATCGCGGTCAGTGGCTTTGTGTGGATGCTGGTAGTGGATACAAATACAACGTTATAGGGCCCCAAGACGGTCTATTCGGAGAGCAGGGCATCCGTTGCGAACAAGCATTGCGGCTATCGTGGCTAGATCATCGGAATAAAGGTGCAGTACCGAGACCGAATGTGCATGATGCGAGGAACGAACTGTTCTTTCGGGTCCGAAAACGTTTCAGTGCCAGGAGTGTCGCAAACCTGTGTACGGTGGTGTTAGCCGGCCGTATCAGGACATAGACGGACTTAAGAAGCGTGCCGTGTACGCTAATGTTCGAAAACGGATAGTAGTCTTGATGTCATTAGGTTAGTTCGAACAGCGATTCCTTTATTGTTCTCTAGTTGCCGAACACATATCTGTGATGAGGGATTGACGGAAGATAGGCGTGAGTCGTGCGAGAGCGCCTTTCCCATCAAGCTGTACATGTACAAGAATTGTGGTTCTAGACATTAAGGAAAGAGGGCCAGAGATTTGACAAAATATATTATGTGAATAGCAAGCAGAAACAGGGATCAGCACAAAAAAAGATATGTTGGGCAATGCTTTGACATTACTGATTTCTACGACTTACCTTTTGCCGTTACTCTGAAAGCTCTTCAAAGTTCAACATTTTACAGATTTCAAGATACCAGGATGGGTCTTCGGCAATCAGTCAGAGCTTATGTGGACGAGCTCTTTCTCCTACCTGCTTCAGGACCCCACTCCTTCAAAACCTCCTGTATCCTCTTCTGGATGCGCCTTCTAGCATCATCTCTTTTGATCCCTTGTGCCAACATTCTGTCATAGTTGGTATGTGTATGCCGAATGTGTGCACCGACGGCATAAAGAACCTTTCGTGGGAGTGGAATCAGGCTCGTGCGCCCTACTCGACCTGAATACTTCTTAAAGCCGTGATTAAGCACCTTCTCCCTGTCGTGCTCTGGTATTCTAGGGAATTGTTTGTCAAGCTCGGCAGCGGCTTGGCGAAGGGCGGTGGTGTCGCGTTGCTCGGTCGCAAGTGTACGGGAAGAGAGGGTTTCGTTCGCTTGGGCATGGACGTGGGTAAGGATATCTCTGGGAACGCGTATACCGAGGACTTTCTTATTCTGCTCAACCACGAACACGGTTTTGCCTGCTTGGTGAGTAAGGCGGCGGCAGTGAAGCGTCTTGTATTTGATGCCCTTCTTGAGGAAGCCGTAGCCTTTTGGCATGGCAGCATTGGGCCCGACTGTAATTTCTTTGGGGGCCATCGCTAGTTAAAGATGTGAGTTTATGCAATGCAAAGCTTTGTCAAAAGCGTCAAGACTGTGAATGTCTGTTGTGAAGTGAGCGTGGGTCTTCTGCTGTATTGAATAAGTGTGCGCGATTGCTTCATATTAATAAAGACATTGTAGATGTCGCACCGTACCACCCCGGTCTTTGTCTGTACAGGAGCTACAAATAGAAACAAAGGCTGTCGTTGATGGCGAAAGACAAAAGACTGTGTTAAAGACAGCAAATAGCTCGACGCGTCTCAGAAGCTGTGATTACGTATTGGCGCTAAGCCACAGCAGCTCACGTGATACCGTGGGGCTGCGGGCTTTGCATCCCGTGTGCAGACGCGTAAGGTTCTTCGACTGTTTCTAGCTGTATGCTACTACACACTGTATCGTTTGTCCTATGTGAATCGCTATTCCACCTTAACAAAGCTCATTCCGATGTAGGCCAATGAAATAATATGGCCCCCTTCCACCTCCCTAGACGCGCTGCTGCGTCAGCTTGGCCCCACAGACGCCGCCATCACTATGTGCGTTCAGCGCTTGACCGGAACAGTTTCTCGCGACACACGAAGCCCGAATCCGCCATCTAATTCCTACATGTGCCCTCGAATTCTTCTGTTCCTAATTACATCCTATCTGCAACCTCGTGCCTAGAGCGCTTGGACCTGCTGCCGACCGTGCCGGATCCGAAACCTGGCTCACCGAGTCCACGTAGCAGCTGGAATCGCGACTCCCAGGCTTCAGCGACACACCAACTAGCCAGTCCACTAGCTGTTTGGCTTGGAACTATCTCTAGGATGCAGAATCCAGAATTATCTATCACACGAGCAGATACTGCTTTGGTGGACGACCCTACGACTGCATATATTGCCTACCACGATAAATATGTCATTGTCTACGACTTTAGCCAGATTGGTCAGTAGAGCCGTGAAGCTGTTCATGCACATCTGATCATTCATTCAGACGCCAGCGTCGCTACCAAAGAGTTGACACTTCTACTTGAAGACCTGGAATCTGCGGGTTTACAAACCGAGGTCCGTGCTGGTTACGAAGATTCGCTACTAGTTCTGGTGCAAGCACCACGCGAGCTGCTCGGTAACACTGTGCATCACTCACGGTACGTAAGATCTATAGAACGAGAGCGACCAACAAGACTCTTCGTGCTTATCACCTTCCCCATCCTCCTGGCCCTTATGTCTCACATATTGTTGCCTAAAATCTGTTCTAAGTCGTCTGTAGAGTAAAAGACTGGCTATATGGAATCTCCAAGAAACACCCAGGAGGCACCTCCAACACAATCGTGGCTGGTGCCAATGAAGCCGAGGATCTCCTATCTCTTTATCATCTCGTCACCTGGACCAAAGAGCTTGGCGGGGCAGGAATAACACCTGGTTTTGGCAAATGGGAGAACGTTACGTCTACCTTCCCTCTTCATAACCCTCGCACAAACCAGAAATTACTTGTTCACCTAAGCAAGCGATTCTTCCTAAGCCCGGACGATCTTGATCAGATACGTGATCTCTGGGGTACCAAGGTAGCTTTCTACTTTGCTTTCATCCAGGACTACTTTCTCTCCCTTACCTTCCCTTGCGTCGCCGGTGTGCTAGCTTGGGCTTTCTTACCTAAGTACTCGCTTGTATTTGCGGTCGTCATCTGTGTATGGTGCACAGTATTCTTGGAATACTGGAAACTCAGAGAAGTCGACTTGTCGATTCGCTGGGGCGTACGAGGTGTCGGTAAACTGAAGGTCAACAGACCCCAATTTCAGTTTGAGAAAGAAGTCAAAGATGATGTAGGCCGCGTACACCACGTTTTTCCCCGGTGGAAACGAATTGTCCGGCAGCTGGTTGCCCTGCCTTTCTTGGTGCTGAGCACCATTCTGCTTACATCAGTCATTGTCTTCGTGTTCGCGCTCGAAACCTTCATTGTAGAAGGCTATGATGGACCATATGATTACTATTTGGTAAGTTTAAGCTATAGATTAAAACATTGCTTGAAGGGTGCTCAGACATGGTGGGAAAGCATTCATGATCACTGACACTCAACAGGAATATCTCCCTACTGTCATACTTGCTCTCCTTTTGCCGTTCATCAACAACTACCTCGAGGGGCTGGCTGCTCGACTCACAGAATATGAAAATCATCGCACGGCAGACTACTATGAGATGTCACTCACGCAGAAAATCTTTGTGTTGCAGTCAATATCCAACTACCTTCCAATTTTCTTGGTTGCATTCGTCTACGTACCCTTCGGCCAGATATTTATTCCACTTCTACGGACCTATATCCTCTCGCTTGCGGGGGTCGCTGTAGATCCTGATTTTACTTTCCATGTCGACTCGAACAAGCTTCGTAACGAGGTCATAACACTGACACTCACTGGTCAGATCTCGTCTGCGATCGAAGAACTCGCCCTACCCTACTTAAAAAATAGTGTTAAAGACTGGTGGCGCACCTATCGCACCTCTCACACCTTTGCTACTGGTGGTCAAACGAAATTTGTCAAAGGAGACGACCCCATGGAAGCTAGGTTCCTCCGTCGGGTCCGCAAGCAAGCTTCTCTGGCACCCTACGATGTCCACGAAGACATCTCGGAAATGGTTCTTCAATTCGGTTATCTGGCGTTATTCAGTCCAGTGTGGCCTCTAATCCCAATCGGCTTCTTTATCAACAACTGGTTCGAGCTTCGTGCTGATATCATCAAGATCACCATCGAGCACCAAAGGCCTGCGCCAATCCGTAACGATGGTATCGGACCCTGGGTAGCCAGTTTAGAAGCTTTGACCTGGCTTGGGAGTCTGACATCTGCGGCCATCGTGCACTTGTTTGGCTTCAGCAACTCAACAATCTATGGATTTAATAGGTGGTGGACGCTGCCAATCACGATCTTTGCTTCGGAGCATATATTCCTGGGATTCCGCGCTGGCGTGCGGTGGGCGCTACATGCTATCGGCTCAGAACATATTCGTAAAGAAAGATCCGAATTATACGCAGAAAGAAAGAAACACTTAGATGAACTGGAGGCTAGTTCAGCGAAGAGGGGCCACCTCGACGTCGTTGAAAGAGAACGTAGGAAGAGTGTTAGAATGACAGCCGCCGACGTTTTCTGGACAAGACAAGTAGAAGAAGGGGCAAGCCGCAGAGCCGGTGTTGGTATCATTCGCGCGATGAAGGGAACATATATGGACGATCTTGTCAAAGAAGAGTGAAACGCCAAGCTCAATGCGCTTGACGAGACACTGTAAAGTTTTTACGAGAAATATGTACAATGACATGCTATTTACAGAAACACCATCTTCCACTCTCTAAGAAGCGTTGATGGCGGATAACACAGTGTTGTATGCTGACTTGGCCTTGAAGCCTGAGTCGAACAGAAGCGGGTTGCCTTGGGGCCTCCACGAGTCGTTATCGCGCACACCCCAAACGGTGATACCGACGCAGTTCTTCTGAGTCATGCAAGCCTTGACAACATTGGTCCAGTCAGATGCCTGAGCATTCTGGATATCAACCTCAGTCAGCGCGCACTCAGGTGCAGCACCGCAAAGCGCGGCCATGGCAGCCGGGGCATTGGCACCCTGGCCTGAGGTCAAGTGACCCTGAGAACCAATACCATCAATGGGGATACCAGCAGCGATCCACTTCTTCACATTGCGGACCATACCCTGGGTCTTAGCATAGCTTGCCTGGTCCAAGTTGTAATCATTGATGTACAACTTAGCAGCAGGGTCCGCAGCCCTGGCAGTCTCGAATGCGATGCGGACAAAATCCTCACCAAGGACGTTGTAGAAGACGGATGAACGGAAGGAACCATCCTCGTTGAACATCTCGTTGATGACGTCCCAGGCGTAGATCTTGCCCTTGAAGTGGCCCATCAGACCGTTGATGTGGTTCTGCATGACCTGGGTGAGGGTGGCCTTGTCCCGGATAGAAGACACCCAGCCGGGAAGCTGCGAGTGCCACACGGTGGTGTGTCCACGCATGAGCTTGCCATTGTCGGTGGCGAACTTGACAGTCTGGTCGGCCTGGCCGAAGTTGAAGCTGCCCTTGCTGCCTTCGGTGGCATCCCACTTCATACTAAAGAACTGTCAATTCTCTGAATCACACATACTGAGATAAATCCGTACCTGTTCTCGGGTGTGATCTGTCCGAAGTTTGCCTTGATGATGGCACCGTTGGAGCCAGAGCCTAGGCGGCCGGGATCAGTGCAGGTACCGAAGTACTTCTTTCCCTTTGCAACCATGGCATCGTGGATGCTTTGTGCAGCCTGGCGCTCATCAAGGATGGGTTCCGGCTCTGCCACGGGGATAGCAGAGGCAAGAGCGCTGACGGAGAGGAGTGCGACAATGGAGAACTTCATGTTTGCTGATTGATGACCAGTAGCTGTAGCTGTAGACAATTGAACCCAGGCCACGCCCTGCACCCTTTATACTGCCTTCTGCGCTTGAACCGGGAAATACTCCTGTCCGCCACATAATTCATTTTCCACATTAATCCTGTTCATTTCCAGGCGGATTATCGTCGGGCTAGGGTAAAGGCGAAAAACGTGGCGCATTAAACATGGCGTTGATTAAAATTCCGAGGGATCCTTGCTGCCGACATCATAATCTGGAGCCGACAGCAATTAGTGTGTGGGGTCGGCTGTTTGGGATATCGTGGGGCCTAACCCAATGTGGACTATTCACGGTTGATGGGTCCCTGTGCATTCATGAGCTCGGCGTTTCAGGCTAAAGTCGAACGGATCCCCCACCGGTGGAGGACCGATCATATCCTGACGTGGTCGGATTGCCCGGGATATGAGTTCCACTTTGGCACCAAAGGTCATGAGGCTGCTCAGTCTTGTCGGTCGATTTGTGGAGAATCCGGAGGTGAGGAACAATCTAGAAGCTGTAAAGTAAGAGAGCAAGGATACCTTTCAGTAGCGTTGAGCGCTTTACGAGCACATAACTCCATTAGGGTAAGATTTCAGGAGATGGGATCCCTTACTAGTGACGATTAAAGAGAATATCCTCCAGTTACATTCACTTGAAACCAGGATTCTGCTAAATGGTATCTTCGGTTGATCATGAAAATGTAGCATCTAGAAGTTGTACCAATGCCCTATACCGAATTCGCTTTACCCCTATACTTACGCATATCCTACTCGGTCTTACTCGTCCAAAAGGCTAAGCCTCAGTGCAACCCCGACATCTGTTGAGCTACTTTGATACCATGAGAGAGGGAACTCATAGTTACCTCACATCAACAATAGGGCCGTCTGGAAGCAGGACTTTAGATGGTATGGCGACACAGTGAAGCTGTGCACTAATGAATCGGGAGTATCAGCATATCATAGCAGGCCCTTAAATTGACTTGGTAAGAACAGGTCACAGAAGGAACATGACCTACAAATTGCGTTCGAAACATTACCAGGGCAAGGATAGGACGGACTGAAAATATAAATGGTCCGTTTATGTTGTTCAGCAAGATAGATATGCAACCACGAAATGCGGGGTTTGATTTAAGCAAGTAAAACGTGACTCCATGATCATCTGCATTGCAATATGTATGCGGTAAGATCATGGGGCTCCGGGCTCCATAAGACGACCAGACAGTTCCCAATAAGACACGTCAGTGAGAATGTGTTTCGTAACTTGATCACCTATTTTGAACGCAACTCAGGTGCATCAAGTATCATGGCGCAGCAGGCAAACGAGACCATGAGGACCCAAGAAAGCAATGGTATTGATCACTATAATAAAATTTTTGTATGACGCGAAAGAACTTCAAATCGATCTCGCTTTTGTGTTCTTCGCTTCTGTTTTTTCTGTCTGCCTTGGCACACCTGGTCCTAGAGGCGAAGGCTTGTACTTCCTTTCTCTTTCTTTGGGGGGTCGCATGTTTTTCCTCGCTAGAGTTCTGATCTCAAGAAGCCTGCCACTGGTGCTGATTACCGGGAAACCCCTCAATCGACCGAGGCCCCTGTGATAGGCTTCCAAGCGACAAGTGTTCAAGGTCGTCTGTGCCGTGGATATATTTTTAGGACCGATCGAAGAATCTCTGGATCGCAGTGAGGCGGGACGGGCCATCAATCGACGTTTTGCCCTCTCGAGATCGTCGGCTGCTGTTGCACGCCTATCATTAGTGGCTATAACGCCTTCTCTCGGTGGCAGCGCTGGAGGATGTGCATGACTAGATTCGAGTAAGGGTGTCTCTCCTGGATCATCGTCCGATCTGAAGATTGCGCGAAAAAGCCTGCAAATACGGGGTGCTGAGCCTGGTTCGATGTGTTCAGGCGAGGGTTCTCGCACAGGTGGACTTCGAATCACTTTTTCGGTTGCATTGGACCGAATAATGGGCCTATTACCCATAACGACTTTTCCTTTATAACCCGGGCAAGCGGTAGACACAGACCGGTTCGGATAAGATCTCAGCGGATGCACGTGGAATTATCCAGCCGAGTGCTGCAGGGCCAAGCCGATATGCGTGTAGATATTATAATCAACGAGTGTAAAATGTCCAAGTGGTAAGACTGGTGTGTTGTGACTGTTTGTGATGATAATAGTGTGTAGACGTGGGCGGTCGAAGGGATCACGATTATACTTTTCTACAGAGGACTTAGACTCCATCGCGTTGATTGTCTTGGCGGTACCTAAGGATGGTAAGAACATGCTGAGAGCGGCATTTTCAAGTTATGCGAGTTGCCTACCTCTATAGTGCTGGAAATAGCTATCCTCGCTACCGTCCAAACATACCCCTCAGCCTCTCATCGATTCTCTTTATCGCGCCTCTGGTTTGTTCATTTTCCCGTGCACCCTTATTAATAACTACGTTACGTATTATTTGCTATTTAGCTACTGTTATGATCTGGCTAGGTCCTTCGCGACGTTAATAGAACTTCTTTACAGAGGAAAGAGCTCGCTGTGATGTGAGTTCTACAATTGCACCAGAAGGAAGCCACCTTGCGGTGTTTGCACTGAAGCAGTATTAAATATCTCATGATGTACCTTCCCTGAGTTACTTTTATCCAAGTGTAGATAGACCTATACGCCAAAAGTACACATCAACTCGGGCCTACACGCTTTCCATTTCCGGACTGTCACCAAAACATCCCGCCATTATAGCTTCAGGGTACCGCGCCCCTTTCGCACCTCCGATTGCGTTCAAGCCATCCCTTATCCTCTTGTCATCTTCTTTGTTGAGCTGCATCTGCACCGCTCCTGCGTTCTCTAATAAATATTTCATGTGCTTCGTGCCTGGAATCGGAATGAAATCTGGTTGGAAGTTAAGGTCTTGTCTATCTTCTGGCACACAGTAGCACTTACCATCTCCCTGGGCAAGGACCCAGGCTAAAGCCACTTGACCAGTCGTACATCCTTTCTCCTTTGCAAGGTCTTCAAAGATTTGAACCAGCTTAAGGTTTGCTGGGAAGTTCTCCTCTGAGAACCGGGGGAACGTGCGAGGTCGGGGATCGTTCGGAGGAAAGTCGTCTCTGCTCTTGATTGTACCGGATAGGAATCCACGACCCAGGGGAGAGTACGGCACAATAGTAACACTCAACTTTCGCGCAACATCCAAGAACCCAGTATCCTCGATCTCCATGGCAAACGGCGAAAACTCCATTTGAACAGCATCAATTTGGTGCACCTTGCAAGCCCTTTCCAATGTTCGCGAAGAGCATTCAGACAGACCGAGATGACGGATCTTACCTTCGCTCTTCAAGTCGGCCATTGCCGCAACAGTCTTCTCGATCGGTACCTTTGAATCGATCCTCTGTACGTATAATAAATCGATGTAATCTGTACCGAGAGTCTTCAAACTCTTGTCGCAAGCTTCCCGTACATACTCTGGACTTCCGTCCGTCTGAACGTCTCTGAACCCCCCTGGGCCGTGTTTGCAACCGAACTTTGTGGCCAGAAAGATCTCATTGCGACGGCCTGTTTTGTGGAACCAATTCGCGAGAATATCTTGATTGTCCAGATAGAAGTCACTGGTATCCCAGAACGTGATGCCTATGTCGGCTGCTTTGGTAAGAACTTGGAAGATCTCTTCTTCGTCGCGCTTTTCGCCCGTAACAAGCGACATGGACATGCCCATGCATCCTAGGCCAAGAGCAGAGACAGATGTGTTGCCAATTTTACGTTGAGGAAATGTTGCAGACATGATGGATGAGCTTGAAGCGAGATGTTTTTCTGTTTGTGGAGGATAGAACAAAGTCGATGGTCTGATGTAGCTTTTCTCCTGGGCCAATGTTCTATTTTATATACATTCCACACAGCCGAGGAATTAGCTAGCGTTCGGTTTTAACAGAGACGTAACTTTAATGTGCTCGAAATTCGGACGAAATCAGAATCGTAGTTGCCGGTGTTGCGCCTAGTAATGCACGATATGAAGTTGGAAGCGCAGAATGTTTCCCTATATGGTTAGCGTATATGGTGTAGGGGCGAAGAGCCACACTAGCGTATACCTGAAGGATGGCTAGCGATTTAGTGCGATAGGGTCGTATCATACCTTGCTAGATTTTCGGTTCCTGTGATCGTGATTTGTGCTGTCATGATTATAGTCGGTGCTTCGAAAGCGAGTGTTCGTAGCCTAGTCTATTACACATATATTTCTAGGTAGGAAGGTGGGAGTGATCTCTTTTCGTGGCACAAACAAGTATGAATTTTGCTGGATTAGAAGACTAGAAAGCTGCCAGTCGGGCGCAGAGCACGGAAAATTTTACACAGAATCCACCAAGACTGTCGAAGCATGATTAGCTACTTTGACAAATCTAAATGTTAGTGGTAAAAATGAATTCTCACAAGCAATAAATCGAAGGAATCAATGCGTAGGATATCATAGTATTGCCTCTGTAAGGACGTACCAAACCACAAGGTGCACCACAAACGCCTAAGAAAGGTCTCCATGCATATTTTTCCGACCAACCGAGCACCAAATTTCGAAACCGACATTGCTCACCGCCCAACTAACCCAAGAAATCGTTGAAGCCATAATATAAGAAAGAAAACACATTGTTATACATGCCGCGGACCTGCGCATACATCCATAATAGAAGATATGAATGTGGGCAGATACCCAGCCGGGTTAAGATCAGCCGACATCCGATCTTAACTGCTTAAGCAGTAGGAGCAGCAGCTCTAGGAGCATTCGGGTTGAACTTCGGCGGCAACTTCGAGAACTTCAGTTCCGTGATGTCATTGGTAGGCGCATCTGTTGGGATTGGGGTCCCCAAAGGGGCACGCGACAACGGCGACCCCGTAGGACGCACACCCGATGGTTTGGGTGGCAAGCTCGTACTAGATCGTGCAGAAGACGACGAAGCAGACGCTTGACGGCGTTCAATCCCGGTGGCTCTTGTTGTTGATACAGTTCCGGTTGAGCTGCGCACTGCCGATACTGGGGGGCCGACGCTGGTTTTCACTTGGAAGGTAGACTTGCTGTTGCCTCCGGTGGGTGCGGGGACTCCGCTGGGACGGAGAGAAGTAGAAATTGATGAGATGGAAGAAGCTGTTGGTGTTGAAGTGCTAGAGCCGGATGCGAGGGTAAGAGACTGAGAAGTGGCAGTGCCCATGAGAGCCAGTGCGCACGCAAATTGGATGAAATTGACCATGTTGTAGGATTTTGGGCAGATAGAATTGAGTGAATGGCGAGTATGAACAGAAGTGATTTCGGTGGTTCGTCGGAAAGGCAATGAGCTAAAGAGATGAGGTGCTTGGATGATGGTTCTGCCAATTGCCTCACCCACCTTCTATATGTACATTTCCAGCACACGCCCCCTTGCTCCCAAGCGTGACGCGGCGGAGCGTTCCCGAACACTGGTGACACTCAACCCATGATCATCACTTGGTAAGGCATTGTCAAACCGGCGCTCAGAACCTCAGTCCCTGAATCGTCAGGGTTGGTAATTGGGCTCAGGGCTCAGTCTTCAAGTGGGTAAGACGGTTTCATCAGCTTCTGACAACCGTTCACATCCGATCCGGATCCGTCAAATGGTTTGTGTCATACTAGTGGAGGATGAAGATTGGTCAAACAAGTTGTTTCGTTTGCTTCGAACGCATAAGAAGGCTCCACACACTGCGCGTCAGAACACAGGTGGTCAAAGCGCGGTCACAGAAACGTGGGTACTACCTGTTCGAGCCACGAGTGCGAAGTGGGTATTGAGGCTCAGAGGCATAAAGGCCGTTTCATATAGCATGTTTCCAACTGGTGATAGATGATGGCGCTCGCCACCACACAGTGTTGGCGTATGAAGAAAAAAAAACCATCGACTGGGCACCAACACAGCCACCCATATTCTGGCTGATCGTTGAGTTAATGCACAGTCAGACATTTATCATTGTTTCATCCGTGTTGGGGACTGAAAAAAAGAATAGTACATGGTGGTAACGCGATGCAGTTTTTAATTGGTGAATCATTATGTCCGAACTGCTCATAGCGCCGACCTGGCCCCTCCTCCTCCTCCATCGATTAGACATTCTTCGCTCCTACAGCCTCGCCTTGCGCGAACTTGCCTTTGTCGTCTAAGTCTGTAATTTCTTCGGTCGCACCTTCGTTAGTGACCTGACCAGCCGCCTCAATGGGCACGTGATCCCTCACCACCAGCCATGTCGGGTAAACTGACAAGACCAGCAGAACTGTGTTTATAATCAACGGGACTCTTCCACCTTTCCACTTCTTCGTATTTAGACCAAATGCAACTGCCTGCGAAAAGCTCTCCTGCCCTCTCAGAATACCCGAGAAACGGCTTAGTTCAGAGATATTGTCCGTCTTGGTCGCAAGCAGGTAGTAGAGCCAGTTCTGAAGAGACTGTCTTGCGAAATCCCAAAGGATAATGACGAAGAATCCTTCGGTGAACCCGGAGTCTTCCCAGTCCATGGAAGGCGAATTACGCGTGTACTTTTCTTGAATAACCCATCCGTAGACCCAGGCGATGATGTGTAGCACGATGACATAATAGAAACCGTACGTGATGCGTCGCTTGACAGAGAGCTTTTTGTAGTCCAGGAACAAGCTGATGAGCTGAGATGACAGGAGAGTGCCGAAGTTTCCAACAAATCCGATCAGGGCGCGAGCGCGAATTCCGAAATAGTATGTTTTGAAGTTACCTAAATTCGTCACGGTCAGTAAGGCTTTTTTTCTTTCCAAAGTTTATACATGAGACTCGCGTACCAGAATATTGATTAAAATACGCGGCGTAAAAGACGGGCAGTAAAAGGAGGACGTCTTTCCGCTTAGATACCTCCCAAAGGGCTTTGACTTCGGCTTTCCATGATTTTTCTTTCTTGATAATGACTTTCGACCCATCGCTTCTTTGCACCTTTTCTGGAGGGCTCAGCGCGAGCGCAAGGGGACAAGCGATGCATTGCAGAGCAATGAAAATGAGATAGGTCTGGTACCCCACTTTGCCCTTCTTTTTCGACGCGGCATCGTTGTTGAGCGCCAGAACAATGGCTCCTCCAACCAGAGGTCCACCGGTTCGGAACCACAGCCAGATATTCATATATTTTCCTCGCTTTCCAGGCTCTGGGTAGCCTAGGGCTACAGTGCCCTCTGAAACCCAGAATAGTCCGGCACTAACACCGCAGGCAACGGCGCCGACGAGGACGAACCAGACATTTCCGAAGCGGTTGTTGCAATATAATCCAGCTGCATTGTAAATCAGCCTTCACTCTACCCTAGTCTTTGCACAACTCACCCGAGTACAACGGATACCCTACAGCACCCAAGAACAGGGTGTTTGAAAGCCCAATTCTGTTCGCAATTGGCGCTCCGAACAAGCACAGGAAACCCATGATACCGAAAACCAGAGCATTCGCGGCATTAACAAGATACGGATCAAGCGCACCCGCTGCTCCGAGGTCGTTCATCGCGTTCCACAAACCAGGTGCCATGAAACCAACTCCACCAATGACAAAGGCATTGAACAAACTGGATCGGTACCATTTTCTTGGGCCAGTGTAGGTCGAGGTCTCCTCTGAAGTCGGAAGCGATGCATTATCCTCGATCGAAGGCCGTTTGGCCGCGTCGGGTGTGGCCATCTCCAAAGTCCAGGCGAACGCTGCAGTGCTTGTGCTGGTGCGATGTTCCTACGCACTTCGCGCGTCCGAGACATTATTTATTTTCAAGAATACACAATCGTGATTCGGGAGGCGATTGCGACATCGCAGGGTAGTAATGGTAGTTGGATCGACGACCAATAAGCGATGCGCTTGAGTGTGGATACTACTAGAATAGGCAGGTCGATAGAAAGATCTGGTGCACGATTTTTACATTTGGAGGGGATACCTTGAAAGCGGGTTGTTCGTTGACTTGGCAATAGTTCAACAGACAAGCTTTTTGCATGTTACACATATTCTTTTAATTATGATGTTAACGAGGCTATAGAAAGGTCTGCAATACTACAGTTGCATCCTGGCGAGTCATGCAAAAGATAGCCTAGCCTGACCTTGGTGCTTCCGCAAAACAACATGAGTCATCTAGATGATGCTCTTGTTGGGGGCCTCCTGCTCCTCAGGCTCGTCGAAGATGTTGATGCTCCAGCGCGGCTTGTTCGCGGTGTAAGGAACATTGTACCTCCTGCGGCCCTCGTGCTTGTCGGAGAATTCCTTGATCGCCTTGATGTCTTCCTCATCAAGCTCGATCTCCTTGAAGTTCTCGGCAATACGGGTAGGCGTCACCGACTTGGGAATGACGGAGTGACCGCCAACCTGGCTCCAAGCCAGAATGACCTGAGCAGGGGTGGCGCCCTTCTTCTCAGCGATGGCCTTGACCTCAGGACGTGTGATCAGCAGAGGAATGTCGAAGAAGTTGTTGCCAAAGGCAGAGTAGGCGGTGATGTGGATGTTCTTCTCCTTGGCGTAAGCGATGAGTTCATCACTAGGGAGGATAGGGTGGCGTTCGATCTGGTTCACAGCTGGGACGATGCCGGTCTTGTCGACAAGCTCCTTGAGGGTCTTTGCGGTGAAGTTGGAAACACCAGTGGAGCGGGCTTTGCTCTTGGGCAGTGCATGTACTGCCTTCCATGTCTCACTGTTGGGAATGGAGTTGTCGATGTTGACCTCGTTGGCGTCAGAGGTAGCCGGGAAGAGGTCAGAGTGAGGGTCTTTGCCTGGACCGAAGTTCACGGGCCAGTGGATGAGGTAAAGGTCCTACAGAAGGTCTTAGCTAAGTGTGCACTGCGACAGTCCTTGTTAGGAATGCATACGAGGTAGTCAAGCTCAAGCTCGGCAAGAGTATCATCGAGAGCAGCCTCGACCGTCTTGGGGTCATGCTGGGTGTTCCAGAGCTTAGAGGTGATGAAGACGTCTTCACGCTTGATGCCGAACTCTTGGAATGCGCGCTTGATACCTTGAGCGACTTCTTTTTGGTTCTCGTAGCTGATTGGTGGAACATTTCGTCAGCCAGTTTCTCCGGAATCAAGAAAGCCATAGCTTCAAGAGCTACCCCACCACCCCACCGCGGGGCACCTGGACCCGTTTACCACGGCGTCTGGCGCTTTGCGGGTGATGAACTGGAGTAGACTACGTACATCTTTGCAAGATCCTGTAGGGACACGTCGCGTTAGTTCTTGTCCAAACCTGCTTGGAAACTTGGGACATGGTGGACTTACGAGGTGGCGGTAGCCAACCTTCAAGGCCTCGTAGACGCCATTGCCAACCTCACCAGGAGCGGCCTGCCAGGTGCCGTATCCCAGCTGCCTATAATCAGGGACCATGTTAGTGAATGCATACACGCTACGCGTGAACGTGGACATACGGGATCTTGTGGCCGGTGTTGAGCGTGACAGTCTTGCCGGAAGACATGATAATGATCCAAGATGAGATGAAAGAATTGGTGAAGTTGGAGATGAGCCTCATACCTACGGGGAACAAGTCTACTTTAAGTAGGTGGCCACATGCAGTGGTTCTTCCGGCCGGGATAAAGGCATTAGCTAACAGCGACAGAGTGCAGACTGCCACGAATGGAGCACTCTGCTGGCGAGGCCAGGATGCCCTAAAATTGTGAAAGATCACGATAGCTATCGACCCCACTAACGTCATTTGGAAGGGGGCGGGGGGCAGGCGCGGCACGCATTTCGGAGAGAAAGCCACCGAACGTAAGTTCTACCTAGATGCGTACGCAGCCTTGCGCGTTGTTTTATTCATTAAACCCTTTCCGTAGCCTTTCTGTGGTCGTTGCAAAAATTCCTGGTATTCCAAACTCGCTCTTGACGTCGTCGAAATCGCTATCCTCAACCACCATTCGCGCTACGGCCTTCGCAGATGTGGGGATGAAGGACATCCCACCCCCATTGAACCCACCGAGGATCCACTGATTCTTCCTACCGGGCACTCGCCCTACGTGTGGCCAACTGTCAGGCGTGACTCCCATTATTCCCGTCCAAACCTGATCCACCTTGGCCTGACTGTCCTTCCATCCGAGAAAGGTTTTCTGCATGTATTCATCCCAGTACTTTTCCACCTCACTATTGAATCTGGTCGAGTCGTCAAAGTTGTCGTACCATGTCGAACGGTCTGATTTGAACGCTGAACCTCCTCCACCGACTACAATGCTTCCATCAGGCCGTGGGTTCAGGTAATCTGCCGACTGTCCAGACTTGAACGTAATATTGTACGTATGCGAGAGGTGTGGGTGCACCGGCGCCTTTGGAACGATGTGAGTTGCCATACCGCGAACTGGGACAATGACATCCTTATACTGGGGGAGGAGACCAGCCGTGTATGCATTCGTGGCAAAAATCAATTTCTTCGCTTTGAGAACCCCACGCTGCGTGGTGATGGCGTTGATTTCGTCTGCTAGCACCGATGTCGATGTAACAGGTGTCATCGTTTGTATGTTGATCTTCTCGCCATAGCGTGAAACGAGTCGCTCCGCAAGTTGTGTAACGAACTTATACGGCCAAAGTGAGCAGCAAGGCACGCTCTCAGCTGACTTTGCGCCCTTGATTGAGGTAACTTGCTCCAAGTGCTCTGTCAGAGCGAATCCGATCTCTTTGGTCCAAGTATGACCGGCTTTTCTACTGCTCTGGTATGTCTCTTTTAAAGATGCTGCATCTTTATCGTCCAATTGCACATCGAAGCTTCGTCGTATTTCTAGCTCACAGTCCAGTTCTTCGTCCTCAGCGACCTGTTTCAGATTGGCAATCACACCCAGTACAAATGCTTGCATCTCATCTACTCCTTCTGGACCCATCACTGGAATCTGGCTTGCGAGCGTCGACAGTTTCATTTTAGAATGGCCTCCATTACGAGCTGTCGCGCCAGAACATAATTCGCGAGCCTCAAGAATCACAACACTGGGGGATGGATCTGCTTGCCTGAACAAGTGGTAAGCAGTGGTGATACCTGCCATTCCGGATCCGATAATTGCAACATCGCATTCGTTAGGCAGGTCTGGCGTTGAACGTAGGTTACTATATTTATGCGGCTGGCTGAGCCAGTAGGAAGTGACAGGCGATGGAACAGGCAGTATCTGCTTCATCTTTACTATTTTCTAGTATAGAATACCATGGGCTGATTGATGGTGACATATATATGTGATTGTACTACGATCTTAGCCACGCGGCTACTAGCTGATAATTGGCCAGGAGTTCATTCGGCGTTCGGGGTGGGAACCATTCCGAGATCCTTCCAGATCGCCTTTGGACGAACGAGTGCTTTTGTTTCAAGGTTCGTATGCCTTACCAACGCTAGTCTATCGCAATCAATGCAAACTGATAGTCTTTATCTTCGCGGCGAACCAGTCACTCGCTTCAAACTCCTCTTCGACGTCACCTTCACGCAGCTGCGGAATATTGCCACCGTCAAGGCGCTTCACGATAGTCGTCTTCTCTGGCCGCGCAAAGTATGCTAGCGAATACCTTATCAGACTTGCTTGCTTTCCCGGTGGCGGCACAACGCGATGCATTGGACTCTTCAGTGCCCCATTGGAGAAAGCCACCATGATATCTCCAATGTTGATGATCGCACAGCCTGGTACGGGCTTAATGTACAGCCAATTTTCCTCCGTCTCTGGATCCTTGCCACAAGGTAAAGCCTGGAGGCCACCTAGGATGTTGAATAGGATCGTTAGGCTGCCAAAGTCGCGATGGGGCACCAAGCTACTACTTCTATCAGGATCTGCTAACGGAGGGAAACATATCATACGGTATTGGTCCCTCGTCTCTTTATCAATGTGATGCATCGCGGTGAGTGATCCAGGCTGCATTCGAAGAGAGTGTTCTAGTTGGCCCAAGACAAGGTCTTCGATTGCATGTGCACCACGAACAAAAGCCTCATGTACTTTCCGATGCGAGGACATGACATCTGGTGCTGGGTTTGGCTCAATTTTGTTGAGGATGTCCTCCTTCTGTGTTGTCCACATCTCGCAGCGATCCGGACGGCCTTGAAGGTCCCCTTTCGCTACTCCCTCGGGTTTGTATCTGCAACTATATCTGAGCATGGACCACGTAATGCTGAATTCGGGAACACTTGCCCTAGAAAACGCTCGCCGACATATTTCATCTTTGTGTCATGATCCAATTTAAAGAATTTGTCTTGGATCATGAACATGTCATCAACGATTGCGACGAATCCCCGGCCTTGCTCTGAGTCCATGAGATCCAAGAGAAAGAATCCATTAGTCTTGCAAGCATGGCATAGTTTTTCGATTTCGGTTGAACTTTTGTTTTGTAGCCCTGCGTACGAAACGCGCTCAAGAACTTGAGTGGGTAAATCCGACGGGAACGAAGGGATTGATGGATTACTGAATGCCATAGTTGCGACACAGAAGCCGAGCGTTTTGCTCTGGTGATTCATCGAGTATTATATGTTGAGAGCTCTTGAGTGTATGTAAGCAGTAGTAGTGCGTGGATAAGCACTACATTTACACTTGAAGAGCCTACTTTAGCGGATGAGCATCGGGCTCAAACTTGGAGCATGGAATCGAATAGACAATAAGGCTTTCATAAGCCGACACATTCATGGATAGAGCTAAATTTCCCAGTATAGATTGTTTGGATACACGCGCACCGACGATGCAAGGATGTATGTCTCTTGATATGACATCCTGTACCCCGAGTGAGCCCGGTCCGCTCACACACCATAGTGTAACTGTGATAGCGCAACAAAAACCACGATACCTGAATATGGCTCGTTATCCTAGACACTTGATCGTCACATTTCCCCCGGCATCGGCATTCCAGAGCGCATCCCACCCTCCGTTATCCAACATTGCGAATACATACGTTCCCCTTTCAACTATCCACTCATATATACGGTCCAACATCTTCAGATATCTCTCAACTTCCACCTCCATTTTCGCCGTCACCGTTTCTCCTGGCTCGACATAGACACGTTGGAAAGCAACCAGCTGCTTTAGTGGCTGTGATATTTGCGAGACGCGCTGAAGCAGATACACCTGCGCAACGTATGAACCAGCAACGGGACCAGTATTTGTGACATCCGCTTCAAACACAAGTGTATCAGAGGTGGTGAAATTTTGGGTGCTGCCGCCCAAGGTATGACCCTTGTAGTTTGAGACATTGAACGTGGTATACGACAGACCATAGCCAAAGGGATAGTAAGGCAATGACTCAATGTCGGTGTACCACTTCTTCTTCGCAGTCTGCTTGTAATTGTAGTATACGGGTAGCTGGCCTTCGTGCACAGGTACCGACACCGTCAACCTACCACCAGGATTCACTGCCCCAAACAGTACATCTGCAACAGCCTGCCCGCCGCTCTGACCAGGAAAATTCGCGTCCAGTACGGCAGCAGAGCGAGAATAATATTCTGGGATCGCGAAGGGACGACCACCGTAGAGAACCAAGACAACGGGCTTTCCAAGAGCAAACATAGCGTCTGCTAGAGCAGTCTGGTTTGCGCTTAGACCGAGAGTAGCTCGGTCTCCCGACTCGCCGTCGCTGTTCCACGCACCGCCGACAGCAAGAACAATGACATCGGCATCTTTTGCTATAGCCACGCTCTTTTCAACAGGCGATTTGCGGTCGACGAGGTTCCAGAAGAGGTAAACTTGCGAGTTGAGTGACCCTAGGTTTTCAATCTTCTGATACAAGTTCCAAGTCTGAAATTCCAGTCGTATGTGGTATTTGACACCTTGTCTGAATGTAAAGGGCTCGGAGCCTGGCGGTGCTTGGGTGCTGTTGTTGATCGAGTAAGAGCGCTCGGGAATATTGGAGAGTATGTTGCCTGCTGTAGCCAGGGGTACATCAACGTGGAGTTCCCGGTCTACATATATCTTTGCGGTTGTATTAGGGCCAATGGCAACACCTAGCCACCCATCGACATCGCCGTCAACTCCAGACTCGAATTCACCTTCCCAAACCACGCTGAAGTTGTTCGATGGTAAGCCAGGGGGAGGATACAGGCCCCATGAGCCCACTGGAGTTTCGACGTTCTGTACTATCGGTTCGCTAAAGTTTGTATCGGCGAAGTACGTAGCTAACAAGCCTCCCGAGGAGCCATTTGTGTACAGGTGATACGGCGGGATGGGATAATGTGCATTGTACAACCAGGTATTTGCACCCATGCTGGTCACTAGTTTTCCGTCTGTCCCACTAAGATGGTTCAAGATGCCCTGTTGAAGCGTCGTCGAGTTGGCAACGGGAAACATCCCATACTGACCAGAGTAGTCGCCGTAATCAAGTGTGTCTCCATACGGACCAATGAGCGCAATGGTGCGGCTGCTTCCGTCGTCAACGCTTAGTGGTAGCGTTTGGTTCCTGTTCTCTAAGAGTACTATGCTCTTTTGAGCGGATTCTAGTGTTAAAGGAATATGGTCTAGCGTAATCTGATAAGGATCGACTTCATCAGCGATGTAAGGATTATCGAAGAGACCGAGGTCGTATTTTACACCGAGCACTTTCCGCACTTTGTCTTTCAGTAAGTCTTCTTTCACAGTATCATTACTGATGAGTTCCTTGGTTGAGCCCAGAAGCTCGTAAAGTGGGTAGTCATAGAACTGAACCATCCCGCCAGCATTGTAATACTGGGCAATCGCGTCCGCTGGCGAGTCGGCTACCTTGTGGCCGGTTTGCAATTGTTTCATGCCTACTCTAGTCAGTCTAAGAACACCCTTGCTGAGATATTCGGGAGAATATACCCGTATCATCAGCAGTCACGAACCCATCAAATCCCCACTCTTCCAACTGCTTATACAGCATAGGATTGACATGACTCGGCACATCATCCAGCTCATGATACGCCATCATCACGCCCCTTGCACCACCTTTATCGACCACGCTTTTAAACGGCAACAAGTGTTCCTCCAACACCTCTCTATTCCCATGCCCCATAAATGGTGCACCATTGCTACCTCCCTGCGGCGATCCATGAGCCGCAAAATGTTTCATCACCGGAGCCACCGCATCGCTATCCGCCCAACTTCCATTCTTCGACAGACCACTTGAAAACGCAACACCCATATGTGACGTCAAAATCTTATCCTCGCCCCAATCTTCTTGACACCGACCCCAGCGTGGATCTTTGCATAGGTCTAACACAGGTGCAAGACAAGCATGCACGCCAATACTGCGCGCCTCGGTAGCTATAGCTCTTCCCACGCGATGCACAAGGTCCGTATCCCAGCTATTCGACAACGCGAGCGCTTGAGGGAACATACTCTGATTGAAGCTACCCACACCATGGAGACACTCTGCCCAATGCAAGAACGGGATTTTGAGCCTTGAGCTCTCGACATTAAGACGCTGGAGATTGTTGTAGTAGGTTTTGTTGAGGGGGTACCAGTCGTGCACGTGGCCTATGGATGCGTTTGGTGTGAAGCGGAGTTCGTGCTCGTAGAGGGAGTTGTCGGATGCAGGGCCGATGATGTTGTCTGCGAAGGTGAGATGGAGTTGCTGGACCAAATCTGTGATTTCCATTTTGGAGATTAAATCGTTGATAAAAGCATCTTTCGCTTCAACACGACCCTGGTGGGGAGGGTCATCTTGCTGATGCGCGAATGCCCGTAGAATCAGTGGTGAGAATGCAAGAGATAGCTTCATTTTGGAGAAAGAGCGCTCCATAACTCTATGGATCAATGTTCATTGACACTGGGTGGCAATGGCGGTATTTCAGCATCTCTGCAGGTCACTCTTTGGAAGGATGTCCCAAAGCGGTATCCCATGATAAACTTGATAATCCATGTCGATGCAACGGCAGTGCAACGGTGACAACGGGCGAAGTACCATTTAACCTTTGTAGGATACTCCTCTGCTGAAGGGGTGTTAAAGTGGGGACATCTACGAGGCTATGGATGGGATGTACATTATAAGTGCGGGGAGGGGTAGAGGGCATCGGGAAAGATACTCCGCCGAGTGCAGATCACGCTAAATGCATTGAACGGACGTCACGCTCGGTATCGCAAGGTTTTCAGAGTCAATAGACAAGAATGCGCGGTGTTTTGCAATGCCAGAGGGAGGTGAATATCTCGCCGCAGGTTAGTCATCTCATAGACACCAATAGATATCGTTGCATGATACCTTCTTCACGACCGGAAAGTTTGTCTCCAGCCTGATTCTATATATGATTCGGTGCATTGCTGTTTCGGAATCTATACGTTGTGCTTGAATGAAAATGGTGCTTGATTGGGACCGGTCAATGAGGACGATACTCGAGGCACTCTCATGACCTGCGTGCGAAGCCAGCGAAATACACAACACTGGACTTGATCAAGTTGTTCGGTCATATAAGAGTCTTTTCTTATGAACCTCGCTAAAAGAGCTCCATCCACGGTAAAAAGCCGATACAGTTCACGCTAGGTGAACCAAGCAGTTTTCAGATAGACAGCCTGATTGGTGTAGTATTACGTATATACATCTGTTCCAAACACATATACACAACGAAATGTTCCGCTTACTACGTAATCATACATACTATTTCTCATGGCATGTATGAACTAAGCCTGATACCCTCTCAACTCTCCTAATGCGTCTGCGCAGGCGGATTCAACGGTTTCCTTCCGTACACAAAAAGTCTATAGCACGTTAGCAACAAACCACCCTCCCCTCTCCCCACAGAACACTTACACAGTCTCATACATGTATGTCTTCTTCTGCCCCAAACACGGCATCACCTCATCATGGATAAACCTCCTCGCCTTCTCCTCCGACCACCCCAACACCTTCACAAACATCTTCATCCCCACCGGCTCAAACGCATGCTTCATATCTTCGAGGAAATAAATCCCCAACTTCTTCATCTTCTCACCCTTCGCCCACGGCCCACACGGCCAATACAACCTCTTCTCCTCCACCGCCTCGAACCCAATTTCCTGCATCCACCTCTTGTAATGCTGCACGTTGTCCCAGGGCCTCCCAATCTTCGCTCCACACTCTGCTACCTTCTCTAGAAAATTGCGCAGCGGATGTTCTGGGCTGGGCTGGGGGTCCATGAACTGAAACGGGAACAGGCCATCCTGGAGTTCGAGGTACCCGCCCGGAGCGAGGTTGTCGTAAGCCTTCTGAATGATGGAGCGCGGGTCAGCGAAGCAGGTTAGCAGAGCGCGGCCGTGAATGTAGTCGAAGGGGCGGCCGTAGTTCCAGTCGTCTTCTGCGTCGGCGATTTCGAATTCGCAGTTTACGGGGACATAGTTGGGTTGGATGGGGGAGAGGTCAGTACCGGTAACGCGGGCGGAGGGGTGCTTCTCGGCTGGAGTATAGTGAGTACGATGGTGGATGAAGTATGGATGGGGTTGGAGAGAAGGTCTTACCAAATTCCATAGCCCATATTCCGGTGCCGGTGGCGATGTCGAGGACACGCTTGGGGTTTTCTATGGGAGCAAAGTTGAGGGCTCCATCGCAGGAAATGGTGAAGAGCATGTGCTGGAGATCTAGACGGTCCCTTTCGGACTTTTGGGTGTGGATGTTAGAGGGGCACGTGACGAAGGGACCCCCGGACCCGGGGCCAGGTGCGAAAAGTTCCTTTTACATACTTCATCGTTGGGCAAAACATATTCTAAAAATGGTAAGTTAGCCGTTGGTTCGTCTCATATTCATGAAAATAATCTCATCTTACTGCCAGCCTTGTAACCGTGGTAGGTCCGTCCGAATTCTTCCACGGATGCATAAATCTCGCTCCTCGCACTCGTTGTCGATGACCTACAGTGGCTATCAGCAACATGTCATCCTTTACAGTATCGTGACTATACATACGCATAGGTAAGCCCACCAACAGCCGAATCGGTCTCACTGCTATCCTACATAATATTAACAAATCGCTCCGTCTAGGTCTACCCCGCCTCCACATCCCGCTTAGGCTAAGTGGCTAGAGGTTCCAGTAATCTGGCAAAACGACTTACATCGCTCTCTGGGATCAGCGTGGAGTAGTGAGATTCAAGCATCTCGGACTCGGTGTCAGCCATGTTGGACATGTGCAATGTATATGCGCGTAACAAGGGTGACACGCGAAATGCTTGCGGGCCACGCGAGGTTATGGGGTGAGCGTCGGACACGAAATCATACCTTGCCGGTTTGGTTCACGACCGCAGAAGCGTGCGGGCGAAACTAGGCTAGCGGTACAAGGGTAGCTGAGGGCTTGCTCGTGGATTTTGCCGCGTTCGAATCATGAAACATCACAGGAGTGGGAGGGTGAGCGGAGGGGAGAATATTGTGACTGTCTCAAAAGGTCGAACTGTAAGGGTTGCCTACCCATGATGGCTACATTGGTGGTGGTGTACATGAAGTGTGCAGAAGCGTGTTTCCATCAGCCGACCGCTCTATCGTGCGAGAAATGCATACCGCGTGAACGCTTCAGGAAGCGCAGCTTAACACGCTGTTATGACTTTTGGTCATGCAGGGGGTATAAGGGAAACATTCGTGAGTCATGATAAGAATAAAATAGGCACGGCCGTGACGTCGGATAATTCATGGACAGAAAATGTGTCTATCGTGTCGCAATCGTCCATACTCCAGACTCACACGGCTCCCATGACCCCGGCGCAAGGAATAAAAAAAGGAGGAAGGGTGTATATTGGCGGAGGGAAACTCTATGCAAGACCTTTGAGCTGAGGGTGTGGAGAGGGCGATCGACCCCTTAGCGCAGGGGAGCTGGGTTTGAGCAATGGGCTGGCCGCCGCACTCAAAGCATCCAGGCTGAGCTGGCTGATGGCATCGAGGTTCCCTTGGACAGTCTCTTCGGTAAGATCTAGCATAAGTCGTAGCTCATTTGCCTTGAGAGCGTCGCCCAATCCAACAATCAGTTGCTCCTTGCTCGAGCTACCCGGAACATCGTAGTACAACCAATGATAGCCTATATCTTCGAGGCGATGCGGTTCTGCAGGAGTTGAGATACGGGCGACGCAGCGGCGGACGTCCAAGCCAAAGACACCAGAAATGGAGGGGTCGGTGCCCAAGCCTCCGAGCGTCGAGTTCCTCCGGGATATAGCGCGGGGCACTCTAGCATCTTTCTCGATGGGTGCCTCTCTCAGGTTCCTAGAGGCACCGGCATCCCTAAGCTTCGCACGCTTGAAGACGGCCCTGTGCAGCTCCGTTACTCCGACGACGATGTAAAAGTCTTGCTGCTCTTGTGCGAGCTTGTATATCCACTGCTGGGCTTCAGGGTCGTTGCAGACGATTTGAAAGGCTTCGCGGGGCTGCTGACTGGTCCGCTGGATCATCTGCTCGGCCGTTACGGTGAGAAGGTTGGGCTGTCTGTAGATGCGGCCAAGCTCGAACTTGGAACCGTAGCTGGACATGAAGCGGCCCTCATTGTCCACCGAGAAGACATCCTTGTATCGGAGCTGGATGTGGTAGTCGTTGAGCTCGTCGACAGCCTCGTTGGCCTGCCGCGAGTAGAAGCCGTCGCGTTCGGGATGGAGAGGGTGGGTGAGGAGCTGGCCTACGACCACGTCGTTGGATGGTAATGGCTTAGGCAGGAGTCCGTGGAGAACCATCTCGGGCGGCTAGGTTTCGGTTTCAAGAGAGATATGGTGGAAGGGGGGAAAGAATACAAGCAGAGCAATCGATACTGGAAGCAGAAAAGGAGAGCTGAGGCTGACAAGAGCCGCCGGGCGCTGCCACACTGAAGCCTGACATGGTGTTCAGGTTCCCGACCAATCGAGTTAGCGCACTCTGCGTTGCCACGTTCCTGACTACGCTTCTACATTGGACCCATCCCACCCAACGAAGCCTTATTGTGGATGCACAGTAAAGGGAGGAGATGGAAGCTCACGTGTGGCTGGGCTCAAAGTTTTAGCTTGCCCCCAACTGTTGAGCTACTGTTCCACTACCGTTGCGACTGACCCGAGGAGACGTTGCGACACACTGGCCGGAGAAAGGACTCGATGAATCAATCAAAGCATAAGCGCGCACCGGAAATGCACAAGAAGGGTGGGTTGAGAACAGAAAAAGCATAGAGTAACAAGGGATGAGTGAAAATACGTTGGGGCAATTGCCTCGACCCACGGATTTGAAACCAATCGTACAGTACAATAGGGGACGACTCACGCACTGATGCATCCGCCACACGCCCAGTCTTCAGTGTCTCCTTCAGCTGCACTCAGCCGGATAAGGTGTTGAAGCCCTTCTCCTCGGAATGCTGGCGTGGTATACACCATGTACGATGCGCTGGTATTGGTAATGGACAAGCACTCGACGTCTGGGCTGTGCTGTGTTTCTTTTCTAACGCGGGTGAAGTTGGCTGCCGTCGGCAGAGTAGACTACCTTTAGCTATCCCACAAGCTATGTTAGACTACGTGGGTACTCCTGGTAAGTCATACCGTGGAGCGGCGGCTCGCTTCTCGGTCGAACTACGTGTAGACTACCTTTTACCCAGCGGCCGCCAAATCCGACGCTGACTACGCTTGACCACGGCCGTTCCGTCGCAGAAAGAGTTATACGAGCATGCAGAGCGATTAGCAATGGCTGGATACGGCTAATGCCTTTGCGCTGTACAAGGCCCGCGATGCTCTATCGCGTTTGTAATACATTAATACATCAGTCACGGAGACAAGACGAACTACCAGGGTAGGACAGGCGGACATGGGCATTGCACGAGGTGCAATTCAACGCAGGTCCCGCAGATTAGCAAGTGGGATGCAGCTTTCCAAAAAGCCTTTGTCAAGCGCGTAATCGCTGACTGTGCATCTGAAAACAGGAACAGGTGCGCCCCACTAGGCAGGAGCTTGAAGCGCTCGAGGGGCCAGCATGGCACAATGCGATTTCGCAGGGCGAGCAAGGAGGAAGTCGGCGATCGTATGATCAAGGCACATCGGTGATCGTGGTGGTAAGAAGGGCCGGATAGTGGAGTTGGCAGGCTGCTGGTGTGCTGTGGTGGGCTGGTTGCAAGGCCTGGAGGCTCCTTATCGATTGCGGCCGGCGGGGCAAGAGTGGGCTGCAGACAGGAGCTGTGACTTTTTGCTTGCTTCAGCCCGCAGCAACGGTGGATCGCCCGGCCACCAAACCACCTTTGCCCGCCGACTAAGCCCACTTCCCCTTGTAATTGGCGCGGCCGACCCGCTCCATGACGTCCAGCAACGCGAACAAAGACCTCCACGTCAACGTCACCAACCTTCACTAGCCCAAAAGCAATGGACGACCTCGCCATGGCAACACTAAACACCACGACTACTTGTACCCCTCTTCAGCCTCTGCAATCCCTCCCCAGACTCCTCATCCTATTCCTCATCATCACTCTTCTTTGATACCCCCTTCATATACTCAACATGCCTTCCCCCATCCCCGAAGCTACCGAGCTCAAGGACCTCCTCTCCCTCAAGGGCAAGGTCGTCGTCGTCACCGGTGCCTCTGGTCCCACCGGTATCGGAATCGAAGCCGCCCGTGGTTGCGCTGAGTTTGGTGCCGACCTCGCCATCACATACAACTCGCGCTCGTCGGGTGCCGAGAAGAACGCAAAGGAGCTCAGTGAGAAGTACGGCGTCAAGGTCCAGGCATACAAGTGCCAGGTCGACGACTACGCCAACGTCGAGAAGCTCGTCCAGGATGTTGTCAAGGACTTTGGCAAGATCGATGTCTTCATCGCCAACGCTGGAAAGACTGCCGACAACGGTATCCTTGATGCCACTGTCGAGCAGTGGAACGAGGTCATCCAGACCGACTTGACCGGCAGCTTCAACTGCGCCCGTGCCGTTGGTCTGCACTTCCGCGAGCGCAAGACGGGCTCGCTCATCCTCACTGCCTCCATGTCTGGCCACATCGCCAACTTCCCCCAGGAGCAGACCTCTTACAACGTCGCAAAGGCTGGCTGCATTCACATGGCTCGCTCTCTTGCCAACGAGTGGAGGGACTTTGCCCGTGTCAACTCCATCTCCCCCGGTTACATTGACACTGGTCTGTCCGACTTCGTCCCCAAGGAGACCCAGCAGCTGTGGCACTCGATGATTCCTATGGGTCGTGACGCCAAGGCCACGGAGCTCAAGGGAGCTTTCCTCTACTTCGCATCCGATGCCTCGTCCTACACTACCGTAAGTTGTTCAACAAGACCCTGATTTGACAGGAACTAACAGGAATGTAGGGAGCCGATCTTCTCATCGATGGCGGCTACTGCACCCGCTAAACGTCTCGTCATATCTCGGGCCGGATATGATGGAAAGTAATGACTGAACGATAAAAGCATCGCAGACTTATGACTATATAATTATATTTGTATGTAGCTGAACAAAATGTTAAATTCTTCAAACAAATCGTGGTTTCTATTGAGCTTCCTGCAAGTTTGTTCGTTGTCGCGAAGTCGATGTGACTGGTGCGATGGCCGGTAAGATGCTCGAACATGGGTCGGGGGACAGTGCTCCTTTATTAGTCCCTCTCGCGATCTCCCCACGTCGGACCGAGAAGCTACCCCTTCCACGGGGAATAAGTTGTACGTGTGTATGTACGTGCCGCACGGCCGCGCGAGCCGCAAATAGCACAGGGAAATTTGGCTGTTTGCACATGGGCATTTCCAGTGCATACCCTCGGTACTGGGGCCGGGGAGCAAGCATGATGTCTAGCTGACTCCAGCAGGTACATACATGGAAGGCTTCCCCTCCGCACTAGCGCGTTTCTACACGAGGCGGCACCACAACTCGTTGGGCGGACTTTAGCGATGTCAAACCTCGTCTGTTTTGTAGACGCACGGGATGGTCGATCTGCGCTGAATCGGCATGTAGACTGGCTCTGGATGCTTTCGTTGCACGAACCTAATCCACAGCTAAGGCAAAAGTCGACTTGCAAGTAACTTGGAGTAAGCTTGAAAGACGGTGAAGAGGTGTGCAAGCAACCTGGTAACAGCAGCGGTTCTGAACGCCATCCACTGCGAGCTGCTGCATCTTACAAAAATTGTCATGCCCAGATGCACGCCAAAACTAGGCTGACCGACAACTCCTGCGAATTAGGTTCGTAGACTCCCCGCGTAGCGCTGCGTACTACCGAGGACGCCTTTCAAGGCAGCTGACGGTGCCGTCCTTATGCACTGCCAACAGAGCCATCACAACTGGGAGCATCTGCTTGTCGTCATGAACCGCGGTTCCCGTCTCTTTTCCTTGATTTGAGCACAGAGAGCTTCGTGCCGGGCTGGGTTGAAATACCAATGATTACGTGCGGAAGGTCGCAGCTTCCGCGTGACACTGTCAAGTCCTGCTGGGTCCCACGCCGTCAACCCATCCGCGAAAACAGAGAGACCCTTTAGACTACGCAAGAGAGCTTGGACCAGGATTGTGCAATGGCGAGCCTACCAACCCTACACTCTATATAACTACCAAAGCCTCTTCCACCACTCCACCCTCGACCCTGGGCACTCACACGGTCATACCTCACCTTGAGCCGTTATCGATCAATCAAAATGATATTCCACGCTCTGCTGACCGCATCTTTGGCGGCCACCACCTTCCGTGGCGTCGCAGCGAAGCCTTTCCGCCGACAGGGCGACCTCGCCAGTCGGATCGAGACCGAGGTCGAGGTTGCTCTACCCGGTGTCTTGAACAACATCGGTCCAGATGGGAGTCAGGCACCGGGCGCTTTTGCGGGCGTTGTCATTGCCTCTCCATCGACAGAAGACCCCGACTGTAAAGTTGTCCTGTCTACTCATGAACAACGGTCCAACTAATCGCATGCAGATTTCTTCACGTGGACGCGAGACGCAGCTTTGACCTTGAAGATGATCGTGGACGAGTTTCTACACGGCAACGGAGACCTTCAGTCTTACATCCGTGACTATGTCACGTCACAAGCCATCTTGCAGACAGTTTCCAACCCTTCAGGTGCTTTGCCTTCGGGCCGCGGTCTCGGTGAGCCCAAATTCTACCCCAACCTCACTCGTTTCAACGGTGATTGGGGCCGTCCCCAGCGCGACGGGCCCGCCCTGCGTGCAACCGCGCTCATCACTTACTCTCGCTATCTTCTCAGCACTGGCAGCGAGTCAGACAGGACTGAGGCCAACAACGTCTGGGGAGTCATCAGGAACGATCTGAACTACGTTGCCCAGTACTGGAACCAAACCGGCTTCGACCTATGGGAAGAGGTGAAGGGGTCATCTTTCTTCACCATTGCCGTCCAGTATCGAGCACTCGTCGAAGGTGCGGTACTAGGAGAGCAATTACAGGACGATGTGTCGGCGTACAAATCGCAGGCTCAAGAGGTACTATGCTTCTACCAGTCGTTCTGGAACGGACAGTATGCCGTGGCGAACATTAACGTCAACCAAGCCGGCTACAGCCGGAGTGGTATCGATGCTGCTACAGTTCTTGCATCGATTGCCACGTTCGATCCAAAAGCGGGTTGTGGCGACATATTGTTCCAACCATGCTCATCTCGTGCACTTCTAAACTTGAAAAACTACATCGATGTATTCCGAACCCTCTATGCAATCAATCAGGATGTCCAGACCGGTACAGGCGTCGCCACTGGCCGCTACGCCGAGGATGTGTATTACGGTGGAAATCCTTGGTACCTGACGACCCTCGCCGTTGCCGAACAACTCTATGATGCAATCCAGCAATGGAACTCGGTTGGCAGTATTTCTATTGACGCTGTCTCTCTCCCGTTCTGGCAGTCTGTGTATTCCTCAGCCACGTCCGGCACATACAGCAAGGACTCATCCGAGTTCTCCACTCTTGTCGATGCCGTTCTTGCCTACGCCGACGGATTCGTGGAGACAGCCCTGCGGTATACCCCCGAAAACGGCGCCCTAGCCGAACAATATAGCCGCGAGAATGGAACAGCTGTGTCCGCTCGCAACCTCACTTGGTCCTATGCCTCATTTATCACCATGCGTGGTGCCCGTCTGTCTGCAGTATCCGACTATGCTCAAGTGCCATCTTGGGGCGCGCCAGCCGCTCCTATGCTTCCGTTGACTTGCAGCGCCACCTCTGTGAAGGGCGTCTATATACCTGCCTATGCGGCCGGCGCCCCTCAAGATGCGGTCACGTGCACATATCTTGCCACGTTCAACCTCAACGCCACCACTGTCTATGGCCAGAATCTTTACATCTTTGGTAGCTCGACGGATCTAGGTGACTGGAACGTCGCCGATGCGCTTCTGGGCAGTGCGGCTGATTACACGGATACCCGACCACTGTGGACATGGACCATAGAGTTGCCAGCGGGAGTAAGCTTGGAATACAAATTCTTGCGGAAGGATCCCAACGGCGACATTGTGTACGAGGATGAGAATAGGACGTTGGATGTCCCGCAGTGTGGATCAGAGATCCCGGGGAGTGTGACGGAGGAACTTAGTTGGAACACAACATGAGTGGACCAAGAGGGGAGTAACGTGTCGTATCATGAACGATCGAACTTTGTATGATTGTATGGTGGTCACGAACATGGCATTTTGTGAATAGGGCATTCTTTGCATCTTTCAGTACATAGCGCATAGGCTGGCCAGTTTGGTTTCTGCATCCACAATCTTTTCTGCATTTGTACATCTCACTAGTCCACACGCGACTTTACTGATCCGTGAAAATGTCGTAAGAGCAACAGACGTAGTGCTGACGTGACGAATATATCAAGAGCATGTGTAATTAACGCTCCTTGAATTAGCATTGTTCTTGGTATTGTATTTGCATCGGCATTGGATAGATGAATTCATGTGTTGTTTTCCCATAGGCTTCAATAATAGGTAATTTGTGAGGTGTGAAACCAGCCTAACATCATATTCAACACCGGGTATCTATGTAATGTTGTTCCGGGGAGAAAGTGATGCAGAAGAATCCCAAAGCCGCGGCTGCCAGCTAGCCTTGGCGCGGACCTCCGACGCTCCGCATCCCGCATCTCCCGCTCCCAAAGTCCCCATCAACGAATTCGACAACTTTCACCAATCACCATACCACAGGGCGGGCCTAGTCGAGGATGCTCTTGTAAAAAGGAGCAGTCCACTATGAAGCTCACACCTCGGATACCATGGATCACTGGGGCGACCCCTGGGCTGACGATGCCGACACGGACACAAGCGCCAATATCACAGCTCCTGCGAAGGTAGCGCATTCGCCGCTGCACGCACCCACCTACGAAGCACAGACGCTTACGCCCGCCCCGATTGTGCTGAATGGCTTCCTCGACGATGCGGGTTGGGGGAGCAATGAGTGGGCTACGACGCCGTCGCCTAGGAAGGACGCGGATGCTGCACACGATATACATGGCAACGGAATAGATCACGCGCCAGACTGGGATGTCCACAGCATAGAAGAGAAAGCGGATATAGCGGAATACAAAAGCGAAGATAGAGGCGAGGACAAGGGATCGAGCGCGTGGTCGTCGTCTGGGGCGGACAATGACCAGGTACCCACAATGGTGGATGCTGGAGCGAAGGACCTTGACGATACACTACACAGTGATGCCGCGAATAACCATGTAAAAAAGGAGCGTCTTAGAAGCCAGGACATTCAAGCAGGAAATGAGTGGGATGAAGTCGACGAGGAGGTGACCGAATCGAAGGATATCGAGAAGGATGCCTCAGAAGCTTCCTTCTCGTCGACGGAGACACGATTGGACGATACTCATGTGGAAACGCCAGAAAACTTTGCCACCTCGGACCGCCGTGAAGACGATGCATCTACAAGGTCCTCGGAGTCGCACTCCGAAGAAAGTCGAAACGAGGTCGTAGCTGAATCGCCTAGGACTTCGGTGGAGGAGACACACACGGATGAAGAACCGCCAGAAATTTCAGAAACTGAAGAAAGAGATTCGGAGGAAGTGGAAAAAACCGAGGTCCTTCAGGAGCCTAGCGAGGAAGAGGTCGAAGATGAATTCGGCGATTTTGAAGATGACGATTCAGATAAAGAGGCCAACGATGAGTCTGACACGCAGTCGAGTGTTGTTCAACGAGATCCATTGCCTAAAGATGTCAAGGATACATTAAGCGATGTGCAAGATCCAATCGCAGTGGCATCTGCGGACCGCTCCTCATTTTCGACAGAGGGTTTCGTCTTTGATACTCAGTTGATAGCTGAGCTGTTCCCTCCGGAAGGGAACACTCCTGAGCAGGAGGATCCTCCAGATGACCCCGTATCATCCACCTCGACTCGCAAAGCCTGGTATCGCCTTACTCGTAGACAGACTATGCGCGAATATGATTACGGGTCAGTCGACGATAATTACATCCGAGTTACATGGAAGACGTCGCACATCAGAGCCGAAGTGAACAAAACTATAATACGATGGGCAAATGAAGACCGTATCGCAGGTCGAGGCCCGGGCGCGCGGGCGTCCTTTTTCTGGGACAGTTCTGCTCCGCCTGACCAGAAGTCACACGAAGCTCTGCATGCACGCCGCAAACCATTAAATGCGTTGCCAAATCCGACCCGTCCGACTAGAGAAAGCCTCCCTCCATTGTCAACCGAGTTACCTGCTGCCTTTAATTGGAGTTCTCCTTCGTCTGCTTCCCATGTGACGCCAAATGGCCCTGAGAGACGGTCAACATCCACCCCGATATCGGCTCATCAAAGCGCAATTGCAAGGCTTCAGAGACAAGGTGGAAGGGCTGTTTCTGTGGATCTGAGTCCTCGTATAATAGAACCCCCGTCACACAAGAGGACAACTACCATGACAGACTTTCGGGAAGGCACATCGTCGCCAATACATTCACCAGCGATCACGCCCATTCAGCCTCCGCTCGGCGATAATTTCAATCACTGGTCTTCATCCGCTCCATCTTCGCCAGCAGTATCGATATCGGCACCTTTGCCAGCACCGAACAATGAATACATTGACCCTTGGGCCAGCCTCGAAGCTTTGGACACCAAACCTGCACCTGAGCAACCAAATACGGTAGAGGAAGACGACTTTGATGATTGGGGCGAAATGGTTGAATCGCCCGCGTTGTCTACTACAATGCAGACTCCTTCTCCCACGGTTCAAACAACTCACACCAACTGTCCAGGACCTTTGACCAAAGACAATAGTGTTGTGTCAACATCTACTACGCCAGTGTCAGCTACGGTATCCCCAGTTCAAGTTCAACCTTTGTCAGTCCCAGTCGGGCCTACGAATGCCTCTCGTATCGTGCGCTTGCAGGGTACGGTGTCACCCACTTCAGCACTGTTCAAACCCAATGCTTTAGTACCCACCGACTCTGAAGAACGAATCGGTCCACATCTCCTGAAGAAGACCAACAAGTCGCAAGAAGCAGCTTCTGAGAGAATGACTCCTATGACAGTGCATATGCCAGCTATGGAGGAGGTATTGGGCCCAAGCCCTGCAATGGAAGACCTTGCTAGTGCACAAGACAACAGAACTTCTACCCCAGCTATATCTGTGTCAACGACGCCCCGGGAGTCCATGTCACTGCAGGATTCGTCACAGATTATACCAGCTATATCTAGTGAAACAGCTACGCATGCATCGGGAGACCAGCCCGATTGGGGTAACGACACGGACTTCTCCATTTTTGAGTCTGCTGTTCCGTCTACGTTTACGCCCCCGCCTAGTTCTACTCCAATAGCCACGCAATCCGACCCTGCAGATTCCTGGTCCATATTCAACTCACCTGCGGTCTCCGAACCTACGATGAAACCTCCCATTGGTACAATGAGCTTAGCCCATAAGAGGAAGATCGAGGAAGATGAGGCAGTGAATGGGATCGTGGCCGAACTGCCAGACTTGAGATATATGTTGAAGCGATGATGACCTGCTTTTTGTTGTTTAGCATTTATTTACCCAAATTCCAGGGGAGTTCATAAAGAGATCCTGAAGAAGTCCCAGGCATGTAATGGCGTTCTGAAATAATAGGCACGCATTGGGGGTGGATGTTATTGTGCGTAGTACTGTAGAATATACATGATGGATGGAAGGAATTGATGGTAGCTACTGTATATAGAGAAGCAATATTGTAGATCAATTAGTATCTTACTAAAGCTCTATCAGATTAATGCCCGCACTATAAATTGGTGTCTCTTAACTCAACGGTGACTGCTTGGCCGGTAGCCCCCGGGTGGTGCTGATGGCGCACGTGCCATGGCGCTAGTCGAGGACATGGATCGCGTCGCCCCGTCGCAACCGTCAACAAACAAACAACTCAATTCCTAACTTCATAACCTTGGCTTCACCACGTAAACGTCACCCGACAGATTATGTAGTATGGCACGCTCGCATTCTTCCTATACGGCAAGCCCCACGCGATGGCGGTCTCCCTTGCGCAGCCCGCAACGCGGCACTTCAGAAGACGGATCACAGTACGAGATGGATTTGGACGCACTGGGCCTTAATTCGACGTTTGAATCGACCGAGCTGGACCACAAGCACCAACCACAAGTGGATGTGGTCGAGACCAGCGACATCGAGGGTCCGGAAGACTTCACCATGAATATGACTTACTGGATGACGGCCGACCTTCCATTGGCGCAACAAATACGGTCGCGAAAAGAGGCGCGCACCACCAAGGATGGTGTTCGAGGCGATGCGAGGGCGGATATAAGTGTTGCGCACGAGATGGCCGCAGAGAGTGACAGAGTCGTGGTGGAAGGAGCTTCGAAGGACAGCGACTCCGAGAAGGACCCTCGTCCAGCTTCGACGGCAACGCGCGTCAACGGCACTACAAAGAGCCGGTCCAGTAGCAAAGCGCCGTCCGAAGCATCCATGGAGAACGACGAGAAGGTCAGAAGCTACCTCAGCGCGTTGCCAGATTCCGATCTCCCAGCCGAAGTACTCGCCTCGACGCCGCTCCGAATACCCAAGCAGAATATGCTTCAAGTACCTAGTCCATCTCCAGCAAGGACAAGATCGCTGCAACCTACAGTCGAGGACTACGATACCCCGCGCAAACCGACCCAAGAGACAGTGATCCATCGCCCTCCAGAACGCGTTGCTGAGGATGAACGAGAATCGTTGCAGAGACAGGTTGCCGAATTACAATCGCGTTTGCAAGAACAGGAGTATGCATCCAAGACACGGATAACGGAGTTGGAGACCTTGCTATCTTATACACGCTCTGATCTGGACAGCGCGCGTTCAGATTCGTACAGACAGAAAGATCAGATCAACAAACTCCAGGCAGAGAATGACCGTCGGATGCAGGAGTTGAAGGAGTCTCGTGCATCGGCGGACAATCTGCTCAAGGCCCGAGAAGAGGAGTTTGACGCTAGGGTCCAAGACCTTGGTGATGAGCTACGCCTACAAAACTTTGCCCGTCTCCAAAGCCAGCGAGAGGAATTCGAGCGACAGCTACAGACATTGGAAGAAGCCAAACGCACCGTTGACGTGGATCTGGCATCGAATGACAATGTCATGGCGCTCATACAGAACGAATTGAATCAGCTAAGGATTTCGCACGAAAAAGAATTGCGTGGCCTTCAAAAATCGCACGAGCAGGAACTGGAAGACGTAAGGAAAACAGAGCTTACACTGGATAGCTATCACGACCAGGATTCTACTGCTGAGGCTTCAGCATTGCAGCAACGATTTGAGGCTCTTCAGAAGCGCGCCAACACACTCCAGACTGAGCTCGAGAAGGCAACAGCAGAGGCTCAAACCGCCCGTGAGGAAGCGCTTTCTAGTCGAACGCTCCACGCATCCTCTGAAGGGGCTATGCAATCACACAAGATTCGTGCGTCCGAACTTCAATCGCGTGTCGACCTCTTGGAGTCACAAATTGAGTCAGCAAATAAAGGTCTTGCTCAGAAGGATGAGCAACTCGAGGAAAAGCATAACCTGGAGGTTCAGCTTCAGTCTTTGCGTAAAGAGTTGGATGACACCCGCAATGGGCGACTCACTAATGAGCAGACGGCTTCTCAACACACTCAACTGGAGTCACGGCTTGAATCGTTGCAATCCCAACTCTACTCAGCTCTCGACAATATAAGAGCAAAGGACCAAGACTTTTCGAAGCATTTCGAGGAGCACGAGAAACTTGAACAGCAATTGAACGAAGCCCACGGGCGCGTTGAAGGCCTTGAGACGACCATATCTTCACTGCGCCAACAACTTGCCGAAGCGCACCGCAGCAATGCTAAAGCTCGCACCGATGCTGAGCATCTAGAGGCGCAAATCGAAGATGCCGATGAACGCCTCCGGGATGCCCGTGCTGAAGCAGATCGCCGCGTTGCTGACATGGAAAAGAGGCTTACCAAGCTCCGGGATAGCAAAGTCGAAACCGAGGCTAAGCTGAGACAGTTGCAGAGTGAGCATAACGACCTGAAAGACGACCACGAGATCCAAGTGGAAGCCGTGCAGGACAAAGCCGAAGATGCGATCCGCAAAGCTGGCGCACTGCTCCAACAAGAGCGAACTGAGAAGCGCCGGATAGCAACGGAGCACAGGAAAATAGTACAAGAGCTCGACCGGCTCCGTACAGAAGCTGTGCAAAGGGGTGAAGAAGGAGGTTTCATCGACGGAAGCTCACTGTCATCATCCATGCACGACGACCCCAAGGACGCCGAGATGGAGAACCTCCGCCTCCTCGTCCGCGAACAAGCGTCCTCGCTCAAGACAGTCAAGTCTGAAATGTCATCTCTACGTAAAGAAACTGCGCGGTTAAAAGGGCTGGACACGTCTGCTAGGGACGGGGCGTTGGCCGACCTCGAATCGCAGATGAGCAGCCTCCGCCGTAAAAACGAAACACTGAAGGCCGAGGCCAAGAACCGCGAGCAGGAGTTTATCACGATCAATAAGGCTATGGACGAGCGCCTTGCGGGCTTGTTGAGCGAGACACTGAAGGCGCGCGCGAAGACGGTGGTGGCTCGGAGGGATGGCCAGTGGGCAGAGAAGATGCAGAGTGAGAGGGAGTTCATAGGCAAGGTCTTGATGAGGGAGTGGGGAAGGCAGGAAGTCGGTGCTGCTAAGGAGGGGGAGAAGCAAGGCTACCAGTACAAGTATGTGCAGAGGCCGTGAGTGACGGATGAATATCACTGTCTCGTTACAATGGTGCTTGCTGGGAGGAGTGAGGCTAGAAGAACACCTGGAAGGTTGTTTGCTTTTGTACGATCCGACATGTCGCTACGAGTTCTGAATCATGACGTCCCTTAATAATTCATGCCTATTCTTCTATTCATAGTCGTGCATCCTGCATCGTTCCTGGTAGTGATATACCTCACCCATATCGATCTATATCCCGCGTTCATCCTCTTGCCCATGCTCCAAAACGCCAGTTCCCAGGGAAGTTGTTGGAAGTACCCAGGACCATATTCTCTCTATAGCAACCCCTTCCTCGCCAACTCAATCTTGGTCAGAGTCTCCCCCTCCTTGTAACCGCCTTTACTCGCGCAAATGGCAATGCCGTTGCCCAGCTCCACCTTATCTTCGGTGCTTCCCCACGCGCAGGGACAATGATGCGGGAAGTGGACGCACGAAAGCGTGCCGGGGCAGAGGTACTTGTCGCAGTGGGCTGTGTTACCAGTCTTTTAGTAGGCCTTCTTATGTGTAAGATGGTGGGAAGGTAGATGAGTAGGGAGGACAGCAAGGCTGGGCGAAGAACAAGTTGGGAGTGAGGTTATAGAAATGAAGCATACCATTTTCATACTGCGCTTGGTACCACGAAGCATCACTCCGCACGTTCTGTTGCTGCTGATGCTGCTGCTGTTGCTGCTGTCCACCGAACATCTGGTCGAAGAAGCCAAACTGTGCACTCGCCGTCCAGCTGAACACCCCAAGAAGGGTCAAAAGCACAGAGTAGAACTGCATTTTATTGTCCTGGACGTGGATCGGGATTTGTGACGACGCGGAGGGGAAGCAAACGGGATGCGCCGATGATGCTGTCGTGGAGGTTGCTTAGCAGGTCACGTGTCGGTAGCCGGGCGCCAAGATTTCGAAGCGTGGGTGGAGCTCGCGCGCGGAGGAAATTTGCGGACCGCCGCCGAACAAAAGTTTAAGCTTGCAATCTACATTCGACATCACGTCTTCACCAACAGCACACGTACACGTTCGCTTTCCAACACGCCAAGTAAGCGCATCCCTTGAGAGTAGTTTCCGATGGCAGGAAGGGGTGGGGGGAAGAGGAGAAGCAGGCGCGATGGAGAGGCACGGCTGGGTGAAAGGGCAGTCGCTAACGCGAGAGCAGAATGCATCTCATGTACACGCTCGATGCCCAGGGCAAGCGCATCTACACGCTGAAGAAGGTCGTCGAGGGCCGCATCACCAACTCGGCGCACCCGGCGAGGTTCTCGCCCGATGACACCTACTCGAGGTGCGCACCATGGAAACGAATTCCCACTACTACCACCCTATGCGCTGGGATCTCGATACGACGTTGACGCGCAGGCAATGGGCATGGTGTGGGGAAATGCTAAAGAGCACGCGGCTAACAGGGATACGTATAGGCACCGCGTGACGATCAAGAAGAGGCACAATCTGCTGCCGTTCCAGGCGGGTGGCGCTGCCAGTATGTGGATTTGATAGATGGAAAAAAGAGATCTCGATGCTAACGAGGTGCAGAGAAGAAGATTGCGGAGAGATACTAGGTCTACTGCTCACGAAGCAGTATTTTCAAAAGGATACCATGACCGGCGTTTCGGGCGTACTCAAAGGGAACATCGCGCGTAAAAGGAGGAGAAGCGAAGGAGCTGCGGGTAGTGTAGGAGCTGAAAACGGATATCGATCATATCGTGGCAGTCTCAAATGCATTATTTTCAAACCGTCCCACGGTTCTTCAAACGCGGTTCACAAGACGGAGACATCGCGTCTGTCCAGCTTGTTAACAATAGAACGGTAACCCCAAGCAAGTGTGCGCGGGTACCAGGTAGTGACGCTCGCACATGTGTTGACATGTAGCTAGCCAGCGTGCGTTAGCAGTTTCGTGCCATGTTGTTGAACCCACGGTTACGATGACAATACAAAACGACAGATGGTGGAGCTATCCGCCGCTGCGGTGGAACAATAAAGCTGGAGTGTGGGACACGATATACAGTATGTATGTACAGAGGGCGTACAACGATGATGTGTGGTGCTGCGAGTATCCAGTGGTCGCGTCGACCGGGCATCGGATTGGACCAGGTGGCTCCAGAGCTCGTGCAGGAGCCATGGCCGTCCAGACGGATGTGGTTCCGAGGGGCAGAGGGAAGTCGAGGATGCAGCGATGAGCTGGCGAGGGCAGGCAATCGTGGTTGGCGGCGCACCCCACCCGCTGCACATGGTCGGTTGATTGTCCTGCAGCGGGCTGGATAGTGCGTGGGGGCGCGCGGGTATTTGGTGTCGGTCCTGTCGGAAAGGGCGTCTGGCACGGCCACGGAGAGTGGTCATGATGTGGCTCTCGCAGCACGTCATGACGGAGATGGCACTCGCAACCGTCTGGGGGAGGCTGCAAGTGCGTCATCCAGGGAAGGCAAACTGTCCAGTAGACTGGCAAGTTGTGGTGGTGGGAGCACGGCGGGCTGGATACGAGGCTGTGCGCGTGGGCGACGATGCGGGGTAAGTTTAAGCCAAAGCATTGTGGCAGCCAGCCAGCACCACCTACGTTGCTTTCCCGCCTGCGCCGTTTGTCTGCGCCCGTGGGGATCGTGGGATCGTTGGCTTTCTTACCATACAGTGTTTCAAATTGGTGGAAGGTTGACTAGTCGCCCACGCCCACGCCATCGAAGGCAGCGAGCGACGGGCGTGACGAGCTGGAGTGCAGGTGGACCGGGGCCAGGGCGGGGCACCGTCACGTGCCGTCATCGGCATACCCTTCACGGCCATGGAGAGATACAACAGATATCAGCCCTACGCATCTCCCAGGCCACGGCAACAAGGGCGTGCCTGTCGTCCACAGAAACCTGCTCGTCACTGCCAGGCACCTCGAACACTCCCCCACAATGACATGAGATCACCGTCGACCCGACCGAGGAAAGGCGACCGGGGACGCACGGGCGTTGCAGACTGCCCGACTGCACTTGCATCTGCACCTGTACTTGCATTTGCATCTGCATCTAGTCTACTTACTCGAGTACTTGGCTTTGTGAGGATGCGCGGCCCATGAACAAAGACGCCCCCATGCTCCACTTCCCGGAGCCGTCTCATCGTCTGTTCCACCATGCCGGCGCCTCGACGACGAAGCAGAATTTTGGGCGATGTCGGTGTTCAAATGAGTCAAACCACACCCACAGCGTCTCTTCAGCGATTATGCTAGCTCCACTCTAGCACCTCAAGGCACTTGATAAACCCCCAGGCAAGCCCGCATCGTCATTCCCCTTCCCTTCCTTCGTCCTGCCTCGCACCCCGGCTGCGCACTGTGCCTGTTCGTATACCTACATACCTTTGTTGTCGTCAGCATCCGCTGCACGCGCAACCAACCCCACGTCGTTCAGCGGCACGGGAAGACGAAATCAGGGTCCTGTGCGGCTACCTACGCGAGCACCTCGCTCCAATTGCACCCTTCCGACCTGCATCCGTTAACTGCAACTTACCCCGGACGCACAGCCAGCGCCAGTGGGTAGACAGCGCCTGTAGACAGCGCCAGTAGACATCCCTAGCCCCAGCCCCCGACTCCCCTCTGCCGCGGCTCCTGCGGCCAAATCGAGTCGGCCTATCGTCCAAACCCTCTGTTCCACGCCCCAAATTACCTCTACCTAGCTCCATTAAAGACCCCATTGTGACGGCGCCCTCCGGTCCCCTCCTGACGTCGCACTTTCCAACCCGACTCTTCTCCGGACCAACCCACGGCCTGGGGATGAACTTCAAAAAGAGCACCTATCGCTGGCCCGTTGGACAAGGTCCGTCCACCCAGACTCCCTTTGTTGCGACCCTGCCTGCTAATCTCCACCCCCAGAGCACATAAACCGCTGAGCATCTTGTGCCTGTGCTCAATTCCCCCGCATTGTTCTGAACTAACTCTACTCCAATCTCACCTATCACCGCCGCCGCCTGAGCCATATTGCTTCTTCGGGCCCGCAGCCCCAGATACGCTTGCTTATTCCTACCTTCCATCGGCCTTCTCTAGCCTCGTCAGCCTTGCCCGGCCCAGATTTGTTGCATTGCAGCAAGGCACCTGCAGGCACCCTATCCTGACGAGCACGAGACCGGGCGTCATCGGGCCCGCTATTCTTATCATTCTGGGTCGCACGTAATGGAGTCGTCTCTAATACTGCTGAGTGCACATATTCAGTTTCTAGTACGTTCCTTCTCCCTTTATTCACCGCCATGTGCTTCCATGCACCGCGCTTGGAGCATTCTCGTGTCTGCTACCTGCCCTGTTGTGGTTGGCTGTAGTCCCGTGCGCGGCGTTCCCCCAAGCCTCTTTTTGTACCCAGCGTCCGGCACAAACTTTTCTGCCTAGCATACGAAATTCTACTAACATCATGCTCGCTTTCAAGGACACTCAGTTGGCCCTCATACATATTCCTCTGCATCTTTATTCCAGCTTCCTTCAAAGTATCCTTCAGCTTCTCCTCCCCAACGAAGCACTCGACCAGCACCCAGCCTTCCACGGCCATGGTGCTGTGCAGCCTCCTCCTGCCTGGCCAAACCAAAATCCTTTCGTCAATATTTCAGTCACCCCGATAGAATGCTCGGTTGTTTGCTCTCGGAGACTTGCCGACGAACTCTTTCTTCCAGCACTCAACTCGCTAGACCCTTCATCCAGAAGCCAGGTCAGCATCACAAATGACGACTATGTCGTAATGCAGGTCGATGGCGAGGGTCTCGATGCAGGCCAACGTGTTTTGGAATTGACAAGTCCACTTGCCTTGGCTGGCATGTAAGTTTTCACAAATTCAGCTTCAGTGCCGAGCCTAGGCTGACCGTCCGCAGTTCCATTTTCTTCATCACAACGTATTTCTCCGACTATATCCTTGTGCCAATACGTTATAGAACCCAAGTTGTACATGCTTTGGAAGAGCGTGGCTTTCAATTCGAAGACCAAACATCATCCTACGTGAATCCCAGCCACCATAGCCGACAACACTCCGCGTCTCAAACCTTTGAAGTCCGGCCACCGGGAACTCCACCACCTGCCACCGTGTCAGAATTGCAAACACGAACTTTCGCCACTTTGAAACGTTGCAATATCGTACCGACGGTAGACTCGTGCTTGCGCTTGGTGCAATGCGCTGGCCGCAGGGATAGTGCGAATGGCATGAACGAAGGTCGCAATCGCAACAGTCAGACCAGCGCAGCAGATGACGCCCTCCACCTTGGCCTTGTCAAGTGTCTCATTTCATCGCCTTATCCCAAATTTCTTTCTCTTACGCTGACTGACACCGAACCTGCGTCGCTCTTACTCGACCACACCCTGCTACCCAATTTCACGCAAGATATTTTGCTTGGCTCCAAGGAAGAATACCTCATACCGATCACCCTAGACCTACGTGATCTTTCCATGGAGAGCACAGGTATCATTTGCGGAGTCGCCGGTCGCCTTGTGGGGGGCACAGCCGGCCAGCTAATCAACCCAGTGGAAATGAGCTATCTCAGCACCGCACGTGCCGGCACAGTGATGGTCTTTGAAGACGAGCTGAAAAGAGCCCTGGGAGCTCTGCGTGGCGCGGAAAATGGTTTAAGTCCCACGCCTGACTAGCCGGATTTCACACGGGAGTGGGATGAACTCGATCGGTCGACGTCAATTTACAAAGGTCATCTGACCCACTGCGGCGCTTACCGACATTTCTTCACACCGATAAGTCTTGCCAGCTGGACGACTGCCGGGAAGGGTGGGGTACATGCGGTGATTTCGTTTTCGACGTTCTATCAACGTCCCAGCGCCAACGGGTCTGCGATAGCGCGTACGATCGGCTTTATTCTGTGCGGAAACTCCCCGCCCACTCACGGCCTGCTCATTCGTACGTTTGCTTCGTACGCGCCGCCTGAATGTATCCGCTTACAGATTCCAATTGACCGGAGAGGTATCAAAAGTTGTATCCTTCTGTTTTTCACTTTCATAGCATTGTCCATTTGAGCACCTCGTACGCACCAACCTTCCTTTCCCGGCCAATGAGTTCCGCATCGGGACATGCCGCCGACTTGGCTACTATCTTCATTCGTGTTCATGCAGCAAACTGCCGCTTGTTTTGAGGTATTTCCCGCCACATGTGTGATTGTGTCGTTCCATCTATGGCATTGACGATTCTGATTTTTCTTCTCTATGCTCTATTCGGTTTGCCGCTTGTAAAGAGAAAATTTTTCTACTCGCCTCCTGCGGTATTTCGGATGCTGCGTTATTTGTTGATATCTTTCTTATGTATACTAGTGGAGCATTGGGTTGCTGCATACCTTGCTTGAAAGTGGAGGCATACTTACACAAATGGGAATAGGAACAAAGGACCCGATAACCGCGCTGCACGTGCTGCGGCTCGTGCTTGCGTCGCTTAAGTAGATCCTAGGTACATAGCGAGAATGTATGTGTGTAAACGTGTACCGACGTCATCATGGGTGCCTTGACTTGGAAAATTCTCCTAGGCTTACGTGCGGTTTTCTTCCGTGCGTCAGGCAGTGCCGTTGTGGGGTAAGTAGAGGCTCATGGGAATAAGGAGAGTTGACTGTCGAACCCTTTCAGGGATGCGGGACCCCGGTACTGGCCCACTGTAACCCACGTGGATAAGGAATGAATTTTTTCTTTTAAGATATTTTGCGAACCACTCGCTGTTGGGAAGTGGTGGTGCTTTCAAACACTTAGTCAGGGTGATCTGCAAAGGGTCCTTGACATGGTGGCATAACAAGGTAGCATAGTCCCCGTGTGGCTTGCCATTCTCCAATCTTTTGTGGGCATATTAGACGAAGTCTCGAACCAATGCTGTGTACTTGTGAAAATGTTGTGCAGATACCAACGCTTATCTACCAACAGTCGTGTATTCTATATGTTATAATATGGCACGTCGATGTCAAAGCTATTACTTACTTAGTTGCGAAAGTTATCTTGCTCGGCGTAAGACACTGATCGCTTACTGGTCGATATAGCGAACACGATGAAACGTTGCTCTGTTCCTCGCATATATGTATGTACTTGACGAAATATCATCCGATAGGTTTGAATCTCAGGTTCGCCGCATGGGTCACGAGGCCTTGGGAGATATTCTTTACCGTCTAGCCTCCAGCAAACACCGAGATTTTGAATAAATCAAGTGGGCACAACAATCAAGTTCTGGCAAGTCTCGCGTCATTATCAAGACATGGCACTGGGCGATTTCTTGGCACTGTCCAACGCTTCATCGAAAAAGCAATTGTTAACTCGATACGGCAAGATTGGTTGATTTTTGGAAGCTCGCGCGAATCATAGACGGAGTGGCGATGTTTGCTGATTACACGTATCATCTGACGCCAAGGTGGTGAGCCTGCCCACAGTGAGACGGTGACGAGTACTTCACTCGGCATTGAATGTACAACTGTGTACACCGGCGCGTTTCTCAACTTTGTTGTTTCTGAGAATGCACTAAGGAGTACTCTAAGTTGCAAGTATGGTATTGTAGACTTGCGCGACCGCACATGTGGTACTGGCCCCTTCGCTTGTGAGCAAGTTCCACCTGGGCAGTCTATCTACCTTGGTACCAACTGAAGCTAGCATTGGTGGTGTGCGCGCTAAGGTACAGATGCCCCTGCAGGGTGGATCTCACAACGTTCTTCCACCTGTCTTAGGCTGCATCGTGCTTCGTCAAGGATATCATCGCCAGCGTTAAAGGTATAGAAGTCTCCAAGACAATCGCTATCTATCGATTATTTCCATCATCTGCCGGCTCTCAAAGTCTATTGTCTTTAGCCATCACTCGCACCATTTCACTAGCCCCTCCCGAGTCAAGTGTCCTCTGCTTCGACCCCCATCTAACCCCCGAAATAGCAGTACGATAAAATAAGCGAGGCCAGGATGCGAATCCCCAGCGTTCTCGATCTCAAACTATAATACGGATACGAGTGCCCTTTCTAGCACAAATCCTCAGGTTTTCCTCCCTCGGCTACGCTTTACCGACACTTGTTCGCTGGTCTACGGACACCCTCGCCCGTCCGCGACATGTTCAGATAACGTAGGATGCTATCGCGACATCTGCTGTCGCTATCATAGTGTACGCTCGAACGGATGCGCCGGATGCGCTTACCGAGAGAATGACATCAAATGGGACATCGTGGTTGTTCCCGCCAGCGCTCAATACCACCTTCCGAGAGGCCTTTGTCACCAAGTATAGCCAACCTAATGAGAGTACCGAGGACCATGGTGTTTATGCGATCTTGCAGGAAGCTGTTCGCAATCTCACGCTAGAACAACGCGTTGACTCTCGGTTTGAAGATCGAGTCTGGGGTGGGGAGGATGCCGTCGTACAAGCGGGGGATAGCCTCTATGGTAAATTCACGGATGACCGATTTCGAGAATATGGGATGAATTGCATTCTGTGCACGAAAGGTCGCGATTCTAAGCCAATTGAGCAGGCCTGTTCAAATTGTAAGTACTGTTGACCCCAACCAGGCGTTTCTGTTGATCTAATGTCTCGCAGATACGGACACCGAAGATGTTGTTTCCTACACAAAAAGGTTCGGACCCGTGTCCAACCCTGGACTAGAAGAATTTCCTTCCCTTGATCAGTATTCCAGCATTCCTGAAGATACATGTGGTCTCTGCATCTTCACCATTTTTGGTGACGAAAACTCCCTCGATCTCAACGACTACTCAGTGCCGTTTTCTGTCCTGCAGAAGAAACGCGCGCAACGAAGATTGTTCAACTCGACTTATCCGACTGGAGTCGCCATGCCGCCTCGACCAACACCTACTTGGGATCCGTACAACAACCCAAGCTCGCTGTCAGTGCCACAGACACAGGAAGAAAGTTCGAACAATACCGGATTGATCGTCGGTGTCGTTGTCGGTGTGTTGTTCGTAGCATCATGTCTCATGGGACTGATCATATGGTTATGGACCAGGAGCCACAGGACCAAAACGATCTTAAATACGTATTCCCACTCGCATCATGCTTCCCAGCTTAGAGACCATGAGTTGCAAAATGTCGCAATTCAACGGCCACGGAGCGTGGTACGTAGACCCGATAGCAGTGCTAGTGGTGAAGTACCACCACCATACCATGAGGCTATCCGTGCAAAGGAGACAACGCCTTGATGGTTTCATGGAATATGTCTGGAGGTGTTGGACACTGTACCACCCGTCTGAGGGGGCTACCAAGGGACAATGCGGATTTCTTGAATATTTATGACTGTATATAGTTTTTTCTGTATATCATTTGCGTGTCAGGTGTGCCTTTGTATATTTCTTACATGCTGAGATAGTAATCCTGCATTTCTCCCCCAAGACACAATGTTGTCGAATTGCACGCGTTTATATTCATCAAGAAATACATGAATCCCAATACAACATCACAGCAACACTTGATTACGAACACAGGATCAACACAGAGCAAACAAAAGATGCACGGCCGCGGAAACTTTAAACCAATCTTGATGATGTATGTGGTTCACGACAACTATTCCCCACGATCGTCATCACCTGCTTAGAAATCCTAGAAATCCGCCCGCAAACGGCGGCACCACTCAGAGCTAACCAGCTGCGCAGATCCTACCCAATAGGTATAATCGAGCCAACCTATGTGCAACCGCATCAATCAAACGGCACTGATGAAGATGTTGCGTGCCAATGTCAAATGGTGCTGAATTGCGGCTTTCCCACCGATTTATCAAGCGTGACGGTTAATCTAACCGCAAGCGCTGCCTAAAGACATACCGACCCCAGTTTTTGATTAATCATGGCCAATGACTGCGTCTAAAAGTGTGACTAAGTGGAGAGCTATTTTCTCGCCGTTTCTCCAAAAGTCTGGACTACATCCTTTAAGTATCTAGGACATCCTGCAATTGCGGAGGATTAAGACTCATAATCTTCCGCCTCTTCTCAACCTGCGGGTTCAACAAAAAGAAGTATTTCGGCTTTCAAATACGCATTGACCCAGGATGAGTAATTCTAAAGAAGCAACATCCGACGTGGAGAAGGGCGTGCAAATGGAAAGCATTGCGCGTCAAGAGAATGAACGTTCCAGCAACATAGTCGGTGAGAAAGCCGACGACGGGCTCACAACTATCCTACCAAACAGACCGCAAGAGGTCCATGCCGAACAAGAAATCGAGCGCATACCTACACACCGCTCTCACGCCTCGTCAAGATATCCGAAAGCATTCAGGCAGATCACAAAAACGGTAACCGCGCGCTCAAATGCTTCAATTCTGGATCCAGGACCGCCGCCGGATGGAGGCGTCAAGGCTTGGACCCAGGTTGCGATGGGACTGTTGGTCATCACGAATACGTGGGGGATGATATCGGCATTTGGAGTATTCCAATCATATTATACTACTGAGTTGGGCATGGAGGCTAGTGCTGTGAGTTGGATTGGGAGTATGCAGATGCTTGGTCATTTTGGTCTAGGTGAGTCACTATCCTTTCAATTGAAACATCTGATGCTCGATGGATCTTGTTATGCCTCGGCGTACAAATATCGTTATAGCCACTTCAATATGGGTGCTTACTGAATAACTCAGGCATGTTCACCGGCAGGGCCCTCGATGCCGGCTTCTTCCACTGGGTAGTAGTTCCCGGCGCGCTTCTCTCCAGCCTTGGAATTTTGCTCACCAGCCTCTGCACCAAATACTGGCATTTCTTCCTCGCCCAAGGAGTGATGGTCGGCCTTGGAAACGGCTGCCAATTTGCACCTGCAGTCTCTTTGATTACCACCTACTTTGCGCGGAACCGTAGTGTTGCTCTGTCATGTTCGGCATGTGGCTCTGCGATCGGAGGACTCCTCTACCCAACCATCATGCGCCAACTGCTTCCACAGATAGGCTTCCAATGGACGGTCCGCGTCATGGGCTTCATCATGTTGGCTGTTGGATCGTGCTACTCAAGTTTGCTGCGACCGAGACTGCCACCGCGGAAGAGCGGACCATTGTTCGAGCTGAGTGCGTTTCGGGAGGTTCCGTACACGCTTTACGCAATTGGTCTGTTTCTCGTCTGTCTCGGCGTGTATTTCTCTTTCTACTATATCAGTGCCTTTGCGATCAACGTCATCGGGGTACCTTACACCGAGTCTGTCAATCTCCTTCTAATTATGAACGGGATGGGCCTTCCTGGCCGGCTTATACCTGGTTACATCGCGAACAGGTGGCTTGGGCCGTACAATACGCTGATTCCTTGGGTTCTTCTCACCAGTATAATCATGTATTGCTGGTCTGCAGTCGACACCAAGGCTTCTCTATACGCGTTCACCATTCTTTACGGCTTCTTCAGTGCAGGATTTCAAGGACTATTCCCGGCAGTCATGGCGAATTTGACAAAAGACCATAGCAAATTAGGGACAAGAAACGGAATGGGGTTGAGTGTGGTCGGTTTTGCAAGCTTGACGGGACCACCAATCTCGGGTGCACTGATACAACAGAACCATGGGAACTATTTCGTGGCGCAAATGTGGGCGGGCACCATGATGTTGGTAGGCACACTCACGATTATAGCTGGCAGGTTCTACATCACAGGTTGGAAACTTAAAGAAAGAGTATGAGATTTCTTTACTGGAGATTTTCGGCTATTCAATCACGTTCAAATTAAAATTATCCAAAAACTAAACTAAGATCAAACTCCACCGAAATAAGTCCCATCCCTGATTTTCTTCACAATCGAGGTTTTGTCTTGTTAGATACACACCCTGGATGTGCTCTACAGTTGGTCGAAATGTGCATGTGTCTACTTTCACTATCCTTTGTCAGAAAGGTAAGAGTATCCGGCGCTGGGCATGTTAGAATGTATCTGTACAATCTCGGAAACTAGACATAGAACACCCCTACTTCTAGAGGATAGAATCTTCTGACATCTCTGCAAAAGTTCACACTATAACAATGTATACGGTGTAAAATAAGTTCGTAGATTTCCACTCCGACTGATATTTGTCGATCAAAGAGATCGATCCCCAAGCACATTGTATGCTGCGGCCACGAGGCTGCGCTCGCTTTCTAGTGGAAAACATGCAGCAATAAAAGGAGTATCATAGTTTCCATCATTGTCTACTGTGCGCACACTGGCCCATGGTATTCACCGCCTAAAGCGCCCCGCTACGCACACTGCTATGCACACGTTTCCGAAACGCCATGTAAATGCAATCAAATGTACACTGTAACTCTGTGTCACAACACATCCTCCTCTTCCATTAATCCTAACTAATATGCTACAATCCCAAACTCTTCTTAACATTATCCCTCACAATCTTCTCGTATTCATCCCGCTTCTCTCTCCACATCCTTGCGGCGTCCACATTCGCCGGGCTCTCGTCATTGGGCTCCGCCAACATGCTCATAACACTGATGAGGATCTTCTCGACACTTTGAATAGGCGACCAGCGCTCGGACGCTTGCTCGTAGTGGTGCGGGTCGTCACCTGGTGGGTGCAAGATCGAGATGCAGACTTCGCCGTTGGGATACACTGATATTGTCAGTAACGCCCCCAACAGAATACACCAGTAATGGGATTCCTCTTTATGGATAGTAGAAACATACCATTTGGATGCCACAAGTCCACCAAGAACTTCATCTTCGGTGGCGCAAGTGGATAGTCCTTGGGAAACTTCAACTCCGCGGGGAACACGCCGCCTTCGAAGGGGGTGTCCTCGGGCCCTTGGATCAGGGCCTCCCACACAAACATATCGTCTTCCGTCACTGGGCCAGCGGTGATACCCTCGGGCGGGTCCGAAGAGAGACCCCGGTATTCCTTGAAGAGACGCTTGGATGCGGAGGATGCCATGGCAGGCGCGCGAGTGTGGATGTTGCGGGGTGGGAGGCCGACTGCCAAAGGCGGTGGTATTCGTAACCGGCGATTATGTTTTGAGAGTTCGGAATCGTTCGTCGGTGCAACGGAAAGCGAGTAGGTCTATTGTGCGACCTGAATGGCAGGAGAATATATGAGTACTTATGCGGGGTGTTCGCAGGTGAAAGGCGGGCCAACGGCCTATGCACGGACCAAGCCCATGAAATATCCCGATTGGGTAGTTCACCAATTGCGTCGATTATGGTGAGTTCACTCACCACGCTAGTCACAAGCTCGAGCCATTCACCCACTGTTTACATGGCCCATGCATTCATTGCTTGGCATGATGAGTGCGCACGGTCGTTTCCCAGAACTTACCTACAGGGGACGAAAACGATGCCTGCACCGTGATAACCAATACTGAATTATTAAAAGAGTTAAGTTCTATCCAGGGTCGTTTCAAAAATAACAACCCCTGGAGCTTGTTCGTACAAGGCTAATGATACAGTTTGTAGTTTACACAGGCGCTTGACTTAAAACCAATCGTCAAAATCGAAGCCCCCTCCTCCACCTTCTGTTCCTCCACTTGAACCGCTCCCACCCGAGCTTCCGCCACCACCTCCCCAGGCATCTTTACCATCACTATCCCATGGATTTGAGCTTTGGCCCCAAATTTCTTCCCCTGCTTGCCCTGGTTGCTGCCCAGGAGGGTACTGATAAGGGTCATCTACTGCTTGAGGACTCGCATCATCCGCTTCCCCGCGTTGACCCCTCGCTTGCTGCATAGCTTCGTAGCCAGCCATCGTGCCTGCACCAGCTGCCCAGCCTTCGGCGGACCCCACGCCTCGCGCAGCAGCACCCACTTCGCTGGCGATACCCGTTTCGCCAGCTGCACCGATTGCCGTTCCAGCTCCGGCAGCTTCACCCGCACCGGCTGCCGCTCCTCCTGCAGCTGCACCTCCTGCAGCCTCGCCGCCAAACCAGGGAATCCACATGGGCCACATGCCACCGGACCCGCTGTGTCGGCTGAAGTAGTCGAAGTCCACGCTGACCGCAGTTGCAAGCATAACGGCGCGCTGATCCAGCGTCATGCCAGGGTAATTGCCAGCTAATGATTTGGCCTGTTCGACGTTGGGAGAATGCTGCATCTCCTTCTGGAGTCCTGCTGCGTCCATTCTGAGCGCATAAACGCCTGTGTCTGTGAAGATTTCGCGTGCGAATCCGCCAAAGTTGCGATTGACGGTGCCTACCAGACGCTGGTCTTCCGACATAAGGTTGAAATCCCATGAGAGGAAAGGCTCATCGACGCGTGCGAATTGGACCATTCCAACTTCTCTGTTGGCTTCGTCTGTTGTCGTCAAAGCTTTGGAGTTCGATAGAGGAAGATCACCGGAGGTGAGTCGAGGCGTGTTCAATGCAGCGGGCTCGGATGCAATCTCGCGGGCAAGGAACAAATTGTACTTCCTCCTGAGAGGCGCCCATTCCTGCTCCGCTGCGCCGATGATGCGCATATCTGACAATGGTCGACCAGAGACACTCGCACCTGTCTGGTCCAAGGAGACGCTGGTACCTTCCAACGCGTTAGACGCCGTGTATCCACCCGATCCGTCTCCCACCGCATCGTATACGCGTATCCGGGAGTTTATCCAAGCAAAGGGTCGATGGAACCGCAAGACTTCTCTTTCTTGTTTGTCAAAAACCATGCAAGTGAACGCGCGATGTGTCTTGAAGGCTTGCCGTGCCACTGCTCTGCCCAGGCCGTGATCCAGCTCTGCTAGGTAGCCTATGTGATTGCCATGCGGGTCCATTATTACGTAGCGATTTGCTTGCTCGAAGCCCACCAGCACGTTCATCATCTCTAGTTGCCGCTGGACAACGAGGGCCGAGTGCTCGAGGAGGCGCATGGCGGGATGTGTTTCTTTGATGATACCATGGGGGTCCTCGGGAATGTGAACAGGAGTTGCGAGGGGGTTTTGGGCATCCGACGTGGTAGCAAGGGCGTTGGAAACGGCTTCGACGCCAGACGGTGGTTGTTCATGCGGTGGCAAAGGCGCAGAGGGTTCGTGTTTTGGGCTTCTTTGCTCGCCATGTCGCAAAGAAGGCGGACGGTTAACTCGTGATGGGGGTACAGGTGGTTTTGCGCGGCGAATGGAACCCCGTGGTCCCGGTGGGGTGCTACGAGATGCAAAGGTGCGGACGTATCGTCGCGGGGCAGCCAGCGCCGGACGAGTGCCGGCAAGCATGCTTAATAGTACAGATAAAGTCTATGGTCAGTGGACGGATGAACCTAAGCAGTAATCATACTGCGGAAAATCTATATTGGCAGCAATCGGGTCTGCGACGCTTATTGCATTCGATGGTTGTTAGAGTGGAGAACATTTGGAGCTTCAGAGCTCTCTTCTGTCGAAGGTGTGTATTACGTCATCCGTATCGTGGCAGCGTCGCACACATACAATGCATTTTCCCCATCACTAGGACACAGGAAAAGTCCATTGGCCTCATGTCTCATCCACCCCGTCCTCTCTCGCGGCCGTTTATTGAATCAGGAGCAAGGTGAAAGCAGTGGAAGCCGTGGCTAGCGGCAAGGTGGCGGGCAGTCCAACAAGCTAAGGTCTTGGCAGCCGGGTTTTTTGAGCAGTCACAATTTGACCCCATCACTACAAGCAGCGAGCGTGGACCATTCATCGTAACGGTGTCGTATCATGGAATACAAGTGTTGAGTTGTAAGTTCATCTTCACTGTGCATGCAATTGAGTAAAGAACATCGTGTTTCAAATCAGACGCAGCTCCAGCCATTCAGTTGGCTGGGCCCCTGCGTTCTATGCTGCCTCGGATAACAGACTACAACGGTATCTGATATTGCGCCGACTGTTCCCGCTCGCACCCCCTTGTGGTATTTCTATGGCTGACTCCCCACAGTTTCTAACAACGCAAAAATATCGTCCGTTTGTGTCATGGTCGGGAGCCCGAATGCCGACGCACCAAGTGTGCCAACAGCTGCCAACGGTGAGCCAAGTAAAACCAAAGAAAATGGTCCAGTTGCTGCAGCCCAAGGTCGCAAACCTCGACAGAAAAGGCCCAACTACAACGAAATCCATTCCAAGCCTTTACCTCTTGTGGTCTATCCTCTACCTGCCTTCATCCCTCACAATCCAATCTCTCTTGTGCGAATAGCCATCACTCTGCTCTCTCAGTCCTTCTGGCCACCTTCGTCTCATCATGTGACTCACAAGGCCTACTTTTCGGAAGAGACTCAGTCGATACACGTCACTGATCCAAAAGCTATACGAGCTCTTTGGGAGCAAGGTTTTTGGGGATCAGGGTCTCTCAGTCGAAGTGAACCGCAGTGGTTGGTTCAAGAGAAGCGGAAACGAGGTGTTCAAGCCATCACAACCGCTGAGGAAGTCACACGCAAGAGACGAGAGGAACGGCGACAGTTTAAACTCGAAAGAGCAAAGGCACAAAGGGAAGCCATCGAGCAACAGCTTCGAGAAGAAGGCAAATTGGATGCCGAGACTAATCTGGAGGAACTGGTCGAGAATGGCAGTGTGACCGAATCGCCTAGGGGCACATACTACCCATCCGATACTGGTGTACCCATTGGTGAGGTAGCTGTGCCAACTGGCGGTTCTCTGATGGATCAGGTCGAAGACAAGCTGGCTGATGCAGCTCCTGTTATAGATCCGGAAGTTCGGGACGAAGAACATCTGCAGCTCACATTCGAAGAAGCTTTCTTCCTCACCTACGTACTTGGAATTCTGGATATCTACCATGGCGACAATATTTTGGACTCAAGGAGTCTGCTTCGCCTGGGCTGTACTCAATCAGATTTTCCTACGGAGCCATCTTCATCACTCGTGCGACACTCAATAGAACCTGACAATCACTTCATGCTGAAATATGTGGTTTTCCATCATTTTCGCTCGCTAGGATGGGTTGTCCGCCCTGGAATCAAGTTCGCATGCGACTACTTGCTCTATCTGCGTGGCCCAGCTTTCACGCATGCAGAGTTCGCCATCATGATAATCCCGGCATACTCCGATCCATACTGGTCCGCCACATCTGCAAGGGCCGAGGCCTGTAAAGCAAAGTCACAGCGAGACTGGTGGTGGCTACATCGCTTGAATCGTGTGCAGACTCAAGTGCACAAAACTTTATTGCTCATCTATGTTGAGGTGCCACCACCTTGGGATGGGTGTGCTAAGGAAGACAAGGAAGTGGATGTAGGGGATGTCTTGAAGAGGTATCACGTCCGAGAGTTTGTGTGGAGGAGATGGTCCCCTAACCGTAATCGTGATTGAGTATTATGATTGTGTTAGGTCCCACTCTCACGTTGTTGCTCATACATGTATAATGACAGTGCGTCGCCAAGACGTGGAGAAACATGACATCCAAACAACCCACGATGCGCGGATTTCGGAACAGGCTGGGCCAACTTCCATTTTGGGATAAAATTATCTCAAACACCCCACGCTTACTAGTCGCTATATATCCCATGCGTCCAATACAAAAATTCGCAAAGATCATGACCCGTTCACAGCAATAGTGTAAAACCGCCTGCCTTGACTGAACGAAGCGTGTGCCAACGGATATGTAAAACGCAACACGAAAATCTTGATCGATCGATTCGTTAACTTAGCATCAGATCTTGGGGTCAACACAGTTGAGGCAACAACAAACGTGTGACTGATGGCTATCCAACCCAGAAACAACATCAAGCCTTCCTTTTTCGAGCACCTCAATTACGATGTCCGGCAAATCATCTATCGGTACATAGAAAACCACCTCCCACCTGTGTCGAATTCGAACGAATACATAGGCTTTGCGCTCACCTGTAAACAAGCCTACTTGGAATTGCGCCAGCCGGCCGTCAGAGGTTTACGTCGATTCCTAGAAAACTTCCAGCGAAATCTCGAGTGGTATGCAGCCACATCAACCAAAGTCATTCCAGAAATACCTCTCCATGGGACCTTTGCTTCCATCCAGCACATAACGATTCTGGTTCCGCCTGCTTTGGTGATTCAATCGTTTGAAACCCAGCTTGACAAAGCCGTAGTAGCTCTCCGGCCCATCTTATCAGGTTACTTCCGAAAAGTTACGCTCCTCTTTGTCGACCCAGTAAAAGTCTACTCGCCCACCTTCCGCGACAGAATACGCGTTGCCTCTGGCTTTGCACTCTTCCGTCTCTCACAAATTGTCACGGACGAGCGAAACTTATATTTCAGTACCATAGCATTGTCAAAATATGCTTCCGTTCTGTCGAAGTACCATGATATGCATCTTCCAGCCAGTATGCAGCCTACAGGGGATGACTCTGGCTGTAGGGTGACGTCGTCATATCAGGACAGATGTTTGCCCCATCCGATCAGTACAACTGACATTCAAATCGCGTGGGACTGGCGCAGCGAGGAAACGGCCGGGATGCCGGCGACACTGAAGGGTTATGTCCACCAATGTGACAACCAGGCGACCAGTCATAGCGAGTCTATGTACCCAAAGCTATATGTCCTCGAGAACGACGACAAAAGTGTGGGCATGCAGGGATTAGTCTGCAAGCAACGATGGAGTGTCTCGGAAATTGCAAGAGTATCTTGGTTACTGCAAAATGATCAGGGCAAGAGCTCTGGGGAACCCTGTTGGAGTAAGGGCGTTGGGCGGGAAGTGCGACATGGATGGGATGGGCTCAGCATGAAAGAGTCACAATAAGAAAACTTCCTTTCGATGAAAGCTGTGCAAGTTGGGGAAATTGCAGGTTCGGGGTCACTATCGGCGTCTTCGGGATCGTCAGGCATGTTCGGGGTGTTTGGTTTCGGTTGCATTTTGCGGTGAAGAACTGATGGTTGCTGTTCATGATTAAGAGTGTAGGCAAATGCATGAAATGTCTCCTGTTCAACAATTGTAAATTAAATTATACATGCGAGACCCATTACAGAATAATGGTTGGAGCCACATCCGTGCATGGTCATGGCCACGCGGTTTGCGTGTCCGCGCCTCACCTTCCTCAACCGCAGCTACCCGCGCTACGCCTCTTGCAGTAGCGCCCGACCTGCATCGTTCCTATCGTGCCCGTCTGCAGCCAGCACCTGTTCGTTTGTTGTTACGTACCATATGGAAGCATAAAAGCCCTTATAACTCGACGTCTCGCGTATGCCCCACTGGCTATCGATAACTCTATTCTCCCACGCCCAACCCAACATTTCCAGAGAAAAACAACCCATTAAACACACTGCCTGTCTCTTACTACGCATAATACATCATGGTACAAGTGCGTTACTGTCTAAGTCTTCTAAAACCATATTTTATTCCGCGCGAATAGATATCTAGACGTTGCACTGACGTCATTACAGCTAGAGTACACAGTCAAAGAACCGCTGAATCGGGAGCCGGAGTTACACAAGTTGGTTTCGAGGTAAATGAATTATTCCAGTTACGGTTCTATATAACAGAAAAGGGCTAAACGGGCAATAGTTTCATCACAGAGGCAGGTAAAGGCTATGACAGAAACCACGGGCCCATTCCACACATCAATGCAGAGGAGCATAAAGTCAAGCTTGATGGTCTGGTGGAGACGGAGTTAAACTTAAGTGTTAAGGATCTGCGCAGCATGGAACAGAAGACGATTATATGTGCTCTGTGAGTATCTCTTCCCCCCATTTCCCTGTGCTCGGGACAGTGTTCAGCAAATCTAGGACTCGTTCTAAACTCTATGATGAGCATTTCAATACAAACCCCGAATTTCCGAAGTGAACCCTCTATTCTGACATATCTTAGTCAATGCGCCGGCAATCGCCGCCACACTATGCGTACCAAACTCAAGGAAGTATCTGGCATCGACTGGTTCGATGGTGCTGTCATGAACTGCTCCTGGACCGGCCCGCTCCTTCGCAACATCCTAGAGAATGCCTCACTCAAGATTTCGAAAGAACAGTTTGCCACCGCACATGTAGCATTTGCATGCTTTCAAACACCCACACAGGAAGACGAATGGTATGGTGCCAGCGTGCCTCTATCTCGAGTTATGGATCTGGATAGTGGGATTATATTAGCACTGGAAATGAATGGGGAGCCCTTAAGTCCTAATCATGGAGCTCCTGTGAGGGTGATCACGCCGGGGATTGCGGGAGCCAGGAGCGTCAAGTGGCTGGACAGGATTACGGTACAGATGAGCGAGTCGGAGAACTTTTACCAGAGGTACGTGCAGCGCCTAGCTTTCTTGCTCTGGTTTCAGGATGTTCAAGTAATACCTGTATTTTTTTGTTGTACATTCTATGTGAGTCCCACTGATCGCAGACTCATTTTTCAGGCATGATTACAAGATTCTCCCTCCTGAGGCGACAACAAAAGAGGAAGCCGAGAAATGGTGGGACCGTATGGATGCCCTTCAAGATATGCCTGTCAACTCTGTCATCGCGGTTCCGGCGTCCGAATCCACCGTCCAAGCCGACTCGGACGGGATAATAGAGGTCAAAGGCTACGCACTACCCTCAGGTTCCGATGGACCCATCACCAAGGTGGAGATTTCTACAGATGGCGGCGCTACCTGGGAGACTGCAGAGCTCTTGAAGGATCAGGGGACGAACGGTGCGGAGCTAAAGTGGGCATGGTGTTTGTGGCGTGCTCGGGTGAAACTTGCGAAAGGAAAGAATAAGGTGATTCTGAGCCGCGCCACTGATAGGAGTGGGAACACGCAGGAGGCGTGTCCGCAGTGGAACCTCAGGGGCGTAGCATACAATGGGTATGGAGAAGCTCTTAACATCACAGTGTCCTAATGACGGGGTATCCTAAAAGGAACAAAACTATTTCCTTTCACAGTCATTAATATAATTAGCCAGGGTAATTGAGAGTTGTCTCACATATATGACGTGCTGGACGCAGTCGGTGAATTGCAGCACTGAGGGCTTATTAACATTGTTTCATAGACTGTTGACATACGTTTGACAGGAAAGAGCATATTTGGTGACAACAGTTCTTCCGCGCACTGGGTATCTCCCTTTCCAAAACTTTAGTCGCATAACGTTCTCAAATTCTATTGTTACGTATGGAACTAGTTGCATAAACATCGTGATCAACCCAACAACATCAATTGCGTTCAGAAAATATCTTCTTTTGAGCACAAAACCTTGGTAGACCATGTAAAGTGAAAGGTTATCAGACTTTGGTAAGAATTTTCCATCCAAACCAATGATCAAGCTCTACAGGCATCCTAGATAAATGTTCCTAATCCACACTCGATCAGACTTTCAAATGTCATTTAAGTGCGGATACCGCTGAACGATAGGGAAGGATAGATTATAAAGTGGCGGATATAAGGAGGGCGTGTCACATTATTATTGTCTTAATTATTAAGAATCTGACGTTCCATACATATATGTACCCTCTCCATATCATTGAATATGTACATTCGGGTTACGATCAAGTTATGGAATCTAGTGAGACATGCGCGAAGACTTCGAACTCGTGTTGACACTTGTTTACCTTCAACCATTCCCATGATGCCACCGGACCTTTTTATCTTTCGCATTTGCTCGTGGTTTGTGGTCTCAGTTTTATTTGGATGTCTCGTTCCTCGTTAGGTCGTCTGAATAATCACGCAAGAGTGTGCACAAAACGCTTATGACCTAGCTGATGATCTTGCTAAGCTACCCATTGGCAATTATCCGAGACGCACTTGTCTAATTCTTACGCAATTGTAGGTTTTACAAATAGAACTTGAAAGCTCTCATCCGTGGAAGAGCATTCTTTCATCTTAATAAGCATCCTTCCTTCCTCCACTATTCTAGAACTTATTGGACTGATATCCAGATGAAGAGAAGCATTAAGTATATCTAGTCCTGTTCCGCTCTACCAACCGCTGTCGGTTTACTTGAGGCGTTGAAAAGACAGGAGAGAGAAGTATTTTGGCGAAAGCGGACACCGTGCAGTTGTTTGTGCAGGTGGGCTCGGAAGGTAGGTTGATGGCGATGTAGATGGATTATGTTAGACGTTTCAATTTAAGTTTGCAATTTTGGCACTAAAATACTCATCGCACTGGATTTATTATGTGAACAGATAATCCCTTGTTGGATATTGGCATGTGTAAAACCGATATACAATGAATAGGTTGATTCTTCAAGCTTGCGAAGCATTTCGGATACAGTTGTTTGACAGACTAATCTAATTGTAGTGAACTTTAAACGTGACTCGCGTCATATCAGGAGTTATTATAGAATCTAGGATATTTTACCATATTCAAGTAGTAGATGCTGATGAATATCACAAGTGAGATGAAGATAACTTAGTGCAATCAAAGGTGCTCGACAAGGCCCTAAACAGTAACAAGACTGTGTAAATCAACAGAGCACACAGAACTATGGGCAGCACTAAGACATAGTACAATATTCCTGTATCGAATGAAGTATAGAATGCTGCCTATTCAGGACCATTCGGTCTTCAAGAGTAGGCATATATATGTAGCGCCGAAAGGCTGCAAACACTGCTTGGGAACACATAGAAGCTATGCATAGCCGCCGCAAACTGAGATCAACAGAGATAGGCATGGGTGCAGGTAGGTAGGTAGGTAGGTAGGTAGGTAGTAGATAGCAAGGTCATTACGTGCATATCAGTGGGTCCGTCCTAGGGGTCCAGGGTTCTGGGGCTCCTTATGTATGGAACTGTGGACCAAAGGTAGAAATATCATGAATAAATGAAAAGTTATATTAAGTTTCTAAGTGTTGTCCTTTAAGTTCTATCTTAGGACTAGTATATATACGCGAGACCTGCTAAGGCAAGCCCTAATTCTTTAGCTAAAACTGGCCAATCCTCCGCTACGTGATATCCTCTGAGGTCTGTTTGACCGCCTATAGTTGGGTCTTGATTAGAGACTTGGATTGTATACTCCAAATATGACAATCCATCTCCCCGTCTCAGAATGCAGCGCTCACTGCACCTTTCACCCACTTCTTATACAGTAGGCTAGTCGATTGAGTTATTATAGTGAGCTACATGCGAGACCAGAAGGCGTAAAGCTGAGTTGTTTCACATGGGTCGATCGCACAACTCCCATAAAGCTAGCATCTACCTATCAGCGACGCGCATAAGCGATAAGGAACTTGATCTTTCTGCACCGTGACCAAAACTGGACCAGCAGGGTTCGACAGGACGCGAAGAGGGCACCATTTACAGAGCGCAGTGTAGGACGCTAGAATGTGTATGATATTCAGGCAACGCTCCAATTCTCAGCACTAGACTATGATTTCACGGTGCATGTGACACTGGTGCACTAGAGAAACACTAAGCTCGACTGCCCTGGAGGAAAGACACCCAAGCTTGGGCAGATCTCTATGTTGCAACAAGCTGCAAGTAGTCATGGGTGCTAGAATTTGGCTGATAGAAGTACCGATGGACAGTCTAGCGGGTAGAGGCTTTGAGGGCGCGTGTGAAAACAGTCATGAACGTGGACAAAATTCCCTGTCGCATTATTAATGACGAAGGTAACACATGTAGGCCCGATAGCATGATCAGTACGCTGAATCGGCGCCGGAACTACTTCAGAACCTTTGCTATGCAACACGGAGCGAGCTAACATGTGTTTGGATGTTGCAGATCTCGGAGGAATATGACTAAGCGGGGATGGTGCATTCGTGCGCGAACCATCGTTCACTGACAGAACCCAGGAGAACATCAAGCTCCACTGTTAAAACGCCATGAGAACATAGGCTGAAGAATGCGCCTCGAGCGACTTGTCTAGGCTCATGGATAATCTCGACATCTCCCAGCTCAACCCAGAGCTCACTGAGCTTGAAGCGAAGCAGATACGCGGCATCGTGACACTCATTTGGCCCTTTTCCTCCTCAGCGCGTCAGTTTGCGCTCCTCCTCGGCGACCCAGATTTCCGTCTACGCCGAAGGCATGGCCAGGTCAGAGTACGCTTCTCTGGTTCCAGCGCACGAGCGGTAGCCAATACCGGTGTTGGCATTGGGGATGAGGTGGTGTTGAGCTTGCGCGGAGTGGAATTTGTGAGGGATGGCTTGCTGAGCACGCCAGGAAAGAGCATCGACTGGGAATTGGTGTACTCACAGACGTTGCGTGCACACATAGTACGAGAAGGAGTCAGGCTCGCCGACATGGATTTCTACAATGTTCCTCCCACACCTGCACCGCGCTCGTCGCCTCGACCTCGCCACTCATTCGAATCATCACATCAGTGGTCTTCACCAGCGTATCTTAAGCGAATGCGGCTCTCAGATATTCCATCTTTCGAACCCGCATATGATGCGGCCCCCGATAAGGAGCACACGAAGAAACGACGGAGAAGATCATACAAAGACTGGAATGCTTGGACATATGTTGGGCGTACGCCCTCGCCAGAGAAAGAAGATGCAGACACGGAACTGTTGAACTCAATTCAGGGTTCACCGGTTCGTGCGGTGGAGATGCCGGCTGCGCCCATCTCTTCTGCGAGGATGCAGATGGTATCAGATGGAGGCTCAGTCCAAGAGCTTGCGGAACAGAAGAGGGGTATGGAATCAGACGGACAGACCGTATCAGAGCGTTGTTCGGTCGAGGTTGAAGACAGCATTCCCAGCAAAAACAATGTTCAAATCAGTGACCCTGAAGGCAAATTCTCACAAGAGGTTATCGACGATGTTCCGTATGCACTACCCGATAGACAACACCCCGGGATTGACAACAGATCTTTTGCTTCAGACCCCAAATCAGATTGTTCCAGCGTTGGTGTGGAGTTACAGAAGACACTACACGATGCTGCACTTTCTCTTAGCAATAACGAAGATCCAGATATCTCGAACTTGGGCAGACTTCCTCCCGGGACCATTGCACTCTTACCCGAATATGACGATTCCCAGGCTAAGACTGAGTTTAATGCGCGCACCACACAAGAAACTACAAAGTTCGAGCCCGCCGCGCTCACAACCGACAAGTTTGATGAGTTCCTAATAAATGAATCAGCGGATCGACCATCGCGAGAATACACGGGAGCCTATGATCACTCAGTAGCATTGGCAGAGGCCTTAAACGAGGCCTCTGACACTGTAATGCCACCGCCGCCAACACTATCTTTACTTCAGACAGACTTTCGAACAACGTACAGACCGGGAATGCTGACCCCCATAGGCAAAGAGCCTACCAGCCCAAACCTTCAGCCACTGGACTCATCCACGCTTCCCATGCCATCACCTTTCCCCGGTGAGCGAGACGGAAACATTTCGTCCTATCTAGACTTCGTTAGCTCCCCACAGCCACGTACCCAGCAAGCCCCAATAGAGGATACCCATCAAGTAGTACATGATGAAGAGGCCGATTACATATTAGAGACAAGCTTTTATAGCTCGGTGAGCTCTTCAAAGGCGCCTGCTTTTCATCCAACCCATGAATCTGCCTTCACAGATGTTCGGTTTACTTTCGGATTGGATGGTGCTGCACTTTCAAGGCCGCATACGTCATCCGGTATCGCGGAGGCGTTTAATGTCTCTGCCACAAATGACTTAGGCGCTGGTGAAACTCTATTTAGCTCACCCATACCGCCAAGCCGGAGACGAATCCAGTCGAACAAAATAGCAGGGGACATTGATTCCTACACCGCAGGCTCCCCGCTATCAAGAGAGCCTTTCCCACAACAAGCGGCAGCCGGAGACCTTGCGCTCCCTTCGAGTCCCAGACAACTGTATACAACGCCCTTGACGCAGCATGATGTTGAGGTCAGTGTTGGAGAACATGGCACTGTGAGTGACCATGATCAAATGGTTGTTGAAGAACAATACATCCAGGGAAACGATGTAGCCTCCTACCAGGTACCGCGTGTCGTGGAAGAAAACAAGAACGAACCCGGCACTGCGGATCTAGTCGAGCATTTCAAACCGTCAATGTCCATTGAACTCCTCCGGGATGACAGTGATGTTGGTAAATCTGTGCAACAGTATTTTGTTGATTCAGATTCAACGGGCGCAAACATATCATTGGATAACAGCATTCAAGGTACCGTACCAGGAGTATTCGCCCAGACGTCCGACCTTTCTGTTGTTCCGGACTATGGAATGGATCACATCATCCATGCGGCTTCTCCTATCGATGAAGTCTCTGTAACACAAGATGTACCGTATGCAAATCATGAAGCGGTATATACACCAAGCTTGCCGCTCGATGCAGTGCTGCTTACATCTCCCTACGATGACAAGGAATCTACGATCGAGCCGTTACAGAGAATGTATACTGGATCACGACAGATAAGAAATCTGGGTCTCAGTGGAGATGTAGATTTGACCCTACAACCCCCACTGGAAATCACTCATGTTGAATCAACTGAGGATACTTTCTCCAGCTTCGTCGATGAAGAAGGGCGACAGGCTGAAAATGAAGCCATGGATGTCAATTTTCAAACCACTTCTGCGAGAAAACACAACGTGAATATACATCATTCGACTCCGGAACCAGACACTAGCCCAGTTAAAAATACTCGATCGAAAGCGAAGACATCGAAAGACCCGGGGTTTGTAATTTCCAGAGATTCGCAGACCGGAAGCATACTGGCGCCGCTTTCTAGAGACCCACAGGAGACAATATCACCCCCAGCAGCGCAGATTACGTCGCCTGCATCATCCACGAGTGAGAGCCTGTTGACTTCGGAGTACAGTTTAAAATCCCCCTCTAATCGTTCCTCTCTAGCTCACAGCATTCGCGACAAATCTGCATCGAGGCAAGGTCGGTCTAGTGCAGATCTCGCTCAACAACAGGAGGCTTCTGCACATATGTCTCTGCACACAAATGACACCGATCTTTCGCTAACCGAATCCGATCCCTCCCCAATGTTGTTGATTCCTTCTGCGCCGCGCGACACTTTTGCAAACCAGTCTAGCTCACAAGCATCGGAAGAGAGCAATATGCATACAGATCCACCATCATCCGCCGTACAGTATCCCAACGATGCAGGTGTCGGAATAGACTCCAACGACTATTTGATGATAGACAGACAAGTGGAAGAGCACGATTCTACTCCTAGGAGTGCTCATACCACGAGCCACGAGGCAGCTTCGCCGGCGCATGAGATTGCACCGCCAGTGAAGGCAGCAGACAAGAGCGATCAAGCCAAGGCGATTGTGCCTGTGATGATCCAGCATCAACCGAGTAGTCCTACAGTGTCGATCCGCTCTTTGACCTCCAACAACGTTGCTCCGAACACTCCTCGGAGGTCTCGGCGCATCAATAAGGGCCTACAAGATATTCTTGGAGACGCCGACATACCAGATTCAGACACCCATAATCCATCAGAAATATCTGACGATGTAGTTCATGCGCCTGTGACAGCAACTGTACGCAGCGACGTTGACACGCAAAGTTCACCATCGACCGACGATGAGAGCATTACTGCTGTCGAACCTGAAGAACCACTAACCACGTCGCCGCAGGCGGAAAAACAGCATAAGGTACATACGAATCAACATTCGTTGCTACCTATCACGCCAGACGAAATCCAAAACACATTAGTTGACTCGCAGGCCTATCTCACCACTGCGCAAGAACACGCCTTGCCACCAAGTCCCCGACTTACTCAAATCACCTCGACAGCTCACGATTCTTTCAACGCGGGCTCCCTTGTGACTCAAAAACATCTCACCATATCTGCTGCTGAGGGTGAGCCTCCTCACAATACTATCACGACTGATGTAGCGTCGGTTTCGGCTTCTGAGCATAGCGTCCAGTCCGCCTCGGATGCAGAACTTGAAGCCACGAAGATAGCAAAGCCCTCAATTGGACTGTCTACTCCGATCGCCTACTACACGCCGTTGAAAGATCTTCCCTATTTCCTCAACCGTTCCTCCGCATTCCACTCGGCAGGTAGCCCTGATATCCTCGCACTCGTCACCACACCCAGCACACCGCCAACACGAGCAAGCAAAGGTCCAAAACATCACACGACGACGCTGCACATCACGGACCTGTCAATGTACCCGTCCCAAACGACAGTGCAGGTATTCAGGGCGTATGCGAACGCGTTACCGGTGGCGGAGCCTGGAGATGTGGTACTGCTCAGGGGCATGAGCGTGAAAAGTCTCAACCGACACGCTTGCCTGGTCAGCGCTGACGAGAGTGCATGGTGCGTGTGGAGATACGGTAAGCCGTTGTGGGGCAAGAAAAGAGGAGCATACGGAGAAATGAAGAGCAGAGAAGAAATCAAGGGACCGGCCGTTGAGAGGGGAGAGGGTGAATGGGTCGAAGTGGAGAAGATAAGGGGATGGTATGTGGATGTGGTCAAAGAGGAGCTGGAGGAGAAGGTTAAACGGACAAGGAGTAAGGACAAGCAGGGCGAAGACTCGCGGGGTGCTATGCCAGGCTGATCATGCAGACGCATGGAATGTAAGCAGGCGTCGAATGAGTTCATTGATATAGCGGCATAATGCATGCATCAGGCAAATAGATCATCAAACATGTATAAAAAACCATATCTCATGATAATCATATCTCATTTTATTTTATGCTCGACTGACAAGAAGTCCGTCTCCGATCCTGATACGCCTGCCTACTGAACACCTGAACCAGCCTCAAGGCTCCCGTGGTCGCCATCCGTTAGGACGGGAGACCGGGGCTCCAGTGGCGAGCAGATTGGTGCACGGGCAAGGCAGAACGATTCAGTGTGGGAGCGGATTTATTTCTCGTAGATCCAGTCGTGCTGGCTCTGCTTCCAGGTCTGGACTTCGCCGTCCTGGAACCAAAGAGCAATCTCCTTCTTGGCGTTCTCGACGGAGTCGCTGCCGTGGCAGACGTTGCGGCCAACATCCTGTGTCACATTAGTATGCGTACAAGGCCAAGGTTGTGGACTGCAGAAATTCTTGCGGTCACTAATTGGTTACGTACGATGGCGTAGTCACCACGGATGGTGCCGGGCTCCGAGGCGAGCGGGTTGGTGGCACCGAGGATCTTGCGACCAGTCTTGACGGCGTCACGGCCTTCCCAGACCATGGCGCAGACGGGGCCGCTGCCCATGTAGGCGATCAGCCCAGGGAAGAAGGGCTTCTCCGCGAGGTCGGCATAGTGCTTCTCAAGGTGCTCCTTGGAGGGGGTGGTGAGCTTGATGGCGGCAAGCTTGAAGCCGCGGGACTCGAAGCGGGAGATGATGGGGCCGATGAGGCCACGCTGGGCAATTGTCAGCATGTTGCATGGAAACGTATGATGGAAGGTACGATTGAAGGAGAACGAGAAGACCAAAGGGCGAAGGGCAGGTGGAATGAGGGGTGCCGTACCTGGACGCCGTCAGGCTTGATAGCGATGAAGCTGTACACATGTTAGAAGGCGGCAGACGACAGGGCGGAAGGAGCAATGTGCCGACGTACGTCTGCTCGTTGGACATGTTGGTTGGTAGTGGTTGTTGTGTGGTTGAGTCTGTACTGACTTGGGAAGTAAGAGAGGTGGTGGGCGCGGAGAGGGACAGCAAAATATTGGGCGCTAGGATGGTGGGGTTACGGGCGGGGCATAGCGACAGGCACTGGCTTGCATAACTTTGTGCAAGGCGTGCGCATTGGGTCCCATCTCCGCCTCCGTCCTCGTCGCCCACGACGACCGATGCACAGGCACCGGCAGCTGCACACGCAAGCACGAGAAGGGAACGAAGGCCAGGCATGCCCGTCGTAGTAATTGTCTTCGCGGGCGCCGTGCTCACAAGGAGATGATGGTCAGGCACCCAGCTGACGACGTGGAGCTGGACTCTGGAGCTACATTTTGTGGACCCTGGCTGGGACAGTGCGCCGCTTAGTCAGGCCGTGGAGGCTACACCTGGCGTTTCGACATGGGCATGGCGAGCATAGCAAGCTGTCGTGAGCAAAGTACACGCAGCTGCATGTTTGCAATCATGGCAACATTACGAGGAAAGACGGCTCCCCGGTGGACCGCCGTCTTCCTGCTCTGGACGGCGCTGTGCTGTCTCTTCCTTCCTGCTGGTACGTCTGGCTATCCATCTCCCGTGTCCGATAGCTTACCCTTCCTGCAGTAACCGTCAAGCACGAAAACTTCAAGAAGTGTGACCAGTCCGGCTTTTGCAAACGTAACCGTGCATTTGCCGATGCAGCTGCCGCAACTGCTTCCTGGGCCTCGCCGTATGCCCTTGACCCGACCACCATCACCTTCGAGAATGGAGAGCTGCATGCCATTGTGATAAAGACGCTGAAGGACGGCCAGGAGAAGGTCAGACTTCCGCTCACTATTACCTTCCTCGAATCGGGTGTCGCCCGTGTCACGCTGGATGAGGAGAGGAGACAGAAAGGCGACATCACTCTCCGCCACGACAGCAAGATACGGAAGGAGCGTTACAACGAGGCTGGGAAATGGGCTCTTGTTGGCGGTCTTAAGGTAGCTGACGGTGCAGCCCTGAGTGAAAAGGCAGAGGATGGATATACCAGCGTCTTCTACGGCCATGGGAGTAAGCACCAGGCCGTCATCCAGCATGCGCCCTTCGGCATCGACTTTCAAAGGGACGGGGAAACCCAGGTCAGATTCAACGAGCGTGGCCTTCTGAACTTGGAGCATTGGCGGCCCAAGGTTGAGAAACCCGCCGAGGAAAAGAAAAAGGGTGAGGAAGAGACGCAGGAAGAGGACAAGAAGGAGGAGGAGCCTGTCGGCGAAGACGAAAGCACATGGTGGGAGGAGAGTTTCGGTGGAAACACAGATTCGAAGCCACGAGGCCCTGAAGCCATTGCTCTGGATGTCTCCTTCCCTGGGTATGAACATGTGTTTGGAATTCCCGAGCATGCCACTGGACTCTCCTTGAAGACTACAAGGTAATTGTGCTGCACGTTGCTATCATTTATATGTGCTGACCAAACATAGGGGTGGTGATGGAGCCTACAGCGAACCTTACCGACTGTACAATGCCGATGTCTTCGAGTATGAGATGGACAGTCCCATGACCCTTTATGGGGCTATTCCATTCATGCAAGCTCATCGCAAGGGGTCGACCGTTGGCGTCTTCTGGTTAAACGCTGCTGAGACATGGATCGACGTTACCAAGTCCAAGTCCACCTCGAACCCTCTCTCCTTGGGAACAAAGAGTCACACAACTACCCAAACCCACTGGATCTCTGAAAGTGGTCTCCTGGACGTCTTTGTCTTTCTTGGACCCACCCCGCAAGATCTGACTCGTCAATACGGCGAACTTACCGGCTACACCGCCATGCCACAATCATTCGCCATTGCCTATCACCAGTGCCGATGGAACTATGTTACAGATGAGGATGTCAAGGATGTGGACCGCAAATTCGACAAGTTTAAGATTCCCTACGATGTCATTTGGCTTGACATCGAATACACGCAAGAGAAAAAGTACTTTACGTGGGACCCTCTGACTTTTGTCAATCCCGACAAGATGCATAGGCAGCTGGCAAAGAGCGATAGAAAACTCGTGGCTATCATTGACCCCCATATCAAGAACACTAACGACTATCCCGTCATTGACGAATTGAAGAAGAAAGACCTTGCCGTCAGGAACAAAGACGGTAATCAATACGAGGGCTGGTGCTGGCCCGGCAGCTCTATGTGGATTGATTGCTTTAATCCTGCTGCTATATCTTGGTGGAAGGAACTGTTCAAGTATGACAGGTTCAAGGGGACCGCTCCCAACACGTTCATTTGGAACGATATGAACGAGCCCTCAGTATTCAACGGACCCGAGACTACTATGCCTAAGGACAACATCCACTTTGGAGGCTGGGAGCACCGTGATGTTCACAACATCAACGGCATGACTTTCCACAATGCGACTGCCCAGGCCATCTCGGAGCGCAAGAAGGGCGAATTGCGTCGTCCATTCGTGCTCACTCGCGCATTCTATTCCGGCAGCCAGCGGTCTGCTGCTATGTGGACTGGCGACAATCTCGCAGAGTGGTCCCACCTGGAGGCTTCCATTCCCATGGTGTTGAACCAAGGGATTTCGGGGTTCCCGTTCGCAGGGGCAGACGTTGGTGGCTTCTTTGGTAACCCATCCAAGGAATTGCTCACGCGCTGGTACCAAACCGGTATCTACTACCCCTTCTTCCGCGGGCACGCTCACATTGACACACGCCGCCGGGAACCCTATGTCCCTGGCGCACCGTATACCGAAATCATAACGCAAGCCTTGCGTCTACGCTATCAACTCCTGCCCGCATGGTATACCGCATTCCACGAGGCACATACTACTGGAGCACCCATCATCCGCCCGAACTTCTACGTCCACCCTGAGGATGAGCGCGGTTTTGCGGTCGACGATCAACTCTACATCGGGTCCACTGGTCTTCTCGCCAAGCCAGTCACTAAGGAAGGTGCGACGAGTGTAGATGTGTATCTTGCAGATGATCAACCGTACTATGATTATTTTGATTTTACGACATACGAAGGCCCCGGCACGCACACTGTACCTGCGCCACTCGAGAAGATTCCACTACTTATGCAAGGTGGGCATATCATTCCTCGACGCGACCGCCCACGCCGCTCGTCTGGCCTTATGAAATTCGACCCGTTCACGTTGGTCGTTGTTTTGGACAAGACTGGCGCTGCAAAGGGCGATATGTACGTCGACGACGGCGAGACATTCGACTACGAAGCCGGAGCATACATCCACCGAAGGTTCTCCTTCGACGCCAAGAGGAGCATTCTCACGTCTACAAATGCGGTGCCATTCGGCGCTAAGGCGACAACCAAGCAGGAAGCCTATTTGAAGAGCATGAGCAAAGTGAGGGTAGAAAAGGTGATCATTGTTGGTGCAGCAAAGTCATGGAAGGGCAAATCCGAGGTTGCAGTGATGGAAGAAGGTGCAAAAGAGAGTGCTCGTCGTAAGACTGCTGCTGTAGAGTTTCATGCTGGCAGTGGAAACACGGCGAACTGGGCAGTCGTGCGGGATCCAAAGGTTGGAATTGGGCGAGGGTGGAAAATTGATTTTTCCTGAGGAAGAGGCTGTCGGGAATGTTTCTGGAAATAAGACGAATGCAGCTTCTTGTGAATACAAATTCTTACACTCGAGGACGCAATTCCGGTGTGTACTTTGTAAAAAATAAAAAGAGTAGCCTCCAGCGCCAAGATTTTATGTGGTATGTTCAGAAACGGCACCTACATCAATGAATTTCTTGCGGAATATTGTATTGTTTGGTGACGATCCCTGAAGACAATAAAGGTGGTCTGTATTCTTCAACACCAGGCTGAATAGCATGGTTCTGTAGAAAGAAATCACATATAACAAACATAGGGGTAATGTCAGTCTAATGCCGGCAAGCGGAGCAGGCAGCATGCAGTTTATGCCTCGGTGTGAAACCCTTAAGCGCTGGCAGATTTACATGCGTGACGTTCCCCAGCTAACTAGCATATGGGAGATAGCAGATGGATTATAGCCGCCCGCTCACACAGTGCGAGACCTTAATAAAGCAGACACATGCAATTAGAGTTGCTGTTAACTAACAAAATCGTGAAAGACTGACAAGCTACCTCTTTAGGTGTAAAGACATGAGTCCCTAGATATGCATAAATCACTAAGAAAGAGTCGCACTACTACACCTCTCTCATAGATCTATGTTTTTTCAAACCCTGCCTTATGAGCTCGAAGATTATATTAATCCTAAAATACTCACCCCACCTCACATATTACACTCTCTAACTATCACGCTCTTCTAATATTCTAGTTATATCCTCCAGCTATATTTAGGAAGTATTCTATAAGTGTAAGGGTCCCACGGAGATTACGCTAGCAGCGATAGTCTATAGGTTAAATATAAGATTATTGCAATAGAGAGCTATATAGGTAGGTAAACCTTAGAGATATAAGGTCGCTCCGCTAAGGCGCTAGCGCGGCCAAAGATCTGCTAGTACTAGAGATTTACTAGAGTTAGTAACTAAACTCTAACGTGATTAATTATTTACTTACTCTATAATACCACTCTTCCCTTTTAAGAGTAACTTTTAATACTTTTTCTAGCTATTAGTAAAAGATTAAATTAATTAATAGTATATTCTATTACTATATAACTATTTTTAAAGATAATTTAAGTCTTTATTAAGATCTATTACTGGCTACGGCATAGTGATAACTCTATATATATTTAATAAGTTTAAAAGAATTATATATCTATAATTATATAATCTAATTAGTATAATTAATAGTCTTAGCGCACTAAGCACACTAAACAAGCTATATACTAATTATTAAGTAAGGTATAAATAGTATAATTAGGGTGATTAGTTAGACTAATTATAATTAGTATATAGGAAGATAAGTATTATACCTAATACTTATATTTAATCTATTTATTAATTTAGTATTTAGATTTACTTAGGTCTTATTATTAATTTAGTATCTTAGTAATACTAATACTAACAGCCTCTTTAACCTACTTATATAGTTAATACTACTTTTTTATTAATAAGTACTTTTACCTAAAAACTAATTTTAATCTTTAAGACTAGCTACTTATTAAGATTTATTACTAGCTGCGGCGTAGTAGTAATTCTATATATATTTAACTAGTTTAAAATAACTATATATTTATAGTTATATAATCTAATTAGTATAATTAGTAGTCTTAACGCACTAAACACACTAAGTAAGCTATATACTAATTACTAAGTAAAATATAATTAGTATAATTATTATAATTAGTTATTCTAATTATAGCTAGTATATAGGAAAACAAGTATTTTACTAAATACTTATATTTAACCTATTTATTAATTTATTATTTAGATTTACTTAGGTCTTACTATTAATTTAGTATTTTTATAATACTAATACTAATAGTCTCCCCCTTCTTAACCTACTTACGCAGTTAATACTACTTCCCTACTAATAAATACTCTTACCTAAAAACTAACTTTAATCTTTAAAACTAGCTACTCTTATAGTCTTAATATTTTAAATACCCTTAATATAAGTATTAATAAGACTTCTTTAACTTCTATAGCTTCTACTAATAATACTATACTAAGTAATGCTATAACTAAGGCTAAGCAATCTAATATATACTATAATAATTATACTATACTCAAAATATAACTGCTATAACTTAATTTATACTTTTTTATATTTAAGAAAAAACTTAAAAACTAAAATAAAGTTCTCTTTATAGCTATTTACATGTAAGATTAAGCTAGAGAATAGATTTAACCCTATATAATTAAGTACCTTAATATAAATTATAAATGCGAAAATAAAGAATATCTAAATAATTATACTAATATAGTTAATATTATTAAAGACTACTTAAACTTTAAGAAGTATCTTAAATAACTATTTAGTATTATTAATAAAGTATCTTTAGTAGAATAAGCTATCTAAACTATTAAGTAATACTAATTTATAGCTAAGTATATAGCTAAATTCTAAAAGTACGCTATATACCTAGACTAAAAAAAAGAATTTCTTAAAACTATATATTATTAAGGACTTAAGAAATTTATATAAAAAAAATTACTACGCACTAAAATAGCAATTAATACTCTTAATAACTTATATAATAAAATAATTAAGATTAATAAAGAATAGTTTACGCTTAACTAAGAGTTTTAATATAATTTAAAGAATAGCTATAGATGCTTTATATAAGTTATTTACTATATACTAACTAAAGCGCCTTAATAGTAATATTAAGACTTATATAATTACTAACTAATAGAAGGAGTTAAATTTAACTACTTAATAAAGGAAAAAGAAAAGAACACTAGACTATTTATTAAACTTTATAAGAATAATAATACTCTAAAATTATTTAAGCGCGCCTTTAGTAAACTTTTAAATAAAAGAATTTTATTTAATTAAAGAAAGTAATACACTTATTATATATATAATAAACTAGATTATATTGCTAGGAACTATAAATTAAAGAATAAGGTTATTTAACGCGTATATACGCTAACTACTAATATAAATAAAAATAATAAATAGGTTATTATAGATAGAATTAGTAATATAAACCTAAATAAATTATTTAAAAAGTTAAGTTTACCTAATTTAAGACTTTATAAAGATGTAGAAGGACTTATAGAAAACTTTAAATCTATATAACTAAGAGTACTTATACTATATTCTTAAGCTAAGAAGCTGCTATTAAACTTAGATAATAACGTAGAAGTATTTTAATACTTAAATATTTATTAGTCTAGAAATAGAGACTTTTTAATAAGAGTAGTAATATATTTAGATAAAAACCCTACTTATATAATTTAGTAACTACACATTACGCCTATATAATTATAATAAATAGATATACGCTATTAAAGTTAAATAAAAGACTAAATATACCCTAATAAGGAAAAGTCTTATAAATTTAATTACGCTCTAGACTACTAAAATTTAATATACTTATATTTATAATAGAACTTTTATAAAAGAAATAACTACGCTATATACTATAATACTAAATAGTATTACTACTTTTTAAATAAAATATTTAGATGCTAATAGAAATAGTATAATTACTTAATTAATAACTATAATTAATATCTATAAGATAAGCAATAGAGTTTATACTTTTTATAATACTTAAATAAAAGTAATGCTACTATGCATATTCTCCTAAATAGAAAATATATATAAGAATACTAGTAAATATGCTTATACCTTAACTATAAATAATATAGAATTAGTAAACGCATATTTAGATTTAGTAAAGTAAAGAAATATAAATACTAGCTATATGCATAAAAGAAGACTAATAAAACTTTTAAAAAAGAATCTTTTTTAGGCTAATAAGTAGACTCTATAAAGCTATAAGAAAAATAAATATAATAATAGTTAACTATATATTATTAATTAAGCTACTAGTATAGCTTAATAAAAAAATATAGATAAAAGCACTACTAGACTTAGAAGTAAAAGAAAACTTTATAATAATAAAACTTATTAAAAAAGTAAGACTATAATAAGCTATATAGAGAGTAGCTATTATATTATTCTAAGAAATTAGCGCTAAGAACTAAATTAAGTATTAGTGTGTTAAGCAAGCTAGCTACTTAAAACTTATACTAAACTTTTTTCTTTTAGAAGATAAGTATTATTTACTTAATATTATTTAGTTATTCTTTTACTATTTATTCTAGTATAAAGCAAATACTATTACCTATAACTAGACCTTATATAATAATACTTTACTATTAATAGTCTAAGAATAACTTTATAAATAATTTAAACTATAAGTAAAGAGCAAAAAGCACCCCTAACACTTCTAAATAATAGAAATCCTCTTTAAAATAAAAGAGAAAAAGAATAGTTAATACGTAATTCTAGTCCTTTTTTATTACTAAAATAGCGCATTCTAGCTATAGAAAGAAAACGCGATAAATTCTATACTTTATAGTAACTTTGCGCCTTAGAGACTAAAATTATATAACTAAAATATTTAAATTAAACGCCTAGCCCTACACTTAAATAAAAAGAAATTTTATATATTATAATACATAAGTGTAATATATCTAGCGCGCACTTAATAATGCATAAAAAGTATATACTAAAATCTAAAGACTTAGCTAAATATAAAGGGAGAAATCTAAAAAAATACTATAAGTTTTTTTACTTTTATAAAGTGGCCTTTTGCCTTCTCTTATAAGAATTTCTATTTAATAAAAATAAGGTTATCTAGGTAATACAGTACCTAGGAGAAGACTCTAGAAAACTATAGTATATATACTATAAATATACTTTTAAACTTAAGAAAAAAGCACTTATATAAGAGTACTTTAAGTAGTATATGCTTAACCTACTTTCTAATCTAATTAATTATAGTCTAGAAGTAGCTATAGCGCATACTTAGATTATATAATAAAAAAACTAGATAGTATAATTCTTTACTACTTATTTTAATATTTTTAAAAACTAACTTACACTATATACTAAAGAATAAAAGGTTTAATATCTTTTTTTAAAACTAAAATCTAAGTTATAAAGAGTAATTACTAACTTCTATTAAATTTCTGCTACTAGAGAGGATCTTATTTTTTTAAGATTTATACTTAAGAAAAATTTCTACTACGCACCTATAATGCATAAAGAATATACTTACATAATAAAAAGAGAAAGGCCTATAGAGCCTTTCTTAATTTACTAAACTATAAATAGTAGGGCTAAATCTACTAATAAGAAAGATATTATATATTATAAGTATAATAAAGTAGGTTACTACGCGAATAAGTGCTAAAGTAATAATTTAAATTAAATACTTATAAGAATTAATTAATTAGGAAAAGGTTAAGTCTTATTTATAACTTAGAAATAGTAAGGCGCATACTAATATATATTTTACTAAATATAAAACGCATATATAATATAGCTAGAAATATAAAACTAAAAAAGTAAATTTAAATTATTCTTAATCTATAAGCTAATATTAGCCTAATTCGTTAAATTCTTACTATTAAAATAAATTTATAATTTATTAAAGGAGCTAATTTTTCTAGACTTAAATAGATTGGATTTTAATATTAAAGTACTTATATTATATATACGCTTTAGGTGCATTTAATAAATAATATAGACGTTTAATATTGTGTTAAGACTATAGCCTATAGTGTTAATAAAAAAGGAGTGCCTTTACTATTAGATAACTTATTTTTATAAAAAAAAAATATTTAACTTAGCTATAGCTCTTAAATATAGCGCTAAGATTATATTAAGCCTACTATATAACTAGTTATTATAAAATCTTTTAAAAAAGACCTAAAGTAGGCTAGCTTACACCTATTTCTTTTAAATATATTATAATTTAGCTATATAAGCGTAAATTCTCTTATATATATTAATAAAGCATATATATTATAAATAACTAGCCTTTCTAGCGCACTATATAAATATAGTAATATATTTAATAAGGGGTTAGCATTAGCTCCCCTAAATTTTAAAGAATTAGACTACTTAATTCCTATAATAAAAGAAAAGAAGTCTTCTTATAAGTTTTTATATAATCTCTTTAAACGTGAGCTTAAGACGCTAAGAGAATACTTAAAAAATACTTTTTAAAAAAAGTTAATTAGGTATAGTACTAGTCTAGTAGGAATACTAATCCTCTTTATTCCTAAGAAAAATAGAACCTTAAGACTCTATATTAATTATAAAAGTCTTAATTCTATTACTATTAAAGATTAGTGCCTACTCTTTTTAATAAAAAAAATACTAAATTACTTATTAGGCGCATATTATTATATAATCTTAGATTTTTAAAATGCTTACTATAGAACGAAAATTAAAATAAAAAATAAGTAGAAAACTACATTCTAAACCTAATATAGTTATTTTAAATATTTAGTTATGCTATTTAGCTTAACTAATACACTTATAAGCTTTTAGGCCTATATTAATAAGATATTAGTATAGTATTTAGACTATATATATATAGTATATTTAGATAATATACTTATCTATATCTATAGTAAAGATATTACGCTTTACTAGCATGCTATACGCTTTATACTTAACTTTTTATATAGAGTAAAACTCTTTATTAATTTAAATAAATATATATTTATCTTAGGCGAAGTGCACTTTCTTAAATTTATTATTAATATATAAGGAATTTACACAAATTCTATATATATAAAGACTATTACTAGCTAGCTATAATTAATAAGTCTTAAAAAACTTTAGTCTTTTTTAGGCTTTACTAATTTTTATAAGCGTTTTATTAAGGACTATATAAGAGAAACTGCTCCCCTTTTAAACCTCTTTAAAAAGAATTAAGAGTTTTACTAAAATAAGAAAATAAGTAGTACCTTTAAATAGCTTAAAGAACGCTTTTTAAGTGTGCCTATTTTACGCTACTTTAACTCCTTATAGGCTATTTAACTAAAGATAAATATATTTACTTTTATAATATCTAGCATCCTAATATAGTTATTTAAAAACTAGAAGTAGCACTTAGTTATTTTTATATTAAGAAAACTTTAGGCTGTAAAACTTAACTATAAGATTTATAATCTTAAGTTATTAGCTTTTATCTACTACTTTAAATAGTAGAGGCATTATTTAAATAGTACTTAGTATATAATTTAAGTGCTAAGTAATTATAATAATCTATATAATATGTGCGCTATATAAAAGCTAAACTTATAATAGACTTACTAGACTATAGCTTTAGTAGCTTTTAATTTTAAAGTAAAATACTATTTAAAAAAAATAAACTCTACTAATAGGCTATTAAAAAGAACAGATTACGTATAAAAGAATTTATTATTAACTTATTTATTATCTATCTTATAAAATAAGCTATTATTAAGAACTAAGCATAGTAAAATAAGTAAATTTATAAATAAGCTTAGTTTATTAAGCGTGTATAAAATGTATATTATTAATATATATAAAATTAAGATAGTTCCTACTACTAATACTATAGAGTATATACTATATATACTACGCTTACTAGCTAGGGTATTAGTTAGTAGTAAATCTATAATAGTAGAATTTAATCTACTTGCTAAGATAAAATTATTATAATAAAAAAATACCTTTACTATAAAGCGTATTACTTACTTAAAAAAAGAAAATAGTATTTAAAAATATAGCTAGCGCGTATAGCGTCTAAATAATAAGAAAGTTCTAAGATATAATAACTAAGTATATATTTTAAAAAGGCTAGCTATTAGATAAGAGATTTTATTTTAGTACTATAATATATATATAACTAGTTACTTTAGCGCACGTAAAATACTTAAACTAATTAAGAGAATTTATTATTAGCTTTTAATAAATAAGAATATTTAAAATTATATAAAAATATATGCTATTTGCTAAAGAAGTAAAGCTTTAAAGTATAGTACTTATAGTAAACTATTACCTCTACTAATTCTAGGGAATGTATTTAAGGAAGTCTTACTAAACTTTATAATAAAACTATTCTTTATAAAGAATAGAGCTAGCTGCGCCTTTAATATAATTTTAATAATTATATATTACTTTTTAAAGATAGCTATTTATATTCTAGCTTTAAAATTATAGAATATAAAAGAATTTGTAGAAGCCTACTTTAATTAAATTATTTTAAAATTTAGTATTTAGAAAGGTATTATATTAAATAGAGGCTCTATTTTTACCTTTATATTTTAGATAGAAATATACTACTAACTATAAATAAAGTATAGGCTAAGCACTACTTTTTACCTATAAATAAATAGGTAAATAGAATACTAAAATTAGATACTAGAATAATACCTTAAATGCTTTATTATAGAGATATAAGAAAATTAGGTTAAATTACTACTAACTGCCCAATTTGCATATAATAACTTAATATATAAGTTAATAAAGATAATATTTTTCTATACTATATATAGTAAATACTCTATTTTACTAATATTTTTTATAGATAGTAAATAAGAGGAGAAAGTACTAGACATAGTTAAGAAAGTAAAGTATATATATAGTGCGTAAATATTACTTATAAAGTACTTATAAGCTACTTAAGAGTATTAGAGCTAATACTATAATAAGAAATATAAATAAGAAATATTTTAGAAAAATAATCTAGTACTACTTAGTATAAAATATATTTAAATTATCTACTAGTCTAGCAAGAAGCTATTTAGTAAATTTATTAGTCTATTTTAATTATAAGACGCAGTTAGAACATAGACCTACTACTTAATTCTTTTACTTAACTATTACAGTAGGGTGACAAATTAAAAGCGTAAAAAAAAAATAAAGTATTTTAAAAAAATTATTTTAAATTAGGTATTATCTTAGTCTTTTTTTTAAAATAATAAAAATAAAGGAAAAGTTCTAAAGTTTAAGAATTATACTTAGGTTTTCTGTAAACACGCTAATTGAATTTTTTAAAATTAGTTAAAGTTAGAAAAAAAAAAGTCTAAAATTAATCTAGTAATATTTTTTTTTTTAGCGTATAATTTTTACTTTTTTTATTTTTCTAACTAAATATAGTTAGGATTAATCACGTGACTTAATTTTCGAAGCTAGTTTACTAACTAACTATTTAAATAGTATTATAGTTAAATTTAGCTTAAATATTATATAAGCTAAAATCACGTGATCTTTAATTAGTTTCTTAGTTTATAGTAATATCTTTCTACTTTTAAATTTTAAACACCTATTTCCTTAAAATGGCTCCAAAATTCTCAAAATTAGAAGAAAAGATAGAGGAATTCTATAATAATAATATACCCATTAATACTATTTCAAATATTTTAAAAAAGCCTAAATCATCTATTTATAACGCAATTGCTCGTATTAAAAGAAAAAAATTATCTTTTAATAAGACTAGTCTTAATTTAAATAAGACTAAAGGTCGACCAATTAAAAAAATTCAAAATCGAGAAAAAAGAGTTATTAATAGGGAGTTAGCAAAATTTCCAAAAATTAAAAATAAAGAGTTATTATTATTAAATAATTTGGGTATTTTAAAAAGAACTCTACAAAGGTTTTTAAAAGAGGAAAATTATTATTGTAATACCTCTTTTAAAAAGCCTTATTTATCAAAAAAAGCTAAAAAAGAGCGTTATTTACACGCTAAAAAATAACTAAAAAATATTAAAAAGATAAATTTCTATAAAATAATATTTTCTGATGAGTCAGCAATAGAAAGAGGTCACGGGTCTAGACAGGAGTACTATAGAAAGAAGAGGAATTGTAAATTAGGTGAGGGTTTGATTTCTAATCGCAATAGAGGTACGTAAAATAGACTTATTAATAAAGTAAAATATTTAAAAAGTTTTACTTGAATCGTAGATTTTTTTGAATATTTTACTTTTTTATAATCATGATTACTAAGCAAGATATAGGGCATAATATTATGGCGCAAGTTTGGGGCGCTATTTAGATAGGGGGAAGATCCAATTTAGTCTTTTTAAAAGACTCTTTACATAAAGAGCCTTTTCTTACAGAGGACTATATTGAAAAGTGTCTTAAAAAAGAACTTAAACCGTATATAAAACGCGGTAAATATACCTTTTCTTTTTTACCCCTTTTTGTTATTATTAACTAATATATATTTATATATATTATATTATTAGTTCTATTATATAAAGCTTATACTAATATCTATATAGGTTGGGAGTTTTAACAAGATAACGCCAAGATTCACAAAAGTAATAAGACTTTATTATAGTTTAAATATAATAAAATTCGCCTTTTTACACATTCTTTCTTTAGTTCTAACTTAAATCCTATTGAAAATATATGGTCTATTCTAAAAAATAGACTTAATAAAAGAAATAATTAGCGTTTACTAATTATTAAAAAATAAAAGGATTTAGAGGCTTTTAAACGAATTATTTCTAAAGAGTAGGAAAACATACCACAAGAAATAATAGATAATTGTATATTATCTATGCCTTAGCGTTATATGGACTTAAAGAAGGCTAAAGGGTCTTATACTAAGTATTAAATAAATTTAATACTTAATTTATCTTAATTAATTTGATATTTTTAATATTTAAGATATAAATAAAGTTAGTTAACAAATTTATTTAGATTTTTATATACAAAGTAGAGTATATCTAATACAAAAAGTCTAGCCTAAAAAAACTAATATTTATACGCTAAATAAAAAGTTCTATATAACTATACTTTATAAAAAAATAAACTATAACTTTAATCTAGATTCTAAAGTAAAAATAATTACATAAGTACTTATATAGATTTATACACTAAAGTGTGCTAAGCCTTCTCTATTCTTTTTATATTTTACTATATTTTTAGCAAATTATTCAACCGAGTTATAGACTTTTTAAAACTATATAAACATCTATTAAGGTTTTAATTTATTACCCTACTATAATATAAGTAACTTAACTATTAAAGCATATGTAAAATAAGAAAAAAAAAATAGTAATACTCTATTATATACTATTTATATAAGTTTATTAATATAGAGGCACGTTACAATATCTATAATAAAAAATTATATATTATTATTAAATTACTTAAGCACTAGAGAATCTATATATATAGTTATTTAAAACTTATAATTTTTATAGACTATAAGAACCTGCTATAATTTATAATAATAAAAAAATTAACGCTATAATAAGTGTGATAGTTAAAAGTATTAAGATAGTATAAATTTAAAATTTTATATATGCTAAGAAAGAAAAATAGATAAGTAAATACTTTTAGTAAAAAGAAAGATTTTATAGAAAATAAAATTAAAATATACTCTATAATACTTAAAGAAAACTAGAATAGATTACTAAAACTAATTATAAAACTTAATTAGTTGTTAGTAATTGCTAGAGATATACTTAAGAAATAATAAAAAGAGGTTATATAATAACACTATAATAACCCTTTTTATAGATATTTAGGAATTAGGAAAATAATAAAACTAATTTAAAAAAATTATAACTTTAAAAAAATTAAAAAAGCTATAACTAATTATATTAGAAAGTGCGTAGACTGCTAAAGAAATAAATATACTATATACTTAAAGTATAAAAAAATATAAGCTATTAAAATACCTATAGCACTATAGGAAAATATTACTATAAACTTTATTATAAAATTACTAGAATCTATAGACCTAGCCATAAAAGTTAAGTATAATATAATATTAATTATTATAAATAAATTTATAAAGTACGCTAAAATAATATCTTATAAAAAAAATATATTATAGACTAGCTAAAATACTTTATTCTTTATAGACTTATAAGATACTATAACATACTAAAAATAATTATAAGTAATAGAAATAAGCTCTTTACGTCTAACTATTAAATAATACTTATAGTACTTATTAAAATAAAATAAAAACTATCAATAACTTACTATCTATAAATAGATAGATAAATAGAATGTATAAACTAAATAATAAAAATATATTTATATATATACTATAATAAAAAAAAGATAATTAGATTTTACTACTACTCTTAGCATAAATAATATATAATAATAAAGAATTAGTAGTAATATAAATAACGCTATATTATATAAATTATAGAAAATACTTATATCTCTTTAACTAAGTACTACTAATAGCTATAAACATAGAAAAAGCTATAAAAACAGTAAAAATTATAAAGAAAATATATAAAGAATTATAAGAAAACCTTAAAAAGTTATAATAATAAATAATTTCTTATATTAATAAGAAATAAAAAATAGCAGCTTAGCTAAAAAAAAGGAATAAAGTATACTTACTTATAAAGAATTTTTAAACTTAAAAGAAAAAGCACAAGAAACTAGACTATATTAAAGTTAAACTATTTTTTATTTTAAATAAATATTACTAGTAAACTATAAATTAGAACTACTACTAGACGCAAAAATATATTTAATATTTTATATATTATTATTAAAACTAGCTAACCTAAAAATACTAGTTTAAATTACCTTTTATTACTAAGCTAAGGTAAAAATAAAATTTAAAGTAAAATATATTTTTAATATGTAATATAGCTTAAAATAAGAAAATAATAAATATTTTATTAAATAAAAAGGATACCCTAATAGCAAAAATATATAAGAACTTAAATAAAACTTAAGTAACTATTAGTAATAACTAAATAAATATTATAGTAAAATAAACCTACTATAATAAATAAAAATATAAAATATATCTAAATACTAAAGGAAGGCATAATAGTAGATAAGAAATTTAACTTTTAAAACTTATTAGGAAAACTATTAAAGGTACCCTAAGTAGCTAAAAATAGTAAAAATTTTAAAAAAACCTCTATTATAGTAAAAAGTAACTTAAAAGTCTTAGTAGTCTTTAACTCTTTAATATTCTTTTTTTTTTTTTATAATTATATTTACTGTCTTATAATTTAGCAAATTTATTTACTAATATAATTAATTTTTGCATATATATATAACTTATAACTCTTTTAATACCTTTTTATAAGTCTTAAAAGTAATTTTTTATATTTCTTTTAATTCTTTTATTTTTGCTTTTAATTTCTGTTTCTTAAATAGTAACTACTTAAACTCTAACTTAAATATATAAATATTATAACACTATTTTAATCTTATATAAGCACTGCATTTTCCTAAGCAAATATAAACTTTATATATATAGTTATATTTTACACACGTAAAATACTTCTTTACTATAACTTTATTAAAAAAATTAATATATTTAAATAAAAAGTAATAATAAGTAATACTAAAAATAAAAAAATATTTAGGTATAATGCAAAGCTAAGCTAATACTACTTATAATATAAGGTAAAGTATAATTATAATTAAACTATAAGACTATATTATCTAATCTAGGGATAAATCCCTAAAGAGAAGAAATAATATTAAGATTTATTATTACTAGCTATAGCATAGTAATAACTCTATATATATTTAATTAGTTTAAAAGAATTATATATCTATAGTTATATAACTTAATAAATATAATTAGTAGTCTTAGCGCACTAAGCATACTAAGTAAGCTATATATTAATTATTAAGTAAGATATAATTAGTATAATTAAGATAATTAGTTAAACTAATTATAATTAATATATAAGAAGACAAGTATTATGCCTAATACTTATATTTAACCTATTTATTAATTTATTATTTAGATTTACTTAGGCCTTATTATTAATTTAGTATTTTAGTAATACTAATACTAATAGCCCCTTTAATCTACTTATATAATTAATACTACTTTTTTACTAATAAGTACTTCTGCCTAAGAACTAATCTTAATTTTTAAAATTAACTACTCTTATAGTCTTAATATAAGGGCGCGCTAAAAATCTTTAAAAAAAAGCTAAAATATATTAAAAAAAAAGGTTTTATTTAGTTAAGAAAAAAATACTTTATAACTTAATATAATATTTAAAAATATAAAAATAACTGCGCTTTTTATATAAAAAGCCTTAAGTATAAGAATTCTTAGGTAAAATAGTAGAATTAGGCGTTATAAAACTAAAGTTAAAATACTTAAGTATTATTTTACTATTATTTAAAGTAGTAGTTATATAATAGATATACTTTTTATTATTAAGAAAAGTAAAAAATACCTTAACTAATTTTTAAAGTATACTCTTTAGGGTCTTAGGCAGGAACTAAAAAGAAAGTAAGTAATATTATAATAGTATAAAAATACTTAAGAAATAGCTCTAAAAAAAACTCTTTATAAAAAACTTTAATATTAATAGTGTCTTTTTTATATAATAGCAGTATATTTAAATTTAAAAAAAAAGTAAGACTATAAAGCTAATACTAAATAGATTAACTAAAATAATTAAGAAATACTAAAAAAGCGCTTATAATATATTATTAAAATAGTTTATATAACTTAGCGTAACTATACTATACTCTTACTTTTATTGTTTATATTTTTTTTAATTCTTTTACTCTTAATATTGTTTCTAATCTTTTTACTTTTAATATTTTTCTTATTCTTTTTTCCTTTTTATATTCTTCTTAATAACTTTACTATTAACTTTAAAACCTAAAGTACCTATTAGATTATTTAAAAAATAGTTATTAATTGCGCTAGAGTATGAAAATAAAATAGTATTTAAATAAATTAAAGAACTACTAAATAAAATAAAAAAATTCTCTAGACTATTTACTTTATATAAATTTAAATACTTTTCTTAATAATAAGTATTTAAATAATTTTTTAATATTTTAATATATTTAACAAGGTTAGCACTAATCTAAAAAAAAGTCTTTATTTTAAAAAGAAAAAGAATAGTATACTAGTAGTATAAAGTAATAATAGCTTTTAAGAGCTTACGCTTATAATATATAATAGTAACTATATATTTTTTTTTAAAAAGATTTATTTAACTAGTAGTAAATAAAAGATTAGTAATAGCTAGTAAAATACTATGTTTATAAGTAAAAGATTTAGGACTAAAAGATTAAAAAATAAAAAAAGCTTAATTATTAAAATTTAGTAATATATAAAGGGGATCTAGTTAAACTAAACCCTCTTATATAATATTAAAATAATAGTATAATAATAATTAAAAATAGAAAGTTTTACTTTATGCTTAAAAATATTAAAGATACTCTTAAAGATAGTAGTAACACGCTTAGTAATATTTACTTAAAGTAATACTATTTTTATAAAAATAAACTTTTTCTTTAAATCTTTCTTGCCTACCTTATAAAGCTACTAGTAAATTTTAAAAGTATATAAGTATATTATTATTATAAGACTAGTAATTTTAGCAGAATTTATTTTCTTAATTTTAATAAAATGTGTATATATATATAGAAGCCTATAAATAGTTAGTATATACTTTTAAAAGATCTTATTATAAAGCTTATAAAAATTATAATAATATTAATGGCGCGTAATGCTATTATAACTATAAGACTAGTATATTAAAAAAAAGATTTACTTAAAGTAATAAAAATAAGTAAGTTTTACTAGCTTAATATAAAAAATAATATAATATATTATTAAAGTTTAGCTAACTTATTAATAAAGTTATAATAATAATAGTGTAAAAACTAACTTATTTACTAAGTAAAAATAAACTAAACTAAAGCTATAATAATAACTAAAAAGTATAAATAAAGTAAAGAACTATAGTAAAAGACAACTTTAAAAAGGTAAAGTATAAAAAAAGTAAGAAGAGAAAAAGTTACTAACTTAAATTAAAAGTTATATTATAATATAAGGAAATTATATTATAAGTATTTATATAAAAGAAAAAGCGCCTATATAAATACTATAATAAGACTTTAAGCTATAGTAAGATTTTAATTTTATTATACCCTAATTATATAGCTAAAATAGCTATAAAAGAAAATAAAATATAGTTATAAAAGTATAAAAAATAAATAGACTAAGGCCTCTATATAAAATAGTATATATAATAAGCGCTAGTATAGCGCTAAGAGAGTAAATTTAAAAAAGACTATAATAATATATAGTAAAAGATAAATTTTAATATTTATTTATATAGAGAACTAGCTTACTACTATACCTAATTTTAATAATATAAAGTGTATAGGGCGCTTATTTAATAAAATATAGAGTACTTATCTAATAACTATATAAGTAAAGTTATAATACTTACTTAATAAGTATAATAATACTTATTTAGTATATTTACAATTTCCTTTAGTTATTAGTTAATTTTATTATTATTTTATACTTTAGGAAATCTTATTATTATGTTTTAAAATCTTAGCTAGTGTTAGTTAGAGTTTAGCTATAAAATAGCTAGATTAAGAGTATACTTATAATCTAGGGTTAAGACAGTGTACTTCTGTATAAATATATTCCTATTGTCTTGTCTGTTCTTCTACTCTGTACGCACAGAGTAGAAGGTATTCCCCTTTTTACGCATAGACTATAGGACTTAATTAGGTAATAGTATTACGTAACTCCTCCCTTCTCTCTTATACGCTATAAAGGAATAGGCTATCTATTCTAGCGTATAGACACTTATAATTTTTCTTTTTATATAAAGTGTTTCTTTTCTGCGCTATACGCTATGCCTAATCCCCTCTTATAAAAATATTCTTATTATTTAAATACTATCTCTTCTTCTCTTTTTTATACCCTTTATATAACACTCCTATTAAATTCTTTTCTTACTTCTTATTCCTTTATAATACTTTTATTTTAACTAGTTAGTAATTATGCAATTTAATATAGGGTAGTAACATAGGACTGCGTCGTTATAAGATTTCTAGGGGAGAGGCTAGCTTAATAGGAAGGAGGAGAGAGGTATAAGAAGAACTATATAAAGCCCCTTTATAGTTCTTTTCTTCTTTACTCTTATTCTTCTTTTCCTTCTATACGCGTGCCTACTAAGTATCCCCTTTCCCTATTCTATATAGTATTATTAACTTAGTAGATCTTGCACGCATACACACACACACGCATATATATATATACGTACGCACATACACATATATATATATATATATACTATAGCTCTTATAAGCACTGCTATTAAGCCTTTAGACTTTTTATACGCTATTATTATTTTAAATAATAATAGTCTAGAAATTATCTTATCTACTAGATAAAATACTAATAGGCGCTTTATGCGCTCTATTCATATTAATATATATATATATGTCTTTTTGTATAGGATAGTGTGCTAATTCTTTATTTTTAAAATAAAGAGGCTACTATTATAGCTCTTCCTTTGCATAATATTAAAATTATACTTTATAAAAATATAGATTTAGGCTTATGAGTAGCTAAGCTTATTTAATAAGAGAAATACTTTTATATAATACTTATGCAGAGTTGTAGGCGTATACTTACTACTTTATGTAGAACTTAGTGTAATAACACTACTAGGCCTAGATTCTTTACTAAGTATTAGGTTTTATCTAGCTACTAGAGTAGAGTCTATAGTTTCTATATTTAGTAGAGCTATAGCTCTCGCTGTAAGCACTTCGCCTAAGAACTAGAGGGTTTTATATAGTGGATTTTTTTTATTTTTAGGGGTGGGCTAGGTTCTCTTATATAAATAGATAAAATAAAATAAATCTCCTCTTATAATTCTTCTTTTTTTTTTCTTGTGTTAACTGTATAAAATAAATAAGTAATTTATATAGTGTAAATCATGTAAAGTAATAAGAAAAATATAGAAAAGTAGTATTATAGTAGCTTACTATAAGTAAGTTAGACTTATATAGAGTTTACTCTATTTATAGAGGTCTTAATTCTAATTTTAAGTTAGTTATGCGAAATTAGCTATGCTAGAGCAGTATTTAGAATTTTTTTTATATACGTATTAGCTAGGTTATTCTTCTTATCTATTTATTTAATTTCTTAAATCTTACGGTTTTCGTATAATTCTCTAAGTAACATAATATTAATTATTAGTCTCTTCTCCTGGGTTATGCTAAGTTATACAAGACACTTATATAGAAATTATAAATCTATATAGATAACTAGAAGAATCTTTAAAAAGTAAAGCGTTTATATAAGCTACTAAATAGTAGTGTTAAGGGTAATAGCGTTATTAAAGTCTCTTACTATTCTATACAGCTTACTAGCTAGCACGCTATAAGTAATTCTCTTATACTTAATAGAGTTCTAGTAGAGGATATTATTTTAAATAGTAAAGCTTATATTTTTTATATAGTGTTCTTTTATAAAAAGAATAATAAATCCTAGCTAAGAGCTAAGATCCTTATTATTTGCAAAAGAACTATCTATAAAAATAAATAGCTTTATATAATTTAGGTTTAAAGAAATAAATATAAGTTCTCTATCTAGATTATCTATTTACTACTAGATTTATGCATTAAGACTCTTAATATCCTCTATAAATAGCTATATAGTCTACACTATAGTAAATAAATTAAAAGCTGCTTTAGGCTAGCAGATAGAAGTAATATAGACCCCTTATATGCGCTATACTATATATTACTAAGTAGCATTTAAATCTACTAGATTAATTATATAGAGGTTTTTAGTCTATTCTTTTTGCTAAAGAATAATTCTATCTTAGTCTATATAGATCCTTTCACTATTAAACTTAATAAATTATATTATTAAGAAAATAGTCTTTAACTTTACATAAAACCCTACTCTCTTAAACTAGTCTTTCTCTCTTTGTGCAAAGGCTAGAGTTACTATACTAAGTATATTATTAGTTTATAAGCTAGTAATCCTAAAAACATTTACTTCTTTATACGTAGCAAGTAAATAAGAATTATATATAAATATTTTTATTCTAAGCCTATTCTTATAATAGTTATAGTATATTTTAAACTAGTACAGCCCTGATTCTGCTGCACTATAGAGGGGTTATATAATATAAAGAATAGTGTTAGGAGAAAAAAAGTTCTTTATTTTCTTTAGAGATTTAGCGTACAGCGTACGTAGTAGCTTATTAGTAGATTAAATATAGGCCTAAGTAATATCTCTAAGCTTAATGTGCATTTTATATAATTAAATAAGTATAAGAGCTAGGGCTAGAATAAGTCTTTAGCTTATACGCTAAATTATAAAGAACTATATAAGAATTTATTTCTTCTCCTTATTAGAGTGGCCTACTAGAATAAGTCTTAACTTTTTATATAACTATATAGATTTCCCTTTAACTTCTTATATAAGATAAAGATTAAATATTCTTCCTATGTGCTTAGAGGAGTTATATCTTAATATATTAAAGGTACTATTTGCAATTAGGGCGTCCATCTCTATATAGTTAGATTCTTTAAATAGTTACCCTAGCGTTATAATAACGCTATTTATGCAAAGCTTTAAGGCAAAAATAAAATTATTATATTCCTTCTTAGTAAGAAAAGATTAGTATAGAAAATTCTTTTAAGGTCTTCCTTTTCTTCTTAGTAGAATTTCTGCATTCTATACAGGGGCGTATTCTTTAGAAGACTTTAGGGGTCTTCTCCTCTTTTTAGATTTAGCTAGGTCTATTTATATAGACATAAAAAGATCTATTTTAAGTATTTACTTCTAGGTAGCTTTCTAGTCTCTAGCCTAGTCTATATAATAGTAGGGTTTAATATATATATATCTAAGCTTAATTAGTCTATTCTTAAGCTCTAGTATTATATTATTTTCTTTAATACTCTTTATTTTATATAGTCTAGTCTATTCTTTCTTTTTTCTCTATACTAGAATTTTAGATTCAAGAAGTAGCTAAAGAATATTATATAAAATAAGTCTATTTCTAGTATTAATCGCGTAGTAAATATTTACCTTTACCCTTTCTTCTCTAAGTATTTTTATAGTCTTTTTAATAGCTTGCGCCTATATAATAAGTTTAGAAAAAGATAATAAGTCTCTATTAATTCTTAAGTAAGCGCTAAACACTAGTAAGATTAGTACAATACTATTTAGGCCTACTATATTATTTAGGGCCTTAACTACTATTTAGAGAATATTCTTATTCTTTATATAGGTGTCTATTTTAGCTCTAAGTATATTATACGCATAGCGTAGTAGAGTATATACTCTCTTTATTTTTTCTACTATTTAGTATGCCTCTATAGGCATCTATTTATAACTACTACCTATAATCTTTACACGCTATTAGAATTTCTTAAATATAAAGTTTATTTCTAGATTATATATAATATTATCTAGGGGTTCTTAGTATATATTAATCTAGCACTTATATAGGGCATTCTAAGTATCTTATATAGTTATAAACTTTAAGAAAATAGCTGCCTAGAATAATATATCTACATTTATAATATATAGTACATTCTTGTTCCCTATTTATATAATATTAATAATAATCTTATAGTTAAAGTATATCTTATTCTTAATAGAGAATTTAAATCTCTATAGTGCAGGGTTATTCTTCTAGTAGTAGTAATAGAACTTCTTTATCTCTTTTAAAATAAAGAAGTTTACTTTTTTTCTTGCATGCAAGAGCATCTTATATAAATATTTTATTTAAGAGTATCTAAAATAGTAGTGTAGTTATCTTAATTCCATCTCTATAAAAAATAAGATAGATTCTCCTTAGCCTAAGTTAAAGAATAGGTGTCCCCACTTTTATATAACTAGTATAATTATACCGTCTCTGCGTATAATAACGTCTTTAATATTATTAAAGTAGGCTTTTAGTCTATCCGCGTCTACAAAGAAAAGTAAAAAGAATATTAGTATATCTAGTATATAGTATATAACAGATTCTATAGGGCTGTCCTTCTATATAGTATCTAGAGAGGTCTATTATCCCTATCTACTAAAGCTAATTATAGCATTCCTTAGAGTCTAATTATCCTCTATATATAGATTCTCTTAAAGAAAGGCTTCTAGCTATGCTTTCTTTACTATAAATAACTTTATAGCTCTAGTGTCCTAGAGTTTATCTTAGTATTTTATATAGTAATATCTATTAAGAGTAAACTAATAAGTCATCTCCTTCTTCTTATTTTAGTATATATTTTCGCCCGTTATATAGTGTAGATAGAATAAGATAGTAAGATAGTTAAGTACCTCTTTCTTAGAGCTATAAGTCTTCTTTTTTTTCTCTACTTACACATCTTCCTTAGAGTTTCCTTTAAAGTTTTATATGTATTATTCTATATAGTCGTATAAGGGGGAGTTATTATACAGATTCATGTATATAGAAATATACTATCTTATTACCTAAATCTTATCTACTTAAGAGTAATTAAATAACTAGTATCTCTCTTTATAGTAAATAAAGTATTTCTTCCCCATTGTACAGCGTTTAATATTAGGCTTTTCCTTAAAAGGTCTCCTTATTTCCCTTCCTTAGAAAGGTGGGTTTCTTATATAGTTCTAGTAGTACCTCTTATTTATATAGTAGGACTCGCTTTGCTAAATATAGAACTAGTTATTTTATTTATTTTTAGTAATCTGTAACGCTGCCCTAAGATTACTACTTAAACCTTTATATATAGGTTTAATATTATATAGGGCAGGTTCTAAGTCTAGGTGCCCTCTATATACTTATATAATAGTAGTATAGAGAGAGAGTTTACTATAAAACTATAGTCTAAGTGCTCTTTGCGCTAGAGTAAACTTATTAAGTATTACTTTTAGAGCTTTATGTGTAGATAACTTAGAAGAGTTTCTTCTAGTTTATGCATATAAAATAATTATTTAGTCTATTTAGTATTAGCTATAGTTAATATTTATATTAAAATAGCTATTTAGCTTCTTATATATAACTTGCTATATATAATCTAGTTCTATATTATAGAGATAGTAGAAGCTCACATAACTAGTAAGAATACTAGAAAAGATAGTTACGTATAGATCCTTTATAATATTTAGCCTATAATAGACTTCTTTAAATAATTTACCCTTATCTACTAGGATATTATATAGTTTTCTGCTATAGTTATTATTCTTATTTTAGACTTTCTAGAAGAGGATAATCTTATTAAACTAGTTATATATAATAGGCTCTATTATCTCTCTCTTTAATATTAGGGTTTAGAAAAGCTGTGTTCTTAGAGTCTCTATATAATCTAGAAGAGAAAAGTATAAAGATTATACTCTTTATAGTATATAGGTAGGTTTATATATAAGCTATCTTATTAGAGGAGTAGTTACTTATAAAGATTATATTTTCTTTTTATGTAGCAGAGCTCCTTCTTTATATAATCCCCTTATTCCTTTTAATTATATAAGAAAGACTAGTTAGTTAATTTATGGCTTAGTTAGCTAGAATAGAATTACTTCTTTTTTTTTAATTATAGCTAGTATCTCCCTTTATATAGTTCTATTTACTTTAGTAAAGTGGTCCCTTATCTATCCTTTAAAGTCTTTATAGAACGCGTTTACAAAATTTGTCTATATAATTAAGAAGCTATAAAGCTTAATTAAGACCTAAAACGCATATAAAGATAGTTTATTTCTATTTAGGTCTTATATAAGATTAATCTCTATTATTACCCCCTTAGGGTTAGTAAACTTCTAGATTATAGTTCTTAGTATTCTTATTTTTTGCTCTAAGTATGCGTATAGATTCTTATCTTAAAAAATTAAGCTTTTATATAAGAATCTTTCTTTCTCCTCTACTTCTAGTTATAGGTTTTATTTAGGGGCTATAGTTATTTTTATACTACTGGCTTATTTATATAGCATATAATTATAAGTTATATATAGTATACTATTATGCTTAGCGTTTATATAATTTATTAATATTTAATTTTAGCAATTTTGGTTGCGCGTAAAGGGTTAAGATTAATCTCTTTAGTTTATTTTAGGTTATTCTAATCTTAGAGTTCTAATTTTAGTAGTTCTAGATACGTACGATCCTAATTAAATCTATATATATAAAATAAAGACCTATAGCACTCTAAAAGTAAGACTTTATTATTAGCCTTGCTAGTTTGTAGCTAATATATAAAATATTAACTACTAATTAGTGTTAGTTAGAGTTTAGCCACAAAATAGCTAGATTAAGAGTATACTTATAACCTAGAATTAAGATAGTATACTTTTATATAAATATATTCCTATTATCTTATCTGTCCTTTTACTCTATACGCATGGAGTAGAAGGTATTCCCTTTTTTACGCATAGACTATAGGGCTTAGTTAGGTAATAGTATTATATAACTCCTCTCTTCTCTCTTATGCGCTATAGGGGAATAGGCTATCTATTCTAGCGTACAGATAGCTAGAGTCTTTTTTTAATTTTTATACTAGTTTAGTAGCTATTTTTATTATAATAATTAAGTTATTTAAGATTCTTAAATTATAGTATTTTATTATATTACCTATTTAGCATTTTATTTTTAAATAAATATATAGTAGGTAGTTAGATAGGCGCACTTAATTATTATAATAATAGTATAAGAATTTTATAAGTATTACGCTAGTAGTAATAGTTAATATAAATTAAATATAAGATTATTATAATAAAGAGCTATCTAGATAATTAAATCTTAAAAGTATAAAATAATTTACTAAGGCGCTAGTAACTACTAGCGTATTTAAGAATTTACTAAAACTAGTAATTTATTAAGACTAAGAATATATTAAGCTATAATATAATTAACATTTATTACCCTATAATATTTTTAATTTAATGAATTGCGATATATATATATAATTTAAACTTTTTTAGAATATTTAAAATTGTATTTATAAATATATTATTAATATATAATTTCTTAATTCTTTTTTTTTTTTACTTTTGAAAACTTTGCAGCCATTTTAAGAAAATAAATATTTAAAATTTAAAAGTAAAAAGATATTACTATAGATTAAAGAACTAATTAAAAATTATATAATTTAAACTTATATAGTTTTTAGGCTAAAGTTAACTATAATACTAAATAAATAGTTAGTTAGTAGACTAGCTTTAAAAAATAGATTACGTAATATACGCTAATTATATTTAGTTAAAAATAAGAAAAATAAATTTTATATAGTAAATAAAAAATAATTTTAAATTTATTTTAGACTTTTCTTTTTCTAACTTTAGTTATATCTAGAAAATTAAACTAGCTATTTTAGAATAATCTTTTTATTACTAATATAACCTTTTAACTTTTTTAAAGTTTTAATATTTTATAAAAAATTCAAATTGAATACTTACTTTTTTAGATATCTTTAAAAAGAGTATCTTCTTTAATTACGCGTTTTATCGGTCACCCCACTGTAATACCTTGTATTTAAGCCATGTGCTTTGAGTTTCAAAGCTGATTTGGTGTGGCCGCTCAGGTCGCTGGAGACCCACATAAGTAAGCGCCTTAGTGCGGACGGTGACGCTTGCCTCCCTAATTTCTGTCTCATGAGCCCGCCTACATAGCAAACATAACAACCGTGCCTCTCTCTGCGCATCGGTCGGAAGCGATTATCCTGTGTCTTTTCTATTCCGCGCCCGATGCAAATAAGTCCACCGAGGCAACATTTAATCCCTCTGCCATTAGGCCTGCAGCAGAACAGCTCGTGCAGCGGCAAACCAGCACCCGTGCGCTCGGCGCTTATATCCTGCACATGCCCTGTAGCTCCGGTTTAGTCGCTGTGCTTGCTCCTGGCGCCTAAATGAAAACAGACAATGATGCGAACGTCGCTTGTATCGTGATTCGTGGTCGTGGTGCCGATCACGCGCTTCAACGATCTGCCACCATGCTGCGTTGCGGCGTGGGTTCTATTTTCAGAGCCGTACCTGCCTGTACACACGACTGAAGATGCATATGATGAGGGACGATGCGACTGTACTCATTCTAAGCCTCATTGCTAAATTCTGAGCTGTCTCATACATGCTAGTCATTTCATCGGCTGCCTCTACTGCAAGGTTTCCAAGCATATCATTTTGCTTTCGTTTTTCTACCCGATTAGGCTGAACCATGTCGAACTTCCCTAATACCCCGATATCCTTAACGAATTCGAATATCCCCATATATCTCGACACAAGTCACAGACGAAGATCTGTAGAACAAACCGAGCCGACCGAGCACATATGCCCAAAATGCTCCGCAAGCTCTAGGGATCAACCTATCCACTGCATTTCAGTGTCACCTGCGCCGCCCCCTTACCATACATTACCTGCGCGAGCACCGATTGCCGGAAGGCTAGCTGTTCCAGTACTTAACTTGCAGACAACTGTTGCATCCTCCGAACGTCCTTATCCACATCGACCCTCACCTGTTCTCCGCCCCGATGAAGAAAGGTCACGCGTGCGCTTTCGTCAGAATGCGATTTCTCCTATTTCCCCTCGAATCTCAAGACTAATTCCAGAGGACGGTCAGCAAAACCGACTAGGTCTTGGCATACCAGAAGCGCCGTTCAAACCTGATATCAGCCCCATCACCCCTGGAACAGCGGAGAAAGCGGGGAAAGCGAGGCGAGAAGATTCACAACTTTCGGACGAGAGCACCAGTGGACCATTGGGCGCATCCAACTTCGCTCAAAGGATTGAACAAAAACTTTGGAAATACAGCGCATCTCGTAATGTTGTTAAAAGATGGTTGATGGAGATTATTAGTTGGATCGTGAGCGCATGTTGTATGACCGGCATCATCGTCGTTCTATACTTTTATCAACATCAGCCTTTGCCACGGTGGCCATTTGGGCTAACTCTAAATGCGTACATATCAGTCCTCGCAAAGATCAGCTCAGCTGCTTTGCTTCTCCCTGTGTCTGAAGCTCTCGGCCAGCTAAAATGGAATTGGTTTCAAGCAAGCAAAGACGAATCCAAGCAAAGCAAGAAGATGTGGGATTTTGAGTAAGTAACAACAAGCCATCTAGACATTTGGACCCGATTTTTCGAAGTTCACAGTAAATTCATGTTGCCCGTACAATGCAATGAAGCTGACTTGGTTTGCGTTTGCCTTAGATTATTTGACAATGCCTCCCGAGGACCGTGGGGTTCTTTCATGTTATTGCTGCGAATCAAGGGTCGCTCATTAGCAGCCCTAGGTGCGGCTATTACTCTCTTCGCACTCGCTATGGATCCATTCTTTCAACAAGTGGTTGGTTTTCCTGAACAGTGGCGAACTCAACCGCTCATAGGATCCATCCCACGTGCTATCACATACACGACGTACACTGCGGGAGAATTTTCCGTGGAGAATAACCCTCAACAAGAACTCGATCAAGTTGTTAGCCCAACAGCATATCTTTACTTCTACGACAACGGATCCATGCCGATCGTCTCTAGCGATGGCAAGGGGATCGCCCCTCCTATTCCACTTGCTTGCCCCAGCAGTAAATGCATGTGGACCGAGTATGAAAGCCTAAGTGTGTGCAACAGGTGTGCAGACATCTCTGATCGCCTTGAATATCTCTGTCTCAATACTACTCTGGATTGGATACAAGAGCCGGTCGCTCTTCCTGATCTGTCCAATTGGGATTACCCAAACGGAACTGCGTGTGGATGGTATCTTATGGCAGACAATCCAATCTTGATGACTGGCTATACGACTGATCAATTCACCAACCATACTGGAGAAGTCCTCGTATCGCGCTCACAGCCACTATACGATCTCTTTTCAAGAGCTCCAATACCTGGCTATAAGGCTAAGCTGAATGACACTCGCAACCCATTCGCTCATTTTGTCGTTGTTTCGGGGGATAACGTCACAGAAGTCTACAATAATGCTACTCCAATAGCACACGAATGCATAATATCTGTAAGTTGAATCAGAACTCAGAGTGATCTTCGCTTCAATTCCTAGGGCATTTTTTAGTGCTCTACTATGTACACACCCTGATACTTTCAAACAACAACGCTGACTTAGAGGCCTGATCTATAGTGGTGCGTCAAAACCATACAGTCAAACATAGAGGCAGGAGCTTATACAGAAAATGTCACTCGTACGGTCTTCAACAAAACCGTAGGTCGGGATCCATGGAATATCACTCCAATAATGGAAGGCGACCAGATGGTGTCCTATTTCTTCGATTACAGTGAGGATGTGATAATTCACGGCGAGAGCGGCCAAGAGTACAAGATCGACAAAGAATCACATCTTAATCTTCTCTCGATTTTTGACGATATATTCCCGTCCACATACACGGTCACCAACTCGACGGACATGACACTAGCGAAGTTGCGATTTCAGCAGTACCGAACCAGCGGCTATCGGCTTAGGAACGGGTCGTACAACCCCTTTCTCTACGATAACATCACCACACACCTGGACCATTTTGTTGGTGATCTCACGAACATAGCTAGGTCGGCAAAGAAAACTACCGAGATGGTGGAGGGTCCATCGTATGACCTTGTGAGTGTAGTTGAGGTCCGATGGGAATGGCTTTCACTTCCATTAAGCTTGCTCGGTCTTACTTTCATTTTTATGGTTGCAACAATCCTGCGAAGCTCAGTGACCCAAGACGTCGGTGTATGGAAGACTTCTGCTATTGCAACGCTTCTCTATGGCCTTCCGGACAATGTGCGAACGAAGGTCACATCTGCGACTAATCATGGGACACCGCGAGCGAATGCAAAGCGCACAAAAGTCAAATGGCTTCCCGGAACTGGGTGGAGGCTTTCAGGCGGAAGTACCTTTTCGCCATCATCCCTCAGAGCTCGTCATTCGCCGCCGCAACCGGAGTGGAAAGCGTCTTGACACGTAGCTTGAGCTTGCGATATCTGTCCTCTCGATTGCGCCTTCTTACATCCTTCCAAAGAATCGCTTCGCAGTGGCCTAGGGAAATATATGGTTCTTTTACATTTAATGCACGTCTAAAATTCTTTCACACAGGCAAAGTGCCCAATATTATCTTGATTATGTCAAACCGAGTTCGAAGAGGAGTGTGCGGTTTACCGATGTTAACACGAGTAGAGAGAAAACAAGGGTCCAGCAAGCACCATACAGCGTTGGCGCTGCAGAATGAGCCGGGTATTCCAGGTGCTCAGGTGATGCATAGCGCATACATGTACAGCTGTTGCTGTGTGTGTGGGAAGATACTATACCAGATACATTGGGCGGGGCGCAGGGGTGGGGAGTACGGAGTCTGTACGCTCCACCTCATTGGTTCTCGCTATACATCAGTACCAGCCACCGGTGCCAAATAAGCGCCCATTGATCAGGCCTCTAGCGCCCGCTCCGCTTGGTAGGTCATGCAACGTGGAACAACAGACCATTGGTGTTTCATCATAATATTGGGCGGTTAGCTATCACGCTGCAGCTCATCATGCAGACGCGCTTCGAGTTATGGAGTCAAAAGTATCTGACCAATAAACACGTATATTCCGCAGTCAGCAGACTGCGTATTTTGCAGGTGTCAAACAGTTAAAAGAAGCATGTCAACCAGCATTCAGAAGGCAAGGACCGGCTCCACTCAACATTCATTCCTAGCTTCACTTTTACTTTAGCCGTCATACTTTTAATATTACGTAGAAGTGCTGTGCACAGATACGCTGCTTTCTTCTAAACCCATCCCAACCTAAAAAATAAAAGATCCACTCACAATTGACTCAACTACAAGATGCGTCTTGCACTTATTCTTGCGACATTCACTCTAGGAGCTGTCACAGCTCCACTTCCAAGTGTTAGTTAACATTGTTATCTTTAGCCGCAATGCGTACTAATTCAAAGCGAAGGACCAGACATATGATGTCGTCGTCGATAAACGCACACCCGTGGCCGATGAGAGCTTAGGGGATGAAGGACGCCTCGGGCTGATCAAAACCCGTGGAGAAGAGCACCAATTCAAGCGCCCAGTCAAGAATCGAGAGGCCGAGCCGATAATGAATTTGATAATGATGAGGCGTGATGCGGAGCCTGAAGCGGGAAACTATCGCCCAGTAAAAGCTCGCGAGGCCGAAGCAGGTTCCTACCGCCCAGTCAAAGCTCGCGAGGCCGAAGCAGGTTCCTACCGCCCAGTCAAAGCTCGCGAGGCCGAAGCAGGTTCCTACCGCCCAGTCAAAGCTCGCGAGGCCGAAGCAGGTTCCTACCGCCCAGTCAAAGCTCGCGAGGCCGAAGCAGGTTCCTACCGCCCAGTCAAAGCTCGCGAGGCCGAAGCAGGTTCCTACCGCCCAGTCAAAGCACGAGGATCATATCGTCCAGTCAAAGCTCGTGAGGCCGAGCCAGGCTCCTACCGCCCAGTCAAGGCACGAGCGGAGGAAGCTGAATTCGATGCCGAACCGTACACTTAGCCATATGAGCCTGAAGACGATTTGGATTTTGAGACCGAAACTGAGTGATCTAAGCCTACGTTTAAATTATTGTTGGGGATTGTCTGGGTGACTTTACACAAACCGATAGTTAGTTCACACGTTGGCGAGCTGGGTTTATACCCCTCGTGATATGTTCCGCGTTATTGCTACGTAAACCTCTCTTCTTAAATAGCGACAATGGAATTGTGTGTGAGAAGAAATTGTTGGCATGAACTGAAATGACTGTAGTCCTCTGTTACATGAACCTTTCATGGTAGACTTGTTCCGTTGTTATAGAAAGTCTGATATAACGAAAGATTACGCATACCTGGCTAGCCAGGCAACAAGCTCTGCGAGGTATTCAGTGAGTCAAGATGTAAGTCTAACTCATATACTTCCATGACAAACCTTGTACTCAATACTATTATGTGAGTTTATCTAAGGTCACGGGATTAGTTAACTTTGGCCCTAAGCTACTTTAATAGTATAAGAATTATTACTGTGGGTTAATATTATAGAACCGAAGAAAAGCTAATGACTAGTACATAGAACTAGGGTAGTAAATAGGTTAGGGTTAGGTTAGGGTTAAGGTCTTAGGTAGGGTGGTAAATGGGTCGGGGTTGGGTTAGGGTCAAGGTCTTATGTAAGCTAGGTCTAGGTTAGGTCTAGGTCTAACTAAGCATAGGTTAGATTAGGGTTAGGTCTTATATAATATAACTTAAACCTTAATTTAACTTATACTTAGTTAGATCTAGACCTTAATTTAATCTATACTTAGTTAGATCTAGGGTAGTTAAACTGGGTCTGAGTAAGCAGCCAAGCCACTAAAAAAATAAGCGATTTTTCTAATAACTTCTTTTCTACTAATTGGATTTTTATAAAAAGACCTTCTATAGAAAGGGCCTAGCTACTAGTATCTTTTAAAAAAGGAATTAAAATTTATTACCGCGTAGTTAAAAAGTTATTCAACTACAAAGTTTTACTAAGAATATTTCTTAGTAGAAACTTTAAAGCGCTGCATCTAAATAAAAGATAATTTAATTTTAAATTTTTAAAGGCTAGTTTGTAGAGTTTAAAATTCTCTACAAAACCAGTATTTTATATTCTTAATAGCTAATTTAAAATGGGTAACCTAGAGTCAACCCACCTAAAGCGCTAGTAACTTAAACCCTAACTTAACCCTAACCCATTTACTAGCCTAGTTAGATCTAGACTTTAACTTAACTTTTACTTAGTTAAACTTAGACCCTAACTTAATCTTAATATAATTATATTTTATAAAAACTCTTATTAGTTATTATAGATATTAATTATAAATATATATTATATAATATAACTCTGTTACGAATCATGTTTTAGAATAAAGCTATTATATCTTATACTTATTAAGTAGCTTATAGGAGATAAGCTAAGTCTATAATTATATACTATATTACACTAGTTACGCTGCAAATATATAGTTACGTAAGTATTTTATAGTAAGCACTTTATACTTATGCTTAGTACTTTATTACTTAATAGTAAGCGCTTAATAGAGAGCGCTGATAAATAAGTAATTTATAGAGTTACTTACTAATAAGCAGATTATAGCATAAAGTATATAAGAAGATAAGTATTATACCTAATACTTATATTTAACTTATTTATTAATCTATTATTTAGATTTACTTAGGCTTTATTATTAATTTAGTATCTTAGTAATACTAATACTAATAGCTTCTTTAACCCGCTTATATAGTTAATACCTATTCTTTCTTTATAAGTTACTCCTACCTAAGAATTAATCTTAATCTCTAGAACTAGCTACTCTATAGGTCTTAATATCTTAAATACTCTTAATATAAGCAACTTTAAAACTCTTATACTTATTACTAATTCTAGTAATAGGGCTACTAAATCTAATTTATATAATAGTAATTAACGCAAGCTAAAGACATAACTACTTTAATTAGATTTATACTTCTACTATATTAATAAAGATATAAAAGATAAGAATAAAGTTATCTTTACTACTATATATATAAGAAGTAAACTAGTAGACTAGATTTAATTATATATTAAATAATATCTAGCATCTAAGAATGCGGAAGGAGACTAGATTAATAAACTTATTAAAGACTACTCTATCTTCTATATATAACTTAAATAACTCTTTAGATTAGCTAATAAGAAATTCTATACTAAAGAAGCTATTTAACACCTTTACTAAACTAGCTTAGTAGTTAAATATACTATTAAGTTTAAATATTACACTGTATAAACTAAATAGAATATCAACTCCCTACATAAGATATATATATAAGGACTTAAGAAGTTTATATGCGGAGAACTCCTTTATAGTAGAGTTATTATAATAATAATGCAAGAGCTATATAATAAAATAATTAAAATTAGTATAGAGTAGCACGCATTAAACTAGAAATATAAATACTATAGTAAATTCTAACTTACGTATAGTAAATTAAGCGGACGAACTAGTTACTACCTAATTCCTACTAAATAAGTAGTTATAAAGAATACCTACGGCTATGGGCTAATAGAACTAGATAATATTATAAAAAGAAAAGAGAAGAAGAATACTAGACTATTTAATAGAATTTATAGAACTATTAATGCTCTAAAACTATTTAAGCGTGTCTTTAGTAAACCTTTAATAGAAAAGACTTTATTTAATTAAAAGAAGCAACGCACTTATTATAACTATAATAAACTAGATTATATTGCTAGGAACTATTAATCTAAGAATAAGATTACTAGATAGTTAAATATAATTAATATTAAAGAAAGTAATAACGCTACGAATAATAAATAAGTTATTACTAATAGAATAAGTAATCTAGACCTAAATAAGCTATCTAAATAATTAAGCTTACTAGACTTAAGACTTTATAAAAATATAGAAGAACTTATAGAAGACTTTAAATTTATATAATTAAGAGTATTTACACTACATTCTTAAGCTAAGAAACTGCCACTAACCTTAAATAATAATATAAAAGTATTTTAATACTTAGACGTTTACTAATCCTAAAATAGAGATCTTTTAATAAGAGTAGTAATATATCTAAATAAAAACCCAACTTAAAGAATATAATAATACTATATTACTTTAGCGCTATAGAAATAAGCAAATAAATAGTACTAAAACTAACCTAAGAACTAGATATACCCTAATAAAGAAAAGTTTTATAAACCTAATTACGCTTTAAACTACTAAAATCTAACATACCTCTATCTATAATAGAACTTTTGCGAAAAGAATAACTACACTATATATTATACCTCTAAGGAGCATTACTACTTTTTAAATAAAATACTTAGATGCTAATGGGAGTGGTTTAACTACTCTATTAATAACTATAATAAATATCTATGGGATAAGAGGTAATTCTTATACTTTTTATAATACTTAGATAGCAGTAACGCTACTATGCATATTCTTTTAAATAGAAAATATATACAGGAATATTAATAAATATGCTTATACTTTAATTACAAATAATATAAAATTAGTAAATGTATATTTAGATTTGCTAAAGTAAAGGAAGATAAGAAATAACTATACTCTAAAGAGAAAGCTAATAAAACCTTTAAAAAAGAGACTTTTTTAGGCTAGCGCGCGGACTCGTTAAAGCTATATAAGAAGTAAATATAATAGGAGAAGCCTATATATTACTTATTAAATTACTAATTACGTTTAATAGAAGATTATAAATTAAAGCTATACTAGACTTAGAAGCATAAAGTAACTTTATAATTATAGTATTAGTTTAGAGAGTAGGACTTAAAGAATAATCTAAGATATAAACTTACACACTTTATATTATAAATAAATACTTTATGCTAGGCAAGTTATAAATATAATATAAAATAAATGTAATAATTAAGATCTAAGAATACTAAGAGTAAATAACCCTAGATATTATAGAGGATAGTTAATATAACTTAATTTTAGAAATCTCTTAGTTATAGAAGCATAACCTACACATTAACTAAAGAAAGAAAGAACTTTTATTTAAGCGCTATAACTATATACTATAAGTAAAGTCTACGTATCTTATAACGTAGATAGTAGATAAAAGAACTATTAATACTATAGTCTTATAACTAAAAGTTAATAAATATAAAATTATCTTAGCAGACGCTAGCAGGAACTACTAGATTAGAAAGTATAAAGATATAAAAAAATATATAACTTATAATATTCCTAATGAATATAAAGAATAGAGTTATTTATTTTAGAAAGAGGAAGGAAAAGTAAACTTACTTAAGTACTAACTCTAGAATTATATAATTAATCTAAAAGAAGGGAAAACGCTGTTCTTTAGATTATTATATAGTAAGTTAGAAAAAGAGCTCTAATAAGAAAAGAAATTTATTATAAAAAATCTTAATAAAGAATATATATAAGAATCTAAATTACCTATAGCAAGTCTATTTATGTTTATACTTAAGAAAAATAGAGAATCTTAATTATGCATTAATTATTAAGCACTTAATAATATTATAATTAAGAATTAATACCTATTACTAAACATATTAAAATTATAAGATAAACTCTTAAGAGCTAAGATATTTACGGCTATAGACTTAAGAGATAGATACTATCTTATATAAATAAAAGAAGGTAAAGAATAAAAGATAATATTTAAATCGCGATATAGTCTATTTAAATATATAGTTATGCTGTTTGAACTAACTAACACACTAATAATATTTTAAGAATTAATTAATAATACGCTAAGAAATTATCTTAATATCTTTATAGTTACTTATCTAGATAATATTCTTATCTACTTAGAAAATAAAAAGGAACACGTTATATACAGTAGGGTGACAAATTAAAAGCGTAAAAAAAAAAGATAGTATTTTAAAAAAATTATTTTAAATTAGGTATTATCTTAGTCTTTTTTTTAAAATAATAAAAATAAAGAAAAAGTTCTAAAGTTTAAGAATTATACTTAGGTTTTCTGTAAACACGCTAATTGAATTTTTCAAAAATTAGTTAAAGTTAGATAAAAAAAAAGTCTAAAATTAATCTAGTAATATTTTTTTTTTTAGCGTATAATTTTTACTTTTTTTATTTTTCTAACTAAATATAGTTAGGATTAATCACGTGACTTAATTTTTGAAGCTAGTTTACTAACTAACTATTTAATTAGTATTATAGTTAAATTTAGCTTAAATATTATATAAGCTAAAATCACGTGATCTTTAGTTAGTTTCTTAGTTTATAGTAATATCTTTTTACTTTTAAATTCTAAATACTTATTTCCTTAAAATGGCTCCAAAATTCTCAAAATTAGAGGAAAAGGTAGAAGAATTATATACTAATAATATATCTATTAGTACTATTTCAATAATTTTAAAAAAGCCTAAATGGTCTATTTATACCGCAATTCGTCGAATTAAAGATAAAAAAAAGAACTTTAATAAGACTAGTCTTCATTTAAATAAGACTAAAGGTCGACCAATTAAAAAAATTCAAAATCGAGAAAAAAAAGTTATTAATAGGGAGTTAGCAAAATTTCCAAAAATTGAAAATAAAGAGCTATTATCATTAAATAATTTGGATATTTCAAACAGAACTTTACAAAGGTTTTTAAAAGAGGAAAATTATCATTGTAATACCTCTTTTAAAAAGCCTTATTTATCAAAAAAAGCTAAAAAAGAGCGTTATTTACACGCTAAAAAATAACTAAAAAATATTAAAAAGATAAATTTCTATAAAATAATATTTTCTGATGAGTCAGCAATAGAAAGAGGTCACGGGTCTAGACAGGAGTACTATAGAAAGAAGAGGAATTGTAAATTAGGTGAGGGTTTGATTTCTAATCGCAATAGAGGTACGTAAAATAGACTTATTAATAAAGTAAAATATTTAAAAAGTTTTACTTGAATCGTAGATTTTTTTGAATATTTTACTTTTTTATAATCATGATTACTAAGCAAGATATAGGGCATAATATTATGGCGCAAGTTTGGGGCGCTATTTAGATAGGGGGAAGATCCAATTTAGTCTTTTTAAAAGACTCTTTACATAAAGAGCCTTTTCTTACAGAGGACTATATTGAAAAGTGTCTTAAAAAAGAACTTAAACCGTATATAAAACGCGGTAAATATACCTTTTCTTTTTTACCCCTTTTTGTTATTATTAACTAATATATATTTATATATATTATATTATTAGTTCTATTATATAAAGCTTATACTAATATCTATATAGGTTGGGAGTTTTAACAAGATAACGCCAAGATTCACAAAAGTAATAAGACTTTATTATAGTTTAAATATAATAAAATTCGCCTTTTTACACATTCTTTCTTTAGTTCTAACTTAAATCCTATTGAAAATATATGGTCTATTCTAAAAAATAGACTTAATAAAAGATATAATTGGCGTTTACTAATTATTAAAAAACAAAAGGATTTAGAGGCTTTTAAATGAATTATTTCTGAAGAGTGGGAAAACATACCACAAGAAATAATAGATAATTGTATATTATCTATGCCTCAGCGTTATATGGACTTAAAGGAGGCTAAAGGGTCTTATACTAAGTATTAAATAAATTTAATACTTAATTTATCTTAATTAATTTGATATTTTTAATATTTAAAATATATATAAAGTTAGTTAACAAACCTATTTAGATTTTTTCATATATAGGAGAGTATACCTTACACTAAAAGTCTAGTCTAAAAAACCTAATTTTTATACGCTAAATAAAAAGTTGTATGTAAGTATATTTTATGGAAAAAAAAGTCGTAACTTTAACCTAGATTCTAAGGTAAAAATAATTACATAAGCGCTTACATAAGCATTTATACTAGATTGCACTAAACCTTCTCTATTTTTCTATTATTTTTTTATATTTTTATTTAATTATTTAACTGAGTTATAGACTTTTTAAAACTATATAAAAATCTATTACGCTTTTAATTTGTCACCCTACTGTATATTAAAATAGTGTTAGACGCTTTATAATAAGCTTATTTAAGAATTAAACTAGAAAAATGCAAATTTTATATTATAAAACTAGAGTTTCTAAAATATATTATTAATATAAAAGGCTTTAGCATAAGCCTAAAAAAGATTAAAACTATATAAGTATAACTAACTCTAGCATCTATAGAAGATATATAAGAATTTCTAAAATTTTATAGATTTAACTAATAATTTATTAAGAATTACTCTAAGATCACAATACCCTTAATAATATTAATTAAGAAGAATGTAACATTTAAATAGATAAAATAATATAATTAAGCTTTTAAATAACTAGTATAAGTAAGCATTAGTGCACTAGTCCTAGTTACTTTTAGAAGTAATAAACTTTTATATATAAAAATTAATATAAGTAATCTAGCTATTAGAGCATATATAAAATAAGAAAGAGAAGAATAATAGCACTCTATTACTTACTACTTATATAAGTTTATTAACGCAGAAACACGTTATAATATTTATAATAAGAAATTATACGCTATTATTAAATTACTTAAGCACTAGAAAATCTACGCATATAGTTATTTAGAACTTATAATTTTTATAGACTATAAGAATCTACTATAGTTTATAATAATAAAAGAATTAACACTATAATAAGCGCGATAGTTAAAAGTTTTAGAATAGTATAAATTTAAGATTCTATATATACTAGAAAAAGAGAATAAATGAGTAGATGCTCTTAGTAGAAAATAAGATTTTATAAGAGATAAGATTAAGATATATTCTATAATACTTAAAGAAAACTAAGATAAATTATTAGGATCTACTATAGAACTTAACTAGTTATTAGTAATTACTAAGAATGTACTAAAGAAATAATAAGAAGAGGTTATATAATAATATTATAATAACCCTTTATATAAATATCTAGAAATTAGGAAAACAATAAAACTAATTTAAAGGAACTATAACTTTAAGAGAATTAAAAAAGCTATATTTAATTATATTAGGAAGTGCGCAGACCGCTAAAAGAATAAATACGCTATATATTTAAAGTATAAAAAAATGTAAGCTATTAAAATACTAATAGTACTATAGAAAGATATTACTATAGACTTTATTATAAAACTACTAGAATCTATAGACCCAGTAATAGAAGTTAAGTATAATATAATATTAATTATTATAAATAAATTTATAAAATATACTAAGACAATATCTTGCAAGAAGAAATGCACTATAAATTAGTTAAAATATTTTACCCTTAATAAACTTATAAAACACTATAGTATACTAAAAATAATTATAAGCAATAGAGACAAGCTCTTTATATTTAATTATTAGATAACACTTATAGCACTTATTAAAATAAAATAGAATCTATTAATAGTCTACTATTTATAAATAGACGGATAAATAGAACGTATAAATTAAACTATAGAAATGTACCTACGCATCTACTATAATAAGAAAAAAATAAATTAGGTTTTATTACTACCTTTAGCATAAATAGCATATAATAATAAAGAATTAATAATAATAGAAATAACGCCATACTACGCAAATTACAGAAAACACCTATATTTTTTTAACTAAGTACTACCCACAGCTATTAATACAGAAGAAGCTATAAAAATAATAGAAATTATAAAGAAAACACACGAAGAACTATAAGAAAATCTTAAAAAGTTATAATAATAAATAATTTTCTACGTTAATAAGAAATAAAAAATAGCACCTTAGCTAAAGAAGGGGAATAAAGTATACTTACTTATAAAGAATCTTTAAACTTAGAAGAAAAAGTATAAGAAACTAGACTATATTAAAGTTAGACTATTTTTTATTTCTAAATAAATATTACTAGTAAACTATAAATTAGAACTACTACTAGACGCAAAGATATACTTAGTATTTTATATATTATTATTAGAACTAGCTAACTTAGAAATACTAGTTTAAATAACCTTTTATTACTAAGCTAAGAAAGAAACAGAATTTAAAGTAAAATACATTCTTAATATATAATATAACTTAGAATAAGGCAACGATAAGTATCTTATTAAATAGAAAGAATATTCTAACAGCGAAAATATATAAAAACTAGAAAAGAACCTAAGCAACTATTAGTAATAATTAAAAGAATACTATAGTAGAATAGGCCCGCTGTTATAAAAAAGAATATAATATACTAAACTAATTAGACTATAGAAACTAGTTAACTAAAAGAAGAAAAACATAACATACCTATAAGGATAAGGAAATAGGGATAGTAGTAAAATTATTTAATATATTTAAAGTTACCTATATTATAGAGAAATAACCTATTAATGCGTCTACTATAGAATAATCTAATAATATAGCATTTACAGCCTTACTCTCCGCCTCTATATTTATAATAAAATATAGGGTTTTCTTGCGAGCACGCTCTTTAGCTTAAACTAATATTTTCTTATTATATAATAATTAAGTAATAATAACTAATAACTCCTTTTTATTCTCTTTAACCTTCTTCTTATACTCTTTATAAGTCTTGTCTAGCGACGTCTAAGATATATTAATATAAGAATAATCTAAATAAACATATTTAGCATACTTTAAGTTAAATTCTAGTATAATAAAATACTTGTAGTTTTTAGTTTTATAATTAAAGTAAGGAGACTCTGCGATAGTATTAGCATAAAGAATTTTATTATAAAAATAAAATTTACGAGTAGTAAATTTAAAAGACATAGTCACTTATAAACTAAAGTATATAACTACAGGGCAGATGCTTATATAATAGAATTAAGTTTAAATATATAATTTAAGGATAAATTGGCTAAAGAAGGGGGATAATATTATAAATTATATTTTAAAATAAAGCTTTTATATCTTATATTTATTAAGTAGTTTATAAAAAACAAGCTAAGCCTATAATTATATATTATATTATACTAGCTGCGCTGCAAATATATAATTATATAAGCGCTTTATAATAAGCACTTTATACTTATGCTTAATACTTTACTACTTAATAGTAAGCGCTTAATAAAGAGCGCTTATAAATAAGTAATCTATAGAGTTACTTACTAATGAGTAGATTATAATATAAAGTATATAAAAAAATAAGTATTATGCCTAATACTTGTATTTAACCTATTTATTAATTTATTATTTAGATTTACTTAGGTCTTATTATTAATTTAGTATTTTAGTGATACTAATACTAATAGCCTCTTTAACCTATTTATATAGTTAATACTTATTCTTCTTTTATAAGTTACTTCTACCTAAGAATTAATCTTAATCTCTAGAACTAGCTATCCTATAGGTCTTAATAAACTCTAGCCCTAATTTTAGTTTAATTTATATAATATATAATTTTAATTTAATCTAGACTCTAAAGTAATCTAATCTTAACTTAACTTAATTTTATATATTATATAACCTTAGCCTAATCTAGACTTAAATTATTTACTTCTTTAGTCTCAGGTACTTATTATAAATTCTTTAAAATTATTATTTAAAAGTGTAAATTTCCCTTAATCTTATTTATAATTCTATAATAGAAGTAACTAAAAAGCTTTTTTATAATTATTAAAATAGGGTTATACTAGTAATTTTTAATTTTTTAAAAAGTAATAACTATATATATTTAGAGCTATACTATAATTAATAATTATAATAAGTAAATAAAAGACTTATAATAGTATTTCTTTTATACTTTTTAAATATCTTTTTAATATATTATTTTTTTATTTATGAACTTTTTAGCTATAGTATTTCTTAATTAAGTATTTTATATTTAGTCTTTTTTTAAGCTAAACCTTTAAAAAGGGGTTTATTTTTTTAATAACTAATAAGTATTCTAATTTCTTAAATTATTATAAATATTATTTTATATACTATTATAAAGTCTAGCTAAAGAACTAGCTAAAAATTATTTTTAATATAATTTTAAGAGTTTAACTAAGAAGCTAGCTAAACATTATTTTAAATATAATTTTAAGAGTTTAATTAAAAGACTAGCTAAAAATTATTTTTAATAAAATTTTAAAACTTAGCTAATTAACTAGCTAAAAATTATTTTAAATAAAAACTTAAAAGTTAAGCTAAGAAGCTATCTAAAAAATATTTTAAATAGAATTTTTTAAAATTAGACTAAAAGGTAGTATTAGAATGAGGTATAGTAGCAAGCTAGTTTTTTATATAAATAAAAGTTAATTCTTATTTTTTACTATATATAATTATAGTTCTTTTAAATTTATTCTCTTAGCGCTATACTAGCGCTTATTATATATAATATTCTATATAAAGGCTTTACTCTACTTATTATTTATACTTTTATAATTATATTTCCTTTTTTCTTTATAGCTATTTTAGTTATATAGTTAAGATATAATAGAGCTAAAACTTTATTATATTTTATAGTTTTATTATAGCGCTTATATAGGCGCATCTTCTTTTTATATAAGCGCTTATAATATAGTTTTCTTATATTATAATATAACTTTTAATTTAAGTTAGTAACTTTTTCTCTTCTTACTGTTTTTATACTTTACCTTTTTAAAGTTGTCTTTTACTATAGTTCTTTACTTTATTTATACTTTTTAGTTATTATTATAGCTTTAGTTTAGTTTATTTTTACTTAGTAAATAAGTTAGTTTTTACACTATTATTATTATAACTTTATTAACGAGTTAGCTAAACTCTAATAATATATTATATTATTTTTTATATTAAGCTAGTAAAACTTACTTATTTTTATTACTTTGAGTAAATCTTTTTTTTAATATACTAGTCTTATAGTTATAATAGCATTACGCGCCATTAATATTATTATAATTTTTATAAGCTTTATAATAAGATTTTCTAAAAGTATATACTAATTATTAATAGACTTTTATATATATATACGCGTTTTATTAAGACTAAAGAGATAAATTCTACTAAAATTATTAATTTTATAATAATAGTACGCTTATGTGCCTTTAAGGTTAATTAATACTTTTATAAAATAAGTAAAAAAGAGTTAAAAAAAAGCCTACTTTTATAAAAGTAATATTACTTAAAGTAAATACTACTAAGCTTATTACAGTAGGGTGACAAATTAAAAGCGTAATAGATTTTTATATAGTTTTAAAAAGTCTATAACTCAGTTAAATAATTAGATAAAAATATAAAAAAATAATAGAAAAATAGAGAAGGTTTAGTGCAATCTAGTATAAATGCTTATGTAAGCGCTTATGTAATTATTTTTACCTTAGAATCTAGGTTAAAGTTACGACTTTTTTTTCCATAAAATATACTTACATACAACTTTTTATTTAGCGTATAAAAATTAGGTTTTTTAGACTAGACTTTTAGTGTAAGGTATACTCTCCTATATATGAAAAAATCTAAATAGGTTTGTTAACTAACTTTATATATATTTTAAATATTAAAAATATCAAATTAATTAAGATAAATTAAGTATTAAATTTATTTAATACTTAGTATAAGACCCTTTAGCCTCCTTTAAGTCCATATAACGCTGAGGCATAGATAATATACAATTATCTATTATTTCTTGTGGTATGTTTTCCCACTCTTCAGAAATAATTCATTTAAAAGCCTCTAAATCCTTTTGTTTTTTAATAATTAGTAAACGCCAATTATATCTTTTATTAAGTCTATTTTTTAGAATAGACCATATATTTTCAATAGGATTTAAGTTAGAACTAAAGAAAGAATGTGTAAAAAGGCGAATTTTATTATATTTAAACTATAATAAAGTCTTATTACTTTTGTGAATCTTGGCGTTATCTTGTTAAAACTCCCAACCTATATAGATATTAGTATAAGCTTTATATAATAGAACTAATAATATAATATATATAAATATATATTAGTTAATAATAACAAAAAGGGGTAAAAAAGAAAAGGTATATTTACCGCGTTTTATATACGGTTTAAGTTCTTTTTTAAGACACTTTTCAATATAGTCCTCTGTAAGAAAAGGCTCTTTATGTAAAGAGTCTTTTAAAAAGACTAAATTGGATCTTCCCCCTATCTAAATAGCGCCCCAAACTTGCGCCATAATATTATGCCCTATATCTTGCTTAGTAATCATGATTATAAAAAAGTAAAATATTCAAAAAAATCTACGATTCAAGTAAAACTTTTTAAATATTTTACTTTATTAATAAGTCTATTTTACGTACCTCTATTGCGATTAGAAATCAAACCCTCACCTAATTTACAATTCCTCTTCTTTCTATAGTACTCCTGTCTAGACCCGTGACCTCTTTCTATTGCTGACTCATCAGAAAATATTATTTTATAGAAATTTATCTTTTTAATATTTTTTAGTTATTTTTTAGCGTGTAAATAACGCTCTTTTTTAGCTTTTTTTGATAAATAAGGCTTTTTAAAAGAGGTATTACAATAATAATTTTCCTCTTTTAAAAACCTTTGTAAAGTTCTGTTTGAAATACCCAAATTATTTAATAATAATAACTCTTTATTTTTAATTTTTGGAAATTTTGCTAACTCCCTATTAATAACTCTTTTTTCTCGATTTTGAATTTTTTTAATTGGTCGACCTTTAGTCTTATTTAAATTAAGACTAGTCTTATTAAAAGATAATTTTTTTCTTTTAATACGAGCAATTGCGTTATAAATAGATGATTTAGGCTTTTTTAAAATATTTGAAATAGTATTAATGGGTATATTATTATTATAGAATTCCTCTATCTTTTCTTCTAATTTTGAGAATTTTGGAGCCATTTTAAGGAAATAGGTGTTTAAAATTTAAAAGTAGAAAGATATTACTATAAACTAAGAAACTAATTAAAGATCACGTGATTTTAGCTTATATAATATTTAAGCTAAATTTAACTATAATACTATTTAAATAGTTAGTTAGTAAACTAGCTTCGAAAATTAAGTCACGTGATTAATCCTAACTATATTTAGTTAGAAAAATAAAAAAAGTAAAAATTATACGCTAAAAAAAAAAATATTACTAGATTAATTTTAGACTTTTTTTTTTCTAACTTTAACTAATTTTAAAAAATTCAATTAGCGTGTTTACAGAAAACCTAAGTATAATTCTTAAACTTTAGAACTTTTCCTTTATTTTTATTATTTTAAAAAAAAGACTAAGATAATACCTAATTTAAAATAATTTTTTTAAAATACTTTATTTTTTTTTTACGCTTTTAATTTGTCACCCTACTATATAAGATCTAAGTTATTAAAGATAGATTCCTTAGCCTAAGTAACTTATTCCTAAAATACTAATTAGAATTTATAATAGCTAGTTATCACAGTATTAGGTTATAGAAATTAAATAAAGTAGTAGAATAAGAGTTATTTAATTATTTAAAAGGACTAGTTTCTCTTAACTACTGCTTAAACGAGTTTCTTTTTATAGACTTTAGTAGAATAGCTTAGAAGTGTAGATGCGCGTTATAAGTAAGCTATAAAAGTAGATATAATTTATAAGTTATAAATAGAGACTAAGGTATTCTTACAGCGCTGAGTGTTTATATAGTTAAGAAGATGTTTTGTCCTAATACCCTATCTAACATTCTTTACTTTTACTACTAGATATTATAGAGCTATTCTATACTTATAGTAAAATATAAATAGCTAGTCATCTAAATACCTAGCAGCTTTTCTAAATAGAGTCTAGATTTAGCTAGAGCGGGACTTTAAGCCCTAATATAGTCTAGTAATATTAGGGTAATTAGCAATATAAGTTTTCCCCCACTATTCTAACTATATAGGAATTAGCTAAACTGAAGTAGCTAGAAATTTAATTAACTCTTATACTTTAGATTTATTACCTTTAGCAATTTGTGTTGCAGTAAATTAAAGTTTATATAGTAATTCTAGAAGCTCGCGCGATAGTATAAGTAAGAAAAATAATCTTTCTTGTAAGTTAGCTATATAATTATGTCTTAAAGTACGTTAGAAATTATATAAAAAATCCTAAGGCAAATGATTAGAATAAGAACTTAGTTTAATAAATAACTACTAACTATTATTTGTAAAGAACGAGAAACGAAAATAAAGTTTAAATAAATATAAGAGATTAAGTTTATAAAATAAAGAAAAACCTAGAGAAAAGTCTAATAGAGTTAGCCTTTAGCTCATAAACACGTTAAGAGTTTAAAAATATACTATAGACTGTTATAATTAGCTGTAATAACTAAAATAATTTTTAAGTTCTACTAGTATACGTAGAAATACTTAAATTATTTTTAGCTATACCTAAACACATTATAATAATAATTATTTTTTAGTTACACTTAACACGTAGAGAAACTTTAAATTACTCTAAAATAAAGTATTATTCCTAATTCTTCTTACTACTACTATTCTTACTATCCTTACTATTATTATTATTATTATCTTCCTTATTCTTATTATTATTATTATTCTTATTTTAAAGATCTAGTTATAACTCCTTCTACTATTTATCTGTCTCGTATTTATTTTTTATATTTTTATAGTACTTCTTAATCTTAGAGTCATCGTCTAGCTCTTCTTTACACTTATTACTATTATTACTCTTATAATAAGGCTTATTAGCCTTAAGCAACATATCTTAGTCCTTAAATTTATTTATTATTAGTAATAGCTCACGCAATCTACGAAATTAGTAAAGAACTATAATAAATAAATATAATAAACTTACTACTAATCTTTACCTATTATAACTATTAGCTTATCTGCAGTAAGCTTATTTCTAAACTTTATTTACTCTACTTTAGAATGCTTATTCTAAAAAAAACTAGTCTTAAGTTTTATAAGCCTGTCCTAGTAGATCTTATAAAAAATCTTTTTATAAACTTCGCTAGTACTAAAGAGCTAACATTCTAGATAAAAATTATTATTATTCCTATTACTACTAGCTTTCTACTTTAAAATTTTGCTTAAGGCCTTCTTATAGGTATATTTATTAATTATAATCTAAATCTTCTTTTACTTATTATAAATATAGGCTAACTTAGTTTTAAGTTATTTAGCTATAGCTAATTAGCAAAGAAATATAATAAATAGCTATAATAATTTATTACTCTTTTAGGCTTAAAACCTCTTTTTAGATAGTTCTTTTTTAGTAATTTTTATTACTCTTTAGTTTCTAGCATATCTACTCTTAGCTAGTCTCTTACTTAGTTAATATTTAGTAATTTTATTAGTAGTCTTTACTTTCTTAATAGCTACTTATTCTTTATTTATTTTAGTAACGCGCTTTTATTAGGTAATTACATAAGTTATTAAGCTAAGAGCTTTCTTATAGGCTACTATAAAATACATAAAACGCTCTTTCTAAGAGCTAACTTAACTGCACTACATAATAAAATTACTAATTTCTTTAGCCTTACTATTGTAACTCTATAGGAAGTTAGTTTACAGTTTTAAATAAAAAAGAATATACTAATTACCTCTATAAGCTTTTACTACTTATTATACTTAAACTCTACTAGAACTGTAACTTCTATAGCTAGAAAATTATTTATTAGCTTAAATTTATTTATAAAGTCCTTAAATTAGAAAGTAGATATAGCTATAATAGTAAAACTATAATAATTAATTGTAATAAAAAAATAAAGCCTTAAAAGTGCGTAATTATAAAAAAGCTAAGGTAGGAAAGGTAGCTAAAATGCTAGAAATAAGATATAAGAGTTTATATATAAACTATGCGCGTTTCTTATAGTGTTTATGCGCCTAGTCTATATATACGCTAAATTTAAAACTAGTAATTGCTCTTTTTTGTCTACCTACTTTCTATCTACTTAATTTTTACACCTATTTTTTGCACGCTACTTTTGCTCTATATAATTATAATAGTTTTTTATTATAATTATCTCTATTAATAGCTTATAGTAAGCTAAATCGCGCTTAGTAAATACTTACTACTAGTAGTACTATACCTAAATTAAATCTAGTATTAAAAGTTATAAGGAAGTCTCCCTATATACTATATAATTTACGCAAAGGTTTAGTAGATTCTATAGTAATAGAGCCTAAAAATAAAACCTAGTTAAAATAGCTAGATCTTAATAATTCTATCTAGTCTCTTTTTCTAACAGCCCTCTAGCTAAACCCTAATAATTTTATTTTAAATATTTCCCTAGGAGCTGTCTAGCCAGACCCTAATAATTCTATTCTAAATATTTTTCTAAGAGCTGCCTAGCTAGACCCTAAAAATTCTACTTATAAAATTTCTATAGCAGCCCCCTAGCTAAATCCTAAGAATTTTATCTATAAAATTCCCTAAGCAGCCCCTAGGCTAAACTATTTAAATTCTAATAAGCGTCTTTTCTAGCTAGCCCTCTAAATAGACTCTATAAGTAGTGCTTAAAATAGTTCTAATCTAGTCTACTAGCTAGACCTTCTAAATTCTATTTAAAATAATTCCTAGCTAGCTCTCTAGTCTAACTTTAAGAATTCTATTCTAGAAATTTCTATAGTCACCCCCTAGCCTAACCCTAAGAATTCTGCCCTAGATACTAGCTATAATAATCTAAGAAATTAGAATACTTTTTAGCTAGTAGGAAAATAGCTCCCCTCTAAAAAGCTTACTATAAAAAAAAGTCTAGCTAAAAAGTCTTAATTAAGTAGCACTACTAGTAAAAAGTATTTAGACTAAAAGATAGTAGGCAAAAAAGGTATTTAGAAAGTATTAAAAAAGTGTTACTATAAGTCTAGTAGTAAGTTATTATAGTTATTAATTATAGTATAATTCTAACTATGTGTAGTTATTGCCCTCTAGGAAATCCAAAAATATTAGTAGAATTCTAGTCTACTAATTAAGAAGATACTTTTTGCTTAGTTATATTATAAGATTACTAGTATAATTAAGAGAAATTTATAATTCTAAGTATTAGCCCTAGAGGCTTTGCAAGAAGTAACTAAGACGTTTATAGTTAGATTTCTTAAAAATATAGTAAAGCTACGTTCTTTTTTTTCCTAGATTTTACTAATTCTTTTTTTAGAGTGCTAGTAGGAGGCTTTTCACGTAAAGCAAATTATAATCTAGAATAAGAACTATTTGCGCGTGATTTAAATTATTTAAAAGTATATTCTTTATTTATAAGAGTATAAAGCTTAGATAAATTAGTAGGTTTTAGGTAAAGTGTGTAGGGATTATAGGGGAATTGTTAATTCTATATATTAATATAGGACTTCTTTTCTCTAGCTTAAATAGGAGCGACTCTAAACTACTATTTGTAATAAATACCTATAATAAAAGCCTAAAACAAAATCTAAATAACTAAAACTATATTTAAGTTCTACTAGTATGCATAGAAACACTTAAATTATTTTAAGTTATATATAATCGCATAATAATTATAATTATTTTTAAGTCTTATTTAACGCGTAGATAAATTCTAAATTACTCTATAGTAAAGTATTATCTCTAGTTATCTTTACTACTACTATTCTTACTATTCTTACTACTATTATCCTTACTACTTTACCTATTCTTATTATTATTATTATCCTTGTTCTAAATATCTAGGTTTAACCCCTTTTACTACTTATCTATCTTATATCTTTTCTTTATAATTATAGTACTCCTTAATCTTAGAGTCATTGTTAAGCTCTGCTTTACACTTATTACTATAATTACCCTTATAATAAAGCTTATTAGTCGCGAGCAATATGCCTTAGTTCTTAAACTTATTAATAATAAATAATAACTTATAGAATCTCTAAAACTAGTAAAGAGCTGTAATAAATAGATATAATAAACTTACTACTATCTTTATTTACTATAATTGCTAGCTTATCTATAGTAAACTTATTCTTAAACTTTATTTACTCTACTTTAGAATGCTTATTCTAAATAGAACTAGTCTTAAATTTTATAAGCCCGTTTTAGTAGATCTTATAAAAATTTTTTTTATAAACTCTGCTAGTACTAAAGAGCTAACATTTTAGATAAAAGTTATTATTATCCCTATTATTACTAGCTTTCTAGGTTAAAATTTTATTTAAGGCCTTTTTATAAGTATATTTATTAATTATAATCTAAATCTTCTTCTACTTATTATAAATATAGGCTAACTTAGTCTTAAGCTATTTGGCTATGGCTTACTAGCAAAGGAATATAATAAATAACTATAATAACTTACTACTCTTTTAGGCTTAGAACTTTTTTTTAAATAGTTTTTCTTTAGTAATTTTTATTACTCTTTAGTTTCTACTATATGCACTCTTAGCTAGTCTCTTACTAGAATAATATTTAATAGTTTTATTAGTAGTCTTTACTTTCTTACAGCCACTTATTCTTTATTTATTTTAGTAACGCGCTTTTATTAGGTAGCTATATAAGTTATTAAACTAAGAATTTTCTTATAGGCTATTATAAAATAAGTAGAACGCCCTTTCTAAGAATTAACTTAACTACACTACGCAATAAAACTACTAATTTCTTTAGTTTTACTCTTATAACCCTGCAAGAAGTTAGTTTATAGTCTAAAAAAAAAAAGTATACTAATTACCTTTATAAGCTTCTACTACTTATTATACTTAAACTCTATAAGAACTGCAGCTTCTCTAGCTAGAAAATTATTTATTAGCTATAATTTATTTATAAAGTCCTTAAATTAGAAAGTAGACATGGCTATATAATAAAAGATAGAGTAAATAACTAAGTCTTTAATATATAACTTAACTACTAATCCTAAAGTAGATCTAGAAGGATATTGCGCAGCAAAAAACTATTTAAACTAGACTTTAGTATTAGATTCTTATATTAGTAAAATATATATATATTAACTAGTTCTAAGATAGAAGTTAAAGGACGGCACTAGAATACTTAGTCTAATATTTCTTTTATTTATAATCTTTTAATCTTTAGTTCTAGCTCCAACATAAAATTATAATAATAATAAATTACTATAACAACTTACAGTAATAACTTACTATAATAACTTACTATAATAACTTACTATAATAAAGTTCTTACTATAAATACTTGCTTCTAGCAGTACTGCGTCTAAAGTAGACCTAGTATTAAAAGCTATAAGAAAGGCCTTCTATAAACTATATAATCTACGCAAAGCTTTAGTAAATTCTATAGTAATAGAGTCTAAGAATAAAACCTAGCTAGAATAGTAAAAGTTTAATAATTCTATATAGCTTATTTTCCCAGCAGCCCCCTAGCTAGACTTTAATAATTTTACTCTAAATATTTCTCTAGCAGCCCCCTAGCTAGACCCTAATAATTCTGTTCTAAATATTTTCTTAGCAGCCCCCTAGCTAAACTTTAATAATTCTATTCTAGATATTTTCCTAGCAGCCCCCTAGCTAGACCCTAATAATTCTATTCTAAATATTTTCCTAGTAGTCCCCTAGCCAGACCCTAAAAATTCTATTTATAAAATTCGCTTAGTAGCCTCCTAGCTAAACCTTATAAATTTTGCCTAAGAAATTTCTTAAACCGCCCTCTAGCCTAACTCTAAAAATTCTATTTAGAATATTTCCTAAATAGCTCCTTAGCTTAGCCTTAAGAATTCTACTTAAGATTATTCCTAGCTAGTCTACTAGCTAAGCCTTTAAAATTCTATCTAAGATAATTTCTAGCTAGTCTTTTAATTAGACTCTTAAAAGTATATCTAAGATAATTCCTAGCTAGCCCCCTAGTCTAACCCTAAGAATTCTGCCCTAGATACTAGCTATAATAATCTAAGAAATTAGAATACCTCTTAGCTAGCAGGAAAATAGCTCCCCTTTAAAAAGTTTACTATAAAAAAAGGCCTAACTAAGATATCTTAATTAAGTAGCACTACTAGTAAGAAGTATATAAGTAAAAAGATAGTAGGTAAAAAAGATATTTAAAAAGTATAGAAGAAGCGCTGCTATAAACCTAGTAGTAAGTTATTATAGTTATTAATTACAGTATAATTCTAACTATGTATAGTTATTACTCTTTAAGAAATTAGAAACTACTAGCATGACTATAGTCTAATAATTAAGAAAAAGTCTTTTAGTTTATTATATTATAAAATTATTAGTAAGGTTAAGGGAAATTTGCGCTTTTAAATAGTAGCCTTAAAGACTTTATATTAGAGCTAGAACTAAAGGTTATAAAAGTGCAAATAAAAGAAATATTAGATTAAGTATTCTAGTGCTATTCTTTAACTTCTATTTTAGAACTAGTTTATATATATATATTATGCTAAGGTAAAAATCCATTACTAAGGCCTAGTTTAGATATTTTTCCTACTACTTAATATCCTCCTAGACCTACCTTAGGATTAGCGGTTGTATTATATATTAAAGACTTAGTTGTTTACTCTATACTTTATAATAAGTACTTAAGACTAGGGTGGTAGATAGGTTAAGTCTAGATTAGGTTAAGATTACGTAATATATAAGTCTAGATTAGATTAGGGTTAGATTATATTAGAGTCTAGGTTAGGTTAGGGTTACGTGTCGTATAGACTAAGTTAGGGTTAGAGTTAGAGTTATATCACGTAACGTACGTTTGTGATAAATATCTATAATAACTAATAAGAGTCTTTATAAAATAGGGTTATGTTAGGGTTAGGTTAGGGTTAGGGTCTAACTAAGTATAGGTTAGGTTAGGGTTTAGGTTTTACGTAAGCTAGGTCTAGGTTAGGTTAGGGTCTAACTAAGTATAGGTTAGGTTAGGGTCTAGGTCTTATATAAGCTAGGTCTAGGTTAGGTTAGAGTCTAACTAAGCATGGGTTGGGTTGGGGTTAGGTTATATTATGTAAGACCTAACCCTAACCTAATCCTGACCTATTTACTAGCCTATATATATATATATATACTATATATAAATTAATATACTCTTTTACTAAGTAGTTTATGTTTACTTAAAAGTAGAAGTAATTTATTAGTTTTAAAATTTTAACTTTATTTAAGTAGCCTACTAGTAAATTATTATAATAATATTATAGTATTTTAGCTTTTAGTGCTAGTTTTACTAGTATAAAAAATTTATTTTTATAATATAAAGTTTCTTATTTATTTAGCTTCTATAATATAAACTATTTATTTCTACTATATTTAGTAGGCGCTAGAGTAGTAATAACTATATACTTTTATTTTATAAAAGAGTTTTTATTTTATCCGTTTTTAATACTCTATAATAGAGTTTACTTTATTAAGGTATAAACTTTTTAATATTTAATAGTGTCTTAAATTTACTTTCTTATTAAGCGCTTAAGTACTAAAATTATATTAAGTATATATTTATAGGGCTCTTAAATATTTTGTTATACTTTACTAATACTATAATATTATATTAATAATATATTAAGAGTCTCTTAACTCTTTCTCTTTTACTCTTTTTATAGTAAGAGTATTTCTTATATAGTAAATACTAGATAGTATATTGTATCTAAGTAAATTTTTTACATTATTATTATTTACTTATTAATATAATAATCTATTAGTAAAAGTAGTTTTTTCTATCTTATACTTAATTTTAAAACTATAAATTACTAGAAATATAGTCTAGCTAGTCTATCTTCTTAATAAGAGCTTTATATTTATAAAATCTCTTAGCTTATTATAGTCTATAAATACCTCTAATATATATAATAGTCTTTTAATATAGTAGTACTAGTGCTATATTACTTCTATAATTATATATAACTCTAAATTATAAGTGTAATAGTTTTTTTTTTATAAAAGATAGTTTTTTTAACTAAAATATAATAAGGTGCTAGTTACTTATAAAGAACTTTTAAGAAAATACTTTTACTAGTCTCTTTATTAAAGTATTTATTTCTAATTATAAAAGTTAGTAGAAATTATAGTATTAGTGTAAAGGCGTAATTATAAAGATATTATTAAAATATTATTATATTTTCTCTATAGCTTTTATCTAAATAAAATAATTTTTTTACTTTTTCTTTAGTGGCTTCTTTAGTATATTTATTTAAGACTTTACTATTAAAAAAAATCTCTAAATAAATCTTTTATAAAAGTTGGTAAATCTAATAAAGACTTAAATATTTTTAATTAATTAAATAATGAACTATTCTTAAATAGCTACTACTCTTTTTAAATTTATTTATATACTATTATTATGTATAACAAACTCTAGAAGCTTAAGTTAGCTTATATAAAATATATATTTTTTTTAGATTAATATAAAGATAATATTATTAAAGTCTTTATAAGACCTTTTATATATATTTTTAATAATTCTTATCTTTCTTTAAGAATATTAAGATATTATCTAAATAGACTATATAGAAAATATTGGTTTACTCTACTAGAGCCTTATTAATATATACTTAAAAGGTTATAGATATATTAGTAAGCCTAAATAATATTATTTTATACTTAAAGTAGCTATAATGCGTATAAAACACCATTTTTTACTTATTATTTAATTAGATTCTAATTTTATAATAAACATTATTAACATTTAAATTTATAAAGAACTTTAATTTAGCTAATCTATTTAGTATTTTACTAATAAAGAGTAATACTAAATTATTCTTTTTTATAATCTTATTAAAGTATTATAGTTTATATAAAGCCTTAAAGTCCTGTTCTTTTTAGAAATAAATAAAATAAATACTTTTACTAGACTAGTACTTTCTTAGATTTAGCCTTAACACTTTACTTTTATTATATAATTATATAGGGTCTAGAGTTCTATAGCAAATAAATTATAAAGAAATTTAAAAAGAACTATTTTACTCTTCTTAATTTTTATTATATAGTTAGCTTTTTAATATTAATTAATTATAATAGTAGTGCTATTATTTGTAAGATTCTTAAACTCTTATAATTATACTAAAAGTTATAACAGAGAGAGTAGAACTATATTTAGAAATAAAGGTTTCCTAAATAGAAAATAGAGGCTCTCTTAATAGCTTACCGCTTTTATATAGTCTGTGCACTAATATTATTATATAAAAGTGTATTACTTTTGCTATTCTATCCTTCTCTCTCTATTATCTTTTTATCTCTAATATCTCTCTTCCTCTTATTAGTAGCTTAGAATTATCTGTGAGGTATTTTTCTACTCTTTAATTAATTCTGTAACCGCCGTACTACTTAAATAGCTCTAGTTATTACCCTCTTTTAATTTAATAATAAGGGCGCTGTGTTATATTTAAGGAAGCCTATACCCCCTTTTTAATGCTTTATAAGTAGCTTTTTTAATTCCTTGATTTTAACTACTCTGGCTCTTATAACTTTATTATAACTAAGTAGTCTCTTGTAGTAGCTACTACCTACTGCCTTAATAATGCCTAGAAATAACTTTCTTTTATTACTTACAGTAGGGTGACAAATTAAAAGCGTAATTGATTTTTACATAGTTTTAAAAAGTCTATAACTCAGTTAAATAATTAAATAAAAATATAAAAAAATAATAGAAAAATAGAGAAAGTTTAGTGCAATCTAGTATAAATGCTTATGTAAGCGCTTATGTAATTATTTTTACCTTAGAATCTAGGTTAAAGTTACGACTTTTTTTTCCATAAAATATACTTACATACAACTTTTTATTTAGCGTATAAAAATTAGGTTTTTTAGACTAGACTTTTAGTGTAAGGTATACTCTCCTATATATGAAAAAATCTAAATAGGTTTGTTAACTAACTTTATATATATTTTAAATATTAAAAATATCAAATTAATTAAGATAAATTAAGTATTAAATTTATTTAATACTTAGTATAAGACCCTTTAGCCTCCTTTAAGTCCATATAACGCTGAGGCATAGATAATATACAATTATCTATTATTTCTTGTGGTATGTTTTCCCACTCTTTAGAAATAATTCATTTAAAAGCCTCTAAATCCTTTTGTTTTTTAATAATTAGTAAACGCCAATTATATCTTTTATTAAGTCTATTTTTTAGAATAGACCATATATTTTCAATAGGATTTAAGTTAGAACTAAAGAAAGAATGTGTAAAAAGGCGAATTTTATTATATTTAAACTATAATAAAGTCTTATTACTTTTGTGAATCTTGGCGTTATCTTGTTAAAACTCCCAACCTATATAGATATTAGTATAAGCTTTATATAATAGAACTAATAATATAATATATATAAATATATATTAGTTAATAATAACAAAAAGGGGTAAAAAAGAAAAGGTATATTTACCGCGTTTTATATACGGTTTAAGTTCTTTTTTAAGACACTTTTCAATATAGTCCTCTGTAAGAAAAGGCTCTTTATGTAAAGAGTCTTTTAAAAAGACTAAATTGGATCTTCCCCCTATCTAAATAGCGCCCCAAACTTGCGCCATAATATTATGCCCTATATCTTGCTTAGTAATCATGATTATAAAAAAGTAAAATATTCAAAAAAATCTACGATTCAAGTAAAACTTTTTAAATATTTTACTTTATTAATAAGTCTATTTTACGTACCTCTATTGCGATTAGAAATCAAACCCTCACCTAATTTACAATTCCTCTTCTTTCTATAGTACTCCTGTCTAGACCCGTGACCTCTTTCTATTGCTGACTCATCAGAAAATATTATTTTATAGAAATTTATCTTTTTAATATTTTTTAGTTATTTTTTAGCGTGTAAATAACGCTCTTTTTTAGCTTTTTTTGATAAATAAGGCTTTTTAAAAGAGGTATTACAATAATAATTTTCCTCTTTTAAAAACCTTTGTAGAGTTCTTTTTAAAATACCCAAATTATTTAATAATAATAACTCTTTATTTTTAATTTTTGGAAATTTTGCTAACTCCCTATTAATAACTCTTTTTTCTCGATTTTGAATTTTTTTAATTGGTCGACCTTTAGTCTTATTTAAATTAAGACTAGTCTTATTAAAAGATAATTTTTTTCTTTTAATACGAGCAATTGCGTTATAAATAGATGATTTAGGCTTTTTTAAAATATTTGAAATAGTATTAATGGGTATATTATTATTATAGAATTCCTCTATCTTTTCTTCTAATTTTGAGAATTTTGGAGCCATTTTAAGGAAATAGGTGTTTAAAATTTAAAAGTAGAAAGATATTACTATAAACTAAGAAACTAATTAAAGATCACGTGATTTTGGCTTATATAATATTTAAGCTAAATTTAACTATAATACTATTTAAATAGTTAGTTAGTAAACTAGCTTCGAAAATTAAGTCACGTGATTAACCCTTACTATATTTAGTTAGAAAATTAAAAAAAGTAAAAATTATACGCTAAAAAAAAATATTACTAGATTAATTTTAGACTTTTTTTTTATCTAACTTTAACTAATTTTTGAAAAATTCAATTAGCGTGTTTACAGAAAACCTAAGTATAATTCTTAAACTTTAGAACTTTTTCTTTATTTTTATTATTTTAAAAAAAAGACTAAGATAATACCTAATTTAAAATAATTTTTTTAAAATACTATCTTTTTTTTTTACGCTTTTAATTTGTCACTCTACTGTATTTTATAAAGAGCTAATCTACCACCTACTTACCTTAGAAATTATTAACTTACTATATTATTAATTGCATAGAATAGTAATAGAAGTGCTTTACACGCTTAAATAGCGTTTTAGTAGAAGGGGTTAGGCCTATTTAGTTTTAGCTAGACTCTTAGTAAGCTTATAGAACTACAAGATTTAGAAAAATTATTACTCTAATATGCCCTAGCTTTAAGCACGAGTTTACTAGAGAGTTATATAAGATAGATTTAGTTATGCTGCAATTCCTAGATTAGCTATATAGATAGTATTAGTATATACTTATCTAGCCTACACTTACTACTAACTAAAAAAGTTAAAACTGCATAACTATTTGCATAATAGTAGTATGTATTTTAATATTATAGATAAATTAAGAGAAGGGGCTAAAATAAGCTCTTAACTTAGTAGAAGACTATTTAGATGCTAATTCACTTACACGTTTTAGTTTATATTAGCTAAATTCTAGAGTTTAAGTCTAGAGTAAGGATAAGCGCCTAAATCTAGGTTTTAAAATTACTAATATATAGAGAGCCTTTGCTAGTAGCTCTTAGATCTACTTAAAAAAGTAAATTAAATAAAATAGTAATTTATAGGCTTGTATAATTTTTAGATAGACTCTAACTAAAAGAAGAAAGCGCTTTTTATAATATAGCTTTACTCTAGAAAGCTAATATTACTATTTTTTAGTACTATTATAAGTATTAGTAAATATTTATTTATAGCTTTTTTTAACTGTTAAATATGTGCATGCAGAAGGGTAAATTATATTTTATATTTAGAGACTATGTAAGCTCTTAAGTAGAGAGTTCTTTAAGTATCTAGTTATAGCCTACTTAAACTTCTATACTTCTCGCTTCTTTTAAATTCTAGAACACTCTAAGGACTAACGCTAGCAATAATATTATCTTTTAGTATTATATTATAGTCTTAATAATTCTTCCACTTTATATTTTATATAGGACTTCTAAAACTAAAGAAAGCCCTTCTACGTATTTATTTAGAAAAGGGCCTATTTAGTAATAATAAATACTATAATATTAATAAGTTTTTAGCTATAGTACCTAATCTAAATACTAAAGGTAGGAATAAAGAGGAGCTTATACACATAGTGTATATAGTTAAAGTTATTAATTTAATGTGTTTAAGTTAGCACTTCTACACTAGCTTAATATTAGTATTTACTCTAGTATAATAACTAATAGACGTAGCTAATAACAAAGTTAGCTATAAGATTAATAGTAGTAGAAAAGAAAGTAATAATATTAGTAGTAATAATTTTATAAATAAGTAAGAGAATATCTCTCTATTAACTACTTAAGAAGTAAGCTAGTTAGTCCCTTTTAGAAAAGATAGTTATAGTAAGCGCTTTTACTAGATTATATTAATAGCTTACGCGTATAGTTTCAAATAATAGTTAGAAAATATAATTATTATTAATAATATTAATAATAACTGTAAAGCTAAGGAAGATAATTAGAGTGACTAGACTAAATATAGTAATAATTATTTACTTTATAAATATTATAAAAATAGCACTTATAAGTAAATTAGATTTACTAGAAAAAATCTCTTTATAATATATAAGAGTGTAAATTAAGGATTTATAGCTAAGGGTAGCACTATAGGTAAATACTATATATAAATTAGTAGAATGGCTTACCTAAGCTCTTACTTATATTATATAGAGAATATAATTGCTATTAATAATTACTAGATAAATATTATAATTAATAGTGATAATAATAATAGCGGAAACCGCTTAGTATAAATAGAAATAGAATTTTAGAAATAAAAAAATCTAAATATAGTTATTTTAAACTTGTCTTTAGAAGAGTATTTTATAGATATATATAATATTATTAGCCTAAAATTAGATAATAGTTAGAAATATTAAAGCGTTAGTATTTTATAGTAAGGACTTAGATCTCTATAAGCCTATAATATAGATAAATTATTCTATCTTATATATAGTAATAGTAAAGTGTAGAATATTATATTACCTAGCTACTTATTAGCTACTATAAAAATATAGTCTTAGAGAATAGAGAATATAGTTAATTAAAGTAAGTGTGTACTATTTATAAATATATTAGTTTTTTCTAATAGTAGTAAGGTAAATCTCTAGTGTTTAAAACTATAAGTAAAGTTAGTAGTAATAAAAGTAAGAGTAATAGTAATAATAGAAGTTATTTCTAGAAACTAGATAATACGCAATTAACTTAAAAATAAAAATATAATAATTTAGTCTATACTATTACTAACCTATAGTATAGTTATATACTAAATAAAATATTAAAGCTGCGCCCTTTAGCTATCTTAAATATAATAAAATAAAGGTAACTATTTTATCTTTATTATTATTAGAAAGCATATCCTACTAAATATATTTTTAAGATATAGTATAGTAATAATCCTAATACTAAAAATAGTAATAATAGCATAGAGAGCTACTATAATAACTAATCTATTAAGTTTAAATATTTAAAGAAGACATATAAGTTAGATTTTAATAGTAGTAGTCTAAATAAGAATACTAAATATAAAATAGAAAGGATTCTAACAGTCTATTTCTATTATAAAAACCTATAGTATTATATCCTCTAGACTAAATATAAGGCTAACTTAAGCTAGTATAATATATCTAATTTTAAGAATAGCCTACGCAAACTCTAGGAATTCTATAAAACTAAATTTATAAAGCTAGATTCTTTAGTAAGACTTAGTTACTAAAAGTAGTATTAAGAAGAAGATAAAAATACAAATAATTACTTAAATAATAATTAGCTTAAAAGAACTACGCGTAAAAAATAGACTATTAAATTAGATTAACTAGATATCTAAAATACTAAAAAAGTTAAATATTAATATTTGCACTCTATACGCATAAAATTAATTCTTATATATTATTTTTATATTTAGTAGTAACTATAGTAAAGTTTTATAAAGCGTAATAATATCTACAAGACTTATAATAATATTATAAAGAGGAATAAAGTGGAAGACTATTATGTAGGCAATATAGTACTATAATTTTAAAAATTAAGACTTTTAATACTATAGAAGTCTATTTTAAGATTTAGTAAACTTTTAATTTCTATTTTTAATTAGACTCTTATATTTATTTTCTACTGCTAAGTTCCCGTTTTCTAGCTACGCTTAAATATATACTAAATATTTTATTCTTAGGTGTCTATTTAAGCGTTATTAAGGGAGACTTTAATAATAAATAAATAAATATATATTATAATTAGAGCAGGCGTGCATATACTATACTATATATAGTAAAATATGCTTATTGCAAAATCTAAGTAAATAGAGTAATAGAAACTATAATCTACTATTTTTTTAAAATAACTCTATTAATATTACTTAATTAATATACTTTTACTCTTTAGTAATACTCTTATATAATTAAACTTAATTTCTACTCCTTACTTTAATAGCGTATATATATAATATAATTAGTCTTATTTAGCTTTTACTTAGCTAAGACCATTTACGCTACTAAAATTAAAGTATAGTTATATAGTAATAAGATGCTAATTGCACCCTATAAGTCTTTAATAATAATATATAATTAATATAGTACTAATAACTTCTATTAGTACTTAATTAGGAGAGTAGATCTAAACTAATTTTCTATATATAATATAGCACTACTAGAAACTAAGAAATAATAGGTCTAATAATAGTTATAATTACTATCTTTGCGTTATTTTCTGCCCTTCTTATAAATATATATTAACTTTATAATTTATTATAAGATTAGGACCTAGGCGCAATGCTATTTAATTTACTTAAAGTAAAATAGTAAATTATAGAGGTGCTATTAAAGAGCCTAAAATCTTCTATTATAATTTTTACTTAAGATAACTAAGCGTATACTAGAGTGTACTAGTAAATAGTTTAATTTCTTATATTAAGAAATATTTATTACTATTTCTTTAAGGTCTATTTTTATAAAAGTAAGTTATGCTATTAGAAGCTTAATCTCTTTTTATAAAAATAAATTTTACTCTTAATACTTTTATTATTATTATTTAAACGTATTATTATTTCCTTACTTAGATATAGCTAAATAAGAGTAATATAAATTATAGTAGACCTAGTGCTACTAAAAATAGGCTAAAGAATAGCTTCTAGTAAAAAGAAATATATTAGATTTAGAATATTAGTTTCTAATTAATTTATTACTAATTAGTTAGTAAATAGTAGATAGTCTAGTCTTGCCTTCTACTTAGTTACTTTAAACCTAGCTTATATTCTATAATTATAGTATAGAGTAAGATTGGCAAGAGCTCTTAATTACTTTTTACTTTTTAAAGTAAAATTTAGAGAAAATTATTATTTTATTTCTAATATTTAAGTAGGTAAAATAATTATTTAATTATATATTAATGCTAAAGGTTGCAACTAGATCTCTTCTATAAAAATATAGTTTAAGCTACGTGTAATAGTAGCTATATTTCTTATTAAAAACGCAATATAAAATAATTTACTTTATTTATTCTTTTAATATTAAAAAAATAACTTGTACTAGAAGGTTTTTTATATTTATAATTTTATATATGTGGTTAGTTTTATGGGCGCATACCTCATGTGTAATAATTAATTATTATAGTAGAACGTTAGCTTTATTTATTACTTTATACTATATATAAGGTTTCTTTACTAGTAGTAGTTATAGTTACTTAATTTTATAACGTGCACGCTATTGCTCTACTTCTATATTTTAAGTAAAGAGATTTGATAGTATAATTAGATAAGGTGTTTAATATAAGTATATATAAGTTATAGTAGCTTATTAACGTTCTTAGTAAGCAGAGGTTAAGAGGGAGGTAATATATATTGTGACTAGAACAAGTATATAATAGTACTATATAGTACGTGCTAGGTGCAATATTTAGACTATTATATTATAGTTAAGATTAATACTTTTACTATATCTACTAAAGGGAGGAATACTAAAATAGATAAAAATTAGATAGATAATAATTAAAGTTATAGAAATCTTAATATATATATCTAAGAGAGTAAATATTTATAATACTTTACTAAGCTAAGACTTGTCTAGCATAATAAATTAGCTTACTAGTTATTTTAGTTTTAATAGTTCTGTAATAATTATAGTGCTAACTTATAATCTTTAATATTCTTAGTTATAATGCTATTTAAGAACTAATATTTACTTAATACTTATATAATCTATCTAAATTATAAGATATTAAGACCTAAATTATATTTTTTATTAGTATTAATAGTCTTTTTTATATTTTCTTAGCTCCCGCGTGCTCCTTTCTAAATACTAAAATTATAAATAAGGAGAATATTATTAGGTCTAAAAGTAATACTAAATTAATTAGCGTATAGCTATGCCTTGCTTTCTATATTAGTATTATATTACTTGCGTTTATTTAATTTTATTATAACTCTAGGATTTATAATAGTCTCTATTAAGCTATTAAAGTTCTAAAAAATTTCTAATGCATTAGAGCCTTTATACTCTTAGCTTATAATATAGGCTTCTATTTCTAATATTACTATTATAAAGCTTAGCGCTAGACTTAAATCTATATTATTATTATTTGTTAGGGACACAGTCTCTAAAAGAACTACTTTTTTATTAGTATACCTAATTAGATTATCTCTTTTCTCTTTTATTTAGTTTTTTAAGTTTTTAAATGCTCTTGCACCGCGCCTAAATATATTTATAATATTAATTATAAAATATAATCTTACTTAGTTTATATTATACTTAATAGAGTTACTAGAACTACTTAGTTGCGTAATATAACTAGCTAATATCTTAATTTAGTCACTATAATAGATTAATAAGATAGTATAAGTATTATTATAGTTTAGTTTACTATATTTATATAATGCTAAACTTACTATATCTTATACGCCTAATACACTATTATAATATACTTACTATTTAGTTACTACTAGTAATTTATTAGTTTCTTTAGTATAGTAGGGTGACAAATTAAAAGCGTAAAAAAAAAAGATAGTATTTTAAAAAAATTATTTTAAATTAGGTATTATCTTAGTCTTTTTTTTAAAATAATAAAAATAAAGAAAAAGTTCTAAAGTTTAAGAATTATACTTAGGTTTTCTGTAAACACGCTAATTGAATTTTTTAAAATTAGTTAAAGTTAGATAAAAAAAAAGTCTAAAATTAATCTAGTAATATTTTTTTTTTTAGCATATAATTTTTACTTTTTTTATTTTTCTAACTAAATATAGTTAGGATTAATCACGTGACTTAATTTTTGAAGCTAGTTTACTAACTAACTATTTAATTAGTATTATAGTTAAATTTAGCTTAAATATTATATAAGCTAAAATCACGTGATCTTTAGTTAGTTTCTTAGTTTATAGTAATATCTTTTTACTTTTAAATTCTAAATACTTATTTCCTTAAAATGGCTCCAAAATTCTCAAAATTAGAGGAAAAGGTAGAAGAATTATATACTAATAATATATCTATTAGTACTATTTCAATAATTTTAAAAAAGTCTAAATGGTCTATTTATACCGCAATTCGTCGAATTAAAGATAAAAAAAAGAACTTTAATAAGACTAGTCTTCATTTAAATAAGACTAAAGGTTGACCAATTAAAAAAATTCAAAATCGAGAAAAAAAAGTTATTAATAGGGAGTTAGCAAAATTTCCAAAAATTGAAAATAAAGAGCTATTATCATTAAATAATTTGGATATTTCAAACAGAACTTTACAAAGGTTTTTAAAAGAGGAAAATTATCATTGTAATACCTCTTTTAAAAAGTCTTATTTATTAAAAAAAGCTAAAAAAGAGCGTTATTTACACGCTAAAAGATAACTAAAAAATATTAAAAAGATAAATTTCTATAAAATAATATTTTCTGATGAGTCAGCAATAGAAAGAGGTCACGGGTCTAGACAGGAGTACTATAGAAAGAAGAGGAATTATAAATTAGGTAAGGATTTGATTTCTAATCGCAATAGAGATACGTAAAATAGACTTATTAATAAAGTAAAATATTCAAAAAATTTTACTTAAATCATAGATCTTTTTGGATATTTTACTTTTTTATAATCATGCTTACTAAGCAAAATATAGGGCATGATATTATGGCGCAAGTTTGGGGCGCTATTTGGATAGGGGGAAGATCCAATTTAGTCTTTTTAAAAGACTCTTTACATAAAGAGCCTTTTCTTACAGAGGACTATATTGAAAAGTGTCTTAAAAAAGAACTTAATATTATAAGGGAGTTATACTTACCTAATCCTAGTCTGGGTAAGAGTAGAAAGATAATTGTAAGCCTTGCAGATATTTAGTAGTCTAAAAGCGTAGCGTAGTGTAGAGAGTAATATAAATAATCTAATTCTATGTGCGATAGAATAACTAACTAAGAGTATTACTAATCTAGTGTAAAGAGATGTACTCGAAGCCTTATAAGAGTTAACTATAAAGAATAGAAAATGTCTAAAGATTTCTTTAGACTATATACTAGTCATTCTATCCCTTCTAGTCCCTAAATTCTAAGCTATCTTCCTTAAATTCCCTTATTCTTATAGAAGCTAGTTAATAGCTTCTATTAAGCCCTATAGACTCCTAGAATCTTACCTTCTTAGCAGGATCTAGATTATATAATACTTTATTTAGCTTATCCTGCGGGCTAACGCGTGTTCTTTTATTAGTTATATCTCTATTACTAATGTCCTGCGTGTAATTCTTTCTTATTATTTTATAGGTTCTTATTTTAATTATAATATTACTCTCCTATTTAAGGTTATTATCCTAATAGCCTTTGCCTATTTTTATAGTATAGTTTATTAGCGTTGCGATCATTCTTGCATTTGCTATAGGTATAAAGATATAATATTTTTATTCTGCCCTCTTCTAGGAATTTATTCGCCTTTCTAACTATACCTAAGGTACTAAAACTATCTTTAACTAATAAATATTAGGCTCATGCTAACTAAGTTTATAATTAAGATATAGTAATAATAGTAAAGTATAAGAGGTGTATTATAAAAGGAGTTCTAAAGTGCTTTATAGATACTGCTTCTAGCAAGTATATAATTTATATTACTATTTATGCGAAATATAGCTTATAAGTTTTTAAAAAAGAGTAGAAACGCATCTAGTTAGTAAAGTATTAGAAGTGTCTAGCGCTCTTAGTTGCTAAGGCTAAAATTACTTAACTAAGACTTAAGATTACTTAGACTAAAGAAGAGGAGTAAGCTTTTACTGCATATAATACTTATATAGCTAATATAATAGAGACTTTAGAGAAGAAGGCTTTAAAGAATAGAGTTATTAGCGCTTTGTCTGTTATACCGCCATTTATACCTTTAACTAATCTAGACTAGTTATAGACTAATTCTTTCTTAGTTAATCCTTTTTCTTTTAATCTTTTTGCTTTTCTAGTAGATTTTAAGCTGTTTATTCTAGAATATAACTATTTTAAAACTAGTTTTTCTGCTACTTTTGTTAAAAGTTCTTTAGCTATTTCTTATAATTTATAAGATTTTTTTTTAGTTCTTATATATTATACTATTCCGGCCATCCTGTTCATTTTATTAGGTATTATTACTAACCTCAGACCGTCTTTAGATTTCTAATATTTTTAACCTTATATTTGTCATCCTTTAGCTCTAGTTAGGTTTTAATTATAGTATTTAGTGGTGCTAGCTTAAGTAGGTTCTTATAAAAGGTGGGGTAAATTTTTATTTTAATAGGTAGGAGTAGTTCTGTCGTGACTGGCCCTTTTATCTCCTTAACTTTAAAGGGTCCTATCCTTAAATAGTCTAGTTTTTTGCTTAGTCTTTTTATTTTAAGATTTTTCTGTAATAGAAATACTTTGTCCCCCTTTTTAAGGGTTAGTTTCTTAATTCTTTACTTGTTTGCGTTTCTTAACGCTATAATAGCTTTATAGGTAATCCTCTTTTATAGGATCTTATAGAGTTCTTTTATTCTCTAGACTTTGTCTTCTACTCCTATAGAGATACTTTCTACGTTTCTTAGATTTTAATAGGTTACCGGCTCATATCTATAGTTTATATAATAGAGTAAGTACTTTATTATGCCTAACCTAGCGCTATTATAAACTAACTGCGCTATTAGTAAGAGTTCTACTTAATTATTCTATTACTTATTTATATAAAATTATAGATACTGCTTAAGTATCTAATTTATACGTTTTATTTGTCTATCTATTTAGAGATAAAAGCTTATTAATAGCTTTTTATTTATATTTAGTGCTGCTATAAACGTGTTCTAATACTTAGAAGTGAATAGTTTGTCTTAGTCTATAATAAATTCTTTTAGTAGACTATGTTCTGTAAATAGTGCGCTATTAACTTTATAGACTAACTCTTTAGCCGTTATAGCTTCTTTTATAAGTTTAAATTTGGCTGCTTTTATGAGTTAATCTACTATTACTATAATAGTATTATATATTTATTTAGTTTCTAGTTGTGGCAATTTCAGGAGCTTCACTATAAAGTTTATTATTATACTTTACTATGGGCGCTGCGCTGCTAGCAGGAGTTATAGAAGTTTATAAGGCTTATATCTCTTAGACTTGTTTTTGTGATAGACTAAATAGTTACTTATTTTCTTAGTAACTACTTATTTAAGTTTAGAGATAGTATATTTGTTTGTAATATAATACGTTGTTTTTTTTATATTTAGGTGTTCTTATTCTTATAACTTATAGAATTCTCTAATGAGCTAAGGTGCGTTTTATATTTTTATAATTTTTTACTATTAGTAGTCACGTTTTATTAGTTCTTTAGCAGCCCTTTACACTTCTATTTTTAGTATTTAGCGCTATTCTTTTGGCTAGTTATATTATAGTGTACTATTTAGTTACTTTTTTAGCACTGTATTGTGCAGATCTAGTTTATTTTCTATAAGGTTTAATCTTTTACTTAGGGCATCTACTACCCCATTTAAGATTCCTAGTTAATAGTAAATTATAAAATTAAAGTTTGCAAGAAATTCTGCCCATTATACTTATTATTTATTAAGCTTCTTTATTATTATAAAGCTAGTAAGGTTTATATAGTTTATTTATACCTCTATTTTTGTAAGCGCGCCCATGAGTTGGGTTTTTTATTATTTAAAGGCATCTACTACCCTAAGTAGTTTCTTATTATAAATATTATAATTAAGCTCTACTCTAGAGAACTTTTATAAGTAGAAGAATACTAGTCTCTATTTTTTATTATTATATTATTAAGCTAGCACTGCTTCTAGTGCATAGTTAAATATGTCTATTTTAACTTATATTCTTCTTTATAGGTTAAACATCTATAAGAGGGGCGCTAAGAGAAATAGTTTCTTTAAATTCTTAAACACTGCGCGTTACTTTTCTTTCTACTTAAATTCTACTTCTTTCTTTATAATCTTGGTTAAGGGTGCCGTTATTTTGGAATAATTAGTAATAAACTTTTAGTAGAAGTTAGTAAACTCTAGAAAAGATTATATATTCTTTACTAACTTAGATTATGGCTATTCTTGTACTATAACTATCTTCTTTAGGTTTATAGTAATCTCTTCTCGTAAGATAATGAATCCTAAGTACTTAGTTTTTATTATATAGAACTTATACTTATTTAGATGTAGGAGTAATTAATACTCTCTTATTTTATTAAGTACTTTACGTATATACTATACGTGTTCCTTAAGCAATCCTTCTAAGTATACTAGGACGTTGTCTAGGTATATAGTGCAGAATACGTCTAGGTATTTATAGAGTGCTTTATTTACTATTACTTAGAATGTTGCTAGAGCGTTAGTAAGCCCTATTAGCATAACTATAAACTTATATAGTCTATATTATGTTCTAAAAGTAGTTATTTATTTGTGTTCTTAGGCTATGCGGATTTAATAAAAGCTATCTTATATATTAAACTTTGTAAACTACTTTACTCCCTAAAGTTAATTTATAAGCTCTATTATTAGTAATAATAGATATTAGTTTTTAATAGTTTTATTATTTAGCTGTTAGTAATCTACGTATAGTTATAATTATTTATCTTTTTTTAGTATAAATAGTATAGCAGAGGCCATTAGGCTCTTACTAGGTCTTATAAACTTTTACTTTAAGTTCTTTTTTAGCTATTTTATTAGTTCTTCCTGCTAATCTCGTGATAAAAATTATAGTTACTCTAGGTGTAGCTTTGCACTATTCTATAAGTAAATCTTATAATCTTATTTCTAGTGCTTTAGAAGCGTTTTGCCATCTTTTTTATAAAAGAGTTTTATAAAATTCTAGTATTTCTTAGAAATAAATAGGGTCTCTTACCCTTCTTTTTAGAGCTCACTTCTTTATATCTATATAACTTTTACTTTTTAAGGATTCTTCTTATAGATCTTCGCAAACTTACAAGGTAATACTTATTATATAGTTATTTTTTAGTTAGTTCTCTCTTCTTAAGGCTTGTGCTAAACCTTTAGACCTATTTATAACCTTTGTACACTAGTAATTCTTACTATGGATTCTTAGCTGTGTATAGTCTTCTTTTACTAATTAATAATAGGATTATGTTATATTAGCTAATTATAATTAATAATTACTTCTAAGCTTCTAAGGTCTATTATTATAAAGCTATATTAGCTCTAGAGTCTATCTAAACTAACTAGTAATAGCGTTATTTCTAGGCGTAACTAGCCTTTGCTATATTTTTAAGAGAATATTCTATTTACTATTTTAACCTAAATAGGTGTTATCTTATTCTAGTACAGCAGGTTATATTTCTCTACTATTTTTAGAGATATTAAATATCTAGTAGCGCTAGAATCTATAAGCGCAGTTACTTAGTGTTCTCTAATTATAACTTTTTTTATTAAGTGTAGTTTATTATCTTAGTCTACTCTATAAATCTTAATAAAGACATCTTTACTAGTATAGTTCTGTTTCTAGTAGCGCTCTAGTTTTCTAACTTATTATTAGTATTACTTATAACTTCTAGTTAGTTTTAAAATTATATAGGATTCTTTTCTTTTCTGTATTCTGCGTATAGTTTATTAAATATAGCTTAGACTCTATTAAGGCGTTTTACTTTTACTATAGCGTTATCTTAACTGTGTTATTTATAGTTTTCTATAATGTATTTATTATTTTGCAAGTTTTTGTGCTTATTACTAGATAGGTCTACTGTATCTTCTTTGCGTACGCATATGTGTATAAAGTATTTTATTTTATAGTACTTTTAATAAGTAATATTTTAGTATTCTATATTATGCCTTACTCCGCAATCGGCACTGCATATACTAACTCCTAAAGTGTATTCTAAAAGGGGGCCCTAGAGCCACTACCTATTAGCGTATTTATGCCTTTAATACTTATTATAGTAGTTATTATAGCACGCTATCTATTCTAGATAAAGGTATTTTATTTTTTATGCTTTCTTATAGTGTAAGTAGTAAGTTATTATCTAGTATGCGCTAGTAGGAATATACTTATATAAATAGTCTTCTAGTTTCTTATAAGCTTCCTCTTGTAGCCTCTAGTGTATTTAATATTTTTTCTTATAGTATTAATATTATCCTAATTTATAGTATTAGGATTGTATACGGATCTGCGAATATAAGTCTAGGACTAGTTTTTACTACTTTTCTATAAGAGTAAGAGTTACGCTAGCTATTATGTTCTAGATATAAACTTCTTTTTAGTAGTTTCTAGTCTAGTGTATTCCGCTTACATATACCTAATAAACTTTTCTAAATAAGTATTTTTAGATATCCCTTTTATAGAGCTAAATATATTTAGTCTATATTAGTAGCTCTTCTAGGTCTAGCTTAAAGATCTTATCTTTTTTCTTTAGCTCTTTTTCTTGTACTAGAGTAGTTATTTATACTTATATAATTTATGCCCGCTTTCCTTTAAGCTTATTTTATTCTAGATAATTCTATTTAAAGTGTCCTTATTATCTATAGCCTAGGCACGCTTTCTTATTAAAGCGTCTCTATTTTTCCTTATCTAATAGCCTATTATTTTGCTAGCTACGCTTATTCTTTTTCTTAAATTACTGTTTTTTATAGGCTTTATTAGTTATAATAATATCTTTATTCTAGTCCCTTTGCTCCTTCCTTAGTTGCTTAATATTAGCTATATTTTAGTATAGGATTTTGCTAGACCCTCTTTTCTCTATTTACCTTTTATAGAGTTGGTTATTTACTTATACTGCTAATTCTATTAGTGCTTCTAGGAATTCTATTTTATTGTAATGTGTAAGTTTGTCTTTAACCATTTCTTTAAGGCCGTTATAGTAGGCTACTTATAGTAGGGCGTTATTTTAGCTAATCTTAGCTTATAGCTATCTAAATTCTCCTATGTATGCTCCTGCAGACTTTATTTATTTAAATTATTAAATTTATCTTTCTGTCTACTTCTCCTCATTAACTTCTCTAAACATAAGTTAAAGTTAGTCTTTAAATCCTCTTTAGGAGGTAAAGGTCTTTTTTATCACTTTATTCTATCTACTAGAGTTATTCTTATATAGCAAATAGTCTTCTATTAGAGGGCGTAGCTATTTAGCTGCCTTACCCTCTAAATATATAAAGACTGCTAGAATCTTAGACTAATTAGTGTTAAAGATATCTTAGTTAAATTAGTAGTATAGCTTTACGTTAGTAAGAAACATTTTAAGTCCTAATTACCCGCCATTATAGTTTTTAGGAATTTTAATAGGGATCTTTTTTTTTAGTGCTGTTATTATAGCTATTTAAACTTTTAGTTATTTTAGCTCTTCTGTCTATGCTTTTAATAGCTTAGCTACGCTTATTATAAGCTCTAAAACTAAGTTTGCGGTAGTAGGTTGCACTATATTTATTATTTTAAGACCTTTAAGTAGTTAAAGTGTTATAAGAGAGTTATACTTACCTAATTCTAGTCTAGGTAAGAGCAGGAAGATAATTATAAGTCTTGTAGATATTTAGTAGTCTAAAAGCGTAGCGTAGTGCAGAGGGTAATATAAATAATCTAATTCTATATATAATAGAATAACTAACTAAGAGTATTGCTAATCTAGTGTAAAGAAATGTACTTAAAGCCTTATAAGAGTTAACTACGAAAAATAGGAAATATCTAAAGATTTCTTTAGACTATATACTAGTTATCCTATTTCTTCTAGTCTCTGAATTCTAAGCTATCTCTCTTAAATTCCCTTATTTCTATAGAAGCCAGTTAATGGCTCCTGCTAAGCCCCATAGGCTTCTAGAATCTTACCTTTTTAGCAGGATCTAGGTTACATAACACTTTATTTAGCTTGCCCCACAGGCTAGCGCGTGTCCTTTTATTAGTCGTGTTTTTATTACTAATGTCCTGCGTGTAATTCTTTCTTATTATCTTATGGGTTCTTGCCTTAATCGTAACACTTAAACTGTATATAAAACGCGATAAATATACCTTTTCTTTTTTACCCCTTTTTGTTATTATTAACTAATATATATTTATATATATTATATTATTAGTTCTATTATATAAAGCTTATACTAATATCTATATAGGTTAGGAGTTTCAACAAGATAACGCTAAGATTCACAAAAGTAATAAGGCTTTATTATAGTTTAAACATAATAAAATTCGTCTTTTTACACATCCTTTCTTTAGTTCTAACTTAAATCCTATTGAAAATATATGGTCTATTCTAAAAAATAGACTTAATAAAAGATATAATTGGCGTTTACTAATTATTAAAAAACAAAAGAATTTAGAGGCTTTTAAACGAATTATTTCTAAAGAGTGGGAAAACATACCACAAGAAATAATAGATAATTGTATATTATCTATGCCTTAGCGTTATATGGACTTAAAGGAGGCTAAAGGGTCTTATACTAAGTATTAAATAAATTTAATACTTAATTTATCTTAATTAATTTGATATTTTTAATATTTAAAATATATATAAAGTTAGTTAACAAACCTATTTAGATTTTTTCATATATAGGAGAGTATACCTTACACTAAAAGTCTAGTCTAAAAAACCTAATTTTTATACGCTAAATAAAAAGTTGTATGTAAGTATATTTTATAGAAAAAAAAGTCGTAACTTTAACCTAGATTCTAAGGTAAAAATAATTACATAAGCGCTTACATAAGCATTTATACTAGATTGCACTAAACTTTCTCTATTTTTCTATTATTTTTTTATATTTTTATTTAATTATTTAACTAAGTTATAGACTTTTTAAAACTATGTAAAAATCTATTACGCTTTTAATTTGTCACCCTACTATAATAAAAAAGAAGTTTAGTACTAAGGGCAGGTTATGCTATGTTAAAAAAATAATATAATTACTAAGTTTAGTGTAAATTTATCTATTAAGCTATTCTAGTTAAGCGCTATAATAAATATTTAAATTACTAGACTTAAGCGTGCTATCTATTAAGAATTTAAAATTAGTATAAGGTATTCTGCCTAAGTAGCATTTATTATCTTTAATTCTACTCTTAAGTAAAGAAATTACTAATTCTAAAACTTACTTTTTTTATAAGGCATTTATATTTACCTATATAAATTTTTTAAAATCTTCTTCGCTAAACTTAAATAGTAGAAGGAAAAGTTAAGACTATATTAAGATTTTATTAATGTCCTTCTAATTTATTAGCTTTATTAGTACACTGCTATTAAAATGTCTATAATTATGTAAAAAGACCTTATAGTTAATAAGATATTATTAAAAGTTATAATTATAGATTCTAGTGCTTTTTATTCTTATTATATTTATAGTAGGTCTAGTGCAGAATCTTATTATTAGCTTTAAGTACTTAAACAGCTTATGCTTATAGTATACTTTGTAATATAAATAGGCTTAGAGAACTAAAATAGACCTATTAGTATTATAAGAAAATAGTATAATATTATTATCTTACGCTTTTTAAGTCTAATAGATCTAGACTACTATATCTAGAGAATGTTTTCTAGGCCTTTAGAATTCTTAAGTTATGGCTATAAAAATAGTTAACTTTTTTTTATTCTCTTATAATACTTAACTGCTTTTATAGCGTATATAACGTACTTAGAATAGCTTAAATATTTTTCTTATTAAGTTTTCTTAGTGCTCTCTTTATAAATAAATTCTTAAACAGATTATCTTAGAATATTACTAGAATTTTACTAGACTAGCTAGCTTTTCTTCTCTTTATTAAAAGTAATGTTTTACTTTACTAGCCTAAATACTACTCTAAATAAGCACGTTTGCATTAGCAAAAAAAATTTAGTTTAAGTATATAGTTTTCTTAGGAAATAGAATTATTAATTTATTAAGCGTGTAGAGGTAGAGTCTTAGGTAGAAAGTGACGTATTTTAGTTATAATGGGCGCTATAATATTTTATTAACTATAATATTAGCGCTATTATTCTTTTAGAATAGTTAAATTCTATTTCCCGCACTAGCTGCAAGTAAGTTATAACTAAGATATAGAGGGTAATGGGAAGGGTTAGTGGGATAAGAAGTTAAATATTAATAATTTTCTTAATTTAATTAGACGTAACTCTACTATAAAGCGCGCACGCTTTAGAATAGCGCCTATATTTAAGATATTAATTATTATATTATGCCTTTAGCCCTTAAGTTACTACTATACTAAATTAGAGAGTATACTATTATATATTGCTTAGCCTTTAAGATAAGCAAATTTGTGCGCTTGTCACTATTTACTATAACTAGAATTATAATTTCTATAATGCAGTAACGCTTGCTTAACTATTAAATATAAATTTTTAAGATATATTTATAGCTTAAAAAATAACTCTTATATAAGAGTTTATATTTATTTTAATTAAATAGCTTCTCTTACCTAGCGTATAGTAAGAGATTATTAAAACGCACTTTTACTAATACTTTCTTTAAAATTTTAAGATGTGCTATTAAGCACTAGTTAAGTTTATTCTAATAGTTTATAGGATTAACTTATAAGGTCTTATTACTAATTTATAAAAAGAGCTAATTACTATCTTACTATAATAATAATAGAGTTTTACGCTTTTCTATAAGGTCTTAAAAAATCTTATTTACACTATAAAATCTTTCTTTTTAGTAATTTAAAATAATTTGCCTACATAGAACTAAGTCTACTACTAAAAAGTCTTTATTAGAAAAGCGTGCAGCTACTTTTATATTTATAAGAATATTATATGGCTTACAGCTAGTTATAATAAAATATATAATTAAGTTTAATGTAAAAATATCTAACTTAATACTAAGTATAGTCGTGTTATCTCTTAAAAGGAAAAATTAAATACTTTTTATGCTAGCTCTATCTAGTGTGTAATATATAGATTTAGAGAAGTCCTAAAGCTAAAGATTAAGTATATTATTAAGTAAAAGGTTATTTAAGTATACGTTGCAGTGTAGGATCTTTTTAAAATAAATAAAAGCTAAATCTTTAACTACTTATGTAGTCTATTATAGTTAAAACTAGAGGGGAATGCTTTCTAATAGAATAATAGTTATATAAGATTAGATATTACTATTTACTACGTATTTAAACTAGAGGCTATGCTCTTATCTACCTAGATATTTAGTAATTCTATTATTAACTCTAATATTTAATAAAATATAGTATTTAATATAGAGTGCTTCTTTTAAGAAAGCATTATAAGAATCTACTAAGAATTTTAGAACGCTATTATTAAATAGTAAATCTAGGTAAGCTATATTACTATTTAATAAGATTATTATTACGCATAAAGGCGTTTATAATTTAAGATATTTAATAGATTTTAAAGAGTCTAGAGAGTTAATATAGAATTTCCTATTAAAAGGTGTAATAAATCTATTAGAAAACTAGATTATATAGTCTTGCGTAATATTTATAGTAATATTAAAATTACTGCGGTAGTAGTAATATATAGGAAAATTAATATTCTTTTTCTTCTAGCGTGTGCCCTAAGTTAGGTATTTAATTTAGCACTATCTTTAGTCACGTAAATTTAATTTTATATTTAAAAATAGTATACTAAATAAAGTAGTAAAGGAAAACACTTAAAGATTACTTATTATAGAATATGGCTAATAAGGAATAGAAATTATTTTTTTACTAGTTTAACACTATGCTATAAATATTAAGTATTTTTCTAAATGTGTCTTTTTATTCTCTCTTAATTATAAACTAACCTATTTAGCTAACTAGGTTCTAGTACTATAAAAATTAGTTATAACTAGGGTATAATATAGTTTAAAGTCGCGTTAAATAAAGCTAGTTTACTTTTTTATTAAGCTAGATAGCTAGGGCAAGAATATTAAACCTAAGTTAATTTTATATAATTATTAGGAATATTAATGCAGGCCTTTCCATAAGATTAGAGAGTATATATTTACTTAGTAAAATTATATATAAATATTTACGTGCTTATGTTATGCTAACACATTATAAAAGAGTAATAAATAAGAAAATAGCTAGTAAAAATAATAGTAGTAGAATGTATTAATTTTATTAGTAACTAGTATTTCACCTTATTAGTAGAGATAAATATATTTATACTTACTCTATTATTAGTTTGTAGTGCTATAATTTAGAAAGCGTTATATTTATATTTTTTCTTTTATATGCGTTTATTAAATAGCAAGTGAGTACTAGTTAAATATATACTAATAATTACTTAATTCTCATCTTTTATATTAAGTTATATAGATCTAGTAGGCTAGTATAAATATATATTAATATATAGTATAGGTGCAAATATACACTAAAGTTATAAAATTCTTTTAGGTATAGAGTTTAATATAAAAGAGTTATAAGTCCTTATTTACTAGAATTACACGAGCTATATTTATTAAATTATTTTTATATTTAGTAATAGTAGTTCTTAATCTATTATAATATTTATTAGGGCTTTTAACTATAAGAAAGAAGCTAGGCGTTATAAAAAAATATATATATAAGTGTGTATAAGTGCGCATAGGTATATATATAATTTTTTTAATATAAGTTATTTAGTTAACTTAGCACACTAATTTTTATTAACTTTTTAGTAATAGCGAATATAAGTAAAAGAAAGAATACTAATTTCTAGTTATTTATTTTATACTAATTTCTAATTAGACTAAGTCTTTAACTATTAAACATGCGCATTAAATATTACTATTACTTTATATTTAAAGGCGTGTCACTACTATTATAGTAAATACTATAATTATACTTATTTTACTTTTTAGTGCTGCTATAGATAGAATAGCTATTTAGTATTTATACTTAAATAAGAAGCTATAAATTAATTAGTTATAAACTTTATAAAAAGCCTTCTGCAAATAATCTCTTTTTAAATAAATTTAAATAATTTATATTTTAGCTATAAGTAGCTTAGTGCTTAAATGCCTAAGAATAAATAATAGTAATAGTAGAAGAATAAGCTTAATAAGCTATATTATAATTAGGAATACTTTATAATTATTAATTATATAGCGTTAAGTAATTAGATATAAGCTAGTAGGGCACCTAATAATTATGTAGCCTAAATTATTAGCTATATACTTATACTATAAGTAAATTCTATCTAATTATATGCTAAGTATAAATTATTAGAATTATTATAGCTTACGCTTTAATGCTAAAGCATTATGCACGCTTATAAAAATTATTAAATTTTTATAATCTATAATTAGTAATATTTAGCTAGTAATAGACTATATTTAATTAATACTTTACGCTATTTAGCTAGTAGTTAATAAATATAAACTATTTTTATTATTATTAAATGTAATTATTGTCCTGTTTAAAAGAGGTAATAGCATTATAAAAGGTAATATTTAAAGAAAATATAATATAAATAATACTAAGAGTAACGCTAAGAATAGCGCTAAAAATAATACTTTTAATAAAAATAATTTTATATATTACTATTCTTATCTAGAGTGCGCATTAAAATCGCGAATATATATATAAGAAAGTAGCCTTATCCGCTATTTTAATTCTTATAAGTTTATTATTATATTCTACTTAGATGCTGTTTCCTAACAGTAGCTATAATATTAAATATTTTATATAATAAGACTTACTTATTCTATGGCTGCTTTAAGCTAATAATCTTTAAATATTTAAGCTATTTCGTGATATATAATAATAAAGAAAATAATAGTAATTTAATAAAGACACTAAAAAGAAAGTCTAATATATTAAAGTGTAGTAGAGATAAGTTGCGGGAAATGTCTAATAAGATTATAAAATTAAGTAAGAATGCTAGTATTAGAAGTAGTAGTAGAAAATAAAAAGCTAGTAGTATAGAACTACTACCCTAAAGATAACGCGTTAATTTATCACCCAATCTAAGTAAAAACCTTAGGGCTGTAATAATAAGTATAGTTTATATTATTTAATTGCTGTAAGCACACTAATATTCTTAAAAAAATTATTACACCCTTTTAATAGGATTTCTTTATTTAATTAATATAAAATTACATCTTTATTTAATAGTAGTTAATTATTAAATAATCTAGTAATAAATGCTAAGTCTCTTTAGTAGTAGTTTTCCTAAGTAACTCTCTTAACTAATTATATAGTGGACTAGAACTATAATAAGAACGAGAATTAAATTATAGTAAATATAAGAATAAATTTATATAGTTAATAGCACTAGCACTTCTATAGAAATTATTACTATTAGTAAGGAATTATTAATGGGTTTTATATATAGCTTTAATTATTATAATACTATATTATAGTTACGTAGTGCTTATAGTACTTCTATTTATAAATTTCTTTTTAATAAACTTAATATTTATACTAATTCTTTTACTATTTATTTTTTATATTTTTTAAATTATGCTAGCCTTCTTTAGAAAACTTATTTTTTTTTAAAACTTAACTTCTTCTTCTATCGCGAATCTAATTATAATAGTATATTTATTAATAATCTTAAATATACTTCTGCTATTAATAATAGCGCTAGAAAGTATTAAAAGATAATTTAAAGCTTTAAAGAGCTAACTTATAAACTACTATCTCTTATTATAATTTTACACGGCTCTATGTCTTATTTTTTTAGGTTTTCTAGTAGAATTTATAATAATCTAATTTTTATAAGCTCTACCTCTAGAAAATATATATATAAGTACTTATAGAAGACTATTATAGAATTTCTTAGTAGTAATAAAATAAGAAGAATCTTTATCTTATCTTCTTTTTTATTTATTTTGTGAGTTGCTTTATTTATTTTATTAAAAGAGTTATTTAAAATTATAAAAATAATGTTCTATCTTAGGCTAAAGACCTTTAGTAAGTCTAACTTTAAGCGCTTAAAAAACAATTCTATTATATCTTGTATACGCTAATATTATTAATAATATTTTTATATAATCTTTTAATATTACTTACTGTGTTCTTAAGAGTATTTATATAATAGAAATTAAGACCTGCTTCTATTTAAAAAGGAAACTACATTTAGTTAAACTTATAAACTCTATTTTTAATCTTTAAATTTTCTAGAAATATAACCCTATCTTTTAAAAGTAAGGTCTATTAGTCTACTAGAGCCATTTCCTAATATGCTATTACTTATATAGTAGAATTTTAAAAATTATAGTAGGGCTAGAGCTAAGGCTATAATTTATTATAATTAAGGTAAGAACCTGTAAGACAGCAAAAAAGAATTACACGTAGAATATTAGTAATAGAAATATAACTAATAAAAAGACACATGCTAGCCCGCAGAATAAACTAGATAAAGTATTATATAATCTAGATTCTACTAAGAAGGTAAAATTCTAGAAGCTTATAGAGCTTAGCAGGAGCTATTAACTAGCTCCTATAAAAATAAGGAAATTTAAGAGAGATAGCTTAGAATTTAGAGACTAGAAGGGATAAAATAACTAGTATATAGTCTAAAGAGATTTTTGGACATTTCCTATTCTTTATAGTTAACTCTTATAAGGCTTTAAGTACATTTCTTTACACTAGATTAGTAATACTCTTAGTTAGTTATTCTATCGCACATAGAATTGGATTATTTATATTACTCTCTACACTACGCTACGCTTTTAAACTACTAAATATTTATAAGGCTTATGATTATCTTCCTGCCCTTACCTAGACTAGAATTAGATAAGTATAACCTCCTTATAATACTTTAACTACCTAAAGGTTTTAAAATAATAAATATAGTGTAATCTGCTACTATAAACTTAGTCTTAAAGCCTATAATAAGCGTAGCTAAATTATTAAGAGCATAGATAGAAGAGCTAAAATAACTAAAAGTCTAAATAGCTATAATAACAGCACTAAAGAAAAAGATCCCTATTAAAATTTCTAAAAACTATAATAGCGGGTAATTAGAACTTAAGATATTTTTTACTAACATAAAGCTGTACTGCTAATTTAACTAAGATATTTTTAATACTAATTAGTCTAAGATTCTAGTAATTTCTATATATCTAGAGAATAAGACAGCTAAATGGCTACGCTTTCTAATAGAAGACTATTTGCTATATAAGAATAACTCTAGCAGATAGGATAAAGTAATAAAAAAAATCTTTACTTTTTAAGAAGGATTTAAAGACTAACTTTAACTTATATTTAGAGAAGTTAATAAGAAGAAGTAGGTAAAAAGATAAATTTAATAGCTTAAATAAATAAAGTCTGCAAAAGCGTATATAGGAGAATTTAGATAGCTATAAGTTAAGATTAGCTAGAATAACGCCCCACTATAAATAGTCTACTATAATAACCTTAAAGAAATAGTTAAAAATGAACTTACACACTATAACAAAATAGAATCCCTAGAAGCACTAATAGAATTAGCAGTATAAGTAAATAACTAACTCTATAAAAGGTAAATAGAGAAAAGAGGGTCTAGCAAAATCCTATACTAGAATATAGTTAATATTAAGTGACTAAGGAAGGAGCAAAGGGACTAAGATAGAGATATTATTATAACTAATAAAGCTTATAAAAAATAATAGTTTAAGAAAAAGAATAAGCGTAGCTAGCGAAATAATGGGCTATTAGATAAGAAAAAATAGAGACGCTTTAATAAAAAAGCGTGCCTAGGCTATAGATAATAAGAATACTTTAAATAGAATTATCTAAAATAAAATAAGCTTAAAGAAAAGCAGGCACAAACTATATAAGTATAAATAACTACTCTAGTATAAGAAAAAGAGCTAAAGAAAGAAGATAAGATCTCTAAGCTAGATCTAGAAGAGCTACTAATATAGACTAAGCGTACTTAACTTTATAAAAGAAATATCTAGAAACGCCTATCTAGAAAAGTTTATTAGATATGTGTAAGTAGAATACACTAGGCTAGAAACTACTAAAAAGAAGTTTGCGTCTAGGGCATAATAGCTAGTATAACTCTTATCCTTATAAAAAAGTAGTAAGAACTAATTCTAGATCTATATTTATAGATCCGTATATAATCCTAATATTATAAATTAAGATAGTATTAATGCTATAAGAAAAAATATTAAATATACTAGAGGCTGCAAAAGGAAGCTTATAAGAAACTAGAAGACTATTTACATAAGTATATTCTTACTAGCGTATACTAGATAATAGCTTACTACTTATACTATAAAAAAGTATAAAAAATAAAGCATTTTCGCCTAGAGTAGATAGCGTACTATAATAACTACTATAATAAGCACTAAAGGTATAAATACGCTAATAAGTAGTGGCTCTAGAGCCCCCTCTTAGAATATACTTTAGGGATTAGCATGTGTAGTGCTGATTATAGAGTAAGACATAATATAGAATACTAGAATATTACTTATTAAAAGCACTATAAAATAAAATACTTTATACACATGTGCGCATATAAAGAAGATATAGTAGATTTATCTAGTAATAAGTATAAAAACTTGCAAAATAATAAATGCGTTATAGAAAACTATAAATAGTATAGTTAAAATAACGCTATAATAAAAGCGGAACGCCTTAATAGAGCCTAAGCTATATTTAATAAACTATATATAAAATATAGAGAAGAAAAGAACCCTATATAACTTTAGAACTAACTAGAAGTCATAAGTAATACTAATAATAAGTTAAAAAACTAGAGTGCTACTAGGAATAAAATTATACTAGTAAAAGTATCTTTATTAAGATTTGCAGAGCAGACTAAGATAATAGACTATACTTAATAAAAGAAGTTATAATTAAAAAACACTAAGTAACTACGCTTATAGATTCTAGTGCTACTAAATATCTAATATCTCTAAAAATAGTAGAGAAATATAACCTACTATACTAGAATAAGGTAACACCTATTTAGATTAAAATAGTAGATAAGATATTTTTTTAAGGATATAGTAAAGGCTAGTTACGCCTAGAAATAACGCTATTACTAATTAGTCTAAATAGACTCTAGAGCTAACACAGCTTTATAATAATAAACCTTAAAAGCTTAAAAGTAATTATTAATTATAATTAGCTAATATAACATAATCCTATTATTAATTAGTAGAAGAAGACTATATACAGCTAAGAACTTATAGTAAGAATTACTAGTGTATAAAGATTATAAATAGGTCTAAAGGTTTAGCACAAGCCTTAAGAAGAGAGAACTAACTAAAAAACAACTATATAATAAGTATTATCTTGTAAGTTCGCGAAGATCTATAAGAAGGACTCTTAAAAAGTAGAAGTTATATAGATATAAAGGAGTAAGCTCTAAAAAGAAGAGTAAAAGACTCTATTTATTTTTAAGGAATACTAGGATTTTGTAAAACTCTTTTATAAAAAAGATAGCAAAACGCTTCTAAAGCACTAGAAGTGGAATTATAAGATTTACTTATAGGATAGTATAAAGCTATATTTAAAGTAATTATAATCTTTATCGCGAGATTAGTAAAAAGAACTAATAAAATAGCTAAGAAAAAACTTAAAGTAAAAGTTTATAAGATTTAGCAAGAGTCTAATAGCCTCTACTATACTATTTATACTAAAGAAAGATAGATAACTATAACTATACGTAGATTACTAATAGCTAAATAATAAAACTATTAAAAACTAATATCTATTACTACTAATAATAAAGCTTATAAATTAACTCTAGAGAGCAAAGTAGTTTATAAAGTTTAATATATAAGACGGCTTTTATTAAATCCGCATAGCCTAAGAATATAAATAAATAACTACTTTTAAAACATAATATAAACTATATAAGTTTATAGTTATGCTAATAGGGCTTACTAACGCTCTAGTAATATTCTAAGTAGTAGTAAATAAAGCACTTTATAAATACCTAAACGTATTCTACACTATATACCTAGATAACGTTCTAGTATACTTAGAAGGATTGCTTAAGGAACACATATAGTATATACGTAAAGTACTTAATAAGATAAGAGAGTATTAATTACTTCTATATCTAAATAAGTGTAAGTTTCACATAATAAAAACTAAGTACTTAGGATTTATTATCTTATAAGAAGGGATTACTATAGACCTAAAGAAGATAGCTATAGTATAAGAGTAACTATAACCTAAGTTAGTAAAGGATATATAATCTTTCTTAGAGTTTACTAACTTCTACTAAAAGTTTATTACTAATTATTCTAAAATAACAGCACCCTTAACTAAGATTATAAAAAAAGAAGTAGAATTTAAGTAGGAAGAAAAGTAACGTATAGCGTTTAAGAATTTAAAAAAACTATTCCTCTTAGCGCTCCTTCTATAGATGTTTAACCTGCGAAGAAGAATATAAGTTAAAATAAATATATCTAACTATGCACTAGGAGCAGTGCTAGCTTAATAATATAATAATAAAAAATAGAGACTAGTATTCTTCTACTTACAAAAGTTCTCTAAAGCAGAGCTTAATTATAATATTTATAATAAGAAACTACTTAGAGTAGTAGATACCTTTAAATAATAGAAAACCTAACTCATGAGCGCGCCCACGAAAATAGAGGTATAGATAGACTATATAAATTTTACTAGCTTTATAATAATAAAGAAGCTTAATAAATAATAAGTATAATAGATAAAATTTTTTGCGAACTTTAATTTCGCAATTTACTATTAACTAGAAACCTTAAATAGGGTAGTAAATACTCTAAGCAGGAGATTAGATCTTATAAAAGATAAACTAGATCTGCATAATATAGTGTTAAAAAAGTAATTAAATAGTACGCTATAATATAACTAGCTAAAAGAATAGCGCTAGACGCTAAAAATAGAAGTGCGAAGGGCTACTAAAGAACTAATAAAACGTGATTATTAATAGCAGAAAATTATAAAAATATAAAACGCACCTTAGCTTATTAAAAAACTCTATAAGTTATAAAAATAGGGATACCTAGGTATAGAAAAAATAACGTGTTATATTATAAACAAATATGCTATCTCTAAACTTAAATAAGTAATTACTAAGAAAATAAGTAACTATTTAGCCTATTACAAAAATAAGTCTAAGAAATATAAGTCTTATAGACTCCTATAATTCCTGCTAGCAGCGCAGCGCCTATAATAAAGTATAATAATAGACTTTATAGTAAAGCTTCTAAAATCGCCACAACTAGAAACTAAATAAATGTGCAATACTATTATAATAATAGTAGATTAACTTATAAAAGTAGCCAAATTTAGACCTATAGAAAAAGTCATAATAGCTAAAGAGTTAGTTTATAAAGTTAATAGCGCACTATTCGCGGAACATAGCCTACTAAAAGAATTTATTATAGACTAAGATAAACTATTTACTTTTAAGTATTAGAATATGTTTACAGCAGCACTAGGCATAAATAGAAAGCTATTAATAAGCTTCTATTCTTAGATAGATAGATAAATAGAATATATAAATTAGATACTTAAGTAGTATCTGCAATTCTATATAAATAAGTAATAGAATAATTAAGTAGAACTCTTATTAATAGCGCAGTTAGCCTATAATAGCGCTAAGTTAAGTATAATAGGGTACTTACCCCATTATGCAAACTACAGATATAAGCTAGTAACTTATTAAAATCTAAGGGATATAGAAAGTATCTCTATAGAAGTAGAAAATAAAGCCTAAAGAATAAAAGAACTTTATAAGATTCTATAAAAGAGGATTACCTATAAAGCTATTATAGCGTTAAGAAACGTAAATAGGCAAAGGATTAAGGAACTAATTCTTAAAAAGGGAAATAAAGTATTTCTATTATAAAAAAATCTTAAAACAAAGAGACTAAGCAAAAAACTAGACTATTTAAGAATAGGACCCTTTAAAGTTAAGAAGACAAAAGAACTAGTTATAATAGAACTACTTTTACTTATTAAAATAAAAATCCATCCCATCTTTTATAAGAACCTACTTAAGCTAGCACTACTAAACGCTATAATTAAAACTTAACTAGAGCTAGAGGATAATAAATACAAGATTAAAAATATTAGAGACCTAAAAACGGTCTAAGATTAGTAATAATACCTAATAAAGTAAATAAAATAGCTAGAACAGTATAAAACATAAAAACTAAAAGAAAATCTTATAAACTGCAAGAAATAGCTAAAGGACTTTTAGTAAAAGTAGTAGGAAAACTAGTTTTAGAATAGCCACGTCCTAAAATAAGTAGCTTAAAATCTACTAGAAAAGTAGAAAGATTAAAAAAAGAAGAGTTAACTAAGAAAGAATTAGCCTATAACTAGCCTAAATTAATTAAAGGTATAGATAGCAGTGCAACAGATAAAGCGCTAGTAATTCTACTCTTTAAAGCCTTTCTTTTCAAAGCCTCTATTATATTAGCTATATAAGTATTATATATAGTAAAAACTTTCTCCTTTTCTTTAGCCTAAGTAATTTTAAGTCTTAGTTAAGTAACCTTAGTCTTAGCAGTTAAGAGCACTAAACACTTTTAATACTTTGCTAATTAAACGCGCTTCTATTCTTTCTTAAAAACTTATAAGCTATATTTTATATAAATAGTAATATAGGCCGCACACTTACTAGAAGTAGTATTTATAAAGTACTTTAAAACTCCTTCTATAATATACCTCTTACACTTTACCGTTATTACTATACCTTAATTATGGACTCAGTTAGCATGAGCCTAATATTTATTAGTTAAAAATAGTTTTAGTACCTTAGGCATAGTTAGGAAGGCGAATAGATTCCTAAAAGGGGATAGAATAGAAATGCTATACCTTTATACCTATAGCAAATATAAGAATAATTATAATGCTAATAAACTACGCTGTAGGAATAGGTAGAGGCTATTAGAATAATAACCTTAAATAAGAGAGTAATATTATAATTAAGGTAAGAACCCGTGAGACGGCAAGAAAGAATTACACGTAGAATATTAGTAATAGGGATATAACTAATAAAAGAATACGCGCTAGCCCATAGAGTAAGCTAAATAAAGTATTATATAATCTAGATTCTGCTAAAAAGGTAAGATCCTAGAAGCCTATAGAACTTAGTAAAAGCCATTAACTAGCTCTTATAGAAATAAGGGAATTTAAGGGAAATAGCTTAGAATTTAGAAACTAGAAGGGATAGAATAACTAGTATATAGTTTAAAGGAATCTTTAGACATTTCCTATTTTTTATAGTTAACTCTTATAAGGCTTTAAGTACATTTCTTTACACTAGATTAGTAATACTCTTAGTTAGTTATTCTATTATATATAGAATTAAATTATTTATATCACTCTCTGCACCACGCTACGCTTTTAAACTACTAAATATTTATAAGACTTACGATTGTCTTCCTGCCCTCACCTAGACTAAAATTAAATAAGTATAATTCTTTTATAATATAATCCTGCTATATAGCTTTACTATTAAAAGTTTTTATTAAGATTAGCGTAAGCTCTTATTAGCTTATAGGTGTAAAATATACTAATTATAAGCACTTAATTTAATGTATATATAAATATAAATAGGGTTATTAGGAATAAACAAATATTAATATATATAAGTCCCTAGTGTTAACACGTATAAACCACGGTATAAATATGTATAAACTACTAGTATAAATATATATAAACTATAGGGAAGGTTTATAAATAATTAATTTATATGTCTTAGCGAGAGTAGTAGTCTACTAGAAATAAGTAGACTATAGGTAGTTAGTAACACTAGATAAACTACGTTAATAAATAATTTAAACTTAGATAAGAAATATCTCTATATTAATTTAATAGTGTTTTTTTACTACTTAGGCGACGACCTTAACAACAAAAAGTAACTATAGATAGAAGTTTATAGTAGTAATATTTTTAATAGAATCTCTAGTCTTATTAGATAGTCTAGTATTTTCTTAATAAATTTAAGTTATCTGTACCTGCACTCTCTAGATATAAGTTTATTTAATTAATTCCTATAACCCTAGTATAGAGACACTATAGGCTTTCTATAATAGGTAAATAGCATTATTACTCTAGCCTAATTTAATACTTTATTAGTTATAGAAATTATTAATGCGCGATTAATAAGGATGCTACGTATCTAGTATTAACTAGTAGACTATAGTACTAGTTTATGCACTTTATTATAATTTAATTCTTATAAACTTTACTTTTTAGTTTATCTGCAAGCCTCTTTATATATATAAATAAATACTATATATATGTCTAATGTATTAAGTATACTAAGCGGACTGGGAACTGTGGGATAGAGAAGAGATAGAAATATATATATAAGAACTTTAGTTTTATTACTATTAGAATACTCTAAACCTTTCTTTAAGTATATTACTAAATAATTAATTACTATTATGTATATAGAGTATAGATATAGTTATTACTAACTCTTCCTAATTTAGCTCTGCTTATTACTTAAAAAATCTTAATATTTTATACTGCTTTTTTAGCAATAGAGCCCTTATTATTAGTTATAAGATTTTACTTTATAGCTATATAAAGTTTATCTTCTCTTCTAAGGTAATTAAAAACTTTAAGATAGCAGGCTACGTACTTTAAATATTAGTATACTAATGTGCAAATAGGATTTAATCCTCTAAAATTTAACTATAATATCTAAAAATTAATTAAACATTCCTTCTCTATTAAATAGGCCTTAAAAATTAGAAGGAAAAAGCACTAATTCTATAACTAGAAATAGAAAAGCTAGCTAGAATATAAAAGCTAGTAATTCTTAAAAAAATAATTAAATAGAGTATATAACTGCTATAGGCACGCTATTATAGTTATTAACTAAAACTAATAAGGAGAGGCTAAATATTAGTAGAAAATAAAATATTAATTTTAATATTCTAGAGATAGATAGGGCTGTACGTAACTATATATATATATTTATTATATTTATAGGGTAGGCATGCTAAGTAGAGAAAATCCGCTTTTTATATTATAATTTACGCTAGTATTATTGTCCTACTTAATTCTACCTAACTACTAATATTTACATATATCTTTCTTAAGCCCTTTCATCTATCTTTCTATTATATAAATAGAATATACTGCTTCTTAATGTCTAGTTTTTTTATTCTTTCTACTACTAAGCATTTAAATAAGCTTATTAATAAATTAGCTAGATTATCTTTAGAGAGTACTAAAATAGTAAATAATTTAATAAATAGAACAGAAGTGCTTAAATATAATAAGAATAAGAGTAAGGTCTACTAGCGTTTAAGCTAAGAATACTATAAGACTATAGTGTGTAATGTAATGCCTATATACACATAACGAACTAAATATTAATATAGATTAGGACTATTTAGGGATTAATAAACAAAGTAAAATTATGTATTTTAATAAGAAGGCCGCTATTAATCTACTATATTAAGGGCTAACTTTTAGTTTTGCCAAATGCTATTAGCGTTCTTGTACCTATTCTTAACTAGACATTTTTAAAAGTTAATATTTAAGTAAAGAATAAGGCAGGCGTTATGTCTAGAAATAAAATATAAGTATTATATATAATAATTGCGCTCTTAGTAGACGTTTAATTTAAGCTATTAGCTTTTATAATATTACTTATTTATACTTATCTAATATTGCTAGTCTAGCAGTCTAAAGTTAAGTTTTGTGAAACCCCTAGGAGGGCTAAGTCTTTATCGCTTATCACCCCCGTAATAAGCCTAATATATATCTAAGATTCTGCGGTTGAAGGAGACTGCTGCCTACTTTATAGTTACAATAAGGAGGAGATTGTAACTATTTGTGATTTAGGAAATAGTGATTAAGAGGCTAGAATAGATAAAATTTGTAATATTAGCTTGCCTTAGGAAATTTGACTGTATTTAAGAGCAAAGTATACTTTCTTAATACTATTATTTATTAGTCTAGCTCTATATCGTATACTTAAATGTTATACCTTAAAAATGGGTCCTAATTATATATGTATCTGCTAATGCAATCTCTAGGATAGTTATCTATTCTTAGACCCTTTACTCTCTCGACAATGGTTTTGCAGCTTTCTGCGCTGAATATGCCATCTCTGTTACTCGCTAGGAGGATGTGTAAGCAGTCGGTTCTGTCTTATTGTGTATGCTAGAGAAGCTAATATATATGTGGAAGAGGACAGATTAGTCAGTGGTACATTACATGACTGTAGATGTTTCGGGCTTATAGGATGAGCTACTAATTATCATCAGAAAAACTATCGCGCTGCACCGCAAAGGCACTTGAGACACTAAAAGTATCGTGTATAACCATCTAATGGTCTCGGGTGTTCGGCGAACTGACGACAGCTTAAAGAATCGGTACCGGATTATAAGAATTCAACAGGGGGAGCAGAGGATTCGGACTACTGAAAACGATGTTCTTACGAAGGCTGCACATTATATAATCCGATAGGTACTCTAGTAAGGTAGGTCTACCTTCAAACATCACAGACTAGCTGTACACAAAGAATAGGGGATCGAGAAACTCTAGCCAAACGGGTGGGCTCAGAAACATAAAAGAATCAACGCACGCTCATCCAAGGTCCGGATCTGGATCAACACAACAATATGGTGCCAAAGGGATAGCAGAAAAAAGAGCGTCCGTATCCAAGCGCAGGCTTTGCAGACATGGATAGTGACCGTTTCGCACGGTTGGCGTCTGAGATTCACGAGCAGCTCCAAGATTGCGTTCATAAGCTCAGCGGTCGCTGCTATCAAGGGAAAGGGGAGGAGACATCCATTGTTTAGTATGATAGGTACCATCATATCCAACCGACCGCTGTGAATCGAGGGGCAAACAGTCCAATTGTTACATCATCCTAGCATGACAAGCGTCCGATCGAATCTCGGAGCGTCCTAAAGGTCAGGGCGGTTTTGCAAGGCACTGTATTCTGGCGCATTCCGGCGCAAACATCAGTTCTTTTGGCATGTTTGATGTATTACAAGTTGTCAATCTTTGAGCCTTCTCCTTACCATGAAAACATTCATTTGCGCACCCTTTCGTCCGTGTCACGGTTGTGTCCGTTTACGCAGTGTATATTGAAAGCTAATCCCACGCATACTTGGCACTCAACGGCGTCGTAGTCGATCGAACGGACAGGGTCATGAATCGCGTATGCGCTTATTCCTTCGTTTTTGCTTTTGGTTTTTGCTTTCCGTTTCCGACTCCCATGCCCTGTTCCGACCTCTTGTTTCTTGCTGTGATTGGCTATTCTAAGCGCTCGGCAAGCGGGTTCATGGTTGAGAGAGAAAAGTGTTGACAGGCAGGAGCAAGGCAAGGGTCTCCTGCCCTACTAGCCTGAATAGCCATAATTCGTGACCAGGAGCAAACCGAGCTAACTAATTATAGAAGCTTCAGGATTCATAACGAAAGTCAAAACTTTGCCTGGCGCGGAGCACGTTTTCCGCCGCTTCTGTGTACTCTCTACTAACGTTATATTGAACTTTGCGGACGCTCATTTGCATGAAATTCCTATTCTTGTAATGCCCGTTTATTCTTTGCAATTTACTTCCGCAAAGAAAGGAATTATACGTCACTTTCGGCTCTGGAATAGAAGTCTAGCGCAGACAGGGTGCAGCAAATTTCTTGCTGAGTTACTTTGAAGACTGCCCCCCTAGTGTCATGCGCTACCTCTCCCCGGTGGGACAGCGCCAGTCCGTGGTCATTATTGGCTGAAAGTTGGGCTGAGGCGGGTATGCGCGGTTTGGTGCAGTTTTTAGGACCTCAGAATATAGCCGGTTTTGGTCAGCTTGTTTCGTGGAGGGGCGATCGCGGGTGGTACCTCTACTCATCCATTAAGCTAATTCCTCCTACTTGCCACTCCAACCCATTTCGCCTTGTACCACCGAGCCACACGCTTTTGCTTTAGACTGCGCCACCATGCGCTCCGTGTTTTTAGTATGTAACATCGCTCTTACCAGCTTACTCTAACACCGGTAGGATTCCAGCCACGATCAGTCGCTCCTAGAACTAGCTCGTGCTAGAATGGGAGAGGAGAAGGCACGCTCACGAAGACATAATAGGAGACTTCGCTAACTCGTAGTAGTTCATCGCCTCCGGCAGAGCCTTTCTGTCCCTACTCGCAGTGGCGGAAGGCGATTATCTAGACTACGTTCAGTCGAAGCTTCTACCGCACAAGCTGTCTTTTGACTGCCACCCCACTCCCTTTGCATCTACCTGGGACACATATTAAGCTACGCGGGCTGAGTCATCATCACACCTAGTAACCGTTGATACGCCAGCGTCCGCCACCTTTTCCTCTACGGGCAGTTTGCAAGTAGGTTCGTGCAATACCTCCAACACTGCAACACTTTCAGTTGTAGCGCAAACGGATAGCACGAACGATGTAGTAGAGACTCGAGATAAGTGCCTTACGAAGCCCCGTTTCGAGCGGACTGCGCTGTAGATCGCTGGTCAAGCAGTCCTCACTTTACTACAAGGAGTGATCATTTTCCCTACGAAAGTGCGGCGACCGAGTCGATAGCACGAGAAATGTCTTTTCACCATGAATCTTACGAGCATGCTATATCGGAGGATCGCCCCTTTCGCGGCATCCCCAGCATTGCTCGAGAGGTCGATCATGATGTACCGCCTCATGTAACAGTGTTCCGAAGTTCCACATACGAGGAGACGCTGGAATTTCCTCCAGCTAATAACACAAACTCGCCATTCCCCATCTCAATAGACAAGCATCCATTGCCTTCCCATATATATTCTATTACAACTTCGCCGTCCCTACCCTCCTCTTGTCCTAGCCCACAAGCGGAGCATGAGCTTATATGGCCGGAAGGATCTCCACAGACTCCCTACGCTCAATGCGTCCAGCGACTGTACATCCTTCACCCTGATGTTCAGATCCATATACCCAGTATCATCGAGCTTGGTGATAACTTTTTTCAAGAAGACATTGTGACCTTTATAAAGTCATTTTACTGTAAATGGAGCCATGCAAACCTCTAATATCGCTCCAAGCCAAACCTTTTAGCTGGCGAAGATCCAAGGATAAAGAATCTAGTAAGTCATTACTCCCACGCTCAAGCCTTCAAGCGTCGTTCAGTTGTAGACCGTTTTAAGCTTCGTTTCACGAGAGTTCTTCTTTATCAGGAATTTGAAGAGCTCCGGATCTATATATAAGACAATCTAGTAAAATACGGATTGCTTTCGAGTGGCCAAGACGCAGCCAGTTTCGCTACGGATCAAATTCTCGACAAATCTGATATAACTTATTACGAGAACATCGACACACGAACGAGTCAACAGAAGCGACAATGCTTCCGAAGACACAGATTAATTGGGAAAAGATAGTCTATTATAGCGTCACATTTTGGCCCAGGTATCTTTTGATCTGCAGCTACGCTCTAGAAGCTTAAATGTAAGAAAGTTGCCAAATTGTACATATATAGAGTCCTCTAATAGGTCCAGCAACGATCACAAATTTTCTAAACAAAGACTTGTAGCTCTAATTACATATATACAAAATGTATATCCTTAAGAAAGTCAGCTAGGTCGTGAGCTGGACCTGTTTATTCTTTTAATAATTTAGGGAGTTTCGCTAATTGTATAGCCAACCACAGCATTATTAAGTACTCTAAGCTCCTACAACCAACAGAATGAGAGATTCAATCTAGATTTCTCAGAGGACTAGCAACGGACCGATCTTCCTAATAAGTTTTACAGTATCTTGTAGTGCAGTGCGCATTACCCATCTTGAGATGTGGCAGTACAGCCGCAGGCCACTAGCGCGAGCACCGCCACATTTGGTAAGTTAAATCTAGTTCACTCTAGGGTGCCATCTTCGGATGACTGATTAGACTAGATAAATTAATATGAATTGACTAATATTATCTACACTCACTGCCAAGTTGGGATGTTGCTCTTCAGAATGTTATTAATTACCTTCGCTACTCTAAGTGCTTTCTCCTCTTGTAGCTATAACCTGCACGCCAACAGGCATGCCGTGAGTAATCAACCACTCAAGCCAATGGAGAACCCGAGGGTTGGTTTCCCGCTAATTGGCTACATTAGCTCCATGCTTTTTAGATTACTTACACCGTGTCTGCTTTGAGACCGTCAAGAAATTAAAAAGAAGCTCTAGTACTTTTAGTTATATCCCTAACGTTGTTTTCCATTTCTGCTAGGGCGCGATTTTCTTTCTCTACTAGTTTTAGCAGGAGCTGTCTCTACACCTCTAACACTCCTTTAACCCCGTGTATGTCGCACTAATTATCTCTCCTCATGTGTCCCTAAGACTATCCTTTATCTTTGAAGACTCTGCCTTAGTATGTTCTTTTCTCATTCATCTAAAAGGAACGTCTTCTCTCTTCCAAGAAAACTTAGAAAGGCTAAATCGGTCTCCAATCCACCGGCATACTAAATCAGCAACCGATATCACTATAAGTTTGTCCAGCTATCTTTTCCTCCGAGATTATAGTGTCAAACCCGTGAGGATGCGTGAGTGAGGCAACAAAGGCTATTCAAGTTGGAAGTGGATATAGAATAATTATCTATAGACAAAGCTATGTTACATAGTCTGTTCTCGATAGATCTCTAAGAGTAATCCCGAGTTGAAGCATCTACTAGCGCTTTTTTTTTTTGCGTTGATATGGGCCCTTCGTGGTTCCTATATATTTCGTAAGGCTCGACTGGCTCACTTGGCTCACCGTAAGCCTATCGAGCCATCATGTGACTTACTACCTTGGACCTTGTGCTGGGCCTCATGACTATTATCTAATACGTTTCCCTTGTAAAAATGTTGGGCCGTAGAAACTAGCGATTTTTCAATGCATCACCCATGGTACAGTGCCGGCCATTATCGGTTTCCGGATCTTGCAGTTCGCTTGTTCTTGCAGCACGGTCCTCTAGCAGTTCGCTTACCATATCAGTACTAGCTCAATGCAGGGGTCCGACTCTGATTGATTGCGTTTTATACATTTCCGAATTAATTACCTGGATGTCCTCACTGACTCGTGCAAAGGGTGTACATTCCACTATACCAGGCGGAGCACGATATATGTTGTACATCTTCTAAAAGATTACTGAATCAAAGCTAAACTGCTATATTGTGTATCGTCGACACCAGATATCTCGCGCGTGTAACAATGCGCACGACCAAGGCGCACTCAAGCGGAACAGCAGAGCCTCATAACCAGGTGGTTCAACCGATCTCGCCGACACTGATTCGAACTGGTGGAACGACTTTGGGCTCCGAAGCTCCTCCGTATCGGCCCTGATTCGGACTTAGTATGAGCTTTTGGCGAGACTTGCCTTGACCACGATTGGAGGACTATCAACCTAGGGGTCAGTGGAGTGGGAGATTCTATATAGCTCCCTGTCTCGGCAAAGCCGGAAGACATCTTTTCTGTGTCCTTTCGTACAAAGCCTATTGGCAACCATTTCGTCGTGGTCACCCCCACATACACGCACTCCAATATGCCTCTGATACGTGCTGACCAGCATCCGACCTATTGACCCAGCGCCGATACAGCGTGTACAGTGGTCACTACTAGAGGCTCATATTCTCGACAGGCACAGTTCACTATGACTTCCAGAGGATTAACGTTAGGCATACTTAAATAGCAGTCTATAATTGTTAACGTCAACAAGCTTGCTATAACTCATTGAACCCAAGCTATCCTGGAAAGTTAAAGTTGACTGTACTCCCAGTTGTCTGACTTCCGGGGATCACGTATCGACCAGAGATAGGACCGTTGAAAACAGGGCCGTGGTAGGAAGATACTCTGGTGGCATTATCAGTAGCCTTGGGTGCGTTCACCGGTTGATCAGCATTAGAACGACTAGTGTTGCTTTCGTAGTCCTTTATCCACCTCTCTAGCACACCTCGAACTTGGCCATAACCTGCATCTGCTCTCCCAGTAAACTTCGTCATGGTGCGATGATCTGCATTGATGCTGCAGTTGTCGTACGCTGGCAATATCGCAGATTCTCTTTCCACAATCTTGCCAACTGTATCGTTCATCTTGAGAGCTTCGTAGAAGCAATATATCTTCAGCTTGATATCATCACGCATCATCATATGCTGAAAGTCTTCCTCAGTCCTCTGTAGATCGGAAGAGCCAGGCTGCAAATTGTGTAGGATCTCTCGATTTGTGCCGCGGAAGACATTGACATATTTGGCCACGGTGGTTCCCCAACCTGCCACGTGAGAGCCTCCGTGAGGAGTACCCATGAAGACAATACCGAGAGTGTTAGTCAGCATACTCTGCAGGTCTTGCCTTTTGCTGCTGAGATTCAGGGCTTCTTCGCACACCAAGCCTCCAAGACTGTGGGCGATGAATAGGATTGGTCGCTGTTCAACAGATCCTCGATGATCCAAAAGGGCATACGCCAACGACTTGCCATGGTCGTCCAGTCGGTTTGAGCTCGCGATAGTCCAGAAGCGGACAACATCGGCGTCGTACCCGAACGTCAGGATGCGTGCGCGAGGAAAATCTTCTGAGAGCAGTGCAATGGGCCAGAAGGTCTTGTTTTGATGTGTCCAGGTTTTCTCTCGGTTGCCCGTAAGTCCATGGACGAAAACGATGCTAGACATAGCTTAGCTTACAGATAGGATACTCAACAGCGGGTTTCTCACTCCGCAGTAGCATCCGAAGGGTCAACAACAACTCTGATTCCTGTAGGGCCATCAGTTGAATACCTACATGGTCGTTAGTTGTGGTCGGCACCCGAGAGGTCTACCTACAGCTCATTGTTGGCGCCCGTGTCCAGTCCGGCAGCAACCTCGGTACGAGTTGTCGTCGAGTGCACTCGTTTCTTGAGCCACGACATATTAAAATTGTATGAAAGGAAGACTTCGACGCTTCGGGATAAGGACTGGAACAGTTTCGCGGTGCTAGTGGAAGATATGATGGACGGAGGGACAAGGCGGTGCAGGTGCGGCTGAAGGATGCCGAGCGGGGCTATGCTCGACACCTCCCCCTCTTAGCCCTGCGACACCTACACGCCGTCTGCCTCACCTGCAGATCTTGTGAGTATCGCGTAACAGATGCAAGATGAGCAGCTTCCATGCAGGCATCGATGGCCAGGTCGTCATTCCTGGCACATCTACATACGACGGCGGAACGACCAACTTTAACATCTACAATCCGCCAAGCCACAGTGAGCGCTGAGCACTTTGGGGGGCTTACTAAGGCTGACGCTGGCTCGCAGACAGACCCACCCGGCCGCGCGAGCCGTTCTCGACGGTGCCGTTTCCGCCGGACCCAGACTTTGTTGACCGGCCTGAGATCCTCGTGTGGGTGCGCGATAAGTGTGCGGGACCAGGCGCGCGGGCAGGGCTGGTGGGTCTTGGCGGGGTAGGGTATGTCGCTATCACCGTCCCTCCGCGCACTGCAATTGACAGATAACAGCAAGTCGCAGCTCGCCATACAATACGCCCACAGCATCCGCGATGCGAGACCACAGACATTCGTCTTCTGGGTACACGCCAGCACCCGAGCTCGATTCGAGGAAGCGTACCAAGACATTGCAGACTGGCTGCAGCTGCCGGGGAGGAGCGACCCGAAGGCGAATGTGCTGCGGCTGGTCCGCAACTGGCTGCAGGACGAGGCAAACGGAACATGGTTGCTGATACTTGACAACGTTGACGATGTGGACATGTTCTATCCTAAGCAGGCACATGCAAGCGACCGGTTCGGCAGCCCCTCAACCTCTCTTGCCGAATATGTCCCCCAGTGCCGGAACGGTTCCATCTTGATCACCTCACGGAACAAGGACGCGGCTGCGCGACTAGCAGGAGGATATCCTAGGATCAAGGGGGTTACCGCGTTGAGCGAACACCAGGCTTTACAACTGCTGCGGAACAAGCTGCACAACGAATCGGACAGTGAAGGCGCCGTCCAGCTGCTCCGTACGCTCGGCTACCTTCCACTTGCCATCACGCAAGCTGCAGCATACATTAACCGACATGCGCCTCAAGTTACGATACAAAACTACCTCAACAAGTTCCACAGGAGCATCAAGAACAGGGAGAGTCTCCTTAACCAGGACGCAGGTGATCTGCGCCGGGACCGTAGCGCATCGAGTTCGGTGGTGGCGACGTGGCAACTGACATTCAAGCGCGTGCGCAAAGAGAGGCGGTCAGCAGCAGACCTGCTGTTGCTAATGAGCTTCTTCAACCCACAGGCAATCCCCGAGTTTGCGCTTCGAAGCTTCGATAGCGGCACAAAGACAAGGATGCGCAATGTGAAAGATATGTTTTCTGTGCCACAATATCTGAAAAACCAACATAAGGGCGATGGTGAAAAGGACTTCTATGATGATATCGGAATGCTGCAGGCATATTCTCTGATAAGCACGACAGCGGAGAAGGAGATGTTGAAGATGCACCCTCTGGTCCAACATTGCACTATAGCCTGGTTATCCTCGGCTAGGCAAGCAGAGCGCTTTAGGGTGGTTTTTTTGGATTTAATGAAGAAGACATTTCTATCGCAGAAGTTAGGCGATTGGGAAAAATGTAAGCAGCTAGTGCCGCATATTGACACTTTCGATCCTGGAGAGCCTAGCGATAAGTCATTCAACCAATGGGTCTCTTTGACTATAGATATCGGGGAGTTATTATACAATAGAGGGAAGTACAATGAAGCGGTAATGTTTTACCGTAGAGCGCTAGAAGGGAGGGAGAAGGAGCTTGGGATACAGCACCCAGATACGCTGACGAGGGTAAGTGACCTGGCGTCGGTGCTGTTATACCAGGGGAAGTACGACGAAGCAGAGAAGCTCAACCGGCGAGCGCTAGAAGGACGGGAGAAGGAGCTTGGAATACAGCACCCACATACGCTGTTAAGCGTAAGCAACCTATCAGTAGTGCTAGCGCACCAGGGGAAGTACGATGAAGCAGAGAAGCTCAACCAGCGAGCGCTAGAAGGACTAGAGAAGGAGCTTGGGATACAGCACCCATATACGCTAACAAGTGTGGGCAACCTAGCGCTAGTGCTAGCGCACCAGGGGAAGTACGACGAAGCAGAGAAGCTCAACCGGCGAGCGCTAGAAGGACGGGAGAAGGAGCTTGGGGTGCAGCACCCAGGTACGCTAATAAGTGTGGGCAACCTAGCGCTAGTGCTGTTGTACCAGGGGAAGTACAACGAAACAGAGCAGCTCAACCGGCGAGCGCTGGAAGGGAGGGAGAAGGAGCTTGGGATACAGCACCCACACACGCTATTTAGCGTGAACAATCTAGCGGTGGTGCTGCGGGCCCAGGGAAAGTACGACGAAGCAGAGAAGCTCAACCGGCAAGCTCTAGAAGGACGGGAGAAGGAGCTTGGGACGCAGCACCCAGATACGCTATTAAGCGTAAGCAGCCTGGCGATAGTGCTAGAGCACCAGGGGAAGTACGACGAAGCAGAGAAGCTTAACCGGCGAGCGCTAGAAGGACTAGAGAAGGAGCTTGGGATACAGCACCCACACACGCTATTTAGCGTGAACAATCTAGCGGTGGTGCTGCGGGCCCAGGGAAAGTACGACGAAGCAGAGAAGCTCAACCGGCAAGCTCTAGAAGGACGGGAGAAGGAGCTTGGGACGCAGCACCCAGATACGCTATTAAGCGTAAGCAGCCTGGCGATAGTGCTAGAGCACCAGGGGAAGTATGACGAAGCAGAGAAGCTTAACCGGCGAGCGCTAGAAGGACTAGAGAAGGAGCTTGGGATACAGCACCCACACACGCTATTAAGCATGAATAATCTAGCAGTAGTGCTGCGGGACCAGCGAAAGTATAAGGAAGCAGAGCAGCTCAACCGACAAGCGCTAGAAGGACGGGAGAAGGAGCTTGGGATACAACACCCAGATACACTTACAAGCATGGACCACCTAGCAGTGGTGCTGCGGGACCAGCGAAAGTATAAGGAAGCAGAGCAGCTCAACCGACAAGCGCTAGAAGGGAGGGAGAAGGCGCTTGGGACGCAGCACCCAGATACGCTGACCTCCGTCTACTCTTCCGCTCATCTCCTACACAGGCTGCGTCGCTATACGGAAGCAGCAGAGCTATATCAACAAGCATACGGTGGGTACGCTCAACAGCTTGGCTCTCAGCATCCAACAACTGTCGCATGTCACGAACACTTCGCAGCCATGCAGCAAGAGATAGAGCACGGTAAACCAAGACCTAGCGATAATGTATCTTTGGCCGAAAGAGAATGCTCAGGTCTGTAGAAAAGACGTATGACTAGAAGCAGTTGATATGAATACAACGTACAGCGTGCTCTGCCCAGTGATATATAGTAGAATATACGCCTTCCACACGAGTCACTTAGAGTGAATACGTAATTCTGACTTGTACAGAACATAATCAATTACAGGAGAGCCACCCTACGAGGCTAGTCATGATCAGATTAGCGAAGTGCAGATGGACCGTGCGGTGAGAATAAGCGCAGTGCAAGATCCGGAAACCGATTACGGCTGGCACTGTAACATACCACTCTCTGAGCACCCTGTGGTTTAGCGGCAGTAGGTGTAGAAATTTGCTTTACACCTACTGCCGCTAATATCATTTTGGGGTGCCGCTTTCCTGCCGGCAGAGATATGCATTCCAGCAAGCATGTCACGCAACCTTGAGCCTCCCTTGGATGCTACCTTTAGTAACTCCTTCGGCAACGCAAAAAACATCACATACAAACTCCAGGGGTGGAAGCACTATAGAGAGTGGCAGCATCCCAGGGGTGGCAGCACTATAGAGGGTGGCAGCATCCCAGGGGTGGCAGCACTATAGAGGGTGGCAGCATCCCAGGGGTGGAAGCACTCCAGGGGTGGAAGCACTATAGAGGGTGCCACCCCTGCCACTTCCAGGTGCCCCTTCTAGGGTGCCTGTTAAGAGAGGTGACTGTGCTCTGCCAGCAAAAGAATCCTCTTCTTTTTCTTCCTACCTGGGAAGATTTAACGTATATATCCTCAATCCTAGCTGTCCTGCTTCGTTGAACAAAACCTCATTCAACGTTATTGGATTAAAGAGAAAGAACAAAACATGACAAACGTGACCAAAGGATCTCTGGTAGATCTTCTCAAACTGTCAACTCTATCGCCGAAAAAACCACCACCACGAAAGCGACCGCAGAACAAAGCAAGACACCGCTGGACTGACGAAGAACTCAATCTTGTCTCATATCTTCGACTACATCGTAACTGGACCTGGAGTCAGATTCATAGAACCTTTTTCTCATCCTTGTCATACGGAGCGATCACAGTCATTTTATCGCGCGTATCAACCGAAGAACAAGCCCATCGCGCAGCGGCGGCCTCAACCGTAATCATCGACCCTACTAGAACGATTGGTCAATGGATGAACAATAGTAACCAAGCACCTACGTTAACACTCACTTCTTCCCGCACTTCTTTCCTTGGATTAAGGCTAAGGCGTTTTGATGTCTCTAGCCAGCTCAGTGATGCATCGAGTACGGATCTCTTCGGCCTCGAGACACGATCTGTTAGCCCCTCAAACTCACCTTGCGACGAATTTTTCAGTGCAGAAGAAAGCCCAAGACCACTATAACTAGTTAAGATGTAGGCGCTACCCGCTCTCGTTGGAGTTCGGTGCACTAGTTAGTACGAGCCACATAAGCTTTTCGCAGGCAGGCGAAGCGGGTGAGCCGTGACCGAGAGACAGCTTTGACTGGACGTAGTCTAGACCCTCAGCTTCCGCAACTGCAAGCAGAGACAGGAAAGCCCTAACCCAGGAAATAAACTGTAGACTTAGTAAAGTTATTGAGAACTTAGCATAGAAAAGATTATGAAGTAAAATACCCCTAATGATTAGAGACGGTGAAGTGGAAAGAGGGAAAAGTGGACGCCCAGCACGAGGCTGGAAGGGGTAGAAGGACCCAACTTAGACGTACTGTCCTCAATAGAGTAATCTGACCTAACGTTAATTCTAAAGTTCATTTAATCTCATAGTTTATCAAATGCAGGAGAGGCCTAATTCAGGATCAAAGTCACCCACAATTAGGGATGGAAGCGTAATCATGGAGTGCACGGATTAACATGAATTGGCTTACGATCCATTCTCGTCGGTTTTTGATTATTTCCTTGATAATTCAGACTTTGAGGGGGGAGTGTCGCTCCGTTAGCTTGCGTCTCCACTGCTACATTAATGACACACGCCATGTTCGTCTAGTGCATGCCTCATGAAATGTTCAATCCCATCCAACTTCTCAGAACAGGAAGGGTGACGGCATTCAAACTCTCCCTGGTACTTAGGTTCCTCGAAGTGTACCTTAATATGCCTTTTCAGGCTGTCCTTTCGCCAGGTTTTAAGCCTCCTTTCGTATGTAAACTCTTCGTTTCCAACGCATATAAGGCATAGTGGATAAGAAGACCTGATTGGAAAGTCTGGCAACGACTGTGTCTCTACCGTCGTAATACGTTGGGGTGATTCAGAGTTTCGCAGACCCTTAGCCGATATACGACTAACCTCAGTCTGCGTACTTGAATTACCATTGTCCCACTTAATATTCTTGCGCTTAGATGCCTTTGGCTGCGAAATATGTTGAAGTGGGTCAGAGTCTTGAAGACCCTTATCAGATATCCTACCAATCTTGATCCGCTTGCTTGAATTCCCGTCTGCGTACGCGTCCCACTCAGTATCCTTCCGCTTAGATGCCTTGGACTGCCGCGTCTCTTGCCTGCGGCACAACTTGATTAGAGCACACACAAACTTCACGCGAGTTGTATCGTCTTGGATTGGCGTGAAGAGCATGTTGGCGATAGCTGCCCGCTCTTGGAGTTCGAACTCAATCGCCGGTGGCGTTAGAATGTCAGCTGCGGTATGGCCACTCATTTGCTTCGTTATTTCAATCGTGTCGATCGAGTCGTGAAAATCGCGAATAATTTGCTTCAATTGTTGTTTACGCAGTTTCTGGTTGGTATTCGCGATTTTGCGTTTGGTTTCCTCGTAATTCTCGAAAAGAGCAGTCCCTTTGCCCGTCGCGGCTGGGGAGTAACCATGGTCGTGAAGCTGTTTCCTGTACAACTCCCGTTCCTCTCGAAGGCGCACCAGCTCAGGGTCGTTCCATACCTCGTCAAGTTGGGCTTCGTTGAGCTCCGTGGGGGCGCGTTGGTCCCGCGACAAGCCCATCCTTGCGACAGACAGAATTAGTTCATCTTGTGAAGGAGTTCCAAAGTAGATAGACTGGAAGTCGCGAGCGATGTGCGTAGGCGTGTAGTACTTCTCATATACATCGCCAAGATGGCCCATCACTTGATTGCGTTCAACGGAGTTACAAGCGACTGGCATTCTGTTAGTACTAGTCACGATCAAGTGGAGAATGCGGATTAGAAGGAACGTACGATTGATATTCCTGCCGGATGCTCTTCGTAGCTGGTAGAGCTCTAGTCGCTGTTCGAAGCCCGCTACAAGCCCCAGCCACACAAAGATGTCTCGGTATTTCCCATACGCAAAGGCCTTCCACTCTAACAGGCACGTCCCTGTAGGTGTACTCTTGAAATCGCAAAAGATCGGCCGGTCCAGCAAGTCCTGTTTCCATTTCAATCGAAGCACCTTGCGCTCCGCTGGCACGCATAGGTCGAAGATCTCCTGGACATCTGCAAAGTCATATCTGAATGCCTTGAAGAAAAAGCCTAGTGCGAGGAAAAACATGACGATGCAGAAACAAGGAAGGCTTTCGAGACGGAAAGAAAACTTTTTACTAAAAAGGGCGTCAGCCTACCTGTTACCAGAAGATGTATAGGCTATGTGACTTACGGTCTGCCACTGCGATCTTTGTTCTTAACCTTTTCAAGATTGACATTCGCTATAATAGTGGCCCTCCCAGGATCTTCAATAGTGCGAACCTTTATAAGTTCAACGTCTCTAAATCGTAGCTCCAAAAGAGCCTGAGGTCTTGTAGCGGTCGCTGCGGACAAGATTAGGAGGAGCGATATTACGACTCGAACGTACCCATGCCGAGGTTTGTTGTCGTCAACCCATAGTGCGTGGTGGATGGGACAGAGGTCTTGAACAAACATTGCGAGCTTTTCTTTCACGGTTTTCTTGAGACCTAATGTTGGGATAAACTAATATAACATTATTATCTTGTCATGACAAAAGTTAAAAACCTACATTGCAGATGTCATCTAGGATATTTGGGTCTATACGTTTGCCGGCTTCATCCTGATAGTACAAGCTAATCCTCTTCCAGTAACTTGTTAATGTGCTTTCCTCCTCAAAGCGACATTTTTTCTGCCGCCATTCTAGATAGGCCTTGAACCACGAAGGTTTGCACGCAAGCAGCATTTCTACCGGTGACTTTTTTGTCTCTTTCTCGACTGTCGAACAATACCTATCACAGAGACATGCCGTCAGCGAAGTTAAGGGGACCAGAAGAGCGGCCTTTGGGAGCTGCTACTCACTTGTTCCAGTGCCCGGCTTCCCTCTTCCATAGATCTTTGGTGGTTTTTGAATGTTTGCGTTTTGTTTTGCCCTGAGCCTCAAACTTGGCGATATTCTTCATGATCTCCTCGCCGTCCGCGTCCAGCTTCGTAACTGAGGGCGATCGACGAGATGAGGGATGGCTGCCATTTTCGGGGAGCGGAGACTCAGCGGCCGAATCGGATTGCTTCGTATGAACGGGGCGTCCGCGACATCCTGTGGAAGAACGCATTGGAGGAAATGGAGATATGAGGAAGGCTAGAGGAGCCACTGAAGAGGAAGAACGAAGCTGCCTGAGCGGACGGCCACGTTACTTGGGGAGAAGGCCCTGCCATTGTTATAAGTAAGTGCTGACAACGTCAATTATGCCGCAACTGAGCCGCTAACAGGATGGTGGAAGAGAAGGAACAGGCTCGCGACTACATGAAGCTCCCCTTGGCCGCCCTGCAAGTGAAACGCTAGACAGGGGGCGCTCGTAAAAGCGGCGCTGTGGGAGGGGTTAAGCGAGGTGGAAAGGCCTCCAAAAGCGGCGGTCAAGGGCCTTCCAAAATGGACGCCAATTCACTCTCTCCTAGATATGTGTAGTTATATTAGGAGAGCGCCTTTCTACTTTTTAATTAAAATTATAATTAAAATAGTAAAGACCTCTATTTAATTCTTTAAAGACTTAGTAAATAAAGTAATATCTTTTATTTAGTATATTATAATATTAATTTTCTAGCACTACCTTTATATAGCATACTTAAATACTATTTTTTTTATATAGAGATTAGATAGGCTAATTAAGAGAGAATTAACTACTTTTATAATTTTATAAATTACTATACTAATTAATTTTATTATGCCCTATAAGTCCTAGACTAATACTATTATTTAGTATAATTATATACTTTTTACTATTTAAGAATTAAGTATATATAGATATATGTTACAAGGGGGTTATACTTACCTAATCCTAGTCCAGGTGAGGGCAGGAAGACAATTATAAGTCTTACAGATATTTAGTGGTTTGAAAGCGTAGCGTAGTGTAGAGGGTAATATAAATAATTTAATTTTATATGCGATAGAATAACTAACTAAGAGTATTACTAATCTAGTGTAAAGAGATATACTTAAAGCCTTATAAGAGTTAACTATAAAGAATAGGAAATGTCTAAAGATCTCTTTAGACTATATACTAGTTATTCTATCCCTTCTAGTCTCTAAATTCTAAGCTATCTCTCTTAAATTCCCTTATTTCTATAGGAGCTAGTTAATAGCTCCCGCTAAGCCCTATAGGCTTTTAGGATTTTATCTTCTTAGCGGGATTTAGGTTATATAACACTTTATCTAGCTTACTCTATAGGCTAGCGCGTGTTCTTTTATTAGTTATGTCCCTATTACTAATGTCCTGCGTGTAATTCTTTCTTATTATCTTATAGGTTCTTGTCTTAATTATAATATTACCCCTCTATTTAAGATTATTATCCTAATAGCCTCCGCCTATTTCTATAGTATAGTTTATTAGCGTTGCGATTATCCTTGCATTTACTATAGGTATAAAGGTATAGCATTTCTATTCTATCCCTTTCTAGGGATCTATTTGCCTTCTTAATTATGTCTAAGGTACTAAAACTATCTTTGACTAATAAATATTAGGCTTATGCTAACCAAGTCTGTAATTAAGGTATAGTAATAATAGTAAAGTATAAGAGGTATATTATAGAAGGAGTTCTAAAGTGCTTTGTAGATACTACTTTTAGTAAGTATGTAGTTTATATTATTATTTATGCGAAATATAGCTTATAAGTTTTTAAGAAAGAGTAGGAGCGTGTCTAGTTAGTAAAGTGTTAAAAGCGTCTAGCGCTCTTAGCTACTAAGACTAAGATTACTTAACTAAGGCTTAAGATTGCTTAGGCTAAAGAAGAGGAGTAAGCTTTTGCTATATATAATACTTATATAGCTAATATAATAGAGGCTTTAAAAAAGGAGGCTTTAAAGAGTAGAATTACTAGCGCTTTGTCTATTACACTACTATCTATACCTTTAACTAACTTAGGCTAGTTATAGGCTAATTCTTTCTTAGTTAACCCTTCTTTTTTTAATCTTTTTACTTTTCTAGTAGATTTTAAGCCGCTTATTCTAGGACGTAACTATTCTAAAACTAGTTTTTCTGCTACTTTTACTAAAAGTCCTTTAACTATTTCTTGTAGTTTATAAGGTTTTCTTTTAGTTCTTATGTATTATACTATTCTAGCCATTCTATTTATTTTATTAGGTATTATTGCTAATCTTAGACTATCTTTAGGTCCCTAATATTTTTAATCTTATATTTATTATCCTTTAGCTCTAGTTAGGTTTTAATTATAGCGTTTAGTAGTGCTAGCTTAAGTAGATTCTTATAAAAGATAGAGTAGATTTTTATTTTAATAAGTAGGAGTAGTTTTATTATAACTAGCCCTTTTATCTTCTTAACTTTAAAGAGTCCTACCCTTAAATGGTCTAGTTTTTTACTTAGTCTCTTTATTTTAAGATTTTTCTATAATAGAAATACTTTATCCCCTTTTTTAAGGGTTAGTCTCTTAATTCTTTACTTATTTGCGTTTTTTAACGCTGTAATAGCTTTGCGGGTAATCCTCTTCTATAGAATCTTATAAAGTTCTTTTATTTTCTAGGCTTTATCTTTTATCTCTATAGAGATACTTTCCACGTCTCTTAAATTTTAATAGGTTACTAGCTTATATCTATAGTTTGCATAATAGGGTAAGTACCCTATTATATCTAATCTAGCGCTATTATAGACTAACTACACTATTAGCAAGAGTTCTACCCAATTATTCTATTACTTATTTACGTAGAATTATAAATACTACTTAAGTGTTTAATTTATATGTTCTATTTATCTATTTATTTAGAAATAGAAGCTTATTAATAGCTTTCTATTTATGCCTAGTGCTACTATAAATATGTTTTAATACTTAGAAGTAAATAGTTTATCTTAGTTTATAATAAATTCTTTTAGTAGGCTGTGTTCCGCGAATAGTGCGCTATTAACTTTATAGACTAATTCTTTAGCTGTTATAGCTTCTTTTATAGGTCTAAATTTAGCTACTTTTATAAGTTAATCTACTATTACTATAATAGTGTTGCACATTTATTTAGTTCCTAGTTATAGCAATTTTAGGAGCTTTACTATAAAGTCTATTATTACACTTTATTATAGGTGCTACGCTGCTAGCAGGAGTTATAGAAGTCTATAAGGCTTATATTTCTTAGGCTTATTTTTATAATAGACTAAATAGTTACTTATTTTCTTAGTAACTACTTATTTAAGTTTAGGGATAGCATATTTATTTATAATATAACGCGTTATTTCTTCTATACCTAGATATCTCTATTTTTATAACTTATAGAATTCTCTAATAAGCTAAGGTGCGTTTTATGTTTTTATAATTTTCTACTATTAGTAGTCGCGTTTTATTAATTCTTTAGCAGCCCTTCGCACTTCTATTTTTAATATTTAGCGCTATTTTTTTAGCTAGTTATATTATAGTATACTATTTAATTACTTCTTTAGCACTATATTGTGCAGATCTAGTTTATTTTCTATAAGATTTAATTTTCTACTTAGGGCATTTACTGCCCCATTTAAGGTTTCTAGTTAATAGTAAATTATAAAATTAAAGTTTGCAAGAAATTCTGTCTATTATACTTATTATTTATTAAGCTTCTTTATTATTATAAAGCTAGTAAGATTTATATAGTCTATCTATACCTCTATTTTCGTGGGCGCGCCCATAAGTTAAGTTTTCTATTATTTAAAAGTATTTACTACTCTAAGTAGTTTCTTATTATAAATATCGTAATTGAGCTCTGCTCTAGAGAACTTTTATAAATAGAAGAATACTAGTCTTTATTTTTTATTATTATATTATTAAGCTAGCACTGCTCCTAGTGCATAGTTAAATATATTTATTTTAACTTATATTCTTCTTTATAGGTTAAACATTTATAAGAGGGGCGCTAAAAGAAATAGTTTCTTTAAATTCTTAAACGCTGCGCGTTACTTTTCTTTTTACTTAAATTCTACTTCTTTCTTTGTAATCTTAATTAAGGGTGCTGTTATTTTAGAATAATTAGTAATAAACTTTTAGTAGAAGTTAGTAAATTCTAGAAAAGATTATATATTCTTTACTAATTTAGATTATAGCTACTCTTGTACTATAGCTATCTTCTTTAAGTCTATAATAATTCCTTCTTGTAAGATAATAAATCCTAAGTACTTAGTTTTTATTATATAGAACTTATACTTATTTAGATATAGAAGTAATTAATACTCTCTTATCTTATTAAGTACTTTACGTACATACTATACGTGTTCCTTAAGCAATTCTTCTAAGTATACTAGAATGTTGTCTAGGTATATAGTATAGAATACGTTTAGGTATTCATGAAGTGCTTTATTTACTACTACTTAGAATATTGCTAGAGCGTTAGTAAGCCCTATTAGCATAACTATAAACTTATATAGTTTATATTATATTCTAAAAGTAGTTATCTATTTGTGTTCTTAGACTATGCGGATTTAATAAAAGCTATCTTATATATTAAACTTTATAAACTACTTTGCTCCCTAAAGTTAATCTATAAGCTCTATTATTAGTAGTAATAAATATTAGTTTTTAATAGTTTTATTATTTAGCTGTTAGTAATCTACGCATAGTTATAATTATTTATTTTTTTTTAGTATAAATAGTATAGTAGAGGTTATTAGGCTCTTACTAAGTCTTATAAACTTTTGCTTTAAGTTCTTTCTTAGCTATTTTATTAGTTCTTTTTACTAATCTTGTAACAAAGATTATAGTTACTCTAGATATAGCTTTGCACTATCCTATAAGTAAATTTTATAATTCTACTCTTAGTACTTTAGAAGCGTTTTACTATCTTTTTTATAAAAGAGTTCTGCAAAATTCTAGTATTTCTTAGAAATAGATAGGGTCTTTTACTCTTCTTTTTAGAGCTTACTTTTCTATATTTATATAACTTTTACTTTTTAAGGGTTCTTCTTATAGATCTTCGCGAACTTACAAGATAATATTTATTATATAGTTATTTTTTAGTTAGTTCTCTTTTCTTAAGGCTTGTGCTAAACCTTTAGACCTATTTATAACCTTTATATACTAGTAATTCTTACTATAGGTTCTTAGCTGTGTATAGTCTTCTTCTACTAATTAATAATAGGATTATATTATATTAGCTAATTATAATTAATAATTACTTTTAAGCTTTTAAGATCTATTATTATAAAGCTATGTTAGCTCTAGAGTCTATTTAAACTAACTAGTAATAGCGTTATTTCTAGACGTAACTAGCCTTTACTGTATTCTTAAGAAAATATTTTATTTACTATTTTAACCTAAATAGGTGTTGCCTTATTCTAGTATAGTAGATTATATTTCTTTACTATTTTTAGAGATATTAGATATTTAGTAGCGCTAAAGTCTATAAGTGTAGTTACTTAGTGTTTTCTAATTATAACTTCTTTTATTAAGTATAGTCTGTTATCTTAGTCTATTCTATGAATCTTAATAGAAGTGTCTTTACTAGTATAATTCTATTTCTAGTAGCGCTCTAGTTTTTTAACTTATTATTAGTGTTACTTGTGACTTCTAGTTAGTTCTAAAGTTATATAGAGTTCTTTTCTTCTCTGCATTTTGCGTATAGTTTGTTAAATATAACTTAGGCTCTATTAAGGCGTTTTACTTTTACTATAGCATTATTTTAGCTGTGTTATTTGCAGTTTTCTATAATATATTTATTATTTTGTAAGTTTTTATACTTATTACTAAATAGGTCTACTGCATCTTTTTCGCGTACGCACATATATATAAAGTATTTTATTTTATAGTGCTTTTAATAAGTAATATTTTAGTATTTTATATTATGTCTTACTCCGCAATTGGCACTGCATATACTAACTTCTAAAGTATATTTTAAAAGGGGGCCCTAGAGTTACTACTTATTAGCGTGTTTATATCTTTAGTGCTTATTATAGTAGTTATTATAGTATACTATTTACTCTAGATAGAGGTGCTTTATTTTTTATGCTTCTTTATAGTATAAGTAGTAAGCTATTATCTAGCATGCGCTAATAGGAATATACTTATATAAATAGTTTTTTAGTTTTTTGTAAGCTTCCTCTTGCAGCCTCTAGTATATTTAATATTTTTTTTTATAGTATTAATACTATTCTAATTTATAGTATTAGGATTATATACAGATCTGTAAATATAAATCTAGGACTAATTCTTACTACTTCTCTATAAGAGTAAGAATTATACTAGCTATTATGCCCTAAACGTAAACTTCTTTTTAATAGTCTCTAGTCTAGTGTATTCTACTTACACATACCTAATAAACTTTTCTAGATAGGCATTTCTAAATATTCCTTTTATAGAGTTAAGTATATTTAGTCTATATTAGTAGCTCTTTTAGATCTAGCTTAGAAATCTTATCTTCTTTCTCTAGCTCTTTTTCTTATACTAGAGTAGCTATTTATACTTATATAGTTTATGCCCACTTTTCTTTAAGCTTATTTTATTCTAAATAATTCTATTTAAAGTATTCTTATTATTTATAGTCTAGGCACGCTTTCTTATTAAAGCGTTTTTATTTTTTCTTATCTAATAGCCTATTATTTCGCTAGCTACGCTTATTCTTTTTCTTAAATTATTATTTCTTATAGGCTTTATTAGTTATAATAATATCTTTATTCTAGTCTCTTTGCTCCTTTCTTAGTCGCTTAATATTAACTATATTCTAGTATAGGATTTTGCTAGACCCTCTTTTCTCTATTTACCTTTTATAGAGTTAGTTATTTACTTATACCGCTAATTCTATTAGTGCTTTTAGAAATTCTATTTTATTATAGTGTGTAAGTTTGTCTTTAACTATTTCTTTAAGACTGTTATAGTAGGCTATTTATAGTAGGGCGTTATTTTAGCTAATCTTAACTTATAGCTATCTAAATTCTCCTATATACGCTTCTATAGACTTTATTTATTTAAGCTGTTAGATTTATCTTTCTGCCTACTTCTCCTTATTAACTTTTCTAAATATAAGTTAAAGTTAGTCTTTAAATCCTCCCTAAAAGGTAAAGGCCTTTTTTGTCACTTTATCCTATCTACTAGAGTTATTCTTATATAGTAAATAGTCTTCTATTAGAGGGCGTAGTTATTTAGCTACCTTGCTCTCTAGATATATAGAGACCGCTAGAATCTTAGACTAATTAGTATTAAAGATATCTTAGTTAAATTAGTAGTATAGCTCTACGTTAGTAAGAAACATCTTAAGTTCTAATTACCTACTATTATAGTTTTTAGAAATTTTAATAAGAATCTTTTTTCTTAGTGCTGTTATTATAGCTACTTAGGCTTTTAGTTATTTTAGCTCTTTTGTCTATGCTCTTAATAGCTTAGCTACGCTTATTATAGGCCTTAAAACTAAGCTTATAGTAGCAGATTATACTATATTTATTATTTTAAGACCTTTGGGTAGTTAAAGTGTTATAAGGGAGTTATACTTACCTAATTCTAGTCTAGGTAAGGGCAGGAAGACAATTATAAGTTTTATAAATATTTAGTAGTCTAAAAGCGTAGCGTAGTGTAGAGGGTAATATAAATAATCTAATTTTATGTGCGATAGAATAACTAACTAAGAGTATTACTAATCTAGTGTAAAGAAATGTACTTAAAGCCTTATAAGAATTAACTATAAAGAATAGGAAATGTCTAAAGATTTCTTTAGACTATATACTAGTTATCCTATTTCTTTTAGTCTCTAAATTCTAAGCTATCTCTCTTAAATTTTTTTATTTTTATAGGAGCTAGTTAATAGCTCCCGCTAAGCTCTATAAGCTCCTAGAATCTTACCTTCTTAGTAGAATTTAAGTTATATAATACTTTATCTAGCTTATCCTGCGGGCTAGCGCATGTCCTTTTATTAGTTATGTTTTTATTACTAATATTCTGCGTGTAATTCTTTTTTATTATCTTACAGGTTCTTGCCTTAATTATAATAATATAGCGCTACGCCTTTATTAAAGAGTTTTAAGTTTAATTTTAAGACTAAATATTTTTTCATTATATTTATATTTATTATAATATTAAAATAAAGCATATAAGGTATTTATCTCTTTTTAATTTAATTAAATAGTACTTTTTATTATAAATTCTATTTAATCTTTATTTAGAGGTCTAAATATAACTTTTAAAATCTACTATTTTTTAATATTAAAGTATTTACTTTAGTAGCTAGGGCTTCTTTCTTTAAATAATTATTATTAGAATTGGGTATAGCAGTGAGCTAGTTCTTTATATAAATAGAAGTTAATTTTTATTTTCTTTCTAGGTGTAACTATAGCCTTTTTAGGTTTATTTATCTAGTATTACGCTAGCACTAAGCTAGTGCTATACTAGCACTTATTATGTGTAATATTTTATATAAAGACTTTAGTCTACTTATTTTCTACACTCTTATAATTATACTCTCTCTTTTCTTTATAGCCGTCTTAGTTATATAACTAGGGTATAGTAGGGCTAAGGTCTTACTATATCTTAAGATCTTATTATAGTACTTATATAAGTGCTTCTTTCTTTTATATAAGCGCTTATAACGCGACTTCTCTATATTATAGTATAATTTTTAGTTTTAGCTAATAACTTCTTCTCTTTTTACCTCTCTTACACACTATCTTTTTAGAGTAATTTTTTATTATAGTCTTACGTTCTGCCTATGCTTATCTATTATTACTATAGCTATAACTTAGCCTGTTTCTACTTAATAAATAAGTTAGTTTTTATTATACTATTATTATAACTTTGCTAACTAGTTAGCTAAACTCTAATTATATATTATATTACTTTTTATATTAAGCTAGTAGTATCTACTTATCTTTATTATTTTAAGTAGATTACTTTCCTAATATACTAGTCTTATAGTTATAATAGTATTGCGCGCTATCGTCGCTATTATAATTTTTATAAGTCTTATAATAAGATTCTCTAGGAGTATGTGCTAATTATTAATAGACTCCTATATATATACGCGCGTTTTATTAAGACTAAGAAGATAAATTCTGCTAAAATTACTAGTCTTATAATAGTAATATGCTTATATGCTATTAAGATTAACTAATATATTTATAAGATAGTTAAGAAGAAGTTAAAAAAGAAATCTACTCTTATAGAGGCGGCATTACTTTAGGTAAATACTATTAAGTATATTACTACTGCCCTTAAGGATATATTAAATATTTTTAGATATAAGATAAAATTTCTTATTTTTAGTTATTATTTTACTATTATTTTAATATTATATAGAAGAGTTTAGTCCTACTAGACCCCCTTAATGCGTTATTAGACTCTAATAATAAAGATTCTTTTATTTCTAGATTTACTAGCCCTATTTCTTTCTATTATAAAAATAATATTCTACTAATTATTACTAATTCTTTTTTTACTACTGCTCTAACAGCTCTTATAAATAAGAATTATAAAAACTTAATTACTACTACGCGTTATAGGCGTAAGCTTTTAGGCTCTACTATTATTATATATTACTAGCGTGCTATTACTCTTCTATTTAAGATAGAGGGCTCTTCTTAGATTAGTACTAATTTTCTTAAGTAGATTAAGGCGTTATAATACTATTTAGGCGCTTATTACTAAGAGAAGTCTAGAAATCTATATAAAGTAAATAGCTTAAAGGATTTCTTTATACTATTTAGTAGCTCTTTAATTTATTTAAATAGTGTTCTACCTATGCACTCTAGCAAGTCTAATAATTAATTCTTAAATAATCTATTAGGTACTTTAGATTCTAAGAATAGTAGTAAGAAGATTAAGAAGAAAGTAAAAAATAAAAATAAGATAAATAAGAAGAATGTAAAGAGTAAAAGTAAGACTATAGTTACGTTAAGTTATATAGACTATTTTAATAATATATTTCTAGCATTTTTTAAGCATTCCTTTACTACTCTAGTTAATTTATTTAATTTTAGCTTTATAGTCTTGCTTCTCTTTTATTTTAGTCTAGAAACACTACTATTACGTAAAGAAGACGCTACTAATATTAAGATTTTTTAAAAGAACTCTTCTTTAGAGCTATTTTTTAAGTACTCTTATATTATTATAATATTGCTAGTTTCTATTCTGTTTACGCCTAAGGCTCTAGAAAGTATACTCTAAAAATTAGTTAAAGTGTCTTTTACTTCTTTTAATAATAAGAAGCGCACCTATTCTATAGCTATTACTTTAAATAGTAGTAAAATAACGCCTAAGCATTTTAACTTTAGTTCTATAATATTTAACTCTATTATTTTATTTAAGAATTTTTATAACTAGAGCTCTTTAGGTAAAAGGCGTAGTTATTTCTACTATTCTAATTATTAGTTTAAGTAGTAGGGGTATTTCTCTATTAGCTAGATTAGTCTTTTTTTAGTTTTTAGTATATTTTAGCTTCTCTTAGATGCCTTTAGCACGCCCCTATAGTATAAATTAAGTATAATTCTTTAGTAATTTACTATTTTACTAAATTCTTGTCTAGATTAAATTATAATATAAGTTTTTAGTTAATGTCTTGCTTTATAATCTATTAATTATACTTTATATTTTAGCCTTTTTATTTAACTAAATATTATAAAGTGTCTTTCTTCTTTCTTTTAGCTAAGAATTATTTAATCTTATAGCGTTCTTCTATTGCATTATCTTTATTAATATATAGGGACTCTAGATTAATAGAGTCTCTGTCTTCCCTATAGTTATAGAGTTTAAGTAGAGATATATAGAATATTAAATAGATTCTTAATCCCTTAAATAAGTATAAGCGATAGACCTATTTTCCTATAAATTTCTTTACTATAAAAGATCTAATATATTATAAAGAGAGCTTTTTATTTAGGTAAATAGCGCGTAGGTTTTATATTACTAGTATTACTATGTTACCCTTATTAAAGGTCTATAGGTAATAGTGCTAGTTATAGTACTTTTTTTATATTTTTAGAGCATTCTGCTACTTCTTCTCTATTATTTTATAATTTTTTTATAATAGTTATAATCTTTTTATTACTATAGAAACCTCTAAGATTACTATCTCTTTGTAATTAAGGCGCGGGTGAAATCTATAATAAGTAAAGAATAAAAATAGTCCTATAATAGTATTTTTAGAATTATTATATGCAAATTCTGCTATAGATAGTAATTAAGACTAATTTTATTAGTCTTTCTAAATATACGCCCTTAAGTATTATTCTAAGATTTAGTTTTATTATTCTATCTACTTATTTATTTATAAGTAGAACGCAGTGCTTAGCCGTTGCTTTACTTTTACTATAAAATAAAATTTTAATTAAAATGCTAAAGTAAACACTAGTTTTTTATTAAATACTATTTCTTTAGGTATACTAAAGAATCTAATTATTTATTTTAAAAATAAAGTAGCTAGATCTCCTATTACTAATACTTTAATAGTAAATATATAACGCGCTATTTTTATGTAGTAATCTACTACTATTTAGATTATATTATAAACTTTATCTTTCTTCTTACTTAAGAGTAGGCTAGTAATAAAGTTTATAATTAACTCCTACTATAGTTCCTCTAATATAAAAAGTAATACTAGTTTACCTATTAGGCGCTGTCTAAACGCTTTTATATATATATATACTACGCATAAATTAATATACTCCTTTACTAAGTAGTCTAGATTTAGTTAAAAGTATAAGTAATTTATTAGCTCTAGAGTTTTAGTTCTACTAAAATGGCCTACTAATAAATTATTATAATAGCGCTATAATATCTTAGCTTTTAGTACTAGTTCTACTAATATAAAGATTTTATTTTTATAGTATAGAGTTTCTTATTTATTTAGTTTCTATAATATAGGCTATCTACCCCTGTCACGCCTAGTAGACGCTAGAATAGTAATAACTATACGCTTTTATTTTATAAAAGAATCTTTCTTTTATGCGTTTTTAATACTTTATAGTAGGATTTACCTAATTAGGGCATAAACTTTTTAGTCTTTAATAGTCTCTTAGACCTGCCTTTTTATTAAGTATTTTAATACTAAGATTATATTAATTGCATATTTATAGGGCTCTTAGCTATTCTTTTACATTTTACTAATATTATAATATTATATTAGTAATGTGTTAGGAGTTCTTTAATTCTTTTTTTTCTACTTTTCTTGTAGTGAGAGTATTTCTTATAAAGTAGGTAGTATATTCTATTTAAGTAAACTCTTTATATTATTATCGCCTACTAGCTAATATAATAATTTATTAGTAGAATTAGTTTTCTCTGCCCTATGCTTAATTTTAAAGTTATAAATTATTAAAAATATAGTCTAGCTAACCTATCTTCTTAATAAGATCTTTATACTTATAAAACTTCTTAGGTTATTATAGTCTGTAAGCACCTCTAGTGTATATAATAGTTCTTTAATATAGTAATGCTAGTACTATATTGCTTTTATAATTATGTATAGCTCTAGATTATAGGTATAATAGTTTCTTTCTATAAGAGATAGCTTTTTTAATTAAAATATAATAGGGTGCTAATTGCCTATAGAAAACTTTTAAAAGAATACTTTTACTAGTTCTCTAATTAAAGTATTTATCTTTAACCGTAAGAGTAAGTAAAAGTTATAGTATTAGAGTAAAGGCGTAATTATAAAGGTATTATTAAAATATTACTTTACCTTCTCTATAGCTTTTATCTAGATAAAATAGCTCTTTTACTTTTTTTTTAGTAGCTTCTTTAGTATGTCTATTAGAGGCTTTACTATTTAGGAAAATCTTTAAATAAATCTTTTATAAAAGTTGGCAAATCTAATAAAGACTTAAATATCTTTAATAAATTAAATAGTAGGTTATTTTTAGACTACTACTATTCTTTCTAGGTCTATTTATACGCTGTTATTGCGCATAATAAACCCTAGAAATTTAATCTAGCTTATATAAAACACACATTTCTTTAGATTAATATAAAGATAATATTGTTAAAGTCTTTATAAGACCTTTTTTACGTGTTTCTAATAATTCTTATTTTCTTTTAAGAAGATTAGGATATTATCTAAATAGACTATATAGAAGATATTAGTATACTCTACTAAGACCTTATTAATATACGCTTAAAAGGTTATAGGTGTGTTAGTTAGTCTAAATAGTATTACTATATATTTAAAGTAGCTATAACACGTGCGAAACACTACCTTTTATTTATTATTCTATTAGATTCTAATTCTATAGTAGATATTCTTAAGGTCTAACTTTATAAAGCACTTTAATTCTACTAGTTTATTTAGTGTCTTACTAATAAGAAGTAACGCTAGATAATTCTTTTTTATAATTTTATTAAGTTTATAATAGTTTATATAAAGTCTTAAGGTTCTATTCTTTTTAAAAATAAATAGAATAGGTGCTTCTACTAGGCTAGTGCTTTTTTAAATCTAATTTTAGTACTTTATTCTTATTATGTAATCACGTAGTGCCTAGAGTTCTATAGTAAATAAGTTATATAGAAGTCTAAAAAAGACTATTTTATTCTTTTTAATTTTTATTGCATAATTAGCCTTCTAATACTAGTTAATTATAGTAGTAGTAATATTATCTATAAGATCCTTAAACTCTTATAGCTATATTAGAAATTATACTAAGAGAGTACCTTTTTTTTTCTTAACTAAGACTATTATTAGGATAGTAAAAATCTCTATCTAGTCCTTTAAGAACTTAGTAAATAAGATAGTATTTTTTATCTAGTACGTTATAGCGTTAATTTTCTAGCGCTACTTTTATGTAATATAGTTAAGTACTATCTTTTTTACGCGGAGGCTAGATAGACTAATTAAGAGGGGGTTAACTACTTTTATAACTCTATAGAGTACTATACTAATTAACCTTTTTACGCCCTATAAGTCTTAGACTAATACTATTATCTAGTATAGTTATATACTCTTTATTATTTAGAAGTTAGGTATGCGTAGGTATAATACTACGCCTTTATTAAAGGGTTTTAAGCCTAACTTTAAGGCTAAGCATTTATTAATTATATTTATATTTACTATAGTATTAAGGCAAAGTATATAAGGTATCACTTCTTTTTAACTTAATTAAATATTACTTTCTATCTTAAATCCTATTAAACCTTTATCTAGAGGTCTAGGTGTAACCTCTAAGGTTTACTATTTTTTAGTATTAAGGTATTTACTCTAGTTACTAGCGCTTTTCTATTTAAATAATTATGTTTTAACTAGTAATTCTTTTTTTAGTGTTCTAGTTTATTATAGTATTTATAAGTATTCTTTTAGACTAAGTCTTGTCTAGTGCGCTAGGGCGCTATTATAATAGTGTTTAGTTAAGGCTTTATTATTAGGGTGCTCTAGAAGAATAGTCTACTATAATATAAGAAAGTAGGTATACTTAGTTATTTTAGAAGAGCTAGTAGTGCGTAACCTTTTTAAAAATTATTTTCTAGTATAGTAGTATACTCTACTAATTCCCTTTTAGTTTAGAAAAAGTTATTATAATTAGTAATAATTATCTAGATCTCTAGCTAAAGCTTATTATATAAATATATTATTAGGTGTTTCTACTTATATATAGAGTTTATTTAATTTTTTAAAGTAGCTAGATAGGCAGTAAACTTATTTATAAACTATTTTTTTTATTAAGTAATTCTTTAGTATTGCATAATAATTTGCAACTCTCTATTAATAAAACTTTTAATTTAATTAAGTAAGAAGAATATTATTTAGCGCTAATTTAGTATTTTACTTATAATCTTATCTTCTTTTTATAAATATAATTAACGCAAGATTATTTCTAGTAATTATAAGATAAAAGTAATGCGTTAGTTCTATATAGTAAAGACTTAGGGGTCTAGATAAAAAGTAATCTTAAGTTATATTTTAAAATTATTAAACTTCTTTATACTCTGCCTTTTAAATATAAAAATAGATTTAATTTTAGAATTACGCTTAAAAGGTGCTAGCTAGGTACTTTTACTAAGATACTATTATTATATAAAATATTTCTTATCTAGGATAGAGGAATCTAGGTTAAATATAACTACTAAGAGTATAAAAGAAAGAATTTCTATTCTTAGCTTTATATACTATTTTTATTTTTAGATTTCTTCTTTTAGTTTCTAGATTTTCTCTAGCGCTATAAGTTTATTATAATATTACTTTAGTATTATAAGATAAATAGCTACTAATTTTATTTCTTTCTTATATAAGAGTACTAGGTTTATTAGGTCTATTAATTTCTTTTCTTTTAGTAAGTAAGGCACCTTAGGTCTTAAAAAAAAAGATAACGCATTACTAGCGCTTTAGAGTTATATTATAAGAATTATTAAGCTACTATTTTACTAAATAGTAAAAAAAATTAAAATTATTAGAATTAGGTATAGCAGTAAGCTAGTTTTCTATATAAATAGAAGTTAATTTTTATTTTTTCTCTAGATATAACTATGGCCTTTTTAGGTTTATCTATTTAGTGTTACGCTAGCGCTTATTATGTATAATATTTTATATAGAGGTCTTAGTCTGCTTATCTTCTACACCCTTATAATTATATTTTAACTAGTAGTCTTTTTTCTAGTATCTTAACATATTATAATATTTATAAGTATTTTTTTAAAGTGAATCTTATCTAGTACGCTAAAGTATTATTATAATAGTATTTAATTAATATTTTATTATTAAAGTGCTCTAAAAAAATAGTATATTATAATAAAAAGAGTAAGTGCGCTTAGTTATCTTAAAAAGACTAATAGTATATAGTCTTTTTAAACATTATTCTTTAGCATTATAATACGCTCTATTAATTTTTTTTAATTTAAAAAAAGTTATTATAATTAATAATAGCTATTTATATCTCTAGCTTAAGCTAACTATATAAATATATAATTAGGTGTTTTTACTTATATATAGAATTTATTTAATTTTCTAGAGTAGTGAGGTAAGTAGTAAACTTATTTATAAATTATTTTTTTACTAAGTAGCCTATTAATATTATATTATAATCTTTAACTTCCTATTAATAAAACTCTTAATTTAATTAACTAAAAAGAATATTATTTACTGCTAATCTAGCACTTTATATATAATTTTCTTTTATAGCTATAGTTAGTATAAAATTATTTTTAATAATTATAAAGTAAAAATAATGTGCTAGTTCTATATAGTAAAGACTTAAAAGTTTAAATAAAAAGTAATTTTAAATTATATATTAAGATTATTAAACTCTCTTATACTCTACTCTTAAAATATAAGAATAAATTTATTTTAAATTTATACTTAAAAGGCGCTAGCTAAGCACTTTTACTAAACTACTATTATTATATAAAAAAGTTTTTTTTTAGAATAAAGAAGCCTAAGTTAAATATAACTATTAAAAAAGTAAGAAAGAAAACTCTTATTTTTAGCTTTATATATTATTTTAATTTTTTATTTCTTTTCTTTAGTTTTTAGATTTCTTTTAGTGCTATAAGTTTATTATAATATTACTTTAGTATTATTATTATAGGGTAATAAATATTAATCGTGTTATAGCTTAGTAAATTCTTAACTCTAGTAGATTTTTAGTTTTAATAGATTCTTAAATATGCTAGTACTTACTAGTGTCTTAGTAAATTACTTTATACTTTTAAAATTTAACTACTTAAATAGCTCTCTATTATAATAATCTTATATTTAATTTATATTAACTATCGCTGCTAGCGTAATGCCTATAAAATTCTTATATTATAATATAAATAGCTACTAATTTTCTTTTCTTATAAGAGAGTGTTAAATTTATTAAATTTATTAATTTTTTTCTTTTTAGTAGATTAGGCACCTTAGACCCCTAAAAAGAAAATAATATATTTTTTATACTTTAAAATTATGTTATAAAATTACTAAGCCGCTATTCTACTAAATAATAAATAAAAATTAAAACTATTAAAATTAGGTATTATAGTAAGCTAGTTTTTAATATAAATTAAAATAAACTTCTATTTTCTACTATGTATAATTATAGTCTTTTTAGATTTATTTCTTTAGCGCTATACTAGCGCTATACTAGTACTATACTAGCGTTTATTATATATAATATCTTATATAAAGATGTTAGTCTATCTATTTTTTATACTTTTATAATAAAGCTATTTTAAGAAAATATTAAATTAGACTATAATAAAAGTTAGAATATAGTTTTTTTATTAAAAAGTATTTTAATTTATTCTTAGCTTAAAAAATTAATATTATATTTTTAAATAATATAATTTGTAATTATTACAAACCTTGGTTTTTACTTATATTATAAAGTTAAAAACTAATTAAGAATTAACTAAACGCAGAATAAACTAAACGAAATAGTATTAAAATATAAAATTTTATTATAGCATTTTTATAAAATTTAGCTTTTTAAGCTAAGATAAATAGTAATTTAATTTTTTTTATATTAATACTCTTCTATTTTAAAAGTAAAATTAATAATTAAAGATTAAGTATAAAAATATTATTTTTAAAGTATCTTTTAGTAGTATAGTTTATATTATTAGTTTTAACCCTTACGCGTAAAAAACAAATTTACTAGAATTTTTAAAAAGAAAATATTTTATAAAATATATATTTTAATTACACAGATAGCTATCTTTCTTATAAATTAAATATAAAAATATAAAAATAATAGAGAGACTCTTAAAGTATAAGTTTTAATTAACTACTTTTTATATACTACTATTATTTTAGTAGCTAAAATAAAATAAGTAGAATTTAAAATAAGTATAAAATTATAGTTTTAGTAATCTTATTAAATTATAGAACTAGTATAAACATTAGAAAATAGAGAGTTAAAAAAAAATATAATAAATAATTACAATAGTAAGAATTATAAATAGCTAAGTATATATATTAAAATCTATTATAGCCTGTTTATAGCTATATATTATAATAATATTATTAACTACTATATTAATAGAGTTAAATAGAAAACGTTATGATACATTATATTTTTATAAAAACTACTAATTATAGTTATACTATTATAAATTATAAAAAGTTTACTTTTTAAACACTAATAATATAATGTTATAGAATAATAAAAATCTTAGAGATTATTAATAAAGTAACTTATTTTTAAAAACTAAAATATTAAGTCTTAAATAGAAAATATATAGAGTAAATAATATAAGCTTTTTATATATAATATAATTACTAATTCTAAAATAAATTTAAAAATATATTATATAGTAAAGTAGTAGCTAATTTTAGTCTTAATATTAGACTCCTATTTTAGTATAACTTATATATATAATCTAGTTTTAAAATAGAAGTCAAAGAATAGCACTTAAATACTTAATTTAATATTTATATTAATAACTATTTTTAAATGTTTGGTTTTAGCTTAAGACATATTTTTATTATTATAAAATATTTTTTCTATTTTTATTATTTATATCTTTCTAAGATTCTAATATGTATATATATATATAATGTTATTAAATACTAAATTAATCAAGCTACTTTATTTTATTATAAATAATTAAAAAAATATCTTACTCTTTAATATTTTATTTAAAAGTATAAAGTATTTTAACTTAGTTATAGACTTTTTAAAATTTATATTTAAAATTAGGTAGTAAACATAAGAGTAGTCCTTATAAAGTCTTAAGTTAATTATAAAGATATTTTTAGTTTTTAGTTTAATAATTAGAGTTCAATATTATAAAATTACATTTATAAGCTTTAATTTAACTAAGCTTATTTTTACTTTTTTAGTATTCTTTAATTACTATATAATAAAGACTTATATTTTTTGTTTACTTAGTATAAGCAGCTAAGCTTAATTTAATAGCTAGTAATTTATCTACACTAATAGATAGGTTAGAATTTATAAAATATTTAAATTTACTTAGCTCTATAATGCTTAAGACTTTTAAATTAATAAAGTTTTATATATTAGCTACTTCTACTATCTTTTTTATAGTATAAATTTATATATCCTAGTTATATAAGTCTTAAAGTATAGTTACTAAGCTAGCTTTTTATATAACTATAAAGTGTAATTAATTAATTAATAAGTAAATAGGTAGGTATATAGCTTTAGTTTAAAAGTTTTACTCTACTATGTTATAAGGGGGTTATACTTACCTAATCCTAGTCTGGGTGAGGGCAGGAAGACAATTATAAGTCTTATAAATATTTAGTGGTTTAAAAGCGTAGCGTAGTGCAAAGAGGTTGTGTAAATAATCTAATTCTATAAGTAATAGAATAACTAACTAAGAGTATTGCTAGTCTGTGTAAAGAGATATACTTAAAGCCGTATAAGAGTTAACTACAAAGAATAGGAAATATTTAAAGATTCCTTTAGACTATATACTAGTTATCCTATCTCTTCTAGTCCCTAAATTCTAAGCTATCTCTCTTAAATTCCCTTGTTCCTATGGAAGCCAGTTAATAGCTCCTATTAAGCCCTATAAGCTTCTAGAATCTTATCTTTTTAGCGGAATCTAAATCACGTAACACTTTATCTAGCTTGCCCTATAGACTAGCGCGTATTCTTTTATTAGTTATGTTTCTATTACTAATATCCTGCGTGTAACTCTTTCTTATTATCTTATAGGTTCTTATCTTAATCGTAACATACTATGCGCACTAGACTAAAATTAAATATATAATTATAAACTTTAAAGCTTAATAACTTAGCTATTTATATAATAAACTAATTTATTTTTAATTTATTAGGTTATATAAGACACTATTTACTAAATACTTAGTATACTAGCTATGCGCGTAATATACTATATTTAAATATTATAGTATACTTTTAATAAGAGTCTTAATTAGAAAACTAAATATTATATTTTATACTTTTTATATAGCGTTGCATAATAAGTTTTTAACTTTTATAAAGTTTTTTATAGTATAGAGCTTAAGATAATACTTATTAATAAACTTTTTTATTTAATACTAAAGGTATTTTATAGAGTTAAAGTCTAGTAAATAAAGTGACTAATTTATAGTCTAAATACTATAATTTATAAAGAAGTTTTAGACTAATACTAAAGTGTAAATAAGTACATTATTTTATATTAAGATATTTTTAGGTAGATAATAATATAATAAATCTTATTAAAGAGTCTTAATATATAAGTACTATATATAGTCTTATTACTAGCTATTTAAATCGCGCTTTATAATTATAATAGAACTCTTATATAAATAACTATAATAATTAATTTATATTACCCCTAAACTATAATACTAATACTATTTAATTTAGGAATCTTAATAACGATCTTTTAATTATATTTTTAATTAAGATAATAAAAATACTACTTTTTATTATTATTAATATTATAATAAATAAATATTTTATTTAAAAATTTAATAATTTTATGCGTAGAATAAAAATATCTTTACTTATAAATAAATTTGCGTCTTAACTTTGCATGCTAATTAAGTAATTTTAGTTTTTTAATTATTTAATATTTTATTAAATTAAATTTCTTAAGAGCGTAATATATAGTAAATACTAAAGGTAGTAAATTTATATTAAATAGACTAGCCTCCTAAAATATATTAGTATAATAAATTTTTAGCTTTTTTTATATTATATACTTTAAATAGTAAAGAGCTTTATTAGATAATATTTTAAATTTACTAAAATATAATTTATTAGTAAAGATTTTAGTCTAATTATATTATTAGCTTATATATATAATAGTGCTACGCATAATGCTAAACGCGTTAATAACTTTTTATTATTTTTTACTACGCGCGTAGTAATTATTAATAAAGTAATAATTATTATTAGTTAATCTAGTTATGCTAATTTAATTAGTATTAGTTTTAAAATAATTAAATATATAGTTATAGAGTTATCGCGTTGCAAAGTTAGTGGAGGTAGTTAAGTAATTGTGGTTATAGGGTAGCTAACCTAAGCAAGAGGCATTACTTTTGATCTAGTACAGTATCAAATCGGAGAGCGTAGATTAGGCCGGGCTCATAACTATAAGCAGGTGGAGAATATGTATAGAGAAACTTCAGTAGATAGAGAAGTAGAGTATATTATATGTATTTATACATGTATCATGTACAATTAGGCATCGGGAATGGCGTTGAAGGCGAAAGACTCCATGATAGTGGACATCATGGCAACATCCATCGAAGATGTTACAGATCGTTCACGACCTGACCCAGACTAGCGATTTTACAAGCTCTTTATCCCACGCTGTTCCGTGAATCTGTTGCGTACTGACGCCAACGTTGGTTAGATAGTCCTCGCGAACGTGCACACCATCAAAAGATGCAGTTGAAGACAGCATCTATAGAGCAAGGATTTGCGTGAGATATAGTAATTGTATAAGGATTATGGAATCTACACCGAATGAAATGAGAGCTGAAGCATCGCAAGTTAAGAGACATACAATATCGCCAGTAACCGTCTGCCAGATCTCGACTAGAAAACTGAGTGCTTGCTCCTTTCTGCAATAGTCTTTGCGAAGTCCTTCATTGGAACAGCAGCCAGGATCTCAAGCAAGGCTATGTTTACTTGTATTTCCCGCGTTATCCAGTTTCTCACTTCCAAAGCTACCAAAGAGTCAACACCATAACGGTACATGGGTCGGCTCGGATCAACTTCAGAAGCAGGCATCTGCAATATTTCGGCAATTTTCGTGACCAAAGCTCTTGTGACAATGTCATTCGCTTCCTCCATGTTGCTCGCTTCTACCAGCTCTGAAGCTATAGACAAAACAGCATGTCGATTATTTGTAGCAATTCCAGAACGAGTAGAAGGAACAGACAAAGGCCCAAACTTTGGGTCAGTGAAGTAGTAGGGCAAAGCCAGTCCATGCGCAGCCATGATGTCGGCTGTACCAAGCCCTACACATAACTGTGGTGGTGTCCGTTGCGAATCGACTGGCCCTTGTTGTCCATTGATGAGTGACTTCATGAGAGCATGGAACGCTGGTTCGCGTACTCCCAAAGCTTCTTCCCACGTAGCGATATTTCCAGTCATACCCTGCTCGGCAAGAATACCCACGTCGCGCATGATGGCCAAGTTTACGGCGACTGCCTTTAAGCCCGATTTGCGGCGTGAATGCGCAAGAGCGTCCTGGTAGGTGTTTCCAGCGGCATACTGCGCCTGACTAGGATATCCATGAATGCCTGAATTCGAAGAGCATATAACAAAGAAGTCCAAAGGTCGAGAATGGTTAAAGTATTTGTGGAGGTTCCAGGTCCCACAAACCTTTGGCTGGAGTGGCTGCATCCAGGCGTCATGTGACATCTTTTCAAAAATGACATCGCGAAGTACCATGGCCATTTGGATGACACCTTTGATCGGCGGAAGATCGTTTGAGCACTTCATCATAGCCTCGTCGAAAGAATGCTCGTCGGCGATATCTACGGCATAAGCGTAGACACGGACATTCTGCGATGCAAGATCTTTCAATACTGCTTTTGCTGCAGGGGTTTTGTCTCCAGAGCGTGACAAGAAAGCCAGATTTCTTGCCCCAGATGCCACTAGTTCGCGCGCGAAGCTACGACCAAGTCCGCCGAGACCTCCGACAATGAGGAATGTGGCAGAAGGGTCAAGCTGGAGAGAGTCTTTCGTGTCTCGCAAGAACGGAATATGTGTTCTGTCTGAAAAGGAAAGCACGAGTTTGCCTCTATGTTTACCCTGCTGCATAGTGCGGAAAGCTTCTTGGACCTCACCCGCTTTATAAATGGTCGTCGGGCTCGAAGTGGTAAATACCTTCTGCCGCACCAGCTCGAACGTCTTGTGAAGAATCTCGCCCGTGAAAGAGGGCTGTTCCTGCATCATAGCCAAGATGTTGCAAAATGCAAAGGTTGTAACGTTGCTGAATGGTCGCATGTCCAATCGCATGTTGTTGGTAATATCGCGCAGACCGAGCTCGATGAATGTACCGAATCTGGCAACACATCCCCATGAGGCGCGAAGCAGCTCGCCTGATAGTGAATTCAGAACACAGTCGACTCCACGGCCGTTTGTGATACGTTTGACACTTTTGACAAAGCTAGTGTCACGGGAGTAGAATATGTGCTCTTCAGGCACGTTGTATCTTTCCATCAAGAGCTTTCGTTTGTCGTCTGTTCCAACAGTGGCATATACCGTCAGACCTAAGTGTATGGCCAGCTGTATTGCTGCTTGACCAACGCCTCCAGCTGCTGCGTGGACCAGCACGGACTGGCCCTTACGCAATTTTGCAAGGTTGATCAAGGCATGATATGCGGTAGTTCCGACGATTGAAAGAGCTGCAGCTGCTTCAAATGACAAGTAATCTGGAATGGCCGTTACGAGGCGATAGTCAACTCTAATCCTTGTTCCATGGGTGTGCTCTCCAAGAACAGTGACGCGAGTTCCAGGCGTGATTTGGGTTGCACTGCTTCCAGTCTGCACAACAATTCCACTTGCTTCGAAACCGAGGATGGGGGTTGATATCAGCCCCATCGATGCCATGACGTCTCGGAAACTGTCGTGTTATCAGTGAGATATTCCAGTGAAAATCTCTGGATGATCATGACTCACTTAATTCCTGTGGCTTTGACCTCAACTTCTACCTCTGTCTCTGCCAAACTGGTCTGTGACAAGTCATGTTTGACGAAATGGAGAGTGTCCAATAGACCGGGCTTTCCAATTGTCAGTCGAACAGGGTGGTCCAATTGATCCAGAGCAACGGGCTGCACTGAGCTCTCCAGGTGTTGACGGACGGAGTCATTGCCCTCGAAACTATTGAAAATTCGGGCGACCTGGAGCGATCCGCTTTCCTCTTTGAATTCTATGTCCTCTGTGGCTGAATCGAGGATGCGCTCCGCTAGTGATGCTCCGTGTTCTGCTCCAGTGTTTGCGTCTAAATGCAGAACCTTGAATTTCCCGGTACCTAGCTCGTTACGCATCACACGTGAGAATCCATCAACAAGGTTGAACAAAGGATCATCTCCGCGATTCACCCAAAGGAGCCGATCACAGCTCAATACCACGGCTTTGATTTTCAAAAAGTCTGTCTCTGACAGGTTGTGTAGCAGTGGCTGCTCTAGTTCGAGCAGTGATACGTATGTCTTTCCATTGAATTGGTCGTCCGTAGTGAGCTCGTCCCAATTCAGGATGGAGATGTTGTAGCCCTGTCCTTGATAGATATTGCGCAGCGCGCTTGCGAAAGCTTTGCTCTCTACGCCCGAATTGGCCGACTCGAGAACAACAATTGGCGTGCTTGTTTCGTCTGGATGAGCGCCATTGGTGAGCCCCAACGACTTCCTCGCTGAATTCTTGAATAGACTTGGGATTTCTTTTGCGCTTCCCCCACTTATCAAGGCTTGGAAGCCCTTACTTTCAAACTTTAATAAGTCAATGTGTGTACCAGGTGCTACTACAAGCAGAGCATCAGGCTTAGCTAGCTTCATGAATCGCTCTAATATCTCATCATGGCTTTTCTTGTCCTCAGGAAGATTCGACACAATAAGTAGATCTGCGAATGCAATTTTCTCAGCTGGCAAATCGGTACCATGATTGCCGAGCTCGAAAACCTCTCCGAACAGGTTTTCTTTCGCAGAATCATCAGGACTAATACCTGTTATGACGTAAGACTGCTGCGATGACTGAATGGTTCCTTTTGGCAGTCTCGACGTAATTGTGTCTGACAGGTCCTCTAATCTCGATACAAGCTCAACTGCCGATATGGAAGGATTGTCGTGCAGCAACATGCGAACGAGCTGGAGACGTTGTTAGCTTCCGAGAAACTGCTTTTAACGACAAAACCTACCTCTACAGTCAAATGTTCCTGCAGAAACGTGTTCAGAGCACGAACGACTTCTTCAGGCCGCATAAGACTCAATGCCCAATTCCAGCGAAGCACAGAAGTAATAGCAGACCTATCTTGCTTGCTGGCGTCTTCGAAATCTGCATCTGCTTCAGCCATCCTGAAATCACTCACAGACATGAGCACTCTGCTGATTGATTTGTCGAAGACAGCCATGTCCGCTGATCTCTGGGAGAACCCGTGCTGCTGCGAGAAGCAAATACCTGGGATCTTATACCCCACGTCCGATGGCATATCGACTGCAATCTCCAGATCGCCGATGTATGTAAGGAAATTCGGTTTGATGACTTCAAAAGCTCCATTCTTGAAAGTACTTCCAAAGATGGACTGAAAGATTGAGTCAAGCGCTGCGCCATGGATCAGGAACGGCCGCTCTGTTTGGCCTTTACTGAAGGTCTCGCCAATGTCAGAAAGTTTTACTTCGAATGCTGTCTGGCCATCGCCAAGATAAACTTTTTCCATTCCGTTGAAGTGACCTCCATATCCGTATCCTGATTTCGTCATGTGGTCGTAGAAACCTTCCTTGGAACATTCGGTGGTACATTGTCCTCGGACTCGATGGTAGTCTGCGATCTTTTCAGCTGTAGAGTGTTCATCTTCGCTTATCATCCGATCACTTCTATCCTCATTGTACTCAATGGCGACCAAGCCTCGGCAATTATCTCGTAGTTGATCGGATCCGACACAAGAGGACACAGTGAACTCCCACCAGCTAGCTGGAGTGTTCCCAGAGGTGCCGATGAGGTGTGGCCGTATGTTGATGACAGACTCAATCGCTGTTTCCTCTGGAAGAGTAAATGCAGCGAAGAACGATACATCTCGAAGCTTGATGCTTCGTGCGGTCTTGCCTGCCTCAACTAACTGCTGAACTGCTTCCAACACCATGCTGACCATCCCAGCTCCAGGGACGAGCGCTGTGCCCCCGACAACATGCCCACGTAGCCAGGGTTCGTCTGCTAGACGTATGTAATTCCGCCATACATGCTGGGTCTCATCCAGCATAGGTAATTTCGAGCCAATCAAGCTTCTGGTTGGAAACTTGCGGTAAAGTAGCTCTCGTTGAAGTCGTGAGTCAGCACGGAATACTCTAGAGTGATTCCATGGGTAAGGTGGAAGATCGAGTAAAAGGCGGCAAGCTGAGTCGCCATTGATATGCTGGGCATTGAGGTCAACACCCTCGAGGAACAGCTCAACAGCTAGCTTCAGGCTCGTGTCGATAGCGCTTTGACCACGCGTCAGGACAGACTTATAGGCCACGTTCTGGACTCCCTTTTTGCTCAGGATCTGCTCTATGGGACCACCAAGAGCGCCGTGAGGACCGACTTCAATCAGCATGTCTACTGCAACTTCATCCGTACCAGTTGGCGAAACGAGCTTCGATAGAGCATCGGAGAACAGTACTGGAGAGACAAGGTTTCGAATCCAATAATAGGGCCCTAAAAGCTCTGGGACAATCTCTTGTACAGTAACACTTGATACCATTATCGGAGAATCCATAGTATCGTTCTCGGAAGTTTGCCTTGGTTCAATGTCTGCAATCGATGTGGAGTATTCCGGGACGGCGAAACTCATATGCGAAGAGTGATATGCAACATCCACCTTGAGTCGCCTGGCGAATATTTTGCGTTCATCGAGGATAGCTCGCAGTTTCTCGAGCGCATTAATATCACCAGAGAGAGTGACACTCGCAGGTGAGTTCACACACGCTACGGTGACGGTACCGTTCAGCTGGAGCTGATTTTCTGAGATGAGCTTCTTTGCTTCCGCGACAGATGCACCAACAGCCATCATACCTCCTTTGAGATGGGAGGCCGTCTGCTGGAGACCTGCAGATGCTTTGCCTCTGTAATATGCAATCGCAATTGCGTCTCGATGGGTCAACGCTCCGATGCTGTACGCCGCAGCAATTTCACCACTGGAATGGCCTACGACTTTCGAAGGTGTCACGCCCCATGACCTTAACTCTTCAACCAATGCAATCTGAAGGACGGTGCATATAGGTTGGCTGATTTCAGGATGCCCTAGTCGCGACTCATTTTGAGGCCTGTTGAGTTCAATTACGGGGTTCCAGTCACAACCCATCTCCTGGAGGAACTGAGCAGATAAAGATAACGAGTCGCTAAACACGGGCTTCTCCAATAACTCAACTCCCATATTTGTCCATTGGGCGCCTTGTCCAGTGAAGACAAATCCAATGCGTGGTGGCTTTTGTCTGTCGGCGCGACGGGCGTTCTCTCCAGGATTATCCACGAGTTTATCTTGTAGCTCAGCAGCACTATCTGCTAGGAAAGCAGCTCTCCAAGAGAGATCGGACCTTACTACTGAGAGAGTATGGGCAAGATTAGCCATGTACTCTGGCGCCGAAGCAGTAGTACCAAGGCTGTCCAAGTGATTCGCCATCGAATCTCCGATTCGTTTGATACCCGCTTGATCCTGACTACTGCAGAAAAAGACTCTCTTCTTCATGCGAGGAATACTTCGTTTCATTCGTGAGTCGACGATATGACTTTGAAGGGGGCGTTGAGGAACATAGCCCTCTAACACCACGAGGCCATTCGTACCTCCCATGCCAAATCCGCTGACTGTCATTCGCTTGGTCTGAGAGACTGGCCAAGGGGTCAACTGTGTAGGTACTGCCATATTCCAGTCTTCGAGATGGATTGCTGGATTTGGCTTTGAGAAATAAATGTTGGGGGGAATACTGTTGTTTTCGAGCGCTAAAACACCCTTGATAATACCTGCGACGCCCGCCGCAGCTTCAAGATGCCCAATCTAATTCCATCACATCAGTTCCGCTGTCAAATAGAAGCCGAAAGCACTTCAAACTCACGTTTGGCTTAACACTGCCTATCCAAAGCTTTCTAGTTTTGCTCGCACCTTGCCCAATTGTCATATGGATGGCTGATGTCTCCACAGGGTCTCCAGCTTTTGTGCCTGTTCCCTAGAGGTAAAGTTGTCAACAGAGTGGCATAACCATTTAGGACACATAATAATCTTACATGGGCTTCGACATATTGGATAGAATCGTACTCGAGCTTGTTAGACTTGAATACAGAATCGATGAGGGCGGCCTGCGCTTCCTTAGATGGCATCGTGACTCCTCGTGTCCATCCATCTGAGTTTACACCTGAGGCTCGGATCACAGCGCGGATATTGTCGCCATCTTCGATCGCTCGATCTAGACGCTTCAAGATCAAGATACCGCAGCCTTCGCCGCGAGCATATCCACCTGCGTCGGCATCGAATGATCTAGAGTGCCCTTCTGGGTTGAGAAAAGACAGGTTGTTGAGCGACATCGAGGAGTCTGGAGTTAGGATGATACCAACACCGCCAGCGATGGCCATATCTGCCTCTCCAGTCCTTATACTCTGACAAGCTAGGTGTGTAGCTACTATACTAGACGAACAAGCAGTATGAACCGTAGCGCTGGGTCCATGTATATCTAGAAAGTGAGAGATGCGGTTGGAAACCATCTCTTCGGATGTGCCTAAAATCTGGTACTTCGGCGCAAACCCGAAATCGCGCGACATCGAGTCTCGATAGTCTGCCATGGCCGAACCCATAAAGCACGCAGTTTGAGAGCCGGCAACTTTACGGAGCGGCATGCCGGTGTTCTCAAGAGCTTCATAGGCAACTTCCAATGCGATACGCTGCTTAGGATCCAACGCGAGTGCTTCCGTAGCAGTAATGTTGAAGAATGCTGCATCGAACACATATGGATCCTGTGTCAGAAAATGACCACCTTTGGTGGGGATAGTTCCTAAGCGAGAGCTGTTAGGATGGTAGAATGCATCTGGGTTCCAGCGGTCGGTTCTGGGTGAATAAGCATCTAGGACAGGTTAGCAAGCACACGGAGCAGATAACTGACAGGATGACCCATTGGACATCCAAACTATAAGCTTTCAAGGCATATAAAGGACCTACCACGGCCTTCCTTCAATAAATCCCACAGTTTAGAAGGTGAAGTAGCGTCGCCTGGGAACCGGCAAGCTAAGCCAACAATGGCGATCGGGACTTGGGGAGATCCTCCTGTCGACGACATATTGAATGCTTGATGAAAGGAGTTGAGTATTGTCGAAAGGAAATCGTAAACTTCAGCTATGAATGATCTATTTATCAGAGTTCGATCTAGCTCTATCAATCGACGCTGACAACAGCGTAATACATCCTCTACTTTCTATCGTTCGCAAGTATGGTATACATCACTCATATGTGTAGATCGACTGCTCTACGTGAGCTTCATCAACCGTTACAATAGACCTGATAAATTTAATCAATCACAAATTATAAAATTATCCCCGAAAAGCAGCGTACCGCGGGTTGGCTTATGTGATACGGGTACATATGAGGTCACTTCGATAAACTTTGTAAATGAGCAACCAGTCGTCTGTTTAGTGATCACATTGTATCAGATGAAAGCCAACAGACATAATTGTTCTCGCTGATGTAATAAAACTACATGGGGTAGCCTGCTAACGTAAGCACTCGGCAATATTCACAACACGTAAGTCGTAGCTGACGTAAAGTACTACAGAACTTCTTGGAGTGTTATTGACGCTTAGATGAATTCTTATTACAAGATTTCGTATTGAAACGTCACGATAACTGATATTGCCATCGTACCAAGGTATCTAGCCTAATGTAAGGCCAACAATGCGCCGAGGAATTGAACAGTGATTGAATGTTTAGCACATTTTTCCTCATATGGGGTCATATTTACACAAATACTAGACTGCTCTCGTATCTATACATGCAACTGTGCCAGAACTTTACACCTCAATCAATTTAAATATTGTGCTTATTTGTCAAGAAATATCACGACGCAGTGCGCCGGTGCACTTTATCAGATTTACTTTTTCCCTCATAGCCATGGACTCAGAAAGAACAGTGCTTTTGTTTGGAGATTATACAGAACCATGGGTTGAGAGTATAGATCGTCTTTGCAGACAGGCGCGGTCTACCCCTTGGCTGCAATCATTCCTCACCGACATTGTCAATGTCTTCAAAGATGAAAAGAAAGAATTGGAACCTTTCTTGCAAGATAGCCTCGGAGAGTTCTCCAACTTGGAAGACCTGGTGGAGAAATTTCGCAACACAACGGACGAGATCAGCTACGTGCAGGGTCTCATGCTTTACACGGTCCGTTCAGCATGCCTCCTAGAGTATGTATCTCGGCCTCCGTTGAAGTATGCATCTTTACTCGATAATAACGTGCTGCAGTTGGATTAGGCGTGAGCCAAAGCTCTTGGCGACTTCGGAAGCTTTCGGGTTGTGCGGAGGTCTCGTTAACGCTTCTACCTTAGCAGTTGCTGAAGATTTTGACTCACTCTATGACGCATGTATTGTTATGACTAGAATATTTTGCCGGTCTTGCAGGCTCGCTATCGTGAGGTCGAGGGCAATCGAAGATGGCCCTGGATCTTGGGGCTGGGTTGTCGTGGGGATTTCTGCAGAAGCCTTGCGCAAATCGCTCGACCAGTTCCAGAACCGTATGGTACGTCTCAAGATCTCCTTCACCAATCGTTCCATTTCTCTTTGAAGGCTAATGGAAATTGCAGGAAATACCCATCACCAAGAGAGCTAAAGTTGGATTGGTGGGTGACCGGTGGAGCACCGTCATCGGACCACCTTCTGTTCTGCAGTTGTTCTTCTCTCAATGTCCAGCCGTTCGGAAACTGGCAAAGAACGAGCTAAATATTCACGCTCTCCAACACGCTCTGGATCTCACAGAAACAGATGTTGATTACATCGTCGGTGACAGCCCTGTGTTTCACAGACACATCAAGCAAGGCTTTAGACTATGGGGGATGAATGAACCCGAAACCATCTATGCGACGTGGGGAGATCTACTAAGATCGATGATTCTCCAGGTTCTAGCGCAACCACTGGACATAGTCCACGTCGTCAGCAAATTAGACGATAACCTTGATCGTTGCGATCAAATTCAAGTCAAAACGATGGGTCCAATAAGCCCTGGTTCGCACAGCACATACTTTGTTGGTGCGCTTAAGGAATCTGGTCGGAACGTTACGGTCCATAATTTGTTTGATCACGATACAAGTCGAGGCACGCAGGACCGTATTGCGATTATCGGAATGGCCGGCCAGGGACCTGGGTTCGAAAATGTCGAGCAATTTTGGGACATCATCTCAAACGCCAAAGACCTTCATCAAGAGATACCAAAAGATCGATTTGATTTAGAAGTATACCTCCAACCGCGCCATGGAAACGAATGCGACAGCAAGTCCATGTCAAAGTTTGGCTGCTTTATTCGGAAACCCGGTAATTTCGATGCTCGGTTTTTCCACATCTCCCCAAGGGAAGCCCTTCTCATGGAACCAGGCCACCGTTTGTTTTTAATGAGCGTGTATGAGGCTTTGCAAATGGCAGGATATTCAAATGGACCCACAAGAGTCACTGACCCAAGCAAAATATCTACATTCTTCGGGCAATGCAATGATGATTGGCGGATAGCCAGTCACGACGTTAAAGGATGCGACTCTTACACGCTTCCAGCCATAGCGCGAGCCTTTGGTTCTGGTCGAATAGCCTACCATTTTGGTTGGGAAGGCCCGACATATTCGTTGGATTCTGCATGCTCCTCAAGCTGCTCCTCCATCCATCTTGCCTGCATGAGCTTGCTCTCGAAAGAAACCGACATGGCTGTGGCGGGTGCTGCCAATATCACAGGGTATCCGCATAGCTGGATCAGTCTAAGTCAATCTGGCGTTCTATCGCCGACCGGGAATTGCAAATCCTTCCGCGATGATGGAGATGGGTACTGCCGCGCTGATTTCTCTGGTGCTGTGGTGCTCAAGAGATTAGAGGACGCCATTGCACACAATGACAATATCCTAGGAGTCATCTCTGGCTCTGGAAGAAACCACTCTGGTAATGCCACATCGATAACTACATCAGATGCCGGTACTCAGACTCGACTTTTCCGAAAAGTTCTGCGCAGTTCCGGGATTGCGCCAAATGACATTTCATATGTGGAGATGCACGGAACCGGCACAAAGGTTGGGGACCCCGCCGAAATGAGTGCTGTGTCGAGCATCTTTGGAAATCGTCCTAAAAATAATCCTCTTACCGTCGGAGCGGTGAAGGGTAATGTCGGTCACAGTGAATCGGTAAGTCCCCCTCAAGTTACTACCCGACGTCATTGGCCCGACAGATCATATTGAATGAGCTGAGAGCCTTCTATTCAGACTCAGCACCACCGATGGTTCTTGGTCATTGCATACCGTACCGCTAACTGACTATCGTAAATACTAGGCTGCCGGAATCGCGTCGCTTCTAAAATGTCTTCTCATGTTCAAGAAGAATTCTATGCCCCCCCAAGTGGGCATGCCACACGCGCTGAACCCTAACTTCCCGCCTTTGTCAGAGATGAATATCATCGTTCCATCTCAAGCTCAAAAATTTGAAAACAACGGCGATACTCCGAGACGTATTCTTTTAAATAACTTTGATGCAGCGGTATGTCAAATGGCTTAGCACTGTAAGGAAACATACTAACGAAAGGCTGTTCTGCACAGGGTGGCAATGGATGCCTACTACTGGAAGACTACATTTCTCCCGATTCTAATGGGACGAAAAAAGATCCTCGTTCTACACATACAATTGTATGCTCAGCCAAAACATCATTCTCCCACGTTGAGAACCAACGAAACCTTCTCAAATGGCTTCAAGCCAACCCAACGGCTAGACTAGAGGATATTGCCTATACAACAACAGCCAGAAGAACTCATTTGCCAATTCGTTACGCGTGTACCGCTTCGACAACAAAGGATCTTATCACGAAGCTGAGGTCAAACCTAGACCGCGATGTTCCAGGTCCCACGGGAGCACGAAAGACACCAGTCATTTTCGTATTCACCGGACAAGGATCTCACTATGCCGGAATGGGAGCTGAACTATACGTGACGAGCGCAACCTTTCGCAGGACTGTCGAACTATGTGTAAGGATCTGTCAGGACCAAGGATTTCCTTCCTTCCTTGACATAATCATCGACAAGAAGAGCATATTGTCAACGAAGGACGCGATACAGACGCAGCTTGCGTTAGTCACCCTCGAAATGGCACTGGTCGCGTTCTGGAATGCTGCTGGCATACGGCCGGACATGGTTGTGGGTCACTCTCTTGGTGAATACGTGGCTCTACATGCGGCTGGAGTTTTATCCATCGCGGATGTGCTATACCTTGTCGGCCGGCGGGCTCGACTGCTACAAGAGAGATGTGAGGCCCACTCATGTGCTATGCTTGCTGTGTCCGCATCCGCGGAGGTCGTTGAGATGCATTTGGCAGCTCTTTCAAGATCATCCTGCGCAATAGCTTGTGTGAATAGCCCTAACGCCACCGTTGTCAGCGGCCCCTTGCCCGCTATCAACGATTTGGAGGACATACTGGCTAAGGCAAACATTCGGTCCAAGGCTCTTCCAGTTCCATATGCATTCCACTCGTTACAGATGGAGCCAATCCTCAATGACTACACATCACTGGCTAGGATTGTAGCTTTTACCGAACCCAAGATTCCTATCGCCTCAACCCTGTTAGGTTCTGTAGTCCAGCCCAGCTGCGGCTCTTCTGGCTATGAACCTGTATTTGATGCCGAATATCTCTCTCAACAAGCACGTCAAAAGGTGGAGTTCGTGGCAGCACTCCACGCAATCAATGCAGAGCTTGACCAACCAATTTGGCTTGAACTTGGCCCTACCCAACTATGTGGGTCTTTTGTGCGCAAAACGTTACAAACCGACTCTTCTAGGACCATGTCAACTCTAGAGAAAGGAGTAGACGTTTGGGCTTCGGTCTCGGACTGTGTCGCCAAACTCTTCAACCTCGGCGTCGATATTGATTGGCTTGCATATCATAGACCCTACGAGATGGACTTGCGGTTGGTGAGTCTTCCGTCGTATGCTTGGGATCTGAAAGATTACTGGATACCGTACACTGAGCCGGCTGGGTCGCTGTGCGCCTCTGACACAGCTCAACTCCGACAGCCAAACGGTACAAATATTGTCTCAACCTGCGCGCAATATGTCATACAGGAGTCGATTTCACCTGACTCGAAAGTAACTTTGGGGGTTGCAGTGGCAGACAGTGGTTTCAAGGCTTTTCTGGATGGCCATCGACTTCGTGGAGTACCCGTGGTTCCAGGGTGTGTCTTCATGGAGGCAGCTTTGACTGCAGGTCGATACCTCCTAAGGAACAAGGGCCGAGAATTCCTAAGCAACATGAGTTTGGTTATCCAAGATCTCAATGTCACTCGGCCAGTCACTGAAAAACACATTGACTCTAAGGCTGAGTTGATCACGGCCGCTGTGATGGAAAGCTCCTCGACGGACACGATCGCCATCTCCTTCGGTATATTAGAGCATGATCAAAATTCCGGAATCGGGGCCTGTGAGCTCAAAATATGCACTCCAGCAGACCTTAGGGCAGTGTGGGGAAAGAGCTCTTTCTACATCAAGGCCAGGATGGAAGATCTCATCACTGATGCCAAAAGCGGCCAAGGACACCGGCTACAACAAGATATCCTTTACGCTCTCTTCTCTGACACTGTTGAATACGACGTTCCGTTCAGAGGAATCAAGGAAGCGTTCATTTCAAGAGATTTCGGAGAGGCTGCTGCAAAGGTCGTTCTCCAAAACGATCCGCCAGGCACCCGATTTACAGCATCGCCATACTGGATCGATAGTCTTGTACAACTGCCAGGTTTTCTGATCAATGGCAACCCGAATCGACCTAAGACCGTCACATTCATGTTGGCTAGTTTTGATAGCTACGAGCAGACAGCAGAGGTGAAGCCCGGCAAACCCTACTTCACATACGTTCGCATTTCGCAGCGTAAGAAGGACACAGTCTACTGTGATGCATTCGTCTTTGATGAGGGGGAACTCATCATTCATTGCTCGAACTGCGTGTTCCACGAAATCAAAAACTCTGTGTTGGAACATCTCCTTGGGAAGACCAAATCCGCGGTCAACATCACTTCCCCACCGAACAACGCTCGGGCATCAGCCCCGGAAAGTTTCCGTGAGCAGACTTCTCAGGCAGTGCAACCTGCCAGCGGTTCTGAGCAGTTAGAAGCGGGCACGGAGAGTGTGTCAGATTATGGGATCTTCAATGCTATTGTTGCGAGCATCGTGAAAGCGACAGGGGTTTCTATTGATGACCTCACTGATGACACATTGATAGCTGATATGGGAGTTGATTCCATCATGGGCATCGAAATCATCGCTTCTATCAGGGATGAGACAGGCGTCGATTTGCCTGCCTCTTTCGTCATGGAGTATCCGACTATTGGCCACATGCGTTCCGCTTTTGATACAGTCCTGCCTTCGATGTCTTCTCTCGAGCCTGTCGCGGGTGAAGGAATCACGCGTCCAGCTTCTAGCACAGAGTGGACAGAAAATTCGCCTCCTTCGAGTGGATCAAGCGGAATTCTATCCGATGAAATTCCCAACTCTAATCCAGCACTTGATACGGCTTTGATTCCAGAACTTCATGATGCCAAGAATGAAAAGGAGGTGATGAAGAGTACCACTTCGGCAAATGCGAATGTGGTCATTGAGGACGATTCTCCCCCGCCTCGAGTTCGAATAAGCCTCATACAAGGCCGTCCAACGCCTGGAAAACCTAGATTCCACATCATCGCCGATGGTAGTGGCAGTATTGCTACATACATCCACATACCGCCTTTGAAGATCAATCTACCTGTCTATGGGGTGAATTCGCCGTACCTTCAGTGTCCGAGCAGATTTAATGCACAGTCCGGTATTGAAGAAGCATCGAAGCACATAGTCGAAGCGTTGATGAAAGCGCAACCAGAAGGACCGTTCTTCCTTGGTGGCTTTTCTGGAGGCGCCATGTTGTGTTACGAAGTAACCCGTCAACTTGCGGCCCTAGGGCGCAAAGTGGAAGGTCTGGTTCTTATCGACATGTGTTGTCCTCGCCCTGAGTCAGCACCCGGAACTGCAAAACAGCTTTTTGACGTTGATGTAGACGTCTTTGAGTCCGTGAATGCTCACATTGGCTCTTCAAACCTTGCGAAAAATATGCGACAACACCTTCACGCCTTGTTCGCGGCGGTCGCTGCATACCATCCACCGCCAATGAAAGCCAATGAACGTCCGGACCACACCGCCATAATTTGGGCAGACAAGGGAATGATCTCACGTTGCAATAACAACCCTGACCTCATGCGAAAACTGGCAGAACGGGATTTGACGACTGACTCGCCTCGTGGATTCATGGAAGATGCAAGCCGTGGGGCCATAACCTGGAGTATTTTGAACAAAGGACCGGGAAATTCAGGTCCCAATGGCTGGGAGAAGTACATTGGGTATGATCCTCTTTGTCTCTCGGTAGACGCAGACCATCTTGGTATTGTGGCGCCTGATCAGGTGCATCTGCTCCGCGCTGCTCTTGAGAAGGCGTTTGATCATATCGGGTGCTTGCACTAGAGGTCGAGAATGGGGCGACGAGGTTGCAGAGGGCAAGCCAATTCCGATATACTCTTTCAGATGGTAGTGAGAAGTGATGTCTACCGCACGTAGCAGTTCTTCCTTGTAAGCGTTGTAAGCAGCATGACGCCATTAGTAGTATAAGGCCATAGGCAGTATAAGGTACCCGTTTCGTCAATCTCTCTGGACCACACAACCTCCGGGCCATTCAAAGCAAGCCACAGCTAGCCTCCAAAACCGTCTAGTCTCTGGAGCGAGCGCAGATCCTTGGGCAAGTGGGGATCAGGGACGCGTAGACGACAGCCGAGCGCTGGAGGGAGAATGTAGGCATTGGGGTCGCATGACACGAGGCAAGGCGCCTCTACAAGCCTAGAAATGTAGCATTCAGTCAGTGGAACCAGTATCTAGATGGCCGATCAAAGCACATGTCGATAGTGGTTGAGGGGAAACGGCGGGCCTCTGAGGATGGCTGGCTCCCGTGCTCGGGGGTAAAGTGGGGCGACGCGGAACAATGTTCCTGCGACGCGTCAGGCCACGCCAGCTTTGCTTTTGGCGAGTCACGCGCTTTACCAACATATGCTGCGCATTATCTCATTCGCAGACCGCTCTGCGACCGAGCCTGAAACTCCTCAGAGCTTCTGCGCCAATTATAGGCAGGCAGATCTCCCGCTAACGTGTGGACCAATCACAGAACGCTTACACAATTCACATCTCAATCGCAGAGCGTCTGAGATCAACTGGCCGCAGTTGGTAGAGCGCTGCAGATAGGATAGAAGATGGTTGGGGGCGCTGGAGAGCGGGCTCTGGCTGAAATGGCCCTTGCAGTAATGTGATTGGCTCAGAAGCTTGCAGGAGTTTGCAGGAGTGTGTGATTGGCGCAGGAGTTTCGAGGAGTTCTTAGCGCCGCGCTAGTACGAGCCGACAAGGCTCATTTCAGCCAGCGAGGTCTGAGAATGAGATAAGCTGCGCACGCTTAAACAACACAACAACGTAATAAGATTATTCTCTTGAAATTTAGCCTAGACTTCTTTACGTACTTGTTAGTGGTTTCATATCGGTCACAGTCCAGGATATGGGCGAGTTCAGATGCACAGTTTTTGTCTATAGGCAATGGTGACTAGTCACTGCGAACGAGCTCAGGCACGAAGACGCTTCTCCCATATCCATCGTACGACACTCCGCCGTCGCTTACCCCCGCACTTGTCTGGGCAGGTGGCAGAGCATGGGTCTGCCGAGTGGAGCTGCAGACGGATGTATACAGCGTCGTGGCTGTAGGCTAGGCGCTTGTCGACACCGCTGCTCGAAGCAGACTTGCAATGCAAGAAGGGTGTGATCTTATCTCTAGTCTGCGTAATCCAGCTTCTGGAAGACCTCATAAAGTCACTATTGATCAGCGCCACTGTTGCCTAAAGAATTGCCTCCGGGAAACCGCCCTAATTCGAAAAAACAGCCCCAGCATAATGATCGAGCAGGGCTCCACACTCCATGTGAGCGACGACGTTATATGATGCACAACATACGCAACCCGAAAAAGGTCAGCTCGTAATCTGTGTGTAAGAGACAAGTCTTTAACTCGGAGGAACACGTTAGGCGAGATGTGCTCGCTGGACGTCTAATAAGCATTGTGTGACGTGTGTAGACAACTTAGCTCAGCTTGCTACGCTTCTAGAGAAAATGCAGTATTCAAGAGAGCTACATCACGTTAGTAGCATTGATACATGTACAAAAACTCAATGCTGCAGTAATTACGGCATACAATGCATGCTTAGCACGTTGCTTTAGGTCTGACTCCGATCTCTCAGGATAATACTCACGCTACTTCAGATTTACGTGATGCATACTATCAATGACAGCCAAACCGTTCGATGCCATGTAAATTACATGAAACGCACAACACACTACTGGTATCTTATTAATGTAAGTGAGACCTCTTAGTCATATAAAGAGCCCGCGTTCTTTGACGGAACGGAATATAAGGTTGGCAAGAGGCATTTAAACTGCTAATTACGCAATTGATGTTTCGAAAAGGCTTGTTCAATAATGGACTATTTACGATTCGCACTTCTATCGTTGATTCTTCTTTACTTCTTTTTTCCTCAGTCACTCTATGTGAAGCTACGAACACGAAAGTATCCTCTAGTCAAAGGCAAGAAAGTTCCAAATGGAAAGGAATATCGAGCTGCGGTCCAAGAAGGGACAGCAAAAGTATGACCACTTCCTGTCCAAAGCAATATTTCATTAAGTCTTGCAGTATCCCAACGACATATTCAGACTTGATACGTCGAACTACGAGACCATTGTTCTCCCTCGAAAGTACGTTCAGGAGTTGAAATCGATTCCAGAGGAGAAGCTCAGTTCTGTGATGGATCTGTATGAGCGCGTGCTGGGAAAGTATACCTTGATTGGAACCGATGCTCGAGCACATGGGTTCGTGAACTCGATCAGAACGGACCTCAATAAACATCTTGTTCATACCTTGGATCCTCTAGCCTCGGAAGCTAGGTACGCAATCGAGGGATGCATTGGCAAATCCGAGGAATGGACACCTATCCACGTGTATGCTCAAGCCTTGCGCATGGTGTCCTTGCTTTCCGGGCGGATATTTGTAGGAAAACCGTTAAGCAGAAATGAGGAATGGATATCAGCGTCCATCCAATCGACCGTCGACACCTTTACTGGGGCATCCATACTCTGGAGAGTGCACTGGCTACTAAGACCAATAATCGCGTTCTTCCTCCCCCAGATACAAAACATTCACAGACAAAACAAACAGGTAGCTAAGATGCTTGAACCATTGATCAAAGAGAGACTGTCACAGATGGATGATCCAAGCTTTAAGCGTCCAGTGGATATGCTACAGTACTTCCTTGAGAATCTGCCAAAAAAGGACGCTCAGTATCAAGCCAGGTTACATACCGCAATCAACGTCGCCGGCATTCATACCACAAGCATGCTTCTCACCCATGTGTTGTACGATTTGGCGGCTTATCCACACCACATTCAACCTCTGCGTGAGGAAGTACGAGAGGCTTTGCAAAGCTCAGGCGGAATTATTGACAAAAACTTCATGTCCAAGCTAAAGAAGTTGGATTCTTTCATGAGAGAGTCTCAGCGCTTCAATCCAGCATTGGTAGTATCCCTCACACGCAAAGTAATCCAAGATACGCGACTCTCTGATGGCATCATATTGCCAAAGGGATCCTTTATTGCATGCGACTCTTGGACGGCAACTCGAGACGCCGAGCTTTGGGAAGACCCAGAAAGGTTTGACGGGTTTCGATTCGAAAAGCTCAGGATGGTTCCTGGTAATGAAACGAAGCATCAGGTATGGATCTGCTCCTGATGTGCGACATGAAACTCACTCTAACGCACGTTCCCAACTTAGTTTGTTACTACCTCACCCGAAAATCTGGGTGAGTCAATACCTGGTATGATAAAGATGTCATCTGCTAACGAACGGCGCTATACAGCATTCGGTCACGGGATATACTCATGCCCAGGTCGGTTCTTTGCAGCCAATGAGGTCAAAATTTTGATTTGCGAAATCATTCAGAATTATGACATTGCTCTACAGCCGGGGTGCGGGCGACCTCCAAACACATATGACAACACCATGATCCTCCCGGATAGGTCCGCAAAGGTAATGTTTCGATCGAAACTGTCATAGGTTTTAGCACCACGCACTTTTAGTTGTACACGCAGAGAGTATCTAAATGTACACTTGCAGATAGTTTATGAAATCATCGTGTTATATATGAGCATCAAACAATATCAGCATGCTGATTATAGCACTTGAACAAACATATCTAAGACTGAGTCGATAAGGACGTGGACGTAAGAAGTCTTTGTGCAATTCCTCAGTCATGTCAAGTACAATTGAAAGACACCGTCTCACAATTCTTCTATGTTCGCAATGTATGGAGAATACGTGAAACGCTCTTAACTACCTTAGCTAGCTCTCAATAAGTTAACGATTATCAATTTGCTAAGCTTATTCTCGCATATGATCTGTGACCGTAGACTTTCTTTGCAATCATCACTTTTGATGAGATAAATTATTAGATGAAGAGATTCAGCAAGAGCAATTTGGGTGGTCAGAGTACGAAGGGTCACAGCTCTATCAGAGAGGCTGATGGGGTAAGCTTCAACCTAATCAAAGATCTCTGACATAAAGCTGGTATAGCGGCGTGAGATTTGGCTTATGTCAACGTGCAGCAGCTTTCTACGTTGACCGAGTGGATATTCTATCACAATTATGTCAGCCTGGCTTAGCTTACAAATAGAAATATGAAATGACGTTCAAGAATGTGTATCGCATGATAATACTGTTTCGTTATGTGGTTAGATTGGGCAAGAATCGTCCAGGATACTGTAAAGTTAGCCGACTAGTAAAAACTCTTGCCATACGGTTTGTAAACTACTGTTGGATAGTCAAATTCGTGTACGATAAAGGCGATGCCTTCAAAAAGGCTACAAGAGCCATCCAATCTCCCTTTTTAAATAAAGCTGCATTCAAAATACTAGATTTCCTACCCACAATCCTTCCCCGTTCTAAGAGCCCTGATTTCCATCGAGCAATCTTCGTCAGCAGGAAAATGCTTTCACGTTCGGAAACACCGGTATTCGTCACTAGCACAACCCTCTGGTCTCATGTCGAGAAAATTGCTGCCATCGCCCTGGAACTCGCTGAGCTAGGTTATCCAGTTACATTCATTTCAGGTCGCATCTTCGAGAAGCATGTAACTCAGCTCCATCCAAACATCACCTTTGAGCCTATGATTGGTTTAGACGATCAGTTGACAAAGGAAGAGAGAGCGCATTATCTATCACTCCCTACCCCAGAAGAGCAGGAGTTTTACCTCTTCAACAAGGTGTTTGTAGATAGTATACCCTATCAGTTCCAAACGTACCAAAGTCTTTTCAAGGCTTTCCAGGAGAAATACGGAGATGGAAAACCTTTGATCAATTTTCACGACATAACAACTACGGGCCATCACGTTGTTCCGCTAGGTGGGCCTGGGATAAGCCCATTTGCCAATGTCGGGCTCAACATTCATCCTTTGACACTTGATTCGGACGATACGTTTCCATTTCGGACCTTTCAATCTGTTGGACGCAAGCCGCACACTGGTCCGGACGCAAAGGCAATTCATCGCAAAGCCTATGAGGATGTTAAAAATGAACCCATGACCAAAGCACTCAATGATCACTGGCAGGCTAAGCTGAAAGAGATGGGCGTAGTCAGGAAACAGTACCCCGACATCTGTCACGCTTTCAATGCCATCCCAGACTATCTACTCAGTCTTGGAGTTCCTGGATTCGAGTTTCCACGATCCGACCTCAGGCCAAATGTGAGATACTTTGGGGCTTTCAAGAAGGTTGGGAACCAGGGTCATGAGAATAAGCCACACTTACCTTCATGGTGGGACGAAGTTGCGCAGGCTAAAAAGGACGGCAAAAAGATCGTAGCTGTCAGCCAAGGCACCGTAGAAATTAACCTTGACGACCTACTTCTTCCCACGCTAGAAGCGTTGCAAGATCGAGAAGATATCTTAGTCGTTGCGACATCTGTGGTGAAGGAGCCAGAAGAGGTCGAAGGTTTGGTGACGCCGTCTAACGCGCGAGTTGCGAAGTTTATCCCTTATGATCTTCTTCTCCCCATGGTATGTATCTATTCAGCCTCACCCATTTGTCCAACAAACATCAGTCTGACATCAATAGGTTGATGTTCTAGTGTCCAATGGAGGCTACGGAGCAGTCCAACACGCGCTCCGTATTGGGGTTCCAATGGTCGTTGCAGGCTCTGGTCAGGACAAAGCAATCACCAACACTCTCGTCGAATGGACTGGTGCTGGCATCAATCTCGAATCCCGCAAGCCAGGTGTTCAGAATATTCGAAATGCTGTCGCTGCAGTACTCGATAATGATGGAATTAAGCAGAAAGTGTCGGCGCTTAGTGAAGAATACGGGAACTATGATCTTAGTAAAGTATTAGATCAATCTGTGCAGGACATTGTTCGCGATTGGGAAGCAAAGAAGCGCCGCTAGTACAAGAAAGCATGGCTGAAGCACAGAACACTCGGTTCTACATCACATTAGAACGATTGAAGCGGGAGATATGTAGACTCGATACGGAAAGCAGCTGAATGAAGAAAGCTATCCTATTTTAACATTCAGGTCTGCGCCGTTTGCTATCAGATGTTTTACTATTTCTTCGTGATTAGCAAGAATTGATTGATGTAATGGAGTTAACCCCGCGTCATCCTTCAGTTCTAAATCTATGTCAGGGTTTTGGACTAGTGCCACAACTGTTGAATAACAATTACTGATGATGGCAAGGTGGAGAGCCGACCGACCTTTGCCGTCCCGAGCATTAATATCGATCACCTGCTCCTTCTGGCGATTTGACTGACGACGTTCTTTGAGAAGCATTACCACGATGTCGGAGTGTCCACCTTCTGCTGCAAGGTGTAATGCTGTTCGGCCCAGGGAGTCTCTTGAATTTAAGTCGTTGATTGCTGGCAGGAGGTGTACCATAAGATTTTGCTGCCCTCGTTGTGCCGCTAGGTGAAAAGCGGTTTTTCCTCTGTTTTCTGCATCACAGCTTGAAGCAGTGGCTGCTCCCAATCTTTGCCTCGTCCCATGAAATGAAGCATGACTTGGAGAGAATGTCTCCCTTGCTAGCTTTTTGTGGTGTGATGGTAGGCAGGTTTCGTAAGTAGGAATAGCTGCTAGATCCATGGAAGTGTTCCAATCCAGCGAAAAGATGTCATCGATGTCGGATGCCACTGAGGGCTGGGAAATCGCGTGGGTACCGGACGATCCAGGCCCATACTGCAAGACTGGAGGTGTATTGATAGGCAAAAGCGATTGCTGGGGCTGGGTAGCAGCAGTATATGGCTCTGAGTCCAGAGACTCGATATTCACAGAAGGCTGCGATTTATTTACTGATGTGTCGGATGAATCAGATATGACATGACCTGAGCTATCTGCCGTCGTCATAGCCAATGCAACGTCGCGCCATTTCTCCAAGTCTTCCATTTTTCTTTTCATTCGCTCACCTGGTTGGAACGTTAGCAACATGACCAGCAGTGAGCCAACAGACAAATGCAGTGACGCAATGAGACCTACGATAAGATTTCTGAGCAGCACGGTTCTGTAACCGTTTCCGATCTCGTGCCTCCAATGTATTGTCTTTGTCTCTAGTCATGATGCTAGATCGATAATTATTGTATCATGACTTGCTACATAAGCGCAGTAGCTTGGTCCCTATATGAAGACCGCCAGCGTAAGCCCAGATGCTTAACTTGTTTCTTGGAATGATAAGCAAGGCTTTACTATGACTTGGCTCAGAATGTCTCCGCCTGACGTTCAACTGAATCCTTTGCTGCATCTACACTGAACAACAATCACACTACTGCATCGTTTAATCCGTCTCAGGCTGTAAAAGACAACTAGGCAGACGCACCTGAGCAGTGTTACAGCGGAAAAGGCCGCGCCAAGCCGGACAAGGTGGCCATTATGGACTTACTTGCCCAATTATCGGCGATCTACCCTTCTGCTCAGCATAGCTAGCACAGTAACGTGGTTAAAAAAAAAAGGGGATTGCTCGGTGCACGCCCACGCTCGGAAAAAATCGGTATAATCTATTCTCCGGAGCTCACCCGGCCCCCAGAACACGAAACAATCAATCAACGATAACAATTCATCCAAAACCTAATGAATTATTCTGAGTAACAGGAATTGTAGAGCAAACTCTGCGCTTTTTAACGGATTGGATTTTCAAGTTAATCCGACCTGTAGTTGCAAAGTTATTGCTGGTTGCATATTGACGCAGCAAAAGTGGGCGTGCGCTGAGCAATTCCTTAAAAAAAGCATTCACTAATCCAGGAAAAGCTTCTCCGTTCAAATAAGGCGTGCAATACCAGCGGAACTGGGAGACAGGTGGTATATCATTAATATAAAGACGGTCCATCTATACTACATACAACCTGATCCACTCGGAGGTGTGCAACTAAGGAATCGCATCCGGGCACAAGCATTATGGCGGGCATCCTCGTTAGCCCCATACCCTTCGGAGCTGGGTCTAGTTTAGTTGTAGAGCGATGTTTGGATTGCGTGAGAAATCGCGTAAGTTCTGCTATGCGCTAGATGTCGTCAAATACAAGGCCCCAACGCCTGTGAACATGTGGGGACGGGCTGAGATTGGCGCCATTGGGGCAGCGAGAGTTTCTTGAGACATTGATGAAGGGATGTTGTTCATTAAATAAGATGTAAGTCGTCACGGGCGGAGAAGTAGTACACGTCCAATCCTCCGCCTTCCTAGCGTTGTGCCTATACGTAATTTCTTATACACTGACAGAAAGTGGACCTGTCCCTCCCCTCATGAACGCAACGGCCCCGCTGCCGGGCGGGAACGGCCCGGCTGCCGGGCGGGGAAAGCGCCTTGGTGCGGGTGACTAGCCCCATCAAGCAGTACAAAGTAAGCTTCGTAGAAAGAACGCCGGATATATTACTCCACCGCTGCCCGGTGGCGGAGCAGGGAATGTGTATCCGTGCGACTGGACCAGCTCTATCCGCGGCAAGCCCGCGCGAGGAAGTTTGGATGGGAATTGGATGACGAGAACTCCGGCAACATCACTCCGCCACCGCCCGCTCTCGTTGTGATTTGCTTGTAGGCTGATCCTGTCTTAGGCAATCCCTCGTGCGAGCCTTGCCAAGAATATATCACATATTTTTTTTGCTTGACTCATTACGGAGAGGCTTGGCAAGTATCAGTATATCTTCTGTCTGCTTCGCCGCTGTCTTCCATACCGCCAAAACTTGCTTGTATGCTGCGGGCCCTTCGATGGTCCACTATCGCCGTACGACTGTCTATTCTCTCGTTCTCAACACCTCGCCTCAGTAGCCGAACCATAATGTCTGAGCAGCACGTAGCTAGTGCAGTCAAGGCCGGCCTGGGGAGCGTTACTCAACAAGCCAATGATCTGAAAGTGGTTGGAAGTAAGGTTGACGGTAGCGTCTCTGGATCTTTGCTAGACCAAGAGACGGGCCAACGGGTCAGCAAGAATGAGTTGAAGAAAAGGCAGAAACAACGCGAACGAGAGAGGTTGAAGGCAGAAGGCGAGGTCAATCGCCAGACCCCTTCAGATATCAAAGAAAGAGCTGAGGGACAGGAGGAGAAGGGTGAACTTAGTGCTAACCAGTACTTTGAGATCCGTTCGCAGCGGGTCAAACGGATGAAAGAAACCCAGTCCCCAAATCCTTATCCACACAAATTTCACGTTACATACGACTTGCGCAACTTCCAGAACGACTTTGGTCATCTCAAGAAGGGCGAGACGGTCGAAGGGCGTTCTATCAGTGTTGGATGTCGTATCTATAACATCCGCACCTCGGGCAAGAATCTTCGTTTCTACGAGGTCGCGGTTGACGGCGCCGAGGTACAAATCATGGCTACCAGTGCTGGTCACACCGGCAGTATTCCTTTTGCTGAGCAACACGACATTCTACGCCGTGGAGATATTGTCGGTGTCACTGGCTTTCCCTGCCGTACTTCTCCCAAGCGTACTGATGCCCCTGGTGACTTGTCAATCTCTGCGCACTCGGTCACTCTCCTCGCACCATGTCTGCACCAGATTCCATCTGAGCACTACGGCTTCAGGGATCGCGAAGAACGTTACCGAAACCGACATCTCGACCTGATCATGAATAAGAGTACAGTCAACACATTTTTGACGCGTGCCAAGATCGTTCGATACATCCGCGACTACTTCAACAACGCCGGTTTCTACGAAATTGAAACTCCGATTCTTCTCAAAAACCCCGGTGGAGCTACAGCTAAGCCATTCTATACTTACCACAACGACCTCGGCATGAATCTGGCCCTGCGTATCGCAACCGAGTTGCCGCTCAAACAGCTTGTTGTTGGTGGCATTCACAAAGTGTACGAACTTGGCCGACAGTTCCGTAACGAAGGCATTGACTTAACTCACAATCCGGAATTCACTTTGTGCGAATATTACGAGGCTTTCGCAGATGTCTATGATGTTATGGACCGCACGGAAACCTTGGTGGAAGGCATGGTGCAGGCTATATGCGGAACTCTCCAGACTACGTTCACTACTCAGCACGGCGAAACTTACAATGTGGACTGGAGCCGACCGTGGAAGCGAGTCGAGATGATACCAGCTTTGGAGGAAGCTTGTGGTGAGAAGTTCCCACCTGGTGAAGAGATGCACACTGAGGCTACGCATGAATTCTTACAGCGCATGCTTGCTAAGATCAACGTGGAATGCCCTCCTCCACTTACAAATGCCCGTATGCTGGATAGACTGGTTGGAGAATGTATCGAGGAAAGATGTATCAATCCGACCTTCATCATGCAACATCCACAGATGATGTCGCCACTCGCTAAGAGTCATCGTTCGAAGCCTGGTCTTTGCGAAAGGTTCGAAGCATTCGTCTGTAAACGGGAAATCGTAAATGCCTACACCGAGCTCAACGATCCTTTCGACCAGCGTTTGCGTTTTGAAGAACAAGCAAGACAAAAGGCACAGGGTGATGACGAGGTGCAAGTACCCGACGAAGGTTTCTTGACCGCCATGGAATATGGCCTTCCGCCAACAGGAGGATGGGGTATGGGCATCGATCGTATGGTAATGTTTCTAACAAACCATTACAGCATTAAAGAAGTCCTTGCGTTTCCATTTATGAAGGACGAAGTTGTACAAGCAAAGCCAAAGACTTCTACGATTGTAGACGTAGGTTCTATGCATATCGAAGATACAAAGCCTAAGTAGACCTAGAGTACATCTTCTCCTAGAAATTTGCACCACAGGAAAAGGAACCAAGACTGATGTAAAAATTAATATCTTGTGAAACCATGAATGTTTACAGATCAACCTACAGGACTGTAGCAACGCTTCTGAAATGAATGAACAAAATACATCTTCAACTAGAAGTTTTGGATGAGTTCCAACACTAGTGCTAAAAGTTGTAACGCAAAGGTGCTCTATCAACTGCTCATTCCAGTTGTTTTCTGTATCGTCACGGCTGTAGAGAGTGCAACACCTCTTTTTAACGTTGTGGTTCGCAGCAAGCCAGCATACAAAACCGCGGTGGCCAATATTGATATCACGTCGCATCATTCTTGGCATCACGACGTCGAGTCCCGTAAAGATCCTACTAATTAATAATAAATGTAGTTCTGTCATTTCCTGCATCACACATATGTTCGGATAGGCTTTGTAGATATTGCAAACCAGGATCGAGCAGTTCGTGAGCCGGCGGCTACGATGCATTGTCTCGCTCTTACAAACTGCCTAGCTGGCAAGACGTGACCCAACTCATAGATAGTCTATCTGCCAGCGCTTAGAACAATGTATCATACCCTGGTATAGAATGCGTACCCCCTGTTCCGTTTGCCGCCGCATGAGCATAGTCTAGGGTTAACACCTGTGATTGGTGCTTTTAGATCCCGACCACCCGGTCCGGCACCTATGAGTGTATCTATTTTCGTCTCACAAGATTGGAATTGTAGCTTTGAACGTATTTCGAGGGATATACCCAGAGATGTATTTGTTCCCTTTTGAGGATTACTTTAGCATAATGTTCCCTTTACAATGTCAAAAGGTCGCGAATAGGTTTAAGCTTGTCGTAGGGATCGTCGCAGATCTCGCGCGGTAAATCCTTAGGTATAAGCGCGGGTAAAGCAGGTAAAGCTAAGATTCTGAGGTACATACGTCGCAGCATCAACTGCATGAGTGGTGTCAAGAAAATTAAGCGCGTGTCCTGCATAACGCCTTGCATAGGCGATAGTGGCAATTTAACATGCTGATTCGTCGTCGCCAATGTCGCTACCCCAAGTGTACCCCTCATTTACGCGCGCGACTCTGCTGTGGCTGCTACCATTCAATGAACCAGGCTTAGATATAAGTCCCATCTTATCCCTTGAGTCTAGAGGTCAAGCGGATCTGGATCCACTCACCGTCCACTCTTTCGAGATCTTACTTTCGTTCTTAGGCTGTGCCTCTTAATTAATTCACAAATCTTTTTGCTCCACCATCTCATCACACCTACAAATCTAAACAACAGAATACGGACAAAATGCACGCCAGGTTCATCATATCTATTGCTTCTCTCATAACTTCTGTCGTCGGTGCGCCTATCTTAACTGCGCCGTCTTCCGAAGTGTATACGCTGTTGGCACTCCGAGATACACACGCACAGGCTATAGCCGCGACCCTTGAGGATTTCAAGCGCGAAATACTTCAACAGTCAGACGCCTCTGTTCCCCGCTCTTCGTCCACTGAAGACGCAATTGATACTGGAGACGTGAAGGGCCTCTTATCCACAGGCCCCATTGACACGTCTTTGGGACCGGCCAATGATGAGCCAAATTCCAGCACCAAGCTCTCTCGGAACCAAGACATTTCAGTAACTAGGATCGAACAACGTAAATCTCGAAATCAAAACGTATGGTCAAGCTGGCAGAAGCGGGACCCACGAGATCAGAACGTAGGGGCAAGCTGGCAGAAGCGGGACCCACGAGACCAGAACGTAGGGGCAAGCTGGCAGAAACGGGATTCTTACATCGAGCGTTCAACTGTGATTGAGGATGGAGAGTAGGAAGGCAACTGAAATCAGATAGTTCGCGTGTCCCATGTACAAGAGATACTGTGTTTTGCCCTTAATATGTGCGAATAAGTTATGGTCAAATTGTTCCTCGAGAGGCTTCCCATTCAGCAAGGCGTGAGCTTCGTGATCATTCAAAACGGGCTGTTGAATGCGCCGTGGGAGTCTTTTACATTTTAGATTACCTTTAGATATGATGACTATCCCGAATCTATGGGAACACCACAAGAGGTGACAAGCAGTTCGTTCAGATTCTTCCTACACTGATCCTACTTGCATCTCAAACTTCACATTTCTGCTCACGCACCGATGTTAGAAAGGCTAGAATGGAGGATAGATCAGGTAGGCTTAGAATAGAGTATGTTGTATCATTGATTTCATTATAAACGTTTTACATCAATCCTAAATCCAACCTGGTGGTGGCTTCGGTTTTGGTGTTGTAGCAGACAAACCTGAAATCCGCCAATCTTTTGTTGAAAGCATTCTAGCATTCAATTCTTTTGCTTTTGATCGTGGTGTTCCATGACCTTGCGAAGCTGTTATTCTCTGCTGTATGGCATCAGGAAGGCCGTAGAGCAGCGTTGCAATAGCTGAATTCTTCCACACACCAACCCGGTCCTTCTCTATTGAAGTGCGTATCAAGGTACCCAACAGAAAAATCATTGTCAATACAAGCAACGTGATGGGTAAAGCAAGCCACACCCAACGGACTTCAATATATATCTCTTGATTGAAAGATTTGCCAAAGGCGGAGTGATTACTTGATTGTCGCATGATGTTTGTCATAGCTGTTGCAAATCTCTCCATGTGGTCTGTCACATTATTTGGTCCGGACCATGGATTGTTCGGGAAGTCGCGAGAGTAGGGATTCTCATTCCAGGTCAAGTATTTCATAGTTGGGTTCGAAGCTTTGTTGGCGAGGGTAGCAATTGAGGGGAGATAATCATCAAATATAGTCAGTATGTTGAAGGCTGTTTGATTTGAAGCCCCGTAGCTAGAAAGATGGTTGTGGTCCTCGTAGCCGTGTGGATGAATTGTTATATTCTGGAGATATTGAACCTTGGCGTGATCTTCAGGATCATTGGAGTCTGGTGCAATGAAGGTCCAAGGGTATGGACCCACGGTAGTGTTGATAAAAGAGTCTTTGATATTCTCTGTGTACGTTCCGGAATGATATGAAGACTCGATAGTCTTGACACACCATGATAAGATGCACTCCAGAGCCTTTGGCCTGCGGTGTTCTAAAACACTTCTCACAACACTTTCTTGGTCTGATCCTCCCGTAGTGGATGATACTACGAAGTTGGCGAGGGGAGTTCGGATATGCTTGAAATTGATGGAACCGCCAAATAATGGTACCCTTTTGATGTTGCTGATAAGCGGCAAGAGACGTGTAGTCAGAATCTCGCCCGAAGACTTATTCGTGTATGGATCCACATGGTAGCCCAGCATAAGCATCGGCCTCTCGCTCGTTGCATTGAAAAACCACCCGCACATGGTCCCATTGTCGGGAAAAACGAACGACGTCGAGCTTGAGACCCAATCCAGTAAAGTAGGAAGGCACCCAAATTCTAACATATGAACAACATCAGTACACTCGCTACAGACCCCCAGCGTCTGATATGGTTCCCATGTACAATCACTCGTTGGACAAGACAGTGGTATCTCCGCACGGGTTGCATTGCCAACTTTGAGTTGTGGAGCACCAAAATCGAAGAAGAATTTGTCAAGTGTAGCGCTTATATCGAGATCGGGGTTGATGATCTCTGTATTATTGCTCAGAATCTTGGTAAAGTGAGGTTCGTAGTGTGTGACCCTTGGGATGGAGCTCTTCTGCGATTGAAGCATCGTTCTTTGTGGATAGCGAACAACTTGTTGAAAAAAAGGATCCATAGCCATAGTAAAGATAGTGATTGCTGCACCAAGGGCAGCAAGTGTTGTGCCTTTTGTGTGTATAAGAAGCATTAAAGACCCCCATGGGCCGCGGGAAGCGTTGTCAAACAGTTCAAAGTCCCACATTTTCTTTGACCGACCTTGAAACCAGTTCCATTTCAGCTGTCCGAGTGCTTCAGAGACTGGAAGCATGAGAGAAGCCGATGCAACCTTTGATAAAATAGCAATGTAGACGTTTAGTGTGATGTTCATAGGCCAGTGTTTCGGGACAGATTTGTTCTGTTGGAAAAATAGTAAGACGATAATGGCGCTCATACATAAAGCACTAAGCAGCCAGCTGATGATCTCCAGAAGCCAACGTTTCACGACGTTTCTAGAAGCGCTGTACTTCCATAGTCTTTGTTCGATACCTTCGGCAAGATTGGGTGTCGAGCTCTTCTTGGTGAACTCGCCCTTCTCGGCTGTGGCGAGTCGCTCGCTTCCTGGCGATCGTATAGGACTGGAATCTGGGTTGAATGGGACACCCGGGATTCCAAGGCCTAGATTCTTGTTTTTAACATACTCAGGATTGTCTATGGGGGTATTGGGGATGGATGATCCGCTAGTATAACTTCTTCGACCAGAGTCATCTTCTTGTATTGTTGTCACTGGGGAGAGAGGAGAGAATGTAACCCGGCGAGCTCGAACGCACGGCCTGCCTTGCTTGTTGGACGGAACATCGAATCGCAATGCAGGACGAGGAGGTTGGGGCCGGTACCAGCGGCGTGGTGTTTCCAGTCGAAGAGTCGGAACTGCTAGATTTCTTGGTGAAGCGGTGAGCGTTGCAGTCGTATCATACATCGGAGGGGCTGACTGGTTCCCTGAGTTATCCACTGCTGAGGCCAGCGAGTGGTAGGAAGGAGGTGCTGGTGAGGCTGTAGTGATGCAGTGGATTGGATGGTCCTTTGGGTGAAGATCACAATTCGGGCATATTTGCTCTCGTTCGTTGCCAGTATCTAGGTAGATCGGAATTTGTGCATTGCGAGACGAGAATGGCGAGACGAGGATTTTGGACATAGTCTAAGGAGACTTTGATCGGAATAAAAGATTGCAGAGAATAATCAAGCAGACCGCCAGATCAATAGCATTGCTATCTTGAAAGCAGGCGTACGGAAAAGGCTCGCACGGTAAACGAATAGGAATAGGTTAGTAGTTAAAAGAAGGCAAGGTGAAGCTTAAGAAGTATAAAAATGGGATGGTTGTCGATCTCAAGGCATGAGGCTTAATGGATACAAGTTACTTGACCTGTGCTTGCAGATACTCCAGAATGTTATTGCCGCTCAGAGCCCCCAATAGCCGCAAAGCATATGCGCGATAGTCCATCTACGCCGGGATCCTACAGTTTAGGTGAACAGGCTGAAAGTACTACGTTAACAGCAGGAAACACGGCAAGTTAAGTTTAGCTTTGAGTTGTATGCGCCAGAGGACACGCGACCCAATAGAGGCAGGGCGTAAACGCTAGGACGGATCACGATACATGCAAGCGCCAGTGGCTCAAACAATCATTGCGGCGCGGCGTGCGGCGTGGTCAAGACAAATGTAGGGTACGATGCAACAGAGTGGATTCATCACAACGTTGGAAGGCACATGTAGGCGCCGGTGGCTCAAACGTGAAGGCGGCAAGCAAACCTAACACCCAGGCAACCTGTTCATTCCTAACCTTTATGAACCATGACGAGACGACATAAGCTGAATTGCCGCACATAGCAATGACGTGTAACATTCTATGTTGGCGCTGAGTGCTTAGGGGTACGAATTCGCAATCGTTGAGTGGGCACGTGCGATGTTAGACACAAGGCTGGCTGATAATCGAACGAGTTGATATTTTAATGTCGGTAATCGTTCTGCTTCTACAGCTACAAGGAACCGTATTGACTTTCTTATACCATCTGCCAACTCTACATGCTCCTATCTTTGAAGAGGTCCGCTCTCACCCGTTCACCTGGGGTACACATTCTCACAGAGGCTATGAAATTCTTGTATCCGCATCACAGCCAGCGGCAAAAGCGCATACAGTGCACGGCTTTCTTCAACACATGCCGCTCAACATGGCCATTCCCGCATCCGACTGTCCCTTCACATCGTCGTCGTCCTCCAGCAGCTTGTTAATTCTTTCCACACTCTTGATCCGCCAAAACGCCTGCGCTCCCTCGCTGAACCTCTTTGTGATACTCTTGACCTCATCCACGGGACACGCCGCAAAGCACAACCTAGCACAATTGAAAGCATCAGTTTGCTTAACCTCTTCGTTCGCCGCAAACATATCACCCGGGGCTACGAGAACTAGATATGGTTTCGTCGTCCAGAACACCCAAAGCGCTTGCGAAAGCCGCTGGGCGGGGACTTGCTTGGCGAGCGGATGGCTCGAGAAATCGAAGCGCACCCAGACGAACATACCGCCGAGTGGACGCACAAAGTCATAAATTTTGGTCTTTTCTACGATGGCCCATTCGTCTTCGTCATCGGCAACCTCGATGAAAGATTTCCGGCGACCGGCTTTGACAAGCTGCTTGTTGGCATCCAGAACGTCACACATGGCATTCATCCTACGCTCATAGTTTCCGCGAAGGCCTTCGAGCCAGCGTACCCAGCCGTCGACCTTCCATCCACTACCATCGGCAGCTCCCCCGCGGCCAGGGTCGGTGGAGCTCTGAGGCCCCATCAATAGTTCTGCGATCATGGATTGTACAAAGCCCGAGGGCTGCTGGGTGCTAGTCTCGGTGACTCGCAAGATACGCTCAACGAGGGCAGGCTGAGCAGTGATCCATCCGAGACGGCACCCTGGAGCTACGGTTTTGGAAAAGGTATCGAGGCGGATAACACGACCCTGGTAATCGAGGGAGAGGTAAGAAGGAATGAGCGAATCAAGAAATTCGAAACCAGAAGATTTCAAGGGTTTGGGAGCGGCGGCTGCCGTGGTTGATGAGGAAGGAAACTGGAGGTACCAGTATGGATCGTCCTCGACGATTAAAATGTCGTATTTGACGCAGAGAGCGTAGATATCGGTGCGTCTGGCCACGCTAAGGGTCCCGCTTGTAGGATTTTGACCAATGGTGACGGTGTACAGAAGGTGCGGTCGGCGACCTTTGGAGAAGTCCCAATTGTCGAGCACATCTTCCAAACCGCCTGGACCCTTGGCTACCATGCCCTCGTCGTCGATGGCCACGGGAGCAATGTTGAAGCCTCGCGGCGTAGCTGTCTGTATGGCGTTCATGTAACAGTATTCCTCGACCAATAAACCTGGTCGCTCTTCAACCGGATCATGACCCTCGGCCCACTCGTTGGAGAAAGCTTGGATCGTTTTAGAAAAACCATCGGTGGAACCGCACGTTAGAATGACGTCTGGTCCGCCCTTGTACGGCACAAAGGGATGCAGGTTCTCTCGCGTGAACTGGCGGATGAATGAATACAGGGACGGGTAGCCCTGGGCGGTGCCATACTGCAATGCCGACTTCAGATCGATGATGCGGAACGGATCTTGAACGCCAGAGTCGTGCGGGACAACGAGGCGCGCAGCAGGTGGGTCACGTTTGCGGGTGGCAACGGACGTGGCGGCTAGCTCTGGAACAGGAGGATCATTGGGCGGAGGATCAATAGGTGTGTTGGGTGTGGGCTTCCAGCGATCAGGGTGAGAGACCTGCAAGTTGGTCAATGGGTGTTCCTTGGAGTTTTCCTCATGGAACGCACTTTGGCTTCGAGAGTGTCGTATGGGAAATACTTGTCGTTGGGCAGGCCTGGAGGGTGTAAGCAAGAACGTCCTTGACACCGTGTGGCACCAGAGAATCGTGCTTACCTCCCGCCAATTGGGAAATACCAGGGATGGAGAAGTACTTGTAGAAGCGCTTGACACGCGAAGCTTCACGAGCACGCGTGCTGCGTGACAAATGGTGTGACAGGTCTACCGGCGCTGGGAAGCTGGCTGGGTCTGAAGTGTACGACATGTCGGGAATGGGCCAAGGCAAGCTTGGTGGGGTTCAAGGCAGAGTATGGATGCAGGTGCGGACCGCAAACAAGTCCATGTGCAGAGAGACGGGGAAGCTGGAGCAGGTGCGGCTTTGGTCCGAGTACATGTAGTTAGAGCTCCGAGTGCCGACGATAAGATAAGGACAGCTTACTAATTGATGCGCTGGAGGAGTGCATCACGAATTCATGACGACTTTTGCGGCCGTCTACCGTGATCGTGGAGTAACCAGTGACAGGCGCTCGCTTGACACATGGCTTCGTGTCGTGCATGGCCGTCGTTTGTGGAGGAAGCTCGTATTCTGGCCTGCAGGCAGACGTCTTAGTGGACGTTGGGTCGGGTAACCTTTATAGGGTTGGGTAGGGTAGGGTGACTTTGTAGGGCTGCGCCGTAGCCTAGCCCATGACGGCAGCATGCATAGACTCAAGGCTGTAGGTACCTAGGTAGATATGCAGGGCCACACACGCGTCACGTTCCCCGACAACCTCAACGCTCCTACAGCTCGGGACCACCTTTCGCTGCCACCTAGAAACCTTGCCCTATCTCCTCCTACTGTCCACACTCCTCGCCGACGCTCGGCGTGCATTCAAACTGTCTCGCCCAACGTCGCGCCACGAACTCTCTAGCATCGACGAGATGCCGCCCGGGACCCCGGCAGATGACGAGGGCGCGCCTCCGTCCGTGTACCGCGACAATGAGAACGACGTGCCCTACTCGGACGACTCCACTGCCGCCGATGCGACCCTTGTGGACGTTTCCGAAGCTTCCGACGACGCTGCCGCCGCCGACACCGACACCGACGACAATCGGGCGGCGCAGAATGCCGCACCTGCAAGCAAATACATACCCCCGCGGTTACAACGAGCGTGGGTATCTACAAAGATCTGGGTCAAGGGCCCTGAGCCTCCGCGACCGTGGCGCATCCGGCCGCTTCTGCCTACCCTGCAGCGTGCGCCTCTGCGCCTGCTGCATCGTTACTGCCCGAAGCGACGGCACAAGATCACACTGCTGGTCGCCTTCTACGCCGCATGGTTGTTGAGCTTCTCGCTCGTCCTGCACCGCTCGGCCTTTTCCGCAGACATTCCAGGCTACGGCGCACCTGTCAACATTCGATGCACGGATAGACTTTGGCGGGATGGGAATGGCTGCGGGCTCAACGGCGACCAGTGTCGACCCTTTGCCAACCAGACCATGGCATTCCGCTGTCCGGCCAACTGCAAGCGCGTCCAGGTGCTGAACCCACATGCCGTCGGGCGCAAAGAAATCAACTACAGACCCTTGGTCATCGGTGGGCCGACAGACGCGGCAGAGACGCTCGAGAACACCTACTACCGCAGCGACTCTTTCGTGTGCGGGGCAGCTATTCACGCAGGCTTCATCAGCGACAAGTCTGGCGGCTGCGGAGTTCTCTCTTTTGTCGGGGAGAAGACTCACTATCCAAGCGTCAACCGAAAGCACATCAAGAGCATCAGCTTCGACTCATACTTCCCCAAATCCTTTGCCTTTCTACAAGGGACACAATCCAAATGCCGTGATCTGCGATGGCCGCTTCTGGGCGTTTCGCTGACTTTCACCATCCTCCTATCCTTGTTCACCAGTACGCCTGCTGTATTCTTCCCTTCAATCTTTGTAGCCATATTTTTTCACGTCGCCCTTGCATCCGATCCTCCCAATCTCACCGACTACTATGCCATTGTTAGCATCGCGCTGGGCCGACTGTTGCCTGCCAGCTTTTGCATGTTCGCTGTATACAAGTTCTTCGTGACAAGGACGTTGCTCGGATTGGACGCGCAGTTCGAAAAGACTGTTCTCTGGCTGGGAGGCTGCTGGGTCGGTGCACTGAACAATTACACCTTTGACAAGATTCCCATTGAGCGGCTCACCCCTCACGACATCAAGAACCAACCGGGCGCGGTGCCTGCCCTGATCATCATTGTTATAACCCTCCTCTGCATCGCTCTCGGTCAGGCCTGGGCTCTACGGGTGGAGGGACGACTGCCCCGCTACCTCGCACTCTATGGCATCTACGTCGGTGCAATTCTTATCCTGGTGGCCGTGCCGAAGATGAACGTGCGCATCCACCATTACATCCTCGGCCTACTCCTCGTTGGCGGGACATCGATGCAAACGCGGCCCAGCCTGCTCTTTCAGGGTATACTCGTCGGCCTTTTTATCAATGGCATTGCCCGCTGGGGGTTCGACAGTATCCTGCAAACCCCAGCAGAATTGCGCGGTGACGGGCAGTTGGGGACCATGCTCCCCGTGATTACGGCACCCATAATCCATACCAACCTAGGTACGGGATTGCAGGCAAACATTACATTTGAGTGGGAGCTTCCGCACCCGAAGCACTATGACGGAATAAGCATACTAGTCAACGACGTGGAGCGGTTCCGCGGATACGAGGACGCGGGCGAAACGTCATTCACGTGGGTGCGGCATGAGGATAGGTTGCCAGAGTATTTCAGATTTGCCCTGATGGACGGAAGCGCGAGGGGGACTACACCAAGGCTGGTACGTGGCGCAGCGACGGCGGCTGGAGACAGATGGAGTCGGGGCCGTCGTGAGGGACATAGCAGTACTGTAAGTAGACTATGGTGGTACGGGCCGGCATTCGGACATAGGCATGTACTTTGTACGTATATCTATAGGTACAGCAAAACTGGGAGGACTAAAGGGGGAAAATAGAGCGGGCGTGGACTGGCGACGGTCAAGGTCTGCATTGTGGGTTGGAAAGAGTTTATGGGATTTTTAGTTGGCGTTGATATGTAACAGTAGAGTAGTACAATAGACAAGATGCAGATGTGGTAGACGACGCACCCCATCTTTACCGCCCCTTGGCCCTCTCAGCAGTGCAAGCAAGGTACATACCGGCGTATGGTCAACGAAGCATGGCGGCGGCGGCGGCGGACTTGGAAGGTTCGCTATTCTGTGCAAAGAGGCTGAGAAGTGAGTGGTACGGGACGCCGAGGGAAGGCACTACGGAGATGCGGTCGTTCCTGCGGGCAGCGGTGATGATGGGCAGGGGCGAAGATGACATGTCGTAGCGGTGCCATGTCCGTTTTTCTCGGGCGTAACCTTGTCTCCTTGAGATCTTCGGCGTCTGTCCATCTCTGTTCCTCGGGGCTCTCATCCGGCGCTGGGAGAGGCAAGTCTGCCAGGCGGTACCTTTGCGCAGCGGAGCCTCAAGCGCAGCCTCAAGCGTGCCTCCCGTCCGCTGGTGCCGGCGCTGGGAGGCTTATCGATAGCGTTTCCGCCAGGGGAAATTGCCTTTTTCGCACACGCACATACTTACCAAGTACATTCACACTCCACGTCACCGGTCGAGGGGGATCAGACCGACCATGTACAGTGCTTGGCCGCAATGGGCGTGGCTCGCGCTGATCGCGCAACGTGCTGGATTGCGATGATCCGCAAAACTGGGCCTGGTGAGAGGCTGAGTGGGCATTGGGGGCCATGGAAATTGGGATGGGATGCGCACGCACGGTGGGCCTCGGCGGGTACCTACCGCCTGGGGGAACGCGTCGATCTTCCTGCAACACCGATTCGCCGCCCAGCGCCCCTCCGACCACTTCGAATGCGAACCGTCGCCAGTACCAGCACGTCGTCTTGCACACTTTGACATGGCGCCCACCCGGCGCACGCGAACAGCCCTTCGGTCCCGCTTGGGAGCTCTTCTTCTCTCCCCTCTGCGCATGGCAGAGGCGATCCCTCACTTAGTGCCCTGTTTCAGTAGCCCTAGCCAGCGGCAATCCCTGGGCCTGGCAGGGTCCTCCCAGCCCATCACCGTTTCAGCTCTTAAAACAGACCATTCCTTCATCTCCCCCCGGTTGCCGAGAACACCATCGGACTTGGTATCGTGATATCTTTCCCCTCTTTTCCCCCTTCCATTCCTGAATTGTTCGTTCTCCACTCTCTCGTCCTCGCCATCTCGTCGTTCCTTTTCCGTTCGTCGCCCACATTCATTACTTTGCTGTTCAGCTTGCTGGACGCTGTCCGTTCCTTTTAAACGAAAGAGTCCTGGAGGCTGAAGTGTGACCAACCCGACACCCGCACCACCTAGCACGTTTCCACCGACTTGATTTCCATCTTGGACAACCATCGTTCAATCGCCCACGCCGGCTTCCTGACTGGCGCTGCCCGCATTCGCAATTTGCTGTCAAACAAGGAGACTCGGATACATCCATCGCCATGAAGTCCTTCTCCACCTTCTCGGCCGCGGCCGCCATCCTTTCAGGAACAGCAGATGCCTTTTGGCGCATGGAGTGTCACTCACGCTCTGGCCTTGCGCGCCTGGACCCCATCGTTACGCCAGGAAAGATCTCTAGCCACGCACACGCTATCCACGGTGGAGGCAGTAAGTAGACCCCAGTTTATGTGTTTCTCCTCAACAAACCGTGGGGATGACAGCGGGAGGTCGCGACGAACGCTCGCAAGGAGTGCTTCATGCGCATAGGAGCCATTCAGGGGCTGCTGTCGTGATGCGGCTGGGGTTTCACCGTCGTGACCGTTGCGCTGATCCTTGCAATAGATTTCGGTATGAGTTCATCCTACGAGGATCTGAGGGCCTCGGAATGTACATCATGCCGTGCCACCGACGACAAATCTGCCTACTGGTGAGCAAGACTCGAGGAGGAGAATGTACAGCGGCTCGACTAACAACGTGCAGGACGCCTGCTTTGATGTTTCAGCACGAGAATGGGACCACCCAGGTTGTGAAGCAGGTCGGCGGTATGCTTGCCTACTACCTCCTCTTCGCCAATGAAGGCGAGACCATCGAGACCTTTCCAGAGGGATTCCGCATGCTCGCCGGTGACATGAACTTGCGAAACTTTACTGGTCCCGTGCCTGATCCGGAGAAGTCTCTCTGGACCGACGAAGACAAGACCCAGCTGCTTCTCGGTCAAAAGGGCATCGGCATGAACTGCTTGAACTACGGAAAAGACCCCGAACCGTCCATGTACCGACATTTCATGCCCGACAAGCAATACCTCGATGACAACTGCGTCGACGGTATTCGTGCTGAGAGTGAGTTACTGTCGTTTTTGAAGCAGCAAAGACTAACGTGATATAGTCTTCTTCCCCTCATGCTGGAATGGTGAGAACGATTCCGACGACCACAAGAGCCATGTTGCCTACCCTGATCTCGTCAACGGTGGCAAGTGTCCCGAAGGTTACGAGAAGCGCATCCCATCCCTGTTCTTTGAGACCATCTGGCAGACCTACGAATTCATGGGCATGCCCGGCACGTTCATGTTCGCCAACGGCGATCCCACCGGTTACGGTTACCACGGCGATTTCTTGAACGGCTGGTCCACTGAGATTCTCGGTAGCGCCATTCAGCAATGCACCAACCCATCTGGTCTCCTTTCCGATTGTCCCGTGTTTGAGCTTCAGACCGAAGACGAGGGTTCCAAGTGTACATTTGAAATGCCCGAAGAGCTTTCTGCAGACAATTGCGAGGGCCCCGCCCCAGGCCTCTGCGGCAATGTCCCGGTCCAGTTCGGTCCCGAGTACGCTACTGGTCTTCTTAAGCCAGGAGAGACTGGTGCTGCTACCGCTGCTCCTACCACCATCGCCACCGAAGATATTGTTGCCGTTCCCACGCTCTCTTACACTACTGCAAAGAGTGCTGTCACTGATCAATTCGGTGGCGGCATCTCTGTCCTCATGGAAGGCCAGGCATCACTGGGTGCCGATGCTCCCGAGCCCGCCCCTGCTACACCCACACCTGAAGTCCCTGCTCCTGTATCCGAGACTCCTGTTGTGGATCCTGCTCCAGTCCCAACATCACCCCCAGCCGAAGCATCGCAGCCTATTCCGGCTGGTAACATCATCTCGACATCTATTTATACAAGCGCAGGTACCGTCTATGAGATCGCTATCCAGCAAGTTCAGGTTACTGTTACCGTTAACGCTCCAGTGGCTGAGAACACACTTGCCGTGGAGCAGCCAAACCCGGCTATTCTGCCACGCGCTGCTGTGCACCGTCGCCACTCGCATCACATGCACCGTCGGGACCGTGAACACGGACTCTTGGGGCGTCATTTCTAGATGAAATGCATTGATTGGGATCTTCACGGCGTTGGAAGAAAACTCCATTCAAGCATGTTATATCACCTCTTTCGCTTGAATTCGAGTTTCACTTAGCATGTATAGGGAAAGTGGTACTCAGGATTCAGGCGTGCTGTGCATACGGGCTGTCTTTTTTTGTTTTGTTTGTGTTTTGTTATTTACAGTATACCATTTTTCTGTTCTTACTTTGTCCTGGAAGGGCAATGGGGAGATGTTTCGTCGCGTTGATCGTGCGCTAAGGAGGGTTGGATGAGCAACACATTATATACGAATTGTATGGAAAACCAAATAGAGATACCCTTTGATATTCGCCATCATATGTTAAAAGAAGCTGGTTTTCCGAAGCCTTGCCACGTTCATGCATACACAGTTCAGCCACTGACGTGGCGACTGACGTGGCTGAGGCTACTTCAGCCACGAATGAATGGAGAGGTATTTACAGAATTCTTATCGCGCTTCCCGATCCTATCCTTTGTAGGCCGACTGGCATCGACTTGAAATACCCTCGCATGCTTTTCGGAAAAACAAGAAGACGGTGTGTCATCCATGTCAGAACGATCGCAAGCGTCACCAATGCATGCTACGATGACCTAACACCCAATTATTCTCTCAGCAACCCTTTCCTCGGCGGCTTCATGATTTGGTGGTCCATCTGCAGGTGGATGCAAGTCTAAATATGGCACTTGCGTCGCACTCGGACAGGGTTTTCTGACCCGTGAAAATGTGAACAGTACAGATTCATTGGTCTGTCATTGGTGGGAGCCCAATCTTAGTGTTACTGTTGCCTACCACCCATCAGCCTTGCGCACTCCATAGCTGAGGGTGTGATGCTGATGTCTTTTCCCGCCCCCCTCCAACCATATCACGCAGCCCAGTCAAAATGTGTCTTTCGGGTGAATGGGCGGCCCTCACCGGTAAACCTTTTTCCAAACTTGGTAGTGCTGACGCACGAATAGTTTTGCGCACGAGGCTGTATGTTCAGGTTGATATATAAGCTCAGGTCGGCCTCTCCAGCAATTATCATCTCATTCTCTTTTCCTGATCATATTCCTTGCCTCGTCGGTCGAGCGTCCTGGTATTTTGCTACTTCTTACCACGATGGACTTCTCCGCACTGAACAGTCTGAAACTTGACTTCTCTTCCACTAACACGACACTACCGAGTTTACCGTCCGCTCTCCTTGACGCATTTATTCCGGGTTACGGTATATTTTCTCAGGTTGTGTTTCGGTTGTTGGGTTTTGATATCGGTCTCCTCGTATCCGGGTGCCTTGTCGTGATTGGCCTGAGTAAAGGATGGCAGTATCTCTACCTATGGGCCTATGGATTTTTTGCCAGTTATTTCATGTCGTCTGTCCACATCGAAGACGAAGATCAGCTGTTCAGGCAAGTTGTCGAGTGGATTGCTGAGCAGAATATGACCAGGGTGAGCCGAGATCTTATGGCTGTCACCAAGTGGGTCAGTGCGTACGATGACAGCGACGAGGAACAAAATGCGAAAGATGAGGATGTGCTGGACGAATCAGGGATATTCAACTATGAGAAATGGGCAAGTAACATCCCTCCGAGGTACGAGCCAAACTTCGGCAACAACAAGTTCTGGTTCGAGGGCCGCATATTCACGTTTGCGCGTACAAAGAAGGAGAAACCGAGGAGCATCTGGAACAACGCAGATACGCAATTTCTGGCGATCAGCTGTATAGGAAGGAGCACGGAGCCGATCAAAGAGTTGCTCAACCACATTAAAAGATGGACATTGACCAAAGAACATAAGATGACGAGCGTCTATCGCCCGGCGCCGAAGGAAGAACGCAGAGACTGTGCATGGGATAGACAGTCTTGTCGTCCTTCACGCCCCATGAGCACCGTTTCCCTGGATCAAAAGGAGAAGGCAAAGATTGTTATGGATATTAACGAGTATCTTCACCCCGCCAGTGCAAGATGGTACGCAGCAAGAGGTACGTGAAAATCCGGTACGCCGATGGCGGACTTTATGATCCGCAATTGGCTACTTGGTAGTTGGACTGCGGTTCAACCACTGCTACCCAATGTTCAGATACCATGCTGGCCAAGACATGTAATGATTGTACTGTCTTGGGTTAGTACGCTGATTTTGGGCCGGCTGGCTATAGGGCCACTAGCACTCACGTCTTTACCTAATTTACACCCAGAAGTGGGGTTCCACTGTCGAATGCAGCTGCTGACTTGTCTATAGGAATACCTTACCGTAGAGGCTATCTATTCTATGGTCCCCCTGGTACCGGAAAAACCTCACTGTCTTTCGCGCTGGCCGGCATCTTCGGTCTGGACATCTATTGTATCTCATTGATGGAAGTAGGTCTTACCGAGTCCGATCTGAACAAACTTTTCACCACTCTTCCACGCCGATGCATCGTCCTTCTGGAAGATATCGACTCTGCTGGACTCCGTCGCACCGACGATACGCCCGCTACCGTCGAAGCCGCTGATTCTAGCAGCGACGGCACATCCTCCGAGGATGGCGTAAAAGTTGACGCAGTTCCCAAGCTATCGGGTGCATCTCTTCAAATCGGCGGGATCAAATCCCTCATCTCACTCTCCGGACTTCTCAACACCATTGATGGTGCTGCTTCGCACGAAGGAAGGGTCCTCATCATGACCACAAACCATCCCGAAAAGCTCGATCCTGCTCTGATCCGCCCTGGCCGCGTGGACCTACAAGTCCAGTTCACACTCGCCACGCGCTCACAAATACGTGACATCTTCAAGCGGATGTACACGACCAAAGCTTCCGAGGTTGCCAAGCCCTCAGCACCATCTACGCAATCCAGACCTCCTACGCCAAAAGGTAAACAGCCCAGTCTTTCCAGTAGTCGTGAAGACGAAGAGTTTTTGGAAATGCTAGCCCGTGAGCCGGTGCTTGATGTGCTTGACCTAGAGCAGTTGGGTAAGATGGCAGAAGAATTCGCAGAAAAGATCCCTCCAGGAGCCTTCAGTCCTGCGGAGATCCAAGGATTCCTTTTGACGAGGAAGAAGGAGCCGCGGAGGGCGCTGGCTGAGGTGGACGATTGGAAAAATGGGGTATTGAAGAAGAAGGGCGATAAGGGGAGGACCTGAGAATTATACGAGTGCGCGACGGGAGTGCCAACTGAAGTGGTGGGTAGTAGTCATGTGATCATCTAAAGTCCATCTTCGTAGTATTGGTGCAACCAGCCAAAGACCAGAGTTCTTGCCATCCCGTATTTAATAGATAATGGACTATCAAGATACTCAATCTGTATGGAAATTTACTTGCATCGATCGCCAGCGTCAACATCTCTGGATTCAATTGTCAAGGTGTAGTGACAGACATTAGGTAGGCTGGCCATCAAACGATAGCCACCCAGCATTGGAGAAATCGATATACAGCCACTGCTTACATTTGTGTGTCTAGATAAACCCACTTTTAACATGAAATAAGTTTCCGGGTGCAAATAGTAGGAGGCCTTGTGTTTTTGCGTATACCATACGGTTTTGGCATTACATATATGTGATGCCAGGCACAGCCTGACCTTGACAGCCAGGGGTTGGGTTGGCTCTCATAGGTCTCGTCGTGCTGGAGGACATTTTTTCTCCCATAAGCACGCCCCGAAGAATATCTCCGAAGCGCATATGCGGGTGTGTTTCAGACAAGACGCCTGAATGACCGGTAGTAATAAGCTTTAACCCCTAGGCAAATCAGGAAGGTACACAGAGAAGCTCAAACATGTCTCCTACGTCCCCCAGACCCCCATTGCATTCTAAATATGGCGCGAACGATACTCTCCAATACCCGACACCAAGGTCCTCTGTTATTGATGTTCCAACGTTGATTGCGGCGTGGGAACCAGGCTGTGTGGGCCAAGAAGGGACGCCAGCCAATGCCGAGCTAAGACAGGGCAGGTGGGGCAGGTCCGGACTTCAAGACACTGCTTTTCGTAGGCGTGTTTGCTTGATGGAGACTCAATCAAAGTCCGAGCCGAAACTCCGCATCCATTGCGGCGACGTGCGACAAGAAAAGAAAATTGATGAGCAGCGTGCCTTGAGCCTTGGGTTGCTACTGTGGCGTAGCAAGCCCATTCCTATTCACTGTGTCTTTCGCGGCGACGACGAGCGTGCGGGCGTTCACCGTAGCAGTCGAGATGCAACAATGAGACTCTACAATTGCACTACCCATCGTGTGTACACCATGGTCAAACAGGAGAGACCCTTAGCCAGGCGAACGACAATGCTAGACCAGCAGCAGCCTCCGTAGTGCACGCTCCCCATCTCAACCGCCGCGACAAGGGTGCGACCGTCGTGGCCCTCCCAAGACTCTCTAGTCGCTCCACGGAGGGCTGCCATGCCATCTCTTTTCGTCCGCCATCGCAATTTACCGGCGAATCACAATCGCAGTGCCGCATGAAGGATGCCGGCGCCACGGCTAGTTTCGAAACAGGGTTGACCGAGCGAGAGGCGCATGCACCATGTGGGAGAGGCGCGGGCGCGCAATAAGATGTAGGGTGACCCCCATCATCACCAAGTCTACGCCCCTCCCGCACATTCGTTTGTGTTGAATGTTTCTTCCTATTTAGTATCGTATTTTCTTCTTGGGTGCAGGACAACTCTCATTTAAGAAGCGAGCGGGTACTTGCACGCTCGCACGTGGAACTGTTGACATTGCCTATATTTTGCTGAGAGGAGAGCCTGTACTATCGTCGGACGCTTTAAATCGAAGCATTGGACGACAGGTGTTGTAACCATACGATCATTGCTCCGTCCCTTCGTTCTCCTCTTGATTACAAAAGTTCTTCTTCAGCCTTTCCACTCTTTTGAGCTTGTTGCTCTTCCGGATTAACAATCATCACTCTCTTCCGGCCACTGAATTCACCAGTCTACAATACGACACCATGAGATCCATAGCAGCGCTTTCGGCACTTTTGTCTGTCGCCACAGCGCAGATAGACACCATATCGTCTGGTCCAAGTGTGACAGCAGACAGCAACCAGCCAACCTCGGCGGCATCTGCATCAGGTGCCATACAAACTGGAGAATCTTGCGGGCAGATTGCGAAACTCGTAACCAAAACCACCATCATTGATGCCGAGGTCAGTCAAACAGCCAGAGAGGACAAAACAGTTAATGCTTACGAACAAGTAGCTTGCTTATGCCTGTCTGAAGTCAGTCCCGATCGACAATGATAATGCCAAAAAAACACTGGTGTCTCTAAAAAGCATGATCGAATTCCAATCGACATTGTCATACCTCAAGAGTCCTCCAAAGGGATATGGCGACGAGAGTGTAGATCTTCAAAAGGGTTTAGACGACATCGCGACCAAGGTTTCAAATAGCGACTACGACAACGAGTATGACTTCGAAATCGACATCGCAAAACTCATGGTCAAAGCACGTGATGGACATCTCACATTTTCGGGAATGACACAGGCTGGCGTCTTTACATGGAGGAGAAGCCGAGAAATTGCACTCATCTCCGCCTCGGAGGATGGAAAGAGCGACCCCAAGATCTGGGGTATTGGAGATTTCAACACCACTCTCAGTGCAGATGTTAAGCGGTCAGCGATATCACAGATCGATGGCAAAGATGCCAGGCAGTTCGTGAAAGATGAGAGTATGGATACCACATACCACGACCCAGATTCAAGATATAACTCCATGTTCTACATGCAGCCCGCAGAAAACTCTGGGTTTTTCGCCAACCCTCGGTTTTATCCTGGACCCTCTGTTAACATCTCATACGAAAACGGTACTTCGCGTAATTTTGTAAATTCGGCTGTCATTGCCGAGCCCAACAGTTGGCTTTCTATCAAGAACGGTCAAGACTTTTACGATACTTTTGTTGCAGCGCTTCCAAACAGCCTTAACAGCAAGAAGAGAGCAGACCACCACAGTCTGCCCCGTAACCCCGAATATCCACGTGAAGCGGAGCTGAATCGCCGATGGGTACCTCGGGCGTATCCTACGGCTGTTGTTGAGCACAAAGCCGATGACATCAAATTGGCGGGTTATTTTGTTGATACTGGAGCTGGCAAGGTCGGAGTTCTAATGGTGCAAACATTCAGCGTAGAGGCTGGCCAAGGTAACAACGACGAGGCTCGGGAGTTTCAAGCTGTGGTACAATCCTACATCGAGAAAGCCAAGGACCAGAAAGTTGAGAAACACATTATCGACGTGCGAACGAACGGTGGCGGAAAGATCCTTCTTGGTTACGATATGTTTCTACAGTTCTTCCCTGACGAGAAGCCTCAACTGCAATCGCGATGGCGCGGGCACAAAGGCTCGGAGCTTTTGGGTGAAAAACTATCGTCTTTCGAATCAATGAACTCCACGAACGGTAATTTGTACACCTCTCCTTTCAATTACCATTCCTACGTCAGCGGCAAGGATGAAGCCTTCTCTGGGTTCGACAAAATGTACCCGCCCGAGAAGTTCAACGGCGAGTCATTCACTGCCTTGCTCAAGTACAATCTCTCCGACCCGATTGAGACCTCTGACGACGAATATGCCATTGGAATCAGCATGACAGGCTACCTTGACCGCGCCAACTACACCGAACAGCCCTTCAAGGCTGAAGATATCGTCATTCTCTCCGACGGGATCTGCGCATCCACCTGCTCGCTCTTTACGGAACTTATGGTACAACAAGGCGGTGTCAAAACGCTCGCTGTCGGTGGAATTCCTGGTACTGGCTCCATGCAAGTCGTCGGAGGTACCAAGGGATCTATGCTGCTCCCACATGACTACCTCATCCCAACTTCAGACAACGTCATTCGTAAATTTAGCGGTAGCGAAGAGGAATCTAAAAAATGGCGAGAGATCTTGCCCCAACCGTTTAGCATCAAGGTCAGCACTGCAGGTGTTAACTTCCAAGATACCATACGCAAAGGCCTTGAGAAAGATGGTATCCCGACACAGTTTTTGAACGACACAGCGAGCTGTAGGATTTACTACGAGCCCAATATGTACCTCAACGTGACGGCGCTGTGGAGCAAGGCCGCAGAGGTTGCATTTGGTAAAGATGGCGGTATGGACGAGGATGCATGTGTCGCAGGCTCAGTGACTAGTAAAGAGGAGCAAACTGGAAAGGGTCCAGATAGCCCCTCGAGTGGCAGCAATGGTGACGCCGGAACTAATACTGGTAGCGGAAATGGTGGTAGCAGCGGTAGCGGCGACGGAAGTGCACCTAAACCTTCCGGTTCCGAAGGAGCTGCCGCAGGTATTATCAGGCCCGCGCAGGGAGGATGGGGTGCAGTTTTCGTTTGCACTGCGGCCGTATTGGGGTCTATGGCTTTTGGGGCAAGCCTAATCTAGTGGCCCGCACATCCACGAGCTCGTATTTTCGTTTTCCTTCAGCATGGTACAATCTATGTTATTGAGAGTGCAGAAAACATAATAACTTTCTTGTAAATACAATACTATACCCTCTAGATGCCTCGGATGTCTGTTCTCTCTTCATCACTCGTGATACTTGCAACAGCATGGTTATAAGACCAGATCCGCGCTCTCTCTAAACATAACGCTGAGAGGAGTTATTTTTGTAAAAATCCCTTGTCTAAATTCTATGGTGGAAGTTACTGTATCGAACTTCACATTGTACATCTCACTCTGAGTATGGATATACATGTTGTCAGAACTAAGTCACAGTCGTAGAAGAGGAACAGTATGCTTGTTGTGTGTCTTATGAATCTTGTTTGGTGCTTTACCGTGAACTCAATCCTACCCGAGGCCTATGGAAAATAACTTGTCAAAAAATGTTACAGAATTGATGAGTGACTTTTACGCATTCGATGAGCTTTCCTCTTCTCAGCTCCAGGGGCGAGGTCAGGTAACCCGTGCTGTCTTATGCTTCTGTGTTACCCTGGAATGGCTCAAAACAATGGCAATTGACAGAAAAGGTTCCAGGATCGCCATTTTGGTAAAAGCTAAGACCATGGTTTTAGTCCACTTCGCAGTGGCTGCATTCCTTCCGATCCCTTGCTGCGCAACTTGTTTTTCTTCCCATATTTCCTTCCATTCCTGATGGGCATGTCATGACAACCACTAAATTCACTCGAGACACATGCGCGCGTATGTTTACCCGAAGTTTCCTTCTGAGAATATCAAAGCCTTCCCCGCGCATGTACCGAACCGTTAATTCTTTTGTGATCCATTGTATATTCAATCAGAAGGTAGGTGAGAAGTGGAGCGAGCCTCGTGTACTAACAGAATAGCGCGTGCTACTGGCACCAAACAATCCGAAAGGTCATATAAGAGGCTTCTGATCGTCTGCAGAGCTTTGAGCAAGGAAAAATGTCGCCCATTAGGTTGCGTCGCGCTCTCGCTATGGAGTTAAATTCGACCACGATTGTCATCATCGTAAATATGGGGGTACTCATAACGGGCCTTATCATCTTCATCGTCATACTGCTGGTAAAGAGACGGAAAGAGCACAATCAGCACATGGCAAGCCTAGATGAGCGAGAGCTTGTGATTGCGCAAACACAAAAGGGTGCAAAGAGGGTATCACTGACAAAACCACGGACTGTTTTAAAACGAAGCACTGTTATACCCTTCAACTCACCCTCAGGGTGGAACCATCTTCCGTCAGTCGAGACGCTCAATTCTTCGGAGCCGCCGACCGTCCTTCCGCACTATGCCCCTCCGAAACCTGCAGGGTTCGTTCCCAAATCAAACCGGCTTTCCTGGCCCTTCTTGGGACGCCGAGCATCGGGAAAGACATTCGCTACAAGAAAGATTCGGGTTTCAATTCTCTCTACTGTCGTCGAAAGCCCGAAGCCATCTCCATTGGCTCCAGTGTTGAGCGGATCATCGGGTGAACAATCCTCGCCTACAAAGTCCCAGAAACACGATCGTCCCAGTCAATCTCTTATCAAGCAGCATTCTTGTTACCGTAAACGAGAACATGAAACGGGTTTACAAGATGATGAAATCATGCTAGGACCCGTTCGAAAGAGCCCGAACCCAGATACGACTTTCGCGAATGATTATCAGAAACGACCGATCAGGTCCTATTCTATGACGGCGATGTTCGCTGACAAGGATCCTGGGAACTTGACTGGGGTTTCGCGCCCAAAGCCGCATACAAGATCAGTGAGCACCTCTAACCAGGCTTCTGGAAATCCCCCTGAGGGTAGCCTTCCCATACCCCCCTTGGAAATCGCGCGTATTAAAGCCGAACATTGTCTGGACTCTCGAAGGGGCAGTATAATAAGTAGAAGCCCCTCACAGCAGTCGAACTCCAGTTTTGAGTCTGGAAATAGCTACATTTTGGCCACGCAATCAAGCCCGATCTTGCGTTCATCCAATTCCAGAGTGCAAAAGGTGGCTAAACAGAGACACAGAAACTCGATGATTGTATCGACAAGGCCTTTTCGAGATACTTTGACACTTCATGGCAGAACGGATAATGCCCAGTTGTCCAATTCATCTAGCTTGCAATCTCTTGCCAGCAGAGTGAAAACCAGGGACTCAATTGCACTTACCAAGGCATCCTCGCCCGCAAATAGCTTATATACGGCACGCATCATAACGACCCCGAAACGCAAGTCAGGCTCATATGTTACTCCGTATGGTTCTCCGGAAGACCGTAGGAAGCGTTATTCCATGCCCCAAAGCGTCTTGAGCAACCAAGAAGGCCCCAAGAGACAACTTTCACAAGCTTCCACGCAGGCCTCTTCTACACGCAGTAGTAATGGTAATCCGTTCCAGTGGGATCCAGCACCAATGTCGACAGGGAAACCCTCGGCTCTCAAAGGAAGTCCCAGTGCTCGTAAATCCGGACACAAACGGTCGAACACGGTTCGGATCTCACTGGTACCAACCATGCTAGGGCCGTCACGAAGCCGTTCACCAAGTCCGGCCATTCACAACATCGCAGAAGAATCGCCCCCTACGCACCCAGAGAAAATACAGAGCGTTGTTCTAAGCTCTTCCAGCACTCGATCTCTCCCCCGTCCACCCAGTACCTCCATATTTGCACCGGAGCTGAGATTCAGCGCAACGAAGATTCATGCATCACTTACGGACAGTTCGCCAATGTTGGCCATGGCGACCTTCGATCACGGTCCAGTTGGTTCGCCTTTGAAGAACCAAGCTATGTCAGCTAATTCACAAGCGACTCAAACGAACCACAATAGGTTGAGTAACGGTTCTCTTTACAGCATTCCGACATTTCCAAGTTCTTGTCAGAACTTGCCGGAAACGAGTATCGTGAACAGCTCTCCGCCTGTTTTTGCTATATCACGGCCATCGAACGAGTATGGAAGAAATGGGCAAACATTTAATGAGATGGACATGGACGCTTCTTCAACCCAATTGGTTCTTGGTAATGATTTCTCGTCAGCAAGACCTGTTCCTGCGAATGGGTTCTCCACCGAGTGTCCTTCGCCGGTATATCAGCCAACAGCAAGCGGTATATCGCGAAGCTTCTCCTCTCCATTCTCGAGTATCCCCGAGGAATCATCAGCAGAGCCTTTGCTGACAGCTGACTGTGAGTCTATCGATCCATATGATTCGCGACCCTGTTCGCCCAAAACTATACCATCCGTGGCAAGCCATAGTCACCCAAACCATGAAGCATACAATCTGCCTATCAAGGATACCACCATCCCAGAAGAACCTCTGGATACCGTCGACCCAGCCATACTGAGCAAAGAAACCTACGCCAGTCTCAAGGGTCCTTTCGATAACGGAAGTGGTAGTGCCATCAGCGATAGAAAGAAAGAGCAGAACAACCTACTTCTGTACTCCAACCCCTCAGACGTAGTTCGCTCCATACAACCACTCATAGACGCAGCGTTTCCTTCCAGCCCCCCCACTCAACCTGATTCGCTGGCCTTAGAACCACCAGGGCTATTTATCCAATCCTCGCCAAGTTCTCTGTACTCAGCTCCATCGCCATCACCGTCGTTTCCCATGGCACCGAACTCACCTCGTCCAGGCCATGCCCAACTACCTTTAGGCACACCTACCATCAATTTCACCAACGTACCCATATTGACACCCTGCGGACCTCGCGACCCGCCGCCGCGCTCTCTACGCTCTTCTATACAGGCACTTCGGCGGATGAACTCGGATACAAAGAAAGGTGGTAAAGCAGAGCGGCGGTATGCCAATTTTGGACGGGAGGATAGTATTGCATTGCCAGGTGACGAAAGCTGGCTTGAAGGGATTGAGGGCTACGAGGAAGAAGAGGATGAGACGTGGGATGAACAAAAGGGCAGAGCATTGGTGGGCGACCTAGGCTTCGACTGGGAAGGGGACGCAACGGAGCTTGAAATTGATCTGGGTTCAACAACCATTTCAAAACCACTTCGTTTCCTGCATATATCGTCCATGCCAACCGTCGAGATAGAACCAACCAAGGATAAAGAAAACGAAGAAAAGAAATCGGGAGAGTCACCAGAGACATCGAGCCCACGACCTACGACCCCCAACGCAATTTCCCGCGACCGCAGCTCCTCCATCTGGGAAGACGGCGAGAGATTCTGGGCTTCCACACCCCCACGTCCACCGATCACGTCGCCTAGTAAACCAGCAAATCGTTTCCTCCCGCTGTCTTCATCGCCGGCTTCTACGCGCTCACCTAGGAAGAGAGCTTTCGATGTCGCGAAGGACGATGTGAGCGACCAATTGGATGTCCAAGATGAGAATGGGAGGGTGGGAGCAGATGGGGAGAAGAAGAGACATAGCGGGAGGTACAGGAAGAGGAGCGTACTCGGGACGAGCACGCCGAACGTGAAGATCAATGTTATTCCTCCGAGTAGTGGTGGGGGGCAGGACACACCGGGTAGTTATTACGATGCTGAAGGGTTTTTGAGTCAGAGATATGAATGAAAAGGGATGGTTGTAATGTCTAATCGAGGCATGGAAGAAGTAATAGATTAATTCGGCCACTAGTAGCGTCATAGTTTCCTAAGCGCTGATGCAAAATAAAGCAAAAATCAAGCCAAATATCCACCAAGATGTCTACGTTGAACCATAGAGGTACAATCGTGTGCGGCGTAGCACGTAACACCAGACGCTATGCAATGCCTTTTCGCCCTCCTTCTAGCCCTTCCGACTGTGTGCCCTATTTCTTTTCCTCATCTATGATTTCATGGACTCGCATATCAAGTCCGACCCAGAACTTCCTGCCACGCCACTCCACCGTCACGCCGCCATAGAAGGCCACAACCCATATTGGCAGTGCGGATATCTCCCTCCCTAGCCAAGCCGCGAGCCACTCCCTGAAACCCCTTCGTGCACCGTCGAGCAGGCTGGGCTTTCGAGGTGTTTTGTCACCCAGCAAAGGTTGGAGAGATGGGGCGTTGTGGTACGCTCCCTGCGACCGCTGCGGAAGAATGAAGTCGGGTGTGTGTTCATCGAGCTCCACGGTTTTGGCGCAGTGGAGTAGGAGATACTGTACGTAATCAACTGCGCACCAAAGCGACATGGACGCGAGCCACACAATCCAGAACGATGTCCAGGTGGGTGGAATGAAGGAGGAGAAGAAGGGAAGCGAAGTGATGGCATACGCCCCATACAACGAGCAAAGGATCGACTCGGTGCCCGGCTCAACAAAAGTAGCAGCCGTAACGGTGAACTTCCTCACTCTCAGCCAACGCAACCGGCGGTCAATGCAGGCCGCAATGCTCGTGTGAGAGACGGGTTGGAAACAGAAATCTCCAAAGAGCATGGCATGCTTGCCCCACTTCTCCTTTACGTCGCCCGGGGCGGAGACATAGCCGGGCTCCTCGAATGCTTGCGGTTTGCGCCATAGGGCGTCTCCAATGAGATGGTCTTCACATATGTTGTCACTAAAGAAGTCTATTCCGGGCGCGCGGTCGGGGTTTCCTGTGGTCACGTAGTTGAGCTGGCGTCTCCGAAACATGGTGCTCTTGCCCATAACGCAGGGTGCGACAGCGACGGTGTTGATGGCGTTGTAGAACTTTGCGTGTGCGCTGGAGAGGAAGGCCTCGTCCAGCCTCCCCCCACCGCGTTGGAGCAGGCGGCGGAAGGCACCACGAGAATGGTTGCGCGGATCGGACGAGGTGCTGGCAGATATATCGGCGGAATCGAGGGTGGCGGCTTGGAGGTTGGTGTCGCCGAGCAGCAGCTCGCGCTCCTCGGCGGAGAGGGATTGCGAGTCCAGATCGATGGTCAAGGGCGTCTGGTGGACGAACTTGTACTTGACGGAGGCTCCATAGCCGCACAGCAGGTCGACCATGCGGCCGCACACGCCCTTGCCGACCCAGACGTTGCAGTCTAGGATCCACACAATGGAGTCCTCGCGGGCTTCGCGATAGGCGCGCGACATGTTCCTGATCTTGGGATTCGGCCCGAGGGCGTCCTTGTCCGCCTGCAGCACTGGATCCTCATCCTCGACGGTGATGCGGACATGGCAGTCCGGGAAGTCGCGCAGCAGACGGTGGAGAATGGGCAGGGCGGGGTCCTTGGCCGAGGAGACGCAGAAGACGTTCTGCAGCTTGTTGGCGGGGTAGGTCTGGCGCAGGGAGGCAGCGAGGCACTCGTAGAGGCGGGGCTCGAGGCCCTTGACGGGGCGGATGATGGTGACGTGCGGCACGTCGTCGTTGTTGGCGGCGCCGAGGCAGGTTGCTGGGCGCGGGCGCTGCGAGTAGTAGCGGAACAGCTGGGTGACGCCAATGCCGCAGACGACCCAGACTACGACGAACCAGACCAGGCACACCAGGCCGATGTAGAAGCGCACCATGGAGACATGGTCAGTGTCGGGGTCGTGAGGCGCCGAGCGACGCATGCGCTGTGCTGTGCTGTGAGCGGCGACGAACGGGCGTGGGTGTGATTTTGTTTGGATTGGCGCACCGACCGGTGACGGCAGACGGGCGTGCGTGGGCTGAACACCTGGCGGGACCTGGATGGATCCAGTCGGATTCCCGTGGGTCACGTGCGCAAGATGGGCCTCGGGATGGGGATGGAGCGCGCACCTGGGCAGCCAATGCAGGTACGGTGCGGGAGCAACAGTCGACTCGAGCTGCTGTCCACGATGCGCGACCGCGCCTCTGCTTTTCACCGACCGCAGAGGCTGTGCTTCCGGCCCTTCCCATCAGCGCGAAATTGCATCTCACCACTGGCAGGCAGTGCCTTGTATAAGCAAGACTAAAAACTGACCAGACAAGACAACCAACGCCAGCCTACGCAACTTCGAATTACCCGACCAGCGCCAAACACGTGCACTCTCATTTCTTTGCCTTCTTGCGCACCAGACCCGCACCGAGTGTCTGCACGCCTTCTGGCTCCGCAGGCTTCCTCTTCCTCGTGGCCACCAACATGACAGGTGCACCATCTTCCACCTCCGACTGACGGGTGTTGGCAGCCTCCTTCTTGCCCAATACCGTCGTGCCCCAGTTCTCGCCAACCGCGCCCAAGACGGCAATCTCCTCCTTCCATCGCCGCGTGCTCCTGGTCGCTGCGGCCCGTGTGGCGAAGTTCTGCTTGAGCAGCACTTCGTGTGCCCGATTGTAGTCTTTTGACCCAAAGACAACCGCACCACGCGATCCGACAGGCCACCAATAGTATGGGCTGGAGTCGGGCAACGTCTTGTTGAGAGCGCCCGTGGACCCCGTTGAAGTGGTAGATGCGTTTGAGAAAGAAGATTTGATCCTTGGAACCACAAGCGGAATTGGTCCATGGTCTGTGTTGACGTTTCGTCGCCTTTGGTGCCGCTGAACTTTCCTCTGAGGGGAGGACCGTCTTGATGGTGAAGCCAAAGGGCGTCGTTCATCCTGTGAAAAGGACGACAACTGCGACAACTGTGACAGCTGCGATGGCTCGTTCTCGTCTTCTTCGGGAATGGAGGGCTCTGGGGGTGTGATTACCACCCATATAAAACCAACGATGCGGCCCGAGGAGCATTCCTGGCGGAAGGCCATGAACTCCCAAAACTGATCCAGCGTCTTCACGCTTTTCCACTGACCACTGCTTCGCGAGGGGGTCCCTCCTTCTTTCGTCATTGCATCTGTCCCTCTGTCTGGAAGCTCATCGTCTAGTTCGTCCAGAAAGCGCGCCTTGGGATCGTCGGGGAAGTGTGGCACCAGGCAGCGAGGAGGTGCTTGGGGATGCGGCGCGATCTGGAGGAGGGGGTGGGCGGCAGCCCAACGCCGCCGTGCGTTCGGTGCAGGTGGCGGAGTGTAGTAACGAAGAGTGTCGTGTGGCTCGAAGCCAGGTATGACCAGATATCCTTTGGCAGTGTGTACGGTAGAGGTTCTTGCAGGTGCTGCAGCCGCTGAGAGGCGTTCACTGAGCGGCTTCGGTGGCTGCTCTTCCTCATAGTCGTTGACCAGCGGGTTGAGCACCTTACACCACCACCGCACCAGTTCTTTGTCGTCGAGCAGGTGCTTCCCTGGATTCTCTATGCTTGCCGGGAAGAGGTACTGGTCCTGAGCTCTTGCGAAGAGCGACACGACTGTTCTCCTGCCCGGCCGCTGGCGTTCCCTCGCCAGCCACGACACGAACGACGAGCATATCGTTTTCAGGGGCGATGAATGGGTGGACCGGGAGTTCCCTAGCAGGGAGAGGTAGCCGGTAGAGTCGGCCTTGGAGACGAATATGGTGGTTAGATGCTTGGTGGTGTAGACCAGGACTTCAATGGCCAGCACGAGAAGCTCGTCTGGGGGTTGTGCATTTGGAACACGGTCGGCATGGATGGAGGCGGCGAGAAAGTGGGATTCACAGTAGGTCCGCTCGGGCTTCGTGTGCGGAGGGGCAGCGAACAAGGGAGGGGACTTTGTGGGCGGAGTGGAGTAGTGATAGAAGGTGAATGCGGCGTCTTTGGGGAGTTCGCGGGCGAGCAGGTCGGCAAGGGAGCAGGAGAGGGCCATGATGCACGCTGTGGTGGTGGTGGTGGTGGCAGAGTGCAGTCGTTGTTGCAGAGCTAGAAGATAGCTGCAGAGCTGCAGAGCTGCAGAGCGCGAGAGCTGGAGAGCTGAGCCCACTCGGGACGCGGAAGGTGAAAGGGAAGACGCGTCTTGAATGTTCACCACCCCCCCCCCCCCGGCGTCGCGGGCGCGCCTTGCCCCGAAGCGGGCTAGGCGAGGACGGCGCATTGGAGCCATCCGAACTTTTGTTCTCCAGACTGGAGACAAATGCTGGACTGCTGAACTCGCCGCCCCTCCCCATCGCGCCCGGCTCCCGTCGCCTGAATCCGTCCTCTGTACATACACACATACACATACACATACACCTCCAATGGCTTCCCAACGGCCTCTCCGCAGCCTGCTGGCGACCGCCTCCTCCGCCCTAGGCTCCGCAGCACCAACACAGCGAGTCGTCGTGCGGACCTCCGCATGCGCTTTCTCAACCACACGGCCATCGCGGACCCCCGAGCTCGACGCTGAACCTGCCCACCGCCCGCGATGGCAGCAGACACCCCCGCGTATGATGGCCCCATACCGCGTGCGACCGAAACCGAGCGGCCCCGAATTCAAGGTCAACGACGACCCCCGCCGGCTGGACGAGGCCTACTCCCGCATGCTGGGCCCTGGCGGTGACAAGGTGCTGTCCGAGGATGTGAAGTGGCTGGCCGTCACGCATAAGAGCTTCGATCACGGCCGGAGAGGTTTCAACGACAAATTGGCGTACTTGGGTGTGTTTCGCTGCATGGGCGACCGCTAAGCTGTGCTGTGCTGACAGACCACCAGGACGGCGGATCGTCTCGCTGCAGACGTCGCAGGCCCTGCTCAATGCCCCCCAGGCCGATACCTGGTCCAAAAATGTGACAGACGCCCACGGCCGCATCCCCTTCACCCACCCCGCCCTCGCCGGCCTGTCTGGCCTCACCGGCGAAGCCCAGGACCAGGTGCTCGATAAGTCGCGTCTGGCGGGTCTTGCCGAGCGTTATGGCTTCGACAAGGTCACGCTCTGGAAGCCAAAACGGGTATGGAAGCCTTTCCCCCTCCCCCCACCCCCTGTACCGCTGCTAAGTCGCCTAGGCGGATAATCTGCAAGGCTCTGGTCTAGAGTCCGTCCTCACCACCTCATTATACGCCATCGTCGGCGCCATCGCTTTGGAGCGAGGAGGCGAGATTGCAAATAAAGTTGCGCAGGACAAGATCCTAGCGCCCTTGGGGTTTACCTTCACCGTTGACTGATACCCCACATCTTCTACATGTACAAAAATTTAGACCCTGTACAACATGTACCATTACCCACCCAAGTACACCTTTCCATGCCGTCAATTGTCATTCGACACCCGCGCTCCATCGGCCATGCTCTTCGCTACACCTTCCCCCCAAACATTGCCAGTGCTCCTCTCATTACCGAGCGTCCTTCGTGCGCTGACCCCAGAGACCTGGCCCAGTCTCCTACATCGAAGGATGCTCAATGCATTGCAACTGCGTGGCTTCCTCGTTCTCCTGCTTGTCGTCGAATAGCATCTCGGCTTGATCTTAGCCCCCGGGGCCGTGCAGCCCCAGACCCGAAACTTAGACAATCCTTCACCTCTCGCGCGCATCTCAGATGGCGATGCACCAATCATGTAGCCCTGGCCTCCTGACACCAACCGTCCTCGAGTCAACATCCTGCACCATATCACATCCCTCGTGGCTGGTCGCATCAATCGTCCTGTGCCATGCGAACATGTCCATGCTTCCCATAAAGCTGGGAGGAGATGTGCACACCAAGACCCGCACGTTTGGCGATCTCCTCCACAAGTCGTCGCGTCAATCTATATTGCTTGCAGTGACATCTGAGTAACCTCACTCATGGTAGCCGCAGAGGACTCGGGCGTCGGCTCAGACGTCCAGCTTCCCTTTGTCAACTCCATCGTCATAGCCTCCTTCACCACCATCGCCTGGTACAACGTCCTCGAGCTCACCGTTCTCATCCAGACTTTCTTCAAGCGCCGCGCCGGCTTCTACTACTATTCCCTTCTCGTCGCTACCTACGGCATCTTCATTCACTGTTTGGGTCAGTTCCTGAAATTCTACCATGTTGGGGACAATGGACACAAGGCGACAGACATTGGCTACACCGTCATCGCTTTCTCGGGATGGTGTGCCATGGTGACGGGTCAATCCATCGTGCTGTACTCTCGGCTGCATCTGGTCGTGCAGGCTCACTGGGTACGCTGGGTGCTCGTTTATGTGATTGCTGATGGCGTTATCTTGCACGGTGTGACGGGCGTCCTGACCTTCTTGACGAACTGCTCCTCCGACCCTGCACCCTACAAACCCGTCTACTCGGTCGTGGAAAAGATTCAGGTCACGCTTTTCTTTGTGCAGGAATGCTTGCTCTCCGGTATCTACATTTGGAAAACGTCGGCGATGCTGCGGACCGAAGGCCCCTTGTTCAGGGCGAACGAGAACGCACGAGGTTCACGCGGTCGAAAAGTCATCCTCCATACACTGTTGATGAGCATCCTCATCATTGTGCTGGATATCACGACGCTCGGCCTTGAGTTTGCCGGATGTGAGTAGTCTTCCAATCCACACTTTTGAGACCGTGTTATTGACCAACACAGTGTACGACATTCAGACTTCCTACAAAGGTGCCGTCTATTCGGTCAAGCTCAAGATCGAGTTCACGATACTCAATCAGCTCATGAACCTCGTCCAGGGTACGCTTCGCGACACCACACTTTCAGGCTCGCATCTGTCCAAATCCCGGCCTCGCCACATGTCACGCTCCGTTCGCCCTTCTGAACTGGGGCACTCGGCCGGTGCATATTCGAGAATGGACGAAGATGGGCATTCAGTTGGAGGAATTAAACTGCAGAACTTGCGTTCTGGGGAAATCAACAAGACGACGACCACGGAAGTTAGAGTCGACGAATTGGAGGTCGAGAAAGACGAGGTGTATAGCCCGGGTGCAAAGAAAGACGGAGGCAGCAGTAGGGGGAGCAGTGAAGTGTACATTATTCAACAGCAGCAAGGAAAGCATGCTATATAACGTTACCTGTCTTCGAGATATCAAGCTCTTTACATTTCGGTTGTTAAAGTTTTTATAACGTTGGAGCGAATCTCATTTGTTTGTGTGAACTTCAAGCAGCCAGCTCCATTGCCGTGGGACTGTACGTTCGAATTGGTGATGCTGGTTCGTGCACTGCTTCCAGGCTGGGCTCGGGTAACACAGCGGTACAAGACCACACTGCATGTTTGTGTAACCACCAACCCTGTCCATGGTGCTAGGATCAACACTTAAACCAATCAGTCGGGTAACATAACATTACAATCCCTTCGCTTGGTCTGGGCACGTTGCCGTTCCAGTGGGTTTACTGGTGCAGAAGAACAAAAAAAACGTCCAGGTCCTGGGGATCGAGATTGACGAGTAGAGCGCATGGCAATTAGCTAAGTTAAGAAAACATCAACATGCGGGGAACTCCCGGTATCTCAATATTACCATCCGAACCCATATACCGAATCATACCCGTATTAACGTCACTACCAAGTACTATCCTGCATGGCTTCTTTTTCCGCACTCTTCGCTCCAGACATACACCTCACGCCTCGAGTGTATATCTCGTACCACTAAAACAGGGTACCAAGGATCCTGGTATTTCCTGCTCAATCTTGAACTTGAACCTCCACCCTGTACAATGCCCTGGCATAAGACCCTGGGGATCCAATGCTTTGAGCCCATCTATCGAGTTCTGCAGCTTAGAAGCGTCGCCATCGGCTAGGTGGAAGCCGCCAATGACAGCGTAAAGGGGAGCTCCGCCACCGAGCTTGATGGCATTCCTGCAGATGTTGACGATGCCTGGATGGCTGCAACCTGCGAAGACTACGAGTCCCTTTCCTGTGCAGTCTCGCATGAGCACAGGTATATAAATGGCAATTTAGTACTGGGTTGAAACAAACTGGACGTACCTTTCAGATTACAGACCACGAACCGCTCATCAAGAATCAATTCATCCTTAATCCACAATCCATTCTCATCCAGCCGTACGCCACGTGGAAATCCCACTTCATACTCCGTTTCCCTCGGCACCTCCCCCGATATCAAGAACATATCATCTAGTACCGTGTGAGGCTCATCTCTCTTAACCACCATCCCACCTGCGGCTTCCAGCTCCTCAAACGTGGGATCAGCTTCCAACGAAGCCACAAACGCCCCAGTATCAACGCCACGAAATATCGGCCTTCCCGGATGTACATCCACCACCGGAAGTCCCAGCCCATTAGAAGAAGCAACTCGCGCACGGTTAACAAGAGAGATAGCGCGGGGTAAGCCCCCAGAATGATCGCGTTGCCAATGCGACAAATGGATGTGTTCCACACCGCTTAGATCAGCTCCCGAACGAGAAACATTCTTCTCGAACACATCTTCCTCGGGTCCAGCATCGAAGAGTAAAGTTCGTGATTGCACGCCCGCTGTTGCAGTGATGAGGAGGGAGAGCCCGTGAGCGCCGCAACAGATTTGATCCATGCGGAGTTCCATGGCGGGTACGGGGCCACGTGATCCTGGGGGGAGTGGTACGAGGCGGAAGGAAGTTGCGTCGGTGACGGCGGGATTGGTGGACTTGGAGATGGGGTCTAGTTCGTTGTCGACGAGGACTTGGATGGTGAGCTTGTCGAGTTCTAGAAGGGGTGCCATGATGGTGATAATATGGGTTTGAACGTGTTCTGGGTATCTTTGAGTTGAACTCAGTATAGCAGTTATGCGTTTAATAGAATACGTCTAGACAAGACAATAAAGCCGTAAACACCGGTCGTGCCCCGCGAACTAGCGCTTACTCCACTGACTTCAGCAGTGCCGCTTCTATGTTGGCCAAACATCAGTTGAGCTTTTTGGTTGGAAGAGAGGTATTTGCTGATCGAAGCTGACGCTTGAGAGCATGACTATCGTGCACCGAAAAATCGCATTCTCTTGCGACAGTGTACGTATTTTTGATGGAATACATTGGACGTCCCTCTAGTAGACTCCTTCAGCAATCATATGAAGAGATCAAACGCTGCCAATGACATAAGTCTAGTGTTTATTATAAATTTCCCAGTACAGTAATACAAAAAGCCAACAGTACTACAGAACGGCCTCGCTTCGATCCGCTGCGGATAGTGGGTTCTAACCTAGATACCTACACAGTATACAATGTACGGAGCAGGCGTTAGTACCGATAGGGATAGGCGTGCGCTGAGTATACATGCGTGACAATACGTACACCCCGAATTAAGTGTTCGGAAACTTCTCTGACACAAGAAAGCCGCGTGATGATGTTGAGCTCATAGTGATGTTGTGGGACCTAAAGAGGCTCTACTTGCTTCTTGAGATTAGGTAACGGAAGATAAATCACTCTCTGGGGGGAAGCTTTCCGTAGATCTTGCGGGTCGCGAAAGCAGCCCTGTAGTGTAGGCTTTCCCGACGGCCAAGACGAGCATGTCGCGGGGCGTTGGCTACAATTGTCATCACGCCCTTTGTTTGTTATCTTTCGGACTAGTTTAGGGGCCGATATCTGAGGTTATAAGGCTCAATTCACCGGATACTGCGGGCATTTATGTCTGTCCAGATTCGTACGAATTTATTCCCCACTATTGTGTAGATGATCTCAGAATCCACGTGGAGTTGAAAGAACCAAGACATGTCGGCGTTATCCGAGTTGGAGCTCGAAGACCAGGGCGAGGGTAACTCCCAGCAGCTACCGCCCGTAGATGGCGGGAAAGATGCATGGCTCTTTCTAGCTGCCTCTTTTGTGATCGAAGCCCTTGTCTGGGGTGGGTGCCTGATAGCTTCATGCATGCAGCTTTGCAACTAACAGTGTTTCAGGCTTCCCTTTCTCATTCGGCGTTTTCCAAGATTACTACTCGACCCACGAACCGTTCGCTGGCAGCGGGAACATAGCTGTCATAGGTACATGCGCAATGGTGAGTCCCAAATATTCTTACGGTTTCACGATAAAACGACGCTAACCCAGTGGCAGGGAATTATGTATCTTGATCTCGTTCTAGTCTTTTCGGTACTCAAGAAATGGCCGAATTACCAACGCTACGCGACTGTGGCTGGGCTGCTCGTAATGTGCTTGGCCTTAGCTCTGAGTTCATTTTCCAGGAATACGGGCGAGCTTATTGCTTCCCAAGGTGTCATTTACGCCATTGGCGGTAGCTTCGCGTATAGCCCCTGCATCTTGTACATGGATGAGTGGTTCCATAAACGAAAGGGCCTTGCATATGGCAGTAAGTCGCCATTCGATACGAAGTGGAAGCGTCTTTTTCTGTGAATGGGTCAAGACACAGCAAATAGCACTTCTTCCTTTCAATGCTGACGCTGACTTCTTACCCCAATCTAGTCATGTGGGCAGGCACAGGGCTTGCAGGCGTCATACTTCCCCTCGTCATGGAGTGGATGCTGCGCGACTATGGCTACCGAACAACATTGAGAGCATGGGCTGTATGCCTCTTCATTCTTACTGCACCCCTGCTCTACTTTGTCAAGCCACGCATCCCCATCGCGCCGAAGCAACAAGCGCGCAAAATCGACTTCGCGTTCCTCAAAACATCCACATTCAGTATTCACCAAGCTTGTAACATAGTCGAAGCACTGGGCTTCTTCCTGCCCTCAATCTACCTTCCAACATATGCTCGTAAGTGATACCCTATTGGAAGGATAGCCCATGCTACCCTCGATGGAGCTCTGAAATGAACGCCATAGTAACTGACTATGTCATACTTATAGGTAGTATTGGAGCATCCGGCACATTCAGTGCGCTTACCATCATTCTTTTCAACGTAGCCTCTGTCTTTGGCTGCGTAGCCATGGGCTCCATCGTCGACCGTTGGCACGTCACAACCTGTATTCTGATCTCCACCATTGGCACCACCCTGTCTGTCTTCATCGTCTGGGGTCTCTCTATGTCTCTTGCACCCCTGTATGTTTTCTGTCTCATATACGGATTCTTTGCTGGCAGCTTCACAAGTGCGTGGCCAGGCATTATGCGCGATGTTACTAAGAAACGGGCTTCGGCCGATCCAAGTATTGTCTTTGCATGCTTAGCAGCGGGAAGGGGCATAGGAAACGTAGCGAGCGGGCCGTTGAGCGAGATTCTTATCCGGGGATTACCTTGGAAGGATAGTGCGGGATGGGCATATGGGAGTGGGTATGGTACACTGATTGTTTTCACTGGTGTCACGGCATTTCTGGGTGGCTCGAGTATCCTGGGGAAGAGAGTCGGCTGGGTGTAAGCATTAGGCCCTAAATTTTGATAACTCGGTGAACATGGGTGGTCGTTACCGATGCTTTGTATCTTAAAGTCTGTTGATCATACGAGATTCATCAAGAAATCACCAGAAGCCTATCAGGACATTTGTTCTAGATCCCTTCACAGAAATCATGCTTCTGGTGATACTGTTCTGAAAGCATTGTTTAGGTATCCTGCAAAGAGCTGATGTAGTCTTGATACCATTGCGAGTTTGAGAGATGAGATATTCGAAAAAGCAGAGGCACACAGCATATCACATCAATATACCATAGAACTTCGATTGTAGGAATTGTTTCATTAATCTAGATTAAACACATTTTGTGGCCAAGGAACTCTCATGACTTGCTTAGTTGAACCAATTAACGCCACGAATCCAGTAATCACAAAGATATCCCGTGATAAGAGCATATGCACCCTTATGCAACGTATCAATCACCTGTTCATTGATCGGCCACGTCCACGGAAGTGCGCTAGTGCCTGCTGTATTCTCCATCACCTGATCCAAAGCAATCCGGATTCCGGTGTGCACAAAGCTCGCGAAAGGCCCAATTACTCCATAGTAAGAGAAAACCCCGCGAACAGCGCCAGCTATCATGCCCATTCCATGATGATGAATATTGTTCAGCAGGTCGACGTTGCGTTCATAGAACTGTGGCGTCACGCCGAAATGGTTGCCAATTGTACGAGCGGGCACATAAGACGCAGGTCGATGCGTGATCATTTGCTCAATCCAGTTCGTACCGACCATGGCAAAGGCGCCGATGAAACCGGCGCCGATACCGATGGCGACAGCAGAGCCAAGGCCAACTTTTGGGAAGGCCGGGAAAGCAGACTTGGAATCAACATACGCTGTGAGAAATTAGTACTCAGGATGAGCAATGAAATCAGATGTATAACGAGAGGCCTTACAAAAGGTGCCGGTGGCAGTGTGGTGTTGAGGCATCACGATTGTTTAGATCTGGGGAAATTTCTAGTGGAGATATGATAGCTTTCTAACGGAGATGTGATCGATCGAAGGCGAGTGCTTTTTCATCCGAGTTCAAGCGTTGTCTTTATGTCGTGATGCAGTGACGTTCAAATTGCGATGCATACCCAAGTGGTATCGGTATTTGATCAATCTGACGTCACGCATGGTACTCGGCTGCCCCATATTCGTAGGTGTTGAAAATTTCGCATTATGAGATTTCTGAATTGAAAATGTTGACAATGTAGAGTGTAATTGATTTAATCTGACTATGCGCATATCTGGATAGGCGTTGTCTGAATAGTCTTGACCCACGCTTGCCGGCATGAGGAGATAAATTCCCAGTAATAAGCGCAAATTAGACAATATATTCGAGAATTTTACAGGAGTTTTGCTTAGCTATCTCAGAAGAAAAGATAATCATTGTATGCAGTTTAACATAGTTTAGGAGACTTTTACGTTAGCATTCTTCCAGCCGCTGGGAAACCTCATCTTTGAAATAAGAGCACGACAATCAATTGAATACATGTCCATATCATCAAGAATTCATATGTGTAATGAAACCAATTTATTCCGAAAGTCTATGGACTAAGTACCTAGAGAAGACATTGAAGGAGCAGGACCCAAGGGCTCGTGACGTCCCTATCCTTGCTGCAACTATTGAAAATCCTACCCCTCTGTAAATTTAGTGATTCCATCGAGAACAAAAACAGACGACCACCGTAGTGCCACTGATTTGCAGTGACTACCAAAACTCCACCCTTGTGTATGACACTGATCTTGCAGTGACTTTTGAAAACCTTACCCTTGTGTGTGTTACTACTCGTGCTATGACCACTGAAAACCGCACCCCCTATGCATATTTCGAGCACTCTCCGAAGTTCCCAGGGTGTCGCACCAATATCATCATCCTAATCTGCGGCAACCTCTTCCCAGTCTTGCTCAATGATGTTCTTGCCTGCTGCCTTGGCTGCAAGAAGGTCCGAGACGAATTTGTCAGTCTTGACGAGGGCCTCCTCCGGGCTATCACTCAACGGGATCAGGAATCCTTGGATTTCGGCTGGAGTAAGCTTGAGCTGAGGGATCTTAGTGGCGAATTGTTGAGCCAACTCGGAGATATGAGTAGATGCTTCCGTAGGGGTCCCATGCTCGCCGTCCGTCTCGCTGTAGAAGCGCTTGAAGATATTTGCTGCAACATCCTGGTTAGCATAACCCATATTGATCTGCTTGTCGATCCGACCTGGCCGAATCAATGCTTTGTCCAAAGTCTCGGGTTTGTTTGTTGTCATGATCAGGACAACACCGTCTCGAAGCGCATCGATAGCATTGAGAAGTCCGGACAGTGATATAGCAGCCCTGGACTGAGTAGCATGCCGATTCCTACCCCCAAAGCCCCCGAAACCTTGCTCCTCAAGGTTCGAGTGACGATCGTCTTTCGACACCTTCATCTTCTCACGTGTTATACCAGCAGAGTCCACATCTTCAAGCAGAACGATAGAGCCCCGACCGATGGAATTGAAGAGATTCTTCAGGTGCGTCTCGCCGAGAACCTCGCCTAGGGCAATGGTGTACAACTGAGACTTAACATGACCGGCGAGGGCGAGCGAGATTGAGGACTTGCCGGTGCCAGGTGGACCATTCAGCAAGTATCCGCGCTTATATGGAATGCCACGTGCAGCGTACCACGCGCGGCGAGTTGGCGAGAGAAACTTGTCAAGATCGTTGACAAAGTCGGTCTTGATATCAGCCGCTAAATCGATCGTGTCAAGCGGCCGAATCAACTGGAGACGCTTGGTCCAATCAGAGCGAGCACTGGAACTGACAGTGAATACCGGAGTGAACTTACGTTCCTTGACCTCTTCAGAAGCAACTTCTTCAGTGAAACGTTCAAGCAAGCAACCAGTGGTGTCCATAAGAAAACGAGCCGTGACTTGGTGGCCTGAGAGTACCAGCGACGATTGGTAGACAAGTTCACGGTCATACTCGCCAACCAAACGCTCCTTCTGAGTAGTTGCCTGGGCAGTGTTATCTTGGTAGGAGATGTAAAGTGGATGTTTGTGGAAAAAGAACACACCACCAGCCATCGTCGGGAGTGGTTCTCCTATAACCTCGTCGGCCTGTGTGGCAACGTTGAACTCGAGCTTCCTAGCGATGAACTCCCGATGACGCTTCAAAGAATTGTTCCCCCTAGCCTCAATCCACTTTTGGATATTTTTGGCGGTATGATGCTCGATCGGGAGAGTGATGCTAGACGTGGGATACTCTAGAAGTAATGGCTTGGCTTGAGACCAGATGAATCGCAGCCCGACTGCTGCACCCGTGAGGATCACGGCCTTTTGAGTGACAGGAAAGATGTCGATGCTGGCATGACGCTTGAAGATTCCAGCGATAAGCTTATAGAGGGGTACAATAGCACCGAGCATGCCTTCCGGAACATTCGAATTGAGAGAAGCCGCGATGTCCAATGCTGAAGGCGCCTGGAGCGGTCCTGGACTGATAGAAAGCAATCCTGGGAGAAGATTCGGCGAACGCAATCCTGAGAGGAGAATAGACGAGACTTGTGCTGGATTCATATCGACGTCCTGATTCTATTGGACCAGGGTGGCCGAGTGGATAGGAACTGATTTCTTCGTGGAGAAGTTTAGAGTAGAGTATTAAGACTGTGGTTGAGGTTCACAGTTCAATACTGGTGTGGCGTAGCGTCATGATTGGAGAAAGTTATGCAGGTCTTTTATGCCCTGCACAGTGTACCATAGACCGGGCAAATTCACAGGTCACTTGCTCCGAATGCTGATGCGCGATTGCATAACATGGTGAAATCTAGTGGTGAAAAATTAGTATAGAATGTACAAGATACTGAAACATGAAAAGACAGAGTTTACATTTTATGAAAGTTGATTGCACTTTCCGGCCGTCGGTCACTTCCCAAACCCGGATCTTAGAACTAAGCGTCAAGGCGACGTGATGTAGCAAATGCGGATTCCACATTGTCTAGTTGACTAGGTAGCGCTACTTGCACCGCAGTTCCCAGGTACAAAGTAGATGTACTCTAGTCAACCATGATGTATACCATGATGGAGCAGGACATCGATGCAAGGCATGATAAATCAGCAGTTGGGGTTTGCTTGGAAGTCTTTCCGTTGGTGTAGTTGTAAATGCACCAACTATCTAAGGAGAATTAGAGTAGACTAGTGATTGTGTTACTAGATAGATATTGGGCTTTGTTCGGTTGTCCTCCGCTCCGTGGCAGAAGAGGCTAAAGCGATCGGCTGGTCTACGACTACACGACGCTTTATTCTGGCCTGGCCTGGGTTCCCATAACCGCGGACGGTGAATCTGACGGGCCGCAACCGCGACTCATATTAACTGGCGGAATAACTACTACATGGGCCCGCAGAGACCATCCGAGACCAGCGAGGTATGTATAAATGTCAAGATCATGGCGTGCTGTGCAGTTGAGTCGACATCGGAGCACTCTTGTCACTGGTAATCATCATGCTCGCATCGTCGCTTTTCGTATCGCTGCTCGCAACCGCAGCGTCGGCAGAGCTGTCCTCGCAGCTCACCCAAGTGCAAGATTTCGGCCCAAATCCCCGAAATGTGTCATTCTACATCTACGTACCCAAAGTGCTGCAAGCAAAGCCGCCGATTCTTGTCGCACCGCATTGGTGCCATGGTACGGCGCAGCAAGTGTTCGACTACCGATCGTGGGCATCTGCGGGCGACCAGTACGGCTTCATATCAATCTACCCAAACACGTCGAACGTGGATCAATGCTGGGATGTGAGCAGCAAAGCGTCGTTGACGCACAATGGCGGAGGCGACGCACAGGGCATCGTGAGCATGGTGGAATGGGCTCTGAAGAAGTACAAGGGTGACCGGGAGCGGGTGTTCGTCACGGGGACGAGCAGCGGGGCCATGATGACGAACGTCCTAGTCGGATCGTACCCAGATGTGTTTGCGGGCGGCAGTGCATGGGCTGGAGTAGCATTCGGATGCTTTGCGGGAGATGGGTACGACGTGTGGAACGATGCGTGCGCAACTGGTAAGAATATCAAGACGGGACAAGAGTGGGCGAGCCTCGTCAAGCAGGCGTATCCGGGCTATCGTGGGTTCCGGCCGAAGCTGCAGGTGCTCCACGGCACCAACGACACGGTGCTATACCCCCAGAACCTGAAGGAGGAGATCAAGCAGTGGACGGCTGTTTTTGGCTACGCGGAGTCGCGGGTCGAGAGCACACCCGACACGCCGCTGAAAGGGTGGACGCGACACCGATACGGGCCCAAATTCGAGGCCTACTCGGCAGCAGGCGTCGACCACAACATACCCAATCAGGACGATCTGGTCATTGAGTATTTCGACCTGGTAAGACACACAACCCTTCCCGTTTACACTGCTGGAAAAGTGGCTGACTGGTGATGTGCGCACAGAAATGCAACGAGAAAGCAAAGAGGAAGTGCTATTCGCGGTCACGGAGATGAAGATGATTATGCATGTAGATACTGCACCACTCACACGTAGGTGTAGGTAGGCCGAGTAGATAGTCTACTGGTAAGTGCAGACGGTACTCTATCCACAGTGCGTATCCACAGGACTTAGAGAGCAATGCAATAAAACCAGCCCCGTCGTTTCGCCACACTGCATCGGTGCTCGCTTCACGTGCTAGCCACCCGCGCTATTCCAATTTTTTCATAGCAGCCCAGCTGCCGCCGTCGAACCCCCCACCAGACCACCCCTCACCCCTCACCCACGCTCTCGTCCCCCCCTCACCGAGCTTGTACTTGTGCCTCGCACAGCTGCTGGTGTAATTGTTGCTGCCCACAAACACAATAATCAGGCTGCCACCCGTTGATTGCCATGCTGAACGTCTGAAGCTCACGCAATTGACACCTCCCCACCCTCGCCAACATGGCAACCCAGGAGAGCAACAGCGCCTCCGCCAGCCCGCAAAATGCCCTGATGGACTGGTATGCGCGTATCTACTCCCGCCGCGTTGACATCGTCGGCGATTATGCCGGAAACGAACTGTTTCTGCTCGACGGCGACTCTCTGCTGTTGCACTGTTTCGCCGATGAGCACCTCGACATGCAAAACGGCTTCCAACAACTGCACGCAACCTGGACAGTCGAGCACTTCTTGCGCAACCTGATTTCGAGGAGGGCAAACTTCCACATTGCCTTCTTCAATCAGCACCGCGAATTGTGCATTCCGTCTTTTGCACCTGCCTCAGCTCATGCCAAGTATCTTCTGGCACGCGAGGCCATCATCCGTCACCTTTCAACTAACCTGCAGTCCGCCCATCCAGAAGTGCTCGTCAGTGTCTTTGACTCAGTCACGTCCGAAGAATTCGCCGACTATCTTAAAAGCACAGAATTTTACTTTCTTCTTTGCCATGACGGTGCTTCTTCGCGAGCGCTGCAGAAGCGAAAGCTTCTGGACAAGACACTTGACTCCCTTAAAGACGAGGATCATGATGACGGCGAGGATGAAGAGCTGCGGAAGAAGGTCATCTTCCGTCAACTCATACACTGGTCCATGGCGCGTGGATCCAGCATCGTGCTCATAAATGGCCTCGAGTTCCAGGATGCCCGCGTCATTGCCTCGGTTCTAGAAAATCTACGTGGCACAGGAAGCGGCATTGACATGTCGATTGATCTCGATGACGACGACGCTATCTCCGAGCCGCGTCCGCGCTACCTCGAGCGTGCTACATGGGACAGCGTCGTGTCCAAGACCAAGGAGCCGTTGACAGAACGGGAATATATAGCTGTCCTTGTTCTCTCGGCGCTTTTTGCAGGAGGGAAGGCAAGCGATGCTTTTGTTTCCGCCTTCCTCCGACATACGGCCTTGCTATCGCAACTGTCGCTTCAAGATCGCCTTGTGCCCGAAGCCAGCATTGACTCAGCCTCATCCGAATCACTAAACCTCTTCTGTGAGGAGGCTGCTACCATATTGGCTTCCGAGCAATGGGCTGAGAATATGAATGAATGGAATGGTAGTTGCGATGTGGCAGATGTTGTGGATGGTCGTCTGCTTTCAGCTTGCCTTCAAAACTCGTCGATAGGCGCCATCGAAGCCTACCACACGCTGGTCCAGGCCTGTGGTGCGTTAGGTGCATCCTTCTCCAGTGACGAGACTGTCGGCAGCAATGGACCTGCAGGTATTAATATCCCCTCGTTTTGGGTAGAATTTTGACTAACAAATATCCAGCGTCCGCACCCCAGACGACTAATGAATCGTACGCCGTACTCCCTTTCTCGAACGAAGTGTTCGACGCCCACCTTTCTCCCGTACACCTCACGGTTGATCAAGTAGGCGATGTTGAGGACGCCACTTCATCCAATATCTTCAAAGAAGTGTCTCATTGGCATAACCATAAGAGGCCTTTGGATCCAAAATTGCGAGAAGAGCAAAACGCAAAGTCCGAGAAACAGAAGTTTTGGACACGCCGGCGGAACCAGTGGTTCATGGCTGAGATGGCCGCCTATGCAGCGAGTCTGACCAATGCGGTTGGAAGAGCCCTGGATCCCGAGATTGTTACTACTGGTGGGAAGCCCTTGAAACCCGTTGCCGAAGTGGAAGAGAACGCAAAGCCAAAAGCGAAGCCGGCCAAGGGCGGTAAAAAGGCTGCACCGTCACGCAAGGAAGCCATGCTGGCCAAGATCGCTGCCGACAGAGATTCGAAAAACGAAGCTACTGCAGGAACTTTGATTCAGGGGTGGCGTTTGACTTGCACGAACATTGAAAAAGAGTCTTCTGCAACAGTCAGGTATCAGAGAGCAAAAGCATATCTGTCTACTTTGAACACCGATCTGAAACGCAATACCTTGGAAGCCGAAGTGCGTTTGTATATGCTGAACGCTTTACTTACCCCTTGGCTCCAAGCCTGCAGGAATGATGAGAAGACAACCGCGTTGAACATCGCTGCGCTCATCTTCGCTGAACTCAGCTCGTTCTCCAAATTCAACAGACCTGTTACCTCCACCATTGTCAAATGTCTTCAAACCGTTACCAAAGAGCTTGCACTACCTAAGCTAACTATGCCTTCACCGGAAGGCGACAGACCTCTGGTTTTCAAATTTGCCCTCGAGTCCACCGGGCGATCATTGGCTTTGCCAATGACTCAGAACGAATTCCAATTGCTTCACTGCGGTCCCTACTTCGATAGAAGCATCGATTCCGCACCCGATCCTCGTGTCCCCTTCGAACCGGATGCATGGCAACGTAAGGTGCTGGACGAAATCGATGCCAAACGAAGTTTGCTCGTTATCGCACCAACATCGGCAGGAAAAACCTTCATATCCTTCTACGCCATGAAGCAGGTTCTGGAGGCCAACGATGAAGATATCCTAGTCTACGTTGCCCCAACCAAGGCTTTGGTCAATCAAATCGCCGCCGAGGTTCAAGCGCGATTTTCGAAGCGCTACAATTTTGCAGGTAATAGCGTATGGGCTATTCACACTCGTGACTATAGGATAAACAATCCTACTGGTTGTCAGATCTTGGTCACGGTGCCCCACATTCTACAGATCATGTTGCTGGCACCTAACAATGCCAACTCGTGGTCTAAGCGAGTGAAGTGGATCATTTTCGACGAAGTCCACTGTATTGGACAAGCTGAAGACGGTCTGATCTGGGAGCAACTGCTGCTCATGGCACCCTGTCCAATTCTTGCTCTCTCTGCGACAATCGGAAACCCAGATGAATTCAGCGCCTGGCTCGACTCCACTCAAAGGAGTGCTGGCAATAAGCTAACAATGGTACAACATCCTCACCGTTACTCCGATCTGAGAAAATTCATCTACACACCCAAGGATACCAATAAGAAGCAAACCTTTGCTGGTCTGGAAGAGAACCATGTGTTCGCGCAGTTGGGCTTGGATGACAGCAAAGACTTTGAGTTCATACATCCTGTTGCCAGTCTTGTCAACAGATCTCGAGGTATTCCGGCTGATCTAGCTTTGGAAGCGCGCGATTGTTACTTGCTATGGCAGTCAATGTCAAAGCTTCAGACCGAGGCCTATCCAGTAGATAAATCCCTTGATCCTAAAGTGGCATTGCCTAGCGTTATCCGAAAGGTCGACACTATAAGATGGGAGGCGGCGCTAAAGGCTGTGCTTCGTCAATGGATGCAGGACGATGAATCTCCTTTCGACGCGGTGGTTCAAGATCTGGGAGGACACCGGGCTGATCTGACCGTCGATGTCCCTCCTACGCCAAATGCTGACGCCAGCGACGCCGATGATGCCGAAATCAATGAAGAAGATGAGGTGGAAATCAAACATGATATCCAAAGCATTCTTCCTATGCTTTCTAAACTCCATGAACAAGATGCACTCCCAGCCATCCTTTTCAATTATGATCGGGGTCTCTGCGAGCGTATCTGTAGAAGTTTGATGGAGCAACTTGTTAGTGCAGAAACGGTCTGGAAAGAATCCAGCACTCAGTGGAAGAGTACATTGACAAAATGGGAGGAATGGAAGAAAATTATGACCAAAGCCGGCAAACGAGGACCACCAAAGCTGTCAAAGAAGAAGGGCGCTGCTGAGGACGGGTTGACTAAAGAAGACATCCAGCGAGATGCGGCTAACAACGAGGCAAGCCCGTGGGCCTCTTTCAACCCCGACAAGCCTATTGATAGGTTTCATTTCGCGGACAACAAGAAGCTCTCGCAGGATGAGATGGACAGGCTGGAAAAAGACCTGCTTAGGCGAGATGTGCCTGAGTGGCTCATCACTGCTTTGAAGCGAGGTATTGGTGTTCACCAGTAAGAAGTCCTCACCACGTTGCATAAGATGACACAGTAACTAACGTCTTCCGAAGTGCCGGTCTCAACCGAAAATACCGACAGATTTGCGAGATGCTGTTCCGACGAGGTTATCTTCGTGTGATCATTGCTACGGGCACGCTGGCGCTTGGCATCAACATGGTATGTTGGAATTAAGCTTGTTATTATCATTGACTAACATGTATCATAGCCTTGCAAAACCGTTGTCTTCACTGGAGACTCTGTGTTCCTATCAGCGCTCAACTTCCGTCAAGCAGCAGGTCGTGCCGGTCGTCGTGGTTTCGATATGCTAGGAAACGTAGTTTTCCATGGCATATCGATGAGCAAAGTCCAAAGACTTATCAGCTCACGTCTACCGGACATCAACGGTCACTTTCCGATAACCACAACTCTGGTTTTGCGGTTGTTTACGCTTCTCAATGACTCGAAGAATTCCCAGTTCGCTACCCGTTCAGTCAACGCTCTTCTCTCGCAGCCTCGTTTGTATCTGGGTGGCGAAGAATCTAGGATGACCGTCTTGCATCACCTTCGTTTTTCGATTGAATACCTACGTCGGCAATTCTTGCTAGATGCTCGTGGTGTTCCTTTGAACTTTGCCGGAGCCGTAAGCCACTTATACTTCACGGAAAATTCCTCATTTGCATTCCATGCATTACTGAAGGATGGATATTTCCACAAGGTCTGCGCGAACCTGAATGCCAACGATACCGCAAAGGAGAACGTTTTACGGGAGCTTATGCTCACCATGTCTCATCTATTTGGACGACAATACTGCCGACAAGCTGATCAGGAGTTTGTTGAGCAAGTCATCAAGCGCAGCCCTTCTGTCGTCTTTTTGCCTGACATGCCAAAGGATGCGGCGGATCTTCTTCGCAAGCACAACCAATCTACCCTGGATATCTACAAGGCTTACGTAGGTACCTTCGTAAAGCAGCATCTCAAAGAGCGAGATGATGCCCTACCTTTGACACAAGTGAGAGTGGGCAAAGGCGACCAGTCGACGCAAAACTTGCAACTACGCCCCCCTACCACAATTCGTTCACCATTTGTTGCTCTCTCGGGCCACGGCGATGATTTTGACTCCGTTCACGATCTGTGTACAAACACGCGGTCTGGAATCTTCTTAGAAGAAGCCGTAATTCCATATGTGGGCCTGTACCCTGAGGAGTCTGAGATGCCGCTGAACGCCTATCTTTACGACTTTTTTAACCACGGCGATGTCAATGCGATCGTTATCGCTAACCGCATCCGTCGTGGTGATGTATGGTTTGTGCTAAATGATTTCAGTATGGTTCTCGCCACAATTGTAACCAGTTTGTCGAACTTCATGAACCTCTCGGCAGCGTCCGACCTGGACTTCACCGACGTCCGCGGCGAGGGCGAAGATGCGGAGGCGCTGCAGGAGGATAAATTCCTGCCGGAAGATTCGGGTTATGAAACCGCTTCCACTACTTCTACTGCAACTCGGAATGCACCAACCCAACAGGAGCTGCCAATCCAAGTTAAGAAGAAAAAGAAGGTTGTCGATTCGTGGGATGATGATGCAGATGAGGAAGATTTGCAGGAAGAGATTGCAGCCCAAAGGGAGAAGAAGCAGGCCGAAGCTGCCAAAAACGCGCAAGGGCGACCAGCGTGGGAAGAGGGCACAGGGTTGTTGAATGTGCTAAAAGCATTCCAGGCTCTGAAGGAAGACTTTGATACTAAGTTCCGAGCTATGTGGGCCTAATGAACATTATGAGTAGAGACGCAGGTATACGTGCTACGATGCCATACAAGGGGTAGTGAATAAGATATTCCCTACCAAGCACAGTCAGGGAGAGACACGAAGAAAAAGAAAATTATACAAACAGCATTAGTACGATAGATAGAAAAATTACTAGGATATCGTGTCCGTGGTATTTGCATCCATCTTTGTGACAACAGTATCGATCAATAATTTCGCCTTTAGGCTTAATCACATATACATGACTTAGTTGAATGGAAGTACTGACCAGCCGTGAGTTAATGATAGCCATTCAAGTTTCGCCATATGTTATCTAAGATTCTAATTGAAATCATAGTCAGACTCGGTATAGAACTACAATCTTTGGAAATCTCATTGTTCATGGTGATGGTGTTGCAATTGTCACAACGGGCCCCACTTTATTCACCATGACGTACAGTGCGCGTGTAGAATACTGACTCCCTCCGGTCTTCACAAACAACAACTGTATAGACGTCTTATTCTAAACAAAACATTCTAACAAAAAAATCATCTGTAAACTCCACAATGTCCAGCCTCACAGCACAAGAGTCCACCGCCAACCAAGGCGACCTCCCCATCAACCAGGGTACGGGCTCGAAAAACACCGGTTCCGGCAGCCATCCAAGTGTGCCATTCAGAGTCGGTAGTGAACCGAGCAAAGGCCTAGATGCGGCTACGACCGACAAAGTACGTTGGATAACATGTCAACCATGTAGTCAGAACATCGGACGCTAAGCAGAAACAGACAAGCTTTGGTAACAATGCAAGTGGAACGAGTGAAACGCGGAGAGGAGAGGATTTGAGCTTTCAGCAAGAGGGTGAGGGTGAGGGTGGGGGTTTCGTTGGGAAGAAGACGGGGAGTGAGAGTTTGATCGATAGTATCGAAGGTAGTGTGCATGAGAGAGAGGCGGGAGACTTCAACTCCCGTTCCTAATCATGATAAGCTTTGAGTTGAATCGGAACTTCCTTTTCGTTCCCAAAAACCGCTTGAAGAAGCACCTGTTGTATCGTACTTTAAAAGGTTGCATGGCCCAAAGCGTGAGATTCATGACAGCGTAAAAACGTCGCTCAGCATGGTATGCACGTCTCGAATACACCAAACTGGCTTTACTCCTCCACATCTTTCGCAACACCCATCACTTTATCCAATCCCTTCTCGGCATTCGCCCACTCTCTTCTCACAACATGGTCAACCCAACTACCTCTCGGCTTGAGACGAAATTTCAAAGGCCTCGGCTGGGTCATAAATCCAACAACAACCATAGCCCACGGATCGCATTCTTCGCCTTCAAGAGGCTCAACATGAAACGCCCAAAGCAAATGCGCAATATTCAGAAACGCCCCATCAATAGCGACGCGCTTCCCTTGACAAATTCTCCGCCCTTGACCGAAAACCGGTAGCGGGAGATCATTCCGCAATCTCCCATTTCTGATCCATCGCTCAGGTACAAAATCTTGCACATCCCCCGCAGAGGGACCGAAGACATCCTCATCACGGCTGATAGCCCACGCATTTGCCAGGACAGTGACGCCCTTCGCAATCTTCACGCCACCGAATTCGTCGGCGCGATCAGCGCGACGGGGGATCGAGCCCGGAGCAATTGGTCGCCAGCGGAAGAGTTCGTGTGCTATGGCGTCGATGTAGGCGAGAGCGCTGCGATCTGTAAATTGGGGAAGGCGGTCGCAACCGACTACTTCGTCTAAGACTTGATGGGCCTTGGTTAAAAAGTCAGGGTACTGGATTGCGGCGATGAATAGCCAGAGGATTTGACGCGGAGATGTTTCCATTCCGCCCTGAACGGATGTTGCGAGTGTGAAGGCGAGGTCAAGGTCTAAGATTGGAGAGGTCGTTGGTGCATGGTTTTGTGCGGTTGTGATGGCTTGCTTTGTGGCGTTCCATCCTGGTGAATCTTTGCCATGCTGGAAGAGTTGCATGTTTAGCTTGACTTGGGAGGCATACAGATTTTTTGCATACCGCTGCCATGGAGACAGGAAGGTGGGTAGATGTCGAAGAATCGGAACAATATCTGGCAACTGGGGGTTTGCGGCGAGATACGTGATCTTCGCTTGGGTATTCATGATTTCTTGGAGTATTGGTTCATCCAACTTGGGTATACGTAAACCATAGTGAAGGGCAAGAATGACGCTCGATTGGGTGCGTTCGAGCAGGTCGTATACGGCGTTTGTACTGATCACGGATTTTTCGACCGTCTTGCTCAAGGTTCCCATGAGATCAAAGAGAAGTTGGCTAGCTTCCAGCTCCATAAGCGGTTGGTATCTACTCGCAGCAGAAGCTCCCAGACTGGGCGCGAGAACGCGGTGATGTAGCTTAAGATGGTCATCATAATCATGCATCAGGGTAAATTTTGAGCGTCCCGGCCCGGCATTAGTGATCATCTCCATGCTTACAGAGGACGGTCGGTTGCTGTACCACTGGCTGCGGCGACTGAAGAGTTCGGTAACGGCTTCGTACGAATTGAGTACGACGATGGGTACAATACCAAAGAGTTTTGGGACCGTGATCGGACCATGTTCCTTGGACCATGCACTCCAGTTTACTAGCGGTTTCTCGATCGGAGAGTTGTGAAGATCACCGATGAGGGGCAGTTTAAGAAGGGACGTCTCAATTGTATTAGGTTTCCTCGCGTTCATGTAAACATAGAAGACCACCAATGTGGCTGCAGCCAGGCTTATCGTTACGATAGAAATAGACATTGTAGTAGCCGTTAGGAGCCTCGTTGCAGTGCTAGTTACTCAAGAAACCTTGCAAGGAGTGCATTTAAATATCGAAAATACACAGAAGTCAAAAAGCAAGCTGAAAAATGCTTTGTGGTTCGAGAAGATGTTTCCAGCCTACATCTAGAGCTGTGGCACACGTGGGCATGTATTAGGAGCCTTGCAATTCGGAAGCATTGTGCCGAATTGCCAAGGATTTCTAAGTATAAATCAACCTCTCCCATCAGTACCAGAAATGCTACCAAAAATTCTCAAATACGACCTGCTATAGTATACAAAGAATTGATTGATGCTAAGCCCTTAATTTAACGCAAATGTCCTTGTAGCGAAAATAACTCTCTCTGCAGAGGATGTTTTATCACAAGTCCATCAACTACCTACCCTTGTAGATACTGGATACTTGAACGATCTTCACGGCTTCACCCGGCTCAAACATTATAGATGGAAGACTTTTTATACATATCATAAGTGCTTCGTGCTGGAAAATTGACAAGAATTATCGAATTACCCCTTTCTGGTACCCATTTCTCATGCTTGGGAGTCAAAAGTTTTGAAGAGATACGAATTTGGTTACATCAGACAACATTCAACGAAAGAAAAACAACGTTCAACGAGAGAAAAAGGACAGTTTAGAGGTCTCTTGAATGAAGAAATTCGAACGTGGCGATATGTTATGTGTTGCATATCTGGTCCGAACACAGCCACTGGAAGTACAGTCTCGTAGCTCAGCAAGCCAACAGATCGAATCCACTCAACGCATCCTCTTCGAACGCAATGTTCGCCCAGGCCCCAGCTTTCTTGACTTTCATCTGGAACTCAAACACAATGTTCGCAGTACACGCAACAGTCCCAAGGGGAGCGCTAACGATATCAGACAGTTCTCCGTTCTCATCCACTTCCGGTAGGTTTGAAAATGTCCCGATCAGCACCTTGCTGGTGCTGCTGCGTCTTTGGTACACGTCAAGGACAGGTTTTGTGTTGCCCTCTACGCGTACCGGGAAGCCGCGCTCGAAGTTGCCAAAGAGGGTGCATTTGCGGCCCGCACCGGTGAGGGTAGGCTGGAATTCGAGGATTTGATTCTCAAAGTAGGGAGGGTCATCTGGGAAATCTGAAGTAGGAATAGAGCCCGAGACGTAGAAACCAGGGTCAGAGACGGTGCGGAAGGTCTGACATTGTCGGCGCTGAGTAGGGGAGGCCAGAACCAAGGAAGAAGCAGCTAGGCTGAGAAGGGTGAGTGTTGCACTGTTGAAAAGCATCTTGAAGCAGCGTATGAGGTTCTTTGGTGTGTGATGGAATTGAAGTGAGATGGCCTTCCGTTTTATAGGTACTTCGGGGATGTGTGACCCGATGCCATCCTACTACGTCCCTGCGCAGGAGCATATTTTTTTGAACTTAAAAAAACGCCAAGTACAGAGGCTGCTTCGAGGATGCAGCACGGTAGTGGCTGCGCGTAAGCGGCACCTTCACAGGATTTAGCTGAGGATAGATCTATTTGCAGAGGAACAATTTCCCAGCTTTGGAGATAATTGACTATTTACTATTAGTACATGTAAACTTCAGCAATGGAGTACATCGTGAGTCGTAGGCAATGTCAACTGCATTGGCTAGAAAATAACGTCGTGACAAGGCCTGTCAGCATTGTTGTTCACTAACAACACGGAACCATCGCCTGATACCCGCCCGCTGGAAGGATTCCGCGGGCACGGGCCGTAGATATGAGCTAGGTATAGCCCAGAGACATATCTGCAATAGGCGTTCCTGCTTCGTTGGTGGGCACCAAATGCGGCCTTTTCTGTGGGTTTTGTATTCAGGCTGGTGGAAAATTCACGAAGAAACTTCCACGAATTATCGGACCAATTCGTAAGGAGGCTTATCGTGCGTGAGCCACTTCGTATCATGTACTGTTTCTATTGGGGCCAAATTCTGCCAATGGAAGCACAGGGTCCAACTGCGTTTGAAAAAATCCAGGCATTTCACATGAAAATAGTCATGGCCCAAATGTGGACGACCCACATTTTTGCACTGCAGAAGCGTCATAACCGAGGCTGTGAGAAAAGCGAAAGGTCGGCATAAGAACTGTGGTACCCATCGGAGTAGCTCATATGCATACGAGGGCGAGGCTTATTGATGCAGGTCTGAAAGATGACCTTGAGCCGTGTACGCTTAGTATGACTCTAGAGGGGTACATGCGAGCAAGAACTGCCAATTCGTCAAAGTGAAGATTTTTAGGGAGCGGAAATGATAAAGAGTACATAAATTATTCGAGCACCAGTGATCTTCTTTGATTATATCTTCTCAAATGATGAGACGAAAGGAATACATGCATTGAGTGTTGGAGGGAACTACCTACGCTAGTTAGTCATCTGATATCTTGGCATCCCCGACCTCCGTTCCAAAGTTTTGGATGGCAGCGCGCGACAAGACGACAGTCTGTCTCAGCGTCAATGGCACACGCACGCTCCTTTCTCGCTCCTCTGAGCAGAAGAACAGCACCCTCGGTAGCAACCACCCGACCTTCACTCCCGCAATTGGCGTCCGCCCCATTCCAGCAGATATCGAAGCGATGCGCAACGACAAAGTCCAACGATGGCAAGAAGAAGAAGAAGGCGCGAAAGAATTTCATCCAATATGATCTGCGAAAAGCCGATCAATTCTCGCTCGTAGACGCCATGCAGTACTTATTCTTCTCCCTTCTGCTTCGAGGCGCTTGGCTAAAGACAATTGCAGCTACCTCCGAGCCTTTGAAGTCGGTCGCAACCCCACGTCCTCCAAGTACGAAATGCATGTTCGATTTCGCACACCCAAAAACGGCCCTGTCGTCCGCAACAGACTGCGATTACCGCACCCCGTCAAGACCGATCTCCGCATTTGTGTAATTGCACCTCCAGATTCGAAAGCTGCCAACGAAGCTCGCGAGGCGGGCGCTTCTCTCGTTGGTGAAGACGAAATCTTCAACCAGATCAAGGAGGGTGTGATCAACTTCGACCGTTGCATATGCCATACCGATTCTCTGCAGAAGCTCAACAAGGCTGGACTGGGAAGAGTTCTTGGTCCAAAGGGCCTCATGCCATCGACGAAGACGGGTACAGTGGTCAACACCGTGGGTGCGACAGTGCGGAACATGGTGGGCGGTACGGAGTACAGGGAACGAGATGCAGTTGTGCGGTTAGCAATTGGGCAGTTGGGATTCACGCCCGAGGTCATGCAGACGAATATCAAGGCCTTCATGGAGGTACTTAAGAAGGACATGGCGCGGTTGGCGTTGGGAGATCGGGCGGTCAAGGAGATACACGAGGTGGTGCTCAGCTCAACGAATGGACCGGGTTTCACGCTCAACGGCGAATTCAGAGGGCCGAACTCTGTGGCGCCGAAGGAATTGTCGGGTCCTTTGTAGAGAAATTCTGGACCATATATGCTGTACATGTAGATTTTGTAACTTTGCGGTTGTATGAACAATGTACCATACCCTTCTTCTCGCCAGAAACACTTTTATTTTAAGCACCGTATGTTATGCTGGGTATCATTCATGCTACTGTTGGACTGGGTTCGCACGTGCAACATCTTTGCATGTGCTCAGTTTACCTGTTTATGCTTTCAGCTCTTTCAACACCTTGACGGCCTCGCCCGGCTCTCCCATGTCTCCAAAAACCTGCACAATCTTCAAGACTCTGGTCGATGCTTTCGCAACTTTGGCCTGCTGCAATGCCGTGCTCAGGTCCATCAGTAATGTGCTCCGTACCTTTGCCATCCTCGGCGCTTGCGCAAGCACGAATGGATGTTCGCCCAATCTCTTTCCCTGCTCCTGCGCGACCCTGTACTGCAGCACATGTCTCTTGAGTTTCGCAATTGACACTCCGCCCAGAGAACCCTGGTCGTCCTCGTCCTCATCATCTTCTCCATCTTCATCCTCATCCTCGTCCTCGTCACTATCCGCATCGACAGCAGTCTTCGCCTCAATAACTAAAGCTTCCTCCAGGCCCCGAAGCCCCTCCTCAAAAGCCACAAGCTGTCTTCCAGCAGCAATCTTCTTCCTGATCTCAGACCTTTGATCGATCAAGTCTCCAACCTCCTGTTCCCTCGTCTTAACATCCTCTTTTAACCCCGCAACCTCCTTCCTGAATCCCAGCAGGCCGACACGAACCTCTTCCACGCGCTCATCTCCACCCTTGAGACTCGCGCCCAGACTCAGAAAATCGGTGTAGTTTGCATTGACCAAGTCGAGGAGTTCCCGAGAGAGCAATTGCGATCGCGAGCGCAGTTCTGAACGGAGGTCCTCGAGAGTCTGATGGCGGTTGTGCAGGGTGGAAAGGTACTTCTGGGGCGTGAAATCAGGGTCTAGAAAGGCCGAGCGGGGTAATGGCTCGGGGTAGGGGAGGTCGGTGTCGCTGTCTGAATCGGAGGAAGCATGGTGGGCTGGGGAGGTGGGGGAAGACGAGTCGTCAATCTAGAGAGGTTGTTAACGGGTACAGCAGGACAGGGAAGCAGCCCAATTGCATACATACATAGAAGCGACCCATCTTGTGTGGGGTTTATCGAGCCTAAGCTACGCTCACATTCACTCGCGCTGGCGTGTGCAGCATGGCGCTCACACGTGGAGGAAACCCCGGAGATAAGCGACCTGGCACCCTGCATCGGTACGCTTTTCCGATTTCGGAACGAGCACATCAGCATCGTTGGTAATCTGCCCCGCTATATTTGAATATCTACGTCAGGATAGGCTACCTCGGGAGTAACTTTAAGCTTCTTTCCTTTCCTACTTCGCTATCCTGTGCTTGACCTCGGTCCTTTCCACGCGATTTAAGTTTTGCTTTCTTTTTTGTCGAAGCGACAGACCTATACATCCCCAGCGAGATGACACCCCAACCCGACCTTCCCGAGCCCGCTCACCCAGAGGTCGACAGTATGTTGTCAAGGAAATTCGGAAAGGAAATCGCGAACTACTTTTCCGGTACGTCTCTCCTATTCCTCTCGAGCAAGTTGGGAGACTAATATGATTGTCTACAGGATCCCCTCTAAACCGAGTATCCTTCCTTCGCCCCGACCATGCCTTCCTGTCGCAAGCAATTCGCCACCCTTCGACCAAAGTCCTACTATTCAACAAACTTGAGCCGCTAGTTAATTCGCCTACGTCAATCACCACCGCATCCTTCAGCGATGTTGCCTCGATCGTGGGTGAGGATCCATTTTCGAAACCCGAAGCCGAGACCATATCGAACTACAATTCCAGCGTCTACATTCCGCAGATAATATTTCTGGGATTAGATGAGCGGAGTGAGGGACTCGTATACAAAGAACACTACAAGGGTGTTCCATGGTTCGCGGTAGATGTAACACCGAAGGGCAGCGTGTCGGAGGAGTGTGAGAAGCTGATCAAGAAAGTGACTGTGGATGGCAAGGAATTTAGTAAGGGAAGAATGCATTTGAACTTGCCGGCACAAGAAGGTGTGTAAATGAATGTGTGGCTGAAGAATTGGGACTTGAGGGTAAATCGCGGCTTGAAGTGCCGTGATATTCCTCATGTTCTGGAATTGATCCAATTAGACTGACAGGTTGTGCAGCCGCGATCTATGCCGAAGCAAGGCACCTCCTCGATTGGAACGCGAGAAATCCGTACTGTGCAGCCTGCGGATACCCCACCTTGTCAGTCAATGGAGGATTCAAGCGGACTTGCCCACCGAAAGACATTGCGCCCGCCGTGCAGAATCCCGAACGCCCGCCTTGTGCGACCAGGACCGGTATCTCTAACCTTTGCTTCCCTCGAACGGATCCTACAGTCATCATGGCCGTGGTTTCCGCGGATGGTCAGCGTATGCTGCTTGGTCGTCAAAAGCGTTGGCCGCCGCACTGGTACTCCACTCTCGCAGGTTTCCTCGAGCCTGCTGAATCCGTGGAAGAGGCTGTCCGTCGTGAAGTCTGGGAAGAGAGTGGGGTGCATCTTGGGCGTGTCGTAATCCATTCCACACAACCGTGGCCATACCCGGCCAATCTGATGATTGGTGCCATTGGTCAGGCCATACCAGGAGGCGAGAACATCAATCTTGGACACGATGCCGAGTTGGAAGACGCAAAGTGGTTCACTGCCGAAGAGTTGAGGGAAGCGTTGAGAGTGGGTACTAGTGGGCTGGGAGAAGCAGCAGGGCCAGAGTACAAGGAAGGGGGACTGAGAGTACCCTCGCAGACAGCCATCGCGAATCAGTTGATGACTGCTGTAGTTAATGGGTTTGCTAGCGGAGCACCGATGATATAGACATAGATGTGGCGGAAGAAACCGTAATATGAACAGTGTTTTACATTCGTAATCGTGCCAACGGTGCTTGTTATGGTAGGACAATATACTTGGTCAGATGCTGGGGTATCGCGCCGAGCAGCTTCTTTTCTTCGAGCCACTTCTTGGAGAAGAGCCTATCGGCATAACGGTATGCGCCGTCACAAAGCAGAGTCACAACAGTGTGACCCTTTCCTAGCTTCTCCGCCACCTCTTTCGCTGCGACAACGTTCAGGCAGGAGCTCGCGCCGAGGTAGAGGCCCTCTTCGTCAAGACAGCGGTACACCATCTCGATGGTCTTCTCATCGCTAATGTGCAGAGAGCCATCCAGAAGGTCAATGTCTGGCTTTAGATTGTCGGTAACACGGCCCTGACCAATGCCCTCGGTTATGGAGCCGCCCTGGCGTTCGGCCAGCTTGCCTCCGCTTTGAATGTATGAATGCAGCACAGAACCAGGCGGGTCGGCGAGGAAGCTCTTCACGCGACCGTCGCTCTTCTCTTTGAGATAGCGTGTCACGCCAGCGAGCGAGCCTCCAGTTCCTGTTGCGCAGGTGAAAGCATCGACTTTGCCTTCGGTCTGGTACCAGATCTCGGGACCAGTGCTCTCGATATGGGCCTGGCGGTTCGCGACATTGTCGAACTGATTTGTCCAGATGGCATTGTCTAGGCTGTCTGCATGTCTCTTGGCCTGGTGGTTGTAGTTCTGCGGGTTATCAAAGGCAACGGCAGGAACAGGGTAGACCTCAGCGCCGAGTAATCTCAGCAAGTCGATTTTGCCTTGCGACTGAGTGTTGGGCATGTAGATGACCAGCTTGTAGCCCTTGGAGCGGCAGACGTGGGCAAGGCCAATGCCCGTGTTGCCTGCGGTACCTTCAATCACAGTGCCTCCAGGCTTCAGCAGCTCCAACTTCTCGGCGTTCTCGACGAGCCAAAGGGCGGCGCGGTCCTTGACGCTGCCTCCAGGATTCTGGAACTCGGCTTTGCCCAGCACATTGCAGCCAGTTTCCTCGGACAGGCGCTTGAGACGAATGAGGGGCGTCTTGCCAATTGCTAGGTGGCGTCAGAGAGAGCAATTATAGGCACGGGTGGATGCGGATGGTACCATCAATGAAGCCGCGGTGGCCAATGCCTTGGGCCTTGGAGATGTTGATGCCGGTCTGGTAGCTGGCCTCTATCTGCGAGAGTGATTCAGCACTTCGCCAGAGCGAGGCAGCAAAGCGGCGCGGCGCAGTCCTTAACATGGTTGCAATTGCAGTGTGCTGGCTGGAGAAAGACTGCACTCCAAGTCGAAGCTTTACCCTGCCGCGGCCGATTGCGCAATTGCATCACTGAGCATCCCTGGCCTACCCTCCGCGCCCGCACCGGTCCGCCACCACGGCACGTGCACACGCTTGTCTGAATCGAGGCCAGCCGTAAACAAACACTCTAACTCTATGGTTATGCGACGCTGCACCCGCATGTGAAGACACGCACGCACACGCCCACGCACACGCACAAACCCTCGCCATGCCCGGCCGGACGTCGACGCGCTCGACGCGCTCTGCCCGCTCGTCCACCACAACGACCACAACAACCACACGAAAGTCGGCCGGCAGGACACGCGCTTCGGCAGCCAACGTCGAGGTGCCGGATGAGGGGCCTGACATCTCCCTGCGCACCGACATTGCCCAGATCTTCAGCGATGCGCAGAGCACCACAGCCACCCAGCGGAAGCTGTTGACCCTGCTGCGGAAGATCCAGGAGCGCTGCTGCTTCGAGCAGCCCGAGAGCAAGAAAAAGAAGAAGGCGCCACAGGAGGAGGAATTCGACGAAGAGGACTTCAACAATGAGGTCACGCGCTGCCTGCTGAGGGTACTGAACGTGAAGAAGGGAGTGCAGGAAGCCGATCGCGTCATCAGGTTCCTGGGCCTGTTCCTGAAGAACGCTTCCGAGAAAGGCGAGTGTGTGCTCTGTCACCAATACCCCGCCTGCTAACACACCTTAGATCGCCAGATATACCAGCCAGAGGGCGAAGATGCGACCGAAATATCCGATACCCCAACGAACCGCCTCGTCGGTCAAATCGTCCACACACTGATTGCCATCCTGTTCCCCGCAGATGGCAACCCCGTGCACAACAAGATTGTGCACTTCCGGGCCACGCAGACTCTCGCTCACATCATTGGTCAGCTCTCCGCCCTGGACGATGACGTCTTTGCCCTGATCAGGGTGTGTTTCAAGAAGCTGTCACGACACAAAGAATCCGCTGTCCGTGTGCAGGCTGTTTTGGGTTTGAGCCGTCTCATGAACACCGACGACGACGAAGATGAGGAAGACGATGATGACGATGTCTCTCGAAACATTATGGAGAAGCTCATCGACATGATGCAGAACGACCCGAGTGCCGAAGTCCGCCGAACCATCACAAATAATATGGAACAGACCAAAGAAACCATGAGATATATTTTTGAGCGCGCTCGAGATATGGACCCCCTGGTCAGGCGGATAGTGTACCGCAAGGTCCTTCCTAGTCTGGGCGACTTCCGTTTTATGAAGCTCGTCGAACGAGAGAAACTCCTCCGCTGGGGACTACGCGACCGAGATGACATCGTGCGGAAAGCAGCCGCCCGTGTCTTTTGCGAGAAGTGGCTTGAGGATTGTGCTTCGACATACGATACACGTTCTGATGAAGAGAAGAAGCCTGGTGAGCCCGCACCACCGAGCCTCGAGGCTGCTAGAGAGCTGCTCGAACGCATCGACGTTGTCGGGTATGATGGCGAAGATGGGATTGCACATGATGCCATGCAGCACTTTTGGGAGATCCGAACCGATTACCGTGATTTTGTTACATTCGACCATGACTATTGGAAACAGCTAGATGCACAATCTGCATTCTTAGCCCGTAGCTTGAACGACTATTGCAACAACTTGAACGAAGCCACCGACATCAAGCTGAAGCAAGATTTGGAAGACAAATTTCTCGAAACGGAGCCATTTGCATACATTGTCAAAGTTCATCTGAATACCCTGTTGGACGGTATAAAGGAGTTCTATATGAAGGATCCTACAGAAGACCAAGAGGAGCTGAGACGTATCCAGGAAGATATAGAAGACAAGGAATTCATCGTTCAGCAACTTCTCCACATCGGTCTTACACTCGACTACAGCCCTCCCGTTGGGCGAAGCCAAATGATGAACATCATGCGCGAGGCCCTATCGTGCGCCGAGCTTCCCGAGGAGTGTACCAAGTTGGCTGTTCAGGTTCTGCGCTGCTGTTGCAACACAGAAGCCGAATTCTGTGCCATCATCCTTGAAGCCGTTGCTGATGTCAAGGACACTCTGATGCCTGATGACGACACTCTAAAAGGTGATGACGACGAGGAGAGCTTTCACTCTGCTCAATCCGACGTAGAAAGCGATGCTGGGGACACCAGACCGAAGAAGTCGAAGGCGACTAAAGAGATGGATCCCGAAGAAGAGGAAAGACGGCAAGAACTAGAGATCAGTGTCTACCTGAAATGTTTGCATATCGCTCAATGCTCATTGCAGACCGTCGTTAAGAGCGACTTCACAGATAGCTCCTTGGTGGCTATCCTCAACACACTGATCATTCCCGCCGTCCGAGGACAAGAGGCCATGATCAGAGAGCGTGGACTGACGTGCTTAGCCTTGGCCTCTATTCTAAGCAAGGTATGTACTTGTCGTATGTATGACCCGTTCGCAGACACTAATAAAATTTCAGGACCTTGCACAGAGCAATATCGAACTGTTCTTCCACTGCTTCAACAAGGGACATGATGCTCTCAAAGAAATTGTTCTCCAAGCGCTAGTCGATATTGTTTGGCAACATAGGTCCCTCCTACAGGACGAGCCTACAGAAGAAGGAGCTGAGCCGACCCCTAGCCAATACGTAAAACCGCTACAAAAGGCTGTGCTTAAAGGTCTCAAATCTGAAAACCACAGCATCAGTTTGATAGCGTGCACAGCCGCTTCAAAATTGCTTTTGTTCGATTTGCTTCCTGAAGAGGAGACTGCTGCTATTCTGAGGGAATTCGCCTTAGCCTATTTCGATCCCGAGACCGCCCAATACCCCGGCGTTCGACAAGCCTTGAGTTACTTTCTCCCCACCTATTGCCATTCTAAGCTGAAGAACGCGACACTCATGGCGCGCATTTGCGTACCAATCGTTACCAAGCTTGTGCAGAAGAAAGAAGATATCGACGAGGACGATGATGAGATGGTCGGCTGGCCTGTCATCACCGCTCATCTTGCTGACTGGACTGACGGTCGCAAGGTCGTCAACCAGACCCAGTTGGGACTTGATGGCAAATCTTCTACCACTTTAGAGGCCGAAGAACCACACATTTGCCTCGCTAGCGAGATCCTGGAACATGCTTTAACTCGCAATTGCTCTAGGGACGAGCGCAAGCCTATGCTCACCCTACTTACCAAGGTCTATATCGCGTCTTCTGGTCGCGCTCCAGACGAGGAATCATTGAGCACACTGCACCATCTTGTTACTGAAGCAGTAGAAAGCAAGCTGGGTATGGACGCTACACAGCGCAACTATCTCGCCAAGCTCGATATCAACCTAACTAAGCGGATCGGGGATGTTGAAACAGTGACTCAAGTTGCAGAGAGTGCAGCGGAGAGCGCTGCGGAGAGTGCTGCAGAAAGTGCTGCGGAGAGCGTTGCAGAGAGTGATGCAGAGACGGCCGTACCTGAGGCTGGCGAGATCCGCGGAACCACACCCGCTGAAGAAGAATTGGAAGACGATGAAGATACGATGATGGCTGGTATCCAAGGTGAGAGCACGAGGATGCCTTTGAATCTCGAAGAAGACGATGGTGATGAGATGGACATTGATGTGCCGACTCATCATGCTGTGACAGAAGATGATATTGTCAACAGTCTTTTGGCGAGCGAGATTGATGATGAAGAGGATGAAGATGATGAAGATGATACCATTGTACTGCCTGGCCGAAGCTCGAGACGCTAGGTGCTCTGTCTGCGGCCTCGTTGATCAAATTCTGCGTTTCAGGGGCGGCGGCGGGATCTGGCGTTCACATGATTGGGCTTTGGGTTGATGATATATCACTGGGTTGGTTGGGTCACGATTGCACGAATCAAGTCAGGATTTGTTTTTATGTATGTTGTGTATTGTTATCAACTGGTAGCTATGAGTACTACTACAAGTGTTTGGACTACATTTTTTTTCTCGAAATTTCAAAGGCGCCTCCGTGTCACTCTTCTCGATCCGCCTTACCGTCCCCCTGGAAACTATGAGTGCTACTTCAAGTCTCTATGGACGAAGTGGGGGGATTCCCTTGATTTCCAGGGGCTAGCCAACATGTCGCTCTCTTCGATCTTTCCTAGTCTCTATCTCCAAGAGCTCCTCCATGTGCTGCTCGCTTCTCTCTACTCTCAAGGCCAACTCCTTCCTCCCCGACTTCCAGTAGCTACTCCGTGCCGCTCTCCTCAATTCTTACCGCGGCTAGCCAGGAACCCCTTCACGCTCTCCTTCTCGGAGATAGGCTCCTTCCACTTCCCGCGCAACACCTGCTCGACGACCGTAATGCTCGCCAGCATCTTCTCGACCCAATCCTCCTCGTCGAACCCAGACACCTTATTCATCATGTGCCACTCGATGTACGGGGAGCGGATCGGCTCATCCCGCATCTCGATGAGAGCCTCCCATAGCCTAAGCAACTGGACATGGGCGAGGTTCTCGGCCTGCTCCATCGTGATGGGGTGGGTGATGGCAAGGGTCAGGTTGCGCGGCAGATGGATGGTGGTCTCGTAGGGGGTGGTAGCTGCTGCTTGGACCAAGGCTTGCAGCTCGGGGGAAGGGTTAGTTGAAGGGAACATGTTGGGTAGTATCGGAGAGTTGGGTATTTGGAAGGTTTCGAGGTTTGAAGTGGGGTTTGGGGTGGGTGTGTGAGTGGCTGTTCGCTGTAGGGTTTTGTGTTGGGTAGTGTGTGTTCGCACTGAGAGTTGTGGTTTGGAGAGAGTGTGTTGCGTTGAGGGGTTTAAATATACTTGAAGTTGGTCTTGCTGCTGGCGTTGTGCATTCTTTCACTGAACAATGTAGAGAGGATAGAATGTTCTTCCTGAGGACGTACATCGCTTTGGAATTTCACTATGTACTAGTAGTGAAAAGCTCAGCAACACAACTCATAACAATGCACGTCCGCATGAAGACAATTTCTGTCTCTCTTGACTCCGGATCGGCGGTTGGTACTCACGTAGGTGATACTTTGTAGCGTTCCAAAGTTGAATGAAATTTGTTAATCATACAAGTCTATATTCGGGGCTCATGAAAGGTCGAAAATGCGTTCCATCGGTTGACCCAACTAGTACTATAGCCAAGTCCCAGTATCGAGCTCAGTAGGTCGGTGGTGAGTTCTTAAAGCTACTTCATAACTGATCCCAGAACTACTTGAGTTCCCCAAATACTCATATAAGAAAATATGGAAATCTATGTTCATGCTGAAAGCAGATGTCGTGCGACGATATACTACCAATGCGTCAGTTGTGGAATCGAAATCTCTTAGTTGAACTCACCGGGTTGACGGAACAGTTTGCAGGCTGCGCATCAAATGTCTCTATCTCTCCTGACGTGTAGTTGACCCTAACTTGCTGGCTGCTCTGTACTGAAGGATCGTGTAGCAGGTAGTTGATTGGCTCTAGACGTATAGAAGAATGTGCTGATGTCATCATTGTATTTGGTCTGCATTGTTAGTCATTTTGTAAACATACAAGCCCGTTTCAACTTACAGATCACCTGTATGAGGTACGTGGTGCATCCCGAGATTGAACCATAGAACGCTAGAACAGCCCATTAGCGCAGCATGGCAGAAAACCAGCGTATAACTTACAGATCTTCTTGATCAAGACTTTCCCCGTCTAGAAATTTGGAGAAGTCCACAGGTGGATCAGCTACATTGTAAGTATTGGCCCAGTCTGCTGCTTTGGGCTCGGCATCTTTCTGTCTTGTCACGAACAGATCTGCTGTTGCATAATGGATGGCCTTGCCTGCAGTCGAGGAATCCTTGACCGTGAGGTGAGTTGCACCAGAGGCTGCGATTATGATGTTCAGTACTTGACTCAGATGCAAATGATGCGGATCAGAACTCACATCGCCTGACTCTATAGCCCGGGTACTCTCCATACTTGTTTGGGGTGTCTTTGTTGACAATAGCGTATACCACCGCATCATTTGGCGCCCACGAGATACTAGAATCGTCTTCGTTGGTAACAAAGCTTTTCTGCAGTTTCATGGTGTTCCGGGTTTTCCCTCCGGACCAAGGGTACTCGACTGTCGCGGGCACGATCTCTACTCTTTGTACGCTGTTTGATTCTCCAAAGATATCAAGGTCTGCTTTGAACGTCATAACGTGGTCGTGGAGGGAGCCTGATAAGAAATCATGGATACGGAATCCGTAATCATCATTACCATCAAAGTAGGCTGTGGAAATGTAACCTGAGGCTCTTACGGAGACCTCGATGGCTCCATCGTAAAAGAAGTTGTAGTCGAAGAGGTAATCATAATTGCCGACTGTTGCGATCCAACGAATCGTGAATGCAATGTTCTTAGCAACACTGGTATAGTTTTGTGCGACGGCTGCATGTCTTCGCAATGGATAGTTAGTATCAGCCTCAAAGAGACATATAGCATTTGGTATCCTGTATTGCTGGTCAGGTATATTCTGCGTGATAGTGCTATGCAGATAACTCACGGAGTGTCGAGGTACGTGGCATGGCTGGGACAATCATAGCCCTTTACAAGCGGGGATATCATATCACCCATACCATCGACAGTATCGAAGTATAGAGTTTCAGATTGCTGGGGGTCAGAGCCGGCATAATGAGCCAATGCTTCTTGAAGGGCGAGCTCGTAGATCAAACGCTGACCTTTGTAGCGTATGTCGAAAAGAGAGAGCCCTTGCTTTGGATCCACCGCTAGGAAGAAGCTAAAGTCCATCCATGATACATAGTTCTCTTTTTTGTCAATACTAAAGCGAGGTGCACTTTGTGCTACCGTGACTGGCGGGGGTAATTGGTCCAGAGGAAGCTCGCCTTGTTTGTCCGTCGATGTCCAAGGACCGTCTACATTTGGAGGTGGCCTCTCCAACTGGCCGGAGAACAGGGCAGTTTCGAAGGCCTTGGTGCTCTTGTAGAAGTTACCACGGGAGTACCAACCGATAATTTTCCAATCTTGCCATCTTAGGCTAGTCACATCGACTTCGAAAAATACACCAAGTGGGCTATGTGAAATGCATTAATTGACGGGGTCAACGTGAGCACGTGAACCGACTTACAGTAATGTGACACTGTCAAACCCCGTCGTAGGGAGTCCCAAAAGTGTTGCCCACAATGTTTGAGTGCCGTCTTCCTCAATGTTTACGCTTCCAAGACGAGGGCCAACTCCACCTTCCAAAATTGTCTTGCCGCGAAGTTAGCTATGTCATCGCATCATATTCATGTCGGTACTGACTGAGTTCCAAATATTCTTGGTTATGTTTGCAATCTCGTCGCTGAGCGAAGCTATCCACTCACTTGGGCTACTGATACCATAGAGACTTGGTAGCTTGCTCTTTCCAGGATCTTTGTTGTTGAAGGGAAAAGTAAGTGGCACAACTGAAGTCGAATTCTTGGCTGGCAGAGGTCCTACAGCGAATTCATGGTGGAAATATCCATCGATTGATGCGTAAAGAACAGTAGCTCGCGCGTAACGAGATGGTATAGGGGCTTCGCCATCAAGAAATGAGAGAACATCGGACTTATTTGCTTGGAGCAGACCGATGTTGTCTATGCGAACCCTATACGTATGTGAGCAATAAAATTGTACTGAGATGATGAATATGCACATACGGCACGGGTGTTGTTGTACTAGGTCACTATTAGTATGTATAGTTTGACATGGACATCTTTTCGGACACATACTTTGGCGTCGCATCTGGTCTTAAGTGCAAACTTTGTGCAACAACGGTAGAGACTTCTGAGACTTCCTCCGGAGACAATGCCCGCCAGACGTTTATTTTAGGCGCGATAGTTGTCGGATGGGTAGTTGAACATTGTGTATCGCCATGTACCGTGCCCTGAAAGAGCACTGAGATGCTCAGAATCGCAAAAACAGCAGAAGTCCACATCACAGGCGACCGATTGTCAATCTAACACTAATGGGCCTGCAGAATTGGCAAAAGAGGATGAGGTACTTATGTGAGCCATGGCTGACTATGCAAGCCTTGTCAGCACGACCAGGTGATACTGTAAGCCACATATCTAATAACACACAGTGCATTTTGAGGCGCTTGATGGCTTTTGCTCTGTCTTTCCTGTCAGGTCGCCGATCGCGTCGAGACCTGCATGAAAACGCAATCATGGGTATAGCACCACTCCATTGGGTTAACCCACGCGCGCCTTGCAGATCGCTCCCACGATGGACCATGGAAAAGTTGGTATTCGGCAAATTCGATGTACGAGCTGAGCTGTAGCATCAACCGAGCCAATATGAACGCGACAACGAGCAGGGGTTTACTAGCATTCGCGAACTCGTAATAGTACAGGAGCCTAGAATAGTTCTTAAGCCATGTGGCAGGCCCAGGCAGGGTGTATTCGTATTCATTCCCGTACACCTGGCTTGATACCGGATCTCGCTAAAATTGTGCGCGCCTATGCTGGTGCGTGATGCAACATTTCCAGTGTGCATATCGGGTATACTGCACTGTAGGTACGAGTGAATGAGGCCGGAAGATGTAGCTAGTTGTTTCAACACGAATACGTGCTTCGTATCGAGAGTTTGTAAAAGCGATCGTTCGGCGACGTGCATCATGAGATATTTTTGAGGTTTCGCTCTACTTGTCACTGAGTGATGCTTAATACATATCGAAATTAATTTGAAAGAAATGCTCGAATTTTCCTTGGTCTGTTCAGGAAGGTGTGTGCACATATGGTCAAAATTCTGGATTGTGATCACGCTCGATGGTTCTCGCAGAGGCTGATATATGGCACCTAGTCCACCGAAAAGTCATTGTTGAAACTAGCCTAGTGGATTTGATCAGGTTACCAATTCAGATGGGGTATTGATAGTCACACAGCATCACTCGGTCAACGCCTCCTTCTATAGAGTACCACAGCAATGGTACCGGAAAGTTTATCTAACCTTAGTGCGCCATGGAGGGCTGATTCTCGTACTAACAATGCCGGCGACCCCGAATCGAAGTCTGGTCCGAGTATTTCATTACACTTCCTTCACAGGAGCAGAAAGCCATTTCATCGTCAGAAACCTCGTGGAGCGGGTTATTACGTACGTTGAATTAACATACTGAGGCTGCACTCGGTTGTGGCGTGGCCTAGAAAACGCCGTATTCCTTGGGGCGACCAAGGTGCCTTAATCGTAGGTCACAACCATAGAACCGTCCCTCTCACCATATAATGCATCTAAGCAGTGGAACTAATCTAGTCTAAATGGCTCATATACATGCATATGCAATATTGGTAGTGCTGGCATTCGCTTCGCATAGCCACCTAGGCAGGAATAATGCAGAATGAAATACTCATCAACGTCAACGTTCACGAAAGGTGAAAATCGAACGATGAAAATACTCCTCAGAGAAACAAGAAAGACGAGTTAGCAAGTACATGGGTATGTTCCACAGTGGACAAGGCAGATTTGGCCTCATGCCTGATTTATCGTAGCTCACCTAGGGGGTCAAAGCGGGGTAGCATGCGTCTCCTAGACAATTCTATTGAAGTTTTCTGATCAGTGCCATATAGGCCGCCTCCTCCCATTCACAGAAGTTAAAGATATGCCTATAAGCTGTTTCTTGTGATGGCCAAATCGAGAGAGTTGACAGTTGCTTGTATGTGTGGAGCTTCTACTCATACTTTTAGCGTCTGTACATCTTTGCTTCCTCTTCCTACATATCTCTGCAGCTGTGACATATCTCGACGTACTTCAGGATCTCTTCTCACTAGCTATATCAACATCACTTATGGTTCGAACCCAGGAAAACCGGACCTACGAAGTGTGACAGCATACCAGAGTTCGGACATTCTCACGCGGTACTTTTGTACGACATGCGGAACACAAATGTACGTTGAAAAAGCAACGAGATCCTTAATAACACAAAAGACTTTCATAGTTCTTCTTTTTCTACATCTCAGCCAAAGAAAAAGGCTAATAAGAAAGTCGTTTTGCAGGTATCTAAGTTACAATAGTGACGGGCATTTCGAAGCTGCAACTGGGACATTGCAAGTGGCGAACACCGACGGATTGGTCAATTTCAAGGCACATATGTGGATCGACGATACTTTGGATGGCGGGGCTAGTCAATATATCACAGATATCAACGGCGCTATATTGAATCGATACCTTCGACAGTCCGACAAAAGCAACGAGATACCACTTGACTGGAAATCCCCAGCACTGTCCCAAAAACTGTCTGGTTCAGACAAGGTTTACGCACATTGCCACTGTAAAGGCGTAGAGTTCTACGTCAGACACCCAAATCAAGCTTCCACGCTTGCCTCCTCGGACTGGCCAGACCTCATTATCCCTGACGAAACAGGAAGGTCCACAAATTTGGGCAACCACTCGTGGTGGCTGCCAACAGCTGAACGATTTCTCGCCGGTACATGTGCCTGCAGGTCATGCACCCGAGCATCGGGCTTCGACATTACCTTTTGGGCATTTGTCCCCATTGCTAATATTACACTTGACGCAGATGGTACACAACCGTTCACGAGAAATCCATATTGGGGTACTATTAAAACCTATAAAAGCAGGGATGATGTGAAGAGATCGTTCTGCGGAACATGCGGGGCAAGTGTTTTTTATGACGCAGATTCGAGACCGACTTTAGTGGACGTTGCTGTAGGTCTTCTGGATGCAAAAAGCGGAGCAAGGGCGGAGGATTTGTTGGCTTGGTGGCCGCATAGAGTAAGTTTTAGTGAACATGCACTGAACAAAGATCTGATTGATGGGCTTGAGAAAGGAATAAAGGCATGGGGGAATAGGAATTTGGGGGAAGGATTTATTGTAAAGAAAAATACTTGGAGATGAAGTACTTCCCGGTAATGGGCTAACCAATAAGAATAACACTAGACTGATTTTACGTGGCTGGTATATCTACAGTAGATACATCCGCGATTGAGTTTGTGCCAGTCAGAAGCAATTTGTATGCCTGAATAGCTCAAAGATCACTGATCAGTGTCCATTTACTCAAAAGCCCAGGCTGGCATAGCCTCATATGATAGACCCAACTTTTTCCTTTCCAGCTTCAACTTCTGCATCTCCCTCAGAACCATAAATGGTAGATAGCCAGCATATGGTCTGCGAATAGGATTTTCTTCCAAGCATCTAGTCAGTAAACGGTTCAAGATACTACTGTACCCCGGCGCTGGGTGGAGTTTCCTACCGTCATAATCGACTGAAGGCAACGTGGCAGTTCGTGCCATGCAATGTACAGTCAGTGCTAGCATATATATATCACCATTCTCATGGAACCGTGGATCCTCTGGTGCAGCAAAGGGTCGCATAGTGGTCGGTAGAGGTAGCAGACGCTCTTTAACCGTTACAGAAAATCCGAAATTCGCCAATACGGCAGTAGGGTACTGGGTCTCCTGGTCACGATTTGTGAAGAGAATATTCACTGGCTTGACGTCTCTATGGACAATACAATTCCAACCACGTGCCCTCCCTATTGGCAATGGTTCCCCATGATATGCCTCCGGCGCGGCATCCATTCCGGTCTGTAAATAGGCTAAGGCGAGACTCATATCCCACAATACCTTCCACAGAATGCCCTCTGGAAGACTAGTACCATGGAAAGCAAATCGTTTGATCAAATCATCAAGCGAGCCCAGAGGACAGCGTTCCATGAATATAGAAGCGTAGTCAAGGCCTTGTTGTTCTAGAGACGCGCCATAAGCTCGGACGATCTTGGAAAATGAGCAGCGCGTGATTGCTTGTGCTTCCTGAGCTGCATGTCCGGATTTGATGCTGCGTGCAGAAATACGTTTCTCGATGTAGAGTTTACGATTCTGCAGACAGCGTACGAGAACTAAATCGTAGTCGGTTTCACTGGGAGTTACCCTGGCCAGGGTGCGAACAGGTGAGAATTCAAGAAGCATAGCTGAGCAATGAAAGTCTACAGGGAGATGTTTTTTCTATACGTAAACTTGTAGGAACTGAGGCTTTTATTGGTCCTGCGACGGGGTATTTTAGTTCGCTCTTTTCCGGGGTGATAGTCAAGGACTAGGGTATTCAGCCAGTGACAGGTTTTGCTTTGCGTAAAGAGAAATCATTACCTGTGATGGTGTTTTTTAATACGAGCCTACACACAATGTTCGAAAGGACATTATGTGACGTATCAGGGTTGTTAACAAAGAAGGACACGCACAATGCTCACTATGCGCTCTGCAACACGCTTTGTAGATGTTCTTGCAAGCTACCGCATGTAGTCACCCACTTGTTTGGAGTAACTGTGTTGTTGAGCCACATTGATGACACGTAATCTTTCCTACGAATCACTAAGTCCACACCTTTTATCGTGTTCTATATTCTTTCCGCTATAACCTCTATGGTATCCGACAAGTCCATCCACTTGCATTGAAACGACCCAAGCAAATCACATAGACCGTTGAGGTAGAATAATGAAAGACAGCATTGGACAAAAGTACTATGCAGTACTAGCGGTGGATAGGAGCAGTCAGTGTCCGTGGTGTTTGAGGCCATCTCTGTAGCTTCTTCGTGGATGTTGCAGCTTGAAGAAAACTATTGAACAACGAAGATTCATCTTTGAGAAGGTAAATTTGCGATGTACTAAGACGCTTCAAACATCACGGATGACTCTAAAAAACGGCTTGGGTGCTGCTTTTTATGTCCACGTAGGGCATAACAGGCTGAGGCCCGGAGTGACCAGTGGGTACAGCATAGTGTACACGGATTGAGCTAGATACTGCGAGCTATGCAGATTTCCCAACTTGATGGAAGACAAGTCATTGACACGCTAGAAGGTGGTTAGTGAGAGTCAACGAATGTGGCGTTTGTGTATAAGCAGCGCAAGGGTGTTGATAAATGTGACGTGTTCTTGGGGTGGTGGAGGTCACAAGGCAGACATTCGAAGACCATATGAAATGCGAAACATCGCATAGGTGCAATGCCCATTGCTTGTAGAAGGCGGCTAACGCAGGCGAATGATGCAAAGGGTGTTGAGGTGACCGACCCGCCCGACGCGTGCGTAGAGTCCAAGCTGCCGTCTTTGCTCTTCCGTGGTATCATGTTTGCGTTAGTATTCAACGGCAATGAACGGACCTGATTTTTCGGCTTGTACTCTGTAGTTGACGTGACTGTAGCGAGTGTGCGGGTGGCTGTTGCTAATGTGTTGCTTATGTGGACGCTTCCGCCAGACATCCATTCGCTCTATCCTCTACCTTCATCCCTGAGACCAATGTCTCGGCTACAAACTTTACTGGTTCCAGGTACCCGTCCCGAGTGAATGTATGAGCGAGGATGGAAGCGAAAAACATTCTAGGCGGACTGTAGGGATTTGTGCCGCAACGCTGGGATGAAGACAGCCTACAAAAAAGGGCAGAAAGGCCCTCGCGACCCTCGCTCTGACCTAATACACACTGCATCAATCACTCCGCTACTGCCTCGCCTGTCCGCCATCGCTTCCCGGCGTGGACCGTGTTTGGAATGCAGACTTCAGAAGATGATGAGGATGACTGCCAGGTTATGCCGCAAACCGCCCGAGATCCGAGATCGGCCGACATCAGATCACCTTATGATATCTTATCAGATCCGCTGATGGACTTCTACCTACCGTCGGACGAGCTGGCCGCCATGTCCAATGACGATACAAGTTGCGCGGAAACGCCTGGCACGTCAAGCAACACACCTGGCCTGACGCCCTCGCCCTCCTCGAATCCGCCTGCAAATGCCCAGCCGCGCTCTTCAGGCTCACGTGGTAAGTGATTTTCGAAAGGCTCTTGCAGCCATCCGCCCTCTCACCCCTCATCCTCCTCCTCCACTGCAACCACCACCACCAACGCTACCATGTCCGTGTCTGCGTCTGCGTCTTCGCCCCCCGCAGAGGGCTTGAGCGGTACTCGCCGGAGCAGCACTACCAATTGCCTTGTTACTAACATGCTGCCAGCCATAATACCTATCCCGGCTTCTTCCTCCTTCACGCCCATCACGACGGCATCTCCAATCGGCGCCTCGCCTTTGGGCGCGGGGCCCACAAGCAGCACCTATGTGGTTCCCCCACGTCCCAAGCCTGGCCGCAAGCCCGCGACCGACGAGCCTGCGTCTAAGCGCAAGGCCCAGAACCGCGAGTCGCAGCGAGCTTTCCGCGCCCGCAAGGCCGCCAAGATTGCCGAGATGCAGGAACAGGCTGATCACACCACCCGAAGGCATAGGGAAGAGCTGAACGAGATGCTGGCTGAGAAGCACCGCATCAGTACCGACTTCAACGCCATCCAGGCTCAGGTGGAGGAGTTCCGGCAGGCCTTGGAGAGAGTTACGAAGGAGCGTGACTATTGGAAGGACCGCACCACGCAGATCGAGGCACAGCACAACTTGTTGCAGACTCGTCTGCGCGAACAGAACTACCCCCTCAATCCCTACAGCGACCAGCAGCATGTCTTCTTCCCACAACAGTCCTCCCCTACCCGTTCTTCCATGGGGTCGTTTTCTGGCTACAACTCGCCCAAGTCTATGCCCATAGGCTGCGGTGACTGCAAGTCCAATGGCGATTGTGCTTGCATCAATGAGTTCTCTCGAGGCCATCCCTTGCTCAGCCCGGCCCCACAATTCCAGCCGCCTTCGCGCAAGTCCTCTTCCCCAGCTAAGGGAATCACCTATCCGACCGTCGATCCGTTCGCGGACCGGGAGATTGACTTCACTGCCCAATTCGCTTCCAAGCGTCCCAGAGTGGAGCAGCAGCCGTCTGTGTCTCTCCTCACTCAGAGCAATAACGAATCTGACAACAAATGCGGCTTCTGCACCGACGATTCCAATTGTCTGTGCAGAGACCAGTCACTGCAACTGAATCACGATGAAATGGTGCCGAACCCTAACGTCCTAAAGGCCACAGGTCCAGGTAGCTGCGATGCTTGCCAAACCAATCCGAAACAGCGAGCCTGGTGCCAGAGAGTTGCGCAGCTCAGGAACGAGGAATTCCTCCCAACACCCTCTTCCCGAAACTCCAGTATCAGTAGCGCATTGGAAACCATGGAACCACACATACCCGATGCTTCTACGCCGTATGGAAGCAAACCAACCCTCGGCTGCAACGAAGCGTTCAGGCTTTTTGACGGTCGTATTCCCATGGATTCAGACAACATGGACTGGGTCAACAATCTCAAGACAGTGCCACGCCGGCGCGACACCATGTTGCAGAATCCGCGCAAGTATGTGGGCCTCGCTCCCACCTTCGCACCACATTAGACTAACGTTAAATTCAGGTACAGCGCTATCGAGCTTGACACTGCTGGTATCATTGCAACGTTAGGAAGCACTATGAAGCCCATTCAGTTCCGACATGAGGATGGCGATAATGTCGAGATCATACGTATTGCTAAAGAATATCAGAGGACCACACAATCGCCGCACAGGAGCCCAGGATATGCCGCGGGAAGCTAGAAAACCTAGCCGCCTGAACTGTTGCGTTGTATGACACCTGTTCTGATGCGCCTGATGGTTCTTCTCCACCCACACCAAGCTCACCTCACCAAGTCGGGTATATCCCGGAACCCCGAACGTCTTTGATCATCTGGGTTGGCATGCAGAGCCATGTTTCGTGCATGACCGTGCTGTGTTGGACGTTCTACTCAGAATCACCTCAACGATTGCGATCGAAGGCTTGGTACCACTAGAAATAAGGACTGCATGCTATGAACACATCAGAATTTGCTGCATGGAAAAACACGTGTTGTTGCTGGAGCGTTTTAATGGAGGAATAGAGATCCTGGCCGCGCTGGGACTGCGGGTCTAGGACCGTGTATTATGAATCATGACCATCGGTGCTACGAGATGGTAATCTGTGTTGCATTCACTGGCCTAACGAGAGGTAGTATTTTTGGGTTGTTGTTTCTTGTTCGATAGCTTTAGTTATACCCCATTCAAATGACGAGGTTCCTTCTCAACAGCATATCGATTTTTCTGCATGCGTTCCAAAAGAGAGAGAGGTATACGGGCTGTGAGCCTTCCCCAAGGCTACGATTCCATGACGTCAAGATCAACTTTAGCTCAAGACGGTTGACCGTATGCTTTGTTCCCAGTCGCACCATTACGTGTTGAAAAACGTGCGCAGATTCGTTGTTTGTACTTTGAGAAACCAATCGAGACTAGGTGCTGGGTCGTGATCGACGGGAGATGGTTCGGAGATGGGGTGATGATGGCGCGACTCTGGGCGCAAGATGCGGGGCAGAGCCTGGACCCTTGAAAACTCTGCATCTGATAAGATGATCTCGGGTGCTGCCGGCTAAGGCTCGGGTCCGACATCGGACTGTTGTGTAGGCTACATGTATGATATGCTTGTGAACGACAGTGTTGTGAGTACGATCAAGTGTGTTTGCAAGGTCGCTCGCTGTGTCAGAAAGACAGAGATTCCGAACGTAATGAGTGTGTGTTTGCAATGAGGGGTGAGTTATACGACGTTATATCTAGCTGGGCAGTAAGTGGCATACACTCTCCCTTTGTGATACGTAGGCGTTGTATACCCTTTAGCCCTTGCTGATCTTAAGTGTCTTGCATCCGACTAGGTAAGTATAGTCCTGTCTAATCTCACATTGATTCAAAGACCCTCGAGCCTGTAGTATTCATCCCAGAAAGCACTCGCCTTGACCAACTGTTGCGGAACTTCCTTGACCCTTGCCTTGCAATCCTCGTCCCAGCACAGAAACCCTGGAACAGGATTCGAAGCACTTCCGGCTGTCCAAACGTTGTCCTGTTCAGTAGGTCTACCTGTTTTCAGGAACAGAACAGTAGCATTTCTAATTTCTCTTGAAAGCGCGCGATCGCCCTCAGTCCAATCCCATTTCCACATGTCTAGGTTCCCAAACGTATAGAGGGTGCCAATGCAGTGGAAAGCACCCTCGTGCTCTTTTTCTGGGAGATCCGAGTCGTCTGGGATAGGCGGTCTTCGAAGAAATTGGTAGTACCACACTGGAGACTTCAGGTTCTTAGCTTGCAGTCGAGCGGTAGTCCAGACAGAGTACGTAAAGGTTTGGTCCGCAAGTAGCTGGGCTGAAGATCTCCATGCCTCAGCATCAGAAGTCGCAGGATATACATCAAGTGCTTTTTCCGAGAGTGGTCCAAAGGTATCGTGAACGTATTCGAGGTAGTTGGACAGAGACCGTATTTGTGCGAGGCCAGATTCTTCATTGCCAGCATTGCCGGCCAATAAAGGTACATCCGCAGTGCCACCTGAGAGAAGAGCTTCGAGCGGAGATACAGGAAGCACATACCCATCTACGATAGGGTATCTTGCGTCAAACATGCTCACGCTCAGCTTTCCGGGGAATAAGCCGCTTTCCCACGGACCGCTTGTTCTCGGCAGTTGCACGCTCCCAAGCTTTTCTGCAGGTGTCTTGCGCAGTTCATCAAGTGAGGATATCCCTAACGTGTCTAGCAGTTCGGCTCCTGCGGTCTCGGCGGCTTCCAGGCTCGTGAAAGATCCCATATGCCCGTAGCCTTTGAGTTCTCGCGCAATACCTGGGCCGCTCTCGCAAATGGCTTTATGGAACAAACCCCTGGCTAACGGCGATGCGCGGAGGATATGTACGCTTGATCCACCCGCCGAGACACCACCAATAGTGACATTGCTCGCATCTCCTCCAAAAGCTCCAATGTTGCGCTGCACCCACTTCAGAGCAGCAATTTGGTCCATTGTTCCGTAGTTGCCAGAGGTACCATTTCCCGATTCGTCGCTGAGCAACTTGTGAGAGAGAAAACCGAGCACACCAAGCCGATAGTTTACCGTGACGACTGTGATGCCTTCAGCGGCTAGTTTCTCTCCATTGTAAATAGGATTCGAAGCAGAGCCCATCTGGAAGGCACCAAAATGGAACCAAACAAGGACCGGACGCTTCTCGGTACCTTCCGAACCAGTATAAACATTTAGATAGAGACAATCCTCGCTAAAGTCGGTCTCGCCCCCAGAGTAAAACGATGAAGGGGGCAATGGAAATTGGAAACTGCTCGAGCCGAATTTGGTCGCTGGACGGACACCATCCCATTTTCGAGGAGGCTCTGGTGCTCGCCATCGTAGATCTCCTATTGGAGGTGCTGCATAGGGGATGCCGAGGAAGGCTCGTGTGCCATTGCTAAACTGGATACCAGAAATATGACCAGATTCGACCTTGAGTGATGCATCGGGGGTTTTGTTACCCATTGAAATTGGTGTATGAATATGGATCGTGAACGATGTTGCGGAGCGAGGTAGCTTTTGCAGATTGCTGGTGCGGGGTTCCGTCTTGCATATCAACGTCGTACGAGAAGTCTATTGGATCGCCAAATGACTTCGGATAAAACAACGAATGAGCTGCAGATAGGAATTGCTTTTGGAAATGCTGCCGAACTGAGGTCTCGCGATGTTTTAACACCGATATGCCAAAATCACATTCAAGAAAATATTTCCTACCGGAGTACGCATATGTGGGAGGCGACCTTGCGCGGAGACATCGTAAACCCACTTTCTCTAGACCAAAATTTGTGAACCCAGGAAGAAAGGGATCGGTTCAACACGGCCCTTTGCAAAAGGCGTCTGGATCGATCTTTCCTACACCAACTTCATATATGTCTCCTCTCATATAAGACTCTCCATGAGACGATAGAGCACCATTCACCTCAGCGACAAGGTGGTCGCAGGGTAATTATTGTCTCTGATGGTTTCTTCGAGGTTGTGGTGTTGGACACAAAGCAACCCGGTACGTTCGTAATCGTTATTTTCTGATTGTCGAACAACAAGCCAGTAAGACCTCTGATAGGGCGATTCTCTGAATTTCGCAGCAAGTAGCAGTACAGCAAAACCAGTCATTCTACTTGAAAACCATCTTCTCTCCTTTGGGTCATCGCATCGATCGAGACGTAGCTCAGCATGTAGACTATCAGTAGGATCGCCAAAGCCGTCTCGCCAACACACATGGCCGCTGTATGTTGCTGTTGCTCCGCTGAATTCGAAGTGAGCTGTCAATGAGGTAATCTCCAGAATGCTGGATGACTCTGGAACCACTTTGTGCTCACTGTGCTGGGTCAGATAATGTCCAATAGGCACTGTACTCCCTCCATGGCCAATGGTATGTATGTTAGCGACGTAGTATTCCGCAATCACTGGAACACTGGCGCAACCTAAACCTATCGGACTGAGTGAAAGAGTTGAATGAGCGTCAAGAAGCGGGAATCGTGCTAGAGAGTTTTTCCTAGCGATCCAGCTCCAAGATGGAAAGAACGTCCGGCGATTTTCTCCACTCTTGTAATGTGTTTCCACTTCCCAAATGAGACCTGTGCATGGAAAACTCATCAGCAAAGGCTACGAAACCTGATCAACACAAACCTACCGTAGACGAAACCTGCTCTTTTCCTGGTAGAGGTATATCCGGACAACGGACATTCGAACACCACCACTCCATAATACGATTGGTTGTATAGTATTGATAGAATGCCTTTGAACGCCGGTAACGCATCCGTCTCGAAGGTAAACTTGCGTTTCTGATAATGTCGGACGTAGTCGATGAACTGTAGGCGATCAATGGGACTCCATCTCAGTTCCCGGTCCAAGATGAGGGAATAGATGCTCTTCATTGACTGTTCTGCTCTATTGGTCACACTGGGGATATTATGGTGGAGACCTTCCTGTTGGAAAGAGAACCCACAGAGAAGAAAGGCCTCTTCTTGGGTCAAGATCAGACATCTTCGGGAAAGCAAAGCTTCTTGAAACGTCCATCCCCGTTTGAACCAGGCCGAGTTTTCAAGAGCTTCATGGAGTACCCCTGGCCCTGAGCATATCGTATATGGAATATTGCGGGCGTAGAATATGCCCGGTGTGTCTCTTTCGATTGAAATGCCGCAGAGGCCGGCGTTGTCGTGGGAGTCAATGGCACATATTGTGATAATCTTTGCGGTGCCTAGCATGAGTTTATGTGTCAAGGCGGAAGCTTTGGATTGTTCAACTTACCGCCCGGTTATAGATGTTCGACATTTGATTGATCTGATGTTGTTTGTCTGCAGAATGATATTGCTCGATACAATATCGATCAACCCATAAGTACCTCAATCCAATAATTTTGGTTGTTTTTATTGCATCTTCGATGGTCTGTGGCAGTTTCGATGGCAGAACACCCTCTAGTGCGTCTGGGTGTGGGATCGCATCCCATTGTGTAGAGCTTCTCTTCCCCCAAACGTAACTCAGTGCAGCATAACGATAGCCCTGCTCTAACGAAACAAGGCGTCGCGTCTTGCAGTCAATTACTCGTGCTCGTACGGGGAACTCGTGAGTAGGCTTTTGGCAGCTCTGGTGTTGTTGGGCACAGGATAAGAGCATATCACGGATTCTCCCGTAATTCAAAGTCTTTGAAATGTTGATACCATGACAGGTCATCTTAAAGGGGTCAGTCTCGCCAAAGAGAGGCATTATGACGCCCTGAAGGCCGGAAACGCATTGGAGGAGGCCATCCCACTCCAACATTCGTTCACCAAGTGTGATGCCGACAACTGTGGGCAGTCTTGTTCGAAATTTAGTCCCTAGTATGCTGGAAGCTGGTAAAGTCCATAGCCTTCCGGACGCTACTTGTTTTGTGTAGTTCTTCCCGTGAGCAAAGACCTTTGTTGCTAATGCTCGACAAAAGCCGCAATCTGAACCCACCATAGAATGGACAAGCCCCTGAAAGCGGCATATTTCATTACCCATAATGTCGCTTTCGGAGCACTGCCTGTTGAAAGCATTTTCAAGGTCTATCTTTGTGCATTGCGCACAGAGATCGGCGGGTTTGTCGTCTTTAAAGTACTGCAAGTAATCAGGCTGCGGAAAGATTTGCCAGGGGCTATGCCTCCTCTTTTCTCGATTAGCGGAACCATGCATTTTTCACCAACAGCAGGTTGGCAGAGGCTGCGTCCTATATGAAATACAGAAAGAAAAAAAAACTGATTTGATGGCATGTTCGGCTCATGGGGCAGGAGGTGGTGGTGGTAAAAGGGCCTATAGGGGCGGATCCGCTCAGCTTCATCTCCAGGCTGCATCTGCTGCGCCGAGATTACCAGTGGCAGTGCACATAATGCTGAGGTACGAACAGGTCAGCAATTCATGGACAAAACCTTCAAAATTGCAGGATGAGAGTTTTTGCAATGATCCAATCCTGGAAAGTCAGGACGCAGATACACAATCTTCATTATTTGTATGAACAGCTAGAAACGATCGATGCTGGATGTGAAAGCAGGCCACACTAGCGTTTCAATCCCTGTCCCGCCTCGCTTAACGCGGATAAGTACACTAACAACACTGCTTAAGACCACAGTGCGGAGTTACCTCATCTATACAATCAGCGCCACAGGTCGTTCCGTAGCGCGAATTGGATCCATAAGAGTAAACATGTCACGGGGGAATTTGATCGTGTTCGAAGGCTTGGATCGTGCTGGAAAATCGACGCAATGTGAGATGCTAGTGGAAGCGTTGCAGAAGGACGGTCTCAAAGTCAAACACATGCGATTCCCTGGTACGTTTGCATGGTTTCAAACATACATGATCGTCCCGAAATTTGAAGGGGTACAAGTCGTTGTGAAGTTATTTATCTCCCAGCTTATTCATAATAGATCGAACGACGCCAATTGGCCAGATGATCAACAGCTACCTAAGTGGACAGAGCGAGCAGGAAGATCATGCAATTCATTTGCTCTTCTCGGCAAATCGATGGGAAGCAGTGTACGTCTAGTTCTTTGCCCACAATGAATCTCATCATGTTCGCTTACTTGATTCAAGACCATCTATCCAAGCCGAGCTCGCTGCAGGTACCACGGTAATAATAGATCGCTACTACTACTCTGGGTGCGTCTACAGCGCAGCAAAACAAAACCCCACACTCTCACTAGCCTGGTCTCGCCATCCTGAAGTGGGGCTACCCCGGCCTGATCTCTGCTTGTTCCTCGACATCTCAGCCGAAGATGCAGCGAAGCGGGGTGGATATGGTACCGAAAAATATGAGAAGAAAGAGCTTCAAGATCGCGTGAGAGAGCTATTCAACGTGATGATGCAGAGTCAAGAGAAGGATGACTTTGTGCGCATCGATGCCGGGGCCAGCATAGAAGAAGTACAGCGGAAGATTCGTGAACAGGTGGAGCAAACGATTTTCCGGGTTCAAAGTGAGCAATTACCGCTCCGGTTCGTAGAAACATGGTGAATTCAGTATGTTGTCAGGCCAAGGGAGCTGTTTCTCCGTCATCCACGTCTTCCAGCCATGTTTCGTCTAAATCTTCATCCTCCTCGCCAGGTCCTTGTCCTTGTAGGTCTGCAGCTTCCGATTCGGACGTGTCACCTACTTTCCTTCTCCTTTTGGGTTTGAACATGGCTTCGACCTCCTTTTGACCACGTGTCCGAAGGCTCATTTCTTTCATGAGCGTAGACCACTTTAGAGGCGTATAGCAGCTAGGACATGTACCTTCGATAGGTATCAGAGCATCTTGGTTGCCCTCCTCTGATAGAAATCGATTGGCTAGACAATGGGTGTGGCAAAGTGTACGACACATGGTGACTGGACATACTAGTACTGCTTCGACTGCGATATTCAATTTGGTGCTGCAAATGCCACACTGATGCAGTTTGGGCTCGCCGATTAATGCTCTGGCCTTTTCAACGTGCGACTTGCAGTCCTCATATGCTACTGGAATTTGCCGAATGACTTCTGGCACAGTGAAGACCTGCTCGCCCGTAGAAGCATCGGTCACTGGTTCTGGAAGATGAGCAGGCGTGAGCTGTATAATAATGCTCTTACGCAGCTTCGGTACGATCTTGGCTGTATGCCTTTCCCACGTTGTAAAGATATCTGGGGCGAAGAAGTTCAAGTGCAGCGGCCACCTATCGAAGCTCTTGACGCCCAAGAGATGATGCAGATTCTTTAGACGGGCTTCTAGCGACATTGGCGGTCTTCTTCTCCTCTTTGGCGAACCTTTTGTCTTTTTCTGCAGCGCCTCGACCCTTGCATCACGAACGTCCCGGTCGATGTGACGTGTGGCGTGCGTGTTCTGCCATGCCCATTCGAACTGCAGCGCTGCATACTTTGATGGAAAACCAGTGACTATGCAGGTCATCTCCCATGGCCGTTTCGTCTGCAGCGACGTCCGTTTCGCGCCGCCCTTACTCAAGCCGTTATGCTGGCCCAGGCGACGAGCAGGATTGGGGGTGCTGCCAATGTAGTACGACTTGCGGTTCTTGGAGCGCAAGAGATAGCAGCAGTAGAAGGCCGGGATAGGTTTCTCCATTGTCGACTGCTTACACACGCGTTTGACGGGATTGCTGGGCGTGGTATTGTAGAGCTGCTAGAGCAGCAGACAAAAGGAAGTTGAGGAGGCTTGCAAAGGCGGTACATGATTGGTTGGGGCTAGGGTATGTCGTCTTGCTGCATCGGCCAACGTCAGCCACCTGGCCCTAGGTACTTGCAAGGTACCTCTGGTACTACCTGTGCATTGGCGAGGATAATGGCGCGGCCCGCCTTTTTTGATATCGAGGTACACAAAATACGCCGACGATACGAACGATGGGCAAGTCACGTTTGCTGGCCTGCACCTGCACCTGGGCACCCCGAGCCTCCTGGGCAGCAGTGCCGGCACCTGCCCGTCTTCCACGCCAGGCAGTGATTCGTGCATGTGGCGTGCAGATGAGGTTCGCCGTGGCCAAACGATTAGGGTTCGGGAGGCCCTGACTGGCAGGCAAATCGCCAGCCCCGGCTCCCAACTCGTTCGTGGTGCTAAGGGCAGAGTTGGATAGTTCTAGTCGGCCCTCGCGGTCTGGCGGCCTAGCTGGCGGCCGGCAGAAGCCTGACGCATCTGGTGTGAGCACTCGGCAAGGTCAGCAGCGAACCTGTCACTGGCTGCGATCGGTGAGAGCAAGTGAAGACAGGCTTTCTTTGTCGGGACAGGATGCTTTTGGGGCATGGACGGGTGGGTGTTTAGTTAGGCTTAGTCTACCACTCCCGGAGAAGGAACATGGACTGGCGCTTCCCCCCATCTGTCCATCCATCAAGTCTCTTTCACACCTCCACCGACGTCGCCCGGGACCAATTCTACGCTGTCACCCGCAACCTCACCCCACCCGGCGCGCATGCGCCCCATGATATAACCCATCACTCGCTTACCTATCGTGTGCAGCTGGCCTCGCATCCGCACACTGTCCGTCCCAACCAGCCCGTTGGCCGTCCTTGCCCTATGCCACCGCCATAGGCACCCGCCTGTAGCCTCACCAACGACCTGCACAGACGAATGCGACACACCCACCACCGTCCCTCTGCCATCGTCACAACCCAGTAATCACTATCGAAAGAGGGCAGCGCTGGGTGCAGCAGCGGCAACATGGTCGATCTCTTGCCCTCCAACGGCCCGCCCACGGGCGGCACCCTGACCACCTTTCGAGTCGCCGGCGCAAATGGAGTTCCTCCCGCTCCGAAGACAAGAATGGGGGGCACCCCGCTGGCTCCTGCGACCAGCGCGCCGCCTGCTGGCATCAACGGCATACCACTCAGCGCTCGCAAGGCACAGGCCCTGGATCTTGCGACTGTTGAGCGTCGAACGCCGGGAACAGCGAACAACCCGCCACCCAAGCCCAATCGTATGTTTGGACTGCAGGAAGCGCCCACGTACAGGCCAACCGCCGAAGAGTTCAAGGACCCTTTGCGCTATATCGCTTCGATACGTGATGAGGCACAGCAATACGGCATCGCCAAAATCGTGCCACCCGACTCGTGGAATCCTCCATTCGCAATCGATACTGAGCGCTTCCACTTCCGCACCCGTCGCCAGGAGCTAAATTCGGTCGAAGGTGGCACACGTGCAAATCTCAACTACCTTGACCAGCTGGCCAAGTTCCACAAGCAACACGGCAATAGTCTTACTCGGTTCCCTAGTGTGGACAAGAGACCCCTGGATCTTTACAAGCTCAAAAAGGCCGTCGAAACTCGGGGTGGCTTCGAGCGCGTTTGCAAGCAGAAAAAATGGGCAGAAATCGGGCGAGACCTCGGTTACAGTGGCAAGATCATGTCCTCGCTCTCCACCTCGTTGAAAAATTCGTACCAGAAATGGCTTCACCCCTACGAAGAATATTTGAGGGTCGTCAAGCCTGGCGTGCAACAAATGTTGGAGCACGAAAATGGAGGCCCCTATACCCCTTCGCCTGCGCCTTCGCCCGTGAAAAGGTCGGCGCATGGCACGCCAAACGGTCAGTCGGTCGACTCGCCGGCCATGAGGGCGACCGTCGCGCTCAACGCTTCGATGCATGCCGAGGCTGCAGCAACACCACCTCCGGTGGATTTACCACGGCCTGCCGTCTCATCTGGCTTCACTCCCGTCAATGCGAGCGGCTTCACGGCTGTCAATACGCAGTCGCCCCAACCCACTCCAGTGCTAAATGGGCCTTCCCACACTAACGCGCCCAACGGGTATGCGCACAGTAACGGCGATTCTTGCACTTCTACACCCATGCGAAACGGCAGTCCCATGCTATCAGCGCACAACACCCCAGATCTGCGGCCGTCAGCAGCTGGTCTGACTCCGCTCTCAAATGGACAGGCATTTTCTCATCTTAAGCGAACACTCTCCCAGGACACGGAAGGTGGCATCGTCGACGAGGCGGATGCGGCAAATGGCCGACGAAGCAAACGTCTGAAGAAAGGTAAGTGCATCCGTCACCTGCAGGTAGCTGCAGCCTCGACCTGTTTTTGGACCGGGTTGTCCTGAAGCGCAATCCTGGTTGGATCTTGGCGCGGCTGATCAGCTGCTGTACCTCTCATTGGTGAGCAATCCGGCTAACAGTAATACTTGCAGATGCGGCGCCAACCGTGGCAGGTTCTCACATGACCCAGCCTCGACAGTCAACACCAAGTGGTGGACGGACGCTGAATCCACGCGTCCGTGCTCCGGACGAGCGCCCTGGAGAGGTAAGCACTCGGTCTCCTCACGGATCCCTCGTTGAAACAGTCTCATCCAATGAGCAGCGATGCGAGGCATGCGGTACCGAAAATGACCCGTCCAACATCCTGCTTTGTGACAGTTGTGATTCCGGTTATCATGGGTATTGCCTTGATCCTCCGATCAAAGGCATTCCGGAATATGACTGGCATTGTCCCAAATGTCTGGTTGGCACAGGCGAATTCGGTTTTGAAGAAGGTGGTACATACTCTCTCCGGCAATTCCAGGAGCGTGCGCATCTCTTCAAACAAGCTCACTTCGCCACCAAAATGCCGTTTGATCCTGTCACAGGCACCGCGAAACCTGTCAGCGAAGACGACATTGAACACGAGTTCTGGAGACTCGTGGAAAGTATCACCGAGACTGTGGAAGTCGAGTACGGTGCCGATGTGCATTCTACAACCCATGGAAGTGGTTTCCCTACAATTGAGCGCAACCCTCGCGATCCATACGCAACCGATCCTTGGAACTTGAACATCATGCCATACAATTCCGAATCGTTATTTCGACACATCAAGTCGGACATATCTGGAATGACGGTACCGTGGCTATATGTTGGCATGATTTTCTCGACTTTCTGTTGGCACAATGAAGACCACTTCACTTATTCCGCCAACTACCAACATTTTGGCGCCACCAAGACGTGGTACGGTATTCCAGCCGAGGATACTGAGAAGTTTGAACAAGCAATGCGTGATGCGGTGCCTGAGCTATTTGAATCACAGCCTGACCTACTGTTCCAGCTGGTCACGCTGTTGACTCCGGACCAGCTGAAAAAGGCTGGTGTTAGAGTGTTCGCACTTGACCAGCGCGCCGGAGAGTTCGTCATTACGTTTCCTCAGGCATATCATGCTGGATTCAATCACGGTTTCAACTTTAACGAGGCCGTAAATTTTGCGCCTCCAGATTGGGAGCCCTTTGGGGAGCTTGGCGTTCAGCGTCTTCAAGACTACCGCCGCCAACCTTGTTTCTCACATGATGAGCTCCTTCTCGCAGCAGCCTCTCGTAAAGACACAACAATCAAAACTGCCAAATGGCTAGCACCAGCACTAGAGCGGATGCGAGACCATGAAACCAAAGTTCGAGCAGAATTCACAGAGAGACATAAAATCTTTCATGGGCAAAAATGCAAGATTGATAAAACCGCGGAAGGCGACAGTGACTGTAATATCGAAATCGACATCAACGACATCGATATGCATGAAGACGAACTCATTTGCGCGTTTTGCAAGGCATATGGCTACCTCTCACGCTTCTATTGCACTAATGCGAAAAAGGTGTTATGTTTACGCCACGCTGGCTGGTTTGAATGTTGTCAAGGGAGCTCGGAAAGTGAACGATATCTCGGTGCTCGAGGCGAACACTTTCTTATCTATCGCATGCCTAATGAAGCCTTGGACTCCACTGTTCAAAGAATTGCTGATAAGGCAGGAATGCCCGACGCATGGGAAGCGAAGCTAGAGTTGCTTCTCGACGAAGGCCCCAAACCTCAGTTGAAAGCTTTACGCGCCCTGCTCGCGGAGGGGGAGCGTATTGATTGGGAACTCAACGGTCTCGCGGACCTGAAAGAATTCGTTGAAAAATGCTCAGAGGTAGCCGAAGAAGCTTTGGGATACACTACCCGAAAGCAACAAGCCCGTCGCAAAAACGAAGGTCGTGGTCGGGGTCGTGGCAAAGCTTCCACAACAGAGGCTGAGGATAAAGAGCGCGAATATCGCAACATCGACAGTATTGAGAAACTACTTGTAACGGCAGATAATCTGTGCTTTGAAAGTCCCGAAATCACAGCATTACGCGAGCGTTTCGATAGTATTGCAGAATTCCAGGAGAAAGCTCGCACAGCCCTACATGATAGGCCAGTGCAGCAAAGCATCGTCAGGCTGGACGAACTTCTCGAGGAGGGTAAGAGTTTCAATGTTGACGTCCCGGAGCTCGATTCCTTAGAGAGAGTGGTAACGCAGTTGAAGTGGTTGAAGACGGTGGACGATTGCCGACAGAAAGCACCAACTTTGAAAGACGTCAGTATGCTCATTGAACAGGGGATCGAACTGAGCATGCCCGATAACCATCCTGAAGTACATTTCTTACAGGATAAGAAGATACAGGGTGAACTATGGGAGGCAAAAGCGAAGGAGCTCATGTCTGTGGAAAACGTCCACTACCAGCAGCTCGATGCACTCTCCAAGCAAGCCAATTCAATTCCTGTCGTACCGGAGACTCTTGCCGCGGTGGACGCCATCCTGAAAAAACAGCGCGATGCTCAGGAATTGATCCTTTCGTTGTACGAGCGAAGTAAGAATCCCGACTTCCGCCAGCGACCAAAGTACCTGGAAGTGAGGAACGCAGTCGAGGCTCTGAGCGCGCTTAACAGCAAACCTACTGGCACGATTGATCTCGAGAGAGAGCAAAAGCGACATGAGGATTGGATGCGCCGAGGCAAGAAGCTTTTCGGCAAGGCCAATGCTCCCTTGCATATTCTTCATGCACATATGAAATCGGTCGACGAGCGGAACATCGGATGCTTTGATTTGTCTGATCAGCCTCGTATGCCCGTCGAACCATCTTCTCGAGCAAACACACCGGAAGATGATGAAGAAGAGGCAGATGGGTCCGGATCGAGCCGCGACGTCTTCTGCATTTGCCGCAAACCGGAGGCGGGGATCATGATCGAATGTGATCTCTGCCATGAATGGTGAGTGCTGACTTGTCCCTTCACTATTGTGCCAACTGACTCTTGCAGGTATCATAGCAAATGTCTCAAGCTCGCCCGTGGTAAGATGAAAGAAGAAGACAAGTACACTTGTCCTATCTGCGACTATCGTGTGAAGATTCCCCGAGACGCGACTAGACCGAAACTCGAAGAATTGCAGACATGGCAGGATGAGATTCCAACTCTTCCTTTCCAGCCAGAGGAGGAGGACACGTTAGAGTCACTCATTCGCCATGGTAGTCAGTTCCGGGACTACGTCGCTCAACATATAAATCCTGTCATGTCCAGCCCAGAGGAACTCACTACCCAACGGTTCTATCTGAGGAAGCTCGAAGGTGCTGAGATACTTCTATCAGACGAGATAAACTTCTTCCGCCAAGAGCTCCATAAGTGGGCACCAGTCGCTCCCCAGCCGCCTCCCATCCTCAACGTCTCACTTTCAACGCGTAAGCCGCGACCGACGAAGCAGCAAAAGCTCATGACGCAACTCGGCATCACCAATCCAGAAGATTTGCCCCCACATATGCGACCGAAAGCCGGACAATCGCTGAAGAGAAAATCTCTTGATCCGACCCACCCAAGCCACCAGCCGGCTCCAGAGCAATCGCACACGCCGCCCGGAGAACCGCCTACGGTGCGTCGCAGCTTTGGAGAGAACGACTATTTCAACTCCAACCCAGTCAGCAGTGAGTTCAACAACTCGCCGACTTTTGCCACCAATGCACCGATGAACTTCGGTACTTCGATCGCGCCCATTGATCCCGGGCTTTTTGAAAGTGCAGCTGGACCGACCAGTCCAATTCAGGACGTGTTCAAGAGCTCTGGCAGTGGTCAAGAAATGTTCGGCGAGATGATGGAAAGTGGCGGTGGCCAAGCTGAAGAGGCGCTGGCTGTAACGGAGGAAGGCAATGGCTACATGGACTAGGTTAACCTGTGACAACGGCCTCCCCAACCACCCTGGGATAGGATAAAACCATTCGGCTCGTGCACCACGATACGGCAGAGTCATCCAAAGTTCACATATACGACATCACGGTACGGAGTCCGGTCTTAACATTTATCCAGTTTCTATTTTTCATTCACCGCATGCTCAGCTGGCGTTGACGGCATTCCGAAGGCCAGGTATCGGACCAGATACCCCAAAATTACGACTCGGCACGATGTAACTTTTCTGTCACGAGTAGCATCATCCGCTGGACTCTGTGTCAATTCGCTGTTCACTTCTCAGCGTGGCGGCCGTGCCGACTGCCTGCTTCTATCATTATCTTGTACTTTAGTAAATTATTGCACGGCAGCTGTTTCGAGATTATGCACAAAGGGTTTGTTCTGAAGGACGGTGGTGGGCTGAGTGTGGTATCTTTAAAAAAATTTAGGTAGTGACAGGTGTAGAGATAATTATGCAGGCTGCTTCTCTTCAATATAACGCATGGAAATGGCACTTGAGAGTACCGATGCTGTGCATTTTTGATAGATAGATGTTCTAGTCTATCCACTCAAGTGTAAGCATCAGCCAAAGCCAAGCGTGCTCGATGCAGTGTGGGGAAGCTTCGGCGCATGGCCATAGCGGAAGGTCTTGGCGTATTCCAAAGTTTTGAGACCTCTCTCGATACAGACAACGGGACGACAACTCACAATGCTTCCTAGTAGAGGGCTTCCGCCCCGGCAATTGGGCTCACTCGCTTCTCATCGATCTGCTGTTCTGCGCTCAAATACCTCGCGAAAGGTGCGATTCCGCATTTAACATCACATGCACCGCCGAATCATCAGTGCATGCGTGACCCGTCCTTGTCTGGCTCAATTGCGACAGGGCTCATTGGAAGTCTGCTAACTGGACGTTCTATAGTTCTCATCGGTTCCTAGGAGTGCCGCATTCTCTGCGCCGTCATGTCGGAAGAGCGCTCTCCGATCCACGACCTGGCGCGCGGGCACGACGATGTCGACGCCTAACGTCGCTCTCTCTTCCTCCGCTGTCCGCTACGGCTCCTGGTATGCTCCGTGGTCTTGGGGCAAGTCATCGCCTCCTCCGAGTGCCAGTCCTACAGAGCTCACACCTGAGCCCGCGCCCGCGCCCGTTCCCGAACCCGTCCCCGAACCTATAGTCACCACCGCCACACCAGAACTCCAGCCAGCAGGGATCGACCAGTCTGCGGCGTCTGTGGCCCCTACTCACTTGTCGGATGGCATTTCAGTCGAGGATCTGCTCAGTGACCCGCCCGTTTCTACCGAATCATCTTTCGTCGACCCTACCACGCCGATATCGTACTGGGGAAATCTTAAGGACTTGGGACTGGACTATGGCTGGGGTCCTTCCGCTTTCTTTGAGAGCTTGATGGAAGTCATCTACATCAATACCGAGATGGGTTGGGCAGCTACTATTGTTGCTTCTGCTTTGGCCTTGCGCGTCAGTCTCTTCTTTACCTTCCAGAGGTGGGCTTCTGACTCCAATGCAAAAATGGTGGCCATGAAGCCCATTCTCCAACCTCTTCAAAGCCAGATGGAGGAGGCAAAGAGGCAAGGTGACGAAGAGAAGTCACAGATGCTCAAGTTGAAGCAGCAGGGCATTATGAAGGACGTTGGTGTCGATATTTGGAAACAGGTCGGTGCGGGTGTGGCCCAGGGTGTCTTTGGATACGGTGCATGGCGTGCGATAGGTGGCCTTAGCAGACTGCCAGCGCCGGGTATGAGCACTGACGGATGGGCATGGTTCACCGACCTGACGGTCGCTGATCCTTACTACCTTCTTCCCATGATGACTGGAGGCGTGCTTTTCGTTCTCATGAAGGTGAGTGTCGACGTAGACGACAATCTTTCGGTCGAACTCTAGCTAATGATTGACTGCAGCGAGGAGGTGAATCGGGTCTCCAAGACCAAACAGCCCAGGCCGGCATGCAAAAGACTGTTCAGTACGTCTTCCCGGTTCTGATGACGGCCATGACATCCTGGCAACCTGCCGGAGTCCAGCTGTATTTCTTCGTCACGGGTATCACGGGCGCCATCACAGCAACGATGCTGCGCCAGCCCTCGATCCGTAAACTCCTGCGCATTCGTCCCACCCCGACGGCCGAATCTCAGAAGCTATACTCCAAGGTCGTCGCTGGCGATATTGAGCTCTCCAAACTCAAAGGCGCAGATGGAAAGGTACGGTACCAGGCACCCACGGCGTCTGCACCGCGGACGCGGACGCTCACCAGTGGAATCAACATCAAGAGCGGAACGAAACTGCCAGCACACATGACCGGCGCAGCGATCCAGTCGGAGGCCAAGGATGAGAAGCCCAAGAGCGCGTGGGAACAGGTCCAGAGCATCAAGACCATGCCCAAGGCGCTAGGAGAGAAGATTTCGCAATGGCAGGACCCAAGATCAGCCGAGGTGAAGAAGAAGCAGAATGCGCGGGAACGACAGAAGAGGGAGTTGTTCAAGTACGAGGAGGAGAAGAAGAGGGCTATGAAGGGCTGAAGAGGCATGGTCGGAAGCTTCCGAAGCAGAACGATGCCGGGTCGTTTATTTAGACAGTTGGAGATGTGTATGATAAAGTGGGGGACGATTCGATCTGTTGTGTTATTATATGGGGGAGCATGTCGGCTCAGAGGGGAAAAGGGGGGGGGGGGGGGGTTTGCGCTGCAGGTGTCCATCTTCTCTGTACAATATCAACCGCTGCACATACCAATGACTCTGGCGTCCTTTTGCATCTGGTATTGATAGCATGACAATCATTCTACGAAGTGCTTTTGGCTTGATTCGTTCAAGCTGCATGCTCAACAATTGCATAGAAAATGCTCAGTGTCGGTTATCGATCAAATAAGGGGTTATGTACAGTAACAGCCGCAGTGACTAAATTTTTTGTAGGACGCGATCCTCACAATCCACTCCTTACAAGATAACAACAAGATCAAATCCTCCCGAGTAGAAATCCCCTACTCCAGCGCCGTGTACATGTCCAGCTCCTCTCCGCTTCTCCGCCTCCGCTCGACGGGGTCAGCACGCATCTCTACGCCGGGGCCTACGCGGCGGGTGCCAGAGCGATGGGTTGGGAATATCTGATAAGGGTGTTAGTACTTGAAGCATACAACTACGCAGGCTAGCACGAAGAGTAACTCTTCGCTGCGCTCCCCTCCTGCGAATCACTCAATCACCATACCTTTGTCCCCGACCACCCAAACCTAAACGCCACCTCGTTCGCCACCAACTCGCCAAACCCCAGCATCAGCCCATTGACAAACGGAAGAAGCAGATTGATGGCCGCGCCGCGGAAAAGTCCCCAGAGGGTGGGCGGCTTGTACAGTATGAGCGGGGAGGACGACGACGACGGCGGTGAGGGCGAGAGCTCATTGTTTGCGTCGTAGTTCTCGCTGTCGGAGGGGATGGTGATGCCGGATTCGGAGAGGTTCTGGAGGTGCCCTTGTGAAGCCATGATGGGCGCGGTGGGCAGTTGGGTGGGTGAATGGATGGGTGGGGGCGTTGGATGGGCGGCGGCCGGCGGTTTGCGGTCTTCCGCGTTGGCGGTGGGGGTCAATAGGGTGGTGCGGGTGACCGGGTGGATGGTGTGGATGAGAGGATTGGATATGGGCGGGGTGTTGGAGGCTCTCTGGGAAGCTTGTGGGGGATGGCAGAGCAGGGCCCAAGGTTGGGGGTTTCTCGTGTGGATGGATGAGGCTCTGCGAGGAAGACGCGCCAAGATCGGAGCTTGGGCGCGTCTCTCCCCGCATGGTGGAGGAGCGATCACGTTTGAGTGGTAGGGTGGTGGATGCTGTGTAATTGTGTGATTGCCACAAGCTTTGGTTGGAAGTCATAGTATGGCTGGACTCCATTATTGGATTATTGCATTGTAATTGTATATAATAGTGCTTTGCGATGCTGTCCTGAAAGCACCATGTAGAGCAAGTTACAGGATGAATGCTAGTTGTACGAAGTGGAGCTGGGCAACCAAGTCTTTTCGATCCCAATGCCTGACCTGTATAATCTAAAATGCATCCTTCAATATGGCATTGTGAGAATGAAAGTGAGACAGAGTCGTGTCCGTGTGCAGGGACCACGACGTCAGCGCCCCAGCGAGCAGCTCCCCAGGACCCAGGTACCGCTCAAATCGCCGACCCCCCACCAAACCAAACGCGCCCGCATACCAGCGTTGAGACGCCCAACTTCGCCCTAGGCAGTCCACTCCGCCCATCACAATCCTCCCACTTACCGCTACAACATGTCTGCAGCACCGCCCGCCAACCATGACGAGCTCATCGCCTCGCTCGCCAACCTGACGGGCCTAGCTCCGGCAGAGGCATGTCGAACTCCGTGGAAGCTCTCCACCTGCGTCTACTCTTACTAACACACCTTTCAGGCAGAACAGTATCTCCAAGCCGCCAACTGGAACCTCGAGCAAGCCGGCGCCCTCTTCTTCGACGACGCACAATCGCAAGACGACCCATCAACAGACATGGCCGACGACGACAACGAGAACCAGACGCCCGACCAGTCCCAGCAGCAGCAGCCTGGTGGCGGTCGCACGCTGGGAGGCGCATACGTTCCGCCCACTGCCTCGTCTTCGAGCTCGTCGCAGCAGCCCGCAGCTCGTAGGCAGCCGCAGCGCGGACTGAGGACCCTGGGCGATCTGCAATCGTCAGGTGGCGGACATGGCCATGCCCACGATGGCGACGACTCAGACGACGACGATAAGAACCACGACTTCTTCACTGGCGGTGAGAAGTCAGGTCTTGCTGTGCAGAACCCCAACCAGTCGAATCCCCGCGATCACATCAACAACATTCTTAAACGCGCCCGACAGTGAGTCTACATCACGCCCACCGCACCGTCGAGTGCCCGACTAACATTCGCAGGAACGCTCCCCGACCAGGTGGCGATGACGAACCTCCTACCTCGCGCTTCCACGGCACTGGCATGACCTTGGGCGGCGATGACACACCCTCGCGGACCATCCCAGGCCCCCAATCCGATGCTCCAGCCCTTCTTCCCCGCGCACACCGCGAGCTACACTTGTGGCGAGACGGATTCTCGGTCGATGATGGTGATCTCTACCGCTACGACGACCCTGCCAATGCCCGCACCTTGGAGATGATCAACACCGGACACGCTCCGCTTCATATTCTCAACGTCGAGCAGGGCCAAGAGGTAGACGTTGAAGTCCACCCGCACAAGGACGAGGATTATGTCAAGCCCAAGAAGAAGTACGTGCCCTTCTCAGGATCTGGCCAGCGTCTCGGTAGTCCCACACCCGGTCTGAGTGGAGTGGCCCAGCCTCCCGCTCCGCAAGCCTCCTCCTCAGCTTCCGCCGCCACCGCAGTATCTGCGCCAGCGACACCTCAGGTCGAAGTCGATTCCAACGCACCGGTCGTTTCCCTCCAGATTCGTCTCGCCGACGGCAGCCGTCTTCCCGCGCGCTTCAACACAACGCATACCATCGGCCATGTGTACGACTTTGTGAATGCGTCGAGCCCCACACAGCGCCCATTCGCTCTCATGACCACCTTCCCCAGCAAGGAATTGTCAGACAAGAGCCAGACACTAGGAGACTTGCCGGAGTTCAAGCGCGGCGGTGTTGTGGTGCAGAAATGGACGTAGGTGCGTACAGATGTGATGGTGTCCATCCGTGTGAGTACCGACCGGAATGGAAACATCTTTTGAGTCGGTTGTTCGTATTGGAGTACCCAGTGTTACTTTCTAGGGGGAAGGCACTCGGAGTGGTATTTGAGATCCATCTTGGGCACTTCAAGGCGTAGCATCAAATAGGCACAGTCATGAAAATTTACGAGTACGAATTATGAGATTGAAATGGGCTTTTGGTGCTTTAGATGATGCTATATGCTCGATTCATATCTAAGCGTCTCCAGTCAAGTAGGAATGGTATTGTGTTCGATATGTTTTAGAGTCGCTTTGGGATTTGTATCACTGCCCGAAAAGGTGTCGTGCCCCAGATAGCTATGCAACGGTGTTACAGATGTGTTATAAGACATTCCTGATCAGCCGCTCCCCTCCACACTCAGGTAGACCATTGCGAGCGTGGGTATCGGAACATGTAAAATCTTGCTCACAAAGTTGCTCATTGGACATTATGTTATAATTCCCGTTTGGTGTCGGTACTTCGCCATGTTCCCAAAAATCGACGCAAAAGGCATGTATGCGTTAGTGATGTATTGAGATTTCAACTGTTCGCGACTTCGCTAGTCACATCACAAAACAGTGGAAAACTCTTCTTTCATTCTGCGAAGAAGCCATGATCACACGGTTTTCGAAAAGGCTCTTGCTCTTTGTCTTCATAGCGGCGCTATATGTTGTGAAGATATGGCGTTACGGTGTATGGTTGCGTGCGTATGTTGGCATTTACCAACGGTTTCCGTTCATGGCAGCAAAGCAGGATTCTGTGGTCGTCACAGCGGAGGCTCAAGAGTCTCTCGATCTCTCTGCACCTGTCTCTTTCCCGTCATCTACCACTATGCATAAGGGACCAATTTTGCAGGGGAAGGGTTCATATCCAGAAACCCTGACCAGGGAACTAGAAGAACGATACGACACTGGTGGCAGCAATACAACCACCACCATAGAAAGTACCTCAGGGGAGGAGAAACAACCTCAATCATAATAGCCCGTAGCTGAAAGATCCAACAACGTACATGAAGAAAATGCTGGACTGGAATCGACTAAATTGGCAGGGTCACTGGCTACCATACGAGGACTACGTCAATCGAAGTTACGGACCAAAACTGGTGGGAAGAATTCGACCTTTGAATACACTTTCGCACCTAAAAAACCTTGATCGATATTAATTGATGACCGATTCTATACCTCCAGACACCAATGGAAGGGGGAAATAGTCCGTTTGGAAGGGATAAGGAGGGCAATTTCGAGGGTGGGAATTGGTATTTTACGAGTAGGTTTTCGAAAAGGGTGCATAGTAGGTGGTTGGAACAGGAGAGGAGAGGAGGATGTGTTTGCTAGGGATGATGTTGCATCTAGTGAAGGGGATGTGTCTGCGTTAGAGAGGAGTGTAGGGGTATCTGGCAGGTGCAATTCGAGAGATTTGGGTTGAGATTTTTTCTTCTCTTGAAACGCCCAGATAGATCAAGGCCGGTATAAGACGTCATCTGCAATCCATTCCTATCCTCATATAACCTTTCCCTCTTCCTTAGCCTGCGCTCTCAAATACGCTTCGTAGCTGAATCCCACCTCCTCCAGCTTCCTCACGGCAAATCGCTTCTCGCCCAACGCTCCAAACGCCGCTCGTATCTGTGGAAAGTTCTCTCGGCACCAAAACTCCCATGCACCCCAAATAGGTGGCAGCTTCCCCTTTCCGTCATTATCCAGCCCATCTCTCGGTGTCGCACTCAGCGCCCAGTGAGCCATCTCATTGATATAGTTACCATCCTTCGGGAATGGAAGTAAGTGGAAGTTCCTTCCATTACCCATCTCCTCTATGACCCCCTTCTCCCAGCTCTGCATGATCGACGAAGAAGGTAGCGATAATCGACCAGAGTACACACGCGAGACAACCGCAGCTTGCGCTTCCGAGAGAGGAAAAGGAATAACACGCTGCGGAAGAGCGAGAAACGAGAGCGTAGGACGAGGCGTGTAAAAAAGGTGCTGATACGTGTGTTGCACGTGTGATCCATCCTCAATCAACTTCGGCGTCACATTCTCGAGGAAAGGCAAAGAATAAAAGTAACCCGTCGCGAAGACAATAGCGTCGATTTCCTCTTCCACGGTCCCATCTTCAAACTCGATACCTCGGGTAGTGGGGAGGAATTTTGCGATGGGAGGGAGTTCGCGCTTTACGGACGAGGTGCCTACTTTGAATATGGAGGTTGATTTACTGGACCAGAGTAGCGGGTGCGAAGAGTATTGTGCGATTTGCGTGGATATGTCTGAGCCTGAAGCTGAGTTCCCTACTACTATGACTTTCTTGTTCTTAAATTCTTCGGGGTTGCGGTAGTATTTGGCGTGCGTTATCACTCCTGGGTACCTTTCGTTCCAGTCCTGTATGCCTGGGATGTCAGGGATATAGGGCACGATGAAGTGGCCGTTTGCTACGATGACGGCATCAAATGTCTCTTCGTGACGAGAATCGGAGCGTATGTCTCGTGTCAAGACTTTCCAGGGTGATAGTGGTTGGGTGGAGATGGGTTCAACGTTGAGGACTTGTGTTTCAAACTGAACAAGATCCTCAACGTCTGCACCATAGTCTTGGATGTATTTAAGTACTGTTTCATGTTTGGGAAATAGTTGGCTGTCTTGTGGCCAGTCGAGGTCCTGGAAGCCCATCAGGCCGTGCGGGATGTTGGTTTCTAATCTGTCATAGATGGGTGAAAGAAAGGAAGGCTCGTTTCCATCGGTTTCAATGCCAACGTTTTGCGTTTTTTGGGAAGAAGACCACTTAGGATCCTGATTCTTGCCCCGCGGATCAACTTGAGGGATAGTGAATAGATCTTCGTTCCTGTGATCCCCGGTGTAGTTCCATATTCCACCACTTCTACTTCGCTGTTCGAACAGAACTATCTTACTAAATGCTTTCTCTGCTCGGAGGTACCTAGCGTTATCAGTGTGTCTGCAGTCTTGGTCAAGATATGGGCTCACTTTGCAGCCACAAGGCCCGAGGGTCCTGCTCCGATAACGGCAACGGTACGTGCTTTCAGGATATTCATTTCTGTGTCTATGGATCCCATGGTAAGATACAAATATAGAGATGTGATATTAAACAACTGTTTGCCGATCAAGGACTATCTATGTATATGTTTCCCGGCAGAAACAGAAACATAGGACGATAGGTGGGCTCAGCGCCACACTGTGGCGAGTTTAGCGCAGAGCAGGCGATGACGAAACACCGGACACAGGCACCTGTAGACGAAGCTGTCGCATGTAATATTAAGGGCATATTTCGCTCGTTCATTTACGTGTATTAATTAACCATCGTGTTGCTCGAGACATTGTCTTGCAGCATTGATCCCTAGTCTCCCGCCCGGTACCCCTCGTCCCCGCACGCTGAAGCCATGTTGGCCTCCCGTCTGCGAACCATTGCGCCAGTCTCTCGCCAATTCAGGAGCTTCTCTACGCAAACATCAACAATGGCGCCTCTACGAATTGGCTTCGTGCCCGAGCATTTCTCCACGCCCCTGGAATTCGCAAAGAAACACTATGGTCTCGACGCACGGTTGCTGCCATACCCCTCCGGCACAGGACACATGGTCACGGCTCTGCAAGCAGACGAAATCGACGTCGGTGTCGGTCTCACTGAGGGCTGGATAGCTGCGCTGGGAAAGGCACAGGAGGCACAGCAAGATGCAGGTTTCAGGCTTGTAGGCACCTACGTCGAGACACCACTCTGCTGGGCGATATCGACAGGTTCGCGCAGAGACGAATTGGAAGGCGTACAACACCTGAAGGGCAAGAAGGTCGGAGTATCACGAATTGGCAGTGGCAGCTATGTCATGAGCTTCGTGCTGGCCGACCAGCAAGGTTGGCTGGATCCGCAAGCTTCTGGGCCGCCGTTTCCTGTCGAACCACTCAATACATTCGCCAACCTCCGCGAGGGTGTGAACAACGGGACCGCGGATTTCTTCATGTGGGAACACTTCACGTCGAAGCGATACTACGATAATGGCGAGATCAAGCGCATTGGTGAGATCTACACGCCATGGTCTTCTTGGAAAATCGTTGCGAAGAACGACCTCTTGAACCCAACGAACTGGTCGCATGGGGAGCAGGCTACGCATCCTGCGCTCAAAGATGAGCTGGAAGATGCGCTGCAGAAGATCAACAAAGGTATCAAGCACTTCGAGGAGAATCAGGAAGAAGCTGTCGAATACATCAGCACCAAGCTGGACTACTCGGAGGAAGATGCAAGAGAATGGCTGAAGACAGTGCGATTCCCCAAAGACGTGCGGGGCGTGGACAATGCCGTTGTGCAGAAAACGGTCCGCATCCTCCAAAAGGCTGGTGTGCTCGGTGGAAATGCCGCCGAGCAGGCCATGATCGGCTTAGAAAGGTCAAAGTGATAATCATCAGTTCATCTGTCTGGGCGACTGTAAGTACAAATGCTTGGGTATTCGGTGAAGCCGTGAGGCACAGCGGACGAAGATGGGGGCCATGCCAATAAAACTGCATGCACGTTTCGGTATTCCGCATACCATCTAACACGACTACTCTTGGCAAATACGACTATACATAGACGGGATGTGAGAAACATGTGCATCGATCATTGGTCAATAGAGGAAGCCCACAACATCCGCCAGCGTACTGTACCTAGAATACTCGGGCCGTTGCAAGCTCTGTCCGCGCCATTTTCGGGTCCACATGCCAAAGGCACGCGATGAGTACGCATTCACGAGCTAGCGGGGCTAGTATTAGATCAATGGGGAAGGAGTGAATACTAGCAAAGAATGCCATGGTAACAAGCATCGATTCAAACCTCGAGCGATCAGCACGTGCAAGCGAGTGAGTGGGGACTTGCAGCACGCCTGCCTGAAACGCCCTCTCCTGCCAAGCTCTCCGCATAAACATCCTCGCCCAGTAGCAACGGGATAATGCCTTGTTGGTGCTTTCACAGCCACTCTAATTTCTCCGCGCGCAATCACAGCTCTGGGATGCGCGGACATGAGAAACGTTGGCGCTCGCTTCCGCCCTCACCGAGGTTGGCTGAGCGGGAGATCGCTCGTTGCGGCAAGCTTGAGTCCACAGGTTACTGGGGTACTCTGGGTATATACTGAAGTAGTTCGCACTGGGAGATTGGCCACGCGCCTCGTAGCCCTTCATTTTCATTTTTCGTTGTACATCTTCATTCGTTTTAGTCGTCAATATGCGTTCCGGTCTGCTCCTCGCCGCTGCGGTTGCTCCCTTTGCATCCGCAATCCGCATCGTCCAGTCCAACGACGACGGGTGGGCTGAAATTAATGCTCGCACTTTGTTCAACAGCTTAGCCGCTGCTGGTAACGATGTTGTCCTCTCTGGTCCTGCTGAAAACCAGTCTGGAACAGGTATGTCCGCTGGCCTTTCAGTATCGGCCTTCAAGACTCACATAAATAGGATCTTCTGACTCAACACCCAAGACCGTCGACTCGGACGGTTGCCAATACAGCTCCTGCCCAGCAGGAGCCCCTGCAACCGGAGCCAATGCCACGGACCCGCGCCTCAACTACGTGAACTCCTACCCCGTGACCTCCATCAAGCGCGGTATCTCCACCACTGGTCCTGCCCTCTGGAACGGTGCTGCACCCCAGCTCGCCGTCACAGGTCCCAACGTCGGTCAAAACGTCGATGTTCAGGCTTTCTTCTCCGGCACCATCGGCGCAGCAGTGTACGCGGCACACACTGCGAAAATTCCTGCCATTGCCTTCTCGGGCCGTTCCGGCGACCCCACCGCCTGGAACAAGGCCACCCCTATCTACTCCAAGGTCTACGCCGACCTCGCTCTGAACCTCACTACTACGCTCATCAAGTCGGGGGCTCCGTACCTCCCCGAGGATGTCTTCCTCAACGTGAACTTTGCAGAGGTTACGGATAGCAAGTGCAACAGTGCTAGCCAGTTCAAGTTCATCCCTACGCGAGTTACGACAGGGCTTTTGAGCGGAAAGGATGCAGAGATCTGTGGGAGCACGAGGCTGCCGTGGGAGGCGGATGTTATTCTGCTCAGGAACGCGTGCTATGTTAGTGTCAGCGTTGGAGATGCAGCGGATAAGACGACTGCGGATGCGGCGAGGCAAAAGATTGCTTATGATAAGCTCAAGCCGATTCTGTCGTGCCTCTAAATGGTGATTTAGCATATAATCCGTAGGGAAAATGAGATAATGAAGATGCATGGTTGTACATGACCATATGTTTGATTCAACGTGAAAATAACCCTATTAGGTAGCTAAGCCCCTACTTCATCTCCACCAACTTCGTCCTTCCCCTCTTTGTCCTCCCCATCTTCTTTTTCCTCTTGTCCGTTCTTCTCACCTTCTTCCTCTTCCCCCGATGAAGCCTCGTACATCCTTAGCTCGAGCTCTAACGCGGCCGCTTGCCAATCCCCACTCTCGAACAACTCTTCCGGTGAAGGTCTCGCTTCCCTGGTCTCATCACCCTCGCCCTCCACCCCATTGTGCCGCCTTATCCTGTTCAAAATCCCCTTGAAGCAGCGTTCAAATGACTCTAGCAAGGCACCATTCCACCTAACTAGCGCACTTATCTTAAATACAAGATCTTGTGCAGTATCTTCGTCCACACCATCCTGTGTAAAAACGGCCCCTGCCTGCCTTAGCACGGCGGCTGGATCCGGAGCGTTGAACAGCAGCGCATAGGCTTCATCTAACTCATAGATCCTGACAAGCGCAGGCCTGACGAGTGCAAGGGCCTCGATGCAGGTTGCTTCGGCGGTGACGGAGCAACGCGACGGTGCTTGGACAACACTCTCGAAAAGATCATCGAGACGTTGCAGAGCAGGTTCCGTTATCCCACTGAGTTGTTCATATGCGGTCATCAGCGGTTCCAGCATTTCCACGGTAGGGTTGGAGGCCCTGTGGTTGTTTTCGCGAGAACACATTGTGGAGTGTAGGGAGCTTGTTGTTTTGTCGAGAAATTTGTGTTAAGAGAGTTGTGTTAAGAGAGTTGTGTTAAGAGAGTTGTGTTAAGAGAGTTGTGTTTAGTTGGTTGGCTTATGTAGAGACGAATTTTTGCTTCTTAAATAGAGGTATCTAGGGATGGTTACAAGCTATCGTGAAGCATTCGTCTTGTGCGTCTGTTGAGTAATGCATTGACGAGCGCGGTGAATTCCTCATCTGGATCACGATCAACGCGACTTACGTACGATGGGTTCATTGATGAATGTAAAGATTTGTGGCTAAGCACTGTGACAGAAAACCCCTTTCACCTGACGGGAATACCATCATGTGATGACGGCACCACGGAGAAACCCAACTATTGTGGCTGATGCAAACCGTCCTGTAGCTTCACCACAATAATTAGTCCTAGAATCATAGTGAATCACAGGAAATAGTGAGAGATTGTTACCCGATCAAAGATTAATCAGCGTTGGTCGTTGTTGGGAGAACACAAAAGACCGATGTCTAAGAGTATGACTGCAAAATCATAGTTACAAGGTCTAATTGGGAGTATTTCACAGGATCTTGAGGTCAGAAACTCATAGTTCAATACGTTACTTTCATTTCAGAAGGAAATACGCTCAAAAACAATACTATAAACCGCGAATACCTTCAACCAACCCACCCAATCCCATCCCACTCCCTAGTCAAACTGCACCAAGAACTCCCCCAGTGGCTTATTCCAGTTTTCTTCCTCCAACAACCACAAAACCGCCTTCTCCACATCCCTCATAAACTCCATCGTCTCCCCAGCACTATAATTAGCAACGTCCCACCGCAGACTCACCCCAAACATGGTAGCCTGCGGGCCGCCCAACCCCGCCACAAACACCAACCCCAACGCGCAACGAATCACCAGATTCGCAATCTTGATCCTCTCGTATTCACCCAGAACACCGGGGATCCACGTGAGGAAATACGTGCTGTGCGTTTCGGGAATTATCTCGCCGGCATTCTCTCCTGGGTGGAGCTCATTGAGAGCGGAAATAACGCGTCGCCATGGGGCGTTCGCATATTTAGTGAGCTCCAGCTGTTCAGCCTGGAGGCGATTAAGATACGTGAGAGCGGGCTCGGAGTGGTCAATTTCGATGAGATTGGTAACCCCGTTGTAAGTCGGACCAGCGACGTCGCCGGCATCGAGGTCCGCCATGGTGGAGCCATTGGCGCTGGGAATGTGACGGAATGTGTCTGGCCAGAAGGGGAGGGTCGATCTGCAGGATTCGTAGTTGCTGAGGAGGGCGTGTGTGTGTCCGGTGCGGGTGACGTTGACGATGGCCATGGCGGCTTTGAGGATGACGGATGCGGTGATGTGGGAGTGGTGCTTTTTGAGATTTAGTAGGGCGGGGGCGTCGAAGCCGTAGTCGATGCCGTCGGGGGTTGTCATGTTCTCTTTTCGTGGGACGTGGGCTGGGGGGTAGAGAGCTTTACGGTGGTGATGGATGTTTGCGAGGCGCTTGACGTGCCAGTTTACTTCGGTGGTGGCGCGGGGTGAATTGCGCAGTGAATGGTAGGCATCGGCCCATCTGTCAACGTTAAAATAGAACGCTTCACCAACGGAGTTTTGCTTACAGTTGGTACGGAACATGGGCGCGTAGTGGCTTAGATGGTTCGAGTAGAGCCCGGTTGAGATCTTCAAGCATGAGACGCATGGAAGAAGCATCGTGGACCATGTGATGTACTAATCAAGTTAGCTTTTGCATCATTTTCGCAAGTTTTCGTGCTATTACCATAGTATACTAATCCAGCTGACTTCGTGTCTTCGATGTTGTAAAGCATTGCATGGAACAAGGGTCCAGGGAAAAGCGAGTGCTCTGGGTGCGGATAGTTCAAAGCGCGTTGTTGAAGCTCTGCAACATTCGCTACAGAGCCGCCTTCGTGTAGAATATGATCATATAGCTTCTTTTGTGGTTTCATCGTGACATAGTACGGTCGTCCACTGTTTCCATGTATGCAAAATGACGTGAACATGGTATTGTTCGCTAAAGTGGCGATCAAAGCCTGTTTGAGCTCCTGTGATGACTATTAGTATGATCTTGAGAAGCCCAGCATATCGTAATCGCTTACCTGCATGGTGGAACCCTCTGCAGGTACAGAGATGGCGAAATTCCACTTGTGTATCATCCCATGGCTCTCTAGCACATCGACAAAATCATTACTTTGAATCACAGATTCAACGTCTTGATCGAAATCAAAGCCTTCTTTAGCAAGAGCCGCACTAGCTGTTTTCTTGAAGATTGCTGCATCAGTTTCAGGTCCAAGGACAGTTTGAAGCTCCTCCAGAGTGCGCGTGTTCTCAACGCTAGGAGGAGAAATTGTTACGCTTTGGCTTGCAGATGCAGCCTTGCGCTCCAGCGCAGCGATTTGGCTTTTCAAGTCTGCATTTGTAGACATTTCGGCGGCAGTAAGTGTGACGCCTAGTTCCTTGCGGTACATCCCTCTTACACGCATGATTGTGATGGAGTCTGCGTAGTTGAAGGTAGGCGTTTCTTTGTCCAGTTTTGAAGGCTCGATGCCAGTGGCTCTCCACCAAACGGTAAGAACTGTCTCCTCGACGTTTTTGTTTCCAATAGGTCCGTTAGAGTGGCTATCTTGAATGGGATTTTTAGAAGCGTTGGGTAGTTCGGCTGTAGGCTCACGGTTTTTCCTGTATGCTGCGACGAGGACGCGAAGTGAGTTCTTTTGGATCTTGCTGGACATGGTGCGCGGATAGTCTTCCAGTCCGAGAGCGTCGAGGGTTATAATCTCATCTGGCACGTGTAGAACGCCCATGTGGATTCTTACGGCTTCCTGGAGTTGACCTGCCGGGTTGTCGCCTTCAGGGAGCTTTCGTACTATAGCCACGGGCACCTCTCCAGCGATAGGATCCGATGCTCCAACAACTTGTGCCTATAAGTGATCAGCATATGTTCAAAATCAGAACAGGGTACTAATTGTCTTACGTCAACACCATGGAACTGATTGAGGACAACCTCAATCGCAGCAGGTGCGATGTTTTCACCACCTCGAATGATCATATCTTTGAATCTTAAAACAATCAGCATGTAATCTTCACAGGAAACTGGGTCATGTTTCCACTCCATGAGCGTAACATACCGTCCAACAATCGACACCCCCCCATCCTCCCACATAACCCCCCTATCCCCACTCCTAAACCACAACCTCCCACCCTCCACATAAAAGCTCTCCCGCCCCACCTTCTTCCCAACATAACTCGCAATCACCCCCGGCCCACTCTGATGAATCTCACCCGGCCGCCCCCTCGGCAGCGCCCTCGTCGACTCCGGCGCGCAAATCCTCACACGCACTCCCGGCACCGCCTTCCCACAAACTACCTCGTCCCCACGGATCAGCTTCTCAGGATCTGACACCGGTCCAGACCAGATGGGACTCCCCTCCGTCATACCGAACCCAATGGATACACCCTGCGATCCGAGTTTCTCGACCACGGACCGCATCATCTGCGGAGTGATGGATGAACCCGCGAGACTTACGTCTCTGAGGTGGGGGAAGCGTATCCCCTGAGGCTCGATCCACTCGAGGAGGCTGTGGAGGGCCGTCGATACGTGGACGGTGTGCGTGCACTTGTGTGCAGCGAGGGCCTCCGCGGTGGCAGAAGGGTCGTACGTCCCCGAGGGATACACGACCGCGCTGCCGTTGCAGAAGTAGTGCAGGACGTAGAAGTACCCCATAGCGTGGTTATTGGGGAGGAAAGCGCAGAAGATGTCGTCTGGGGAGACGCCTCCAAGGCTGAGGTTTTTCATGAAGGCGTTGAGCGTGAGGTCGGTGTGGGGGCAGCCTTTGGGTAGGGAGGTAGTGCCGCTGGTGTAGAGGATAGTGACGGTGCCCGTGGACTCGGATTGCGTGCCCATGGCGGAGTCGGGACGGGTTATGGTGGTGTCTTTGGGATTGGCACCGTGGCCTAGGGAGAGGAGATCGGCGATGGTTAGCCATCCTTCGGGACCGTCGTCGCCGGCTACTATCTTGAGGATTTTTCTCTCTTCTTGAGCGGATATCGAGTCGAAGGTTCTTGCTGATTCGGGACTTTCGACGATTACCACTGCGGCATCGGCGACGGCAAGCATGTGCCGTGTCTCAGCGGCGTTTGCAAGTGTTCGTGGGTTTAGGGGGACGAAGGGGCAGGCGAGAGTGTGAGCAGCCCAGAGGGCCATGGGGAACTCGGCTCCATTCTTCAGTATGGTGACGATGGATGAGCCTGAAGAGAGACCCTGTGACTGGAGACCAGCAGCTAGGAGTGCAGCAGCTGTACTGAGTTGAGAGTACGACCACTGTAGGTGTTTGCTGCGTGTCTCTATGGCATGGCCAATACTCTGAATACCATACAGGTCATATGATTGGTGAAGACAAGCCAAAGCAAGCTTGTCGGGATACTGCTCAGCGGCCGTAGCCAATCGCTTCCGTATCGGGGGAGGTGAATCTACCCAGTCCCCGCCAAACGCCTCGCTCAACAAAGTATTACTATCTGTGCTCATAACGAAGAGTACATGAATTGGGAGATTAGAAAGACGTCAACTGGTCCGGTGCCAGGCGTCGATCCAGCTCACTTAAATGCTCGCACACGTTCTCGATCCATATTGCACCCATGACTCGGCAGCGTGGGCCTGCCCTTTAGCTGCAGTATGATCCATAGGATTGTATTGGTCATTGCTGGGTATGGTATACGAGTATGTGTGTCTGTCCCACCCACTCGTTGTGTGGACTAGTCGGAGAAAACGAGTAGACCAAACCTAACTCCTCCTACCTACCACGTGTCTCTGTATTTAGAAAGTCTATATATCTACAAATCCACGTCAAATGACACAATCAGAGGAAACGGCCGGCCTAGAAGTTGGCGAAGCCTCTGCTAGAAACGTCACAACGGGATCGGCGTTACGGACACGGTCGCGGCCCGCAGCGCTTGACATGTCCTAGCTAGGTGCTACCATGGCCGCTCGAAGGAGCGGAAACCGAGCGCTTAAGAGAACGTGTGGGGGATCCTTTTAATTAAGCCGTCTCCCCGCTCACTGTGGTAGGTTGAAAATCCTCCTTTTCTTGCATCGGTTTTGGCGGATGGGAGGATTCCTCGGACGTTAACCGCTTTAGCCGTTCGTCAAGTGGCGCGGTGCATTAGACCAGGGGTTTTGGCAGAGCGCATATCGCGTGAGCCGCGCGATGGATTCGACTTCATCGGCTGCAGCATGGAGCAGAAGTCGCGCCAATCAGTGCTAATCCATCGATTCACTCGCGGGGGGTTAGAGGATTCTCAAGGAGGGATAGAAGCGCGGAAATTGGTAGCTGCATTGAGCATGAAGTACGTACGGCGCGGAGCCATTTCTGAAGACGTGCGCCGATCTTGATAAAGAGCATGCCGTGGCATTGCAGCAGCGACATGGTGTTGAGGGGTAGAGAAGGGCCGTTTTGATAAAGGCCAAGGTTTTGTGGGATGGTGAACGGTGATGTCGCCGGGGCCTTGCAGTGCGCACTGCACAAGTAGTGTACATACAAAATGCAACGCTGCAAAGTTAAGCGCGAGGGATTCATATCCTTGTCTCATAGCCGTCGGTCGGTTCTGAGCAAACGAGCGGAGGAACCGCTGACCCGCGCTCGGCTCACACATCAATGGTGATCGAAATGGGAAAGATAACAACGCATGTATTCCCCAACTAGTAATGTGAAAAACGTCCAGGAACAGTACCAATCTCCGTGCTGCGAGGTCTCCACTCCGTATGCGCTACGCCGCACACAACGGACCAAATGTCCAAAAACAACGTTCCAGCCTTTTTCCAAGATTGAGCCTTTCCGCCAGTCGACACAGCATAGTCCCAGCATGTCCTGCTCAGGCCCCAGTTTGCGTAGTGCCCTCATTCTCAAGCTTGTTGATATATGCCTTGGTATTCACGCCTCGTTCGACAGGTAACACGGTGCCATTGAACGCTGCCATGGTCAACCCAAAATGGGTACGGATCCTCGGCTCCCAGCTATCCGAGAATCGCTCCTCCAGGAGCATGGGTCTCAAATCGTCGACACGACCGCCAAAGATGGTAAGCATGGTGGATGAACTGCGAGGTTAGTGTTGGTCAAACACCGAGCCGAAACGGGTCCAACTTACTTAGCACTTCCGAATCCGTTGTGGAACAAACTCTCAGTATACGCGGAATTTTCTTTCCTACTCTCTACTCGTCTCCGACTCAACATAGCACTCAAGTCTTTCTTGGTCATGATTCGCTCTTCGGGGATTCCACCTGTCGCACAGGCTAGTAATTCCTCGACGAGCTGAGCATCTGGCTTCCCTTGATCAGGCTCGAGCGCTGCATCCCTCCGCGTCAAACTGGCATCATGTTCTATCGCATTGTGTTTGCTCAACTCCTCAAGGTCGAACGTACCGCTCCAGTATGAACGGTCCAGGAAGTCGGCGGCAAAGTGCGGCACGAAAAAGCAAAAGCTGGGCGCAAAGTTGAAAGACTGGCGGACCACCGTGTTGAGTGTGCGAAAAGAGATGCCGCGACCGGAGTGAGGAAGGATGTTGTGGTTGGCCAAGGCATTGAGCATAGGGCCTAAAGGAGCAAGAGCTATCAGCAAAGCCTTCCCGGCTAGATTGCATGTGTGTGTAAAGAAACGTCTTACAGGATGAGCGTGAATCCGTGGGCTTGGGGGTTCATAGGCCGGCCAGTTCAACGCATGGCCCGCCACTCCCTCTGGAACAACATGGCCAATCTTTCGAGCAGGAAGAACAAAATTAAGTACGAACAGGCCAAAGTCCCACGTGACGACGAAGAGAAAGACGAAGGGTTTAGCGAGCTTCCGCAAGACACCCATATTGTAGGAGATGCAGTATCTTAGGTACGATTAAGGTATATAGGGTAGAGAAGATCAAGTCAGGTCTGGTAGCAGATCACGAAAAGAGGGGGTGGTAGTTATACGAAGGTGTGGGAGCGGATTCAAGGTTGGACGGGAAGCTGCCCTGCAGCCATTCAGAATAGCGTATCCGAAAAGGAAGGCATGCTGTGCAGTTGATGAGGTGGTGCTGCATCGAGCGGAGGCTTCTCAGCCAACTACTGGTCCGGCTTCGGTGATACAGCGCTTGGTGGCTTGGAAAGCACTGTTCCAGTAGGCCAAAGGGAGGGGATCTGCATGTTTATGCATTAGACCCACACGATCTTCGCGTAGTTCAGCCGCACATGAGAGGAGACAACTCACCCACATATGGATCGACTCGAACGCCAGTGTCATAGCTTCAGACATGTTTACCGCATCTTTTGCCTGCACAATTTCCTTCCCTTTTCAAGCCGTCTTCCGAGAATCCTAGACTCACACGCAACACAAACTACACTCATACAAAGCAAAACCAGGTGAACAAATACCATATATTCATGCCATCTATCAACTTGGTAACGTAGAAGATTCGTCATCATTATATGCTAGTAAACTCCATGTACCGTACCCAACCTCTGGCTTCATGAGACCAATGCTGCCCGATTCCAGATCCAAGGAGATTCGTTGACTGTATCGCCTTCTTACGCATGCACCTATCAATCAGCCACCTTACCGCATATCTCATATGACACAGTCCGGCCGAGCAAATCTACAGAAGCAACAAACAGTATATGAGCGAAGCAGACATAACCGCGCGTATTAGAAATTGAAGGCTTTGTGGGGAATCATGCTTGCTTCAAACATCAACAACAATGTAACCAAAAGGAGCAAAAAAACAAAGGGGGCAGACTCCTCGCTATGCATGCAGACAGCCGTTACGACGTGTGATAGCAATGCAGCGCGACGCAAGCATGCAGTAATGACAAAAAATGATGCGTTGTATGAACGTCCGGGTATATAGCAGGAAGAAATTGCGTGAGGAGAATGCAGACTGTGTGGTGCAACGGAGGGTGATGGTGCGTAATTTCATCAGCGCTGCTGAATGTTCTCAAGGTCGGTGCGCTGTCGCAGATATTGCGCTGCCAGATTATCTCCAGCATCACGGCTCTCTTTCATCCAGTGCGTAGCGATGCACATGATTAGCGGATCGCTGCGGGTAGTATCACGGTGCTGGCTGAGCAGCTGCTTATTAAATATGTCACCGGTTTTGGTGAGTGGGAGAACGGTGCGCTCGAGTAGCTCAGGCGAGGTAAGGTACATGGTGGCAAGTTCACGCTCTGCAGCTGGATCGCCTTCCTTTGCAGTAATCAGAAGCATGCGAGCTACATCTTCCATGGTGTATCGAGATGCGAGTGGGTTGGCGCTTCCCTCGACAGACGCGACATCCACACTCTTGTGAGTAAGGACACTCCGTTGGTCATTCTCTCTTCGTACGATGTCATCTGCGATCTCAACCATGATGGAACAAACTTCCTGTTTGAGACCGAGTGCAGCAAGAGCGACATCCCAGAATGCCTTTCCACGGGGGGTTTTGTCGAGCATTTGGGCCGGTACGAAGGAGGCAATGTACTGTAGATCGCGAAAGAGAGTCTTGGGGCGTATATTTGCGTCACGGAAGAGCTCTTGGATGACGTTAACGATCATGTCTGTGCTTGGCGGACCGACTGGAGAGCGAGTGCCGGCGCGTGGGATTGGAGATGCAGTGGCAGCACGCTCTTGAGTCATCGAATAAGAGCGACGTTCCTCGCAATTGGCGATTGTGCCCTCAAGGTTGGTGGCGCGACCGGTGTTGGTCGTGGGCTCTCGAGAGCTGAGTTCAGGCATAGCACCAAGAGTGGGTGACTGCGGTACGGGAGGCAATGTCACTTCTCGGCGGTTATTGTATGCACGGCCTGTGCGAGAGGACAGCGAAGCCACAATGAGAAGTTCCAGTTCGTATAAAGCATGGAGCTTCGAGAACGGATTAGGATGCGTTGCGAATCTGTTGAGAAGACGACGGAACGCTACATTATAAGGAAATTCTAGAAGACCCGCCTTCTTAGCAGCTGATGAACCAGAAGAGCGAGTTGTCGCATCACTAGACGATGAGTGTTCTCCAGCAGACTGATGAGGGTCCGACGGAGCAGCATGCTGCAAGGTTGCAACAGGAGGTGCAGCTGCTCCTCGTTCCGTGCGGCCGAGGGCCTCAAGCGGATTGTTGCTTGAAGGTGCTTTTCGGAGACTCTTCATGCTCTTCCTGCGAGCCAATTGTTTTCGGCGTCTCCGCTCATCTTCGCTGTGTTTGTGCTGTAGGCAATCCTCCAGAAGATCACTGGAGAACCAAGTGTCGGTTTCGCTTCCAGCGGAGAACACCACCGTGCCCAAATCACTCAAGAGTAACCCGGTCAGCGCCTGCTTAAGGTCAAGCAAGAACCTTCGTTTGTCTTCATTGACGCTGATGGATTGTTTGAGCATGACTGTGCCTTTCGACGAGGATGCAGTACGAGGGCGAATACTGGTCGCGCTTGAAGGGGATTGGGCCTGGGTCTGGAAGGGTGACCAAAAGGTGGCGGTAGTATCGATGGACAGCACGGGACTCGTGCCACCGAAGTAATCATGGGAGCCGTTTGAAGCCATCGCCCATGGGCTTACATCGAAGTTTTGCTGAGAAGGTCGACCAGAAAGTGAACGAAGGCTGCTCTGGCTAGGACGCTGAGCGAAGTCAAGATTACGTGCGGGTCGGCCGTGAGTTTCGTACTCCTCGTCTCCAGCAATGGATAGAGTACCAACGCCTGTCAGAAATAGATCGCCCTTCTGGCGGCCGCTGTCGAGGACTTCTTTGTCGCGCTTGTAGAGTTCGCTGGCCCAAAGGACAGGGCCATCCATCATACTATCACCGACAAGCTTGTTGACGCACTTGTCAATCTCTAGACAGAAGCGATGAATTCTTTCCTCGCCCTTGCAGAAGATCTCGACACCATATTGAGCGATCCACTTGGCAGTGATCTCTGCCTGATCGTCAGAGAGCTTGTTGGGACCACCAAACTCAGCAGGAGCAGACATCATGTCGAAAACCTGGGCCTCAGCTTTCATCAGGAAGTTGTTTGTTGATGATTTGGACATGTTTCGCGAGCGGTTGTTTTGAATCGGCTTTCCATCGAGAGTCTTCGTAGGTTGACCCATGATCTTCAGTGCCAGCGCCACGTTTCGCGCTTCCTCGTAAGTACCAGAGTTTCTGACGTCTGTAATGTACCACATCTTGTCTCGTAGGTTCTTCAATCCAAGCATCATATCCTCGATGGCAACATCGTGGCGCTCTTGCGACTGTTTGAGCCACACAAACCAAGCCTCGAATTCCTCGATCGCGTTTGCTGACTTGCCGAGCGAATCACGCGGCCCACGTGAGAAATAATTAAGGAGGGCCGCGTAACCATTCCTGATCAGGGTAGGGGAGTTTAATCTCCGCAAGGCCAGCAGAGTCTTATAGTAGAGCTGAGAATCGAGAAAAGCTCCACGAGCTTGGCATTGGTGCATGGCTGTTTCCAACATAGTGACTAGCACTGAATTGTTCTCAGACTTTTCCAGCACTTGAGGACTGCTGCTGCTCCTTCTGTTCTGAGGAGATCCATGGCGAATTGGCAGATTCCTCTGGCTTGCGATAAGATTCGTAAGTTGACTTTGACTTTGAGGTTGAACCTGGTTGTAAGGGTTTCTTGATCCGAGATTCTCGCTGTGGTGACGAACTGGCCCTCTTCCTCTGGCACCTCTTCGGTGAGTAGACGTACGATTACTGAAGGTCTTGGATTCGCTGTCAGGTGTAAGTTCCTTTGGAATTTCGTACTCTACCACCAACTTGGTGATGGCCTCTTTGAGCTGGTGATAGTCGTTCTCGAGATCAATTCTCTCAGGAGGGCCCTCATCGTCGCTGCTGTCGCTTTCAGGCGAATCGTCATCACGTTCCTCTTCGTCATCAGAATCTTTGCGCATTCTCGATTTCAGCTGCTTTCCATCTGGGGAAATGTAGAGCACAGCCCATTTCTCCGCGCAAGGATGGCAAGACCCGGAAGTTGCATCTGGTCCCAAAATACGTGTCATTTCGGAACAGGCCATTCTCAACCTTCGTCCATAGGATTCGGTTGGTGCGATTTTCGCTTCATGATCATCGGAGGGCTGCTGTAGTATCTCTCCGATCAAAGGCTCCCTTGAAGTATGATCACTGGTCATGGAAGAGGCACTCGCACTGAGTATTGAGCTTGCATCACCTCCAGGAGTTGACGCATTGCGGAACGGCATTGAAATGGCGGAGATGGAGGAAGCAGAGGATGCAAGGCCCGTGCGCTGTTGAGCTTTATCGTAGTGACTAGATGTCGGGCGACGCTCTGGAAATAGCGTGTTCACCATGGTCACGATGTCGGCTGGGGAGATGACGATGAATGGCTGGACCTCGACGGTTTCTCTTGGTGATGTTATCGCTTTTGCGGGGAGAAGCACCGGTTTCGACGGAGATTTGGTGTGTTTGAATCGGGCAAGGATACTCTCAATGTGCGTGCGAATCTCTGGCAAGATGGGCACTTGCTGACGCCTAGTGAAATGGTTAGTCACGGGAAGATGAGCGTTTCCAAAGGTGTTCTCGTACCAATTGTAGGTCATATCCAAAACATGTTTCTGGGCTCGAATGGCGATTTCCTTGAGGATCTTTTGGCGAGCGTGCTCGGTAATGTGGTGTCCAATCATGATTCCATGTGTCTGGAACAAGTCAGCATATCGTGAAGAGCAATCGTGACGACTGCACATGCCTCAGGATGGATAATTGCGTTGAGCAAAAAGGTGGAGAAGAGCCAACGAGATACGAAAAAGTTCTGTGCTCCTTTGCGTAGATTCTTGGTCTCATCTAATTTCCTGAGAATGGCGTTGCCGATCTCGAGAACGCCTTCGGGTATTCCTCCAGCACTCGGATCATCGTCAACAACCTCAAAAAGGCGTTTCACAGCCCTGTCAAAAAACTCATCAGTGGCAATAGTGTCCTTTGTGCTCAGATTAGGCTGGGTCCCGCCTCGGATGGACTGCTCCTCGGCTCTCTCCAAAAGAAACTGGCCATCTTGGAGAACTTCCATCAGGTAAAGCTCCAGGCTAGCTTTCCCGGGCCATTCGCGCATACCAGCATAGACATCAAGGACGGCCTTGATGAATTTCTCGGTTCCTTGCTTCGATTCCATGATCAGCCTGGCACATGTGGTTGCCCAAGCATCTGTCCGGCGAAGATCCTCGGCTGAATCCGGACCAGACGAGTTGGCGAATATGGTGTAGACAAGAGCAGCAAACGGATCGTGCCTCTGGAAGGACAGCAAACGCTCTACTGGACTTGGGCCCTGCTGTGCGGGCTTCTGGGTACCGATGGTCTTACCACGGGCTTGCATAGCCATGACAGAGTCAATGGGGTCCAAAGCTTGACGGAACGATGTCAGAGAAGCAAGCTCTTGCTGAGAAAGACTGAGAATACGAGTAGCTAAGAAATCGGGGTTGGTGCGGATTTCGGAAACGAAATCCAGCAGGTCGTCCAAAATTTTGGACGGGACCTGAGTGAGAAAGTTTGAGAAATTGGGAGCCTTGTCGCTCTTGAGGTTCTTGGACTTGCCAAACTCGAGTTCTGCCTCCAAGAGGGCGTGCTGGCGCACGGCATCGCACGAACTCCGGACATCGTTGACAGCGTTGTACAAGGTAGCAAAACTCTTCTTGTCGTCGGACCTGAAGTTGTCAACCAGGGTGCGGTAGGCAAGCTCTCCGCAGTGTACCAGACGTGCGGAGAGGGCGCTGGAGACGAGCCATCGGTGTAGGCGGATGCGGGACTGGGCTTTGCGCTGCTCGTGGTAGCCCTGCAGGCGGATCAGATGGGCGAGCTCGGCGAGCGAGGTGGCGGAGGTGGGAATGGCAGCGGTGGGGACGTATGCATCGGTGTAGGAGGAGAGGTCGGCAGGGAGGAGGCGTGGGAGACGGCCGGCAGGGGCAGACATGGACGCAGGTATCTGAGGCCTCTGGGGGACTGTGGCATCGTGGGATCCGCCAGGTCGGCTCCCCATGGCGGCGGTCGAGGACTTGGAGGTGTCGGGGGGAGAGGACGACCTGGGCGGGGAGGAGGACCGGGGCGGAGCCTCTAGGAGAGGGTGAGGGTCATGGACAGCAATTGTATTCACGAGATTGACCGAGGGCGTGTTTGTCCGGGACGAGAGGTGGGTGAGGGTGGGCGAGGCGGCTGGTTGAGGGTCAGTACGGGTGCCAGCACATCGTACAGAGCGCATAGATCCGGGGGTGAGCTATTGGCGAGCGAGATTGGGGTTGGGGGGGGAACAGCAACAAATAACGGAACGGGCACGTACGAGGGGTATTGGAGGCGGGCGCCGAGGGCGAAGCGGAGTTTTGATTCCTTCTAATCATGTTGTGGCCATGCTGGGGGGAGGGGTTTGTGTAGACGCAGCTATCTCGCACTCTGTCTGTCGGTTGCATGCGGCGACGGCCAGTTGGGCGAGAGGAGCTGGGATGGTAGGCTGCGAGGCTGCGAGGCTGCGTGGATAGCTAAGCTCGTCGAGCGAGCCAGTGTATGCGTTGGCACGGGCAGCGGTAGTAGACAGGCGTGGATGCGCTTGGACCAGAGGACAGCAGCTGCAGCGGGGCCAGGACTCGAGCGCGCGGCGCGAAACAAACAACACACCGCACAGCACACAAGACGCTTGCCTGTGCGCCGCAGGAGGAGGTTGCGCACGGTGGCAACGGAGGAGGCAGGCAGGCAGGCAGGCAGAGGAGCAGGCGAGCAGCAGCAGCAGCAGCAGCAGCGGGTCCTCTTGGGGTCAGTCTGATCTGGGTGCTGCTCCTCCTCCTGTGCGCGATCCTGACCTGCAGAGAAGGAGAGAGCGCGAGAGGCCCCCCCGCCACGCCCAGGTGCACGCCCAATCACGCGCCCACAGAGCCCACACCACAGTGCACACCACACCACACAGGCCTCTGCCCCTCCCCTCCCCCTCACCCCAGCACACCGCACCTGGCTGCTGCTGCTGCTGCTGGAGTGGCTGTAACCGTGTCGCGGTTGGCCATGTTCCGCTCCACCCACCCTGGTCTTGCGGCGACGGGCCTCCCGGGTGTGGCTCGTGGGCGGGCGGGTGGCCGCTGTTGCGACCCATACATGCATGCCGACATCACCAGCAACACCGCAGAGCCGTCCCCCCTCCCCTCCCTCCCTCCCTCCAGCTGCGCATGGCGGCAAGCAGCACGCACCGAGCTGACGACTCGCGACCTGCCGCACAATCCCAGACGCGGCCCAGGTCCAGTGGTCCGCAAGTCGTCTGTCCTCAGCCCGTCGCCCCTGCTCACTGATGCGTTGTCACTCCAAGACCGTCGCGCAGCAGACCGACATGTCGAGCGAAAGCCTGCGCCAAAATACCGCGTCCCACTCGCGCCCCAGTGGCCCATGGAACCGCTGCTATCCCTCTTCATCTCGGCCTGCATGCCTAGATTGCGCTTAAACTCGACACGCACGACACCGCCCAATCGTTGCTGCAGCTCAGGCCTGCGTGAGCCTAGCATATTCGCACTGCAAACATGTAGTCTATGCATGAAGAAAAAAAGAAGGACAGAATGGCGGCGTGCAAAGGTCATGCTGCTGACAAACCCCGAGCCTTGTTTTCTTTGCCTCTGTGGTACATGCCGACGACCAGCTGCTCCGTTATTGGACACGTCTGCCGCCCCATCGTGATATGATTATGCCCAAGGCTGTATACCGTGCCAGCACCGCCAGCCTTGCTGACACGACCCCCCGACTCAACGTGCTGTCTCCACCACTCCACGCGCTCCGACCCATACCATCATGTCGTGTGCCTGAAGCCTTTGCGTACCGACCCGACCCGCACGTTGCCCAACCATCGTCGTCTGCGCAACCTCACCAGAACCAGCACCACACGTTGCTGATCCCCGACCAAAGCCGGCTTATCCTCGCGTGTCAAATTCCAAGTTCCAACCCAACCTTCTGGAACATGGATACTTAGGCTGCAATCTCCCAACCCGTGCACTCGGCCATGAACACCTCAACTCATGGCTTCCCTGAGTAGAGGAGCGACACGTTTCCGACTGTGTTGTACATTCCGCTGCCACCACACCCTTCTCCAGTTTTCCTCGTCTTCGTCATCATATTCGGTGCCACTTCCACCCTGCCAGACCTCTAGGCCCAGCTCGTCACGAGAGTTGGCAGCAAACTTCTTAGCTGCTGTAATTCCTGCTTCGGTGAATGCCCAAAGCAGGAGCTCTCTCTGGAACTGGCCCTGCCCAGATGTTGACGTGGTCATCACGGAGTACAGGTCAAGCGAACGCTCTTTGGCGAATCCAAGGAGCGCGTCCAGAAAAGCTTCGTCTGGAGATTGCGTGTTCGTTTCACCCGCGGCCTTCTCTCGCAGGAACCCAATATCCCTGACCACTGAGCTGATCCCTAGTCTCAAGCCCTTGTCGTCCCACATCTTATAGTCCTTCTGTAATATATCTTGCAGCTGCAGACTTCCAATGTCCTTTTTGGCTGCATCAATCGCCCCGTAGAATTTATTGCGGTCAAAGTTCGCACCAAACTTTGGACAGGACAGCACACGCGCTTCAAGATACTTCACCGCCTCTACATCGGCGTCGGTGGTCTTGGACTTGTCTTCGAGATTGGCAGTGTCGATGAGAATGCTCGCCAGGCCAAGCTGCGCAGCTTCGGCGTCCCACACTTGCACGACTGCGTTGTCGTCTGACAAGCCATCACCTTGTCCGTGTGCAGCTCCAGAGGACATGCCCAGACTTGACAAAAGGTCCCACGAAGGTCGAAGATAACGAGTGACTAGGCTGCTGCAGCTTCCACTTTTCTCGATAACACGAGGCTCGTCACCAGTTTCTTGCGGAACTTTGCCTTCTTCATCATGGTGATCGATGACGCCTCCAATTCTCTCCGAGTAGATTTTGCCTAGTTGGCCCTGCAAAGCATTGTGGTCCACCAGAATCCATTTTGTGTTCTCTGGTGAAAGCTTGGATTTGATGACAGATAGCTCCGGCAGGTCGTCAAGTGTCAGTAGGTGACGGGTCTCTATATTCGCGTGCTTGAAGACTTCCAAGAACTCAGGTCGTAATTGGATGCCTGAGGAGGGAATATTGGTTATTGGTACATAGATTGGGGTGAAGGCACTACGCGACGGGGCCATAGAACGTATATAGGCATACCTACCAGCGCAATTAGCTCACAGATCCTTCGCTGTTCAGCAGCGAGATGGAGCCACACAAGATTGAGCATGTCATGCTATCCAAGTCGGCACTCTCATTGCCGATGACAAAAGTGACCTTTTGATTTGAGTCGATGGCGGTTCGCAATGCGGTTCGAGCCTGAGCTAGAAAGCCGCGCAGTGAGTTTCTGGGAACAGCCATGTCACGGAATATTCAGCTGGGGCGTCGGGCAATGTCAGCGAGGCGTGCAGATGATACACATTGAAGTTCTACTGGTGGACACACGGGAGAAGTTGTGTTAGAGGATGACGTAAGTATCTACCGTCCTGCTAACCATGTTGAGGATGGCGTGTCGATATGCAATCACACCGCCACGACACACTGCACAATTCTTGAGCTTTGATAGAGCTCCCAGGTTGCAACAACGCAGAAGAGCACGTAGACTACTTGTCAATGGCATTGGCACAGTAGGTAGATACGTGATCTTGAGATCGACTTGCATCCTTTTGGAATCCTCCCGCTCGCGTAAGCTTAAGGACCATGTTTTAGCCGGCTGCACAAATTGTCCGAGTTTCGTTCGCCCCTACGCCGCGGCTTGAACGTTGAAAAAGAGCCGAAGCAGGCCAATCAGTTGCTGTTTTAGCTTAAGCCTGATAAGAAGCCCACTGGGGTCGTGGTTCGTGATTGGCTCCTACTTCGGAGTAAGGTTGTCATGATGCTAGTTCAGCCCCTATTACACTCGCATGAAATCCTAAACCTGGAGATGTGTGGAGCTTCAGGTTTCCGGGAGACGGTTGCCAAGATGGAAATTTTACAGATCTTGGGGCCGTTTCTTAGTCTTGTCCGCGGACGCGTGTCTACATAGAACAAAGGTTGCTTCCTTGCACCATGTGTGTGGAGGTAGGGTGAAGAATGTTGTTTCATCTTCGCTGCGTCACGACTCTGGGGCTACTGTTCGGTACGTGTACAGTAGCGCAGAGCTCCGGCAATGCGTCAATATCCTCCAACTCGACCGTTACGGCGTCACCATCAAAGACGCTGAGCTCTTCTGCTCCTCAAGGTAAAATGCCCCGCCGTTTTGTCTCCCTTCTGGGGTGATTCATAGCTCATTCCACCCATCTTCAAGACTATATCCATTCCTGTAACAGTGTATGGCAATCGTATAAATCACGTAAAAAGCGTGCCTACCAAACCGTCACAGTTTCGACCATCACACTACCTCCCGTAAGTGGCAATTCCCACTGCTAGGGCAACCCAAAGACCAAGGAGAACGATTTCAACTAATATTCCATTTCCGCTCCCAGGTCACAACCACAAAGGAGCTAGGTATCCAGACTTGCTCTTCGTATTGCGGAAGCATCTGCTATGCAGATACCAAGAGGATAACCGGCAGTACTATCGTTACGGAGACCTATGAGAACTTCGATTACTCCATCGAAACACGGCTCACCTACACACAACCCCCTCCGAATTGCACCATACCCGCGACAGACTGCAGGCAACTATGGAGCGAGTACACAACTGCACAATCTTCGTGGAGCAATAGGACGCCCGACCCAACTGTCTTTACAATTCCCCCTTCGCCAGTCACTCCAGGCTGCACCGTTGGATGCCAACGGACAACATGCTCTTTCGGTGGAGGTGACAAGGGCATAATACCGACGCCGGGCGTCATCGAGCGCTACTACAACAGTCTACAGGTGTACTACTTCCCGGAGACGAGAAATGTGTCTCGTGACATGTGCGCAAGTACTCCGACCCAAACTCCTGTTCCATTCCCCACGACAGATGTCACCAGCTACACCCCTATCACGACTGAAGGCTTTGCCGTGGTCGACGGAAAGACGCTCTACAAAGGGAACGTGTACATTTCCATCTCACAGATGGAAGTAAACGACAATTGCGGCTATACAACCATCATGGAGGACGTCGCATTCCCCGTCGCCTCGAGCGATGTCCAATCCGAACGAGGCGACCTCGGCTTCACTTCCAGAGTCTACCCCGTGAACTGGGCCGACTTCATCGAACCCGTCCCCTACAGCGCCTACATCGCCGGTCGAGAGCGGACCTTCTCCGCCATCGACCCCGCCATGGTAAGCGACCATGTCAACTACTGCAAGACGGCCATCTGCGACCGCCAAGTCGTCTACCCCCACAGCTTCAACCCCTGGATACTCCTCCCCCCAGCGGTCAAGCATCTCGATCCCGAATTCGCAAACTGCGACCTCCGATGGGACCTCAGCTTCTTCGATCCTCCCATAGCGCTCAGTGCCGTTCCCAACTTCCTCGAGACGACAGCGTCGGAGCCGCTGCCCACGCCGGCGAAACCAGCGAGCTCGGTGGTCGCCATGCCGGTTCAGACAGGGGATGTGTCGTACAGTGGGCCACCTGCGAGTAAACCTACGGCTGGGGGCCAGATACCCAATGAGTCTGCGTGCCACATCTCGACTTGTCCCAGTAATCAGGGGCCTGCTTCGGGGGCGCATGGATCGAACGATGCAGGGTCTGGTGTAATCGTTCCTGCTCAGCCTTTCGGCGACAAGGACCCTCCAGGTTCGCCAGGTTCGCCAGATTCTCCAAGTACTCCAAGTACTCCAGATCCTCCCGGTGCCCCTGGTGCTCCAGCTGTAGGCACTTCTCAACCCAACAATCCCACCCCAGCAAGACCCCAAATCACCCTCGGTCCCACCCTCATCCCCCTCGCCCCCGACGGCCACGGCCTCGTCATCCAATCCCCCACGACCTTCGCCCCCTCCTCCTCCGCCATCATCGGCGGCACAACTTTCCACCTCCAAAGCGGCGTCCTGACCATGATATCCTCGGGCGAAGCCTCGACCCTCACCATCGGAGCCGCGAGCCAGAACGCCATCGGCACCGTGGTCGGACTCGCGAATGGAGACTTCACGATCCAGACGACGGCTAGTTCGCTGGTGTTTAATATCCAGAGTACGGTTAGGATTGGGGATCCGCCGCAGACGGTGGGGGATATGGTGTATAGTGTGGGGAGCGAGGGGGTGGTGGTGAAGAATTTGAGGAGTGGGGAGCAGACGTCGATTCCGATGAGGGAGGTGGAGGCTATGGCTAGTGGACGGGTTGAGGGGTTGGATGCAGGGGAGATTGCGGCATTTTTGGGGGTGAGACTGCGGTTTTGTCTGGAGAGGGGGCCACAGCATCTGTGGTTCTGTCCGGAGATCAGACGGCAGGCTCTGACTTTCAGAGTGAGCCGAGTGAGACTGGGTATGTGTCGGGTGAGACGCAATCGGGTAGGGAAGATGCAACTGGGACTGAGCCAGTGGGCACAGCATCTACGGCATTTCCTTCCAGGCTCGGCTCAGCAGGGTCCAGTACTGATGAAGGGAGCGAGACAGGCGCAGCTTCGAGCGAAGGCGCTATCGTCAATAAGGGAGCTGCAGCATCGGTGTCATATCCTCGGCAGTTTGGGCTGCTTTCAGGGTTCATACTCATGTTTTGCTTATAGATGTTGTACAGAAACTATAATCCTTTTCTAAAGTGCAATGGTGTTCTTATAATTTTTCTTTTCTGTTTCGGTACCATACACGCATTCAAACAGAGTCAGGCAAAATGGTCATTTTGATTGTTTGTGTTTTTCTTCTCTTAAACTTCAGTTACTCTGGTAATGTTGTGACTTTTATCTACTTGTTTACTGAGTTTGAGCCATGTCACAGTGAAGCTTCACACGTACTTCTGGTATTCCGTTTGAAAGGTGCATGTTCTGTTCTCGAGGACAACCGTGGCCAAAGTCGACTGTATTCAGGTCAATTCGACACTACCTTCAGGCACACCCTTCCTACTCCGCAGTCTCCTTGCGAAGAACTGCATGATAGGTAACATCTCATCCCTATTCCTCATCATACCATCGCCTTTCCTCTGCCACTCTTTCACCTCTACGAAATTGAAAGTATCCTTGAGTCTCTTCAGCGCGCTGTCCGTTACCTGGGACCCGCTGCTCGCCTTGCATACCAGCACAGGCGTTCTATTTTTCTTATCGATCGGGAGGAGCGGCGCAGACAGAGACAGAGCGCCTCCGATGCTGACCACACCACCCAACTCCTCGTCCAGTGATGCCGCGACTTGCAACGCGACCATGCCGCCTTGTGCGAAGCCGAAGAAAATGATCTCGCGGGCAGTAAAGCCACATTTAGCGATCAGGCCATCCCTGATGACTTTCTGCAGAATCACCTGTGTAGACTCGGTGAAGCCAGTATCCACGTCCATCTCACCAGTGGTCTGGTCGAAGATCATATCGTCGCCCCAGTGGAAGCCATCGAGATCGAAGGGCAGCGGTTTGGGTGCACGAACGGCGATGCATGCTGTCTCTGGGAAGTTGAGCTGTCTCCCGAGCTTCTCGAAGGCTTCGTGGGTGTCGCCGAGGCCGTGGAGGAGCACCAGGACATTGGCGGGTTGTTGTGAAGCAGGTGCTGTATGAGATTTAGTGGAGGCAGGAGTGAGCGGGGCACAGGCAGCATACGTGGAGTGATGCTGAGCGTCACCGAGGACGCAAAGTCGGCCTTGGTTGGGAGTCGGCCGGGCATTGTGGCTGTGGATCGGAAGGCGGCATCGTCATGGCGGTGGGGTGGACCGTGGGAGGTGGATCGCTCGCCTCATCTCACCTGGATCGCCAAGAAACGTGACAAGAGCTTGCTACAGCGAGCAGGGCGAGGTGATTTCAAATGAACGAAGTCCTCTCCTGCATCCTCGATTCCCTGTACCTCGACCAAAGCGGTGTGGAAAGTCCCTTGCACAGCGTCTTGCTGTTCTGGCCCTCTCTACTGGCTATGGCGCCCAACCATCGCCCCAGGCTAAGCTTTGCCAAGGGTGCTTGGACAAAGCTTCTGTCCGGCTTCCTGCTCAAACCCTAGCTCCAACCGATTACGCATGCATCCAGGCCCTCGTTGCCCACTCACGCCTCAGCCGAACATCCGTCTCGCACCGACGCGACCCTGGAATGGACGCACCACTGCTATCGCCGCCAATCGTAGTCTCAGGAGGACCTCTAGCTACGCAATAGTACCATGATGGCAGCGGATCGTGCCCCGGCTTAATGATGTGGCTTTATGCACTCATTCCACTAGTTGTGGCTCAGCGGAGCTCGAGCAAGCTGGAGACCCTGGAATTGAGGGATGGACAGATGGCAATTGGGCGGTGACCTTGGAACTGGTTAGAAGATGACGAAAGCTGCCTCAGCTCCTCCCCGGAGTTCTTGGTCGTGTCCTGCGTTTTAGTCATGATGAGCTACTGCAAGGGGATGGGGTGGAGTAGACACTCAACTTATATAAAGCTGACCTACACTGTGTTTTGCATTCCTCTCAATCCAATCTGCTACATACTACATCTCGCCTTCTACTTCTTCGCATCTACTTCAAACTCCCCAACACCAACCACACTATCTTCAACATGCCTTTCGGTTGGGGAGACTCTGAAAACGCCTACGATCAGGTGTACCAGAATGACAACTTCGAGGAGAACAAGTCCAGCTTCGGCCATGAGCTCATAGCTGGCGGTGCCGCATTCGCAGGATTCAAGGCCTTCGAAGACCATCAGCGCAGGGAGGGTAGGCATTTCTTGCCTTCAACTACGGCTCATGTACGAGGCTAACTCATATGTTGCAGGCAAGCCCGTATCCCACCAGTTCGCAAAGGAACTGCTCGCTGGCTTTGCCGGTGCCGAGGTCGACAAGCTCGCTGAGACCAAGGGCGAGGACTGGTTCGACAGGGAGAAGGCAAAGCGCCAGGCAGAGAAGAATGCAGAGCGCATGTACGATGAGCACTACATCGACAACCACGGTGCGGATCAGTATGATCCCAACCAGTATGACCGCCCTCAGCACTTTGACCGTCGCGGGTGGTAAAGAGACCTTCTTGGGAATACGACATGTTTAGCGCCACCGATGCCTTAGCTTTCTAGTAGTCTCCACAGAGGATTGGACTGCTTACATAGCGACTACGAATAACGAATCAAACACATTCATATCCAGTGTACATTTACTCTTCGTGTTGAACGGATGGGGGCCAACTTCATTATCACTCCGGTCTGGCCAATCATTTGTAACTCCGGGTTGGCACCTGCTGTACTCTCTCTAGGCCCGCTCGTGTTTCCCGCCTTTGTGCTAGCATTTGTGACGTCGTCATCTTCGCCAAGGGATCTCGTTTCCTCGAATGAAATTTCAGAGCAGGAGGTATATCTTGAGGGAGGAGCGATTTTTATGATTTAAATCTCGCTGATGTTCCATTAAAACACTGCATAGTATCGCCATGGTTCCGTTTCGCTTACCTTTCTTCATCACTCTTTTCACTACCCTCGCAGAATCTGTACATCTCCCTGCACCAACTGGTCCATATGGAGTGGGATTCACACAGCATGTCTTCAATCATACCACACCCAATGACCCTACTCCGGGTCCTGGTTCGGTTCTCTTGATCTCAATCTACTACCCCACACTTTCCGCCCCATCGCCCAATACCAGCGTACCTTACTTCGATCCGACCAGCGCTACCATCTGGGGCGAAGTCTTCAACATCGCTCCCAAAGACCTTCTCTCCATCGAAACAGTATTACAATGGCAGGCCCCAATCCTGACCCCCGAGGAAGCCAAAACCGTAAAGGACTTGCCCACCCTCATCTTCGGTCCTGGCGGCGGCGTCAACGCCATCATGTACACCACTCTCCTCTCCGACCTCGCCTCAAAGGGCTACTTGGTCCTCGCCATCGACCACCCAGGCGAAGCCCCGTACCTCCCGCTCCCATACAACAATTCCGGCATCACAGGCTGGGACATCTACATGCCGTACAGTGACGAATTGATCCAGCAAATCTACGAATTCCGTCTGAGCGACATTCTCTTTTTGGTCTCTGAGGGCTTTCCCGCGCTGGTCCGACAATTCGGCGCATACTTTAATACGCGCACGTACGGCGCTTTCGGTCACAGCATGGGTGCTGCGCAGGCGACGGGTGCGATGGATCGCTTCTCTAGCATCATCGCGGGGATAAATATTGATGGTGGACTTTTTGGGGATAGTGTGGATGCGAAGCTGAATGGGCGGCCGTATTTGATGACGATGAATCCGGCGCATTTTGCGTCGGACACAACGTGGCCTGGGTTTATTGAAAGGTACGCTGAAGAGGCTCGTGGTACGGGGAAGGGGTGGATCGATTGGACGACGGTGGTGGGATCCGCACATCTGGCGTTGAGTGATATCCCACTGTGGGTGGAGTTGTTGCCTAAGGGTAATGGGACTGCGCCGGTGCCGGCTCTGGGGAATGTAACGGGGGTTAGGACGAACGAGTATATGAGGACGTATTTTGGAGCTTTCTGGGATTGGGTTAGTGGGGGAGCATACGATGAGGTGTTGGAGGGCGAAGTGGAAGAATGGCCGGAGGTTGTATTCAATGGCACGGTGAGGCCGGATGGGTACGCTACCCAAGACGACTAGAAGGGGTACTGGGAACATGACGGTAGAAATCACATAGAGAATTAGACAGGTGATGTCCGTTCTTCACAAACTGGCCTTGAGAAATTTACGTGGACCTTAACAGTCAATACCTATCAAACCTCCTTCTTACTAATAGTCCTCCATTAGTACCCAAAACCCAAAACCCAAAACCACCTCATCTCATCGTCCAATTATGCAACGACCTCCTCACCTCCTCCCTAAAAACTCCTTATCACCCAACACCTTATCAATCGCATCCACCGTACACCCCACCCCACCCCACCCCTCATCTCTACCCCATAATCCTCACCATTCGTCAACTGCGCCTTCAAGCTCTCCAACTGCTCCGACGCCAACGTCCGTAAATAGCGAATCGGAACCGGATGAGCGGCGTGGAACAACAAGGCGTTGTGACCCCCGTGCTGGGGAAGCGATGTCTTGGTGTAGTAAGGAGAGGCTTTGACTTTCTCCTCTGTGTTGTAGTCATTCCATGTGGTGTATATCGCGGCCTTGGATGAGGTGGAGGTGGTGTTTTGGTATTCGTGTGAGAGGGGGAAAGAGTGCGTGCATGAGGGACAGGTGATGGTGGGGGTGGCGGAGGGGAGGGAGTTTGGTCGGAGGGTACGGAGTTTGTTGTGGGCGTAGGCGTTCATGGTTTGAAGACCATTGTCTTTGGTTAGGCTGGGCATCGGGCAGTGTTTAGAGAGGATTTATTGACCTGGGCGTATGATAGTGTCGCGTAGTGTTGAGGGGTGGAGTTTCTTGTGAGTTTTACTACATTTTAGTACGTTGTCTCGTAATATAATCTGCGGCTGTATGTGACCACTCAAGTGAATGATATTAGTGAGTTTATACAGGTGTTTAGCGGTCAGCGTGTCGTATCATCAATTGCATTAGAAATATCAAACAACATTGAAGGAACCGTGTCTGGACTAGTTGTAGCGCTACGTTTACCTTGAAGTCTCAAATACGCTTATAAAACAAAGCAACAACCACCTAATACGCCAAAATTAGCTGGATGATAGTATTGCGAGCGAAAAGAGGTCTGAGGCGAAGCACCACATCATTTGCTTCGTTCTTCGCGTGTCTATAATAAACATCCACGGGCAAGATGTACAAGTGCATGTAAATTGTTGAAACGACAACTGATATACTACTTAAAATAAACCAACAAAAGCCATCACATCCCCCCAGCCTCAGATGCCTTTCAAGGCAAACAAATCCTCCCTATCACACCACTCAGCCCTTCCTAAAAATATTCTTAAGCCCCTTCGGCTTATCCCCTGCACCACTCCCCCCCTTCCCAGGTCTCACAAGCGCCACACTAGCCTTCTCCTCACGCTCAACCAACTCATCAAGCTCCCACAGCTCCGTTTTACCCGTCCTGTCATACACAGCCCTCCTCTTCGGATTACCTATGATATCATAAGCCTGATTGATCTCCGACATACGCTGCGTAGCTTTGTCCTGCTCTTCTTTTGACGCCTGCATATGACGGTCGGGATGCCACTTCCTCCTTAGAGCCTTGAAGGTTGCTTCGATGTCCGCTTGGTCGGTTTTCTCTCGTTTTTCTTGGAAACCGAGGGCCTTGTAGGGATCAAACGAGTTAGAAGTTTTGGGTTGTCTTGGCTCTTTTTTGGGAGGAGGCTTTGGTGCGGCCTCTATCATTCGGGCTGTTGGTTTGGGCACCTTGTGTTCGGTTTGGTGCGCATCGCTTCTGTAGGCTCTGTTGTCATCTTTGTGAGTGTGTACTTGACGATTTGTGCTTGCGTTTTTCGTTTGCTTGGTACTGGACTGATGACGGTCGTTCCTACGGGGCGATTTGTTGCGTGAAGATCCTTTCCTGGATTCCGTATGGCGGTCATGTGAACGGCTGCGGGAGCGAGAGCGAGAGTCAGCGCGAGATCGATACCGTTGGTTTCTGTTGCTACTTCTCTCACGGCTTTCTCTATTCTCTTCATCGTCTCTGTATTTCATCTTGCTTTTGCGTTTCTCATTGCTTTTCCGTGAATCATCAGAGTCATACGCAGAACGTTCGGGCTTATCCCTGATGTACTTCGTCTTTTGGCTTGTGCCACGGCTTGACTTTTCCGAATACTTGTGTTTGTACTGATTCGTGGAGCTACTTTCATGGATGATTGTCCTACGTTCAACTCGAGGTATTGGATCCTGTAGATACACATGCTCAACCTCTTCTTCAACGATTGTTTGTGGCTGATGTTGTACGTGTTGCTCAATAACCTTGGTTTGTACAGCTTGGGGTTGTTGAGCGTGTTCGATGACGGTATTCTGTACAATAGGCGTCTGTACGATAGGCGCCTGTACAACAGCTATCGGTACGATAGATACCGGCACAATAGGGACATATGCCGGTGGGTAGTAATATCCTCTTCTCCGACCATAGAGTCCTCGTACACCTATTGGATACATTTCAGAGCTCAGGAGATGTTGTGTCGACGATTGTAAACAAGTGGTGTAAGAACAGGTAGTTTCAAGGATGGTTAGAGATTGAGAATGCAGAGAAAATTTACAGGTTTATATACAGCTTAGCAGACATAAATCCGTTCATATATAGCATAACGATATGCAAATTCACCAAGGCTAGTCTGTTGAAAGCAGCAAGCTTCTTCAAGGCTTGAGCAGGATTTTTCAGCACATTCCCCTGAATTGAAGGAGGACGTTGAAAAAGACCGCTGAGTTGCAGCCGTCTGGTAGTAGTTCCATTACATACCTCTCTTAATGTGAATTTGTCTTGTTGCCACTTACAAACTTCCCTTGATGCTATTTGAGGAACCAGAACAGTCACATATCTAACAGGGTGATTACCAGTGGGCAAAATCTACTTATATCATCACATCATACGGCAGAACTTTCCCCAGAAATTTCCATGCTCACAGTCCACCACTCACTTCTGACGCTCTTCCTAGCGCTTCCAGGGCAACATTCAATGTATGGAATTTAAACTCGACCCGTTACTACTTCTCTTGCTTCAGAGTACCGCTATTGTGACCCTTCACTTAGATACAGCGCATTTCGTGATCTCAAGATCAATCTGTGCTATGAAATAGCCACCAAGCCCTGGTACTCATGATTGGCTCCTATGCCCTTCCATCACATTCTTTATCGGTACCTCAGCTGCCATATATGCCTCCTGCTCATTCTTGGTGCCGACTAAATGTTTGGTCAAGTGAGCGGATTTACAACAAGTTTCGGAAAAAAGATCGCAAGTAATTAACGATGAGGCTGAAAGGACAAGCTTCCTAGGAAAGCGCGTAGCGGAAAAGAAGAACCGGAACGATTAGCTGACGATGGTGGGGAAGCTTGGTGGAAGACGGACCGATGTAGTGGGAATCTTGTATGGACGAATCAATTGCGAAGGAGCAAGAACCTGCAGTTGTTAAACTTTGGAGATTGGATAAGCACCATTCAGCACTGTATCTGCAGGGACTTAGGAGAAGTCAAGTCAGCCGTCAATCTCGAAGCGAAGAAGGTAGCCGAGTTAATGTGCTGCTCTCCTGCTCTCAAGCAACCATGCCATGTTAGCATTTTCATGCCCATAGCAACTGGACGCAGCCCGTTCAATCGTAAATCTGTCACACCGACTTCTCAACACCGTCATAACATGGCTTGTCTTTGACGAGCCTGTATGTGCTGTTTAAGTGAGTGTCTACCTTTCCATCCTACTACGCACAAGCACCCCTTCCCGCAGAATTCGGACCGAGAACACAAAACGGGCCGCATATTGGGTTTTGTCTTGGGCATCGGTTCGGAAGCCGGTTCGGTACGGCGTTGGCCGCGTGGCTTACATGTTACTGCAGTAGCGTCAACGCAGGAGGTGCATCCAACGTCTGCACGATAACCAAGTTACTTATGTAGCGCCCTGCTCGCGTCATTTATACCTGAACAGCATAGCTCGGCACTTTTATGCGAGTTATAGAACGGCGCAAATGTACGTTCTAGCATACCCGTCGAGTCAAAGGCCACTGTTGGTATCTACCCTCAATGGGCAAGCGATAGAGGCGGTTAACAGCTGCAGCTCCCACGAGATAGTGCTAAGAGAAAGCCACATTCTGAAAAGAAAGTGTCACGGTCGAATCACGCTGAGAATGAGCGTTCGATTTATGCAGGGCAAGAAATATGCCACGCGTACAGCGTGTCTAGAGCGTTACGATAAATGACGATTCGATTTAAAGTCATCTTCGTTTCGAACCCTTCTCGTCCGCAATTGTAAGCGTCCCCCAACGGGAAACGATACTGTCCATACGAGCACTATCCAAATCCAGGGCCACTTTACGTGTATCTGCGATGTACTGGCTACTTGCCATGTTTATCGCGTGCTTGGTCCACTCCTCGCTCTGGAAACGTTTCAAAATGGCCTTTATTTCCTCAGGCAGTGGTATGTCAAGTGACTGACACGACTGTGTCAACAGTCGCAATAGAGGCTGTACACAGTAGTTGTATGTTGACACGATACTCAGAGCGTTTAGACATGTCAGAAGTCCTTGGTAGACCTCGTTCCTTTCTGACAAAAAGACGGAATGTCCTCGACGCGATATCTCGTCAAGCGAAGCAAAACCTACTGTAACAAGAGGGTGTGAGACCATAGCAATGATGTTGAACCAGCCGATGTGGTTTTCGTGGAGATAGATAAGCTGGCGGAGCTCATTTGTAGCTTCCATAGTCCGTTGGAGAGCTTTATTGCGGTAAGATTGTATCCATTCGTCGGGGCTCTCATAACGCGTAAAAGGTTGGAATAATCGCATGATGAGAACGTGGTGGAGCATTCTGAGCTAGTCAGTCAGATAACAAGCGTGAAAGGATTGAATTACTCACGCTGCTAGTAGATTCTGTGGTGTAGAATATGTGTTTGGACAAAGACTTGATTGACGATGTTCGAACTGAAATTTTAAACGAAGATAAAGAATCTCGATGTGTTCTGGCTTCGGTGGTAAATTGAAAGCCGATCCGTTTGGATCGATGAGTGTGTTGAGACACTCTAATAGGATTGCACTGCGAGCACACTCATCGCGGAATAAATCTAAGCAGTGTCAGTATGGCATGCTAGTCATGAGTGAAGTGTCACCGCTCGCCTTCAGTCTCTCGAATACCCTCGTAGGGTATTGGGACAGGTGGTGGAGAGCTTAAAAACGGTGACATAGACAGAGTCAACGACGTTGTCCTAAGCATGTAAGAACTATGCTCGATGAAATATGAAGGGCTGCTCTTACAGCTGAAAGTTGAATAATGCCCAAGCTGTAACTGACCGTGCCCTATCCCATCTATCTTGTGAGATGTGTAGTGGCCTTGGTTCGGAAGAAGAAGGTAACCGAAAGAGACCCAGTTTCTGAGCTATATGGCATGCTTCTTGCAGAAAGAAGTTCCCAACTTTATCTCGGCCATGTTTTTCAAAGACCAGGTATAAAGCCACGGCAGCTTGGATTCGAGTGAGATTATCTCCTTCGCCCTCTTCAGTCTCCCACAATCTTCGAGCTTCGCGGTAGAATCGAGTTATCATGCTATCGCCAAACGGATGGGAACGATTTTTGATCATAGGCGAGAGAAACTAAACAGTATTTCAGTCAAAGCTCCAGTGCACGTTAATGTCTGACGGAAAGGTTGCACATAGAATCTTGGTCAAGTACACGAGATAAAAGTGTCGGTGGTGCTCAAATCTGTGATCCTTGCACTTTGTTCTAATAGAAACCTCACATATATGAAATCCAGATGAACTCACGCTTGCGCAAGCTAAGATTGCATTCACCAAAAGCTCGGAGCAAAAGTCAGTCGCACCACTCGAAAGATCATCCAGGAAGATGTCCCAGTCCAGAAAATGATAATAGCTGTAATCCCATTTGTACCACAAATTCATGAGTAGAACCAAGAATTGGGAATCCTTGGAAACTGATGTCCAGTTCGCTAGTGTTTGTAGTCTAATGTCAGAAAAGCCGTCCCTCCCTGTGTGTAATGGCGCTTCTGTTGGGCTCAGAGGTGGGAAGGAACCCGAAATATCTGATCTAGGGTTGGTCAAAGTCGCTCTCCTTGTGATCCTTATGACAGCTTACCGAGCGGAGACATCAACGTCTGAGGCATGCCGTCGTCGCTGACTGCTGGGCTCATCGTAGCCTATTGGAAACATGCTCATTCGTGTGAGTGGAATATTTCTGGGGTCCGTATTTGGAGAATCGAGAGCGACTCGAATAGGTGGCAAGGTCAAAGAATGCGCAGGTCCGGAATGTTGCATTGATGGATCTGGTAATGATTGGGAAGCTGTTGATTCACGACGGATTACCTCGGCCAACTGAGACTCGGATCTAATCTTGTGGAGAATAACTAAAGCTTCATCCTCTGGACAAAGACGTAGTGTTTCGTAAAGCTGGCGTAACCTTGAGAGCTCGCCTTGCATCTCCTCATTCTTCCTCTTCATCGCTTGCGATGGTTTCTCGTTTGGTCCCAACTCATAGACACACTCCGTCTCCTTTTGAGTACAGCAGCTACAGACAGGGCGGTCGCCGTTGCACTATGATTGTCAAGACATTGAACGCTCAGTTTCCTGTGATACGTACTTTTGATTTTCTTCGGCGGCCTGTGATAGGTCAGAACTTATTCGGATGATCTCCTATCTTCAAGATACTCATTCTATAATATGTATGAACTCAGGACATGGGTGGTGGGTATAGACCAATTCTAGTGCTTGCTGGTAACTCGACACAATACTTACAGGCAACACAGGCTCCAAGAGTGACCGTACGTTTCGGCTTCTGGGCCAACGAAGGCCTCGCCTCTGGGTGCGGCATTTGTTCTTGCATTGGGGCAGGTTGCAAAGGACGAAAGTTTGCCATAGTAAAGCCAATAGTAGCGTCAGAAGTCAGTAGTATAGACATCCCAAAGCAGAAGACATTTTCATGTAGTTTTCGGCGGGAGGGTTGACATAATCGACCGACTGAACCTGGTTATCAGGACCACTGGTGGCGCCTATCGTCTAGAAACATCTATCAGTCATGATGCAATGGGAGGAAATGTGAAGAGGGGAAGGTGGTGAAGGGGATGCAAGAGTCGACTGCCCGGAATCTGCGCCGAGGACCGAATCATGAAGCGAGGATACACATGCTTACCCGAGCCGCTCTCTACGGTACCAGCAGCATCATCTGAAGGGGAACATTCCGTATTTAGCATTAGCCGCGGTGGCCGAACCGTTGATGCTACGAAAACATTTCCGACTCGACTTACTGCTTTCAGGAATGACCTGCAAGCTTGGGTTCGGTAGTCACGGTGCGGAACAATAACCATCACCATCGATTGGTTGATGTCAAATTGCGCATAGACGCGCCAGCTGTTCAAGTATTGGTTAAAAGTGAAAGTCTATGCTATTTTACGGCTAACCAAGCATTCCAGAGGGATCCAGGCTTTCAGCCCTACTACTTTCAAGGTTGGGTACGAGGCATTTCTGCTGCGCTTGAACCGGGACCTTTGCAAGCCGATATAGTAGCAATTAACACGGGCAAGTCATAGCGACACCTACCGGCAAGAAAATTGAACCCAAAGGACTGATAGCATATGATATATGTGTGCGGGTCTGGGCGCGACATGTGTACACCAACCACCCTATAGATCCTAGGAAGAATTGCTGATCCTCGCAAGCCGTTCTATCTTGATAAAGTATTTCAAATGAATCGACTCGCCTTTCAGCTAAAAGGACAGGTGGGCAGATATCCTGATCGACATTCGGTGCTTAGTACCTTGGTCTTAGGGAGAATCGTTAGAGTACCAAAGCAAGAATGTCCTTTAGTTTGTAACCTACATATATGTCGGTCTCAATCACTCTCCTGACCTCTAGTTGACGATCTTGTGATGTTACAGTTCTCGAGACATACACTTGTGATTGAGAGAGACCCTGGAAGAGTATCAAGTGAGAACGCTACAGGCACCTTCCCGCGACATTTTTTGAATACCAGTGTTATGCACCCCACGTATTTGGAAGGCTTACATCATGACAAACGGGGTCACGGTGCTATCCGTCTGATGTTCTCACACATCTAGGCCTTGCCCTTGGAGGTCCTTTCCTTTCACACCGTACAAGATGGACAGATTGCCCACCATACCTAAATACATTGCGTTCTATTTGCCATCTCGCTGTCGTCGCCATGGGTCTAGTACGTTAACAGAGTCACAGTGGACAGATGCAAAAGACAAAGGGACGCCTGTATCCCGCCAACGATCCATTTCTGGCATGATTGATCTGACCAGGTCATCCAGTAAGTGGACATACGGTTCCTCATTCCGAAAGCATAATCTCACAAGAACGAGTCTAGGTATACGAATGCAACGATGGAATTCGTCCTCCTAAGGCAGAGCATTCCACCATCGTTCCTAGCCGCCAAGCCTACTATATTCACAAGGCAAATGCCGGTTTGACGGTAGAAGGGACAGCTTCGAGAAGCACGCAAAATCCCATTGCTGACTATTCGAGGATAGCGGGGACCCCCCATGGCGCACCGGATGCTAGAGATGCGCGTGCGGGAGGCTATCCGCTCCTTAGTGTCTGCGCATTGCGTTCTAGACTATCTATGCATCTTTCATCCCAGCCGCGTAAGCAGAATAGCAAATCATTGGATGGAAGACCCACCCTGCAAATGATCAGTAAATGCGCACCCTGTTCATCCTACTTGTATTTATACTCTACGTTCTACTTGAATCCACAACGCCACACGGTCATTTACGTTACAGAGCTCCCCAAATTTCCTATTTGCGAACCTTTTCCGCAAAACGCCAGGACCACTATATGTTGACGACGAACGCAAACCTATGCCTTCAAATGAAGTCATTCAACATAGACCACAAAAGTTTTACAAAATGAACATGTGAGTCCAATTTCTGAAATGTCCATGGCGAAATGCCATCTCATCTGACCACCGGGGCGACCACCGACGGGAGAGTCGTCAGAGCCGCCTTTAGACCCGGAGTCTTCTCCGTGTCTACGCAACGAACGAAACTAGAGTAGAGCAAACGTACACAGCAGCTCGCCCGAGCAATGCGCGACATGACTCCGACCAACCACTATAGTCTTACACCGCCTACTCGTCTGCAGTCTTCTTTTTCTTGGCGTTCGTATGACTGCTGTTGAGCTTACGCATAAACTGGTTTTTGATGCCTTTGGCTTTGGGCAGCTCCTTGTTGATGGATTTATTGTACTCGATGTAGGACATGCCAGCGCCACCTGAAAGATCGGCAAGCGTGCCAGCGGCTCGGCGGGCGCCCCCTTTCTTCTTCGCTCGCCTGCGAAGGTTCGTCGAGAAGGAGTCGCCCGCGATGTTCTCCTCTGCAGCATCTGATTCCTTGGCGAGACAGACCTCGGTCAATAATTCCTTGCGCTCTTCTATAGTCCGAAAATGTAAATCGTCGCGGTCTTCAATACCTTCCAATTTGGTGATGATTTTGAAGGCGTACCCTTGGTCAATGAGGAAGGTTTGACGCCGTGCAGCGTATAGCATTTCGTCAGTGTCTTTGGACACGAGGGAATAGAAGAATGCATTGAATCCCTCGTCGTTTCTCCGCTTAGCTCGCAGGATACGGCCAAGCCGTTGAGCCTCTTGACGACGCGATCCATAATGTGAGCTTATCTGGATAAGACAAGTGGCTTCGGGCAAGTCCAGGCTGGTATCACCGATCTTCGACAGAAGGATGACCGCGACTTTGGAGTTCTTTTCAAAATTCTCAAGGACGGTCCGTCGCTCGTTCTGATGTGTCTCTCCACAGATATAGGGATAAAATAACTTCTTGGAATATTTGTCAAGGGCATAGACGTTATCCGAGAAGACGATGATCTTGTCACCGCGTTTCTTGTGGTAGTCGATCAAAAATTGACAAGCCTGGAACTTGTAAGGATTCAAAACAGCGAGCAGTTGTTTCTTGGGGCTGTTGGAACCCGCAGTATCCAACCATTCCTTGTAGAATTCGGGTGTCATTTTGCACCAAACTTCTGCGCACTGAACCTTGGCAATGTGTCCTTGCTGTGAAAGCTCTTGCCAATTTGCTTCGTAAAGTTTGGGTCCCACCAAAAAGTTCAAAGTTCCGATCTTGTCATCTTCTCGAAGTAAAGTAGCCGTAAGACCCAGCTTGCAGTGTGATGCAACTGAATAGGTAACCTTCTTGAACATTGCGGCAGGAATGATATGAACTTCGTCAGCAATGAGCAAGCCCCACTCTCGCTGTTTGATGAAATCAAGAGCCTTCTGCGTATCGTAAGCACGCTTTCCTGAGGCAGCGAGCATGTGGTAGGTGGTAACTAATATCCCAGCGCTATTCGGGAAAAGGTTTTTTTCGCTGGATGTCAAGACAGCAATGTCTTCAGGATTGATGTTGGACCATTTGAGGAATTCATTTCTCCATTGTTCAGCTGACATGGAGCTGTTGCAGAGTACTATGCAGGATTTTTTCACACCGCAGGCTGCCGTAATGCCAACCAGTGTCTTACCAGCACCACAAGGCAGGACGATGACGCCAGAACGTGCCCGAGAGTTGGAAAACATCTTACTCAAAGCTTTCTCTTGGTAATATCGGATCTGCGCGTGGGGTTTGAGATCGATATCGAGGTTAGGATTCACAGTATCATTGTTGAAGTCGTATTCTTGAGTGAGTGGGTAGCCAATTTCCCAGCACTGCTTGATAACAGCTTCGCGCGCATCGCTCCTGATTTGGAATGAATGGACTTGGACGGTTTCTTCGTCATCATCTTCTCGCAACGCAGCAATCATGTCGTTTGCGTCTTGGGTGTCATCGGCGGCGGGCTCAGCTTGTGCAACTTGATTCGCGCCAGCAGCCATCTTAGTGCCTGGAATCATCATTGTGCCGATTTTTGGGGCAGCCTCGGTAATCAGGGTAGCGTTAACGTCAGCTAAGCTACTGGATATTACAGAATCCTGCAGCAGGAGACGGAGCAACGCGGGGTCATCACTTTCGATATAAGAGAGTGTCTTTTTCAAGACGATTTTGGCCTTGCCGTAGGCGGCCGAAGACTTCTTGATGAACGAAACAACGGCAGTGGTTAGGGGTGATTTTGAATACCTTTCTAGCCTACCGATGATCTCCTCAGGAGTATGACCCACAGATACTGCGGCGAAGAGGCTATGGGCAGTCAAAGTGTATTCGTGCATTCTCGAGACACGCGAGATGGGCTCAGCGATGTTGATCAAGAAGTCCTGTGCCTCGGGGAATAGCGGATTGAATGATTCTAGAATGATCTTGCCGTCCTCGATCACCCACATGGGCCGACTTGCGTGGTCTGGCTTGAGCTCTTGCTGAATGTGGTCGTGTGTGAACAGGTGCGAAGCGCCGTCAGCATAGCGACGGTGTTGCTGGTGCGCAAGCGAGAACTTGTGCTCAAGCTTCTTGAATGTTTCTCCTTCGCTCAACTCCCCGCCTTCCCATTCCTCGCCATCGTACGCTGCAGTTGCAGAGGCGGCCTCGGCCTTGCGCTTTTTCGGCGGCATAGCTGTGGCAAGGCGTGTGATGGGTCGAGGAACCCGGGAGCGCGACGTCCTGTCTCGGTGCAGGCGTTTCGAGTAGCCGGCGGGTGAGATGGGGTGGCAGAGGGAGCGAGAGAGAGACAGACGGTGGCGTGGATATGAACAAAGTGCAGCAGTAGTGGATTGATGACGGAGGCCGCCAAGACCAACAAGGGATTAATCAGCACGCGCGGTCACGGGACCAGCAGGCAGCACTGGGGTCGATTGAGACAGCAGTGGTCTTGTCGAGCAAGGCAGGACAGGACAGGGCAGTGCAGGACAGGGCAGCTGAGGGTGAGAGTCGGGTAGATGGGAGAGAAAGGGGAGGTGTGGAGCGTTGGTGGTGGTAGCTGGGGTAACTATCCACTGGCGGTCGCGTCCAGGCCGGCACGCGCTCTCACATGGGGCTCTGCTTAGCCCTGGGTGCCCCAGTTGCCCGCCCAGGTGCCCGTCCTGCTAGTAGCACCACCGCAACACCATCCACGAGCGATGCTTGGCTGATGGCACTGCACTTTCCATGGGCGCGTCCGACTCCAAGCTCAGCTTCAAGCAGGGCATCTTCCGCCTAGCGGAGCCCCAGCAAATCCCCGCCGATGACGGCTACTGGACAGGCGTAAGCTCGCCGTCTCGTCGTCTGTGACGCAGGCAACCTGGCGATGGCATGCTGATTGATACGCGTAGTTCTGGGAGCTGCCCGAGTCGACCGAGGATGTCTTTTCCCTCTTCTCGCACGCAGACATCCGCCGCACGCGCGACGGCAACCTCGCCAACCTCGAGACGCTCGTGCTTGCTGTGACGTCGCGCCTCTGTGTGCTGCGCAGCCACCCCTCCTTCCCCGACCCGGAGCTTGCCCCCGAGCGCCATGCCCTCAACTGCATCCGCGTGCTCACGCGCATCCTGCCCTTTGTCTATGAGGCCGACCACCTGGACGCATGGGAGGACAAGTTCTTCTGGGGCGCCCGTCGCAAGCGTACCCGCCACGCCCGCAACCACACCGAGGTGCTCTTCGACGAGGCCGATCCCGAGCAGACGCCCACCCAGCACGAGCCCGACTTCGAGCCCGCAAAGCCCCTGGCCGAGGAGATCATTGACACCCTGATCGACCTGCTCTTCTTCTCCGACTTCACCCTGCCCAAGGTGCCCGCCGGCAAGGACCGCGTCACGTACGCAATATGGCAGAGCGGCGTGGGCTGCAACACCCCCATCGCCTCGACCAAGGAGTTTGAGAACAACCGCACCGAGATCCTGCGCCTCCTTCTCACCCTGGCGAGCAAGTCCATGTACATGTCGGCCAACATCTTGCCCGTCAAAGGTGTCAAGGCCATCACCTACATGGCAACCTGCCCCGACAAGCAGGTCGTCCTTTCAGTTCTCTGCTCGCTCCTCAATACCACTCTCAAGTACAACCCGGCCTCGTGGAGAGTGCCTTACGACCATGTTGTCTTCAAGGACCAGAAGCAGATTCTCGTTACCTACTGCCTGCAATTGCTGCTGGTGCTCATACTGTACCCCATCCCCGAACCGGGCACGGGTGCACCGCCCCGCAACTCTTTCCGTTATTTCCTTGGCCGTCTGCACCGCCCGCAAGACTTTCAATTCTTGGTCGACGGCATGACGAGGATCTTGAACCAGCCAGTAGGTTCATCACTTGCTTATCCTTTGCACTTTCTGACCAGCTCAGCTACAAGCCACGGCCACCTATCTTCCAGGAAGCCACAAGTCGCTGACATGGGCACCCGAGATGATCATGCTATTCTGGGAAAGTCTACAGTGTAACAAGCGTTTCCGGTCTTTCATCATCGACACAGACCGGGCTCATGACTTTGTCGTTTTGGTTCTCTACTACGCCATCGACCAGCGGAATGACCCGACCAAGCAAGGTCTGGTAAGGATGTGTATATTTGTGCTGCAAACTTTGAGCGTAGAGTCGCATTTTGGAAAGAGTCTTAACAAGACTTTTGAGGGTCAAGAATCACTGCCTGCGAGCATACGCATACCCAACTTCCACGGCACATATGCTGACTATCTGATAACAGTAAGCCATCTTTCTGACTCCTACACCTTGTCCCTGCACTAATATGGACAGTCAATCTACACACTTCTTACCACTAGCAAAGGGAAGTTGGACGCGATATATCCAGCCTTATTAGCCATCATTCAAAATATTGCACCACATGTGCAGAATTTGGGCCGAGCTCCGAGTTCCAAGCTTCTCCAACTCTTTGCGTCCATGTCTTCACCGAGCTTTCTGTTCGCAAATGAAACCAATCACACGTTGCTGCAATCGCTGCTCGAAGCCCTGAACGCTATGATCGAGCACCAATATCAGCGTAAGCTTGCCATCCCGATCAGCAAGATTTCACTGACCCCATGCAAGATAACCCTAATCTTGTCTACGCCATCATAAGGTCACGTAAACGATTCCAAGCCCTGAGAAATTTCACACTGGAAAGCGGACAAGAGGAGATCGAGCGACAGAAACAGCTGCAGAAAGAGAGCGGTGGGGAACGTCCACGGGGGGATTCGATTGACAGCATCCGCAGCCCAACCCTGTCCCGTACACCTACGTTGAGTAATGTACCCGAAGAGAGCGGCGCCTTTGCCATTGGCGACGATGAAGATTCTGATGCCGAAGAGCATTCTCATGCGCCTGCTCCGCAGTCACCATTGCAATCTCCCTCAGGTGCTTCGAGAAGCGCTTCCATAGCATCGTCGACGGACGACTCGGTACCTCTGCAGCTGCGAGGAATGTCTGAGAAGGCCCGAGGCAAGATGCCTGTAGGGAAGCCTGCATTCTCGCGCCAAAATAGCACAACCAGCCTCAGCAGCATGGTCACCCCCACGTTGGGCACTTCTGAATTCTTCACACCTTCAACTGCATGGGTTCGTATCCGATACATGTTCCCGTGGTCAAGGCTAATCGTTTTCAGATTGACAGCTGGCTTCCAGAGCTACCACTGCATACCATTTTGATGCTGATCACTGAAATGACACCCAGAATCCCCAACACTGGATCCAGTAGCACCGACACTGCCGCTGCGCTGAAGGCCATCCGCGAGAGCACCATCAGTGCCATCGAGCCCTCGCCAATCAAGAATTACTCGTTTGAGTGGTCGCCGCTTTCCATGGGCTGGTATGAGTCTCTCTTATGGGGGTACATCTTCGCAGGAGAGATGCAGGTTTCCAAGGGCACGGCAGGCGTGTGGAACAACACTAGCATCCGGCTTTTCAGGGTACAAGAGGCGGCTGCTCAAGCACCTTCGCTCCTGGCGCCACGGGGCGCGGTAGATGCGGTGGGAAGCACGATTGTGCAGAGAATTGGGAGTCTTAATTTGAGAGACCGGGCCACTCAGATGGCGCAGGGGGGTACCGCGGGTAGTGGCAATACCGGGGAGAGGCCGAACACGGTTAGAGAGGTGTAGCATTAAGGCCCAGGGATGGGGGGAAGACGAACGCGAGAACGCGTGTAGCCAAGGGCACAGCCACGGCCTTTTCTAGCAATTGATTTACAGAATCTTGGTCAAGACTTGCTTTGAAGATGTTAACCACCAGTCATTGAAGTGCGGTTATCTTCACGTTGTTTGGAGCAGTCCATTTGGGCGTTGGAAGACGAAGATCAGGGTCCTACACTCGCCACAGTGTGGCAGTGCACCGCCACACCAACTCGATCGCAACCAGGATTTGAACCCTGCATTCCCTCATTTCGACAAGTTACTCGCCCAAAACGCCAACGGGGACGGCGCGTTGCCAGTCGGCGTGGTCCGAGGCCCCCTTAGCCAGTGTCTAGATCTCAGGAGGGCCAATGCAAAACACGCAATTTCTAGTCGTGAGCTTACCGGCTATGCTAAGGTAGATAGCGTGGAGATCCTCTCTCGTGCTTCCAAATAGTGGTTCGGCCCGGTACATGTGCCTTTGTAACTTTTATGCGCTTCTTTGGTCGTTCTACGGATCGAGATCTGTGGTCTTCGTGCAGCCTACTCTGCTGTGCATTTCGTTGCATGAGACTATGCACATCGTTCGAAACGTTGATTGTGTTTAGTCCTGCTTGTTGATTTGATAATATGGGTGAGAATAATGTTAATGTGGGGGCAGTCGCGGTGGACGTGGATGAGGTTGCGCCGTATTCCATGCATGTGAGTTTGGTTCTTGATTTGTTTCCCGCTACGGACAAAACACCATGCCTTTCAAAAGGTATAGAGCATTACCATCACCAGTAGACAATCAGAGACATAAAGTGGCAAGTTTTTATGGCAGCTAGAATTTAGCATTGGAACGTTTTATTACACGCATTTGCTTCGGAACACATAGATGAGTATGCTGAGAGAAGCTTACAGGTGTCTTCGAAATATCTGGACCTGACGAAAAAGAAACTGGAATTGACTCGTCTGCCACGCGAACTTGAGTTGCCTGAGCAGCGAAGATGGGACCAAGGGACGCCTAAAGCAGTTTTGTGAGTCGTTGCATACGAGCTCATATGTTTTGCAACAAGACTAATGATTCACAGAGAGCCTTTGTTAGACTACTGGTAAGCTAAGCCACTATTTCGTTCCTGGGCACATTGTTGGTGATGGGCAGTGGAGTTTGAAGCCGGCGTGGAGTCGACAACTCAGCACCCAACAATCCATCTGCAACCCCCGATCCATCACTTTCTCAGTGATCTTCTACTTCTGCAAGCAGATTCGCATCACATGCATGAGTAGATCTGCATACACTATTGAGTTTCATGCCCAAAGCATTGTCGCGTACCTTTTCAGATCCGGTCGCGCCTTCATCCATGACACTATACTGACTCACATATAGGCTAGAGGCCTACGACTGGCGCGCGGAGGAAGCCCGCCTCAACAACTCACTGCCCCAGTTTCGCACTACCATCAAAATACCATCTCCACAACATCCGGACATTGTCCAGACACTCCGTGTCCATTTCGTACACAAGCGCTCATCCCACCAGAATGCGATTCCACTGCTATTCTGCCACTCCTGGCCCTCCTCATTTATAGAGGTCCAGAAGATCATCGATGCGCTTACAGACCCTCAGCCGGCTCCGGGCTTTGGGGATGGAACACAGCAGGCTTTCCATGTCATAACGCCCAGCATACCCGGATTTGGATTCAGTGACTCGAGCCAGATGGAGGATTTTGGACTGGAAGGGACAGCGGAAACTTTTAACAAGCTTATGAAGAGACTGGGTTATGACCGTTACGTTGCTCATGGCTCTGGATGGTAAGCACACGCAGGAGCGCAAAGGCAGCAACTGACCGTAGTCCAGGGGTTTCCAGATATGTCGAACACTAGCTATGAATCACCCACAGTCCTGCATATCTGTTCATACCACGAATCCTACCTTTAAAGAGCCAACATTCCAGCAAAACCCCATGTCCTTTCTCAAGTACCATGTGGCGAAGATGACAAAGGCCAGCATGGCTTCACTGAGCTTCGGATACATGCCTTACGAGATCCAAGATGGTGGACCACAAGCTTCGATGTCTCAGTCCACCAAAGAAAGCAAGAAGTCCCCCAAAGGTCCTCTGGGACCTACGATGTCACGCCTCTTCTCCCATCGACCACAGACACTTGCCTTCTCGCTGTGCGACTCTCCTGTCGGACTTCTAGCTGGTTTACTCGATGTGATACATACTCAGGCATCTCCTCCACTCGAGCCGGTCACATCACGTTCGCGTTCCCCATTTCTCTCGCCTATCGAATTGGAGCAGCAAGAGTCACACCACGACCGCTCATCCGTAGAGACTGCATTTCGGACTGGCACAGCCACAGCGACTGGCGGAATTGCCAACAGAGAAAAAGAAGAAGCCGGCATGAGTGTTTATTCGTGGTCCGCAACTGAGGTGCTCAACTGGACCATGATGCAGTGGCTTCCCGGATCGGTACGTAACCGTGTCACTACCACCCCCACCCCTACATACGTATTTCTATGTGTACCAAGCGCATTTCATACCTTCTTAGAAAACAATCATTCGATACTAGGCTGTTGCTAATTAGTTCATTCCGATTCCAGGAAGCGTCTCTTCGCTGGCTGGCCCGCGCACAGATAGACAGCAACCCAGCATCCCCATTCGCAACGCTACATTGTCCCGTGCCTCTAGGCATAAGCTCGTTCCGCGCTCGCCAGACGATCCATGCCAACGACGAAGCAACACCACTCATGTGGGGGAGCGCAGTATGGAACATCGCATGGGTGAAGCGACACCAAAGACCGGCCTCGATAGCGGCGTGGGAAGCCCCCGACCTGCTAATCCTCGACATGCGCGAGTACTTTCACCAGCACGCGCCAGGCATACTCGGGACGCGTTCCAGCGCCAACTCAAGCTAATGTGAACCTTCCCACTCGGGCAATGTGGTGATGGGCATGCGATAATGGGTGTGGATTGCTGTTATAGGTATATTTCGAGGTTGTTATGGCGCATATAGGTGGTATATGCGCCGGGAGGCAGAGTTAGTGGGGTGCAATGGGCGAGTGATTCGCAGAAAGAGTGTTAGGGAACGGCAGCGATGCAGTAGTGCCGGTGGGCTGGTTGCAGTGCAGGATGAATATGCATGGTGGTCGGTGTTGCGGCTGGGTCCGGCGGCGGCGGAGGCAGGATCGGCAGCAGACATCCTGAGGGTAGGAGGGCACAGACTTGGGCACAAGCAGGCACGCACGGGGATCGGATACATGGACATGTGCCTATGGGGAGGGAGGGGAGGTTGTATACATGCTTATGAGTACACGAGCTCACGTAGCAGAGCGTCTAATGCATTGCAGTTTCTCTTGAAGACAAGTTGGGTACGCCGGAGCTTTGCGATTGATTCATCGATGCTAGGATACCGACTGGTATAACCATACCGATAGGAGCGTATTAGTTGCAATTGCTCACGATATGTGTGGTTTTATATTGCAAGGCGTGGGCACTATAAGATGACGAGAGGTTGGGCGCCAAGGATACATAGGAGGAGCAGAGGAAGCGGGAGCGGGAGAGGCAAATGCGCACGCACACACAAAGGACATGACCTAGGTGTGGTCATTGCAGGTGTGATGGCCATGGGAAGAACAGTGCAAGAGTGGGCAAAGCACTGGGCGGTTTGTAGTTTCGTCGGCGGCCGCTCCCATCATTATTTTGGCTGGGATCTGGGGACCGCGATGGATGGTCGAGTATGGACCAGGGACGGCGTTATCGGGTACATGTATATTGTTCGGTGTATGCATGCATAGTGTTGCTATTTATGTACGAGTGCTCTTCGTGCTCTTCGTGCTCTGCAATATGTTGAACGGGGGATCCCGGCGCATGTACGCAGGGCGTTTGTGTATGTATGGCTTGCAGCAATCGCAAACTCAGTCGCGTACCAGCGTGTTTCCAGATTCTAGACATGAGTATGTGCATACTACTACAACGGTTCAGTAGCTACGGCGGGGCCTACCGCTAACTGCCTTGGAAGAGGTGGGCGCGGATCGCTTAGGCTGTCGCGTGTGCGGCTGGCGGCCCAACTATCGGTGTGTGACGCAGCCTTCAAAATACCCAGAGCGCCGACCGCGAAAATTTGGCTGCTACCGCTTGTCAGTCACCCCTCACCACCAGCTTTCTGCGACCAGGCTCAAAGACAGCAGTGAATCGGTCAGTAGTTTGTCGCGCATACCATCGGTACGTATCCAGTCCAGCTCGGCGTCTTGCAATCTGCCCGTTTTCACATGCTCCCCACCCGTTGCCTGTGCAAACAAACCATCTGTCTGACCCATGCCCAGTTGCGCCTTCAGCTTCATTACCCATTGCCCCCTCAACCGCGAGCTTGCTCCACCGTCCTCAAGCTGGCAGAACCACTTTTCGCCTCTTCCTATCCTGCCTAGGCTCTAGCAGCCCGCAGCCCGCTTTTCGGCACGCCAACAATAGTTTTCATGCCCCAAGAGCTTCTACGCTTCCTCTCCAAGCCTGCAAAGTGACTTTCCCCCGCACCACGCCTCGCAACATCAGGCACTGACCCGTCATCCCTAGGCCCAGATAACACCCGCTACCCTCCGCTCGCCACCGCCTACCTTCTGTACCCAACAAGCAGATCCTCTCGTCTGCTGGACCCGATACTTCCCCAGGGTATCGGAATCTGGTCGCGCGAGGACTACAACCGCCTGACACCATTTTCCGGCGCAAAGACTCCTTCATCCCCCTCTCCGCCCGACCTCCCTAACGCCCTTTTGGACGTTTCACCCACCACCCGACCATTGTTGCTGGCAGCCGCCAGCCCCTACAGATTACCCCTACCGTGGGCCTTCTCTACTCAGGCGAGCACCGCATTGCTTGTCTGAGCGGCAGACTGTGCTTCACCGCCAATAAGCCTGCCAACTTTTGGTTAAGCCACCCCTTTTTGTCCATCGAGACCAGTCGAACCGTGTGCTCGCACGCCAAGAAGAAAAGAGATGGTCGATACTGTTGATATCCCCAAGCACTACACTGCTTCGCCGTCGTCGCACATTGGTACTCCGCATTTGACCATCAACAAGGAAGCTACCATCGACCTTGATTCGACCAATGCTTTCGAAGGTACGACGCTCTTGGAACAACATGCATTGCCATTCTAGCTTACACACTACCCAGGTCCCGAGAAGCTCTTGGAAGTATGGTTCAGTGGTTCTGCTACCGATCTGCCTGGCCAGGCCGGTCCGCTTGGTCTGAAGGCCGTGTCGGCCGATACTTGGAAAGAGATGCTTGATCTCGTCAACTGCAAGGTCCTTTCTGTCGTCGAATCCGAGCACGTCGATGCATACCTGCTCTCTGAGTCCAGCTTCTTCGTCTTCCCCCACAAGGTCGTCCTCAAGACATGCGGCACTACTACGCTTCTTTGGGGTCTTCCTCGCCTTCTAGAGATTGCCGCTCTCGAGGCGGGCTTCCCCCATGTAGCTGCTCAGCCTACCAAGGCAATCGCCGCAGCTGCTACTCCCTACCGCGTGTTCTACAGCAGGAAGAACTTCCTCTATCCAGACGAGCAGCGTGGACCTCACCGCAGCTGGCGTGACGAGGTGGCCTATTTGGATCAGCGTTTCCAAGGAGGCAGTGCCTACATGATTGGAAAGATGAATGGCGAGCACTGGTATTTGTACATCACCGGACCGGACACGTCCTTGACCCCTCCCCCTAGTCCGGGCCGAGAGATCGTAGAGACGGAAACCAAGATCGTCACTTATCCGCAGCGTCTGCTGCCGGAGACGATGACGGATGAAGAAGAAGATGAGACGCTGGAGATTCTCATGACTGACCTCGATGAGAAGAATGCCCGTCAGTTCTATCTCGAGGACGCGAGTGCGGTCGCGGAAGGTCGTTATCTCCAAAAGGCTCGTGAGGCTCGCAAGAATGCCATCTCCGCCCTTGGATCTATCCCCGAGGAGCACCCCGAGAGCCTGGGTGGATCTACTGTCCTCAATGCCAGCACCAATGCCGACTCGTCTTTCGATGTCTTTGAGCAAACCTCCTCCGACCACTCTGGCTTCAACTCGGACGAGGAAGATCCGCTTACCTTCCCGGAGGAGCTTACCACGGAAGGTCACACGCTTGGCACTGTCGTTTCGGAGACATGCGGGCTGGCAGATGTCTACCCTACTTCCAAGTACCCCGATGCCCGTGTCGATGCATATCTGTTTACGCCATGTGGCTTCTCTGCCAATGGCGTGATCCCTGCTCCAGGTGGTGCGCCCGTTGGCACGAAGAAGGGCTCCGATGCCACGCACTATTTCACGGTGCACGTCACGCCCGAGCCTCAATGCTCGTACGCTTCCTTCGAGACCAACGTACCTGCGCACCAGTCCGGTCGCGAGACCTCGGACATTGTGGATCATGTTGTGGGTATTTTCAAGCCCGGACGCTTCAGCGTCACGCTCTTCGAGGCGAAGCCATCGGATGACGTGGCTGCAGCGGCAAAGACTGCCAAGAAGAGCAAGAACATGGATTCCATCAGCGGGTACAAGCGTGTTGACCGGATTGTGCACGACTTGGATGGGTATGATCTGGTCTTCAGGTACTACGAGAGGGATGACTGGAAGGGAGGAAAGCCTAGGTTGGGAGAGGTGCACTGCTAGAGGGCGATTGATCCGACGACCTTTTGGCCAGTTAATACTGCACCTTTGAAGCCCTTGGAGATGGCCATGTCGGTGTTTTCATTGTATTCATTCTTTTCTTAACGGCCTTTCAACTTGAGCGATGGCAGTCGTAATAGTATTCGAGCACGGGCAGCTGTATGCATCCTTCTTGGTATATTATTCAATTGCTTTGCTTGACACATCTGGTTGCTGCTTCCTGGCTGTGAATGCGATTATGCGGTGGACGAGCTCACAACTGAGATTATCAGATGGAGGGGTAGGTACCTATGCGCGCCGAGCCCCACACTCAAGCTCCGATGGCCGCCGCCGCCACTTTTTCCTCGATTTGAAATCACCAGCAAACATCATCCACAACATGCCCTCGCATACGCGAACCTCTCTCCTCGGAACAATCACACCTATCCGGTACCGCGACTTGGGCTGAGCTCGCGACCCATTCGCGTTTATCATACTACCTGATCACCGACGCTCCGGTTACCCCGCCACCTCCGTACAACTTCCCACATCTAGTCGTACCCTCCACCCACACGATGCCACTCGAAAACGTAAAGAACATCATACTGGTGCTATCCGGGAAGGGCGGAGTCGGCAAGAGCAGCATCACAACGCAGCTCGCGCTCACGCTCAGCTTGCAAGGCCACTCCGTCGGCGTGCTCGACATCGACCTCACGGGCCCCAGCATCCCCCGCTTCTTCGGAATCGAGGGCGCAAAAGTGAGACAAGCGCCAGGAGGCTGGATCCCCGTAGACGTGCACCCGTCGCAGGCTCTCCGCGCGCAGTCAACCTCGAGCGCAGACGGCGTCGAGCAGGAGGCAGCAACGCAGCAGGTGGGCTCCCTCAGCTGCATGAGTCTGGGGTTCATCCTGAGCAACAGGGGGGACGCCGTCATCTGGCGGGGGCCGAAGAAAACGGCCATGGTCCGCCAGTTCCTGACCGACGTGCTGTGGCCCGAGTTGGACTTCCTCCTCATCGACACCCCGCCTGGGACGTCGGACGAGCATATCTCCCTCCTCGAGACGCTGCTCAAGCAGACGGGGGCATCGGGGCGTCCGAATCAACTCGCGGGCGCGGTGGTGGTGACGACGCCGCAGGCGATATCCATCTCTGACGTGAAGAAAGAGTTGAACTTTTGCAAGAAGACGGGGGTGCGGGTTTTGGGCGTCGTGGAGAACATGGCTGGCTTCGTGTGTCCGAATTGCAGCGAGTGCTGCAACGTGTTTAGTAAAGGGGGGGCCAGATCATGGCGCAGGAGTTCGACGTCCCGTTTTTGGGGAGCGTGCCGATTGACCCGGCGTTTGTGCAACTGATTGAGGAGGGGGTGAGGCCGAGGTATCCGAAGGGGACGGTGGTGGATGGGAGGGCGATGGCGGAGAGGGTGGAGGCGGATGAGGTGCGGGATACGGCGGGGTTGTTGGTGGAGAAGTATCGGGATTGTAGTTTGGCGCCGAGCTTTGATGGGATTGTGAAGGGGTTGGTGGAGGATGTGAGGAGTAGGAATTGAGCGGGTGGTTGTGCTTTCTTTTTTGGCGGTCGAAGAGTACTGAGATGAATTGAATGAAGGAAGAACGGTTGTGCTTGTGTCCTGGTGGCAGTTGCATTATCATCTTGACACCGTCGACGACATTTTCGGTTACATTGCTTTCTGCTCACCAACCTCCAAATAATGGGCCATCGTGCGATTTGTCAGGTCTTAGAGATACACTGTGAGTCTGCTCGCCAGAGAAACTTCCAAAAATCTCACTGACTGCGACTCGAATGGTATAAATAGAGCCTTCAACTACATATTCAAGTATCAAATATCAAGACACTCTTCCAATGATCACCAGTTCATTCACCAAACGTGAAGATCAGGGTTACCAGAATGACCGACTATGCAGACACCACTATCCCCAGAAAGTTTGAGAACGGAAGGATTTTGGAGGAAGAATACTTATTCTAACACCACTGGACCGTTCAAAGGGACAGCACGCCAGGTTCGACAACAGCAAGGAACTATCCGACTGCTCGCCCATGGAGGACAGAGCGTTGATTCATCTTCCTGTTTGCGGCACCATCCTTTCAATTCAATAAACTACACTGCCATCGCAAACGTTTCGAGGGATAGCACGCCAGGTCGATGATAGCAAGGAACCATCCAACTGCTCGTCCATGGAGGACAGACCATCGGTTCGTCTTCCCATTCGCAGCACCATCCTTTCAGTACAATAAATCACACCACCACACATCCCGACACCATGCTCGGAACACATATTCGCGGAACCTGTTGCGCCTTCGCTCAAGATCTATCACTTTGAAAGCGTTTGCAGACAGCTTGAAGCTTTTTTGCTTACCCATGTTAATGTCTTCACCTAGGTTTTTCCGCCGGGGTTGCCAGACTAGACGGTTATACTGTACGCAAGATGGCCTTCTTGAGGCGCCTTCGAGTAAGAGATATCTGCGGGTTGCTAAAAGCAGAGCTTTATATTACTCTACGCCGGCTGCTGCTTTGGGTCCGAGGATCTATCTATATAGCGGAGACCCCGAGTTACCCCGATACTCTATCTTAGAACTCTGGAGTGCCCCTGGTAACGGTTTGGCCGCTGCTAACAGTTCAAGTTGCCGGTTCTGCTCAGCCCTCTTTGGCCTTTCAGCCCAGGCGCACTATCCCCTGACCCGACTGCCCCGCAGGTTGCCACGCTGAAGCTCTTGTTTACGCCAAGATCAACTGGTACGCTCGGTTGCACACTCGACAATATAAAAGCACCCGCTCAAAACAAGCGGACGCACGCCATGACTGACGACACAAACCCAGTTGTATACCCCGCGCTACCCACCAATATGGAGCATGCGGACAATGTCCACATGTCTGGGCACGCCGAAGCCAACGATGCCACCCAGCTGGACCAAGCTGGCTCTGACAATGGCGGCAGCCCTGGCGGCAAATGGTTTACCGCGCAAGAACAGGAAGAGATTCTGAAGCAAGCTGACGAGCACATTCGGCGTTATCAGCAGAGCAAGGCAGCCAATTCGGCAGCCAGCATCCCTACGCCTGTCGACACAGCGACTGCTGATGCGGAGCTGACCACCCATTCAGATGCTGCGGCAAGCCATCTCCCCCAACTAACCAAGACCGAGGGCAATGCTCAAGCTGAGGAGCAAGCACTATCTGAGACTAAGGAACAAATCGCCGAGTCGACTGTTTATGAGATCGTGGATGCTACTGTGGCGTACTGTGAGATGATTCAAGGAGTCGCCCCGCAAAACAAGATATCTGATACTGTCAACAAAGATCCTCTCCCGGGCGACAACAACACGTCTTGCGCAGGTGAGGTACCCGACACGGTGCTTTCCCACCGTCCAACGGCTCCACCTCCCCTACCGAATAGCTATGTGTTTGGTCGTATGGGGGCAAAATTTGACACAACGCTAGATGTCTTCGCTAAGAATCCGGTTGGAGAGGGCGTGGAGCCCAGCAGTGATACGGATTTCACTCAGCAGATTGCGGCCCATATCGCCGACAAGAAGCCTACGGGTGATCATGGCAATCAGCGAATTGGCCAGGGTACTACGGCTGTAGAGCATGGTGTTGATGGATCTCTGGGTCATGAGTCGGAGACCGAAAACTCTGGAGAGACTCATCCGCTAACGGCTCGATCAAAAATGCTTCCGAGCACTTTCCACGATACTCATCTGCGCTATGAGAAGCCTGGTAAGATCGAGTGCCCGCAACGCTTTCAACAGCTTTCGCCTTCGTTGGGAGATCCTCGTACCGACCATTTGACTGACGATTTATTAGGTGAGGCAGCTCGCAATGATCGCAAAGACCAAGATGGCTTCCGACAACCTTATCATGAATTCGGTCCTGCCACCAAAGCTGGAGCTTCAGCTTACATGCTGTCTGGTACAAATTCGTCTGCGCAATTTCCGATGAAAACTACCCGTCTCTCATCTGCACCTCCAGCTCCGGGAACGATGAATGAATCGTACGGCATGCTGCCATCTACACCTGGGTTCGTACAAGATATGCATTACAGCCAAGACGATCAGCTCTCATTATTTTCTGCACACAGCCACCATCTCCCAGACCAGGACGAGCATTCCATAGCCGGCACACTGTCTGGCAATACTACCCCACATACCGAAACGCACAAGAAGCGCAAGGCCACAGAGGTCTTCATCGAAGATGATGACGACGATGATGACTACGACAACGAAGACGGTTCGGAAAACGATGGCTCCTCAAACAGTGGTAGTGAGCGCGAGGCTGTGAGCGTAAAGTCGGATAGCTACGAGCCGTCTGAGTCTGGTGACGACGAATCTGATTCATCAGAGGACGTCCCCTTGGTTGATTGCCGCCCGTGCCCAGATGAATCTAACAAAGATAAGGGTCAGCCGGTTGTTGTTTCAAAGTCGACCTACCGTTATGTTGACGATGGAGACAATGATGAGGACAACGAGGGGGGCATCGACGTTCAGCGCTCGTGCGACATGAATGTTGATGAGGACTGTAAGGAGGCCAAGAAGTCGTCGCTTTTCCAGGCCGCTCTCCTTGCTACATCCCGCAAACGCAGCGTGGATCCTTCTGGCGCAAATGCAAACAAAGCACCCATCGAGGAAAACACTGAGCCTACTGAATCATCCACACCTGAAAACTCTGCATCTATTCTGCGCCCCGAAGCTACCCCAACTTCTGAGCCACTCGTCCAGCTTTCATGGAAGTTGCCACAGTACCACGTAGAAGTGCTACCCCTGAAATCCAACGAAGATGCCCCCGAAGTATTAGTCACCCTCCCCAACATGGTCCGCGAGGTCCTAGTCCTCACACCGGACCACGCTCATCAAGAAGTCCATCTCCTCGAGAACCTCTTCATTCCAGGCCAGCAGGCTCTTGCTGAGCCCGAAACATGGCCTAGGCAGGCACTGCTCAACTTCCACACTGTGTCCACCATGGTGCTGGAAGCCTATACGTCATACGAGCTGGGCGACCTACACACCAAGGGATCCATCGCCCCAGGAAAAGGCGAGGACAAGGAGACCGCAGCGTTGGACGCCACCAAAGACGAGATCTTCTTCGCCGTCATGGACCGCTGGCGCGTCGGTCTCTCCGAAGAGGCGCTTCGACCGAGCTACAAGCTCATCCGCGGGGCGCAAGAGTTCTGCGACATCGCTCTGGACGTAATCCACCACCTTGAGGACAACGGGTTCATCGATGGTCCCCAGATGATGAGCAAAGAGCGGAAGGAGCGCAAGGACAAGGGTACGAAGAAGGCCAAGGCGAAGGCCGACAAAGACGAGGGTAAGGTGTTTGTTACGAAGGAGACTAGTGTGAAGAAGGCGGTTGCGGATGAGGACACGCCGAAGAAGCGGGGTAGGCCTAAGAAGGGGGGTGGGGATAGTCCTGGTTCGGCGAAGGGCAAGGCGGAGAAGGTGCATCGTCCTCCGGTGAAGAAGAAGGCGAAGACGACGCCGGCGAAGAAAGCGAAGAAGGAACCTACTATCTCGGTTGTCAAGGAGAAGAGCGGCAAGTGAGTGAGGTGCAGTTCTTGAGGAGCCTTTGGCTGGCGTGGTTGGTGGTTTCTACTACGGGCGTTTGCCTTGGGGGTTCTGAGTTGAGGGCGATGTGCAGGAGTCTTGTAGACCCATTTCTATTGGTGGCTCTGGCGGCCTGCATGTACTGTATGAGAAGCTGCATTGGGTACTCTCTTATGAGACCTAGTGGTTGTTTCAAGATGTCTTCAGTTCATACTGAAGCGAGCAACTCGGAATCCTTTCCACAGATCTAGTGTTTTCCTGATGACTTGCTTGTGAGACTGAAATTACCAAGATTGATAAGAGCGACTCCGTTTCTTGTACTCTCGCAAAGAGTATCATACAACAGGTATGACTATGATCACCATATATTTTCCCCTCAGATTATTTCTCTCGTGACATCTGGCCAACCTTGGACCTTACCTTAGAACCTTGGAAATGCTGCATTTGTCGTTGGTCTGACCTACAAAGGTAGCTTCCATATAGCCGATGACCAATCACGCCCAACCTACCAAGGGAGGAACAGTGATGTCATGACTAATCCACACTTGCTGCTCCTCGGCGCAGGTGCACCCCTTTCAAAACGTCCTGTCTATGCGAGTTCTCAGTATACCGACTCTCTCAGCGTGCCTTAGTTCTCAGCGTATCTTTTTTATCAGCATACTTTATTTCTCAGCCTGTCGATTCTCTCAGTGTATCCACCTACTCAGGGTATCCACCTAGTCAGTGTGTCTGATCTCCCTAGAACCATCTCGCAATGGTCGACTCTCTAATTCGACGCGGTCCCAAGAACCCCATTTTTTTCATTGGCATCAATCTCACAGTTGTATTCGCATGGGCTGGGTGTATTGGGGCTTGGACAAGGGCAAAAAACAGAAAGGCTGAAGAGGGTAAATATAGAGTGCATTGGGCACGGTGGTAGGTTTTACATGAGGTATAACGACACCGAGATTAAATAGCTGATGCAGAGTAGGATCAAAGATGAAGATGATCCGAAGTGAAAAGAGGTGTTCCTTAGGAATCGATCATATGTGTTATTGTTACTGGCTACATGCTACCTGATCTTTCGGACCTAGGGACAGATGACTGGGCACTTTGCCTCGGACCAGATTTGGTCGTGGCTGTAGCGTTTTCGGGCAAATTTTGTGACGGTCGCACTTCCCAACAACCTACCGGCTTTCAGGAGTGGCAAATTGTCTGGAACCGAAATTCCGACTGCGATTGTCACTCAATACCCTCTTCTTCCACCACGTCCTCGCCCTCTTCCTCGTCCTCGTCCTCTCCCGCGTGTCCGTCCCGCGTTCCGTCTTGTTCCCGGTTCTTGCCCCGGTTCTTGGCTCTCCCCAACCCCTGTAGTAGCAGCTATCGATGCATCATCGACCACTCCAGAATCGTCAAATTCGTCTTCATCTTCGTTCTCGTTTCCTCTGCCACTTGGTACGGGTCGACTCCCCCGGCCTCTCCTACTTCCACCCCTACCCCGAATCGAACGATGAGGCCTGCTTGGAGGTAAAGCATCTTCGTCTTCACTCGAAAATGATAGACTGTAGTCTGTATCTGAAAAAGAATCCGAGTCCCAACAACTGTCAGAGTACAAGCTCGACCCGTACCCGTTTAGGACCTCATCAATCCTCCACAAGCTGTCCTCCATCGCGGCAGGATGGTTGCGTCCGAAGTAGCCAAAAACTAGACATTCGTCGATCTGATCGAACATGTCTGAAAGCTCCCAGGGGAGGGCGTCTTCAATTTGGTGAAAGGTTAATGGATGTCTCCATAGATAAGCAGTGTTTCCGAAGCTGAGGGGCATCTTTGCGCGTAATCTTTATAGTCGAGGATTTTGTTTTGGAATAAAGTGGTTTCGTAGAGATATGTGTTCTAAGTCGCTATAGGTGTGTGCTGTAGGCTTTATATATTATCATAGTGTTACGGCCCAGTCACGGATGAGAAGCGGCGTGGTTCCCTTCACAACGCATATGCCACGTAGAAGGCCACCTCATTGCTTTTCACCTTGACTAAATTCGTTGTTCTAACACTTCATTATCAGTAATGGAAGTGCTTCTTATCATGTTTTGCACATAGGTCACTTTCTGCATGGGACAGCACACACATCGGCTATTTAACGATGGCGATGCGTGGATCATGGAAAGCTGGTGGATGAATCGCGTGAATCTATATATAAAACTATATGACATAAGTTCTTTCGTTATGGAATGCTTGTTGAAATTTGTTTCGAGACATTCTAGCAATAGGGATGGGCTAGGAGATACATATGTTGAGTTCATGGTACATGTCACTAAAGGTACTTCGCAAACATTCTGACAGTCACGGGACAATCTGGAAGAAGACATCCTCGCAAGAGAAGCAGACATGTTTTTAGAAACCAACTCTATGCTCGTATCAATTTTAAGTAAAGTCGAACTAATATACAACTACTTCAATATCAAACTATGTGCACATCGAACGGAATTCAACTACCATTATAGAGTTAGTATTGAAATCGAATTCAGGCTAAGAGTGGATATTAGTGCGGTATCTCCGCATTGTTGAAGTGTTATTGAGACTGAGTACATCCAAAGCATGACGTGTCAGTTGTAACTAAAACAATCTTATGTATTCCTACATACAGGACAAGTAAAATATCAAGCTATGTATATCCACAGCCAAGCATGGCTAAGATACGCCTGGTAGCAGTTATCAGTTTCGAACCCAAAACTAGTTAGACCGATGACTAGAGCTTGACGCGTAGTCATACTCGCGGGGAGACTCATCCCTACGCGAAGTGCGGTGCGTACTTCGCTCGCGGTTTTTCTCTCGCCTGCTATGCCTATTGCGGTCCCTACTCCTACTCCTATCACGGTTCCGTTCCCGGGTTTGTTTATGATCTCGCTCACGACTCCGGCTTCGGCTTCGGTCCCTACGGCGGCGCTGATCACGACGGCCATGATCGGAGTCCCTACTCTCACTGCGGTCTTTGATCAATCTCCGAGTAGTGCTTTTCTTGTTGCTGCGCCCATGCCTATCATCTTCACTGCTGTATTCCTCGATCTCTGGAGATGGTGTTCGACGCTTCCGACCGCTGGATTTCGATTTGCCGTGATACTTGCTACTGGAGCCGCCCTGCGTCACAGTGGTACTTCGATCTGCCTCCCAGGTGGCTCCTCCTTGATGTATGATCGTCCTTTTTTCCACCTGAACTATGGGATCTGGTTGGTGGATGTGTTCCTCAATGACGGTCTTTTGAACCTTTGGTTGAACTTGGACATTTCGGACGATCCTGGAGCTGGAACTCTGTTCGACTGCTGGTTGAACAATCGTTTGTTGTCGAGAAATGACTGGCTGTACAATCGTACTGGATCCTGCGATTATTGTACCGAAACCTGGTAGGATTGGCATAACGTATTGGCGTTCCTCACCGACTTGCAGCATCCTTTGGATGGTATCATATAATCGGTGCCGCTGAGATCCACGGCTTCCAATACAAAATGGCGTCAAACAGCCGTGGTTATAACAATTCATCAAGTCTCTGGTAACATCGATGAGTGTGCGTTGATCGAGGCATCGTATGGGATAAAAGCTAATAGGATGATAGAAGACGCAGAGAGGTTCTCCGTTCCAAATAGCCACATCAAATTGACAGCGCATAATAGAAATTTCTGAGGGTAATTTTTCAGGATCGGGTTCGAAATAGCACTAGTAACGGGTAAGAAGGTGGTGGTGTGCTGTGTAGTTGGAAGAAGAACTGGAAAATGAGGGGATTGGGCTTTATATAATAGCCCTGAACCTTGAGTTCACATCTGACCTATTCAAAATAGCTTCCACTTCTCACTGTTCCATGGAAGATACCATACCAGGCCCCAAAACAGGGATTCTAACCTCATGTGAAGCTGTATGTAAAGAAAATATTCCATGACCCAGTTTTCAAATCAAGTGTGTTTACTGCTAGTCCACGGTCCATAAAACCTTAAAGCATTGAAGTTCTCTAGAAGTCATCCCAGTTCGAGTCAAAAACCTTCACAGTTTCTCTCCCCACCCAGGCCCCAATTTCATTTCCCACATCACTTGCAAACTGGAAATGAATTCCGCCAAACACTCTGCTATCTCCGTTCTCATACGCCGCTGCCGTTAGATTAGTTACCCTTCTCGTAATAACACCCACATTGTCCACTGTCACATTGCTGCTCAGCCTCACGTCAACAACGTCGCTATTGTTGTTCCATATCTTGATCACAGCAGCGGCAGCGCCGCCGAACGTAGCATGCGTCGAGAGGTAGTCCTGGTGGTTGGGCGTAGGGGTGAGGAGCGGTGTCCAGTTAGGATCATACACAGAGCGATTGGAATGTAGGTAGGTGTCTGGATAACGAATGGCTGTAATGGGACGCCACGAATTGTAGAAGTATTTGGAGTCCCAAGAGGCAATAGCAGCATTGGCAAGTGCATAGTTTAACTGGGCATAGAATTTCGCGGAAGCGACGACGTCGGTGGCGAGGCTGTTACCAACCACTGCGTGCGCGAGGCGGTTCCAACCACTTGAATCCCATTAATATGGTGACCCCATATAAGGTACTCGCAAAAACTTACATAGGGCTACTTTCTCTCCAGAAGTAGGCTGTTTGGGTGTCATATGGTTTGCGAACCGTGGAATTGCGCTCTCCTTGCGTTTTGACCTGTATCAAGTAGGGTTCGTACTCAGGACTGGTTGCGTTTGGGGGAGGCGGGGCACGGAAACGTTTAACATCACCAAGACCCCCAAATAGTCGAATAAACTGCGCTTGAGGCGTATCTGGGATCGGGCTTCCACCAGGTGTCGCCTGGTAGACACCTGGGGCGGCAGGCTGCTGCTCATAATCCACAAAGTTGTTGATACCATCATCGGCTCTCGCTACAATCACAGTTCTTGCAGCTTCTCTGCCAATATCTCTTGCACTAATTCCATCAGGAGACGAGGCGTTAAGTCCGATAGGAGCGAGCACAGCCTTAAGTTTTGAGTTTACAGTTGCATACAAACGAGTGCCGTGGAACGTCCAGAGAAGAGCATCATGAGCCGCATGAGATACAGCAAGCTGCTGAAAGGCAAGTGACTTTGAGGCTGATTCTGTGGCGGCGAGATATACAGCGCCTTGTACGATTGCTTCGTACCAGCCCGAGGGTGGCGATGGAAGACCATTGATGACAGTCCCATTAACAAGGATCGCAGATTGATCCACCCTAAGTCAAAGTTACTCAGTGAGTGATCTCGTGTATTCATGATGCTCATGCCGGAACTGACCAGTATTGAACGATGTCGCCAGGGTATGCTGCACTTGCAGTGGCAACAAGACTAGCAATTGCTGTGAAAAGCTTCATGGTTGCGGTCTCAAGTGTGCACAAAAAATTTCCAGAGCTTAGGTATCAATTGACATAATATGATATCTTTTACCGAAGTGCTATATATATATGTATACACCATGTGTATATGATAACATTCTTGATGCGATTCATTAGACATATGGCGTTGACGCGCCACGAGCGGATAGCCTGGATTAGATTGGCGGGAGATCGCGCATCCAGGAACAAGCGAGCACGATATCAGGTTCGCTAAGGGTGCGCGACCTAGGAAATGTACAGAGCCAAGATGCGGTGGTATGTGGAATTAGCCAGCTATTCGACGATTTGAAGGGGCTGCATGCGCACGCAAATACCAAGGAAATTGCGTGACCGGAACTGCATATGGCAGTTGTTCATGAGACAAGGAAATCTAATAATTCTATAATTTTTGATCTGCATTAACTACTACATAGACTACTCAGGTTGCCCCTGTGGGTAAGAAGTGACTTTGATCAGCTAGCTTTGTAATCCACCAGGCTCCATGGAGTCGATCGGGCCTGATGAGAATCAACGCTTAAGGAGATCATGGCGACTATGATGAAAAACACAAAGTACAATTTGCTTTTTGAGCTCAAAGACAGCTTACTCCCGTTCTCTAGTTGTCATCAGAACACGTGACACAATATGTACCTAGGTACCTACCTAGGTAGGTAAGCAACAGCTGTTGAGTTGCCTCAAAGAAAATAAGACCATTACTGCTTAAGAATGGTATTGGGGCTATATAATCCTGTGACGTCGTTGATGCGGTATGAGCAAGCTTATTGATACGAGTTATGCGTGTCTCCCAAGAGTTGTAGCACGGAGATGGCTGCTCTCAGCTGACCATTCAACTACAGTCTCCTGAAACAAGCTCCATGGACGTCGCTCTCTCGATCGAACTAACAGCAGAGGCGTCAAGGATGTCAGTCCCGTCGAATCGCTAGCCACAAGACTGCGCACCGCCCGTGACATTGGATTGCTGACCATCTGTCCCAATTCGGCGTTTACCTCGGTTCGCGGCTGCTACTTCCCCACAGCACCAACCCCGGACTTCCAACGCCCGAAGGAAGACACTGTTCTTTTGTATATTTGAGAGCCTTTAAACTCATCTGCATCTTTCCACCGGTTATTGAAATCTATACCCATCTTGATTGCGTTTTCCTGCACAAAATGCCTTTCAATACGCAGCTCACGCGGGCACTCGGCATTAGAGGTACATACATGTGAAAGCGCGTCAATGTACTGCGACTGACAACTCCAAACAGTGCCCGTAGTACAGGGTGGAATGCAGTGGGTGGGCTATGCGGAGCTTGCATCTGCAGTCAGCAATGCTGGAGGACTTGGAATAGTATGGTTGCCACAAGGAGTGATGGCAGCTTCAGGTCAGCTAACAGAATGCGCAGTTAACAGCGCTCACCCAACCGACCCCTGAAGACCTCCGAAAAGAGATCCGTCGCTGTCGCCAAATGACAAAGAACCCTTTCGGTGTCAACCTGACGCTTCTCCCTGCCCTCGTTCCTCCGGACTATGCCGCCTACGCGCAGGTCATCATAGATGAAGGTGTCAAGATCGTGGAGACAGCTGGTAACAGCCCGGGGCCTGTAATAAAGCAGCTGAAGGCAGCAAACACTATTATCTTGCACAAGTGCACTACCATACGGCACGCGCAGTCCGCTGTCAAGATGGGCGTGGACTTCCTCTCTATCGATGGCTTCGAGTGCGCAGGACACGTTGGCGAAACAGATATCACGAACTTCATTCTGTTGAGCCGAGCACGTCAGTCCCTCGGAGGGGTTCCGTTTATTGCATCGGGCGGTTTTGCAGACGGTCAGGGCCTGGCTGCTGCGCTGGCACTAGGAGCTTGCGGAATTAACATGGGTACTCGCTTCATGTGCACCGTGGAGGCGCCTATCCACCAGAATATCAAGCAGGCTATCGTTGATGCCGATGAGACAGATACGGAACTCGTGCTCCGGAGGTGGCGGAACACGTCGCGTCTCTTCGCCAACAAGGTTGCGAAGGCCGCGGTCAAGGTGGAGAAAGAGAGCCCGACGGGCAAGTTCGAAGAAGTTGCTGAGTACGTGAGTGGCAAGCGTGGAAGGCAGGTGTTCTTGAATGGTGACAAGGATTTCGGTGTAAGTGGCCTTTTGCAGTACCCATCCATGCTATAGCAAGTGCTGATTTGATATCCAACAGGTGTGGACGGCGGGCCAGGTCATGGGTCTTATCCACGATATCCCCACATGTGACGCACTCCTCAAGCGAATCGAAGTTGAGGCGACGGAAACTCTGCGTTCTAACCAAAACCTGTTCGTCCAAGAGGGCGACCAGCCTGTCGGTCCCTCCGGCACCGTGGGTAAGAATACGAACAACCCTGGTGCAGAGATCTGGGGCGTAGGCAAGAGCAAGCTATAAGATAGTACGGAAATACACTGTTTCTATATAGAATCCTCCACAGAAGCAAGATCTTACACTAGAGACATGCAGTTTTCCAGTCCCTATGCACGTTACTGTAAGGGCGTTCCGCATACCTGGTATGCCAACCCACAATTGGTATCCGCAGCTTTGCGTATGGAAGCATCATTTTCGGCACCATACCTAGTTGCCCAACAAACATCGTACCAAGTATCTAAATGATTTCTGCAAGCAACTACACTCCCACCTTGCCTCTTAACCACCATAAGAACAGCGATCATAACCATGCCTATATTCAGCCGAAGCCGTACAGGCCTTACAGCGGAGGAAAATCGCCAAAATCGTCGCAGCCGCGTATGCATCATCGCGGCTGCTATTTTCATTATCATCGGCATAGTCTGGATCGGCGTCGTTTTCCTCGTCGCCTTTCCTACCAAGGCAAAGCATCCGTATACTCTCCACGCCCGCCAATACGATGGCGAAACGCCAGCTTTCAACATGCCTATTGTCCAGCAACTGGATCAGGACGCCGATGGGATGCCTGACCAGCCGTTGGTTTGGTCTGTTGAGAACAGTCTGGTTGATCCCTTCGCTCTGGGATATGCGTCGAATATGGCACACGACGGTGGGGACATAAGGCAAGAAGAATACGCTGCTTTGTTGAGATCGGGATTTCCGCGTGGTCATGGGAAGGCATATCATGGAGTGTTGGATTTGAAGACCACGGCGCGGTCCGTATCCGATGAGCCGGTCCACGATCTCGGTCAAACAGTGGACCCTCCCTCCTTAGATACACTGTCCGCGGACGGGAAGCCGGTCCCTGAAGGCGAGAAAAGCGGACAAGGGCCATACGCTGAATGGTTGGCATCATACTTGCCAAAGCTGCCAGGCTTCTCTTTCGAGCCTTCCCAGGGGCCCGATCCCCCGCAAACATATGCTGCCTGGTTAGCATCATATTTACCCACGCCGCCAGGCTTCACCTTCCAGTCTTCCAACAGCCCCCCGACGACCGGTTCTTCCTCGAAAATCTTGCCCAAAGAGAAAAGGTCGAATGAACCGCGTGTTCCTCATCGCCCTTTCGCGGAGGCTATACGCTGCACAGAGTGTGATATTAGTCCCCGTCGGTATTGTAATGATTATTGGGGTCAGCGGTAAGTTGAAGTCTCATTCGCTGATGAGCAAAGAGTTACATGCGCTGACTTGTTTCTCTTCTACAGGGGTCCACAGACCGTACACGATAAGTTGCGGAGTCAGTGCTGGGACTATACAGTGAGGTGCCAGACGGCGTTTGACTCTTTGAGAACCCGGTATGACGTGAAAATGGACTCGGAAATGGGTGCGAATGAAGGTCGCTGGGTTTATGACTGTGGGGACGCTTTGTTCCTTAGGTCCTAAATGGATGAGTAGAGAGTGCTGGCGTTTGAATAGATCTTTGGGAGGAATGGCGTTTCAGGAATCAAGGGGAAATATCGGTTGTGCTGAGCAAGTACGATGACCGTGTTCAGGGAGGAAAGTATAACGGTGCTAATTTGTTTACGCATGCTTCGTATTTCATCATAGGTATCAAGGGTGTCATTTACTCGTGTGTTTTTAGTCATCTCATCAGACATCTACTTCTGATCAAAGCACTTGACATCTTCTTCACCTCTGCTACCTCTCTCTACAGCGCCATCAAAGCAAGTCCACCGGCGCCAATCAAGCTAACCAATCCCCACGGCATCTCAACCCTTGAAGATGCCTTACCCTGAAACTGATCTACCCAAAGTTAACACAGCAACATCTCACGCTCCTCTCTCTCTCACCTACCTGGCGTGCTAGAGTTTCCCGAACCGCCTGTCCCCGTCTGCCTCGCACCACCCGCGCCCCTCGTACCCGTCGCAGCTCCCCCCGCCGCACTCGCCCTCCCATCCACCATGAAGAAGTTCCCAGCAATCGGTTCACCCAACCCGTTCGTCTTAGCAAAACTATTGATATCGAACCCAATCCTCGCCTTCGTATTCGCAAAGTCACTTGCGCTGACCTTCAACGAAGAAGGCTGCTTAAACAACAACTGCGTGTAGCGATGGGGAATCGTATCGGTCGCAGGGGGTCCTGGACCGATATAAGAAGCAGGGCCTTTCTCGCTGGAAGCAAGGAGTACGGCGCCACCGGAAACCGTCTGCTGTGTTGCTTTGAAGCCGGTGTTCATGGCGTGAAGGAGTACTCTTCGTGTAGCGTTGTTGCCTTGACCAGGGACGTCGAGGTCGAGCATGACGAAGACGTAGGTATCCGAGCTGGAGACGGCGGACTTGGGGAGAGCGAGTTGGGGCTCGGCGGCTGTGGCGGCCTTGGAGAGAAGTTTACCGGGTGTGTCGACGGAGGTGGAGTTGAAGATGACGTCTAGCTGGGTTTTTGCTGCGGGAGTGAAGCCTGAGGGGGTTGCGCCTTGGGCTTGGGCGATGCCGACCGCGGTGGCGGCGAATAGTAGGGAAGAGGAAAAATGCATTGTTCTTTTGAAGCAGAGAAGTCTTTTGGGAATTAAGAACAGATAAAGAACTGATGTTACAAAAAAATCTTCCTCTCAGAGGGAACAGAAGGGAAGAGTAAAGTGAAGAGATACCTCGCAGAGGATATCCCTTAACTGAGGCTCAACCGCATGCTTATAAGGCCGCACAGTGCATACGCGTCGTCTTTCCCATCGCTGCTTCGAGCGCCGCGTCTGGTGTCGCATTGCGACGTTCTCCGGCAACGCGAGGGTGGGTACCTTGTCAGTGAAACGCGCAGTGCCAGAGCCGCGAGTTTCGAGAGGCTTAACCACCACTTGACATTACCGCCGAGTCTAGATGACAATTTGGCAGAATGGGCATCAATGCTATTGTGGCGGGTTTTCTCCAGGTGGATGTTGGTTTCGAGTGCCGTGAAGATGGTGACGTGAGTTGTGACTAAGGGGTTGCGGTAGGTCAAACTGTGACGTAGCGGCGGATGGATCAATGGATGTGAGGTTTCTGGCTTGAAACACCAGTTCAATCATCGGTGATGTGGGCCTCGTGAAGAAATGGCCTCGCATTCGAAAAGTCATTTCATCATACATGATCCAACGCCTGACTCTTCACGCAACGGAAACATTTCATAGCCAAAAGACGTTGTGGCTCGTTCAGCCAGGCCATGACCAGAAATGCTGTCCAGTCAGAAGATGATGTAGACGTGGGGTTTCTGCACTGGATGGTTCAGATAATAGTCTTGCACTTCAACTTCGAAGCTCCAGCTTCATGTTCTTGTTCTTTTACAAATAATTTCCAGGTATCACGTTATTCCCTAATCCTCAGTCCCCCCATGAATGCCGCCTGATCGATATCAATTGGAGTTCCTCCTAAACGCCGCACCGCCTATGCGAAAGCCTAATCTAAACGTTCTTCTTCCTTGGCTGCTCCTGGCCAGCCATCAGTCGATGACCCTCCTTACCCTTCTCCACATCTAGCTTCTCCTTCTTCGCAGCCTTGGCTCCAACCGCGGGGAAATCAAACACCTCGCTCCTTCCACCACTCAGACCCCTCCACACGCCGTAGTCTTTCCAGTTCTCCCACAACAACACGCCCACCCAGGGCTGAACGTTCCAGCCCAGCTCTAGCTTGACATCGGTCCTGTTCTGCAGCTTGCCACTAATATCCGTGATCTGGTATTTCGGGCGCTGATTGTCAAGCTTGATGATACCGGCGGGCATGGACGATTTCTGGGGGCTGGTCCTGGAATTCTTGGTCTTCTTGGTGCCCTTCGGCGTCGGGTGAATGTAGTGGTTTTGGTGCCATGGGGCGGCGACACCGGGGAGGATAGCGTCCCAGATTATAGCCTCAGAGGCGGGTTCGGAGGGAGAGGTGGACGGGTAGACGGCCTTGAGGTAGAGAAAGACTTGCTTGGTGTTCCAATTAAAGAGAGATGAGAGATCTGTCTACGTCAGCTTCGCTGTTCTCCAATGCGACTGAGCAATCTGGGGCACGAGGCACCGGTGGGAGGAAAGCTTGAGGAGGGGTGAACAAACCTGTGTCCAGATCGAATTTGATATGCGCATACTCCTCCTTCTTGTATGAATAGTAATGCGGACGTCCCCTCACACTGTAACAAGTCAGCTCATATGCGCACGGTAGACGTCGATTCTAGAAACGTACACCTGCACATTTCGCAATGCAACGCTCGCAGTAGGTGCCTGGGGGTGGATGAAAGTCGACAGTGCAATGACCGCGGCAACGCTGAAAGCTACCGTGGTGAAGAAACCAAAGACATTTTGTATTCGCACCAGGGTCGAGTGCATTGTGGGCGAGCAAGGGCGTGGTGTCGAGTAACGGAGTGCTGCTTGCGGCGAGCGCGGAGGTGGATTCTAACTAACACGTATGGTCGAGCTTGGGCCCCACTCAGCCCTACCGCTCAGCCAAACTCTCCCACGGATACTCTATGTTACTGTACTGCAGCTGACAGGATCTAGCGATTGGCCCTATGTTATCACCCATCGCAAGTGAATAACCTCACTAATTAGATGCGCTTCTTTTGTAAGCGGTATTGGTATTTTTGCATCCTATTTGTCAACAAGGAGCGTATTCAGTCACACCAAAAACCATAGTCATGATTCCGTTTGTTCTCAACTACACCTTCGAACGAACATCATTCTTGGGCAAACACATAGAGGTTTGATATGGTTGTCTACGTACTACTTAAAGGTCCTACATCATGCCATTGAACCACTCTCGTAACACATGGGTATACATCTCATTATTCGTCGTTGAAATGAATCCACGTCTTTGCTAAGTGATTGATCTGCGTGACCAATGCCAGAAGACCAGATTGTTTAGCCATGGTAGGTAGACCTACTGCTGCTGCGACTCAGCTGTCTGCCCACCTCCCCTCGGTGCACCCCGTCCTCGGGATCCACGTCCGCGACCACGTCCGCGGCCCCGTCCACCGTTCTCCAGGTTAGCTGGGGGCGGAACGCTGTTATAATTCTGCGGTCGGAAGTTGGGGTTGTTTTGCACCACGTCTGCAGTAGGGTCGCTCATGTCAGTGACGGTAAAGCCTCCACGATTCGGCTTGGCACCGCCGCGTCCACGAGGCACAAAGTTGCCATTGCCTCGACCGTTCGCGACACCGTTCGACTGTCCTCCTCGAGGCGCAAAACCACCACGTCCACGGCTGGCAATGCGGATGGGAAGCTCTTGTTGCTGGTTCGGCTGCAGGGGAGCAGTTGTTCCAGTTTGCACATGGCCGTTAGCACGTGGTGCTGGACCTCCACCGCGTCCGCGCGGGGCAAAGCCGCCACCACGCCCATTATTGGCATTTCCAAACGCTCCTCGGTAGGAGCCTTGCAGTGGTGGTGGAGCGTTGGCAGGGACGAGCTGAGGACCACCAGGAGCGCCTACTGCTCCGTTCACGAGGTAGGACTGTGTAATCTGCTGAGGTCGTTTTGCCGCGGCGGCAGAAGAATAAGACACCACTTGCTTGTCGGTCAAGTTAAGTACCGCTGTCGCTGGAACAGTTGATCCACGGAACGGTGAGCAACGATCGCCAAGTGACGTCCCGCTCATGAATGTAGCGTCGAAAACGATATCTAGCAACAACGCGCGAGCAGTGCGTGTCTTGCCGATAACAGTGCCATATGATCCAATTGGGACCCTCCCAGAATCTTGCACATAAACAATGCGATCGCCAATAGTGAAGGCTTGGTTGCTGAGGCGTTGCTCCGCATCTGAAGGCTTAAGGATGGCACTGCGTGGGACTTTCCCAATCTTCTTGGTCTCGATATCATGTGTCAACGGAAGGTTGGCATCCGCAGCTTGCTCGATCAATTTGACAGTGTCCGAGTCGAGCTGCTCTGCGTCCAGCGGCACCTTCTCAAAACTCTTCGTCTGTAGATCTTTCAGCCACGAGCCAATCTCCTTGATTTTTTGCTTGGCAATCTCAGCCGGAAAGAAATCGGTGTCTTCCCAGCCATCTCCAGTAGGGTTCTTGATGATAGCAGCGATGAAATCCGGAAACTTGATCATGTACTGTGCCAGAAGGTCGATTGCCCTCTGGCTGTATTCCCATCCGTTGGCGGACTTGCGCGAGTAGCCCAACACCTTCATTTTCTTGGCTTCAAATTTCAAGTTGAGTCCAAGGTTGAGCTTCATTCCACTCGAATTGACGGTGAACGAAGCCGTCAGCTTGGACAATGCGAGTGGCGGCATGTGTAGCTGACGTGCGACGACATATGAAGGGAAATACGGAACAAGCTGTTCGGACTGCCGGGAGACGTCACGGCCGAATTCAGGCTCCGGCTTCTTGAGTTTGGCTACCATAATGGTAGTCTTGTTGTCCGCATGACCGATTATCTGCAAAGGGCGTCCGTAGGCATAATCTCCCAGGTAAAAGGCTCTAGATCCTTCTGGAAATTCTTCTTCGAGCGGCAGTGCCTCCTTTTCTAGGAATCGTGGATCGGGGCTGATTACGTCGTCGACGATGGTTTGAGTTGCATATTCGACTTGTAGCCCTGGAATTGGGCCATATTCTTTCACAGTGGCTCCTTCGTCGGTCTTGTTAAGTCCCCGAAGCATTTCCACATGTACAAGAGATTCGACTTCACCGGTTATCATACCTAGACGCTTGCTGTAGGTATTTTGTATACGATCAGCCATCCTTTTCCAGTCTCGAATCTGATCGGGGCCGTGTGGCACGGCGATGGGAACAGGTGGACCGGTCTCAGGAAGAACATAGTCAAACAGTTCATCTGACACTTTGACGACCTTTGCTTCTTGCAGGAATGGATATCCCACGTGTACAGGTTTACCCAGCTTCTGTTGGGCATGTGCGATACCCGCCCGTGACTCGGTGTCGAGTAGAGTTGCGATCATGCTCTCATTGCGGCTGTCTTGCTGGAAGACGCTTACTCCAGCAAACTCAAGTTTACCGTGGAATGGCAACACCTTCAAGCTAGGGAATCCGGCCAGAGAACTGGCACCGAGTTTAACGCCGTCCATCAATCCTACGTAAACCTCTAGACCTTCCATGGTAGGAAGCTCAAAGATATTCTCCACACAGTGGCAGTGAGGAAGGTCCGGGAATATTCCCGGCAAAGATGATGGGTAAGCAAAGTCCAGATCCTTGGCGTAGGTGAACTTCAGTGACACTCCAAAAGAGTTACGAGCCTTCTCGTCCTCAGTCAAGAGATGCTCCTTCGTCGCCATCGCAGACAAAAGCCTATTCTCTTCAATGAATGGGATCTTCACAACAGCTTCCCACTCCATCTTCTTCCCGTTCATGTCTAAGTCAAAATCTCGTGGGTAGAAGTCGATAATGGGGGATTCCTCGGTCGTCATCAAAGGATGGTAAGCTTCGGGTACGATCGTCTTGCTTCGATCGGGTAAGACACCCATCAACTGCTGGAAGGGTTTAAATGGCTGCCCAAGCTTGAAGTCGATGTTTGCTTTCAACCCCTTCTTAACATCCGAAATCATGGGTGAATAGTGGTAGCCATAGTACCAAGGCCATGAGGCTACACCACGGTAATAGTAGTAAAGAACCCATTGCAGACCTTGCACATAATTCTCAGTCAGCTTCCGTAGCTCCTCCTCGTTATCCCGGCCCCATTCGAACTTGGACTTGTAGTATTCATCTTTCCAGGCAGCAAATTTTTGGTCGTACTTTTGCTGCATCGCTGATTGAGCATCATCGGCTGAGACGTCGACGACCTTGGCATCCTCGTACTTGAGTATGACCCGAGCGATCGCTTTCCTGGCTTCCTCGTCGTCATCTTCCTCGTCGTCTTCCACATCCTCCACCAGCTTAGGGGGAAAAGCCAGTTGGAGATGGCGATTTCCATCGTCGTCCTGGACCGTTTTCCAGTTGACATGAAGGGCATCTGCTAGTTCTTGAACGAACTTTCGGTCCTCGGCCTTTAGACTGACTGGCAAGTCGTATGGGGTCTGGTTCTTCGTATCCAGATATGCCCCGATCCAACCTTTAATCTTGGACAATAGTTTCTTCTGCTCGGTAGTCAAAACGAGCTGTCCTCGTCGCTTCGTCCGCTCCATTACGTCTTCTTTCTCCAGTTTCTTTCCTTTAAACCAAGCAGCGTCTGCATTTTCCGATTCAAAATGACGGTTCTCGACGTGCGACAGCTCGTCGAGAAGAAGGGCCAGCCTCTCCATATTGATGACACCGCCCTCGTTGATGTACCCCTTGGCCTTGGGTAACACAGTTTTATAAACGTTAAACATAAGAGCCAGAGCACCTTCGTTGATATGTAAATGAGGCAGATTAGGAAGGAAATCGTTACCGACAAAAAAAGCCATGAGAATGAAATCGTCAATGACACGCTCCATGTCGAATTGGAAGCCAAGAGCACCGGGCTCTTCTAATTCTTGGAACTCAAGTTCTAAGTATTCGCGAACCATGCAAAGGTGCATCAGGTAGAAATTCTGGTGCTCCAACTCCTTGGATTTCTTCTGGTTCTGACGGCCAAAAGTAACCTCCTCACGGAGCAGACAGAAATGCGGATCGTGGCTGAGTAAACCCAGCATGATAAGATCAGCATCGAGGCCGTACAAGCAATGGCGGCGGTTGGGGTCGTAACCGGGCTGAGCCTTGGCCTGGCGAATGTACTCCATAACCTTGTGCTCTCCTTCTCCGGGGACCTCATGACCGGACAAGACGATTTCCACGCCCTGCCAGTCAAGGTCCTCGGACACCTTTTTGTTGATGAAGTACTTCAGCTGCTGCGTCAGCTTGGCCATGAATTCTGTGCCAGGCGTGATGCAGTTGCTGTCGAACGGCGCCTCCTTGGGCATCTCAACACCTTCACGGATGGCCTTTTCACGGGCCTTCTCGGCGTCGAGAGCTGTTCGGAAGCGACGAGCGCGCTGCTGGTTCATCTTGGCACGGGGAGCGACACCGTCGATGGCCATGAAGAAGAGCTGCTTCGGCTTGATCTTGCCAAAAAGGTGCTCAATGTAGTTGAAAATGGCAATAAACATCTTGTCCTCGGACATACGGGCGGTGGGGCCCTCGTTATCATTGTGGGTGCAATTGTGAATGATGCCGTTCATATCGAGCTGCGGAAACTGGTCAGCCAGAAGGCACCCAAAGATGAGCCGGCGCAACTCACATAAAGACAGTCAAACTCAGGAATGCGGTTCTCTGCGATGAGCTGAGAAATAGCAGGATAGCGCTCCGACATCCATCGGAAGAACTTTGGGACACCCATGGTGCAGTTCTATGCGTCTGTCCAAAGGACGGATGACTGGGTGTGGCGGGAGGGTGAGAATTCAATTTAGGGTGTCGCAAGAGGGCGACAGGGAGGGAGAGGGTGAGATAGAAGCAAGGCGCTCGCCGCGCTTGCTGTGAAAGCGACAGGGACGTTTGGGGTTCGGTTCTCGACGCTGAGGTCCTCAAAGAGCAAGACAGAGGCAGCAAGCCGTCGATATGTACACACGCGGGCGCCAAGGCTGGGGCTAGTGGGCTAGTGGTGGCGTCACCCGTGGAGGGCAGCAGTGGGTGGGCAGGCGGCCAGGGCACACGCTAGGCGAAGCACGCGCAGACGCGTTGGTAGAGTAGACTCTAGGTAAGTTCCCACGTCTGCTCCACTTCCAGTGACAGTGCCCACTGCCGCACGCTTCCCACCGCCTTGCGCCCTTCTTCGTCCACCTTGCACACAATGGATGACAACATGAGCGGTACGTTACCTTTCCTGCATCTACTGCGGCTTTTTCAGGCGCTGATGATGCTGCAGACGCGCCCGTCGAGGGCCTTGACGACGAGCAGGTCGAGAGGCAGAAGCAGATCAACGAGGAGTACAAGATGTGGAAGAAGAACAGTGTCTTTCTCTACGACATGCTCTACAGTCGCGCCCTGGAGTGGCCGACACTGACAGCCCAATGGCTTCCCGACAAGCGGCCCGTCGAGGGCACCCACCTGAGCACCCACCGCGTCATCCTGGGCACCCACACCTCTGGCCAGGCCCAGAACTACCTCCAGATTGCCCACGTCGACGTGCCCGATCTCCCCACCCCGGATCTCAAGTCTTTTGACGAAAAGACCGGCGAGGTCGGCGGCTACGGCGATGCGAAAAAGCCCTTCGAGTTCAAGATCGTGCAGAAGATCAACCACCCCGGTGAGGTCAACAAGGCCCGCTACCAGCCCCAGAATCCCGAGATCATCGCCTCCCTGTGCGTCGACGGCAAGGTTCTGGTCTTCGACCGCACCAAGCACCCCAACACCCCCAAAAGCGATGGCAGCATCAAATTCGAGGCTGAGCTCAAGGGACACGACAAGGAGGGTTTCGGTCTCTCTTGGAGTCCCTTGAACGAAGGCTGCCTGGTCACCGGCAGCGAAGACATGACTGTCCGAACTTGGGATTTGAAGAGCGGCTTCTCCAAGGGCGATTCGAAGATTGCTCCTACCGCTACCTACACGTCGCACACCGCCATAGTCAACGATGTTCAGTACCATCCTATTCACGGCTTCCTCATCGGTAGCGTCTCTGACGACCGCACATGGAAGGTTACCGACACGCGCGTGCCCGTGCACAAGACCGCCCTTTACAGCAAGGAAGAGGCACACGCAGACGCCCTGAACAGCATCGCCTTCCACCCGCAGTTCGAAAGCATTTTCGCAACTGGCTCGGCTGATCACACCATCGGCTTGTGGGATCTTCGCAATTTCGACAAGAAGCTGCACACCTTGCAGCATCATTCAGCCGATATTATTGAACTGCAATGGCATCCTCAAGACGCATCCATACTCGCCAGTTCCAGCTACGACCGACGCATCTGCATGTGGGATATCACTAGAGTAGGCGAGGAACAGACTCCCGATGAAGCCGAGGACGGTCCGCCCGAGCTGTATGTCCTCCACCCTTGAATACTAAATGACAATCAATATGCTGACAATCAATAGTCTCTTCATGCACGGTGGCTTCACCGATCGCATCTCTGGTTTCGACTGGAACAAGAACGACCCCTGGGTCATGATTGGTACCGCTGAAGACAACCAGATGCAGATCTTCCGTCCCGCTCGCAAACTCGTCGAACCCCTCCCCAAGACGGCCAACCATGGAGAGGTTTCAGACTGATCCTCCTGTAGTTTTCTGCTTCGTCAATCGTACTCGACAGGTTGACAGCGCATCCAGTGCCGTTTCCCAGCATGGAACTGACTCTGGAGAACATAGAGCCGGTTCGGAATCGGAGCCAAGGTCATCCCTAGCTCCAGTCCCAGCTCTGATCTTAGTAATTCCGATCGTCTGCACGGGGAGCGAAAGTCTGGTTTTACCGAATGTTTGCTGCAATACTCAATGTCCATCTGTGCAAATGAACAATTGAAATAGCTCTGTTATCTATCGGCCCTTGAGATGGCTTATGAAGATGTTTTGAAGCATCGGATTTGTGGCGTTTTGACTATCTCTCCCGGGACAAATACCCCTTTATATGTAGTACAGCGCCTCGTCGCTTTTCATTGGCAATGAAATAAAAAAGTTCATACCTTCACGGTTTCTGATATCGTCTACCTGGGCAATTGAGCGTGTTCAAATCTACCGCAGGCATGATATAACATCGGGACGAAGGATATCCTATAAACTGACACAAGACGTCAACCATGAACCCATAGAACCACAGCCGTCCAAAACTCTACATTTACACATATCATGTACATACATACATCCACACACTACTCCTTCCTCAACTTCTCCAACGACTCCCTAACCCTCGCCTTCCCATCCATCCTCTCCAACGCCTCCCTAACCTTCGCCACCGCCTCCCCAGCTTTCCTCCTCTCCTCCACACCCTCATCAAGCGGTCCTTCCACCTTCCCCCGTCTCCCCACAATACTCCGTACAACGGCCTCCGTCCTCTTGAGCGCCTGCCGTCCTTCCTCCCACACCTCAAGTTGCCACGATGCGCGGGCGTTCTCCCAGAGCTTCTGCATGCGTCCGAGGGAGAAGGTGAGGCCGAGGGCGGCGAGGGAGCTAGCTTCGAAGAGGCTGACTGTTGAGACGGAGACGTAGAGGAGGGCGGAGAGAGCGGCGGAGAGGGATGTCGTGGATAGGGTGGTGAGGATGAGGCGTTGGGCGAGAGCTTGGAGGGGAGGGAGCGTGGTGGTGAGGAGCATGGCGCGGGTTTGGGGGATGAGGTTTGGCCAGGGGGTGGGTTTGGATACGATGGTGGAGAGTTCTTTCGGGCCGTCTTGTAGGGATGGGATGTCTGTTGATGCCGCGAAGGTGGTTGCGTCTGGGGAGGTGATGTTGATCTTTGGGGCTGCTATTGTGGATGTGGATGACTCGATGGCTTCGATGGGAATTTCGATGGGTAGACCTCGTATTTCGTCTGGAAAGCCGGCTTGGTTCATTCTACCGGCGAGGTAGACTGCGTCTTTCTCTGCGCTTACTAGCCATCTTCTTGCAATCACCTCTTCGGTCATCATACCCACATCGTCGACACGCCAGAATAACTTCCACCATGCCAACTTCCTCCAGTTCTTTCCCGTGAATGCCTCATCCAAACTATCTCTCAGTTCGCGATGCGACTTTTCTGCCCACTGTTCTAAATGTGCGATCATTTCTGTGCCGAGTTGTTCTGACGTATTGGTGGAAGCCAACAAAGTCAGCCGGTGTGCGTCTTCCTTCGCGATGGTGGCGTCCACGTCGTCAAGGAGTGAAACAATGAGCGCTCTTTGGGCGGGCTTGATCGGCTCGGCAGGTTGAAGGTCGGATAGGAGCCATTTTGTGAGTTCCGGTAGATTGCTGGCGAACCAATTACGTTCGTAGGTTGTGGAATTGGCAACAGACGTACGAATGGCATCCAATCCTTGTGTGGCTGCTGCAATGTTGATCGCTGTCGTCGAGGCCGGCTCTTCATCGGGCTGTATTGTTGATGGTGTGGGCAACTCTACAGCCACTTTGACCATGTTTCCTGTCTGGCCGACGCTATCCGATGTGAACTTTCCATACGCGACTGCGCTGTCCAGACCTTCGCCCAGGATAATCGTCTTGTGAACTGGGTATGGTACTGGGGGTACTCTCGCAGAATGGGTAGCTCGTAACTTGGGTACCAGTACGGTGTCCTTGGAACTTTCAGTCGCTCGTGCAGTGGCCGTGGTCGGCGCATTGACGTTCAGTGTCGACACCAGAATTTCCAGGTTGTGCTTCCCAAGGACTCGCGACGGAACCGACAGAATTTTATAGAGCGGATTCGGGGCATTTGATACGTTTTTATCTTCATACCTACAGGCTGTCAGCAGAATGCCCTGCGATGATTAGATCGAAACTGAAGGACTCTTCGTACCGTAGCAGCACGGCACCTTGCTCGGGGCTCTTTTCCAAACTACTCTCCCACTCCTCCTTGTCACCTAGCGGATCTGCAACCAACAGTCTTGCTAATTGCTGTGCGCCAATTTGGCTGTTCAAACCCAGCACAGCGACCCTCGTAACCGCATTCTCCACCGCCAGCCCTCGGAGCGCCAATTGCAACCTACTGAGGTTCACATAGCGCTCTGCTGCGCCATCCAGCCCGGACAAGGCATCGTGCAATTCTTGGTTTCGCGGCGGAACGTTCGGACGGTAGTTTATGGCTGTCGGCGAGACGTGCGTGCTCGCGGCGCGGACACGGAAGTTTAGGATTGATGGGTGGGCGACATGACGATAGCGGAGGGAGGGAACAATCCGGTCAATTGCTTTCACTCTTGAGCCAGTGATTGATCGCGGCGCGGAAGCCACCCATGGAGGCATCTGGTCAGGACATGTGCGACGCGACAATGAGCTGTGGAAGATGAAGTGGGAGCTGCAAAGACGCGCGGACCATTCGGATGGTGATTGGTTGACCCCAGTACACTGAGCCGTCACCCCACTCTAGTCACCATTACCACTTGTTACAGTGACCGTCGGCGCTTGCTTTACTTTCTCCGCAGGCAGAAAGCTACGTAAAATACAGCTGTTCAAGGCCAAATTCTTATTTGACTCTCATTCGTTGTCAGTATGACGCAAACAGTGCTTGTCACCGGTGGTACGCTCGTCCTCTACTCCATGCTTCAAGGCTACATTCCTAATTCGTTATAAAGCAAGTGGGTTGTTAGGGTCCCAGGTTCTGAATGTTTTCGATATCGACGGTTGGAAATCCATCGGCACGGGTTTGACTCGTGTCAGCCCACCAGAAATCATCAAGCTGGACATCCTTGACAAAGGGAACATCGAGCAAGTTCTTGATGAAGTCAAGTAAGCGCAGTGTATATCTTAGGGAAATAAACACTGATGGGAATGCAGGCCCCAAGTTGTGGTGCACTGTATGTTCATACGACACTGATGTAGAAAATATGCGAGAGGCTCAGTCTTTATAGGTGCTGCGAACCGTTTTCCGGACTCTTGTTCTGCCAACCCAGAAGCTGCAAAAGCCGTCAATGTCGATTCCAGCAGGGCCTTAGCCGAAGCCGCTACATCTCGTGATATCCTTCTCATCTACATCTCCACGGATTACGTCTTCTCGGGCCGCAAGGGTGAAGCTCCCTACAAACCTGAATCTGCCACAGATCCCCCAAACGTGTATGGTCAGACCAAACTTGACGGCGAGAAGGCCGTCTTGGAAGTAGCTAACAGCCGTGGAAAAACGAATACGGTGATCGTACTGCGTGTTCCGGTTCTCTACGGGAAGGCCGACGATCCAAAAGAGTCCGCTGTGAACATACTCATGTCTCAATTATGGGAGTCGCAAAAGATCCAGCCGGGAGAGCCGAAGATCAAGGTCGACGACTGGGCACTCAGATACCCCACGAACACTTCTGACGTGGGCCGTGTCTGTCGCGATATTGCAACTTTGTATCTGAACCCCGAAAATGCAAACCGCCAGCTTCCCAGTGTGTTGCAATTCAGCTCGGAGGACAAGATGACAAAATGGGATATCGTGAAAACCTTTGCGGAGATTATGGGGCTGCCGCTTGATGGAATGGAGCCTTTTGTACCGGAAGAGAACCCTGGAGATGGGGTGAAAAGACCATACGATTGCCATTTGGATACAGGGGCGCTAAAAGAACTGGGAGTGAATGTAGGAACCGTGGGCTTTCAATTTTGGTGGTAAGTTCCGTCACATCCTAGTCACTTTGACACTCTTGATCAGTGAACCGTTTCCGCATAATTATCACATACTCCATGACTGACAGCTCATAGGCGCAAAGAAGTTGGTGCGTTTCGTTAGTACAGTATCCGCACGACGGACTTTACAATCCGAGACTTCAGTCATCGATGAATGATAGTACAGGACAATTAGACTGTGTGAACTGGCATCGCATTATAGAAGTCCCCGACGCCCCTCAATCTGCCGGCATCCATCGGCTCGGTATATATGGGGCCAGATTTATAAGAAACCACCATGCGAAAACATTATCTGTACCTCTACCTATTAGTTTACAAACCATGCCGATAGGCGACTGCATATCGTGTGAAAGCAAGCAGGTAGGTCTTCAACCGCGCATTCGTCGTCCGCCCTGAGTGTGGCAGGAACGCCTCAGTACCCTTGGCACGCCTGCTTAGCCCCCTGACAGATATAGAGTATAGCTCTGGGGCTGCCTCTCACCACATATCACGTCCATCATCTGGGCCTATCCAATGACCCAAGGTGATCGCCTACTAAAAATCGAAGCGTGGCCTAGGCTAGGGAAGAGAGCAGCAAAGCGAGGCTGAATTGACCCACGCCAATAATGTATTTCGTTTCGTGTACCCTGTACCTGCAGCGACCCGCAATGCAGCCGCCATCGCGACAAATGGACGAAGCAGAAATGGCGCTGCGGCACAGTTCGTCCCCATCCGGGCGGCTATCTCATCACGACAAGGGTGCGACGAACACCGTTTATGTACCACAGGCAACGCCCCATGGTGCCAATGTACATTCGCATATCGCTGGTATCCAGGCGCACGTTTGACGATTTCTTTCTGTCTTGCTTTCTTTTTTCCCTTTCTTCGTGTTCTGTTGGACGTTTGGAGGATCTGGGCCTCTCTGACCACAATTATGGAGCCAACCCGATCTAGCTTTCCTGATTCGGTCCAGCACACCAACAGGATTGGTACCTTCCTACGGAGCAGAAAGAGCAATAACAATAGGCCACGACCATGGAAACCACCAGCGCTACATCCTGCTACACTTTCGATCGCGATCGCAATACCGCTTGCTCTCATCCTGACGCTTGTCCTACTGCTGAGGCGATCACAGCGTGACAATGGCATTCTGTTCGCACCAGACATCAACGAGTTACCGCTGTCACGAACGTTTATGTATCAACACTTTCCCACGGTTCTGGCTGTGATCTTCAGTATATTTTGGGCTTGGATCGATCTTGAAACGAAGAGACTTGAACCGTACTATCAATTGAGTCAGAAAGATGGTGCACTGGGAAAGGATAGTCTCTTACTGACATATCCTTCTGGTTTCGTACCTTTGATTCCAATCAAGGCTTTCCGACAAAGGCAAGTATGCACCTTGTCCTCTTTCTGTACAATATGTGCCTCGTCAACCCTGCATTGATTGCACACTTGTGACTTCGTCATGTCCGATCTGAGCATATTTCAACGAGCATATTTCAAGATCATAGAATGCTCACGCTGACGAATAGATTGTAGACACTGGCCCGTCTTTTGGGCATCATCTGTTCTGCTACTCGTTACCTGGGGCTTGATACCTACACAAGCGGGTATCTTCTCTACTGAGCGTGTTACTGTCAACAGCCGAGTTTCATTCAATCTGTCCTTGGGTTCAATGTCACTAGAAAGACAGGCAACGTCTTTGACTTTGAGCTTTGCGCAGTCAGCATATCGGATCATAACGTACAACGAGACACTCCCACCGTTTATGACCCGCAATTACACGCTTGCGCCCTTCATACCATCTGCAATAGCTGATTCGGAGGCTCAGGATACGCTGGGGAAACAGTGGACCGCCCCCACGACGCTTTATAGTGTGGATCTGTCCTGTGAACCCGCTATACCGTCCAATCACAGTGGGGTCACGGGGTGGAATAACACTGGCTGTTGGGTAACAGGGTTTGAAATGGGTAAACAGACGATCGATATGAGACCAAATACGACACTGGAGTCGTTTGTTAAACCCTTTACGGCTCAATACATTGGATACTGGAACGAATATGGCTATGCCAATTACTACCTCAGCTCTTCCTGTCCGATCGAGAGGAACCATACCTTATTCGCAGCTTTCGCCCGAAACAAAGAAAGAGACACCGATCCACCAAATAACGTAACCGCTATCTTCTGTGAACCAACTTATTATTCACAGAAGGTCAACGCCACTGTCAATGGCGCCAGCAAGCTGCCCATTCAAGTCGTTCCCTTGGGCCCGAAGCTACCCCTGGATGACAATAACCTTGTATTCAACACCACCTGGTTAGAAATGCAATTGAGTGGAGGGTTTGCTTATAATCCTAATCGCCGAGACGAGCTCCCAAACAAAAAGATCACCTCGTTCGCCGGACAGATCGCAGCGACGAACCTAAGCTTCGTTGATGATCGAGAACCCTTGGTAGGGTTCTCTACCTTTATTGATACCAGGCCTCTCGAAGACTTTCTCGATTGGAAAGTTCTGGCTCGTTCCTATGCTGATTCATATCGTCTACTGTTTGCACGTGTAATGGTAGACGTGTTAGACGACGACTTTCAGACCGTTGAAGAAGTTGCGGGAATGCAACTACTGGCTACAGAAGCTGTCGTCGTTCAGTCAGTTTTCACTTATATTGTTGTCGGCTTCTTATCCGTCATAGGTGTTGCTACCGCAGTGCTACTTTATCTGAGCGCTGGAAGAATTCTAGGCCTATTTTCAGACCCGTGTACGATTGGAAGTGTAAGGCTTTTATTCACAGCATGATTGAGTAATTCTTCTCACAAAAAATAGGTGATGGAAATCGTAGCTGACAGTAAAGCTCTGCTTCAAGACTTTGAAGATCTGGATTGCTGTACAACTGAACAAATTCAGCAACACATTCATCTGAAACGATACAAGCTTCTCGACCAAGCTGGTCAGGTGAGGTAAGACTTTTCGAAAAGAATACACCCCAATGACTATTGCTGATCAAATGGCAGTTTATTGGAGGACAAATCGATTGCGGTGGCCAGCAGACGAGATGCCACGGGCCCAAACTCAACATTTCGAACCACCACAACAAAAGCCATTGATAAGCCGGTCAGACCAAAGATATTCAGTTTCTGGATGTCACTATTGCTTGTTGCCATATTCACTCTGTTAGCTGCAGTGTTGGTCACTCTATTTGTCAAGGCCCAGACCATTGGTATGTGCAACTGATCTTTAGTAACATGTTGTATCATTTAGAAAGGCACTTGCTTCCCAGAGTCTAAACTAATTAATAAACGTGCAGGCCTTCCTTTACCGTCGAAGAATAAGTTCGTGCAGAATGTACTTGAAAATTACATACCTACTGCCATTGCAACACTTATCGAACCTTTGTGGGTGCTGATTAACAGACTACTTTGTATGTTACAGCCGATTGAAGAACTTCAAGATTCCAAGGCAAAGGCGAAAGACTCCATCGATCTCAACTACAGCTCCCTTCCCCCTCAATTGGTCTTCTTCAAAGCTCTGCGAGCCCATCATTTCGTATTAGCCATTGTTTGCTCTATGGCACTTCTGGCAAATGTTCTTTCGGTTACATTTGCTGGTCTTTTGAATCACAATGTTATTGCGGTCTTCAAATCGGTATGTATATCCCACTATAAACGGGCAGCAAAACTTGCAGCGACAGGCCATGTCTGCTAAGCCTATTTAATTCTCTCAAATGAATTTGCTGACCAAGAACCCTTTGCAGGCAACATTTGAACAGCCTTTCGACCTCTCTTTCGTACCAATCAACGGTAGCATAGGTCCATCTTCGAAAGGGGCGCTCGGTAACGGACCGAGGTCATCTGGCGCATTTTCAGGCGGAGATGGCCAAGATCAATTTTACATCCTCGATGCAAACCTAAGCAAAAGTGCATCTTTGCCCTCATGGACAGATGAAAATCTTTTCTACCTGCCCTTTACTACGCTTGAGAAGAACGATGACATCGCTGATGGTGACCAATTGCAAAGTGAAACGGTCACGCTAGGTGCTGAGTTGGAATGTCAGATGGTAAATATAACAGATTTGCGGTTCGGGGGAGTGGGACCTGGTAAAATCGTGCTAAAGAAGACAGTAAAAATGGGCGAAATCGAAGCAGAATGCTCCAGCACTGATGAAACACACATCAAAACCGGCACTGAAAATACCCTTATTGGCGATATAGGATCAATTTGCCAAGTTGGAACATCTGCCTTGGAGCTTGTGTTGAGGCTAAACGCTTTGAACAGTAATGCCACACAAGATGAGAAGAATGTGTGTGGGGGAACAGTAATTTTTGGATGGGCTCGCAGACCCGAAGGCACTTGCAAATCCTATGATCTAGCTGATCTGACCGATCAAAATTTACGATTCGTCCAATGCCAGCCGCGATTGATGCGTGGTAAGTATTTCCATTCTATATCATAACCCTAAGAATGGTCACCTAAAACGTAATGACCTGGCGAATAGGCCTCGCGTCTATCCGAGTTGATTCCAGAGGACGCTTAGTCGAGCCGTCCCAGATTATCACGCCTGTGCGGGCTCTCGAGGATTCCGAAGACAAAGTAATGTTCAAAGCTGGCCCCTCGGACCTCATTGCTCAATCGAACCGATATATTTTCCAATCCGGGGACGCACCTTGGCATAACGACACATTCTCGACCGATTTCTTCAGCTATTTCGTTAGACAGGCCGCCAACTCTACCGGCTTTCTGGATCCCAAGCAAGCTGTCCCAGTTTGGGAGGATATCAAAGATCCGTTACAGAGAGCCTATGCTAGCCTGTTCGCTATATGGTTGGGAATCAATAAGGAGCATTTACTTGTACCACGATCGAATACCGACTTTCAACAAATCAAAGGCTGGCGAGTGGTGGAAGAGGAACGTCTTTTCCTTTCCACAGCGCTATTCAGCATTGCGCTGGGGATCTTGTGCACATATGCCCTCGTCATAGGTATAATATATCTCCGAAGGCCTGGGGAATATTTGGCTCGACTGCCGACCAGCCTAGCATCGATCATCGCGTTATTCGCTGGTAGTACAGCAGTACAAGAGATGGGGGGTGTCTCAGTACTACAAAAGAAGGCGCGTGCTAAACACTTCGAAAAGCTAGACAACCGCTATGGGTATGGAAGCTATGTTGGCACTGACGGACGAGTTCACATCGGCATTGAGAAAGTACCCTTTGTGCGGCCTTGGAAGACGGTCAACTCGAGCCTTAACCAGAGCTAGTGGCAAGGTCCACTTTTAGAGTTCCTTGAACAGCTGAAGGCGCGAGTGGACACAGCCACACGATCAGCGCCACAAATCATGCGAAGACGTTTCGACCCGATTTACTTCGTCGAGATCCGGGAACCCCGAATATCGATTGTCGCTCAATGTTGTCGACCACGCTAGAGTCTACTAGACTACTCTGGCTTTCGGTGTTGTCGCCCATATCGATTTATGCCTACCTAGCTGGTGCCAAGGTGAATGCGAAGACGCGCGATGGAAGTCGGGGTGGGGAATTCCTTGGGTATTGTCCGCAGGTGACAACGATTTCCTACGCCGTTAGCATAATTGCAGCATGAGGCTACGACTTTTACTCTCGACAAGCTTTGCAGTGCGCAGAAGGGTGGAGCATGACATATCTCCGCAGCCTTGCGCCCCGCACACGATCGTTTCACGGACTCCGCAAACAAGAATAAAGTAAAGTAGGTAAACAATGGAAATAGCGTCTCCACTAGACACCGGACATGTCTATCGTTTCGAAGGTCACTTCCAAGAGTTAGTGGACCTATTCATGGAGAGGCTCAGCCTGCAAGAACGATCTAGGTGGAGAACCAGTATCCGGCAACAGAAGGCGACGGCACGTAGACCGTGCTACCAACCTGGTCGTCACGAGGAGCCAGCTGGAAGTGTACTGGGTCCTGGGACTTGCCAATAGTATGGCCCCAGTATCTTCGTGTCCTGCTGAAGAGGACATAGAGATAGCGCGTTCGGGCGTGTCCACGTGTGCAAGCGTTCGACGAAGAGGGTGTTGTTGGACAGATGAAACATCAGGTCCAGCGGGCGCCAATGCCATGCCAATCGTACTCCAAGAAAGGCATGTGGTATACACAGGAGTCTCTGGGTAGTGTGGTAATCCTACCTCGGAGCGTGACTGGGATGATGGACGTGGATTAAGCTTGCGTGTGCCACCGGCGGCTGCGCCGTCGGGCCCTCGCCTGGTCCCGGAAAAGTTTCTTTTGTCCCCGCTCCCACGCGTGGAACCGCCGGTGGAACCACGAACATGGGCCAATCTCCGCGTCGCCGCTGCAAAGTTGGATTGCTTCTTCGTGTGTGGAGAACGAAATACGAAATCAGGAATACCTACCACTCAGGACGAAACCAAAAAGAAACGAGGTGTGGTGATAGATTATAGTGTGCTTACGCGGAGCAATAGGTATGCGCTGTGCCTAACTTCCTAGATCCGGGGCAAAAGCGATGCAGTGGACCGCAGGGTCCCGCATGATGCCTCCTTACACCATGTCGATGCACAGCCGGCGGCCTGAAAGCACAACGATGCGACACAAAGTTTTCCGGACGGATGCCTGAAGCACATCGGCGGACGCGGTTCCAAGGCTCTTGGACGACGGCGGCAAACGAACGGAGAGTCACTGGACCGTCGCGTCCCCCCAAGGCCACGCAAGGAAGCTATTGCTGGTGGTGGCTACTCTGCGTAATGTGTGAGGGGGTGCGCAGCGGTGGTGAGCAGACGAATAGGATGGTGAAGCAGCGTGGCCTCGAGTGTGCTGTGTTTCATCCAAAGTCGTATCTGGCTAGGGGTGGCTAATCAAGCTTCACAGTGTCCGTGGGCTCCCTTATCGATTGGCCTTACGGTGGAGGCCCGAGACGCACACACACCACACCCAATCAGCCATGGCATACATACGTAGCTCAGGGAGCTGACTCTTTTAGCCCGCCCCACGTCAAACTTCCCCTGCGTACTCTACGGAGGCTTGTTTCAAACAATTGCGAACCTCCTTCGTTAGAGACCAATCACATCCAGCTCTCCCCTGCCGAGCCTGATGTTCGCTTCCGCCCACGCAGAGCATTCGCACGCGCCTTCAGATGGCTAAACTGACTCAGGCTCATCGTCCGCTTCTTATTCGACATGGTTGCAGGGAAGGCGTGCTACCGGCCTATGGATGCTTGTCGTCCAGAGCGATCTGCCGTGGCATGTCATTTGGCCGACCCATCCTGGCACAGCCCAAATGTGATTGTCCGATCCCCCAGACCGCCACCCAGGCGAGGGACCGGTTATAAAGCTCGCATGGACGGATGCATCTGTTTCTTCCCCATCGCAAGCACCACAAGCTCGTTTCCTTCCATCTTCTACTTTTGTTCATTTTTGACTTTCAAGCTCTAGCCAGCGGCTGAGCATCCACTCCCTGAGTACCATCGACCTATCTGCTGAACTTTCAACTCGTCTATCTTTGACCTCGACACTTCGCTCAGCCGGCCTAGCGATATATCAGCAAAAACACACATTACACTCCTTCAGAAAACATGTTCTTCCAAACTACTGCTCTCGCTGCGCTTGCCGCAGGCGCCTCCGCGCATATGGTTCTGAACAGCCCTGTTCCCTTCGCTTGGGAGTCTGAGGCTACCAAGCAAGCTCCTCTTGCACCTTCTGACTTCCCCTGCAAGCAACCCGCAGGCACATATGCTGTTACATCCATGAACACTGTAGCCGCTGGTGGGTCATTGGATGTCCAACTCAAGGGTGGCGCCACCCACGGTGGTGGTTCGTGCCAGTTCTCTATCACGACCGACACCAAGCCTACCAAGGACTCCCAGTGGAAGGTTCTTCATAGCCAAATTCACGGTTGCCAGGGAGGCCCAGAAGATGATAACATGTCGAACGATGCCAACGACACACGCAACCCCATCATTCCTGTCAAGATTCCTGAAGGCCTCCCTGCTGGCCAATATACCTTTGCCTGGTCTTGGCTTAATAAGCTTGGCAATCGCGAATTCTACATGAACTGCGCTCCTCTTGAGGTTACAAGTGGTAGCTCGAAGCGTGATCAGGCCTCCTCCTCCGTTGAATCGATCCTCGGTCAACTGCCCGACATGTTCGTCGCCAACCTCCCCGAAACCGAGTGCCAGGTTGCTTCCGGTCAGGACTTTGTTTACCCCAATCCCGGTGACAGCGTAGCAACTGGCGAGGGTGCTGTGCCCGGAACTGCCCTGCAAGGTGCCGGTTGTGCTGCTATGACAGTCTTGGGAGCTGGAGCTGGTAAGCTCGGCAGCCCTGCTCAGGCTACTGGTGGTGCTGGTTCTGGTCCTGCTTCTGCCCCCGCTGCCTCGCCCACTCCGGCCAACGGCGGAGGTGTCTACGCTCCTGGTGCATCTTCTGCCGTTGCTGAAGCGCCCGCGGTCACCCAAGCACCTGTTGTGTCTCCACCTGTTGCTTCTCCGCCCACTGCCCCCGCGGCTCCCGACTCTGGCAACGAGAACGGCTCTGGCTCTGGCTCTGGCTACAACACCGGTTCTGGCTCTGGCTCATCTGGTGCGGGTGCTCCCGCTGCTCCCGCTGCTCCCGCTGCTCCTGCTGCTGGATCCTCCTCCGGCAACGCTTCTTCTGGCAGCTGCACTCCTTGCACCACTGACGGCGCTGTTGTCTGCATTGGCACTGACTCTTTCGGTCTCTGCAACTTCGGCTGCGCTGTTCCCCAGAAGCTTGCCGCTGGTACTTCGTGCTCCAACGGTGCTCTCTCTCGCCGTAGCATCCGCTTCCCTCGTGGCACCCTCCACAACCGGCACGCAGCCCTCCACAAGCGCGCCAGCATCATGTAAGGTTATGCATCCGTATGGATTACGAACGCATCTCTCGGAGTTGGTCTGTGTTGGCACCGTGCATTTTTTACGATGGGCAGCATTTTTTTCTTCTTCTTTCTTGATTACCCCTTTATAGAGCTTCTTTTTCTTTGATTAACACTTTCGTTCATGTCTGAGCCTGCGGCTCAGCATGCCCCGGTTACGAAGTCTTGTGGTGACATCGCAACGCATCGCTCGCTTTGAGCAAGCCTCTTGTATCTATTTCTTCCAAAAAAAGTCCATAGCATGGCATGGAATGCATTTATCTTTGAATACTTGATCTTGAATTGCTGCTTGACGTGCTTTGGTGATGTTTGATTCGAACCTACACCTGTATGTACGTGAAATGTCAAGCTAAACAGGGCTGGTGCCTCGCATTGGTTACACGGACCTGCCGCGGACCAGCCGCACACTGGAGCGGCACGGCTGGGTGCGTAAGCTCGGCGTGACCTTGGAACCGCCGGCAGCGGAGGTATCTGCCTGCAAGTATGCTCCCACGATTGTGCCCAATGCAGTGTGTCCCTGGGTGAAGACGTGCAGGACGAATGTGCGACGGTGAAACGCGAGGTTGCACCTGCCTTGTTGGAACTTGGCCAGGAGCAAACGAGGCCCGGGCGTCAGTCGCCGTTGAACATGGTGGACATGCTGAGAAGAAGCAACACACTCGAGGCCCCGCCCTCGTGCAACGGGGTCGTTCTGTGTGTGCTGATACGCCCCCAAGCTCTCCACGAGCTCTGATATACCCATGTCTGCTCAGTGAATGTGATAATAGCCGCGCAGCTTCCCCATTGGCGCGTCCTTGCCAAGCGCAGGTAGTAATCCCCTCCAGCTTGACGCCTATTTTCTCAGCCCTACACAGCTGCCAGCGCAACGACGAGCACGCGACGACCACCACGACAGTTGCAAGTCATATTCCGTTTGCCTCGTCTGCGTCTGCGTGTCTGTAGGTATTGTTTAGCTTCGTCTCCAAGCGTAGAGGAGCCTTGGCCCCAGACTCTCTCCCGCCGCCACCCAAGGGTCTAAGCTCCCTCCCCACCCGCCCCTCGTCGCCTCCTCAGTCCGTCTTCCTCTACGCTTTGCCCACGCCTGTGAGAAGCAGTCGCCCACCATGGAGAATAACCAGCAAAACGATGTCGACCAGGCCAAGTACTTTGACAGTGCTATGCGCGCCGTCAAGGAGAAGAAGCCGCTCCCTGAAATCGACTTCACTCTGCACACCATGGAAGACGGCACCCAAGTGAGCACCCTCGAGCGAGTCTGCAAAGGTATGTGTTTGGAATGCGCACACTCAGTCACTTCTCTGCCGCCATCTGCGAACGTCGACTGGAGAATTGGTGCTGATTAGCTGTCGGAACAGACGTCCAGGCGCCCGCCTTCCACCCACCCACGCAAGATCAATTTCTCTCCCCCCAAGATCGCACCAAGCCGAACCTCCAGTTCCTGAAGCAACATTTTTACCGCGAAGGTCGCCTGACCGAAGAACAAGCGCTGTGGATTCTGCGGAAAGGCACAGAGGTGCTAAAGTCGGAGCCCAACCTGCTCGAGATGGACGCACCCATTACTGTGTGCGGTGATGTCCACGGCCAGTACTACGACCTCATGAAGTTGTTCGAAGTCGGTGGCGACCCCGCAGAGACACGCTATCTTTTCCTGGGCGACTACGTTGATCGCGGCTACTTTAGTATAGAGGTGAGACATCTGCCTCGGCACCATGTGGCAAATTGTTGACGGTCGCAGTGCGTTCTGTACCTCTGGTCGTTGAAGATCTGGTACCCTAATACGCTTTGGTTGCTCCGAGGAAACCACGAGTGTCGTCATTTGACTGATTACTTCACCTTCAAGCTGGAGTGTAAGCACAAGTACTCCGAGGCCGTCTACGAAGCTTGCATGGAATCATTCTGCGCATTACCGCTTGCAGCTGTCATGAACAAGCAATTCCTGTGCATACACGGAGGATTGAGCCCGGAGCTTCACACCTTGGATGATTTGAAGAGCGTTAGTTGGTTCCTGAGCGTTCGAGTGAGTGGCAACTGACATGTCTTAGATTGACCGATTCCGTGAACCACCGACCCACGGTCTGATGTGCGATATTCTGTGGGCTGATCCTCTCGAGGAGTTTGGCCAAGAGAAAACGAACGATTTCTTCGTGCACAACCATGTCCGAGGTTGCTCGTATTTTTTCTCGTACCCTGCAGCATGCGCTTTCCTTGAAAAGAACAACCTCCTTTCGATCATCCGAGCGCACGAAGCGCAAGATGCTGGATACCGCATGTACAGAAAGACAAGGACGACAGGATTCCCTAGTGTCATGACGATCTTCAGTGCACCCAATTACCTGGATGTTTACAACAACAAGGCGGCAGTTTTGAAGTACGAAAACAATGTTATGAACATTCGGCAATTCAGTGAGTTACATCGTCGGCGTCCACAGTCACGATTACTAACTTTGTACAGACTGCACGCCACATCCGTACTGGCTGCCCAATTTCATGGACGTCTTCACTTGGTCATTGCCGTTCGTTGGAGAGAAGAGTAAGCTGATCTGTCCTGGCCATGTTAACATCGCTAATCGTCACAGTCACCGACATGCTCATTGCGATACTTAACACGTGCTCCAAGGAAGAATTGGAAGAAGAGACGCCAAGCTCTCTGGCATCTGGACCCGCATCGCCGCCCCTCTCCGCTAACATGGATCCGGAGTCGACCGAATTCAAGCGCCGGGCAATCAAGAACAAGATTTTGGCCATTGGAAGACTTTCTCGCGTATTTCAGGTATTGCGTGAAGAGTCCGAGCGTGTCACTGAGTTGAAGACAGCATCGGGCGGCCGCCTTCCTGCCGGCACCCTCATGCTCGGAGCTGAAGGAATCAAGCAAGCCATCCATAGCTTCGAAGACGCCCGCAAGGTTGATCTTCAGAATGAGCGACTGCCCCCAAGCCACGAAGAGGTACGAAAATCTCAGGAGGCGAGCCGAGAGCAGGCTCTCGAAAAGGCGAGCAAAGAGGCTGAGAATGATGCTGGTCTTGCAACAGTCGCACGAAGGATTAGCATGTAAGTTGTACCAGACTCCATGTGTAGAGTGGTTGAAGGTTCGTTCGCTAACATAGAGCAGGTCCTCCGGCTCGGGACGCAACAAGCGAAGCTAGTGGAAGTGATTGTTGGTCTTTTGGCGGTCCGATTTGACGGATAGTGATTGGCTCTTGTGATTTCTCATTCGGCTGGATCTTGTCAGCTTCGTCCATATACCACACTCGGCGTATTGCAGGCCGCAGGCGGGACCTAGAGGCATAAGCTATGAAATGGAGTAATGTGCTGGTTCTCGGGACGAACAGCGTACATGAAATAAATATTGATATGAAGATGAACCCGTAATAAGTGCGGCATGTGCATCCTGTCCCCTTGTAAGCTGCTTGGTGATCTGAGTCGTGCATGCTACAATTCACTGCGATGATGCTGGTGAAGGTGGAGTGTGGTCCAATCATGATTGACAGGGCCCGCGCGCCCTGAAACCGAAAGATCCCTGTCACCGCGTCGCCGTTGCTCGCAACATTGAACCTTCAAGCGCAAGCCTGGATCACACAACACCGCAAACATGTCTACCATCACAAAGGAAGCTTCTCAGAGCTCCTATCCGTGAGTCTTATCTCCTCCTACTCACAGTCTTGCGCTAAGTCACCGCAGCCCTATCCTTCCCAAAGACTTCAACGGCAACCAGCCCAAGACCATCCGCTTGTATCCCCTCAGCAACTACACCTTCGGTACCAAGGATGCCCAACCCGAAGAGGACCCGTCTGTGCTTGCGCGATTGAAGCGGTTGGAGGAATATTATCAAGTCAGCGGCTTGCGACGGACATGTGAGGGCGTGCTCGTCTGCCACGAGCACAACCACCCGCACATCCTGATGCTACAGATCGCTAATGCTTTCTTCAAACTGTGCGTCAAGGGTATGGATTCTTCTTGAGCAGAAGCTGATACGAATAGACCCGGTGATTACCTGACAGCCGACGTTGAGGAGATCGAGGGCTTCAAGGCGAGGCTGAACGAGCGCCTTGCGCCTGTAGGCACGCAATTCACGGGCGAAGGTGTCAACGACGAGTGGCAGATCGGCGACACCCTCGCGCAATGGTGGCGCCCCAACTTCGAGACCTTCATGTATCCGTTCATCCCGGCGCATGTTACACGACCGAAGGAGTGCAAGAAGCTCTACTTCATTCAGCTACCTCGGAGCAGTGAGTTTCTCCTCCGTCATTTGGTTTAATCAAGACAGTAAAACTGATCATATTACAGAGGTCCTGAGCGTGCCAAAGAACATGAAGCTCCTCGCCGTCCCACTATTCGAACTATACGACAACACGGCCCGCTACGGCCCGCAACTCTCGGCGATTCCTCACCTGCTGTCGCGCTACAACTTTGAGTTCATCGATGAGAACGGACAGGTGGCAGCGTGCACGCCTGGCTCGGGCTTGTCTGATGGGAGCAGGCCACAGACCAAGGTGCTGGCTGGTGGTGACGACGATGTCAAGATGGAACCGAATGGCGATGCTGCGAGTGACCACACACTGTCATAGGAGGCAGTGGACCGGGATTTAGGCATTAACGGCGTTTTGGAGTAGGCACGGTCCGCCATATGAGGGTGTGAGGGTATCCACAGGGACCGATATGCACGGATGAGCGATTGATGGAACGGGCTGGATGGGGCGTCTGGCGCTGCAACTGTGACCTGTGTCAGAGTTGTACACTCTGGTTTGATAGCAAATGAAGAACCTGACTTAAAGGTATACACATTAAAGGTATTTTCGTTGAAATGTTCTATCACAATTCCTATGGTCGGGGTGCACGTAGACAAAATGCACATCACCGCTGTGCTTGCTGATGCCGCGGATCTTGCACCTTTCTCCCTCAGCAACAAAATTATGTCCAACCAGATCATCTCCATATGCCGCTGTTGCGGGTACGCGCAAAGAAGAAGGCCGACTCCCCCACCAGTGTGGCCCAAGCTCCACCAAGGTATGGAGCTCCACCCCGCGACCATCACGTCCACTCCACAATCTCCCCAATCTAGACTTTAAACACTACGAACCCGCCCACCGCCTCGACGCTTCTTCTCCCACGAGATATACGCTTTCCAATTCAATACACATACTCCGACCTCTCGAACCCTCCACCAAGCGCCCACAATGCTCTTCCTCGGCCTCACAGGCTCCATCGCAACCGGCAAATCCACCGTCTCCTCCCTCCTCTCCAAACCACCCTACTCCCTCCCCATTGTCGACGCCGACCTCATCGCCCGCCAAGTAGTCGAACCCGGCACCGCAGGCTACAACGCCATCGTCAAGCACTTCCTCCCCACCACCCCAGACCTCCTCCTCGATGCGCCCTCCCGCCCCTTAAACCGTCCCGCGCTCGGCCGCCGCGTCTTCGGCCAAGGCGAGGAGCGCGAGAAAGATCGCAAGGTGCTGAACGGCATCGTGCATCCTGCGGTGAGGCGCGAGATGTACAAGCAGATGGTGTGGGCGTATCTGAGGGGGAACTGGGCTGTTGTGCTGGACGTCCCGCTGCTGTTTGAGAGCGGGTGGGAGAGGTACTGTGGGACGATTTTGGTGGTCGGGGTCAGCGATCCAGGGATTCAGATTCAGCGGTTGGTGGCGAGGAATCCGGAGTTGAGCGAGGAGGATGCGAGGAATAGGGTTGCGAGTCAGGGGAGTATCAAGGAGAAGGCGGAGAGGTGTCTTAGGAGGGGGGAGGGGGCGGGCGTGGTGGTGTGGAATGATGGGGGGAAGGAGGAGTTGGAGAGGGAGATTAGGAGGGTGATGGGTGAGGTGAGGAGGGGGAGTCCCGTGTGGTGGAGTTTCTTGCTGTGGGTGTGTCCGCCGTTGGCGGCTGGGGTGGCGACGCTGAGTTGGTGGCGGATGAAGAGGGTGCAGTTGGCGTGGGAGGAAGAGAAGAGGAGAGAGAAGGCGAAGCTGTGAGGTGTGGAAATTGGTGCTGCATTATACCATGATGAGTTTTATGTTACGCATTTTCGTTTTCAACTTTGTTTGCACGTTTCTACAATTTATTGCGTGAGTCAACTCAGTCTTCCTTTCTGTTGCCATAGCAATTCCGTGGCTGCCTTTCTCGATTACCCAGGTACTTACTCTTTCTTCCGCGTGCTTTCCCTGCCCTCTCTTCTAGCTCGTCTGCTAATAAGAATTGGCACCTCTCTGTTCGATTCAAGTATACAGTTTCGCTCCGCTCCGAGCATCCGATTCGGCAACTTATGTCTTGAACCCATCTCTACTAACGCCTGCTATCCTGCCTCGCTCGCCATGGTGCGCCGGGTATCAGTACCGTCAGACACGCTCACCTCTATCACACCGCCCTCCCTCGTAGACGATGGTCACAGTTTCACCCGCCGCATGCCCCGCGGTAGCGACCCGGCTGCAATTACCGCCTGGATCGAAGGTACCGCCGTGCCGCCTGTACGTCCACCCACCCCGACATTTTCAGAATCGGTAGCGGACACGAGGAGCTTTTTCGATGACGGCGCAGACATACGTCGTTCTTCGACTTTCGAAGCAGTACCTGGTTTCGGGCCCGCGAATCACAAGTTCTACTCCAAGGGGAAGCCTAAGAAGGGGAAATATGAGGAGGAATGGACGGTTGAGAAAGAGAAAGCTCCGGCGGGAGATATGTTTAGGAGTCTCGCGAGACTGAAGAGTGTGGCGAGGGTGGAGGTTAGAGATGCGCAGGATGTAGAGAAGAAGAAGGCAAGGGAAGAGAGAAAGAAGGGGAAGGTTGGGGCGCTTGAGGATGATGGTAGGGTGAGGATTATGAAGCCTTTGAAATGGGGAACATTCATCATTGAAGGAAAAGATGGGAGGGTGGTGATTGTGGATGAGCAGGGTGAATTCGATTCGGGAAAGATGAATGAGAGGGAGGAGTTGGAGCGAAGAGAGAGGGAACACGACGAGCGGGTACAGAGGAGAAGAGAGAAGAAACAAAAAGAGGCGAAGAAGGCAGCAGACAAACGAGCAGGAGAAGAAGAGAGAAGGGCGAGGAAGCTGAAGGAGCAGGAAAAGAGGGAGAAAAGGAAAGCGGAGAAAAGCGACAAAGAGCGGGACAGGCGCCATCGTCGAAGAGGTCGTCGTCCGCATCTTGAAAAGCTTACGGTGATTCCAGAAGACGATACACCTGAGGAGAACGTGTTTGGCATGGCCTCGCCTACGGGCTTCTTTATGACTGGCACGCAAGACGCGGAAACACCGTCTGTGCTCCCTATCATGAAATCGCCAGCTTCACCAATCTCACACAGAAAATCGTCTTCAGATGCGCGGTCTACATCACGAAAATCTTCGAATGGATTTGTGCCTTCGTCGAAATCGCTCATTGCTCCAACAGCCCATTCGAACACTGATACGTCGACGACCACTTCGGATGATTCGCAAACCCGACAGTGTTCAATTACTCGGGAAGCTTCAGCTGTGAAACTACCATCCTCTGTTTCTTCTGTCAACTACTCAAAGGCTACACCGTCGATCATATCAGCAGCGGCTTCACGAAGTTCACGAGCTAGGGCGGATACGTTATTTACCATAGACAACTCTACATTCACCAGGACACAAACAGTCGAAAGTTGGAAAGCCGATACTTATGAGCGCTCAGCTCGAGGTAACTCGAAGCAAGGTTCTTCCATCACCTCATCCCGGGTGAGCTCGACCTCACCTTGGAAAGATAAGGCCAGGACAGGATCGGTCGCTAGCTCGAAAGGCCGAGAGACATCTCAGGATCACTCTCACATTAGCTTAGCGGGTGATCTCGATCCAGAGCCAGAGCCGAAAAAGGCAGCTAGCACCTCTTCAAACAGACCGTCTTCTCGTACCCGCTCCAGAGTTAGTTCGCGCAACAGTGCACAGAAGACTTCGCGATCATCCACACACTCTCAGGTAACAGCCTGGCTTCGTGGCTCCTCTCCCGGTGCAGCAACCTTCGGAGACTCGCCTCCTAAATCAACACCCTCGGTTCGATCGCGGAGATCCACGAACTCGCAAACCTCTGAAGTTACACCGTACTCATGGCGTCGTCACGTTGAAGAGATATCTGATCACTCTACCGTTGGTTCGGCTGGTTCTCCTTCTCGTGTATCCTCTCATATATCTTCTCGTATACATTCTCCCATTCCATCTGTGGACCTTGGGAGCGATGGCGAAAGCATATCCAGGGGTAATGAGGATACCGTCTCTGTTAAGAGCCATTCTACTTACCGCGCTCCCACCGTTCAGGAAGTCACGGATGAAGAGGACGGCGGTGGGCAGGACTGGGATACTGCCTGGGGTGCGAAAGATGACCAGGGTGACCGGGATGATGATGATAGTGGTCAGAAGGCCAGTGAGGTGGGTAGTGCGAAGTGGAGTGAGAAGACGGGCTGGGGCGGAGATGTTGTGCCCGAAGCGAGCGTTGTGGGTGGTTCTCAGCACGATGCTGGCGCAAAGGGGGGCAAAGTGGGTGTTGATACTAGTGAAGAGAAGGACAAGAGTGGGTATGAGGAGAACAATGAGACGTGGCTTAATGCGGAGGTGGAAGGCGTCAAGTACAGGGAAGCTGAGTGGAGGACGAGTCCGACGAAGGGATCGTGGAAGGATGTGTGATGAGACTTCGTGTTGTCGTAGGAATTAGTGGAGCATAGCACGGTCGCAAGATCAGTGGAATACAACGGCTTCACGAATGTGTACAGAGAAAGTGGGTACCAAAGTCAATTAATTCAAACTACCAAAGGCTTCATCCCGCCATTATCTCAGTGAATCACTACACCCTCAAGCCCCAGCACTTGGATTCCAGGTCGATATGCCAAAATCCCCTCCAATGTTCGAAAACCACAGATGCGACAGAGTATCCAAGTATACCGATCCTTCGCTGCTGGTACCATCGTAGGTTATGCAAATCGCCGCTACGTCCCACGAGCTTCACGAACCTACTGGAACAAGGACTGCCTGCTCGGCTCCCTCACGATGCCCTCTGGTGTGACGTCCACACCCGTACCGTCGTCCACAGTGATCTCAGTGGTCCTTCTGATTGTATTTGGCACATCTTCAGGTGCGCTTCTACTATGATCGTCAATAAGGGCGTATGCAGCAACTCGGTAATACCTGCCTCCATCCGAAACGTCATCATACCCTTGCGGTCCTACGACAGACCGAATTCCCGTTCCGAGCTGGTCGTTGTTGGAGCTTGTCCGTCCGGTTTCGCCGTCGCGCAGTCCGTTCTTGAGGAACTCGATCAGTCGACCGAGGATGTAGAATTCGAGTTTAAGTTTGATGCTGTACGAGAGGGTTTTCCAGCTGGTTTGGTATTCGTAGAGGCCTGCGAACTGGAAGACGAGAATGGTGATGTCGAGTAAGATGATGAGGATGTTCACGAGGATGAGGTGCCTGAATAGATTGCGGGGATCCTTTCGGAAGGCCCGGGCATCCTGCACCAGAAGGTATGTGCGGTACATGTATATCCCGCTGATGGTGCACTCTTGTACGAAGAAGGTGACCTGGATGGGTTCCCAAACCCTGTAGATGGAGAGGAACTTCTCCGGATGAGCCGATTAGGATCCCGCGTAGAGGGTCGTTGCGCCAACCTGGACGACCAATAGATTAAACAAGATCATTGTCAATAGCCAGTAGTCCTTAGAGTGGTTCCGGGATATGAGATGGAGTCGTGAGTACAGCATGATGCTCTGTCCCGTTATCATGAGCATACCGCCAGGTCCCACCAGAACGATCTCCAGTGGGAGGGACTTCGTGATGTTGAAGTTGCGGAAGAAGTACCCAAGGGCATGAAGTACGATACCGACGGACGAGGCCATGAGGGCCCCGAAGTACACACCGCGGTAGGAGCGGAAAGTGCGCAAGATCTTGATGATGACTTCAGCTGCGTTGAAGACCGCAAGGGCCAGGAAGACGGCAACGACGAGCTGAGTGCGGTGGCTCATGATGTGGTCAGCACCCATGCCGTTCTCGCTGTCTCGTGAGGTGACTTGCGACATTGATGGGGTAGACATGGCTGCTGTTGAACTTGGGGTATGGAGGTAGAGAACTGTGAGTATGGAGGTAGAAAGCTGACAGTTTGGAGGTAGAAGCTGGACACAGTGTGAAGGTAGAAGCTGGACATAAAGAGCGTGAAGATTAAAAACAGAAGATCGCTTGGTGGCCAAAATTGCGAGGTGGGGGATTGTTAAAGGGCAGGCGCGACTGACAGAAGGAAGGAGCGCGAGTGTGGTCGCATTCACCGCAATATAAACATCATTGCCAAGGCAAACGTGTTAAATCCAGCTGCCTTGCAACATCTTTTCTGTTCCTTCGTGCTTTTTCTGGAGGTGAATGCCTTCGTTTGACCACCGATGCTGTTGCTGTCGGTCACGGTTACACCTGGGCAGCAATGTGAGCACAATCACACCAATTATAGTATGCCTTTTCATGGAGTCTTAAGTAGTACCTTGGAATTCTGGTATAAATCCTTCGAATACAAGTGTCTTTAGATCAATGTAGCTGGTTGAACTGGGCGCTGGCCAACCGTCCCTTCGACTCGCCATTGGTGTTTCACTTCGAAGTTTTGCAACCCTTCTTAGTAGCTTCTCCAACGTACATACAGATTTCACACTCTGAGGCAAGAACGGAATGCGGATACATTTCCTGTGGCTTTCAGAACTCGAATAATTGGGTGGGGTCGTTGAGCATGTTCGTAGCACGTGCGACACTGCTTAGTTTGCCTACCACCCAATTGTCATTGAGCATCTTGGTTACACATAGCCCTGGAGCGGACGACAACACGTGGGAGAGCTCTTCAGCTGGTCCAAAAGGAGGAGGTCTGGGCACATACGTAGCGGCAACGAATAGATGGCCTTGTATATCGGTTTGATAAACATCGTCAAACAATCCTGCTGCATCTATGACTACGTTTGTGAATTGTGATTCGATTATAATTCAAGCTGTAATTGGCTCGTGAGCGTGTCTCGAGTTCTCTATAGCATGCTGGAAGAGAAGAGCTCGGGGAGAGAAGAGCTCGACACCTGTTAAATCTATATGATACCCACCGGGCAGTCCTTGGGAGCGGATTTCTAAGGGAGAGTTTTGACTGTGTTTCCAGATTCTCATAAATTGGGAGTTTCAGAAATGCTGTTTAGATTCTTGGTTCTGAAAAGCAGCTGCATTTCCTGCACTGACTAGCTGATCATCCAGTAAACATGCCAACCCTAAATCTCTACTCGATATTGACATCTTCGAAATTCCGCCCTCCCAACACCTCACCATACATGACACCCTCTACATAAGCCTGACTAACAAGTTTCCAACACTCCTCACTCCCTTCCCTCATCATCAACGGGTACTCATAATCCTTAACAACCACAACAGCATCCCTAACCGCCGTTCCATCCGCCGCAATACCCATCCGCCCCTTCTCCGTAATAAAAAACCGCCTCGAAGCGAAGATATTCGACATGGCAAGCGCATACCCATCTTGCACCCCACGCAGCACCCACTGAGCCATCTTCTCCGTCTCCGGCCATGTGGGTAGGAAGCCTATTGCTGTTTCATCGCGCTCTAGTAAGTTTTCGAGCGTATTCCGTACACCGGTCCATTCTGCCTCGTTTTTGTTGTCGTAAAGATGGTAAGCTAGTTGCGCTATGGTCCACCCCCGGAAGGAAGTTCGAAGTTTGTCCGTATTGATTTCCTTCGACTTCATTGTTAAAGTTCGGGCGAGTCGCTCGACCATATTGTTTGGATTGAGCACAGGATGGGCCCCTGTGGATGCTGTGTCGAGAAGTCGGAGGCAAGTGAGGAGACTTTGTGGGTTGATTGGGGACCCATGTCCGCCCAGGAGAGCGACTCTGTCTTCTTCGAAACCGGCGACGCGGATGATGTTTTTGGAGACTTGTGTGATGCTGAAGTTTTGTGGGTGTAGCCCTCCAGCGTGGTAGGTACCGCGTGGGTGATGGTTGGACCATGCTTTCGCATCCAATGGAGAGTTCCAATCGGGTACCCAGGAAGGCAGATCCTCGTTACGATGGGAGTTTTCAAGCCCTGTGTGGGACACAATACCTGCGTTCTCGAAGGCAAAAGGTTGGACGCTGGGATGGAGCGCAACCTTGGTGTATAGCTCCTTCACTGTGATGGTATAGTCTGCTTGAGCCAGCTCATCGCCCTGTAATCCCAGGATAGCGTAGACATGATCATGAGGAACCGAGCACCTCTTATCCCGGGAATAGAAAAGGCAGGTTGAAACATCCAAGGTGACTCCACCCCTCAGAAAAGAACTCTTACCATCTCCCGGTACGCCTGCAAATAAGAATTTGCGAAGATACTCAAGAGCTGTGACGACAGTCTGTGAGTAGCCATAATCAGGCATGGGCAAGGGCTCGATGTAGCCGCGAGCAATCAGCCCTATCCTAGAGAATGAATCCATATCTGTGATATGATGAGATCCGTACCACACTTGTCCTTTCGATGGTAACACGGACTCCTGCACGGTCCAGATTCGGTGGAACCAAGAGCGTCGTAGGAACATGCAGAGTAGCCTATACACTCCATCAGTTGGATCTGGAAAGCCGCCTCTGACAAGGTCTCTGGAAATATCCAGTAAGCTTCGCAACGAGTTGTCTTGCTTCGTTGATTCGCAATACTCTGCGTAGACTTCTGCTGGGATTGCCGAAGCAATTGTGATCATGTACTGTAACGTAAGCAATTGTCCAGCCATCTAAAACTATAACACATACCGACATAAAAGCGGTCTCTTCGCCTTCCCTCCCGAGCCATATAATCACCTCCGCACACGAAAGATAGATATCTCGCATCAAGCCCACCTGAACCCCCGTTCTGCAATATCACCCTGATTGATACAAATGGCATCTATCCATATCCAAGGAATTTCTACATTCAGATCTGCGGTCGAGAACTCACGCAGAAAATCATACAGATTAGTCGTTACGGACAATGTACTCCACTCGCCATCTTCCTCGCAAAGAAAAATCTCATGTTGATTTCTCCACTCAGCCTCAGTTTCGGCATCGGCATCGCAGTCTAAAGGATTTCCCCACGTGTATGACAGAGAGTAGTATGGCGGCGAAGTAGAAGAGATCTGGTCGAACTGCGCGATTTGGAAGTGAAGTCCTTCATTTGGTCCGTTGTCGACACGTCTTAGGCGCCGGACATGAGTGGCGGATTGCAGAGGTTTGTAGGTATACGTTGAGAGAGTCATGGTGAGTTATTCCCAAGGATACATCGAGTAGCTGAGAGCTGGAGGGTCATAATTGCTGCCTTCGGTTACGTCCTACACCGGTTAGCGCTTCCCCACTTAGTCTAAGGGAAGTCGCTGCTGGTTTGCTATAAAGATTATTTGATACTTGGAAAATTACTCCATCATCCTGTAGTGAAGATCTGAAGCAAAAAAAACTTTTTTCTTGATGGAATCATGGCAGAATTTTTCGAGCCTTTTGGACCCCACAGCAATGTTTCATACGAATGGTTGCAACCAAGAGATTGGAACAAATAACCTGTTTTATGGACACTCTTGATCTATTGGGTGATGCAGATTTTCTCTTCAAATACAATATCCCGGTGCACAAGCTGTCTATTATACCAGAGATTATGCGTGCCGATCTCACAGAACATTATGGTTACTCCATTATTGATTCTCAGTTTTAAGCAAACCACGTCGTTGGCAGACATACCGACACTTAGCTCCTAGGACATGATCAACTTCTAGCCATTCATATTCACAGAAGAAACTCTATACCAAGCGTCGTGCTTATGCTTGAAACATGTGTATAGATAAAGCCAAGTGTCAGCAGGTGAATAGAATGATTACAGTGAGAGCTACTCAAGGTCCTATCAACTCATGGTCGTCTATGTCGGGAACCAGAAATCAGCAGCCATGGTATCCTGAGGCACAGCAGTCCAAAACCTGCACCGTCTCAAACTCAGACACCCCCAGCCACTCGATCCCCACCAACCGATCGCACCCACCCCACAGATACGCGCCCCACCCCCTTGTCTACACGCATAATCACTTCTACCATCTAAGCGTCCATGCAAACATCAAACGCTCAACAGCATCACCAAAGCATCGGCTCAAAAATCAACGAAGCAATCAGCAGAATAAATTAAGACATAAAAACGCCAGAGGATTTCAACCCCGAATACCAGGTATCTCTGCACAGAGCCCAAAGCGCCTATTTGTGTCCAAATGAAAAATCAAAAGTTCGGACCAGAAAATAAAAAAAGAAGCACCCGAAATATCCATCAAAGTAACTGTAGATCAAAAACGCCCAGCCAGAATATCCTCGTTGCATCATCCCTCGTGAAATATTACTAAGTGAAGAAGTGTATGACGGAACTTGGAGTGGGTCAAAGAGCCTCGCAGACTCTGGGTTCCGGAGTCGAAAGGGATATTACAGGCGCGACGTTCTCATCTGCGTAGATGGTGATCGCATCCTCATCCTTCTCCACGACCTCATCCAACTGTGGTAATGTTGCGGGCTTCTCCTTCGGCTTCTCAGGTGTCGCGCAGTCGTTGAAGTCACACTCCTTTGACAAACCAGAAGGTTTCTGGATCCCCGCATCGACAGTAACGTAGCTATCCTTGTCGCATCCCTCGCCGTAGAACTCGGCGGCAGGAAGATCGCCCAAGGGCTTGCGGTCCTCGTCCATAGCGTCCTGCTTCACTTCGCGTAGCCGGGGCATCTTCACACCCGCGTCGGGAGTCGCCTGCTCCTCAGTGGAAGCGGATGATGAGTGGGGCTGTGCAAGGGCAAAGTCTGGCGGTGGGATGTTCTCCTTGCCGCGCTCGAGTTCCTCGTTTCGCTTCTTCGTCTCGACATCATCGTCGGAGCTGATGTCTAGGACAGCGGCTGAGTGCTCCATCAGGTTGGCAGCTTCCTGTTCGGGAGTGTCCTCGTGGATCTCGAAGAACCAGGCTTTGGGCATAGAGTCCTCGACATGGCTTAGTGATGCTACAGGGGCGGGCGCGGGAGTCGGAGTAGTAGTGGATTTGGGCGTGTAGTTGGGGATACTGCCGCTGAGTGCGGCATCGATGGAGAACGGGAGTGCAGGACTGGTGTGAGTTGAGAAGGAAGGCGGATCCACACGGCGGAAAGGCGAGGTAGAGGCGCGGCGCTTGGAGAGGACGCCAATGCGCTTGTGCTTTGGTGAGCCACGGCTGTGGGAGATAGGGGTGGAGGCCGCGGTGTTGGGAGAAGAGAGGGCTTTGCGGACGGATGGCACAGAAGGAGAAGCGGTAAGGGGTTCTGCTCGCTTCGCAGGAGCCGGAGACGTTTGCAGCGAGAATCGGGAAGGCTTTGCGAACCCATCCAAGATTTTAGATTTTTTGGTGGGAGAGTTGAAGATTGCAGGGTCGACATTCTCAGAATCGTCGTCCTCAAAGATGGCAGGACCTCGGGCGCGCTTTCCAGTGGATGCAGCCGGGCTTGGCTTCAGCGGAGAGGCGAATTTGGAGGACATCTCAGGCGAAATAGCTGGAGGTGACGAGTTTAGTGTTTAGACAACGACCGCGAAGGTCGATTGCTTACCATTTTGCCTGTTCTTCGCGCTATGCAGGGTCTGGAGGCGCGGGGTGCCTAGCTCGGCAAAGGGCTGGCGCGTAACAAAGGCCATGGTTTCGAAGAGGGCGCGTGAGGGTCGAAGGTGAATTCACGGGAGGCAGGCGTACACAGGCTGCGTGGGCGAAGAGCTGGGACGCGTGAATGGACTCTCGTGGGTGGTGACGAGTGACGGAAGACGGCAGATGGCGGGGCCTGGGGGCGGTGGAGCGGGCTCGTCGTCGTAGCAACGCTGGCAGTATGCGTGTGTGTGTGCGTGTTGAAGAGTGTTGGCTCTGTCCAGATGGATGGCAGGCTCAGTTCCAAAGAATGACAGACAACAAGAAGCAGGAGCAGCAGCAACACAACAAACCCGACACACTCGAGAGGAACGCAGCAGTGGTCGGAGCAGGGCGCTGGAGGTATATCGACGGCGTCAACGCGTTGTCGCTAGCGTGTCAGTCCCGCACGGGCTAGGCGCTGACCGTCTTCGCGTCCGCCCTCCCCACTTCCAAGGCACCCGCCCTCGCAGCCTAATCAATGCCCGGCCAGCCATTGGCCACCCGCGCCCTGTCGCAAACACGATCGCATCGCGAAACTAGAACTGCCCTCTGCATGTCGCGCTTCACCCGCTTCACGACGTGCCGTCACCTGCAGGCCCATGGCTGGAGCTCCACTGTTTCCCTGCCCTAGCACCGCGCGCCGGACCTCCAACGCCGCGCTTTGGCTTGCTGGCCCTTCAAATAGAGGCTGGGTGCCTGCAGTGCCCGAGCACACTCCACGTCAGTTTCACCGCGCGCTCAAACTGCGGACCACCGCGTCGACGCAGTATGCACCTGAGCGTGTTCGCGACACCCACTTCTTCGTCTGCCGAACCCAGTGCCAGCCTCCAGCTTCTCGACGCCGCCATCTGACAGCCAAATGTTGTAGTTGCATGCTGATTTTCTAAACTAACCTGCCACACCTTCACTACGGCTGCATCGTAATCCCGCGCTCCACTGCAGCAATTGCCTTTACCGGCGGCACTGTCACCACCTGCGTCGCGTTCATGCTCCCTCCTCGGAACGCATACGTAAAAGTCCATCCCGACCCCGCACCGCCGTGCTCCCCCTTGGTGTTCGTCACCACGATCCCGCTCGACACCGCCGGATACTTCCTCACCATGCGCCAGACGGCATCCTCAGCGGCTTCCTTGGGGCTCATCCCCTGTCTCAGATTCTCCACCGCTTGGTAGCATGGGAGAAACCGCATCATGATGTCTCCGTCGCCTGTAGCACCGCAGCCGCCAACGTCACCGTCGACGTACGAGCCACTTCCCGTGATAGGCCCGTCGCCCACCCGTCCCGGTACTTTCCACGTCGCGCCGTTCGTCGAAGTGCCAGCTGCCATGATCCCAGACGCGTGAATCGTGATCATTGAAATAGTGTCGTGGGACGCTTGGGTCGACTCAGGATTGATCGCTCTCTTGTAACCGGGCGACGATGAGTTGAGCGAAACGCCAGTGTAGGGGCCGCACGATGTCTTTGCATCTGGGAACACGTTGATTCTGTAGTTTGGCTGGCAATTGGCCTCCCTCCATGCCTGACATCTAGCCTCTTGCTCCGCTGTCGTGAGGTTGCTCGCTCGGAAGCCATTCGATATGGCAAACTGTGTCGCAAGGTCACCTGCCAGCAGTGTGTGTGTTGTGTATTCTAGAACGTGTCGTGCAACTGCAATTGCATCTTTGATGCGTCGTAGGCCTGCGACGGCGCCAGACTTCATCGTCGTGCCGTCCATGATCATGGCGTCCAAGGTCGTTTCGCAGTTTTCATCCGGGGAGCCTCCGAACCCGACTGAGCCGTCACATTGATTTTTCTCGCATGTCGAACAGCCCACCTGCACGGCGTCGAGTGCTGAAGTGGCGTTGCTCTGCAGTGATAGCCAGGCTGCGTCCGTGGCTGCAACGAAAGGTCCTCCCCATGTGTTGATGACGAAGGGAAGACCAGGTGATGCTTGTGCGCCCACGCGCATTGCAAGTAGACTGACGATCGCTGCGACTTTTGCCATCTTGAACGAGCTCCCAGCAGAGCGTCTATGGATATTTCTTTTGAGCGCACAGAGATTTGGCCAGGAATGGTAGCACAGGTGGGGAGCTACATGTTCTTGTAGTGATGCCAAGTTTCGAGGTTACCCCAAATGCTCTCCGCACCGAGAACGATAAGCCGAGACTAGATTAGCTGTATTCGGCAGGTGCCGAGCTTTCAAAAGCAGGCAGATCTCCAACATCAACCATCTTCGAGTTAGTGAAGCAGAACTTAGGGTCGTTCCGCACGAGATAGACACCTCGTTGATGACATTCCAAGTTGATAGACTTGTTCTATCGGCAGAGTATCAATCTCTCCGCGGAGGCAGGATATGAACATCCTTTGTAACTTCGAACGACAATCATTAAACTGCAACTATATCATGAGAATCACCATCAATCCCCTACCCAAAAACCTCCATCATAAAATGATACTCCACCTTCCTCCCCTCTGCCCTCCCCCTCGCCGTAAGCGCCCGACACCGATCCGCAAGCTGCACACCAATGACCGGCGGACCGCAGAAGAAAATCCCAACTTTCACCTCGTCCACCTTCCCCTTACCAACCCACTTCTCCCCCTCCTTCGCCCTCTCCGCAAGCACCTTGCACATATCCTCGTAATGCTCTTCCATTATACTTCCCAACTCCGGCCGCCCAAAATGCGTCGGATTCAACAAGCCAGTTAGGTACGACTGCGGATGCTCGGGCGTCCGATACTTCTCGATGAGCCAGCGAAACACATGGGTCGAGATCTCTTTCCGCTTCTGCGTGACGTACGTCTGGATGCGAATATCGAGGTTCGATCGCGATTCGGTTTTCTCGCTGCTGCGCGTGACTTCATTCAGGAGGTCCGAGAACCAGAGGAGATCGTTTTTGTCGCGGACCATCCAGTGGAAGTCCACGCGTTTGTGGCCCTCGTAAGGGGAAGGCTGGGCCGTCATGTTCTCCCGCGACTGCGACTCTGAGCCTGATGAGTCTGAGCGCTCGAGCTCGTGCTCTTGGAGGTCGGTGAGGATGCCTGAGAAGGGGGTGACGCCGATGCCGGCGCCGAAGACCATGCTGTATTCGAAGTCGTAGAAGCGTTGGGCGGGGGCGCCGAAAGGGCCGTCGATGCCGATTTTGACGTTTTTTGTGCCGTTTTTGGCGAGGTCGCGGAGGGCGTTGGTCCAGTCGCCGTCGGCTTTGATGTGGACTTGCATTGATTTCCCTGTGCAGGTCGAGACGGTGAAGGGGTGCCATTGGAAGAATGAGAGTTTGGGTACTTGGACGAAGACGTACTGACCGGCTTTGTAGGGCCAGAAACGATACTTTGGGATGCGGGTAGTTATAGCAACTGTCTCTCCATCGAGGAGTTCGAGGTCTGCTACAATTGGAAAGAAGCCTAGAGCGAATCGTTGGAGGCGTTCGAAGATCACCAGCAAGGTAGGGAATGCAAGCCAGTAGCCAAACATGGGCCACTGCAAGAGCCCCGCTGTTCCATGTGCGCACATCAGTCCGATGATGGGAAACATGAGCAGGTGTCCCAGCTGAAACACCTCGTAGCTCCATTTTCGCACCTGAGGCATGCTGAGGATGGCCAAAAGATAAAAGCACCCCAACGCGGTAAGGCCGGTCCAACCTGGCACCGATCGTACATAGTCGATGTAGTATCGTGGCACGGCGTCCTGGCCCAACACAGCTGCTACGTTCTGCTGACGGCCGGGCTTGCTCCCAAAGACGAACGATCCCGTTAAGTGACCAATGGCATGAATAGTAGCGAATACCAGAGCCACGATGGACATTTTGATGTGGAATGACTGCGAGAGATCCCAATTGATGAACCGCGATATGATGTAGTTCCGTCGAAGCAGCGTCGAGACCCATCGTGACATGGACAGTATCAAGAAGAAGAACGTAGGATATAGAACACCTGCGCATGTCTTGGAGAGAACAACACCCCATCCAAATGCTGGCCGGTACTGCTCGTATGTGAGGTACTTGACCTACCACAATTAGCTTGCCTCTTAGAAATGCGACAAGTAGAGTACCTACCAATTGCCAAATGCCGAAAGCAAGCATGAAGCCTACTACCAGTGCCATAAAAGCTATCTGTGGTCCTTCCACGGCCCAATATGCGCGCAGCTTTCTCCACGTTGACATACTCTTCACATACTCGTCTTCGTCTTGGGCTTCTTTACGATCTTGTTCGAGGGAGGGGATTTCCCAGCTACGCACACATTCTGCAAACTTGGCTCGGGGTATCGAGCTTTCATTCGTACCAATCAGCGTGCGTAGGAATTCGCCCTTTCCCTGCTCTTCCTTGTCGTGGTATATATGGTGTCGTTTGGGCTTTGGTGCCAATTGCTTTCCGACTTCGTTGAGCTTTTGTTCCAATTCTTTGTAGGCGATGTTGCTATCATTATCTGCGTCCAAGTCGTCGATAAATCTGTTGATTTCGTCGTCGGTGAGGTACTCTTGGTGACCTGCCATGACACTTCTGGATTTCTCTTGCAGTGCTACCAGTGTTTGGGAGGAATTGGCAGCGTATCGTCAAGATAGCCACAGCATAGCACAGACGGACGGGCACCCTTATGTGGAATCATGCTCTGCAATCTTACGACATCTTGTCCGAATACGTGAGCCAAGCAGTGTATAACTCATTCGACCTATCAAAGTTCTCGGAGCTTTAACTATGGAGTTGATGTTCAAAGGGCGAGACCAAGTAGCCTGTTCCAACGGCGTTCCAAGAACGTGGAAGCCGGAAAGAACGGTCTTGGAGCACTACACCAAGACCGCAGAGCCTCGCTAGGAGCATGGCGTGTGCCAGAATGGCATGATGACGATGCGCATCCAGCAAGAAATATCGTCCCATCTCGGCAGCATGGTCCAAGTATAAAATTCGATGATAAGACCAGTCTGTACTCCTGGCTGTGAATACTTTATATTCTTGAAGAGGAGAGGAGGAAGGGGACGATCCTCGTACTAACAGGGTGCGCTAGAAATGTAATCTCTTGGCAGATCAGACCAGCCCTGCATAGATGCCATGTACCCAGTCAATTAATTCGCTATCTATTGCCATCCGCCTTGCGAACAGCTCCAAACCGTTTCCACGTCTAATGCGTCCAAGCATGCAAGTCCACAAGCGCCTTTGCCTGCAGCCTTTTCTCTCTAAATGCACGACAACACTGGGTGCCTTGATACGAAGCCACGCTAAGACGTCATCGATTCCTTTCGCGAAAACTCACGACATGACGCGCTCTCCTGCGGCATGCCGCTATCTGCCACAAACCATTGGAACGTCGTGATGTTGTGGCTGAACAAGCGAACGGCCTGATATACGATTCATTTTCTTACTTACCACCATCACACTCCCTTTGGTCCCCCACAATCTACTTTCCACCATGTCAACCAGACCGGAACCAGACCGCTCCATTAAAAACCAATCCATCCAGGTGACCACCCGCCATGATCGCTCCATGTACATGTTCTTCATCCAACTCCTCCTCCGCCCGTTCCACAACCATGTCGGCCGCCCGGGGAAGCGCCAACCGAAGGGTTCCATCGAGCTAAAAGCCTCGCCAATCGGAACCAAGAAGTGCACCGTCTCTCACAAAACAGTATGCGACATCCACGTCTACGACATGGAGTCCAAGGGGTCCTCTAAATCAGACACAAAAACACGCATTTACTACTTTTGCGGAGGTGGATGGCAGAGTCCGCCGTCGTCTCAACACTGGGGCATGTGCTCTAGGATGGCGCAGGACTTGCCGGGCACCACCGTCTCGCTTGTGTCGTACCCTCTTGCGCCTAACAACCCTGCGCCTGAGGCATTCCCCTGGCTTATGCGGTTCTACCGTGAGATCATGGAGAGGGCGGATGAGGTTGGGGAGAAAGTCATTCTAGCGGGAGATTCATCAGGTGGCAACATTGTCCTCTCGTTGATACTGGAAGCCTTGCGGGAAGACGAGGCCGAAGCAGCGGTTTCGGAGACGAAGCGTAGATCCCACCCCGTGGCTATCTTGGCGATGTGTCCGTCTACCGATTTGACGCGGAGAAACCCTGATATCAAAAAGCTGGAGAAGGTCGATCCTATGCTTAGATTCAAGTTTGTGAAGTCGACGGCGGAAGCTTGGTACGGGGATTGGGATCCTGAGGACCGAAGGGTGACTCCCGCGAATGGAGATATCTCTTTACTGGCGAAGTACGGGGTCCGTGTGCACGGGATTACTGCTGGGTATGATATCCTTAGTGCGGATGGAATTATCTTTAGAAAGAAGCTAGAAGAGCACGGCGTACAGGGACAGTGGTTGCATTGGGAGAAGCAGATGCATTGCTTTGTTTTGACGTATCCTTATGGGCTGAGAGAGGCGAAAGAAGCCATCGATTGGGTCATGGATGTTTTGAAAGCGGAGTAGTTGGCTGGACGCTTTGCTGCAATCTCCTTATTCCATTTCCTTTCTTTTTCCTACCGGTTCGGAGTCTGGATGCATCGTATGTCGGACCGCTTATCTCTGCGCACAGCGTTTGAAGATACCCTTGATTGATTAGATTGTTGGGAGTTGTAAATTTGCTTGGATTTTTCACGTTTTACCAAGAAATCCAAGAACTTATCGTTCATTTCACGATTATACCAAACAAGATTGTGGTAGGACTTTTTGTGTGAGTGAACACGGTTGGTTGAGACATGATTTACACAGAGTGAGGTTTGTCAACGAGAGACAAGAGTCATTCACACAACTTGACCATGAGTAGTAGCATCGATGAAAGATATCGTGAACGGTAATAATATTTAATATCCTCAAGCCGAAAGGGCAATATATACAGTAGAACAGAAGGAGCGCTTTCTTTCCGCAGCTCGGGTATAATACGTTATTCAAATTCTTACTATGTCTTTCTCCAGAAAAACGGCGTCGCACTTTTCGGCGGCGGGTCGAATTCCATAGTCTCTTCGATTTCGAACTGCGCCATCTTAGCCGCTTTTCGACTCTCCGCGATCCGCCTTTCTATCCGCTTCTCAGAAACCTTCCTCCTGCAGCTCAGTATAAAGCAATACGCGCAGACGGCGATGCCGATGCTACCAATTATGCCTCCAATCACTGCACCGATGAGACCCTGCTTGAGGAACACGCCTTGGTTGGGTCTTTGGTACGCTGAGGGTGTGGACCCAGGGCAAAATGTCGTCGGCATAACCATGTTGTTCTTCTGGACGGCGGTAGCGAGGTAGAAAGACGACTTTTCATAGTCGGCCATGAGGTAGACTTGAGTGAGGAAGGCGGTAGAGAGGTAGAAGGGAGCCGTTGAGTCCTTAGATCGAGACTGAATGGGCGTGATGTTCGAAGCGTTCATGAGGACGGAAGGCGGAATGGTAACTTGGAACCCGTCTTCGAGCACAATAGTCAAGCTGCCGTTGAAAGAATTCTTGAGCTTGAGAGAGTTGTCGCCCCAGAAGTTGTCTTCTTCGGCGCCAAGGTGGGAGATAAAGTTCTGTGTTATCTCGTAGGGAAGGGAGAGCGGATACTGGTGGGTGGTTATCTGGGCATCGAATGAGCCAGGTCGAGCAGACATGGAAGGGAAAGCAGAAGTGTCGAAGAGCGAGACGTTGGCGTTCGCATTGTTGGTCTCTGAGATAATGATGTCTTTGACGCGTACAACCATGGGAGATGTGCTCGCGGTGCTCATGTTGTATTTGTGGACGGGGTTCACAAAGCGGCCGGCATCGTACCCGCCGAAGACATTGCTGCCGTTAACGCGACCTCCCGCCCGGTCAAAGCCTTGACCAATATACACTGAGTATGTCTTGCCGCATATCCGGTTCTGTGCCACGAGACTGCTGAGAACTGTAGACGATGATCCGACGCCAACCACTGCAGGTTTTGTTGAACCTTCCTCTACTACCTGCACTGTGTAGTTGTTTAGTAGTGTTTGTGATGCACCGTCTGTCTCGAAGTAATGTGTGTATAAATGAAGGGTGTCCTCGCCAAAGTAAGATTTAGTGAAAGTGCTATTGCGTTCAGTGTCTAGTGTTTGGTATTCCTTGTTTTGATCAAAACTGATTTGAGTGTAAGCAAATGGAAGGGTATATGATGTTGATAGTGTGTATGCATACGTAGTTGAGAGCTGTGATTCAAAGAAGCCACCAGTCGATGTCTCGCATTCCCGTAGTGTGCTGTTTCCATCACAGAATGTGCGAGCGCCGAAAGAGGTTTGGTTATGTGTCAATGAGGGCCAGAGGCTGTGGTTCTGTGCCGGTGTACCAACGCCAATGAAGGAGCCGTACTGGAATACATTGGAATCGTGAACTGCCCGCTTGTGGATATCAACATAGATGGGTGGTATTGAGCAATTGAATGCGGACGATGACTGAGCAAACAGCACCGTTGCAGACAGGTAGAAAGCCAGCGACGCCATGGTCGAAGAGGTGACAACGCTCGAGTCCTGCAAGCGATGCGAGGGTGGAATATAACAATCTTGCGTGAAGACCTCAAACAGCAAGCGTGTTCCAGTGAAGAACAACAGTGTCGGCACGGGTCTCACCTGCAAAGGCACCCTGCAGGCGGCGGAACGGTATCTATGTAGGCATCGACATGGTCACTAAAGCGGAAGCTAAGATTTGCCATACTGATGGGAACCAGTCAGATGAGACTGCTGCTATTCTTACGCCTGTGGAGGAGGACATGCAGGTAAGTCTTAGCGGGGCGGTAGGACGAATGGTTATCTAACGGCAGCTGACGCCTCTGTGGGTTGTCATCCCCACTGCTGGGATGGCGTGGGCGCTTCGGGAGAGACGGTGGAGATGGAAGAACGATGATCCCCTCCGAGGTAAGGGTGTTGGCCGATGTGCAGCAAGCGATTGGCTCGCGACCGCCAGTGGCACCAAAATAGAAGACGTTCCCAGCGTCTACCCTAATTCTACGATTGGCTGCCGCATCATCCTCAGGCCATTTTGATATTACACTGCAGCTGGGTATACTTTTGTCCAACAAGTTCATCGTCTGCTTGCAAAGCTCACTTACTCTAGACCCGCGTTATTCTCCGCATGTACAATCTATCCGGATGCTGCGACTAGGATACCTAGCAAGCCGAATATATTAGGTACATAGCAGATAGCCTCCGCGTCCAGAATAACGCGGGAAGTGGAGTCTCCGGATGCACCTATGAGGCACTCGACATCCCGCCAACCAGCAGTACAGTGATCAGTGAGAGCACATGCCGCGATCGCGTGGTGAAAGTAGTGCCCGCAGTACGTAGGATTGCTACTTAGTATTTTGTTCCGTTGAACCAATTGGCCTCATTTTGAGCGTCTAATAGCTTGTCCCCCGGCGCCTGTAACGTCCTTCGTCGTGCCAAACAGAGAGTTCTTACAACGACTCGAGCTGCCCTGAGCGAAAATTGACCGGTAGGAGCGGCCATCAGCCGATGGACTTCGCTCCCCGGACCTCTCTCGTGGCAATCATCGAGCAGGGGAGACGCGCGCGTGGAGCCTCCGCTTGCGTCTATCTTTACAGGCTTCTTCATAATGACCCCAACCCCATAAAATCACGCGTCGCCGATCGTTCACCTATCCAAAACCCCAGTCTCCCTTCATTCGCCCGTCAGCTAAAGTTAGACTTAGCACGATTCTGCCTGGTATTGACACTGTTGCTTGGTAACACTGCCAAGCAAGATGGTGATTCACCAAAGTACCACCGGTGAATCATCCCTACGCACGCATGGCTCCTCATATTGACTGGTGGCTCATCTTCACAGCTATGCAAGTTATGAAACTTTCCCCTTATGCCAAATTTAGGCTATCTCGAATTGTGCATGTTCCTGTTACCATGTACAGTTGACACCGGAGAGCTATATCTGCCCATGAAAAACAACACTCTCGTCTCTCGACCCATGAGCTGCCTGCGGATATGTTGTCCCGCCCCACTATGCTTTCGGGACATGTAATGCAGTTCGTAAAAACAATGGGTCAACATGCGCCATTCGTCAGGCCCTCCACCATCAGTAAAAATTCCCGATTCCAGCTCGCCTTACGCCATGCTAAGAAGATAACAACAAGATACGAAATAAATGACTAATTGAACAACACCCAGCGTTTCTCCGCCGCAGACGGGCCGATGCGCTGTGCAACTTCCGTAAGTGTGTTGGTGAGTGCATCTTTAGGCACTTTCGGGAACTTTTTCTTCAGAGCTTCGATCATACCAAGCTTAGTGAGATCTGAGCCCTGGACTTCAGCCTTGAATTCGGGGAGAAGGTTGTCTGGGACTGTTCGCTTAAGCTTCCCAGTCTTTGTGTCGACTCCGGAAAGCGCCTTCTGAGAACCATTCAGTGTGTTCAAGAGACCGTTGACGGGCCGCGTGTTCAGAGGGAGACGAGGTGGGTTCATCACTCCGGCAGGTTGGTCACCCTTGGAAGTCGCCTGCTGCATAGCTGACCGGGAGACTGGGGGCTCGGAAACCCAATATGCATTCGAAAATGGATCGATGGGCTGTTGAGTTTCTAAAGTAAATCAGTATACAACGGTGTTGTAAAGAACCAGATTACTTACGTAGCAGGAAACCCATTGTGAAGTCTTTGAACTCAGTTGATATTGCCCCAGAACCATCGTTCAGCCGCGAGACACCGTCGGGGTCTTCCCAACACAGTCCGGTGCTAAGGGGCTCTTGATCTCCATTTAGCATTCGTCGCTTGACTTCTGGGTCATCCTCGTCATCTAAGAAGCCGTCCAGGTCCTCCTCACCATCATCTTCAAGATCCTCTTCACCTTCCGAGTCCAGGTCTTCACCCTCGCCCGGTTCTTCCCATTCAGCTTCAGAATCATAGTCATAATCTAGATCGGTAAGACCACGATAGACTGGATTGCGGGCGACCTTGCGTTCCTGGCGATGGTCGTGAACTTTCGAGTAGGTACCGAAATACGGTGGGCGAACATCCTCGCCGAAATGCAGATATTTCATAGGAATTCGTTTCAGCAAGTCAAGTGGTTTTGTGTTGGAGCCTTCAGTCAGATCGATAGGGTTATCAGCGGAGCCATTGACACGGTCAACAATTTCAGTGATAGTTGTTGCCTCTAGCCCACGGCGACACTTAGGAAAGGCTGATAAGATGGATCGAATTGGTAAGGCATCCGTGTCGACATCTTTATGCGTTACAATACTATCAAGGCGTGACTGGGCCGCAGCCAGGTTCTCTGGGGTGGTAAGAAGCCCATTTGAAGGCGCCAAGATGGCACCTGGCGGGAGAGAAAATGGGAGGAAGACTTTCTCGTAATCGGATTGAGCGTTCTTCCCTAAGACCTTCTGAGGCGACGGAGGAGCTGTGTTAGCAATGACGACTACGGTGTCGGTTGATATAGATGTTTGAGCAATAGGGGGTCTCTGGATAGACTCTACCATGGTATTGCTCGCAGGCTCTGCAGCAACCTTGGGCTTAGTGAAGAAAGCATTCAGTCTCATTTGGGACTACGCAGCAGTCAGTAAACATCCGCGGGAATAGCATTGCTTTGTCTGCCCTAGCACTTACCCGTTCTTTCTTGCGTTTTTCGTCTTCTTCTTGCTGCTGCTTAAGCTCTTTTGCACGCTTCTTCTCCTCTTTCTCCTCGTTTTTTTTTCGCTTTTCTTCGTCCTTTATGCGCTTTTCCTCTTCCTTCTGAACCTTCTGTTCTGCTTTTGACTTCTCTTCTTGCACTTTCTTTTCAGCGCGTGCTTGTGCCTTGGCCTCCTTCTCTTTAGCCTGCTCTTCCTTCTCTTGTTGTGTCAATTTCCTCCGCTTTGCAGATTGTTGTGTGCTGCCGGATGCTGATGCAGGTTGGGTCGAAGGAAGAGTAGCGTTTATGCCATCTGAGGGCGATGCTTCAGCACGCTTCATTGGTTTCGAAGGCGACGGCGTCTCCAGCGACGATATGACAGTCAAGGGTGTGGAGGCGTTCGAGGGAATGTTGCGATTTGGAGTTGAAATGGCAGGTTCAGCATCGTCGGTGTGAGGACGCTTCTGAGGAGATGCGAGGGCGATCGGAAGTGGAGCCTCCATGGCTCTGTGAATTTGTATCACAGTTCCGTGTGGGTACGTCGGGTCGGGTAGATAATAGTTACAACACAATTGATCGTCGGACTGTGGTATGGCTTGTGGGTGTATTAGGCGGGTGCGGATGTAATGAGCGCGAGCCTGGAAGGCGCGACGCGTCGGGCTGGCGCGTGATTACTTGGCATGGGGAGCGGGGCGGCGGCGTTTCGCCCAAATCCGCGTTCTTTCTTAGAAAGTAGACAGATTCCCTGTTAGGGGTTAGCGTGCTTTCCTCACCAAACTCGTCACTTCTGTCAAGCATTTTGGTCATTAGTGATGCGTTGAAGTAACTCTCCGTAGTCTGTAATCTCATATTCGAGTTGCCACAGAGCGTTTGCTGCGATCAGAAAGCCCCAGGGCGCAGCTCATCCAACATCTTCGCTAGCTAGAGTAACTACTAGGCATAGAACGCTGGCTGCACCTTGATTATATCATGAACAGTATCGCGACTACCACCCTGTATCTGCAACGCTCATCCGCTTGACAGCCCGGATCTCCTTACGATGGATGCTTTTGATGACGAGAATTTGCTATTCGAGCCGTTCCTGCCATCACCCCCTAATAATCAACCATGTGACCCACCGGAGCTTTTTTCTGATGACGACGAGATTCTGGAAAACTATCTCGATGGAGATTCATCAGACCCTAAAATTGGAATTGAATACGATTATGAGAATACCTTCACACCTGACAAAGCCGTGAAGGACAGGTAACGCTACGAATTTTTTCGCAAAGTGACATACTGATTGATATGCAGAGATTGGGTCATTGAACAGGTGGAAAATATGCTTGAGAATGTGGTTGATGGGCTGCTTGCAGAAGACCAACATATCGTGATCATCCTCAAGACCCGATCCGGATTGAATCGCCGCCAACTCCATCCAGCCCGGGATGTCGACCCGGCCCCACCTGCCAGAAGTATGGAGATCAATTATCCTGGGAGTAACATAAACGACATGAAAAGATTCAGTATGTACCTACAACTACTGGGCAACTTTATCTGACCATCACCAGCTGTAGTTCTACGAATCTTAGAGCTCGTGCACTGCTGCCTCATCAACGATACAACTATGACGAAACGGTAAGAAAATGCCTGATAATATGCACTGGACCCTAATTTAGTTTCAGAGACATGTTCTACAGACATCCCGACCTGTTTGGGAAACAGTCGGTAGTAGATCGCTACGTAGATGATATTGCATGTACTATTGGCGTAGCAAGATCAATGCTCAACGTAGTATGATTATTATGGTCGCCTACAAAGCGGCATATTTAAAGGCTAACAGTTTAGACTGCCGCAGCAAAAGGCCTGATGGCCGGCAATGTGGTCATTGAGCGACCGGATGGAACGTCGGTGAGCGGCATGAGCGAACCGGAGGTATACATGCTCCCACAAAGTTTATTCAAATTTAACTCAGATCTCAGGGAATACTGATCCCTGCAAACTTCGAAAGCGAGACGTTAGATATGGCGTGCATCCAGTGGGTCCTGATCATCGAGAAAGAGGTAAGACCACTGAGTCGTTATCACGATCCGGCTCATATCACTAGGCAACATTCCGCTCCATACTAAGCTCGGCTTTATGGAAGATTTTCGGCACACAAGGACTAATAATCACGGTATCAACCCCATGTATCTCCCACGATCTTCACTAATGATCGCAGGCCAAAGGTTATCCTGATTTGGTATCGAGGAAGTTGGTACGTCGCCTGTCTGATGAATACCCGCAAATTCCAATGTTTGTTTTTGTGGATCTGGACCCTGATGGCATTCACATCATGTCCACGTACAAATATGGCTCACTGCGTCTGTCACACGAAGATGCACCACGGACAGATGCACCGGGGGTAAACTTACCGAATCTGAAGTGGCTTGGTGTTCAGAGTCATCAGATCGACAGAAAACCGGGAAACGAGGGTGATACAACAACGAGTGAACTCGCAAATGCACAGGGTATCAGAAAATTGACTGATAGGGATCGAAAGAAAGCGGGCCATATGCTTGAATGGGGCGTTTGCGGGGAACACGGACGTGAGCCGGAGTGGCGAGTTGAGTTGCAACGCCTGCTGATGCTCAACATCAAGGCGGAGATGCAAATACTGGATGAAGAGCCCGGGGGTCTTGTCTCATGGTTAGGCATCCAGTTGGGAGTGCTGCAAGGCGGATCAGCAGACGATGAAATACTTTTTTGAGCAGCAGATAGACCATTGTATGCATTCCGTCGAACCACTTAGTCGAACGCGTCCCACTTCTACGCGGAGCTGATTTAGCACATTACGCATACACTGCATACGTCTATCCTGAATCGAGACAGCTCCACACCCTCTTTTACTGCAGCCCATCTCTTGCAGCTCCGGCGCGAGCAACACGGTACTTGGAGGGTAGATTCAGAGAACACTAGACAACAGAAATGAGCCACATTTTGGCTACAACATACAAGTGTACGACGTGGATCCGAATGTGTCAAAAAATGGCTTGCTGGCCATGCAGAAATTCTCCGAGGGACCATAGGACAAGGCATGCCAAGCATCAGCCAACACATCCTACTCTCACACTGCAGCCATCGTCTACACGAGACTCGACCCAGTGCGCGTAGCGACCATGCATGATTGACCTGCTGCGCCAATAAAGCAATCCGCACCATGTCCGACTCTGCCGCATATTCACGCCCCGCGAGCAGTGCGCTTGAAACATGCGGCGCCCCACCGTCCGCTGCTGCCCTCGTAGATGCCCCTCCGCCGGCCCAACATGGCCTCCATATCGCTGTTGCCGACACCACGACGGCTACCACGCTGCCTCCTGCAGTAACGCCGGCGACCACCACCCGCCAGTCGGTGTCGCTCGGCGTGCTTTCGACGCTGTGGAGTCCCAGCGGCCCGTCTACCGCCCTCCCGCCCGCTATCGTGACCCACACGCCCTCGCCCATCGACGTACAGGAAGCACCATTGCAAGACCTGGCGACCAGCGCGGGCTCGGTGCCCAGTGCCACCACTACCTTGACCAACACGCTACCCCCGACCCAGTCGGCTGCCCTCCGTGCTCTCAATGCGCCCGCCTTCCAATCCCACGCCTCGTCAAACCCACAAAGTAAGTCTGCAAAGTCGGCCTCGAGCCGGACCACGCTGTCGAGCCAGCCCGTTGTCGTGCGTACCTACTCCGGCTCACGACACAATCCACGCAACTCTTCTGGAATCAATTCGCCCCGCTATCTAAACATGAACGGCCACGGCTCGCAGAATCCCTCCGCCCTGTCGGCTGCACTGGCTGGTCGGACCGATAGACTGCCTTCTATCGAGGACTTCTCCTTCTCGGCCATACTTCGTGCTGTGGACCCCGAGATTAGAGAGGCAATTGATGCCATTGCAGAAATATGTGCGAGAAGTAGGTTGAGTCTGGCGGACGAGTACGACGCCCACCTCCCCCCTCAGGGTGAGATCACGGACACTGGGCCGGGATGGGTGGCGGGGGTCGGAGCACTGGTCGGCAGGGGCCGGATATCACGAATCGGTCAGGGCTGGACAGGTGCGGGAAATACGCTTACGGCAGTGCCTGAAGCGAGCAGTTCAAGCGAGAGGTTGGCCGGTGAGACACGAGGTGCACCAGGTAGCAAGAAGAGCAGTCAGTCGGCCTATGGAAGTCTGAAGAGTGTGATCAGCGGCGGCAGTGTGAGGGGGCGAGCAAGCCACCAAGAACAAGGTCAAACCGAAGCTGGCCCTTCGGTACCGGACGAAGAGCAGAGACCAAAAGGTCCTGCTTGGGCTGTGCAGGCTCGGTCAGATGACCATCCTGTCATCACAGTTCCGTCACCTCAGGCTTCAAATCACTTGTCATTAGATACGTCCTCTACAATAACGGATGTCCCTGAAGTCTTGGACAGCGGACCAACGCCACGACCGCAGACCGCTATACCCAAGACTACTTTCTCACATCGGCGGCATACATCCATCAATAGCTTGAACACTTCGCGCAGGCGTTCAAGTACGCTATCCTCCATCACGTCATGGTTACCGTGGCCACGTCCATCTACTATAAAAAACAGTGCCGAATCCGACCTCACCAAAGCCGAGACTAGATTAAGAGAGGTCTTGATGGTAGCCCAAAGCTCTGCATTTGGTAAGGGTAAAGCAACAGCGAGCGTCATATGAATGTAGAAATAGGGCTTCGGAAAGGGCTGATGGTGTGGTGCACTGGTCGGATATACCCCAACTCAATCTCAAAAGACCGAATTGGCGCCCTGGGGTCTTTGGTTTTTAACCTCTATTTGGAGGGACGATCACAATTCACGATTAATGATTTACGGTAATTGAAGAATATGTCATGCTATCCATCAGACCTAGTGATGTGTTATTTTTTGCTCCTGCTCTAAATTCTAACGTGGATTCATGAATGGATCCATGGATAAGGTTCCAAAGTTCCAAGACTCGTGTATCGTCACATGCCTGAGTTTCCCGTGACTTCTTTCCATTCCGGGAGTGCTGACTCACGACCCGTGACGTATGACAATGGATGGATCCAATCGAAGACAAGGCAACCACAAAAAGAACGACCTTTCATTTATGCCTCGACACAGGTCAGTAGCTTGAAACGTCAAACAGTCCTCTTGTTCGCACGTATCTGAACCAAAAGCGTCAGCAATCCAGGCACATCATCTTCCACAACCTCACCACGAACCCAACAACATGGCCGGCCCAACCCCCCTACCACTCCTCACCCCCGAACTCCTCGAACTAATCCTCGCCCACCTCCCCCAACAAGACCTCCTCCTCTCCCAACGCATCTGCAAAAAATGGCACTCCCTCATCTCCACATCCCCCACCCTCCAAACCCTCCTCTACTTCCGCGCTTCTTCCCTACCCCAAACTTCCACGCTCCCCAACGACTTCCTCAACCCCCTCCTCTGCTCCAACTTCCCAGCCCTGTTCTCAGAAATAGGCTTCAGTTATAAAGAGGAAGATACAAACTGGGACACGCACTTCGCCGACGTAGCGCCCTACCCCATCGCTATGTGCAGCAAGCCGTTCCTTTTCTCATCGTTTAATCGCCACCCTGCTACTTTCCGTCGGCGCGAGGCGTCGTGGCGACGGATGCAGGTTGCGTCTCCGGCTGTGAGTACGGTGGTGTTTAGATGGGGGTCATCTGGTATGATGGGAAGGCATGTGCAGGAATGCGTCGTGCGCTTTGGGAAACGGGGGGAGTCTACTGAGAATGTGAAAGATGGAGGGAAAGGGGGAGATGAGGGGGAGAAACCGGTGATTGCGCTTGTCACGCGTGCCGCTTCGAAAGATGATAATGAAGTGAGGGAGGTAGTTGATTTGAGTATGGAAGATGGATTGACGATGGGCTTGCTGTACGACTACCTCTATGAGCGAATCTGTACCGGCGATGTGCCAACGCAGTATAATCTATCTTATGGATTGGGGAAATACCCTGCTTCGGAGGAAGTCGCCGCGTACGCGAAGAGGAATGATGATATCAGTCTCAAGGCGCTGATACGTTCGGATGGGAAGCTTAAGAGAGAATTGACGATGATGGTGGAACTGGGATGGGCTCATACGTGCGTTGATGAGGAAGACGAATCGTGGCCGCAGTTTCGAAGCGAAGCGCACCGGGATGTCGAGGTTGGTCCGATGGTTGCTGTATACTCGAAGATGTGGGACTGAGGATGCTTGCTGCGAGACAGTGTTTTGTGTGTAAAAGAGAGAATGCATAGGATTCAGTGCGAGTCTATACATGTTGGATAAATATCAATAATGGACTCATCCCAGATGGTGGTCTCAAAAAACAGTGGATCATACAGTAAAAAAACACGAAGAATGGACGATGAACTTGAAACGACTCAAAGTCTACCGACTAACAATACCCAACCGCAATCCCAATACCTGCAGCCTGAAAGAGAAATACCATGTCACTTTCGTTCAATCCAACGACATACGCCCAGACGTCGACGAATAGCATTCAGACATCCGGCTTGCGCAACCTGAGCTCCTCCCCTCTAGGAATATGTTCTCATACTCTTTCGCCTCATGAGCTTCATCCGTGCACATTCTCGAGCGGCGCTGAGTCTTTCCCAAAAACTCATCGTAGTTACGGCAAATGGTTTCTTGATTGTCTCGGGGATCATCATCAAGAGCGTTTGGCATCTTCTTTGAACTTGAAGCTTCATCGTCATCGGAATCTCCCATCACCGAGTCCTCTCTGCGAGCCCAGGTGTTGTCAAGGATGATTTCCACACTGTCATTCTTATGAGAAGTGGGTGCCGCCCGTAGACTCTCGGTGCTAGGTGTGTGTGCTCCGACTTGCGCCCATTCGGGTTGGGGACTTGAGTCCTTGCACAAACGTAGGCTCGAACTGTCAGTAGTTCAATCAGTATGAAACACGAATGGCTGCAGTTTCTGGAACAATATAGCATACGTGGAAGGTGAATCATGATTGGCTGAGAGATGGTCCATGCCATCCAGTTGTTCGCTGATCCATGCTTCCGCAAAAATATTGCGTTCCATATGATCGAATTGCTCCGACTGGTGCCGCTGAACCTGTCCGCACCCTCTGTCGCGCTCTGAGCGGCTGTTTTTATTACATTGGTCATGTATGAATGCGGTCGGCATCGCCTTGTATATAGGACTGTTGTTGACGGGACGTATTCCTGCATCGCGCTTGCTGGGTTTTGTATTTCGATAGAGCGTAGTCTCTCTATGCACAGCGTCTCTCTCTTGGAAGGGGCCATTCTCCGTCCATTTTAGATGAAATGGTAAATCGAAGCCTTTGTTTAGTTCTGGCTCAAGACGATTTGTGTTGCGGGGTTTGACGAAGTAACGGTTGATTCGCTGGTACCGGATTCCTCCAGGGAAATACATATCCGATACGGCTATGAGCGTTGACCGCCTGAATATAAAGTCAACAAAATAAATTCTTCCTAAGTCTTCCCGCATTCAGGAAAAGCAAGTGTTATGAGCATTCACAACTCACTTTTCCTGCGGGTTTGAGACGTCGTCATCGATCTGATAAATCATGTATCCAGGGAAAACCACGAATCCACATCTGTTGCCATAGGTGGGCCAGAGATCATCTGAGTTGTTTGTGGCCCTGGTATCAGGAAAATCATCAAAATCGATAGCTGGCACGTGCCATACGACTTCACCAATGACTGACGCGGATGGCAATGAGAACGTAAGGCGAACCTGAATACGAGTTCGGGGCGAGGTATACACGAAGCAGTCGCGTGTACGCAAGAAGTTATAGGCAAAGCTAGGCAGGTCGCCATCATACATGGAACAGGTGCTCATGCATTGCACGTCCGATCTTGCTAAAGTGCGTTAATATTCTAATGAAATGCAAAGTGAGACACGACCGAGTGTAGTACATACATGAAAAGTAAAATTCAATCATCATTTGCACGAGCTCTTCTGAGTTTATATCGATGTCATGCACCAGTGTGGAAGTGCCATCGTTAGTGGTTGTCACTGCTGTGACAAGCTCGGGTATATGGTCTTCGCGCGCATATTGTCAGTCAAACTCAAACAGGCCATTCCGGCAATAGCTGGCATCGATATATAATGTGGGAGAATTGAAGGAGTCTGGCCGTAAGTTGCTCGAGGCTACTCACTTGAGACCTGCGCCTCGAGCGCCTTCTGAAAGGCGCGTTCCCAAATAAAAATTTCATCTGCCTGTTTCAAATCGAGACCTTTCCAACACGAGATAACCTCACTATGGCTGACTGGATAGTCATCGTTGAAGCAGGGGCGTCGCACGTCTGGGCAGAAGATGCATGCAGCGGTGGTTCTGGTTTCGCTCTGAAGGCCTTTGAGGTGGAGCCCTTTCCCGAAGAACCGCTTGTAGTACAGGCGAGACATGCGCAACCGGGAAGAACTGTGAAGCTCCGGAGTTCCATATGGTGTTGGTAGCGTCGGTGGCACCGGTGGCACCGGTGGCATCGGAGGGTGCGCGTGCGTCGACTGAACACCAGTCGACGCCATGGCAATGCCGTTCGGACGATAAGGATGTGCAGGGACAAGTATACCTGAGAATAAGATCGACGGTTTACTGGTACAACTGGGAAGCAATGCGTGGGGGTAGATGTTTGAGTTGTACTCTGCGGATGATGTTGGGAAAGGCTGGCGAAGGCGGTCGCGGTTTCCTCTAGATAGCATCCATGGATGCCCGCGTTGTTAACCTACAGTCATTAGCGAATCCCTATTTGAGACGCAGCAGGTGCGACGTACCGCTCGTCCTTGTTCCCCAGTTTCGAAATTTGAAGAAATGCGTCCACGCCGAAACCTTCTAGACTGTGTATTTCCAGGCTGCCGGCCCAGTATTCTGTTACCGCGCGTCAATATCTAGTCACTCCCCTATGTAGAATCAAACTAACCTGCGTAAACTCTCGACATGGGCAGTCCGATGCCAAGACGAAGATCGGGCGGTCGACTGGTAAGACTTGACAAGGAGCTCCCCCCATGTTTGTCCACCTCGTTCGGCTGGTCTTCAGGGATTTTCAGTTCCTGCAAAGTACCTAGGAGTTTAGGAACGCGAGCCAGATTCTGCAGTCTTTTCTGATACCGAGGACCTTTGCTAAAGCTCCACAGATGGGGCAACACCTCGTTCGGGATGCCGCCACCCTGATCAGAGATTCTTATGATTACATGCTGGGATGTCTCGCATATGAGAACCTCAATAGGTGGTGGTGTGGTGTCACTGTACTTTTTCTGCGCAATGACGGCCTGTATTGAATTTCGGATGAGCTCACCGATGATATATTCCAAATGGCTCTGAATGTAAGGAAAAGTAGCATCAAGATGGCCTTCGATGCGAATTTCCGGAATCTGTACGTGAGAGCCATAGGCGGCTTTGATCAGTTCTTGGGTTGTCTTGCCGCAGCGCTCCACAATCTCTTTGGCATTGCACTTGAGGAAGATTTCGCCCACGGTGTCGTTGTGTGCATCGTGCTCGGGTTGGATATGTGGAAAATGCCATGGCGAATTGAAGGTGTCGGTCAGCGCCAGATGTTGCTCTGCAATGACACGGCGGGAGATGCGCTATTAAAGGTTTAGCGAAGCAGCCTCAAGACGATGAAGGACAGTCGTGTTCCTACCGATCGTAGCATGGTGTTCATGAACTTGTCTGTTTCCTCCGGGCGCATCAACCCTCGCACCTCCAAGACGCCCAATGCCAGCCTAGGTATGACGGTCGCATGTTCGGTCAAGGTTTCCTTGAGCACCTTGCAGTAGTTTTCGTTGTCATCGAGGGAGCGAATTACGGGGACACGGCGAAAGCGTTCAAAAGCAGTGAGATAGAGTTCGTAGACGTGAGCGAGATGGGGGTTTGCGACGACGACATATGGCAGAGTCTGGATGTCACGCAGACGGTGGGCTATTCTACAAGGCTTCAGCACATGGTTCGGCGCAGAATCGGGGTTGGTGTGCAGACCTGATGGGAAGCTCCGAGCGGCAGTAGTTGGCACCGTCCAGCAGACGGGATTCTGTGAGGGTGCGGCCGAAGAAGGTCAACCGGCGCAGACTGATGGGCCTGGCCTCGCGTTGGACCCATCTGCGATGGCGGGTTAGGTGGGTGAAGAGGGGGCAATGGGTGTGCATGCATACTCGTCCAGCGCCGATGACGGCCGCCACGCAGGTGCTACGGCGGCGGCATGGGCAGCTCGCTGGGGGATCAAGGCAGGCAAAAAGCGCGCTGGAGCTCTAGCCAGACGTGCACATGGGGCAGAGGGCGCGGAGAGGGCGACTCTGCGCGCGGTCATGGCTCTTGCAGCTCTGTGAGAAAAGTGGTGGGGAGACCAGAGAGCATCGGGCGCGGGAGACTATGGGCGGAGCTGCATGAGAACGCCCGTTCACGGCGGGACCGTGACACGATTCCATATGTACACGGTACATACTTGGACAGAGGCCATGGTGCGTGTGATTGGTGCAGCAGCAGCTACCGAGTGTCCAGACAGTCAGGCCATGGTGCAGGTGGGCGTGCTGAGCAGCACCCTTCCAGGCAGGGCAGGCCCCCCCTTCTGTTTGCGCGCCAGCATGACGTTGCTGCGTTGGTTGCGTAGGTTGCGTGGGCACCGCCGTGGGGACTGGCTGCTGCGCTACCCGCTTCCCGCAGCTGGCCTCTGGAGGCAATCCGCGAAATTTTGGCCGCCCCACCGCCTGCGGAACAGCAGCACCTCTAGCTTGAGTAGGCTCTTTGCACTCCCTAACTCGGCACCCTCTGCCATTCTCGTATCTTCGCCCCCCCGGGACCCCAGTCTGCAGGCACCGCGGCGAATCGTCATTGTTCACTGAGCCCTCGACCGGCCGCCACCTTTTTAGCGAGGCACGTCCACCCTCCCCCCAGCACCACCAGCACCGCCGCCGCCAGCGACACCACCTTGCACCGCACCTCCCCTCTGCCCTCTCCCTGCGACCGGTGCGCATTCCGCGAGCTCCACTGAACCCAGACAGCACAACGCGAGAAGCACCCCCCCTCCGGCACGCGTCCTGCAGCGCTCACATCCGCCGCGCGCCGCCGTCATGGACCAGGTAAGCTTCAAAGCGGGCAATGAGCCCACAACCCCCGAGAGAAACTACCGCTGCTTACCCATGCGTGCTCTGCAGCTCGGAAGCGACATGGTCGTGGAGCCCGACTTCGACGAGAAGCAGGACGTCGCCATCATCACCACCGACGGCGACGACACCATGGACGAGGCCGACGTCGACGAGCCCCGCGCCGACGAGTTCGACGCCTTCTTCCGAAAGCACCTGCCCGAGATGCCCGACCACGAAACACAGGCAGAAGCATACCACACATGGGAGATCAGAGACTGGCGGACACTGACAAGACGTGAGCATGGTCCCGTCTTCGAGTGCGGTGGCCATCCCTGGCGCGTCCTCTTCTTCCCCTACGGCAACAACGTCGAGCATGCTTCCTTTTACCTTGAGCAGGGCTACGAGGAGAAAAAAGTGCCCGAAGACTGGTATGCCTGCGTGCAGTTCATGCTCGTGCTGTGGAATCCAAACGACCCGTCTTTGTACCTCACCCACACCGCCACCCACCGCTTCACTGCCGATGAGGGAGACTGGGGCTTCACACGCTTCGCCGAGCTGAGGCGCCTCTTTGCTACGAGCTGGGACGACAGGGGTCGGCCCATGGTGGAGAACAATGCCGCCAACGTCACCGCCTACGTCCGGGTCTTGAAGGACCCCACCGGCGTACTGTGGCACAACTTCATAAATTATGACTCCAAAAAAGAGACGGGTATGGTTGGGCTTAAGAACCAAGGCGCCACATGTTATCTCAACTCCCTTCTGCAGTCGCTTTTCTTCACGAATGCCTTCCGACAGGCCGTCTATCAGATACCCACCGATAATGAAGAGAGCCGCACAGATAGTGCCTTTGCGCTCCAGCGGCTATTTTACCTTCTCCAGACTTCAAACAGCGCCGTCGCGACCACCGATCTAACTCACTCTTTCGGATGGGATTCGAAGCAAATCTTTGAGCAACAGGATGTGCAGGAACTGTCGCGTGTGCTCATGGACAAGCTTGACGAGAAAATGAAGGGCACCGAAGCTCAAGGTGCTTTGGAACGAATGTTTGTGGGCAAGATGAAGACGTATATCAGCTGCATAAATGTCGCTTATGAATCGTCGAGGAGTGAAGAGTTTTGGGATATTCAATTGAACGTCAGCGGAAACAAGAACCTGGACGATAGTTTCAAAGACTACATCCAGGTCGAGACCATGGACGGAGACAATAAATATCACGCTGAAGGCCACGGTTTACAAGATGCTAAGAAAGGTGTCATCTTCGAGTCCTTCCCCCAAGTTCTCCATTTGCAGCTAAAACGTTTTGAATATGATGTTCAGAGGGATGCCATGATGAAAGTTAATGACCGCTACGAATTCCCCGAGGTCTTTGATGCCTCGCCATACCTTTCTGATACCGCCGATCGATCAGAACCTTGGATTTACCACCTGCACGGTGTCCTAGTCCACAGTGGAGACCTCAACGCAGGTCATTATTACGCCTTTTTGAAACCTGAAAAAGAAGGTCCTTTCTACAAATTCGACGACGATAGAGTCACTCGAGCTACCAGTCGCGAGGCGCTAGAAGAGAATTTCGGTGGTGATTACACACAAGCCAACGGTAATATTGGTCAGCGCAATCCCTACACCCGTACATGGTCTGCGAAGCGCTCTATGAGCGCATACATGTTGGTCTACATTAGGGAGAGTCGTCTGGACAACATGTTGATGCCTGGTATCGAAGTCAAGGCACCTCAGCATCTTGCCGATCGTGTTGCAGAGGAGAAGGCAGCATTTGAGCGAAGACGTAAAGAGCGCGAGGAAGCACATCTTTACATGGATGTCGCTGTGGCTTCTGACCGAGAGTTTCGTGTCTACCAAGGCTTCGACATCGTCCCTTGGAAAGCTGAATCGGAGAGTGATGCCAATCCCAAAGTCTTCCGTGTGCTCAAAACCACCACCGTCCTTGATTTCATGAAGACTGTGGCGGAAGACCTAGGAACAGAGGCTGACATGCTTAGACCTTGGTCCATGGTCAATCGACAAAATGGAACTACGCGGCCGGATGTACCTATTTCGTTCTTTGAGATGTCTATGGATGTGGCGTGTCAAAAATATGGCACCAAAGCTGCACCCATGCGCATTTGGATCGAAAAGACCGAACAAAGAGACGAAGACGGCAAGCCAGTTTTTGCTGGCGAACAAATCGATGCTAAAAATCCACAAGGAGGCAAGTCGCTGATGCTATTTCTGAAGCATTTTGATGCTAAGACCCAGAGTCTCTTCGGGGTTGGAAATTTCTATGCTTCGAGTCAGGACAAAGTTGCCGATATGACTCCACAGATCTGCAAACTTATGGGCTGGCCATCATCTACGTCGTTTAAGTTATCCGAAGAGATCAAACAGAACATGATTGATGCCATGAAGCCGAAATCGACTCTTGCTCAATCAGAGATCCAGGATGGCGACATCGTTACTGTGCAAAAGACATTGTCGGACAAGGAGGCCACCCAGATCACTGCATCCGGTGGTTATATAGAGGCTAAGGACTTCTACGACTATCTCCTGAACCGCATCAATGTGGAGTTCGCGCCTCGACTGGGCGAAACGTCGCAGTTGCCTACATTCACATTGACTCTCAGTAAAAAGATGACATACGAGCAGTTTGCCACCAAGGTCGGCGAACATCTCAAGGTCGAACCTACGCATCTCCGATTCACCACCGTCAGCACGAGCGGCAAGCAAAGGACCCCTATCAAATACACCCAGCAGGGCACTCTGAATACCATTCTGTTCCCCACTCCCTATAGCTATGGAGGAACCACAATGCATAGGCCGGACATGCTGTTCTACGAGGTGCTCGAGATGAGCCTAAAAGAGCTGGAGCAAAGGAAAACTCTCAATATCACATGGTTGCCAGAGGGTCTGACTAAAGAGGTTTGTCTCGTATGTTGCAAAGGAGGGCACACGCTTACACGACACAGGAGCCGATTCAACTCATGATACCCCGTAATGCTTCCATAGCTGATGTGGTAGAAGCTCTACAGAAGAAGGCTGGTATAAGCGATGAGGTTGCGAAGAAAATACGCATGTACGAAGCTCACAACAACAAGGTTTACAAGATACTCAGCCCCGAATCCCAAGTCATAAGCATTCAAGACTACCTCACGCTGTATGCTTGGGCGCCACCGGAGGATGAGTCGTCCAAGAAGATAACGGCATTTCACTATGATAAGGAACCGTCAAAGGCTCACGGCATTCCTTTCCAGTTTTCGTTGAAAGAGGTATGTCTGTGAGGAGCAGAGCTGCAATTCTTGGCTAACCTGCGACAGGGTGAAACCTTCGCCGATACAAAGCAGCGTCTATCGGAGCTTATGAAGATTAAAGGCAAGCAATTTGACAAGATTAAGTGGTCTTTGCTTGCTCGGGCAACATATTCTAAGGCAGAGATACTAGATGATGGTGAGTTTTTATTTATGTTTTTGCAGCAACCTGAATTTGACTGTGTAACAGAAGACTGTTTGTGGGACCTCGTGGGCAACCGCGATGACCTAGCGCTGGGTCTTGACCACGCCAACAAATCGCGTAGCTTCTGGGGCAAGACTGACTCCATCTTCATTCGATAATGGCTGCAGCAGCAGCATGTACGTTTATTGCTCGATGTTCTCATTTCTAGAGGTGCGCGGCGCACTATGGAGCGGTTGCTTCGGTATTATTGGACCATTCTTGTGCATACATAGACGCCGCTGATTGCGGATTCATGGTTCGGAGTGAAGTTTGGGTGTCGCGCAGAAAAGTCAGTGGAAGTAGCAGGGAGCCAAGGTTCTGAATGCGGAGGGGATAGGGAATTGCATTTCTCAATATGACACATGTAGTGGGCAAGCATTTCTGGACATATCACTGCTGCGAGATAGAGATATAAGAAGGCCATTTGACCCCATGTGTGTTTGCCCGCTACATATGCCCCACCTGCGGGCATCCTGTGTTTTTGATTGGCCAATGCACCTGTTTCGGGACCCTGGGCTGCTCTCGCGTTCCCGCTGGACCCCCGCGCCGACGTTCTTCCGAAACGGCCAGCTGGAACGTCGCATCATTCACGGAAGTTCGCGTGGGCCCGAAAGAGCAGGCAACTCACCCACCACAACCACGATGCGGACTCTTGCCACGATAACGGGCCTGTTGGCCTACTGCGCTACGACTGTGTCGGCCACGGCGCTGACGTACATGCTCGAGGCACACGAGCGCGCCTGTTTCTTCACCGACGTGAAGGACAAGGGGACCAAGGTTGCCTTTTATTTCGCTGTACGTTATTAACCCCCCTTGGGTTCATTCTTGAAATCCTTTGTCAGGCTCTTGTGGTCTTTACTAATCGACATTGTAGGTCCAATCCGGTGGCTCCTTCGATATCGACTACGCAGTAACTGGCCCTAACGACAAGGTGATTCTCGACGGTACCAAGGAGCGACAGGGCGACTTTGTCTTCACGGCCAACGATGTGGGCGAGTATCGCTTCTGCTTCAACAACGAGATGAGCACCTTCGCCGAGAAGACGGTGGACTTCGAGATCGCGGTACGCGCTCCCTTCCATCCTACTATCATCCCCGATACGTCCTTCTTCGAGGCGCTATCCCCGAGCCAGCTCCAAGGCTGGATTTCCAATTACAACAGACAGTACGATATAAACAAAGATATGGCGGATACTAATGCAGGGAACCACCAGGTCGAGAACGAAGTTCGCGCGCAGCTGCCCAGTAAGCAGGGTGCCCATCCGGAACAGACAACCGTGCTGGAAGAATCCATCTTGAAGCTATCAGCGCAGTTGAGCACCATCAGCAGGAACCAAAAGTATTTCAGGACACGCGAGAACCGGAATTTCAGTACGGTAAAGAGCACGGAGAAGCGCATATTCAACTTTTCCATTATGGAGGTGGCACTTATGGTCATCATGGCGGGTCTGCAGGTCTTCATCGTACGCTTCTTTTTTCAGGGTGCGAGAAAAGGTAAGACCATGGCCTGTCGGGATCTGGGGACTTTGAGAGCTAATCAGGGCTGTAGGTTACGTATGAGTGGGACACTTTACAACGGCTCGATAAGCAGCAACGCGGACGGATTAAGGTGGGAAAAGAGACAGTACTGTGCTTGCTCTTGGCCAGCTGGGGTGGCGCTTGGAAGGGCAATTGTGTATCATCATAGCGGCATTTCAGGTTATGGAGTTCAAACAAGATTATTAACGAGATATCAACCTAATGTTGTTCCTGCATCATATGTGGCTCGCGTCGATTTGCGTCTCTCACCTGGCGACCTACCCCGCCACCCGCGACTTGCAAAGTAAATTCTACATTTCCACAGTGCAGTCCTCACTCACACTCTACACATCTCTTTGTTTCTCGATATATAAGACAACGATGCTTCCGTCACGCGGCGGGCAAGCGGCGCGAAGCGCACCAGATCCCGAGCAGGATACTTTCGACAGAGACCACGAGCAAGTCAGACAATTTGTGCAGGAGCAACAGCGGCGCGGCTCCATACTGGACTACAGAAAGTTGATCGGTGGCCCTCTGTATAATCCGAATAATGGCATTATGCAACATGTCACGCAGATGGGTGCCCTTGGCCGCTATGGCATGGGAGATAGAGCTGTCCCTGTGAGTTCAACTCCACGCCTCGAGAAGGCGCGGGGATCCTTTGGATTTCAATAGCACTCATTGAAGAGGCACTGGGTCTTTAATCTTCTGACAGTCTTTAGACTCCTAGTCCCGAGAAACCACTTTTGCAACCGGAAGCTGAGTTCTTGCGTGCCTTGAGCCAGCCTCCAGAGAACCTGCCGCAACGCGCTCTCCGGATACCGCATGCCGATATGGGTGCGCAGCAAAGGCAGCCTATTCACCTTAACCCTCCACAGCAGAGGAACCAGCCCTCTAAACAGGTCCGATTCGCCAACCCCATCTTTTCAACTCAATCCCCGCACCTGCCTCCACACAGGAACCAAAACCCAGAACCGCGCACGCAGCAACCCAAGAGGATCTTGCGAAGTGTCACACCGGAGTTTCGTCCTCAGCGCACACTCCGAAGCAATAGCCCAGAGAAGCAAACCGCGAAAAACCTACCCGCCTACGAAGTGTTCCAGCATATTCAAAAGAAAGCCGCTCAAGAAGCACTGCAATCAACGAGAAAACGAGCCCTCCAGAACGCCATCAGTGAGAGGCCCGTTAAACGTGTACGTCAGGAGTCTTCTCCAGATAACGATACGATATACCGCGCTCAGCGCACACTCCGAAGCAGTAGCCCAGAGAAGCGGCCCGCGAAAAACCTACCCGCCTACGAAGTGTTCCAGAATATTCAAAAGAAAGCCGCTCAAGAAGCACTGCAGTCAGCGAGGAAACGAATGCTCCCGAATGCCGATCCCGAGAGGCCCGCTAAACGCGTACGCCAGGAGTCTTCTCCAGATAACAACCAAACATACAGTAGCCAGGCGACGCCAGTCACAATGAACCGGTCGAAATCTGAGCAATTGCAAGCTCTTCAAGAGCAGTTTCGAATTCAGTCCCGCCCTTCGGCAGAGGATGCTCGCCGCTTGATGCCACCACCTCCTCGTCCTAGTCACACACACGGTCGTATGCCTCTGCCTCCTCTTAACAGGCCGAGCAATGCTATGGTCCCAGCCAACGGCCAGCCAAATCAGTACATGTCGCCCTCTCGCGATCAGTCGGGTTACCACGTGTTTCGTGCCAACGACCAGCAGAATCGTCATCTGATGTCCCCTAGCAACCGGTCGGGCCAACACATGCTCTCACCCAACAACCAATCTGGTCACCCCATGCCCTCACCGAATAATCGATCGGGCCATGCCATGAGTCCCTCTCATAACCAGCTGCATCACCGCATGCTCCAGGCCAACGACCGGTCGGTTCACCGTATGATTCAGGCGAGCAACCAGTTGAATCACAACATATCCCCGTACAGCAACCGTTCGAGCCCCTCCATGGTTTCCTCCAACAACCAGCTGAATCAATACATGCTCCAAGCCGGCAATCGCGCAAATCAACACATGGCCCCCTCCAACAATGGATCGGGTCACCCCATGGTTCCCTCCAACTATAGGTCGACTCCCCATGCGATGCAAGCCGGCAACCGGTCGGGTCAACACCACATGCACCAGGCTAACAACCAGCCGAATCACAACATATCCCCGTACAGCAATCGTCCGAGCCACCCCATGGTTCCCTCCGGTAATCAGCAGAACCAAAACATGCTCCAAGCCAGCAACCGCGCAGATCACCACATGTCCCCATCCAACGACTGCTCCGGTCACCGCATGGCATTCTCCAGCAACCAGCCAAACCGTCGCCTGCTTCCCTCCAAAAACATGGCCACCTACCGCACCTCTCTGAAGAAGCCATCCCGCCCATCCAACGCATCGCGCCAACCCGCCTCAAAACCCATCTCCGAAATGGTCCTCCACCGGACCCAAAACCCCAAAATCACAAAGCAAAACTACCACATGCAACACCGTCACCAGCCCGGCTATGCACAGGAAGCCCAAAAGCGTGCCCATCTCGCCGAACAGCAGGCTCGCGCACTCCAGCAGCTGCAGCAGCGGAGGCGACGCCTCGAAAAGGTCGTCGTGGAGAACGCGGTGCGGAGGAAGGGCATGCTGAAGGGTGTGCACTTGGTGGACATGGAGTATGTGGTTACGGGGGGACTGAGTGCTACTCATCCTGCCTTTCCGACGTCTCGCCAGATTGTTGTTGCGGCGGAACGGGATGTGCCCGCTCAGAGTGTGGAGGATGTGATTGATCTTACGGGTGAGGATGAGGTTGCGGGACTGAGCAAGGGAAGGGTCGTGGAGCGAGACGTTGCACGTGGTAAAGATGAGGACACTGCGACGTTGGCTGAGGCTGAAGCTGATGCACCTATGGACGATGAAGCTGTTGATGATGCCGACAGCTTGTACGATGAGCCGGCGCCTATGGACCATGCAGCTGATGAGGATACCAACAGTCTGTTCAATGAGCCGACGCCTGTGGACCGAATTATTGACGTCGAGGCCTACAACCCTGAAGCAGTCGCTCTGGATTCACATGTTCCTGAGGGAGCCGTTGTCGATGAGCCGGCACCTGTCGACAGGGCTATCGACGTCGAGGCTTGCAACCGTGAAGCGGTCGACGACTTGTCTCCTATGGATTCAGATATGCCTGAGGGTGCAGTCGTCGATGAGGATGGCTATATTCGTGCTCCCGAGCCAGAGTCTTTCACCGAGGAGCGTGCGGACCTGGAGTGGATGCTGCAGGAAGTAGAGGAGAAGTACAGCGAGGGGGTGCCCGATTGGTACTAAGAAGAGCTTGAAACCAGAGTCACGGAACTTGGATATCAAAACCAAAAAGTTGGATACTGAACCCAAAGAGTTGGATATTAAAGGCGAAGAGCTGGGTATCAAAGCCGAGGAGCTGGATATCACAACCAAAAAGGCTTCGGGGTAATCGCCTAGCTGGAAGAAGCGCTTGCAGGTATATCATTGCGAGCCATTGTTTGTCACGATATTGGATGTCAGGACTTTCTTTTTTTTTTGGTTTGTTTTGTTTTCACAGCACCCAGCTTGGTCTAATTGTTTTGATTTGGAGCATTTCCCGCTTCCACATACATCCTGAGACTCTGGGTAGGCCCTTGATGGCTAATCTGGCGTTCAGACCTTTGGTCGAGGTGGAGAGCGAGGCGGTATATGCTGCCGTTGTACACTTTGTTGGAAAGCAGGAATCTGCGCTTTGTATAGTAGGAAAATTGGGAGAAGCAAGCATGGCGTTTCTGCAATTAGTCTCTGGGGATATCCACGAGAAGATAGTCTCCCTCACTTGGTTTCGGGGTCTTGAATTGTTCTCAAAACGGGCTATATCATCACAATCAATCATAGCATGTTTAATGAAACCTTTCCACAAAACATTTCAGTGTAACATTCTCCATATTCTATACCGCACTCCAGTCGCCTCTAACCCTATATTCATCCTCAGCCACCACCCACTCCTCCCTCCTCTGGTAATCTACAATCGCCCCGTCGCTACTCCCTGCCCGACTCAGCACCTCACTTCTAACGTCCAGTTCCCTAGTCATCAATATTCCACCTGCAGCCATCATCTGCGTAAAAGGACTATCATGTCTTTCGCCCTCGCTACCTTCTCCCTGGTATTCCCTTGGCCAGATGATCTCCTCGCTTCGTGTTTTCCTCAGTGACGACGACCCAGCTAGCGATGACACATTTGTGTCGTGTCCCAGACTGTATTTTTTAGATTGCGTGAGGGACAGATCTAATGATTGGAGGTGGTAGGAGTCCATATACGTATTCGATGATGTACGATGAGAGTTCGCGCCTCGGCGACGTCTTCGGTAGGCGGCGTAATGGTGGGAGGGAGGAGGAGATGGCGGGGGAGGCGATTTGAAAGATGCAATATTTGCTGCTAGGAGGGTCGCTTGTATCTCCAGGGTGGACCATAGTGTTATGCTGGAAGCGTCTCGTGGTGTATTCTTGGGCCGTACGTATGGTCCCAGTAGTATGATTCTGCGTACACTGCACGCAGTTGCGAAGATTCCGAGAAGAACGAGGAAGATGAGTGTTAGGGCTTCTCGAGTTGGAGTTATTCGTCTTTGGACGAAGGAGAGCGGTGCCAGGGCGAGGATGAGATCGGTGGCAGTGCCTACGCTTGCGTTTACGTATTGGCTTTTGAGAACTGTGAGGCTTGCTGTGAATACGGCATCTCGATGTGGGAGCTCCATCCATATGTAACGTAATGGTATGCATTGAACCACAAGGAATACTAGGTTGATGATACAGAAGATGACTTGTGCGAAGATAAGCAGTGATAGTGTTATTCTCCACGGGCGGCTTTGCTTGAAATGGAGGAGCGTAAAAGCAATGCCAATCCTGACGAGTGCTATGGTGGGGATCCATATCATATCTCCGGCGAAGAGTAGGTGTCTTATTTGGATCTTGTTCTTCTGTGAAGAAGGTGATGCAGGGTCAACGAAGCCGTATGTCGTTGCCGCTATGATCAAGGACCACTGAATGCAGGCGAGCAGCTGCATTACTTGCGTCAGTAGTTACTGCCTCATAAGCATTAAACTTACAGTTGCAAGCGTGATGCTATAGTCTTCCCATCGAAACCGTTTTTGCTTGACCCTATTGTAGATACGCCCGCCGAATGAACAAAAAATCAAGAAGTAAAGCGAAGCCGTAACACCAAGCAGCGTGGCCGCTGGCGTTCCCGCCATATTTTTTTTTGGAGTGTCATTCAACGCAGCCAAAGACCGCGCGTGGGAGAGGCGTTGCATATGTTTTTGATCAACGCACTGCCTATCGCTGATCATACGACCAGATACTAAGCCCAAATCCCAGATACAACCATGTACCTGTGTATAGCCTCGACTCATGTAAGTTGATACCACGATCGACGGCCAAACACAAGCGTTGGTGGGAAAACATGGTGCAAATAGCCAGAAACCATGCATACAGTGTCACTTGCCGATTCGACAGCAGGCAACCACCACTTTTCGGCACATTAGTGTTCTATATGTTCTAAGTTCGTTCCATAGTGATCACCCGGGTAGTGCGCATGCGAGTGTTTGCGTCGTGCCTCTTTAGCCTATAGTCCCTGTAACGTGGGTTCGAGATTAGCACCTTTCGGGAAAAAAGCTGCGCGCCGAGCTTCAATGGATCCGAATAATAACGCGCTTGTGCACTGGATTGTGTGTGTAGACGCTGAATACGAGATGAGCTCTGATAAGAGTGATTTAGATGCTCGAAGCAGGATACCCATAGATAGTCCATCTGTCGAAAGCGTAACGAAACAATACACAGAGCAATGTAGCTGTACTTATCGGAATTTTTGCCCTTCTCGCAAAGGTTCGATGTCTAAATTGGGGGTTCTAAATTTCTCAGAGCATGCAGTGTCCTACTAGACTCTAGGATCTCCCGAAGCAAGGTCGGATAATCCCACCCTATACCTTCTGCAGCAAGCGCCGTCAAACTGGCTTGGTTCTCGCGCCCTTTTCGACCAGGACCTGTCATATTCTGTTGAACTTCGTCAGCGTGCGGAACGACCATTCAAGCGGTGCTGCTTACTGGCTTCATATTCACGTCAAACAACGCGAACGGCGCAGACTCTCTCTTATCAATGCGTCTTATATCAATACGTATCGGAGCTGTGCATTGCAGCAGTCTTGCAGCTTCGACACACTGACGCTGTATTTCTCCATACGTGAGGTCTTGTTGATGCTGCTCTGCTGAGACAACTCGTGAGTTTTCCGTTATCGCTACGGTACCATTGTAAGGAGCGATGCCGTCCGCATGATTGAATCGCTCAACGACAGGCATCGCCCAATAGTCGCTCTTTCCGGAAGCCTGAGACGGCGGCATGACGGTCACAGTTCCCTCCATCCCTGAAAGGTAGCTCTCAACGATAACCGACGATTGCTGGCCGAGTAGATCGACGCAGTGGTCGTGAAGTTCATTTGTTGTTCGGCATATCTTGACACCGTGGCTTCCTCGTCCTCGGACTGGCTTTGCCACTACAGGATAGTCCTGTTCGGACGAAAGAATATTGCGTAGCTGAGAATCATCTTGCACGAGCTGTGCAGAAGGCAATCTGAACCCTTCTCTCGCCCTCAATATCTCATTGACATGGTTCTTATCATCGTACAATTCTACCAACTTAGGAGGTTGCCCCACAACTCTTATGTTATTCGCGACTTCGTTTAGTCTTTTAGATGTTTGCAGAGGGTGATCGGCAAAGAGAATTGTATTAGCCCAGAGATGTGTCGCATCTTTTTCGATCGCGGACAGGATTCCGGATTCCGTATCTCCGAATACCCAATCTGCGTCGTTAGATGGGTCTGGTGAGGACGATGGTGTCACAATATCTAATCCGCAGTGGTGTTTCAGAACGTAGGCAATGTCTGCGCCTGAATCTTGGTAGCCTAAGCAAAGTCAGCGTGCACTAAAAGATCTTAGCTACCGATGTTTACATTCCTCCAGGCTTTTTAGGCTTCCTCACACCTTTGATGAGAGGTGAATCTAGTTCTTGGTATAGTACTGCGACGCGGGGTCGCGTAAAGTTACTGTGTACTGATTGGGCATGATGAGCCGAAGAAGAGAACATAGCTGAACACCGAGCCTGCAGAGATCGTGACCAATAAGCCCGCTGCAATGCGAGCATAACAACCATGCAAGAATGCGATGAAAGGCCTAACGTATGTAAAATGTAGTTGGGCTCTTGAGTTTGGATGTGGAGACTTGGTAGATCGGCAAAGTCTCGATGCAAGTGTCCGCGGATCCGTCACGTGCTCACGGCTCACCCGACGGGGAACTCATGTATGACTATACGCGATTCCATTACTCTCGAGCATCGTTTTGATTGTAAGAAATACTTAATCTGAAGTAGACTGGTTTCATCAGTAGTATTGCCCTTTGATGAACCGCCAGTAACATATTATAAAGAGCCATCTACGTCATTGAAAGCAAGAATTCCAACATAGATATCTCTATTGATATTACCAAACAAATCCAAAAGTCCTTCCGAAGTGTACATTTGGGTAAGGTGTTCAAATAGAACCCAGTACTTGGCAACAGTATCACCAAGTCAGGTCTCTTGATCAGAAAATTTCAGAAATAAGGCAGAAGCAAAGCAGACAGACTGGAGACGATCAGATTAACAAATAAAGGAACTATTGAATGATACGCTTGAATAACTTGAGTTCGCTAGTCCTTCAGGCCTATAGCAGGCCAGGTAAACTCGGTAGGACTATTTCCTCACAACTTATGGAAATATCAAACCGTAACACCAGGCAGAAGGTCGGCAAAGCGGGACTTACGAAGCCTTGAAGTGGCGCATTCGCTCGATTCAGGACAAAACACCCTCACTTCAACGTAAGTTGCCGCGATAGCCCAGTTAGCCAAATTGTAATCCGATTCCAATGCATATGTGAAGACTAACAGTGTTAGATCACTAACAGGAATCTGAATCCTGTTTGTTTCCAAACCAGTTGTTGAATTGTTGTTAAACCATGATACGAGAATATTCTACTCAAATTTGTGAAGTCGAATGCTCCTTCGTGTCTCAACGGCCTGTCCAATCCGGTAAATCCATACCAATAGTAAAAGCATGTAGAGGCAAGTAAATCAGCCATAGTGACATTGTAGTTGATGAATTGGTCTGAGACGACACCAGTAAACGATGTCAACCAGAAATGCATAGACTTCTGACATGGAATATGGATCGTAACTCTTGGTAAACCAACCCTCCTGATCGACCTCTTCCGATCCGATTTCGTACTTTCCAATCAGAGGGAACCAGGAAGACACCCAAAAATGTCGTGGAAATGATTCTGTGGTCACTGACCCCACAAGAGCGGATATGAAGAGGCCGTTGACAATCGCTTTATACGCATCCCAAGAGGTACCGCTATCGAACCTCCAGGAGGTACTAGTCAATGCAACGAGCTGAAGCGTGTTCAGGTGAGAATATATCTTCGAGTTGATGCTCATCTGCCGAAGAGATGCTTGGCCGCCAGTAGAAGACATCATAAGGCCACCAAGGTCACCCCTATAACACCAATAATGAGTAGACGCACTGAAAAGATAAGAAAGCTCGTAAGATTTGTACTGCTAGCCGGTATACCTAGAGTCCCTATACACTCTCCTTTCTCCAGCCTCCACTTAAGAAACGAAATACAAGAATTTCTCGGCCGATAACGGCTACGAACAGGATTTGGAAAGCTGTGGGATTCCATATCATCGTCACAAGAAAGCTCCAAGGATGTCTAGTATATTGTGTCACATGTGTCAAGAAAGCGTCCAGTATTGCTCGTGGTGCGCGGATGTAGTTGGGTCGAGACCTGATCACTATTTTCAACAATGAATGCAAAAACAAGGAAGGCGATTGAACAAAACAGTAGATAAAGATCGAAAACTCCAATGATGACAGTCATGAATATCAGTGGCCTTGAATATTCTGTGGGTTTGAAAATAGGCCTGCTCAGCAATAGTATTGTTTCGTTTTGATGAGGCTTGGAAAGAGCCAGGATTCATAGTGACCAGTCTGTTGTTTTCTCTGCACTCGGCTCACCTTTGGATACGGTCGAGGCCGCGATGAATGGTGAAATCACAAATTCCTCAATGCGGTGGTTTTCTTGTTATCGCGTACATGTGAACTGTACTATGTCTAGCTGCATGTGGCTAAGCCATGAGATATGTAATACTGAATTAGCGGTTCACGGATAACATCTTATCGCTTCTAGCGCTCTTAGCTTATTATGGTTACAGATTGCAACACAACCATTCCCATCTTCACATGCTATTCGGTGCGATGTTGATTCGTGTATTCAGATACTTGAACATCTCTGCGAGCACCGATCTGAGAACGGTGGTCCAAAACCTGGATCTTGGGTGGATAGAAAACGAAAGACACGAATTTCAGTGGAAGACTTTCCGGTGTTTTAGAATGGTTTTACCCAGCCATCTCCTTCTGGTGTTTGTTCATACTGCTAGCTTTATGCACTTGTCAGTTGCCCCGCGTTGCTCGTCGCCTTCCTTGATATCTCTTTTCTCTCGAAAAAGCGAACTAACAGCCTTGGTTCCTCCGGCTCTTGTTCTTACGTAGACGTGATTGATCGTGCACGTAAAGTTGTTTAGAAGCAAAATTTACACTGTGACAAATTTGCCGGGACTGAATCCATCCTAGTTGGACTTAGTGTAGGTAGGAATAAACCCCCTCGTCGCTTCTATACATCTACCTCTAGGCCTAAGCGTGCTTAATATCGCTCGATGTCAATGTTCCAAGTTTGAGCAGCTTTCATTTAGCGTTTGATGGTGTTCTACAACAAGAGGAAATCAATAGATCTGTCCTTCGGTAAAGTTCTCAAGAGTCTGTTCAACAACTTTGGACAATGAACAGCTTTCGGTCTTCCGTGACCCATGGCTTGTAAACCTTCTGTATACCAGAAATCTAGTCAATACAGGTTCAATTTACTATTTCTACTAGTTGAGTGAGTGGTCGGCACATGTGAGACTACAATCAGCTCCATTGTCCTAATCCAAAGAAACCTTGGAAGAGTAGCATGTTCGTAGTTACATTATACGTCGACTCGTGACTGTTGGACCTATATTTGAATTGCGATAGAACACTCGGAGTACAAAAAAAACAACGGTCCTCTTCCAAATTTTGCATGATCCCGACTACTTTGTATGTCTCTTGATGCATGGCAGAACGCCGCAAGTGGGCCCGGGTACTAATATTAATCTATTCAGCCCGGCCTTGATGTTAAAGTATTTCAATAATGGGTGCCAAACACTCGCCTACAGTTAACCGAGAGTCAAGATTGCACGTGTGAACTTATATCGAGATCTTTCAGGCTGAGAAAAGACAACCATCTTTCAAACTGTTTCCTTCCAAGCTGTCAGTCAGACCGTTAGCGATTCCATGCAAGTCTTCACTCGAATAACGTGTTCAACATCGAGAGGTCTCGTTTACGCGCGAAAAGGAAAAAAGTTTTGTTCTATGTATTTCCCTCAATGCATGAAGCCCGTAAGCTAAGCACACACTCGAATCCTTGTGGCGTACCTCCATACATAAACGTTTTTGCAAGCCCAATGTCTGTGCTCCGGGAGGCGTCAGCCTACGGGAATCGGGTGAGCCTCAGCTCACCGGGAGTAGCCCCGCGGCTCTGATCGAGTGAAGATGTGTTATATCACAATTGTGGCTGTCGCAAGTGTGTAGGCTAAACTGTTACGGGCGCAAGGGCACGGGCCATGATATGTGCCAGGGTGATACTTATGTTGCGAGCGTTCCCTGTTCTGCGCGGATAATACTCTAGTCTATGCGCCAACGCTGAGACGCCGCTCATGGCCGAGACTTGAACAAGAATGGATGCCAAGGGGCTGGAGACGTGTCGGTGAGGGGCAAACGAGCTGGAAGCTTGATGGGGATGCTTGTCGCAACGTCTACTTGGTCTACTTGGGACGGAGTTCGAAAACGTGGCGCATGGAATGGTTGCATAAATGGATGCACGCATGGATGCATCATACTGTACGCGAGTGGGTGATGGATGCCTTCATGACCCATGCACGGTCGGGGCGGAGACCGGTGAATACAGGGTGCGGGTCGGCGTAAACCGTTCGTATTGTGATTGCAGAAAGAAGCCTTCCCCAAACCTTGCGCACCAACGACAGCCTCGCGATGCACGCCAGACAGTTGGGTGGTTGGGTTACTTGGGTATACGGTTGCACAGATAGATTGGGCATGCATAAGAAGATGTCTATAGATGACGATGGTATTGTGCGAGTCGTTTTTTGTGCATGGAGCCATGGGTTTCTTTTTGGGGACGGTTTAACCAGTCCAGGTAGGTGGAGAAGCGCTAAAGGATCGTCCATCTGGGGTTCCCGTATTGTGGAGACTCTGGAGAGCACGTCTTTGAACACCGTTTACCGAAGCGCTAGCCTGCGGATTTCTTTGTCTCGCCATGTGGTATGCTAGCATTCGAGACGAGTGTCAGTTGATCTTGGGCTTACATAGTCGAGCTGCGGCATGGATTAGTGTCGGTGAATGGGAATTGCACTGCTGCCAACGGACGTATAGACGTCTTCCGGTGACTGAGCCATCACTGAGCATTCCCGGGCTCTGTCAAAATGAGCCTGGCGATCCTCGAGCAATGGTCACGCCTGGAGCCAGGTGGATACCAAGAGGCCCAAGCGCGGGGCAAGCATCTGGGGAGTGAAAGCCCCAGGCGCGCACGCGCAGCCACCCTGCAGCCATCCAGTGGTGTAGCGAATAGGAAGATAGCAGACCGTCGATTCACAGTGCCACTTACGAATGCGAACCATGCACTCTGAGCTCTTGGATCGCTGACGCCGCGTCTTTCGAGGCGTCCATGTTGCGATTGCTGCAGAGTCGCGTGATTCTGGTGCAGCACTGGAGCAGCCAAACTTCACCTTATGCCTAGAAGGGCTCCCCGCCCACTGTGTTGCACAAACGCTGCAGCCGGGACCCATGCACCGACCTCTTTCAACTCGACCACCTGCCTGCCTCCCCGCACCCACCCTATAAAGCCAACCCGGCCCCAGTCACCACACATCCTACCCAATTGTCCGTCAGTGCACTGCTACACGCCTGTGTGCCTGTAAACAATGGCCGACGAGAAGATCTCTGGTCCCGAGTAAGCTCCTCCGCGTTTGCACCTGAACCTCCACCGTGCTAGAGCTGACATGCACATCACAGGCCAACTGAGCGTACCTCGCACATTGAGGGTGACGACAAGCGTCGCGCCAGTGTCGCGCAGCTGACCGCAAACACTGAGGGAGAGTAAGTCGCAAATAGCTTCCAGTCCAATGTTCCTTTGTTGACATCTCGTCACATCTTGCACCTTTGTGTGTCCCGTCTTTCGCTGACAACAGCAACAGGATTCGCAACCCTCTCGTAGGCATCCCAAAAGAAGCATTGATCAAAGATGTTGAGAACTTCGCTCGCGAGCATCAGCTCGAGGAAATCACTCCCATTCTCATCAAAGGTGCTCTTGTTGCCCAGGCACCTGCTCTGATTGACGAGATCGAGGAGCTGGACGAGGCTGATCGTCAAGCTATCCGCGAGGAAGTGACGCACCGCTGGAAGCTTCCCAAGATCTTATACATTACCATCATTCTCAATTCCATCGCCGCGGCTATCCAGGGCTGGGACCAGACCGGCTCCAACGGTGCGAACTTGACCTTTGCCGAGCAGTTCGGCATCCCCGATGGTCCTGCTAGTTTCTGTGATGCAAGCGCTGAGAACACAGCCTTGTGTCGGAAGAACAGCTGGATTGTCGGTTTCGTCAATTCCTGCCCGTACATTGCCATCGCCCTTTTCTGCGCCTGGATCTCGGACCCTGTCAACGATTACATCGGTCGTCGTGGTACCATCTTCATTGCGGCTATCTTCTCCGTCCTGGCTCCTATCGGCTCCGGTTTCACTCAACATTGGGGTCAGCTCGCAGCGTGCCGCGTGTTGCTCGGTATTGGTATGGGCCTCAAGGAAGTGTAAGTGACGATCTCATCAAGTGACAGAATTAAGTCTCTAATATTTTGATAGGACTGTCCCGGTCTTCTCTGCCGAAGTTGTACCCGCTAACGTCCGTGGTGGCCTCGTCATGTCGTGGCAGATTTGGACTGCGTTTGGCATCTTTCTCGGTACGGTGGCCAACATTGCTGTCATGGTAAGTTCCCATTTCCACACTTGCAACAAAATCGCTGACTTGGGTATAGAATGTTGGCAGAATTGCCTGGCGACTACAATTGGGATCCGCATTCATCCCTGCTGTCCCGCTCGTCCTTGGTATCTGGTTCGTCCCAGAGTCACCCCGCTGGCTGATGAAGAAGCGTAAGTTTGCCTTGGCATATAAGTCCTTCCTGCGACTTCGCAACACCCCGCTCCAAGCTGCACGTGACCTCTACTATACCCACGCGCTTCTTGCTCAGGAGGAGGTTCTCGTCCGCGAATCTGGTATCTCGCCCAAGAGCAACTTCTTCACACGCTTCTTTGAGCTCTTCACGATCCCTCGCGTGCGTCGTGCCACTCAGGCATCTGGAATCGTCATGATTGGACAACAGATGTGCGGAATCAACATCATTGCTTTCTACTCGAGCACAATTTTCCGCGAGGGTGGTGCTACGGACAAGGTAGCTCTCATTGCCTCATTCGGGTTTGGTCTGGTCAACTTCGCCTTTGCCTGGCCAGCCGTATGGACAATTGACACATTTGGACGCCGTGGTCTGTTGCTGTTCACTTTCCCCAACATGTTCTGGTCGCTTCTTGTGGCGGGTATGTGCTACTACATTCCGGAATCAAGTTCAGCTCACTTGGGATTGATCGCTCTGTTCGTGTACATCTTCGGCGCCTTCTACTCACCGGGTATGGGCCCTGTGCCGTTCACGTACTCAGCAGAGGTTTTCCCCCTCTCTCATCGTGAGGTGGGTATGTCTTGGGCCGTTGCGACAAATAACTTCTGGGCATCTGTGCTCTCGCTCACCCTCCCAACCATGTTGCGAGTCATGAAGGCGCAGGGTGTCTTCGGTTTCTATGCCGGCCTTAACGTCGTTGCTCTGATCATGATGTAAGTCTATCTCTTGCCTTCCAAGCTCTGCTAATATTTTCAGCTTCCTGTGGTTGCCCGAGACCAAGCAACGTACGCTCGAAGAGCTGGACTACATCTTCGCCGTACCGACACGTACCCACATGAAGTACCAGGCCGGACAGAATCTGCCATGGTGGTTCAAGACATACATCCTACGCAAGAAGGGCCTACCAAAGCCCATTTTGTACAAGTTCGATAATATCCACCAGAACGAGGCCAAGGTCGACGTTACCGGCGTGAAGGTTTAAATCTCCAAGATCATAGTCTATGGATGATACTCCGAGGACTCGTGTCCTGACTTTAGAATAGCTCAGGCTTGGATTGGGTTTTGGTCGATAATGTGTCCCATTGTGACGACCTTGTAATAGGAAACTTCGTAGTAATTGGCAGGTAGACTTTGGTATGTCGCTCGCTAAGTAATTAATGGAAAGTGTACCAGAGTTAGCAATTCTTGACGTCTAGCCTAACGAAATGTGCATCCTAGCCTAACATCAGGAGATTGTAGGAGCAAGCGGAGGAATGCATTCGGTGACCGATATGTAGGTGATGCGGCTTTTTGGATGCTAATCTTGCGCAGACAAGCTTATGCGTCCCTTGCATAATGGATATGGACCGCTGGGATGTGCTTGTAGCTATACCAGGGGTCGTGATATCTCGCGTATAAGACTCGCAGCTGTTGTATACACTGTAATCTCCCAGATCAATCAAAGTAAACGACGAATACACTACTAATTGGGTCAGAACCTCGCACTATATCATAAATACCACCGTCCGCGTACATTTCTATGCATCCACTGTCCCTCCTCTACCAGTACCAATGCCGCGCTGTAGGAACGCAGCTACAAAGCTTCCAACGAAGTCCCAATTCATATTCATTGCAACAAACTCTGCCCAGGACACAGCATCCCACTGCCCAAACATCGACACAGATGAATTGACGGTCGTTAGATTAGAGCCTCCCCGGTATCCACAAAAACGGCTGCGACGTAGCGCTAGACTAAGCGTGTTCCCACATGTCAAACGGCAACGGCAAGAGTGGCCCGCCTGACGCGGGTTAGCCTCGGTACATCTCACGGGTCTCACCTCATCGCGCCTGGGCAGGCTGGGCGCATGACTTCAAATGTAGGTCTCTTGTACCACCTTTGTTCGTGTAACCTTTATGTAGTTTTCCGATCACCTTTGTGATCGGAATTTTCGTGCATTTTTGTGAATTTTTCGTACGGCTGGTGAATTAATAGAGGTGAAGGAATACCTGCGTAGAAGAAGAGCTATTGAGATTGCGACGATGGGGTTTAATTTGAAAGAACAACTCGTGTTTGTATGCTTGAGGATATACATGCGTATTCATACATTCACTGACAGATGTAGTACGGTGCATACCATAACGATCCTGTGCGCACTTTGATCTCCACCACCGTCTTCCCAATAGCTCCTGACCCCTCCCTAGACTAATGTAAAGATCCACATCGCATGCGTGCCCCTTCTCCTGGCCACTGGTCAAGTACTGGTAAGATAACCGCATTGTTTCAAGTGCTTGTCATTGACCCACCCATCCAGGGTACCAACACTTCTGCTCTACGAACGCCCGGGCTCCTTTCGCGCCTCAACCTACCCTTGAACTTCACCTCAATCGCCTCCCTAAATTATGCAATACTTTACCCTATTATTTCCCCTAACATCGTCGGATTTACGCTTGGTCCTTTGATTCTAGGCGGTGCTGCTCTGGCTAATCGCCTTGTGCCTAACTACGACCGCACAAAGGTAAGTTCCTCAAGTGTCCTAATATCATTGCTACCACTTTGATTTGATGGAAAGCTAACCTGAGAAGGTGAACTCCATAGCTGCCGCTGTGCACGTGATATCGTGGATCCTGCAATTCATCGGACATGGCAAGTATGAAGGTCGCAAGCCTGCGTTGCTGGATAATCTGGTGCAAGCGCTGTTTCTAGCACCGCTGTTTGTGTGGTATGAGATTTTGTTTAAGTTGGGATTCTACAAGAATTTGAAGAAGGAGGTGGACAGTGGGATTGCTGTGGAATTGGCGAAGCTCAATGCCAAGAAGGGGTTGTGAGGGCTGGATAGTGGAATGCACGAGAAGGTTTGCATAGAAGGTTTGAATCGTGAATTATAAATCATGACTGGGAAGAGATTCATAGAGAGTTGAAGTGAAATGCAAGAAGAGTGCTACAAGGGAAAAGACATGAAACATCGAAGGAAATGACGCTGAGACGTTGTGTATCCCTACCGCAACTCCAACGCTGGGTACATACCGATTCGAGAGCACTTCATATTTTCCATGCGGTTTTGCAGAGCCCAAGGTCATGATATTTACTCAGTGCCAGCATTGACGATGTGCCAATGCACCAGGTCTCGTGCCGCAACGGCATCCTCCAAGGAATCGTGGCCGGTTTTGCCATCGCCCAGCTGTATCTTCCTTCCCAGGCGTGTGTCTGCCAAACCCTTCAGTGACAAATCTCCGCCCTTCCTCTTCTTCTTCTGACCGGGCACTGCAACTTCAATCACCTTTTCAGGCTCCACGTAATTTCCTTCGGCCTTGGCCTTCGCATCAAGTTCCATTTTGGCTTGCTTCTCCTTGTCCTCCTTCTGTTTCTTGATCTTCGTCTCGATGACCATAGAATCCACGACTTGCTCATGAATCCACTTCAACGCCCTCAGATCACTGCTTACACCATGGCCGATCACGACGGTTTGGTCGTCAACAAACTTCCAGAGTGCGCTCCGCGCGCCCTCAGTACCCTTTAAGGCTGTGCGATTTCTCTGAGCAGCTCTCATGTGAGCCCACGTCACACCCGAGTACCTAGTGTTCAGGTGCCGCAACTGCACATCCGGCTCCACAATGTTGTCCAACAGAATCTCGCCTGTGAAGTAGTCGATGGCTGTGATCTTGATGAGCTCAGAATCACCGTTCTCTGCTGTGCCCATCTCGCAGTCTAGGGCGACTGCTGCACGGACGTCTTGCGGTCCATGTCTACCTATTACAATAGGTGTGCAATGAAGCTGGTAACGCTCAGAGAGATCTGAGAGAGGTTCGTCTTGAGGATCATGAAAGTGAGCGCCGCTGCATGGGTCGGCTGTGCAGTGTTGATTACAACACGTCCAGTACTACGATAAGATTAAGTGACAATCTTCAGAGCAAACTAGCCGCTGTATAATGTACCTTGTAGCTAACCTCACCAGGGTGAAATTTGCACTTGAACTGTGGAGCAGGCGCTGGCTTTGCAGACTTGGGAACCTGCGGCGTTGCTGCTGGTGCAGGGGCGGAGTAGGCACCTGCATCCTTGACTGCAGGTGCCTCGGTCGCAGGAGCAACATTTGGCCTCTGCCTTCCTTTGAGCTGCGACAAGGCTACGATATTTAAGCTTTCGATCTTTAGCGTGTATAAGTCATTTACATTTTCCACATCCTAGGCATCTGCGCTTCAGCAGCAGCTCCTCGTCCGTGAGCGGCTTTGTCGCAAAACCGTGCTGCCGAAGGTTTTCTTTCGGTTCGACCAATACTTGCAGCTGCTTCAGATAGTCATCTGACAGTGGAATTCGGACGATCTTCATCTTGCCGCTTAGCTTGTTATGATAGAAGAAGAAGTGATGAACAGGCACCTGGTCGTTGATATATAGGGAAACCGCGCTAAGCGAGCAAAGCCCCCTTAGGTAATACAAATTAACTAATGTGATTGGCTGAATGGTAACACCACGACACTGCCGTGTCTCTCAAAAGTAAGTTGTTTGACATTGTGGTTAGTTTTGCCTGCAATTCACAGGATGCTTCACGTTACTCAAGTAAAATACAAGAGTTTCGATTTAGTTGGGTGTTTGTTCGATTGTAGTCCGTTGGACATTTGCCGTACCTGTATACTACACCGGATGGTTGATGCCTGGGTAATTTTAGGTGACTGTGGTCATATACCCTCAGACATGTCTATACCTTTGCTCAAAAGTAAGAAAACTTTGTTCAGTTTAGACTCACATGGTCTGAGGTTCTAACCGATTGAAGACAGAATAGGCCCAGGCTTCCAGAAAGTCACTAGGTTCAGCTCCACCTCTTCCCCTTTTACTTTTGGAAGACGCTTCTTAGAATAAAATTTGCTCCATACTTTCTGGCTGCTTTTATCTCGTGATGTTTCCTACTTATATGCACCACTACATCCGATGCACGCTCACAGCATCCTCTCCAGCCTTCCCTTCCATCCCCCCTTCTCCGATCTCTCGACACCATCTTCTCCACTTCCACTATCTCCAACACTAATACCTTCATCAAATCCATTGTTTTCGTATATTTCATCTGGAAGAACCGCCCTCTCAATCATTGTTTCTTCCGGTTTCCATATCGCACTTAACGCCACATACACGATACTCGTCCCGACGAAGCCCAGTAACCACCCAAAGGTATAAGGTCTACTGCCTACGCCGACATCGATCCCAGGATTGATCGAATTAATGAACCCGGGCATATTCGGTGCAACACCAACCACGAATGCTACCACCGCTCGCCAATTGATACCATGCCAGTAGTGATAGATTCCTTTGGGCTGATACAATGCCAGTGTATCGTACTTCCTCTTATGCACCCAGTAGAAATCAAATACCATAATCGCTGCAATCGGACCTAGAAACACCGCGTACGCTGACATGAAATTTAGAAAGCTACCTGCGCTCTTAAGAATCTTCCACGGGACAAGTGCCCAGGCGATGACCGCACAGAGTAGCTGACCCCGGCGAATGTTGATGTATTGCGGGAACAGAGCGGTGAGATCGTTTGCAGCGGAGAGCGAGTTCGCTGAAATGTTCACACCGAGTGCGGCGAGCGCAAAGGAGAATGCGGCGAAGAAGCGACATGAGCGGGAAGACCAGTGCGATATCAGGGCCATGGGGTCCCATTCTAGGGTACCGTAGCGGGCAGCGCCGGCGGAAGAGGAGGCTATACCAATGAAAGATATGAATGTGAATATGATGGGTAAGAACGGGACGTAGATGATCTGCCATTTGACGCTCACTCTCGAGTAGCGGGAAAAGTCGGCCTGTACAACTACATGTTAGCATTTATCTCAAGGAGCAGCATTGAAAAATCATACCTGATTAACACTCAACGTAGCATAATTCCCAATCACGCTCGTCAAAGACGAAAGAAACGCCCAACTATATGCACTCCCCTTGATCTCGCTCTTCTGCGTAAACAAATGCCCCCCTCCATCCGTCGCCACGAACGCCCATACCAAGATAGCTATCCAAGCTACAGGCACCACAACGCTCTTGACCATAAATAACCACCGCAAATTATTAGGATGCATATACAAAAACGGAACTTGGATTAGCCAAAACAAGAAAAACGATATCATCGTCTTGGTATCAATCCCCTGTTCCTCAGGTATGTGATTCTGCAGCGTCAAAAAGGAAGGCCAGATAGCACCGAGCATAACGCGAACGGTGTTTGCTCCATTCATGGTTTGAATGGCAAACCAAAAGATGGCGAGAATGGCCCGCGAGATGATCGCAATGTAGGAGCCCCAGAAGCCCCAAGAGGCGCGGGCCAGGACCGGGAATGGGGCATGATGGATGACGCCGATGGCACCGTTTAGCGCGATGACAAAGGATACGATGAAGAAAGCTAAAGCAACGATGCCGATAGCTTCACGCCAAGAGAGTCCGATGGAGATGATACCAGCGGCGAATTGCCATGTTGCTGCGTTGAAAGCGTCCGAGACCCAGTATGCGAGGAAGGATGTTACACCCCATTTACGAGCATGTTTTGGGACAGGATCGAGATCTTTGTTTGTCCTAATGAGGGAGTTAGATAATGGTCTTACTGCGCCTAGTAGGCTCGCTCTGTGAGGCTAGGTGGGAAGTTTTGACAGCTACAGAGGTCTCCGGTTATTGAAAAGCCATTTTGTTGTCACCAGAGGATGAACAACCTACTCCTTCTGCAGAAAAGAACTCACCACCGCTGATTTCCTTCAGCAAACGCTGATTTGGGCTGGTCGACCTTCAAGTGAGGTCGCTTGAACACCGCCATGCTTAGAAATGGCAATCAATTTTAATGTCCTGCTACTGCTAGTGACCACTGCATGTCCAATGCAGGACAGCTGTGACTTTATTTTATCCCTAGAGCCTTATCCCAACGTTGTAGACTGCTCTTATTACCGGCTACCAGATACCGATCCCTGTCAAGCGCGATAAGATAATGAATACAAGATAAGACCCCGGTAACAAAGTGGGTATCGACAAGCGATCAACACGCTAAGACCCAAACTTCCCCAGACGATGCAAGATGCACGTCTAGACCTTCGCGAGCGCGGAGAAGTGTTTAACTGAGCTCGTCCTTCAAGTATTGTGCAAGCGAGGAGGGCAACTCCCATGACCAAATCCAGCGGCACGCGCATATTAGTTGGGTCGTTACATAGCTTAGCTCATATCAGTGTTACGCAACTTAGAATGCTAGGAAACGTAAGCACACGGCGAACGATGTTTGCACGAATGGGAACATTGAGTATGACATATATCTTAAGGTTCTGCTGACAGTGAAAACTACCGAAGGTACCAAATATCTACAAGTAAGCAATAGCATTGTCTTCTCTGATTGTGCCTATTTCATGTCAGTCAATGTATTGGCGGTATGAATAGTTCACTTACCATTCACCCCGAGCGCTGTTTCTCCACCAGCGACAGATGCACCCGAAACGACAATTTCTCCCGCAAATCTTTCGTCAGTATTCTTATGGGTTGGTGTATCCCTCAACTTCAACTCAAGACAGCTCAGTGGAACACCGAAGTGACTGTGCTTGTTAGAGGAGGTATCTCCCCTCCTATAGTCGTACATGTTTGTTTGTGCAACGGCTCCTGCAACCTTTGCTGCGGTCAAGGCATAGACGGCACGTGCCTTTGTATAAATTCGAAGATCCGAGAGATCGTCTGAGCTGAGCGGCGGTGTATTCAATCCAGCCCGTTCAGCGATGAAGAGTAGGCGTAGCTTGCCTGGAGCAGTGCCAACGCTAGCTCGAGTGGGGGCATTGAGTCGCGTCAAAAAGGTGTCGGTGGGAAAACGTCCAGCGGTCAACACCCTTGATTCAAGGTAGTGAGCAAATTTCTTCAGGTTGGTCGTGATGGACGTTGTAGTGGTGTTGTGAAGCCTCACAGCAGTCTCAGCAGAGACAACGGCAATTGTAGGTGCGATAGACCGGGTAGCAAGGGTCAGGTCTACACCAGGTCCAGCTACGGAATTGATAATGACGGTAGCATGAGTGAACAATGCAGCCAGAGTAAGACACAGTGTGTATGAGTTAGTAAATGTGTCGGCCGGAAGGAACGTGTCAGAGGAATTGAAGCGCTGCGGGCTCGGAAGTGAGAAGTAAAGAGCTGCAGTACCGGCGGCGAGGTTTTGCTGGGTGAATTCGACAATCTCCACAGGTTTTCCGACAGCCTCCTGCCATAGAAAGACAACGTTGGGTGCTTTGCCAGCGTCTTGGGGAAGCTGGGCACTGCCATTCTTCTGGTCTTGGACAAGCTGGTGCCAGACAGACACATCAATCTTACCTCCAATACCTTCAGGCACCTCGTTCCAGTCCATATGTCGGCTCGTCTTCTCTACAGTCCATATGACCTGGCGCAGACCCGGGACACCTTTACCCACATCTGCAAGAGGAACAGAACCAGCTTCTGCAATCAGTGAGTCGGCATTGGTCTTGACAAGGAGCTCGATCAGGGTCTGGTGGGGCTGGTTGTACGGGATCAGGATGGGAACGAAATCATAGAAGGCGCCGGCAAACAGGGCCACGAGGAATTCTAGGCTGTTGGGGAGGTAAATGGCCACTCTTTTCGCTCCATGGTCGCTCAAGTGCTTTCCAACGACAGTAATCTCCTTTGTGATGTCGGCGATCTTGTGGTCAGTCACAGCTTCCTTGCCAAAGACGGTCATGATGTTGGCTGTGCCGCTGGATGCAGCACCTTTCTCGAGCGGAATCTCGCCAGTGACACGGCGCCAGATGTCTCGAAGATCGCCGTCGCGTCCAGATGTATACATGGGAGTACCTGGAGGCTTCACGGCAAGGCCGGTACGTAGGGGATCTGGTCAACGTCAGCGGCGGGGTAGCTTCGGTATGCGGATGTTCGTCTTACAGCCATGTGGACTCTCTGGAGATCTGTAGATGGCCGATTCCTTCGGCTGCCTCACATACGAGGCCTGAGACTGCCTGGCGAGTAGAAGCGGGTGCGTGTCGGAGTCCTGTGTGTCGTAGACGACCCAGCCTACGAATCCGAGCAGGCCGACAAGCAAGGCAGTGGTGTAGGTGTTCCAGCCGGCCAGAAGCTCGGCAATAAAAGCGTCGAGCTGCTCCACGATGCCTGCCATATTGCACGGTGGGAGGATCGCAATAGGAGGAGGAGGAATCAAGGTTCCAGTCTACATGTGCTGACGGTGGTGGGGTTGTTGACAGGGAGGTGCCGCCCGGGCCACAGCTCCGCAGCAGCCAGCGGAAGTGCCAAGGTCGTGAAAACAAAGCGGCAGCTGGCTGTCGCGCGCTTTCTCCACAACCCTCAACATGTCTGCATAGAGTTTCACGTCGACCGCAGGCCACTAACTACTAACTATTGACAGCACAGGGACACGCACACACGCGCTTCACGCCTTCCACCTCGGCGAACCTCAATTGCCTCGCATTGGCCCTTCTGGCAGTGTAAACATTGGAGCACCCGCCTAGCAACCACCCGACATGAGCCAGCTCACCCGGACAGCCCAGGGCCATGCCCCAGCTACTCCCAGGACCCCCAGCTCTGCACCCGCCACGCCTCTCGCGCAGAACGAGCAAGAGGTTGCGACGCCCGGCAAGTGGAAGCATCCCAAGTTCGACGAGATTGCCCGCCGCCAGCATGCAACATCATTCGACGAGCGCAACGTGAGAGCCATCGTTATCAACGCCATCCTGCTGAGCGGCTCTCTTCTTGCGAATTCTGTCATCTCAAAAATCGCCCTCCTGCGGATACTATCGTACGTCAACCCGTATCCGGTCGGCTCCAGTTCACTGCTAACGCATATTGCAGCAAACCGCTCTTTGCCTTGTTCCACCAGCTCCCATACCATGGCCAATATTGGACGGTGTTCTTCGCTCGCGCCATCTTCCTCTACAACATCGTTCGAGCCTTCATGCCTCTTGTGCGCCGATACTACCCCGACGACATCGCCGATATTCCTCTCACGCCCTCACAACGCCAGGCCATGGGCTTAAGACCAGGCGTTCCAGTTCCCCAGTCACCAGGCGCTGCATTTGCTTCACCCAACTATGTGACCCCCCCGCGCTACCAGAGGTCTACCCCTCGGCGCAGCTTTAGCGCACAAGGCGACCGCTCATCGCAGACACCACTCTCCGGTAGTCCTCGCGCTAGCATGTCGAACTCGCCTTTCTCGTCTAGCATGGGAAGTCCGTTGTACCAGAAAGCGGTCAACGGCGCCTCGGCCACAAAGAGGATGAGCTTTGGAGGAAACACGCCCAGCGGCAGCTTGTTCGCCGAAAGTGGCTTCAGCAGCTCGAGCGGAGCACCCAGCACACCAACACCGAGTACCGGAAAGGCGAGCGTCGGCCTGAACAACAAGTGGCTTTATGAGAAGCGCAGGGACAGCCCAAGGAGCAACTTGTTCAACTAATTGAGCGAGGTTGTAGGACGATTGGACGATAGTTGCATACGTGACGGTCAGATGTCGCATTATACCCAGATATACTGCGTTGGAGTTCAGGATTTTGTAGACATTGTGCCTTCGTTTTGGACGTGCTGGATCTCTCATGGACCTTAAATTAAGCAAAGCGAGGAGTACTGCATATGTAGAGTGGTATATTGATCGCCATTCAACCATCCAAGTAACTCGTTTTGGCCGTAGCTCGTGATATATTACAGCTGTGTACAGTTTCTCCCATCCCTCGATCAATGCGCAATCCCCGAATCTAATGCACCAGGTCGCACTCAACTATTCTTCTCCTTGCAGCCTCAATCCCTCACGAGAATCGATCCCCCTTCCTACTCCTGTACACATCGCTCGCCTCGTACTTGCTCTTCTCCTTCACCCTCCCATCCGCATCCTCCGGCGCATGCCTTGTCGGCGCGGGCTCCGTCCCCTCCTGACTAGGGCTAGCCGAGCGGTCATCCACCATGTGCCAGTCCTTATCCTCGCTCATTTCCCCGCGCTTCTTCCCCAACTCGCTCGTGACGCTCTTCGGCGCAGGCGGCGTGTACGGCTTCCCAGCGTAGGAGGGCATGTTCGAAGGCGTGGGCTTAGGTGTGGGCGGGCCTTGCTGCTGGTACGCCTGCTCGAGCTGGTACTGTGCCATACGCTTTTGTGCGTCGTGCTCGGCTTTTTGGGCGCGGTCGGCATTGATGCTGCGTTTGGCGAAGTAGTAGGCGCCGCCGCCGGCTACGATGAGGGTGCCCCAGCCGTAGCTATGATACGGTTAGTATAGAGCTTGCTGGGTAGTTGTTTCTTGGAGGGATGAGGAAGTGGGTTGGGAAAGCTCGGTGAGGGTCGCTGTGACGTACTATACTGATTTGATCTGCAGCTGTTAGCTTTGCGGGGAAGATGTGAAAGGGTGATGCATACGGTATTCATGGCGAAGATGTGACGAAGATTGTTTGGGTTAATTGGAAGTGAGGTAGGGAGCCTTGCGGCAATGTTTTTCTGTGAAGCTGGTGACGAAAGTGGTCTGATTCCCACGGCTTTACGGAGATGGTTCGGCGATTAGATAATTTGTTGGCGGTAGTTGGGACCACTCAATTTCTAAAGGTAAACTCCACGCCCATTATGATTGAGAATAATGTTTTTGGTCAGAGATCTGATCAATTGAATACTTTTATTTCGCATTCCTGTAATCACCGAATTCCCTGATACTCATGTTCTCCCCTTCTCAAACTCAAGCTGCCGCCTGCCACCCACCGAACTCCAAGAACGATAGGACAGAGAGGCTGAACCAGCTGTTCGTCTGATATTTCTCTATTTAGATGACCACTCAGTAAATTCTAAAACTACGGATTCTAGAGTATGGCTGTTAGGCGTGCTGTAGGATTACGGACGTGGGTTTGTGGCGGGCTGAAGATCAATTGAATGATTTCAAGACTTTGATCAGCGAGGAAAGGATTATCATACGTACACCGCCATGTTAACATAGTAAAAGTGTGGCTTAGATGCGTATGTCGTCCAGGTGTCATTGCTTGTCACAATTAAGCTTACATGTCTACAACGGTAAAGCGTTCACCGATATGATGCATACATATACATCGGTGGTTGAAAACGCCGATGTTCTTTCTTCCTTAATTGCTTGCCAACACTGACAGGCAACCAACGATTTTAAACAGCTTGACGCAGTGTGCCGAATGCATGTTTTCCCTCTCTCAAATATAGTAATTTGATTGGTAAGGTGTTGTAATACGCGTGGCTGTCGCATGACGCGTGTTGTATCCGTGGTTTCTCCCCGCACTATTCTCCGACGCAACGCCTCCCATGACTTCTCAGGCGGCACGTTTGTACGCCATACCACGCTATTTTTCAAGTTTTCTCCAATATTATGTGGAACGAACCAATCTTTGAGCCCGTTTCACCGTTTCCCAATCGGTCGGCAGTATATCGAATAGCCGGACGCTGACTTGCAGGTCGTGCTTCACGCCCACGCGCTTACCTGAGAAGCAGCTTTGACTATTCCTGTGAGCAGACAAATGGTAACAGAAGTGACGCGTCACTAGTTTGTTCAGCTCTCGCGTGGTGTTCCTCTATCGTTGGACGACGACGTTTGTCAGGCGTGATGGACAGAACATCTACGCCCACGGGACCCCTCCGGAGTAAGGTCGATGACGGACGTTGTCGTAGCCAATTGTGAGACAGGCCGCGTGGTTTGAGCATTTATATCAAGGTGTATTTCCATGCGTGCAGTGCCTATTTCGACCAACACGTGGCAATCTTTCCCAATTCTCTGAACTTTCGAAGTTGAGTTGACTCGCTTGGTACAAATTATTTTGAAGACCACATTTTCTCACAATTTCGAATAAGAAATTGATTTAGGTGGTTCTCGAAAGAAATCCTGATCATGAGGTTTACATTGCTCAGCGTCGCCATTGCAGCGGGCGCAACTGCACAGGCGCAACGCACCGGAATTCCAGACGACTTTACTTCCCTGATCCCAACCGAAGTGCGCTCGCTGATCCCCAGCGGTGTATTACCTGACCCGAATGATTATACGACCACTGCCGGCGACGCCGATGCTACCTCTACCGATACACCACCAGGCTCCCAAATCACCAATGGACCTACTTTTATACCTCCGCCATTCTCTACCAACCCGGGCGCATGGACTTCGATCTACCGGTCCATTCAATCTGCCGGCTTTTCCTGGCCAGTTTCTGCGTATGGCCCAGGAGCTGGTCCTTGGGGAGGCTACGGTCCAGGTGGACGCGGTCACGGGCCTCCCCACGGTGGTCACTGGGGTGGATCCGATGGTTGGGGGCCTTGGGGCTCCAATAGCTGGGGGCCTTCTGATTGGCAGTCGAACAGTGCGTGGCGAAGCGGTCCATGGACGCAGTGGTGGGGTGGCAGCGCATGCCCAGCATCAGATTGGCCTGGATGGACTGAAGGTCCTTGGAGCACCGATGCACCGTGGACGAGTTGGGCTGGATGCACGGCGAGTACAACATCAACGAATCTTGTTACTACTACAGTGAGCGGCATTGAGACCACGGCTACGCAGTATGGCGTACAAGTTGCTCAGGCAGACAGTACAGGTGGTAGTGGGACGACTGGCAGCTTAGGAAGCCAAGGTGCGGCGCCGATGAGAACAATGGCACCAGCATTAGCAGCAATTGGTGGTGCGGTTGCGATCTTTCTGTAAGTCTATGCATCTAGCGAATGTTGTCACATAGTCGAAAGGTGCATAGGTCAGGCTATGTTGATGGAGGAGGATGATGATTGTATGATCAGTATGGATGTTTGTTTCTTTCACTATCCTTAAGAGGTGTTTGTGGTGTTCAGGGTTGCATAACCTAGCTAAATGCGCTTGCTATACCAATCTATGAATGATAGTCAACATTGCCAATATCCACCTCCTTACCAGAACATCTTGGCCCAAATTACCTGGGTAACATACATGGGAAACGCCTTCAAAAATCTTACGATAACTCTCCAGCACCTCCGAAAAGCTTTTCTGAAGAAATAAGAGCACCCTCTTTGTGATATGACATAGTCCTGAATACAGACTTCTTGCCTACTGTGAGAGGCAACGGGACCAGGGAAAGTTTTCCAAAGTAGTGGCGATATGTGATCGTTATGAAAGTTACATTGTGAAGTGTCTAGGAGGGTGAGTCAAGGCGAGATACACAAATGTACAGAGTAAAGGCTGGGGAAAGTATTTATTCGATATTGAGTTCCAGGCCTCAGAAGGTAGGTGAACAGTGCGCACGTGCGAGAAAGAAGGCATGGAGCCTCTTGTCACGCTATACTAGCCTAAATCCGCAAGCCCGCCTTGGCAGATTGCGGCGAACGTTAACATTGGCAACATCGCAATAGCTGCAAGCACGGGGAAACGCAACATCACAACCGCCACCTTTGCCCTGCACATAATGGTCCGATAGTGTCGCTGATACCTTGTCTTGAATCTGATCCTTTCTACCCTCCAAAATGGCGTCGGCGGTGTTCTTCCTCGACCTGAAGGGCAAGGTGAGCTTGTGGGGTACCGCATATGTCGCTGTAGTCTGACATAATGATAGACCCTTTTGGCGCGCAACTACAGAGGAGATATTCCCATGTCCGCTGTGGAGAAGTTCCCTATCTTGCTGAGTGAAGCCGAAGAAGAGAGCTCCGCTGTCCCGCCATGCTTCTCCAACGAAGGCATCAACGTACGGACCCCTCCAATTCCAATACATGACCACCCTTCTCGTAATCCTCTTTACCGGATGGCTGACCTGGCCCTCAATGTGTAGTATCTTTACATAAGACACAACAACCTATATCTCCTCGCTCTTACAAAACGAAACACCAATGCCGCCGAGCTCCTCCTTTTCCTGCATAAGATCGTCGAGGTCTTCACAGAATACTTCAAAGAATTGGAGGAAGAGAGTATCAGGGACAACTTTGTCATTATCTATGAGCTGCTCGACGAGATGATGGACTTTGGGTACCCGCAGACGACGGAAAGCAAGATATTACAGGAGTGCGCCTTCCTCTCCCCACCATATAAGGGACAGACACTGATTCGCCCTATTTAGGTACATCACACAGGAGTCACACAAACTTGATGTCCAGGCTCAAGCACGACCACCCATCGCAGTCACAAACGCCGTCAGCTGGAGAAGCGAAGGTATCCGCTACCGCAAGAACGAAGTCTTCCTCGACGTTGTCGAATCGCTCAACCTCCTGGTCTCTGCAAATGGCAACGTGCTACGGTCGGAAATTCTGGGTGCGATTAAAATGAAGTGCTATTTATCTGGTATGCCTGAATTGCGGTTAGGTCTGAATGACAAGGCCATGTTCGAGACTACAGGACGAGCAACAAGAGGAAAGGCTGTGGAAATGGAGGACGTAAAGTTCCACCAGTGCGTGCGGTTATCGCGATTCGAAAATGATCGGACAATCAGCTTCATCCCGCCTGATGGCGAGTTCGAGCTCATGAGCTACCGTCTGAACACCCAGGTCAAGCCGTTGATTTGGGTCGAGTGCATAGTGGAGAGCCATTCTGGTAGCCGGATAGAGTACATGTTGAAGGTAGGTACAGCTATGGCAATGGATCCGGAACGGTACTAATAAAGGGGACAGGCAAAGGCACAGTTTAAGCGACGCAGCACGGCCAACAACGTTCAGATCAGTATTCCCGTTCCCGAAGATGCTGATACGCCTCGCTTCCGCACAAACATCGGTACTGTACACTATGCACCGGAGACCTCTTCTATTGTCTGGAAGATCAAACAATTCGGTGGTGGCAAGGAGTTCCTCATGCGCGCTGAGCTCGGTCTACCCTCCGTAAGAGGTGATGATGAGAAGGGCGGCGGTATGATGGGTGGCTTTGGCGGCAGTATGGGAGGTGTTGGTGGAGGAAAGGGCAAGAGGCCGATCAGTGTGAAGTTCGAGATTCCTTATTTCACTACGAGTGGGATTCAAGTGCGGTACTTGAAAATCATCGAACCAAAGGTAAGCTTACCACATCGGGCTTCACGGTTTTCAGAACACTGTTAACAACTCACAGCTTCAATACCCGTCGTTGCCATGGGTGCGGTATATCACACAATCAGGCGACATCGCTGTACGGTTGCCGGATGTAAACTAATAGCTCTGATGCGGGGTGAACGACAATAGATATCAACGATGAAATGAAGCATGTTGCTTGTAAACGTCTTGACATGTGCAAGGAGGTGTACTGATTCTTTCACATAGGTGGCCATTGGTAGACGTATTCGGCAGATCTACTGACACTCTTGACACCTGATACAACGCAAATCATTACCCGATAGATGGTAAGGTGGGATGGTTGAAGATTGTCGTCGCACCACAGCTTGTACAACATGTCTTATAACTCCACCCATGGCATTCCTACAAAGAGCCATGGAACTCCAATGGACACGACACCCCACAAGCATGACCGGTCAGTAACTTGAGTCAAGGAGCTTGTCGGGTAACACAGAAAGGATCCGGGAAAGACTTAAGAATGCAACATCAATTTCCAAACTACGCCAAGCCCCTACACAATGAAGATTTGAGCTGCCTTGCATACACATGATACCGAGATACTGTGAGATAAGGATACAAGATGGCCAAGATGCACAAGAAGGGAACATGCGTCCCACATCGACCAAGTCGATTGAAAACCAATTTAGCTCTAATGATTCATTGCAGAAGCAACAAAAGGCGATGTACGACGAGCTGGCAAGGAATGAGCCCTAGCGTCTTTCTCCGTTGTCACTGGGTCATGGAGATCTCAGTCTTTGGACGAGTTAGTCCCTGGCAAAACTAATGTAGTACAAGTGCCTACCGAAGCCATGGGGACATCATCAAGTTCTGAAAGACGAGTCCAGTTTGCGGGACTTGGCGGCGGTTGGGGAGGTGGGGACGGGGGATCGTCCCTAGACTGCTCACGAAGGGCGATAAGATTGCAGACATCGAGTGAAGGCACATCGGCGTGGGGGGTCCGGTGGACTGAGCCCAAAGCATCAGAGCAGCCCAGAGGCACTTTCATGATGACCATGTCGTGGGAGATAATTTGGAAATAGACGACGGTTGTAATTGGATGCAAAAGAGGGAAAGGAGACTTGATATGCTTCTTGGCGCTGAGTGGAGAGAGAAGTGATGCGGTGAAGACAGAATCACCAATGCTGCTGCTTGACTTTATATAGCCTGTGGCCGCGAGGCCGCAGCTACATAGACAGGGAGTCCCGCCTTGCTGGCAAATGGTACGAGCTCTCAAAGAGACAATCAGGGTCGCAACGGCCCGGGCGGAAGGCGAAAAACATTGCAGTGAGCGGTCACGATACAAAAGCACCTGGAATGAACCATGTTGACGATACGGATCAACGGTACGTCTCTGGGGAAGCCAAGCAGGTGCTGTTTACGGATGGATCTGCAGCACGACAACGTGATAGCAGGGGAATTCGGGCACTGAGTCAAGGTGCGGAGAGTCGTTTGAGATTGTGCTACCCGGTGTGGAGCAACAAAGTCATTTCGGCGGGGAAGGCGGCAATGGTGTACCGGTGGATTGAATGGTTAGCAATCGTGACACAAGGCTTCAATGAAAGGATAGAGTTGCTGTGCTGGACCCAGCCGCAGCCCGCGGGTGGGATAGACGCCAGGGCTGGACGTGACGGTGTTCTAGAAGTTGCTACCCCTTGTAGGATGCATGGCTGATTGCCATGACGGGCTTGGGCGGGGAAAGCGCAAAAGCTACCGCGCCAGCGAAGGTATATCTGCGCAGAACAGTGGCTGATGCATGTTTGCGTGGGCTGTCAATGAAGCAAACCAGGCGCTGTGGCCTACGGTGGTACCCCAAGCCTATACGCTCTAGTGCGGGATCGAGGAGCATGCAATCACATTGATTAATTAGCACGGGTCGTAGCGGGCATTGTCTCGCGGAGAAGAAGAAAGGCCGGCAAGGTGGCAGCGCGCAGTGAGAGGAGTAGCGAGAGTGAGTGAGGAGACAGTGACAGGAACGGGTGAGAGAGGACGTGAGAGGCTGCCTAGGTACGGCGCGTGTCAGTGCCAAGGCCGCGGGCAACGCGACCAGAGCCGCATCGCGACTGCCTCTGACAGCTCCTCCAGACTTGTCGCAACCCTTCAGGAAGGCGCATCCGACCAGAAGAGCAGTCGCACCACAGCACATCCTCCCTCCCGTTGGACTGCTTCCCGACGGCTACCCAGCCAGCTAAAGACTGCCGCGCAATTGCCTGCACGCTCCCGGCATGCCCATCATTTGCTCCTAGGCCTGGTCGTCGCAACCCACACCTGCATCGCTCGAACTTGTCACGCCGCTGCCCACGCTCCCATTTGCTTCCCTTCTCTCCTTCTGCCTCCACCTTCCCCGGCACGTACCGCCCAGCTACTTTACAGCTCAGCACGCCCCACACAAACCCCGCACAATGTCGTCGTCCGTCTGGAACCCAGATAACGTGCGGGACGTCGCCGAATCGGTGGGCATTGCCTCGCTCGCCGACAACGTCGTCGAAGAACTGGCTCGCGATGTCGACTATCGCTTGGCCCAGGTCCTGGAAGAGGCCCTAAAGTTCATGCGACACGGAAAGCGAACAACACTCAGCACACACGATATCTCCCACGCCCTTAAAGTATTGAATGTGGAGCCGCTCTACGGCTACGAATCCACCCGCCCGCTGCGTTTTGGCGAAGCCTCTCTCGGCCCAGGCCAGCCACTGTACTATGTCGAGGACGAGGAAGTAGACTTCGAAAAGCTTATTAATGCGCCGCTGCCCAAGGTGCCGCGTGAGATTACCTTTACCGGTAGGCCACGGTCCCGTAGCAATTCCCTCGATTGGGCAATGGACTGATGTTTCGTAGCACATTGGCTCGCCGTCGAAGGCGTACAGCCCTCCATCCCCCAGAATCCGACGGCAAGTAACCAAGCCGATCTACTACCCAAGGGCCCGAACGCGAACCCCCATCTCGCGGCTGCCAACGGGCTAGAGACCTCAGTCAAGCCGCTTGTGAAACACGTCCTGTCCAAAGAATCTCAGGAACTGTTTGCAAAGCTTTCCAGTGCCCTCCTAGACGAAACCAACCTTGAGTGGCAGAATGCAGCCCTCGCTTCTATAATGACCGACCCTGGTATCCACCAGCTCACTACCTATATCATCACATTTATTGCCGAGAAGGTTACACATAGCATGAAGAATCTCTTTGTGTTGAACTCGATGCTTCGGGCCACCGACGCGTTACTGATGAATCCCACCATCTACCTAGATCCTTACATTCCTAACATGGTTCCATCAATACTCACATGCTGTGTCGGCAAGCACCTAGGACCGGCCTCACACCAGCCTCCATCAAACGCCTCGTCGGAGACTCTTGGAAACGGTATAAACGGGCATGTGCACCACAGTACCGAGCATTTTGCTGTCCGCAAGTTCGCTGCGTCGCTTCTCACACGAATTTGCCGCACCTACTCATCTTCAAACCAAGGTCTGAAAACACGCATTGCCCGTTCTTGCCTCAAGGCTTTCCTGGACCCCCAAAAACCGCTAGGCACCCACTACGGTGCACTACAAGCACTACGTCGAATTCTTGGACCCGATGGTATAAGGATAGGGATTTTGCCAAACCTCAAGCTGTACGATGATGGTATACTGGGTGCAGCCATGAACGAAGAGCCCAAGAAAAGTGACGCACAGCACGTTCTGGCCACCATCCTCAAGTGTCTAGATGATATGGAGCAAAGCAGAGGTGCCATGAGAGCCAATGGGGTGGGGAACCTCGAGGGCCAGAGAGAGAGGTTGTCTGACAGGGTTGGCAAGACTGTGGCAGATCATATCATCACCAGCGGGCGGATCGGTGTGGCACAAGTAATACTGGAGGCCGATCTTACCATTGCTTGAGCACGAGACCCCATATGCATCGCTGGTACCACTGGTGTTGTCGATAGCGTTAGAGGCATCACAATTGGTGACCTGCCTTGCAGTAATTTGACTAGATTTATGACCATCGGCGTTGACAGGCGGGTTAAGATACCATCTCATTTATGGGCTAGACAGCATCGCCCCTCTATTCATAATACTTGGACATGTCGAATAAGCAATTTTGAGATAAATCGTATGCATGATATTATGACGTTGGGTCGATGAAGCACTTATTTGTGCATAGCCTGTATCGATAGGGAGCGAGACAGATCAAGCAGTGTCTTTCCAACTTGTAAAGCTTGAGATGTTCCTACGTGGCTAAACGACATGACGAGGTTACATGGCACGGCATTACATTGTGTTCCACAGACAAAAGGTGGAGCTTTGTCCTACCAACTTTGGCAGAAGGCTCGGTTACTACGTTCTAAACGAGTGGCTTCATGTATTCCTTGCTCTGAAAGATATGAATGGTAGTGTGATGCAATCAAACGCGGACAGTCTAGCTATAAACAACGCATACTTTAAGATAGCAGAAACGCCCATCAATCTTTGGGTGCACTCTGTACCTGGGAAATCAGGGTCTAGGTATATAGCTTTTTCAGACGGGTTGAAAACTTCTTTCACCAGATACCTACTAGATTTCAACCCTTGGCTTTTTACCTATTGGGAGATTATCGTATTCACCGCAAATGGGTACATATAAACAATGACTCAATTTACCGTGTTTCTAAGAGCAGGGGCCCGAGGACCTGCTTCATTTCTTAACCTCAGTCCGCACATGAAAATCGAGTTTTCACGATCACGGCTGAAAGAAAGGTAGGGCTGTCTGGACGTCCGTTTTCTACCTTATGAGTACTTCGGTTCATAAAGCGCCCACCTTTTCTGCCCCAACCACAACACCAAACACGCACCATCGCCTATAATCCCACTGCGACTGGACTACCTGCACGCCCGCTCTACCATGGATGGTTCCACAAATCTCCGCGCAATCGGTGCGAGCAACCGCCCAATCCGGCGAGTCGCTCGTCGCCTGGACAACTTTCTCGATGCACACAACCTGTTCGCGCCATCCATCCGCCGGATGCTCCAAGACGTGCACAAGGCCAAGCTCTTCACAAAACCGGTCCTTCCGCAGCCCTCCTCGCGTCTTCTAAGCCTCCCGGTCGAAATCCGCTGCATGATCTACGCTCATCTCTTCGAATCTGATGATAGCGACTACTTGCGGCCACCACAGCTCGCGCTCTTAGCAACGTGCCGACTGATCCACGGAGAAGCCTATAGGTTTGCTCTCAGCACGCTCGTCTTCCACATGACAGTTTGGGACAAGAAGCTGCACCTGCGCAAGAGTCTCTCTGCCCTAGGCCCGCTTCAAACACACCTACGCCGCGTACGCATCCTGATCACGCTTCCGGATATGCAGTCCGTGGGTGGCAACAACCCGTTCACCTTGGTACAACTTCCCCTCGAAGAACTCGAGATCCAGATCCTCAAGACTGTGACTGAGAGCTGGGCATCGGACGTGAAGTTCTTTCACTTGATCGTCAGCGCAATCTGCCACGTTGACCAGGCTGAGGATAAGGAGGGAAACCCAAAGGGACCGCATCGAAGCATTCACGAGTCGTTCAGGAAGAAGAACATGCGCCGCATCAAACAGAAGTATTGGAATTATAGGCCGTCGCAGAAGGACTTGTACCGTATGCTGGATAGTATGCAGGCGAAGAAGGTGATGGTACGCACGGTGACGGATATACTCTTCAGGGCTTTCCTTTACTTCGGGATGGTGAGCTTGAACTTATCGAAGATGGTGATGAAGGCGCCAAACGGGGGTAGGTACCTCGCGTTTTACAATGGGTTGGAGGAGCCTAGGGGTTTCCTGGAGTTCGGGAAGCTCGAGGAGTAGAGTCTCGTCGGACGAGGTAGATGAAGGCGTCAAAATGGTCATATGACCTCACAGGCGGATTTTTGGCACGTGAGTATCATTGCTTCCGACGAGGAGTCAGGTTGTTCGATTCGAGTGCTAGACTAGAAACAACCCAAGAGCAATTCAAACCATGCGCTACCCGCATGCAATTCCATAACTAAACCAATTATATACTGAAACAAGGAGCGACCAAGTGAACCGTACGCGCTCTACAATGAGAGTGAAAGACAGGCTGCCATCACATGCAAGGTAGGTCTGAGACCAAAAATTAAAGACAGGCTTCCCCAAATGCAAATCACAAACTTAGCCCACGCTGAAAGGACTGTGCTCGCGGCGCCTCATCAGTGCCGGGCTGTACCTTCGATAAATGAGAAAAAATCAACCCGGATTATGACGGAAGGAGATAAGGAAAGAGCAGTGTCGCTCGAATGCCCCAGTCTAAACTTTGGTGCAGGGGTGCATCTGGATTTGCTCGACTGGCCACATGGGAAAGCTCTGTTGGTGCTTCGAGTAGGGATTGATGAATACGTTTTCCATCTGGCCGACAGGGTGGTTCGCCAATGGCACTATGCGTTCGCGTTGTATCGGTGCGTTTCTTGGAAGTGTTTCGACAACACCGCCTGCCGTTGTAGTCGGTGGATTTTGTAATCCTAGAGCAGCGATGGAGGGATCGATGGGGTCTTGAAAAAAGTGCGGCGAGGAAGGTTGAGATAGCGAACGCCTTTCTTGGACCGTTTGCGAGGGAAACTGGCTGGGCAGTAGCTGCCCCTGAATGTTGATGAAGCCGTCCGGGGTCATGGTGATGTTGAAGGCCGCTATCTTCTTGTCCGTGTACATCCCACTGAAGAACCCAGGGTTGACTTGTTGATGTTGGTCGGAAGGAAAGGTCGGCGATGAGGATGATGACTGGCTACCTGAGGCATAAGGATGGCTGGTCGTGCGTGTGTTGGAGCGACGGTACCGATTCGGACGAGGCATGGCCGCTGCAGAGGACGGAATGGAGTCGTCCGAGTCGTAGTCTTTCTCGTGGAACGATCCGTGTGGGGTAGGCGGAGTAAGTCTGAGGCTGGGGACGGTGGGGGCAGAGAAAGACCTCGAGTGACTGAAGTCAGATGCGCGAAGACGGCTCCTCATGGAAGTTGAAGTAATTGGGTATGCGTGTCGACCGCGTTCGATATATTTCAATGGATGGTGGCAGATTGAACAGAAATGGACAGCTTGACGTAGCACAAGGCCGTCTTTATACAGGGCTGTCCGCGCGACAGGCCCATTGATGTGGCATCAATGTGCCTCGCGCATACACGTCGCAAGTCCGAGACCAAATTAGCAAAAGCTACATGCCCCTCATGTTCCCACCCGCGAAACACCCTACGACAAGCATCAAGACTGCGGCTGTCGCCTTGCTGGCCGGCCCGCATTGGCTCGCTCTTCCAATCGCAACATGATCGACCTTTCGATGTGAACCCAGCAGCACGGGGTAAGCGCGGGATGAATGGGGAAAATAGCTATCATTGATGGATAAAGCCGTTGATCTAAGATAGCTGGAGCCGTTGTGCGTGCGGGAAAGCCGAAAAGGCTGAATCCAGAGCCGACTAGATGTGATACCGAATGTGCTGCGGATCAGGCAGCCAATTGAACAGGATGGTTAGGCGCAAAAAGCGTGAAAACCAGAGCGTCGGGATCTACGCGCCTGCATGGGGTGGGGCCCGTTTTTCCTCTTTGGCTCGGCGATGCAACCTCAAACAAGTTCTGTGCCGACGAGAGGCGGAATACGCTAAAAATGCAGCACTGCATCCTGTGAGCACACAACAGCTTGACCTACAGTGCAGCGCCGGACGGGTCGACCATATCTCGAAGCTCCCACGCTGAAACAGCCTTCTCCGCGGGAACTGTGCACAGACAGAGACATACGTACTTAGTCGCCAGTCGCATTTGGAGCAGAGGTAAGGCTAACATAGTGTTCTGATGATTAAACTATGTATGCATACATAATTGCGGAAGAGGCATTGCACAGACATATCCACGGCTTTGTGCACACATCTAGCATAGAACAGGAGTAGGTAACGAGTGTGCCACAGAACCTGCAACTACCAGGCTGCCGTAAGTAGAGCATCATCTCGAGGAGATAGCGTCCTGAGGCCAGGCATAAGGCATCGATCGAGGCCAATGGCCCCAGAACGCCAATCGTCTACCCTGTGATGCGTGCAAGCTCAGCTGCAATCCGTCGACGAGCAACGGCATCACCGACTCGAGCGTCAGAAGACCAACACGATCCACGTCCCTCGCCCTGCTGTATCAGATGCCCGCTGCAATCGAAGGCCTGGGGGAACGCCTCAAGATCCATTGGCCGAGATTGCGTGAGCCAGGAAACGCCCTCCCCATCATACATGTGAAGCCACCTCGCAGGACGAGACCAACCGCACGAATTGCCGATATCGAGCTCACTCAAATCCGTCAGATCGGTTGGACTGATCCGAAACACAAGTGTGCCCTTGGTATCGCGGGCGAAGATGCCCGTGGATAGACGGGTCTGGGACCAGTATGTAAGGAAGTCGGCTTCTTCAGCTGGTTGTATGTTGAACCGACGGAAGATGTCTTGTTCGTCGCCACCTCCCAGTGGTCTCCATCGGTCAAAGGGTGAGCCGATAATCGTCTCATTCGGACCGCTCTTGCCGTCCTTGTTCTCGGAGCGCAAGACTGCTGCCGGTGGACTTTGGTCTGCCGAGGAATGATCCGATCTGTGTGGTTGGTCGTCTTTAACCGGTGAACATCGATTCGCGCCGTTAGATGTCTCTTGAGTTGGCATTTTAGGGTGTTCAAAGAAATGACCTTAAAACTCCTCTATTCTGAATTTCGTGATGTCGCAGAAGTCGACGTTCAGAATGAGAATCAACTGTTGTATCTAGCAACATTTGCAAGAACCATCTCGACTTTTAAAGAACTTCTCTTGAACTGTAAAGTCCATTCTCCACGCTCTGCCACGGCCAACCCACGATGCTGTAGTTACACAGTAGGGCCATCTGCATTGCGTGAGCATGCGTCTGCATGCAGGAGATGCCTGCAGCTTGTTCGAGACAAGCGCCTCTGTACAGGGGATCCCGTTTTTAGCTGCCATAATGCCGCTGATGTGTACGGGCCGTCACACCCGCGCGCGCTAAACCCCCTGTCCCTGCGCTGCTGTTTCTTCACACCACCACGGCTTCTGCAGTTAAATCTACGAATTTCACCATTAAAATCAAATGTTAGACTTTTAGATCTTGGAAAAACATGTCGAAGACTCAATGTTTGTGTCTACATTTGATCAGAATAGTGTATTTGAAGAAAGTAAATGGGCTCCAGGAATTACACAATGGTAGACGGATGACGCATTGGGATGCAATTCGTATCACGGTCTGCACGCTTCGCCCTCAATACTGTAACCCGTCAAAGCCACTCAGCTGATCGGCATTTGTGTACTGTTTACCGTAGCCAATAAGAACATAATCACCAACATGCATCAAGCGGACAAGTGGGTCTACATGGCCGTATGTATGAAAATCCTAGAGGTCGCGCGGTTGGAAAATGACAGAGCAACGCACCCCGAGTCAAGTCATGAACGGATATTGTTCGAGCCGTATGTTCAGTTGAGCCAATCAAAACTAGGGCAGCTTCTCTTCTTTCTTTTTCCTGAGCTTTCACGAGTGTGCCCCCACATCTGGGCGTACATACAGTATCATACGATTAGAAGCATGATCTTGGTCAGCAATGCACCGAGTACTCTGACCTACCTTCCAGGTCTGTAATTTCTTTCAAGGCGTCACAAAACATGCAAGTATACCTCATACCACCTGCTGGTTTCTTTGAGCCGTTGTTAGAGATAATCCCAAGATACATGTCGTTTGGCCCATTCATTGCCCATGTAATGACGGTAGCCTACCAGATGTGGCAAAAGTATTTATGTAGACTCAGGACATTTGCCAACATTGGAACGACACGAGAATTTCTGAAAACCGTTCGGGTGAAAACTGTATGGTTTCTTGGTTAAATATTAATAGTTGTTCTTACTGTAGAACAGTGAAGGAGCGATGGAGGCCATAAAGTTAGGGCCAAAGCGGGTGACACGAAAGCACCTGACACCGCGATTTTGTCCGTGCTTCGAGCCGCCGCCTTCCCCGCACGTGGCTCAGCTCGAGGACATCAATCACTCTAGTGCCGCCAGCCCACTTTTCTGTCCTTCGATATTTGGTTTTGCCACCATATACATTACTACATATTTATCGCTTCACAAAGGTCCGGCCAAAGGAATTGAAGTCAGTGTTGTGCACTTGGGGTGCTTCATCCACGGTCTTCCTCCTACATACCAAGATATTGCATGTTATAACATATTCGTACGCTCCTACTGACCTGTGCGCGTTACTGGGTAAGGTGTGTAATCTGGTAGCCTAGCTAGACACGACAATTTGTGCTACGATGCAGGTGACCAACGAACCAAGCCCGTCTGTCAATGAATCAGATGATCAGACGGACAGCATCGCTTTGTGGCCTCTATCATACCGTCTACATACGCTACAACAACCGACGGCCGTACCATGGTGGAGCTATCGACTTTACCAAACCCTGGCAGGAGATAAGGTACAGGTGCTGTACAGCAAAGACAAGGCCCAATCCGAAGAAATAGCACAGAAATTCTTGGATGAACCTGTTGTTGGTTTTGATATGGAGTGGCCTTGTTTTGTACGAAACAGCGACAACCCGCCGCTGCAAAGAAGGATAGGTCTGATCCAGGTCGCATCTGAAACTACAATCGCTCTTTTCCATATTGGACTCCATCCTGGTAAAACTACAGATGACATCATCGCTCCTTCTCTGAAAAAGCTTATCGAAAGTCCGACTATCGCAAAGACTGGGGTTGGCATCTTGGGAGCAGATTTTGCTAGGCTGCGACGATACTTTGGGTTGAAACCACAGGGTGCGTTCGAGCTAAGCCATCTGGATCGTTTGGTCAAATTTGCCAATGGCCCGTACGATCTACTGAATACCAAAATGGTGGCATTGGCCCACCTAGTCGAGGGCCATTTAGGTTTGCCGTTGGAGAAGGGTTCTGTCAGAACAAGTAATTGGAGTAAGCCACTTAGCGACGAGCAAAAGAATTACGCTGCAAGCGATGCATATGCTGGGTTCATGCTTTTTCACTGCATGAATGCCAAACGCCTTGCATTGAGCCCGGTGCCGGGCTTGCCTCTCTTTGCAGACCAATACCCTCGGAAACCCAAGAACGCTAAAGGTTTTGCGCCCCTTACGACACTCATGATTCATTCAACAGAAGAAGGTGGTGCTGCAATCGCAGCAATTGACTTCTTCGTTCAAAACAAGGACGAGCCTAACGCACAAGAGGATGTGAGTGAAGAGGCAGACGCTCCGGCGGGCTCGCCTATGGTGGAAGAAAAGAAAAAGACTGTCAAGCCTAAAGCTGCGGTCACCCGGGAGTCATTGAGCGATGTCCAAAGAATTTTGTACGAAGAGCTTATTCAGCGTCGTAAAGTGCTTGCTCAAGCAAATGGCCTCCCGGCGTACGTCGTTGCTAATAATACCGTCCTTCACGGGCTGGCACAACAGTTACCTCAGAACGATAAAGAGCTGTTAAAAGTCAAGGGAGTTGGCAATGTCTCAGTCGCAAAGTATGGAGCGGATTGGTTGGAAGTTATTGCGCAGCATATTGCTATATATGGCATTCAAAGGCCAATCGACGAAGCATCCAATCTGTCTACAGAGGTCCAGCAAGACTTACCAAGCACACCAACTCGAGATTCGCGGCGACGGATCAGCAAATCGCAGTCTTCAGATTCATCACCGGCATTTGATCCTCCTTTACAGCGCACGCCAGCCCTGCATACTGGATTGTCGTTTACCCTGGCGGAGACCAATTTGGGTGTCAACGATCGAGAAGACACCTCACCATCACTCATGGGTAGACCAGGCACATCCTCAAAATATGAAGGTATAGAAATGCTCGACCTGACATGTGATACTCCACCGCCGATATCCAGAAATACCAGGCCCAAGAATATTGTAGGTCAAGATGACAGAAGAGTAACACACACCAACGGTGCGTCTCGGCAGAGTCCGGATTCAAGCGCAACATCAGAGGACTCCTCGGCTTTTGATACATTCCACACACCACCTTCACGGTCATCTTCTTCTCTCAAAAGGAAACGAGCAGAAGTTACTCTGGGTACAAGCACTCCCAATCGATCGCAGACGCAACATCCTTCATTTGAGTTGGTTCAAGAAGAAGAACAAGTCAGATACCCGCAACTCCCCGACACACAACCTGCTCCGCTAAGCCCAAAGTCGAAAATATTTCGTAACAAACTACTTGCGTTTAGCAAATTGGTTACAAGGAGGCTCAGTACGAACTCCTCCGGGTCTTGGGTTCTCCCGAGTACGCCGATTGTATCGGAGTCCACGCTGGATCTCATTGTCGCGATATCGCCGAGTACTCTTGAGGAACTAAACCGTGTACCTGGCGTTGAGACGTTCGCACAGGCCTGTAGAGATGTGCAGATGGATCTTCTGAGAAACATTATCAAATTCACTCCTACCCGACCCTGATGCTGGCAGACGGGAAGCACGTGGATGACACCGTAGATGTATCGCGTACATACCGTTGCTCATCTGAGCTTCGCATGGCCGCCTAAGACCAGCATATCAAGACTGACCGGACGGACTTGTGACCTCTTCGCGATAACCATAGATTTCGTTACCCTGAAGGTGTTTTATGCCTTTTTTTTGAGCACATCAACACAGTCTATTAGCATGCAACTTTTTTTGTCTTGCGATTATTGATTTTTTTCATGGGTTCGCACTTTTGTATACGACAAGAATAGCAAGGACGATGAACATGAATTGGTGGCACTTGGACATGATCGCGATTCTAGAGAGTTAGTTCAATTGTCGGAGATAGACGCCGAAAGCTTCGAAAGGACAATTCGACCCTTAACATGTGAAAGCCGAAGTCGGCCTCAGTGACACATGGCGCAGCACCTTGGCGAGGCGTTTCTTCTCAACGAGGCCAATTAACGTGTAATACCAAGTTCGAAAGTCATTGAAGAGAAACTCCACTTGGTGACCTGATGCAATTGATGAGGCTTTCTCGTCTGAGGCTCACATGCGATGCCTCGTCTGAGGCTGCTTCGCTAAGAGTACTATAATAAGCATCGGCAAGCACACCCTGCTGGTACTCTCTAGTAGGTTGGCCATGGGTACCGTGGGGTGGGCAACAAAGGTACCGACAGATGACAGTGTGGAGCCGGCTCCGGCACTCTGTTCCTGACAGTTCGCAAGCTTGGTGCTTGTGACGAATGTTGACGTTGAGGGGAAGGAGAAGGGAGCAACAGCAGCAGTGACGCGTGCACCGGCATGACGGCCGACACCATGGGACAGGGCTCGCGTAGAGGGCTTTCGGATTATTAAGGATCGACGTGTCTGCCAGCCACAGGACCATGATGCGATCGACAGCAGCCGCTAGCCGCGTTTCTTGTCGTGGGCTCGCCCGTTTTTTCAGAGCAGATGACCGGTCGTTTAAGGGGGAAGATGAGGTCAGTCTCTCAGATGCTTTCCGTGCGATGCATACAATGCTGCGCTCTTCACCTAAAAAAACGGTCAAGAGTTGTAATAGGTAGTGGCCTGCTTCCGAGTCCCCGACTCCGTGACGGAGCAAGCACCTGCAGCTCGCCACCGTCAGATTAGCGTTGGTCTGTCCATTTTCACGTGTTACTCGTGCGGTGCCATGTGAAAGGGCTTATGTGCGAATGAGAACCACCGCCCCATCTGCCCCCCAAACCCTACGCGGCGGCATCCTCGACCACCTTTCCACATCCCAAACCACCTCCACACATCTGCAACGAGTATCCGCCATGTCGACCCACGAGTAGAAGTCCCCGCCCAGCGTCGTTCGTCCGAACAGTCACATCCCACCTACACCCGACGAATCGGCAGCGAACATGGAGCAGGAGCGAGCGCATCCGCCCGCGTACACGCAGCACGATCCCGCGAGCCTCGACCTGCCTTCGGTTCCGACGCACACCCTCCCGAGCCTGCGCAGTCTCGACCTGCCCGATGCGCAGCCATCCCGCGCGTCCGTGGAGGTCAGTCCAAAGACCAACATCACACAATGGGGTGCGCTGCCGCCGCTGAGCAGTGCGACGTTCCCTAGAGTGCCCGAGGGTGATGTCGGAAGCCCGATGGCTATGGATTTGGACCGTGCGAGTGTCGTCAGTGGAGAGGAGAGGAGGAGAGAAATGAGCGTGGTCAGCATGGATGATCCGGATGTAAGGCTTGCTGCCGAGGCACTGAGCGGGCTGGGCAATCCAGGTAATTACCTTTCCGTTCGGACGGAGTCAGACGGTTCCAATGGCTGTCATTGCTGCCGTGTTGATGCTGGTGGGGTTTCATCGTCCCTTCGTATTCGCGGAAGGCGGGGCATCGAGTCTTGGGGGGCACACGCTTACATTGCGCAAATACTAACATTGTATAGACTTTGTGCGCTCCCCCACAAGTCGTTCCGCTACGCTTTCGGCTCGTGATAACGCTGCTGAACCCGAACCGCTGCTCAATCTGCTGACCACGGCGCACCCCTGGCTCGGAGGTAGCATCAATGGCTCGATATCCGCCTACAACACCACCAAGACCTACTCTCCCCGCTTCCTCAAGTATGGCGCCGAGCTCATTGAGCGCAACATCGGTTCGCCAGTTGTGAACACCGTCTCGTCCGTCGGAAGACGCACAGGTGTGGAGCAGAATCTACGGCGCTACCTTGGAGAGGTTCACAGACGGCCTAGTGACCTCGAGCAAGGCGATGCAGATCCAGCGCGGAAACGACCACGCGTTGCGAGTCCCATATCCGACACTATGGACTTCGAAAGTACCTACTCGTCGTCCCGTACTAGAGGCGGATCGCAGTCTTCCTGCACCGAGTCCCTCCCCGCATACGACGATCACCGTTCCCCCAAATACGAAGAGACTGCCGTCGTCACCATCGACCCTGCAACGGGCAAACAGCAGACACAGGAAGACCGTCCGCAGTCATCGCAAGACCGCCGCGTCAACTGGTCTACCCAGCTCATCATGACCACCTCCGGTCTTGGTGTCGCACTCTCGGAAGCCTCGCTAAAGTCTCTTAAGCTGTGCCTCAAGCTGCTACGCGGTGCAACAAAGCACATCGACCAAATGATGAACGCGCTCAGGCTCCTCCTCGACGAGTACGAAGCCGCAGTGCGCAGGTCACGTAGCTCTTACCCCAACGAGAAGACCGACGATGTTACCATGGCCGGAGCAGAAGACCAAGACGTCCGCGCCATGGCGACCAAGATGAAGGAATATTCCTCCGAGATCTGGAAGACTCTACAAAGCGTCGTGACCAGCGTATCCCGTTACACAGGCGGTGCTCTCCCCCAGAACGCCTCGCAGGTCGTACGCACACAATTGCTCTCCGTCCCGCAAAGGTGGCAACTCGCTTCCCGGACCACCGCTTCTGGAAACGAAGGCGGCGAAGGCGCAGGCGAGGAAGTCAGAGGCGCAAACCGCATGTTGGCGTTCGCGAAGGAGGGTCTCGACATGATGGGTCAGATCACCGCCGTCGTGGACGGCACGGTGCAAAGCGCAGACGCGTGGCTCGCTCGTATCGGCCGACAACCGCAGGGAGAGCCTGTAGAGGAGGAGAAGGCGCTGTTGACCGGTGTGACGGTTGGCACGAACCTTATGGAAAAGAGGTAGAGAGGAGAGGAGAGAAGAGAAGAGAGGGGGCAGGCAATTCTGCGTGTTTCCTTTTGTTTTCTGTTGTGCATGCTGCTTCTTTCATCCTGGCAAGCTGGTCTGGTTTATATCCCTCGATCCATTTCTTAATATCAGATTTTGCGGTGGGAAAGCGTGGCGTTCTTTGCTGTCTTTCAAAGGGGCAAGGGTCGCGAAAGGGGGTTGCGCGTGAGAAGCGTATTCTGGCTACGACGGTCGTTTCCTGTGTAAAAAAAATGGGTAGAGAAACGTGGTTATACTGGGATAGCTGTTATGGCTGGAGTTTATAATATCAACTTTTTCTTCGCTGGGTGGTTGATTCATCTGCTGTGTGATATGCTGCACCGCCACTAGACATGACGTTGACAATGCATGCCCCTTCGCGTTCCGAAGTACCGGTAGCTGGTCGATTTCCCTCGGTGTGATTTACCATATTGGTGATAGCAATAATAACAGTGCATGTATAAAAGGCTGTCGTCGTATGCCCTCCCATGACCAACAAATTCTCCTCCATACTGCATGCAGGTTCATTCCAACCTCCCCGCTACAGCTTGCAAAAACGTGCAAAAAAGCCATTTCACCCGAAGGCCCCGGCTCAAATTAGTTTTGATTCGGCCTCGAACCGGTGCACTGTCAACGTTGGACGAAGTTGGGTTCTTCACCCAACTGCGCCAAACTCTATGTGTCGGTCGAAGGTGATATTACCTCTACTCTGGGCCATTATATAGGCATTGAAATGATAGTGGTTGATCAGTATATTGGAGTTAAGAGTGTGCGGGCGCTCGGTGCGTTGAGTGAGAGGTAAACAAACGGCTGGTGGTTGGGAAGGTGCGGTTGTGTGGTGTCGCCGCGTTCACTGAGGAAGGTGCGACTATGGGCGCTGGTCGTAGCGTATATATGCACCTTTGATATGGAGCTGAGATTAACTGTTTATGTTATTCGTAACGGTTAAAGCTCTGCTTTGGACCATAGCGGTGCACGTGGAATAGTATGTGTTAGCTATGAGAGGCTCATCCGACCATAACTTGGGTGCCTTGGGCGACCATACGAGTACCTGAGGCGACCATACGAAACCTCATCCGACCACGAAGCCCAATGGAAATCCCTATGCCAGATTGATTTGCGTGACAGATTAATTACGCTGATACCTACAGAAGCTGCATCGCGCTGCTACATCTCAACGCTTACCGATGGGGTTTGTATAGGAACACTGTTTCCGACCTTGATGTCTATTGAGCAGACCTTAATTTTCTAATCGTTTCGGAGTGTTCGCAACCACAAGCAGTTGATCCGACCACACTGAAAATTGACCATGCTGAGGTTCATCCGACCACGCTAAAAGTTCACCCGACCATACTGGATGTTGACCCGACCACGCTAGAGTTGACCTGACCACACCTGAGTTGACCCGACCACACCCTGAGTTTACCTGACCACACCTTAGTTGATCTGACCACAATAAAAGTCGACCTGAATACAAGAAATTCATTCGACCACCCTGAGAATTCATCCGACCACGCTGAAAGCTGATCCCACCATGCGAAAGCTTGCCCATTTATACAAGTAGCCCTGCTAGTAGTCCATTCCAGATTCGACCATATTGGTAGCTGATCCGACCATGTTGGTAGTTGATCCGATCACGCTGAAGCTCCAGAGCTGATCCGACCACACCTGAGTTGACCCGACCACACTGAAAGTTGACCTGACCACAATAAGTTCATCCGACCACGTTGAAAGCTGATTCCACCATGTGAAAGCTTGTCCAATCATACTAGTAGTTCATGCCAGTAGTCGATATCAATACGCTGAAGCTCATCCGACCATGTGGATAGCTGATCCGACCATGCTGAAACTCACCCGACCATGCGAAAGCTCATCCCACCAGCCAAGTCAATCCCACCACATAAATACTGAACGCGCCATGCTTACGCGCATCCGACCATAACAGAATGGATGCGGCCACGGTAAGGTGGACTCATCAAAACGCACTCTACCACCAACGTAAGATTCGTACAACTGTAAGGCTAGACGGAGACGAGCATTCCAGAGTCTCTACACCCATACGGAAGCCCGCTTAACAAGGACGCGAGGTTCATCCGACCATGCCGACAGATGAGACCAGCACACCAAAGTTGATCCGACCAAGGCTATAGCTGAGGCCACCACACCGAAGATCGTCCGACCAGTGTGGACATAGCTAGGACTGTTCCTCCAAGCACCTGGTCATAGCTGAAGCTACCACACCAGAGTTGACCCGACCAAAGGTATCACTGAGACCACCATAAAGGCTCATCTGAACAGTGTGGACATAGCTCAGACTACCTTGACTGTTTTTCCAACTACCCAATTAAACTGAGGGCAACATGTAAGTTCTTCCGGCCATCGATTGTGGTCGTGATTGAGGCCATGAGAACAGTTCACCCGACCACCAAGTTTGGAAGTAGTTGAGGCCACCAGACCAGAGCTCATCCGGTCCAAGGTATAGCTGAGGCTACCACATCAGAGTTGACCCGACCAAGGGCATAGCTGAGGCCATCACACCATTTCATTCCACAATGGACGAAGCTGACGCCACCACAAAAGTGCATCCGACCACAAGGGAAATGAGACCGTCGTGAACGGGCATCCGACTACCAAAGCGTAGTCCTAGCCGAACTTACCACATAAGTTCATCGTAAAGCTACAAGACGAGTTCACCCAACCATTGGCAAAGCTGAGGCCACCAAGGAAGCTCATACGACCGCTAAAAGGCGATGATAGCTAAGAAAGCCGTTTCAAAGCTACGATTATTGAGATAACATAGTAGAAACTACATGGTGGGCTCAACTTTTGCCTTGGTAGGCTCAGCTTTAGCCTTGGTGGGCTCAACTCTAGCCTTGGTGGGCTCAACTGCGTATGGATATAGCCGAGCCCACCACACTAAAATTCATCGGATCAGCAGTTTCAAGACAGCCAAAATCGCCTTCTCAAAATTCCATTCGACTATCAAGATCGTGCGGCGAACAAATCTGACTTAGCCGAGACCACCGCGTTGACTTTATGTACTTGGGACCACCAGCGCTAAAGCCGAGGCCACCATGATGTGTACGACCATTCAGTATGGACGTAGGTAATTCGATTATGCCAAAAGTCTAATTGAGCCTCAAGAGTTCGGAAATCGAATAAGGACATACTCGAGGCCTGCAAGCATGAGATCAATAAGATCACCACGGCTCAGGTGACCACAACAAGCCCATTCGACCGAGAAGATGACTGAGGCCACCAAGCTCGATGCACGGAGCTGCGCTCACCAAAGCGAAAGTTGAGGCCATCACATCTCGCACGACCATGAAGCATGAAGGTAACTATGGCACCACACCGAAAGTACATCCAGCCATCCAATCCACTTGGGAATCAGGTTCTAATGTATTTGAAGCCACTGTGGGCAATCTATTACAGCTATGGAGCATATGGATAGTTTAGGACATCATAATAGGTGCATACAGCACACGGCCCTGAAGTTGAGCCCACCAGTGCTAGAGCTGAGGCCACCACGACTATGCCAAAATTTCGGCAGGCCACTAGATCTCCTCGATCATCAACTGGGTACAAGTTTGAACCCACTACGCTAATTTTCATGTCAATAATACCATTTGTGGATGTAGACGAGCTCCTAACGCTAGTCCATGTACCATATCCCTGAGCCCACCAGCGCTAAAGTCACACAAAAGTCCATCCGACTAAGCAAATCAGTGTATTTAAAGCCGCCAAGTTCCTATCCCATCCGAGTAACACGTTGACTCACTACGCTCGTCCGATCACGGTGTTCATCGGGCTGTGGATAGTGGGAACCAGCATGCTAAAGCTAAACCGACGACGATTGAGCCCACCAGGGTAGATTCTATCCCATCACCGAGCTCATCCCACCAGAGACTCATATCAACAGAGGTTCGTCCTAGCAGGAGCTCATCCTACCGTGATTCCATCCTAAACCTACCACGAGCTTATCCCACCATTAATCCACCCCAAATACTCATCCCGTCATGAGCCAATGTTATCGCCGTGTTCATGCCAGAATAGTCCTCAGACTTCAAGTCTCATCGATGTCTCACTGTGAGAGTTCATCTACTCTACTCACTGGTGCATTATTTCCAGCCACAATTATCAATTTAGTTTATTCTTGTGTTATAACGAGCATCTCATCGCGTACGCTTTCCATGTATCAAGCGGATCGCCGGATGCCCTCGTGTCATGTTCGGCCAACCAAAACATCCATCCTATCCAACTATTAAAATAAACACACGACATCGTAGGCAACCCCCGAAAGACACCCATCAACCCCGTGCCCCCACCATCTACAAATAGTCCACACACAAACCAACTACCCCCCAGCATCACAACCTAGGTACCTACATCCACCTCCCACCCCGCCACCATTCTATGTATGTATGCTCGTATCCCCACCACCTCCGCATCACGAGAAACCAAAACAACCCGCACCACACTTCTCCAACCCCCACTCTCGTTTCACACATGTATTTTCGCAGCCGCAACTTCCCACCTCGGCACCCGCTCCTCGTATCCCACCTATTCTTATCCCTGCTCGGCATCGCGTTTTAGCCCCCATGGTTGCACAACCCGCTAGCAAGGCCCTTGCTTGGCGAGGCTTGAGCGAGGTCGTGCATCTCCGGTTTCTCCTGGTAGGTATGTATGTATAGGTGCGAAGTAGCGGTGCGGGAATCGTGGTCTGGACAGGAGGGTTCTTGTTCGGTTGCTCGGATGGTGCCGAGGCGGCCGAGGTATGTGGGATGGGATGGGAGGCACGTGGGTTTGGGTTAGCGCTGGGGGATTGGGTGATGGGTGTGGGTAGGTAGTGTGAGGGAAGAGTAGATGGTACGGGGATGAATGAGTGGATTCAGCGATGGTTACGAGCAACGATTTACTAAGATCTACTGCTGGAAGGATGGGACAGTCGAGAAATGCCTTGCCTTTGCGTTGACGTTGGACATGATTCACATGTACAGATTGTGTCCTGTTCTTGGATTAAGAATGACTGTACGATATGTTCTCATCACAATGAGTAGGTTACAAGGGTGCACTCATCTCATTGGTTAGCGGGGCCATATGCCTGTCGCAGAGCTGAAAGATGAAAAGTCTCCGCTTCATTGCCGAGAGGCACCAACATGGTAATAGATGCGATTTCAAGATTGATCATCGGACTCTCCGAACACTGACCGCCGTGGTCAGAATCAAAGGGCGTGCAGCTAATAACGATGTTGCAAGCACTGTAAGCTTGATGGAATGACGACGTCGGTGTTGCCGTGATGCCTAGAAACCGGTGAGCGTAAAGGGGTATGTGAAAGGGAACTGCATTCGACAAAGAATTCATGCTGAAAAGATTTATTGGCTATATAGATGTTGGGATAAAATTCTAGCTACCGAAATAGAAAGCGCAATGTGAAAATGAAAGGCGGAAAGTGGAGTGGACAATGAACAGTGGACAGCGATAAGCAGAAAGTAGGGAGTAGAATGTGAAAGCAGGAAATAGAAGACAGGAAGCGGGAGACAGGAAGCGACTGAGTCAAAGGAGAGTAACGTCACAGCTGACCAACGCGACGTTCAGAAAAACCATCTTGTCCAACAAGTCTATACCCCATTGGTCTATCTCAGAGCTGAAGACAGTGACCGCGTCCCGATTCAAAAAACAGCGCCCTGGTAGTAAGAAATGAGATGTGAATACTAGCGTCTGCAGAGGTGGTGGCGGTGCCCTTCAGTACAACCTAACATGAGTCTTGACCGTAGGTTTCCAGGACATTCGACCATAGCTGCCTGCTCGTAGTTATGATGACGCGCGTCTGGTCCTTGCAATCTATATCGTACAGCGGAAAAGTTGCGGATTTACTATCAAACGTGACTGTTGTCCGGATTGCTGTTTTGCAGAACCCGAGAGTTCGGCTATTGTCCGTTCTTTGGACTGTTCTGGGTCGTATTCGGGGTTTGAGTAGATGATCCTACGTTGGAAGATGTTGTTGAAGTTTGCGGTTGCAAGAAAGGGTGGGTCGTGTTGCCATTGGGCGAAGGAACGCTGGTCACTTGCAACGGCGCGAATCGAATAGGAGGAATTGAATGCATGATGAAGAAGATGGAAAACGAAGTGGAGTGGTTTGAACAGATGTAGTATGAATGTTGAAGTTAGAATCTGCGTGCAATTCTGGTGTCTGGAGCAAGAAGGACCGGCGGAAAACGTGATGTTTATAAAATTTCTGTTGAACTAGAATTGATTGTCACGCACCCGGTATATCTTTGGCTTTGGTCGGGTACGTGATCCGAACCGCCTAAGAATACTATATCGCCCGTTTCGCGGAGCGTCTGGAATGCGCCATGGCACCTGATACCGCGTCAACTTACCATACCTCGCAACGTCAGTCTATGGAAGCCTGGAGTAAAGCTCATGTGATTAAAAAAAGACATATGCCAGCTAAGGCATCTGTAACGTCGGTTCAGGCATGGCTCGAGATGCACGGAAGCCGTGATTGGAGTGTTGAAGATGCAGGGCCGGTAATGGTGCCATTAACGGTGCCAGTAACGGTGCCATGGATGATACTGTAAGCCAATTGAACGGTTCTGAGGCTACGCGCGGTGAGTCAATTCGAGATCGGAGTTCGCGTCACCACCACGGTTCTTCTGAGATGGCAACGCGAAGAGGCAAGCATGTTGCGACGTTGAGACATGGATATTTTTGGACGTCGTATTAATTCTGGGTCCTGCGTCGGCGATCGCAAGTCGGAGGAAGAAGCAAATGCGACAGCCAAGTTGCAAGTGACACTCCAGGGCTAGCTATACGGCTTAGCCAATCATATGCATCGCTCGACAACCACCGTGGCGCACTCGCATCATCATCATCGCCTGGTTGCCGTTATGAGCTTGGTAGCGAATCTTAATCGGAAGAGTCTCTAGAAGTACCTGTAATAATGTCAAACACGGGCGGAAATCAACGGCACCATCGCATTTAGATGGAGAAACTGGTGGGTACGGGAATAAGGTCAAATATAAATCCGAAAGACCATTATTGACTACCTCATTGGTCGCACGCCGTGCGCCTGATAGACCTGTGGACGCGTATTCAAGAGGTGACGGTGAATGAAAGAGCGTAACGACGGAGTCTGCGCACAGTGTTCAAAACTACGTAGACCCGATGGGTATTCTTAGCAACGGTGCACATTTATCTGGGGAAAAGGGCGCTTGGAGTCGAAATTACTCATTCTCCATGCCTACTGACTTAGTTGATAAGAGCAGGGTAGCAGCAACGAAATGAACAGAACGCAAAGTGGGTCGTGAGGAATGAGTCGGATTACAAATTGGATGGACGAGGGTAAGCAAAGCAACGTTAGCAACATGCTTTCGAGACGGAGTCTAGCCCGAGAGGGATCATGTTTGACATAAACTAAAGTAAATATGTCTCCGGGTTGCTGGAGAACGGACGAAAAGTGGAGGTTCACCCTGGGGTAACAAGCACGTATAATGTACTTTTTGCACAGGCACTTTTTGCTTACAAAAGTATCACCATATGGTGTTCGAAAAGGGCGACAAAGTGGGGTCTTCAGCCACACGGTTCGGTTCGGTTCGGGTTGCTGAGCATCCGGTGCCGAAGCGAAGCCAGCACGGAATAAAGAAGGAGCGATAGGAAGGGGGAATGCGGCGCAACTAACAGTGTGGGAGGGGGGAAGAAGAGACAAAGCGAGCAGCCATCGGATGGTGGATTGCAATGAATTGTAGGTGGTGGAGACAGTGTAAATTTAGCGACTCATGGCTCGACTAGATAATAAAGTGGTCAAAGGTGCTGGTAAAGGCAGGTGGATACAATTGCATGTGTCCTCGGAAGGAAAATGGATGCCCCACCAGTATTACTATCCACGACGGCACTGCCAAGAGCATCTGGCTCAGCATGACTCATGTTGTACCATGTCTCCGCCACCCGCGCTCTTCAAACATTGGTCGGCACGCTTTACGCAAATGGTCAGTCAAACCGCCCTTCTGCCAGATCCGCTAACGTCAACGAGTAAGCGGGTGGATCGGACAGACCCTTGGCCCCGGGTTTATTGCATAGCGCGACCGTCGCCCTCTTAACGCCGATAGGAAATAATTGCAAAAACACCTTTGCTTGCTCATTAAACTTCATTTGCCATTTGCTTGCCACTCCTTCACTCCCTCTCCAAACTGCCATACGCCCAGAGCGTTATCTCTGCGGCCTGCGCCAGACATTGCGCCCGTGACCATCGCATCGACGAGTGCATTCATCATGGATCCGGAGAAGGTCGACGTTCCTTTTAGTACCACGGCGTTGCGCGAAGAGCCGGAAGGCGCTGCCAACAAAGCCGACCACGGCAGTGCAGAAAGCGTCACCACAATCTCCAGTGGCATAGGCGAGAAGAGCGCCCAACCTTCAGAACACAGCCATGGGGGCGTCAACGTTTCGAGAGCAGAAGCCGAATTCGCTGCCTTGAACCGCGAGTTTTCCAGGACTAGTCAACTGAGCCGCACCAAGTCTCGCCAAAGCCGCAAGGGTGCCACCGCCGATATTGAGAAGGCCGTTGAAGAGGAGACGGGATCGGAAGAGCCGTTCGACCTGGAAACAGTGCTCCGAGGCAATCGTGATGAGGAGGAGGGGGCAGGCATCAAGTCCAAGCAGATCGGCGTGCTTTTCGAGGACCTAACCGTGAGTGGTATTGGAGGCGTCAAAAGTTCGTATTTCCGCAACTTACTCGTATAACCGAACATGCTAACAAGTGAACCTTGATAGATTTTGTCAAGACATTTCCCGATGCCTTCGTTTCCTTCTTCAATGTATACGGCACTATGCAGAGCATTCTGGGGATCGGCAAGAAGGGCCGCGAATTCGACATCCTTAAGGACTTCAAAGGTGTCGTGAAGCCAGGCGAGATGTGCTTGGTCTTGGGTAGGCCTGGAAGCGGATGCACCACCTTCCTCAAAGTTGCGTCAAACCAGCGCTATGGATACACCAACATCGGCGGGAAGGTCTTGTACGGCCCGTTCGAGAGCGATTTCTTCGAGAAGCGCTACCGTGGAGAGGCCGTCTACTGCGAGGAAGATGAAAACCACCACCCCACTTTGACCGTCGAACAGACCCTCGATTTCGCACTCGAAACAAAGGTTCCCGGAAAACGGCCAGCTGGTGTCTCGCGCAAGGACTTCAAGAATCGTGTCATCGAACTCATGCTCAAGATGTTCAACATTGAGCACACTCGCAACACCATCGTCGGTAACCCCTTTGTACGTGGAGTTTCTGGAGGCGAGCGGAAGCGTGTCTCTATAGCCGAAACCATGATTACTGGTGCTTCCGTCATTTCCTGGGATAACTCAACTCGTGGTCTCGATGCCTCTACTGCTGTCGACTATGCCCGGTCCCTCCGTGTGCTCACTAACATCTACAAGACGACCACTTTTGTGTCCTTGTACCAAGCTTCCGAGAACATCTATAAAGTGTTCGACAAAGTACTTGTGATCGATAGTGGGCGACAGGTCTACTTTGGTCCCGCCAAAGAGGCTCGAGCATACTTCGAAGGTCTCGGTTTCAGGGAGAAGCCGCGTCAGACGTCACCCGACTACCTGACTGGGTGCACAGATCCCTTCGAGCGCGAATACAAAGATGGGAGAAGCGACAAAGACGTGCCCAGCACACCCGATGCTTTGGCTCAGGCGTATAAGGACTCCCACATTGCCGCAAACTGCAATGCTGAAATTGCCGAGTATCGCACCCGCATGACCGAAGAAAAGCATGTTTACGATGAATTCATGACTGCTGTCCAAGAGAGCAAGCGACACGCGCCGAAGAAATCTGTTTACTCCATTCCGTTCTACCTACAGGTCCAAGCCTTGTTCAGGCGTCAATTCCTGCTCAAGTGGCAGGATAAGTTCACCTTGGTTACTTCATGGGCTACCTCTATCATCATTGCCATTGTCGTTGGTACTGTCTGGTTGAACCTGCCTACCACTTCAGCGGGTGCTTTCACCCGAGGTGGTGTTCTGTTCATCGCTCTCCTGTTCAACGCCTTTAACGCCTTCTCCGAATTGCCTGGTGTCATGTTGGGTCGTCCAATTGTGAACAAGCATCGAGCCTTTACCTTCCATCGTCCATCCGCTCTTTGGGTTGCACAAATCGGAGTCGATCTGTTATTCTCCGCGGCACAGATTTTGATATTCAGTATCATTGTCTACTTCATGACTGGGTTGGTACGGGACGCTGGCGCCTTTTTCATCTTCTATCTCATGATTGTCACCGGTTACCTGGCTATGACTTTGTTCTTCCGAACAGTCGGCTGCTTGTGCCCCGATTTCGACGTCGCCATTCGTCTTGCTGCTACCATCATCACGCTGTTCGTGTTGACTTCCGGTTATATCATCCAATACCAGTCAGAACAGGTCTGGTTGAGGTGGATATTCTACGTTAATGCGCTCGGTTTGGCTTTCTCGGCCCTCATGATGAACGAATTCGGACGCCTTGACCTTACTTGTGCCGGCAACTCATTGATTCCCTATGGTCCTGGATACGGTGACATCAACTCCCAGGTATGCACGTTACCCGGCAGTGAGGCTGGTTCAGCTATCGTATCAGGAAAGGAATACATACGCATCGGCTTCTCGTACCTGACGAGTGATCTCTGGAGGAATTGGGGTATCACTGTGGCTCTGATTGTTGGTTTCTTGACCGCTAACGTCTTCCTCGGAGAGTATGTTAAGTGGGGTGCCGGTGGTAGAACTGTGACTTTCTTCCTCAAGGAAGACAAGGAACTCAAGGAATTGAACGCCAGGCTCCAGGAGAAACGCGACAAGCGAAACCGAAAGGAGGAAGACACCGATGCCAGCTCTGGTCTCAACATCACCTCCAAGGCATCGCTCACTTGGGAGGACCTTTGCTACGATGTCCCGATCCCCTCTGGCGAGCTACGTTTGTTGAACAACATCTTTGGATACGTCAAGCCAGGCCAGCTCACAGCGCTTATGGGTGCTTCAGGTGCCGGCAAGACGACTTTGTTGGATGTGCTCGCAGCTCGAAAGAACATTGGTGTCATTTCCGGTGATAAGCTCGTTGACGGAAAACCACCTGGTATCGCCTTCCAGAGAGGTACTGCGTATGCAGAACAGCTCGATGTCCACGTAAGAAGACCATTTCCATTCAAAGATAACCGCTAACCATGCATAGGAACCCGCCCAGACTGTCCGCGAGGCTCTTCGCTTCTCGGCCGACCTTCGCCAGCCTTTTGAAACGCCACAAGAAGAGAAATATGCGTATGTCGAGGAAGTTATCTCCCTCTTAGAGATGGAGGATATGGCCGATGCAATCATTGGTGACCCTGAGACTGGTCTCGCAGTTGAACAGCGCAAGCGTGTCACGATCGGCGTTGAACTGGCTGCTAAGCCAGAGCTTCTCTTGTTCCTGGATGAGCCTACTAGTGGTCTCGACTCTCAAAGTGCCTTCAACATTGTTCGCTTCCTTCGTAAATTGGCTGCGGCAGGTCAGGTACGTTTCGTGTATTCTCATGGTCTTGGATTGCACTGACTTTTTATTAGGCCATTCTATGCACCATTCATCAACCGAACTCTGCGCTTTTCGAAAACTTCGACAGACTTCTGTTGCTCCAGCGTGGAGGTCAATGCGTCTACTTCGGTGACATTGGCAAAGATGCGCACGCTCTCTTGGACTACTTCCACCGTCATGGTGCCGATTGCCCTCCAGACGCAAACCCCGCGGAGTGGATGTTGGATGCTATAGGCGCTGGCTCAACCCCTCGTATTGGCAAGGAAGACTGGGCTGATGTGTGGCGCAACTCCGCCGAGTTTGCTCAGGTCAAAGAGGAAATCATCCGCATGAAGGAAACTCGTATGGCTGAAGTCGGTGCTGCCGAGCCTGTGGTGCAGAAAGAGTATGCCACACCTTTGTGGCATCAGATCAAGCACGTCAACAAGCGTCAAAACCTGGCTTTCTGGAGAACCCCGAACTACGGCTTCACGCGACTCTTCAACCACGTCATCATCGCGTTGTTGACCGGTCTGATGTACCTTCAGCTTGACGACTCCCGCTCCTCGCTGCAATACCGTGTCTTCGTAATCTTCCAGGTTACTGTGCTGCCGGCTCTTATTCTCGCCCAGGTCGAACCGAAATACGCCATCTCCCGAATGATCTCATACCGCGAGCAGATGGCTAAGGCTTATAAGACTTTCCCCTTCGCGCTTTCCATGGTCATTGCCGAGATGCCTTACAACGTTCTCTGCGCAGTCTTCTTCTTCCTGCCCATTTACTATATTCCTGGACTCAACCCCGCGTCGAACCGCGCCGGCTACCAGTTCCTGATCATCCTCATCACTGAGATTTTCTCCGTTACTTTGGCCCAAGCACTGGCTGCGCTCACACCCACTCCCTTCATCTCGTCGCTTATCAACCCCTTCGTTATCGTCATCTTCGCCCTATTCTGCGGTGTTACCATTCCAAAGCCGCAGATCCCTGGTTTCTGGAGAGCATGGCTCTACCAGCTCAACCCGATGACTCGTCTTGTTGGTGGTATGATTGTCACTGAGCTGCACGACCGCAAGGTGGAGTGCACGCCGGTCGAATTGAATTCCTTCAACGCGCCGGAAGGACAAGATTGCGGTAGCTATATGAGTGACTTCTTCGCAAATGGTGGTCCAGGCTACCTCGTCGACAACGCCACGAATGTATGCCAGTACTGCGCTTACAAGGTCGGCGATCAGTTCTTCGAGCCGCTCGGTCTTAGTTACCACAACCGCTGGAGAGACCTTGGTATCCTGGCTGCCTTTATTGGCTCCACCCTTGCCATTCTGTTCTTGGCTGTATGTCTCCAATTCCTTAAACATGATGTTCATATGCTGACAGTACATAGGCTCGCTACCTCAACTTCAATCGCCGCTAAGGAAATCCCATCCTACTGTTTAATCGATACCCTACACAGTATCTGGTATCCTCTGCGTCTCCCACGATTACGGCCCGCTTTTACGATTTACGATCGAACACTGAGATCGACATCAACGCAGCTGCCAACGTCTAAGCTTCATTCTTGCATCGCGGGCTTGTACATCTGACCTTTTACGTGGTTACTTGTACCTCCCTCGCTCATCCTAATTCTAGTATTCCGTTTAATACGCTCATTAGAGCGTTCGTTTTCGATATCCATGTCAAAAGTTTCCCACTTCTTTCTCGTTTAGATCCTTTGCCTCAACGCACACGCATGCTTGAGGCTCGAACAGGGCGGCATACATAGAGTATTTGAACTTTCCTCGGAAGATTTGTATTAGATTGCATTTACGTTTTCTCAAGCGTTGAATGTTTACATAAAGTCGCTACTACTGGTGTGCCAACTCTTGATCAATGCTATTGAACCGGGCTGTGACTGTGAGGTTGACGCTGTGGTGACAGTTTTTCGTGATGATGGCTGATGACGAGAAGATGAGTCGGGGCATACGCATAATCGATAACTCTTCGGTCATCTTTGGGGCGTGTAAATTCAGAAATCGTGACTTTAGTGACATTGACGTATTGAAATTCGGGTGCAGGCCTCGTAGCTAGGTATAGTATACGGCATGAATATTCGCGCTCTTAAATGCCTCCATAACATCATGGTCCTCAGCATCCAAGGCCATCTTTTGGGCCTTTGGAACCTCGAAAAGCTCGTATATGAGCTCGTTTCTTGGTCGACCTGAAGGGTCCTTCGAAAAGCAACTATCGAAACAACTGAGTCGCTGTTGAGGCCGAACTCCTGACCGAACTCCTGAATTAGGTTCTGGATCCGCTGTTAGTAGTCTGCCCTGTACCTGCAACATACGACTTACCTTTGCTTCTCTTGGCACAACGCCGCGGTTTTGACAAGGCTTGTGTATATCCTTGATAAGCGCTTGTATTTGAGCCGACTGCATTGACTCTTCTAGAGAAGCTGGGTATGTTCGCTGTTGCGCATACGAGAGCTATATGCTAGCGCTTATAGTTGTCTAAATAGACCGGCTTTTAGTCGTCTAGGTGGACAAACCTTCTCTCATACTTTTGCTTTGGCCGTCTTTTCAATCGTCTTCACCCAGTCCAAGAGAGCTTATGTATTCAAGCGCTTGGTGGCCTGTTACACATGAAGCTGTGAGAGGGAATTGTCATTTTGAATGGTAAAAGTACATGTTACATGCAGCCTCTGTCGTGATGTTTCTCTCACTTCACGACGCCGACGTGCGAATATATCGGGTAATTTAAACAGTCTTCTCTCAAGCAGGTCCTTTCCTCCTGCTACAACCTCAGGAAGGTTTCAACATAAGATCATAACTACATTGGACAAGAACGCGCATCCATATCAATAGCAGTATGGCGCCGCATTTTCTACACATACATGTAAAAGGGAACCCCGAAAGCGCGTCCACTAATGCTATAACGGCGACAGTTACTCGCACGATTGTCCGCTGGGTGGAACAATCCAGCACACTCAGGCGTGTAGTATCGCGAAGCCAGTTACCAGTACCAAATCTACCAATACCCACTTCACTCTCCAACAAAGGTAAAGGCAAAGCGAGTCCGAACCTTTCCATTCGAGGCAATCAACTCCCCACCCAGGGTATTCCTCCAGCAACAACACTATCAACAGTACGTTCCCACCCTCTCACCTCCCGACCACAGAACCTACCGGCTCTCACCAGCCCAACACCCCCATCTTACCCCCTCACGCTCTTCGACTACCGCGCCATCACACTTACCGCTCCCGACAATACCCTCGCCTCTCTCACCCACACCACCCCCAACACCATGGAAGGCTACTCCTTCCAGCTCCCCGCCATTCCCCTACCGGCCATCATCGCCCTCTTCACCTGTCTATCCATCGCCCTCCTCTGGTCCCTCCTCGTCATCCTGATCAACACCCTCCCCCCCCACCACCCCCACCAATCCACCCCACCGCCCACAACCCACGAATCCCCCCTGGTGGAAGAAACTCTGGGGCCACTCCGCACCGCAGCGAAACCGTAAACCCCTCGACAAACCCTCCAAATACGCTCACCAAGAAACTTCCCGCACGGCTTCCTCCAACGAGGTCTTTCCCTCAGCGAAGACATCAACAGCGATGTCCCAGTGCCAAGACCGTGATCAAAGCATCCGCCTCCGGAGAATGAATCCCCCGCCCGCGCCGCTGCATCCGCCATGGGCTGAGACGGGGTACCTCAACGAGGGGACGAGTGCTTCTTCGTCACCGGTGAATCCTTACCTGCCGGCTGTGGTGCGTCCCCAGGGGTCAAGCGAGTATGTTGCAGCGCATGGGACGTTCGTCGGGACGACTTCGCAGGTGTCTGGTCTCGATGGTGTCGATGGTCTTGAGGCGCAGGAGGGGGAGAGGATGAGGCGGGTAGATGGCTCAGATGGGATGGAGAAGGGGGCGAGGGAGTGGGTGGGGGCTGTGGAGGGGGGAGTCAGTAGGGTTGTGGAGAGGGTGGTGAGGTGGATGGGAGAGGGGGATGGGGAACTGTTATTGCCGGTTGGGGAGGGGAAAAGGTGATGCGAGATTATGCTGAGATGAGAAATGTGTGAAGAGAGGTTGGAGGTTGGAGGTTGGAGGTTGGGATGGGATGTTGATGGTGTCAATGGTGGAGATAATGGGGATGAACTTTGGGAGCGGAGCATCACGTTGGAATGGCTTGTGCAGAGGGAGGGTACTTCGTTTCCAAGGACATATGGAGGGGGGTTAAGTGGATGAGGAATGGTTATTATCTTGCGGGAAGAACTATCGGAGATGGACTCAAAGAGATTCATGCTTGAATGACTTGTATAGAGAATATCTCGGTTCCTAAAAACGCAAGGAAAAGCTCTGCTGCTGTGATTTCCAGCACTGCGTGGGAATCGATACTCTGCAAGCTATCGTTGACACATCCCGCCATCATTCATGAGTACAACCCGGCATTCACAAGTGTTGCTTTCAGTGTTGGACGGGCCGCTGTACCATCTTGAACCTTGAGCTCTTGCCCATCATACAAGTAATACTGCATGGGAACACAGCCTGTGCATCCCGACGCGGCACGGTGCAGCTCGTTTGAGCAGAATACCTAGCCTCCAGCATCAATACCAATGCTCAGTCTTCTGCCTACACTCATCACATCGCACAAATGCCCAACATCAATAATGCACGGACGCGAATCTAGGGAACAGGATCAGGCGGCAGATCGTTCCTCCCGATCCCTCTTGATTTTCTTTTCTTCGGCAACGGCACCCTGTTCCCCTTCGTTTCAGCCACCCTGTGTTAACTGTGCCGTGCGCTATATCACGCTCCTCGCGCGAGCTGCCGAAAAGAAGCAAATACAACGAGCACGGTGGCAGGCTTGGCGGTTACTCAGGCGTAAAGCAGCGCTGCTGAATATCGAAGACGAACGTGATTGTTGGACGTAAGCGACTGCCACGTGCAAGAAGGACCACCTGGGCAGACGACGACATGCTCGTAAGTACAACGTCAGACCGATAATATAGATGGTATCGGTTCATATACCCGTACCTGCACAGATGACCGTAGGAAGCGGGACCTACCAAGTACAGCTTTAGGTAGTCGGTGATAGGCATCCTATTTGTGCCTCAGGTCACAATCTAGCACGGAGAGATGATATCAAGGTAGTGGATGCACAGTGTCAAAGCCATGCACGAGTTCCGAATGTCAGGAATCGGCATGACGGAACATTTGGGCTGAATGGAAACCATGCTATTCTGACCATAGCCATCGTCGTGTATGCTTGTGATCTGCGGGAGCGCACGTCATCGGAGTACAGCGAAGACTACCGACGAGGAGCCCGATTTGGCTAAAGATGCGGGAACGCTATGGTACCTGCAGAATATTGACCGCTTCCCTAGCGCGGCGACTTGACTTGTATGATTTCTGTGAATAAAGAACCGGTTGCAAGTCGAACAATAGGAACATGTGAAATATGGTGCGCCATATATGACCAATCTACTACTATGGCGATCCTGCATGTGCGTTGATCGTACGTAGCGGGTGCATAGTGTGTCGCGGTAGCGAGACTATTGTTACCCCTGTGATATTAATTAGGAAGCTCAGGTCATCTAGAATGTTGAGATGCAAAACCGAGGAAGCAAGGAAGCCAAGGCTGCTAAATCCAACAAGAATTACGAAGAAAGGATTCGGACCATGCATCATGTTCGTTATATGACGATGGGTGCTTCTCGCGGACAGACCAGGTGAGTGGGTGCAATGCGGATGCAGGGGATCAGAAGTCGTTGACGGTAGAAGTGGTCATTCTCCAAAAGTGATTTCTTTGATCATCAAAGTATACAGATCAAGGGGAGCGTAGGATGGATGCAAGTTTCGAATGGTGAAGTGACAGGGGCAATGGTTGGGGATGACTGGCGTCTCATATACCTTTGAATAAGACAGCTAAGAGGACAGAAGGTTGGACAAGCCGTGTGTCTGCAGTGGCCGGGATGGAAAGACGACGGTAGCGCGTGGATGAGGTAAAGGACCGAGCGAAGTATTGGGCAAGGTGCTAGTGACATGCCAAATTTCGGACGGGTAGCGAACAGAGCGTGCAGTCTCAATAGAAACAAAGTTGCCATAGTGGTTGTCAAAGTACCAATACACCCAAGCGTTGCCGGGCGTTCTGGCTTGGGTATGCAGACGTGTCATATTGCGAGCGGCTGCTAGATTGCATCTCGTATAATGGAGGAACGGCAGCGGTGCCGAACATGTGGCAGACGGAAGGATTCGGATGCAGAGGCAGAGGCAACCGATGGACAGATAACACCTGAGGCCGCGAACGGGTCGCACAGTGTATCCGGAAGAGAAGAGGCAGTGCAGAAGGGATCATGTTTCGTGCAGATGCGGGTCGGGATACAGTCACTGGTATGGAAATACGGCTAGCCGTGTTGGACTAGCGGAGAAGGCGCACCCCGCCCCCACCAGAAATTTCTCGAGGCAAGGGCAGGTGTGACCGGAGGGGTACCAGGCCTGCTCCGCAAACAGAAACACCACACCCGACAGCCATGGACGAAGACACTATTGACGAGATCCTCTACCTCGCACGTGCCAACGAGACCGCCGAGCTGGCCACCTACCTGTCCAACCTCTCAGCGCAGACGCCACAGTCCCAAGCCCAGCTGGTCGCTGCGGCGGCAGACCCCTACTCCAAGAACACGGCATTGCACTATGCCGCTGCGAACGGACATGTCGGTACGAGCCATCCTGCCAGAGATAGATTGCGTGTTTCGGGGAGCTACGTGCTGACTGCAGCCCACAGATGTCGTAAAGCTGCTCCTCTCTCTGGACTCGGGCAAGGCTTCGGCGCCTGCGTCGGGGCTTATCAACGCGGTAAACGACGCAGGCAACACGGCACTGCATTGGGCTGCCCTCAATGGGCATCTCGAGTGCGTCAAGCTGCTGGTCGAAGCCGGTGCCGACGTCACCATCATCAACAGAGCCGGCCATGACGCCGTTTTCGAGGCCGAGATCAACGACAAGGGCGCCGTGGTGGACTGGCTGCTTGGGGCCGTTGAAGAGCTGGAGAAGGGCATTGGACAGACGAGCGAATCATCGGCCGGAGAATTGGGGGCCGATGCGGGTGCAGATGTGGATGCGCAAAACGAGCCTGCCCAGAACGGCTCCAGCGGAGTGGATGGCGGAAGCGCCGTCGAACATGTAAGAAGGCAAATGGATCGTCTGGATACCGACGACGCCTCAAAAGACGGTTGAAAGACGAGAAGGAAGGATGTCGTACAAGGATCGATATTGCTCACCATCCCTGCCGTCACTGAACGACGATGTTGGGGACGTTAGGATCTGAGGTATAGCGTCGGGAGCTGGAGCTTGCCACGTGGATGCCGCACCTAAGGCGAAAGAAGTACATGTGGCGTTGGCGAGTAGGTTGAAACCGTTGTGGGCAATTTCCAGAGACATGTCACTGGTGAAGATGGACGAGTTTGAGTGAACAGAATCATTTGTATCTATACATTACCACAACTCAAGCGAGAAGTGTACATTGCCAAACATTCGTATCGGCTGCGTCACAGCGCTTGCTGACGCTTGGGAAGCTGCTGTTCCCTGGCAAAACACGAGCAAATGACAGAAACATCAAAACAAGTTAGCTGCTAGAAGAAGACACACATGTGTCTCGTCTTCTGTTGATCAATACAGCCTCTGCTGGGCATGTAGAGATTTTGAAATCAAAGTAGAAGGCTTGTCCAACCGATCTCTTGTCGGCGGACGCCATGGTGTACTCACTATCACCTGCATTAGTCATCGCTTTGTTGGCTTCTTTCTCTAACGTTTCTTACCACCAGAGTTCAGTCCCGAAGCCAAGCGCGGCGCTTCTCCTCCTTCTTCTCGCGACGCTTGTGTTGGAAGTTCTTGAGCTGCTTCTTGGACAGGTTCTGGTTGCGGCGCTCCGCCTTGAGACTACGTCCATCATGGCTATTGGCGGCTGCATCGACATCAAAGTAGGCGTTCATCTGGCGTCGGCTCTTGTTCTCATCGTTGTGATGCTCCGGGTTCATTCCGGCTTGTTGGTAGCGACCAGTGTAACGATTGAACTGTGCAGTGGTGGTGTAGTCTCCGGAATTGGCGTTGGACAGAGCAGCGACGGCGGCGGCGGCAGCGGCAGCGGCGGTGGCTTCTGCCTCTTCCTCCTCCCTCTCGGCTTCGCGCGCATAATCCGCGTTCGGGTCATAGTTACCATGGATGGCCGGATTGTAGCCTCCATACTTGCGCTTAGGCGGGGACGAAATGCCAGGCATGCCAGAGCTAGGCGCAGGAGCAATGGCTGCTGAGTCGTTTGCAGATCTGCGAGGGGCACAGATTAGGATAAGCAAGACAGGTTAATGGTGAGAAGTAGTTAGCAAACCTAGCATACGGTCCGTTGTTCGTGGCAGCAGCGTTTGGCTGACGGGGATTCTCCCACTGGTACTGGCCCGTGATGGTGTTGTAGAAAATGAAATCTTGTTTGCCGTAGTCCCACTGATACGTCCATCCGTCGTCCTCTGGCAAAGCTTCCTCGGGCAGCGGGGGGTCTTCATCATCGTAGGGTAACGGAGCTTCTTTGGCCAGCGAGGCAGATGCGAGGTTCCTGTCGCCTAGCGCGTGGTTGCGCTGACGAGCCATGCCGTACTCTTGGAAGTTGGCACTGGTGGTCTCCTCCTGCTTCGCGGACGCGGGCGCATGCGCGGGGGCGGGGCTTTGGCGCACTCCGTCTGCACTACCTGGCGACGACATGTCGGATATCTGCTACCTTTTAGGATATTAGTATTGCTATGGGAATCAAGAGGGCGGGTGCCGGGGGCGTTGTCGTGAGTGGGGCGGGGGAGGAGAGCGCGGTCTTGTGCGATTGTTGATCTATATTCTCGATCGCGGAGGCAGCGGGCCCTAGCGGGTCTTGGCGAGATTTGGTCACGTGCAATGGCCCAAAACGGAAACCCTGGAACATTGTCGGAACGTTTGGAAGCCCTGGGAGCAGAGGCATGTTGCAGATGAAAGTGAGGGTACCTGAGCAGATAGACTATCCACAGGGCGGCAGGGAGTGCGATGGGGACTTAGCAATGGCTTCCAAGCCCCGGCCTCTCCATGTGGCAGCGTCGACCTGCCAGAAGCGGAGAAGTTCGCGCTCACACTGGCGCTGGAGGGTGGAACAGCCAACTCTGCATCACCTCGAAGGATGGCTCGATGATGTGTGGCGCTGCTCACAGGCCACTAAGGATGGTGACAGCCGGCACCTGAATCGCTCGGCCGGCTCGCCTGGCTGTTCGATAGGCCGGGCACATCGTCGCTTAGGCAGCTGTTCATTTGGGCCGTTCGCCTGTTCGGCCTGGAGAGAGTAGTCCAGCAGGCTACGTCGAAGACAGCATCGAAGGACCCGAGGCCGTAGGCTGCATGGGCGGGCTACTGTGCTAGCAGGCCTATTATCCGCTAGCATGCGCATAAACTGGCATGCATGCGTCCCCGACATGCACGAAAGACGACCAGGGATGCCGATATGGACAAGCTCCACTCAACGGACGGCTTTGCGTGCACTCCCGAACGGCTCGACGCCGCCCTAAGGCCCGCCGCCAACGACGACCCGTCAGCTCCCCCCGTCAGCTCCCCCAGAGCCAGAGCCAGAGCCAGAGCCAGAGCCAGAGCCGAGCCAGAGCCAGTAGATGCCAGTGCCAGTGCCAGAGCCAGAGAGAGAGCCAGCGCCAGATCTCCGTCTGTGCTGGTCGCATGTCGTCGCCGCCTGGCCGCCGCCCGGCTGCTCACGCACGCACGGCAAGGCAAGGCAAGGCGTCGACGGGAGCTGTGCTGCGGGGTCCATGTACTTGTATGGGACGTAACGGGAGGGTGCTGTAAGTACATACATATGTACCTATGTATTATGTATGTATGTATGTAGGTACTTGGCTACAGTACCAGTACATACAGACTGTAGACTGTGGCATGTACCTCAGACGCAGTAGAACAGTCACCACATGCCGCCATGCATGTGTTCAGGCCGCCTCGCAGTCAGAGAATGTGCATCGGGGGAGGGGGGCACTTTGAAACTGATCCATGTGAAGCTTATTGGGCGCTTTGGGGCGCCGTCAAAGGCCGTCTGCACTCTGCAGCAGCAATTCTCACGGGATTTTGCCGCAATAACAACAGCAGGGAGGCTGGAGCCTGTTCGCTGCATCCCGCCCACGCTGCATGATCGGCACCAGTGAGATGCGGGAGGGCTCGCGGTTGGCCAGCGCCGAGCCGTTGCTGGAGCGAGATCTGAGGCGGCCTGAGCATCCAGCGGCCAGCAGCCAGCAGCCAGCAGCCAGCAGCGACAAGAAGAGTCGAGGACCGCACACCCCCTCCCCCCTCCCCCAGCCGCCACGCGCACCCAAGTCCGTATTGCCGTGCAGTGCTGCCAGTGGAGTGCACCAAACTGCACTGAACTGCGCTGAAATCTGCAACTGAATCTGCACTGCGTCTGCACCCGCCTGCACCTCAGGCATCGGCCAGACACACGCACTATGCAGCTGCAGCGGCTGCCCCGCGGGCCTGCACCCCTCTGCCGGTGACCACACGAAATCGTCGCCAATATTGCCCGGCCGGGCCATTCCTTCACTCGGCTCTCAGACAGCAGGAGCTCCACGTCCATGTTCCTGGCAGAACTTAGTTCACTAGGTTAATACGCCTGCCCTGAACAGTGAACACCTCCCCTGCCCTGCCCATGCCCTGCCCTGCCCATGCCCTGTCCAGCCAGACTCTCTACCGCCGCCAGCAGCAGTGCCCAGCACGCATTCGCACGGATACCCGTCTTTCATCTTGCTCTCTTTCCCCGGTATTATCAAATTTATTGCTCTCCTTCCCTGCCTGCCTCAGAGTCCAGAGTCCAGAGTCCAGAGTCCAGAGAGAAGTGAGAGACACAGACAGACAGACAGACAGACAGACAGACGGACAGACAGACACACAGACACACAGGCACACAGGCACACAGACACACAAACATACAGACACACAGACAGAGAGCCCGGCCCAGCCCAGCCCAGCCCTGTCCTGCCTCCACTCCAGCGTCCCCAGGGCCTGGAGCTGTGCCGCAAGAGCTGTGCCTGTTGCATGCGCCGCTCCCCGAGCTCAAGCCCTGGAAGTGCTCCTTCCTTCACCTACCCAAGTACGTTCCGTACATGCCTATTCGGCTGTGGCCCAGGAGCAGCCGGAGGGGTGGACGTCAGCCCTGCACGGACTGGGCACTTCCGTTGGCTCTTCTCTGAACCTTGTCTTCTTGCAGACCTCAGTGCGGGTGCGGGTGTTCGTTAGAATACAGACGCACGCAATTGTGCTCTGCAGACTTTTGGCCACCTTCCCGACCCTCTCCTGCAACCTCTGCCTCCATGTGTCCGATTGTTTGACGGCCAACTGGTGCCGTGCCTGCATCAGACTCCACCCAGGACCCTGCCTGACCTTCCAGAGTGTTCCAGTCTATATCTTGTATTGTTTGTTCCTTATCGCTCCATGTGCATGTCCACTGCCAGCCAATGTATCGTGGAACCCATCCCATCGACGCCGCCGACCCAACATCTTCACCTCCCTCAACAATGCTCGCCGACATGAATCGCCTGCCTAGCATACCTTCGCGTCCAGCGCACCCCCAGCCATATGCCTTTCACAATCCCTACCAAAGATCCAATCAAGCAACATCGCGTCCGGACACCACGTCGCAAAACCATCCGCCCCGGGATGTCCAGGGAACCCAAAGTCATGCGCAGCAACTACCAAGTCTGCGAACCCTCCTCGAGCCAGAGCTGCTGGAAAACAAACCATCCGACCTGCTCCCGCGGCCCAACGGCACTCTCCCGCTCCAAGCCACCGCTGCCAGGTACGGATCAGCGAGTCCGACGCTCAAGAGACGGCATGACTTCGACAGTTACAGCCACGATCATACCGACAGTCATGCTGCAGCCTCGCGGATGCCGCCCGTGCATCGTCATGCCCAATACACCGCTAACACTGAACCGGCCACCTTCTCGACCTCGGGTTCCACTCATGAATCCCAACCCTCGGGATTCTCACACCATAGCAGTTCGTCTGGAACAGTGTACGCAGATTCCACCACTAAGATCTTCCGACCACCATCAACCCCTTCGACCTTGAGTGCATCTTCAGAGCCAGTAAGAGCACTCTCCGGCCACATTCCCCTTCTTGAAGATGATGCGATGGAGATGGGTAAGCCTGTACGAAGGCGGACCGAGGGATCATCACGCGCTCCAATTCGATCGAAACACTGTGTAGGGCAGCAAGAAGTACCCGGTCAAGGTTTATGCTATGTCTTTGACGACGGGAGTTGGTGTCGCGCCATCATTGACGGAGAACCCGTCAATCCTTCATGGGGTGTGACCAAAGCTGGCAAACCAAGGAAGCGCCTTGCTCAAGCCTGCCTTACTTGCCGTGAAAAGAAGATCAAGTGCGAGCCAGGCTATCCCAAATGCGTTCAATGCGCCAAATCACAGAGAGCTTGTCGAGGGTAAGTCGGCATTCTGTACTACACTTCATTTCCATCATTCTCTGCCCATATGCATTGACTCACTCCACCCCAAATATTAGATGGCGCATCCGAAGCTGCCCACATGACAAATACTAACGGAAAGCAGTGGACTCAATCAACCTGGCATAGGCAATGCTTCGGACGAAACTTCACCGTCGTCTTCATCAGTACTATTTAAGAACCGGTCAACGGACCTCATAAGCCCAGTGGCTGGTCCCGACAAATTCAAGAATCCCGAAGAGCAATATTACAAAGCAGTGGACAGTTGGAACACTGGTTCGTCTTTCAAACCTCGAACATTTCGACCTAACTCGGTCGCTACCTCAAGAGATATGTCAGTCCATTCGATCGACTCGGATTGGAGTGGCTCAATGAACCACCAGGACGATCCAAGGCGCGGGCCTGACCAAGATCAGTTGGCAATGCAATGGGAGCAAGATCCTTATGATGTCAACCCTGGGCTTACAATGCAGCTATTGGACCTTTACTTCCTGCATGCTGGACGTGCGACGTACGGAATGTTCCCTCGTACCTCATTTCTGACATGGGTGCAGAACAGTCGGGAGAAGAGCCCGGATCATTTAATGCTTCTTTACTCTGTCCTCGCCATGGGCTCGATATTTTCTTTGGATGCCGAGAAGCGCAACGCAGGCAAACGACATGCTGCCATCGCCACGCATGCCATGGAAAGACGCTTCGGGAAATTTACCTTGCAATTATGCCAAAGTAGGTTGATGCTGGCTTTGTACAATTTTGCTCGTGGAAAGTCTCAGGAAGCTTGGGACTACTGTGGAACCGGACTACGCGCGCTGAGTGCTTTGAAACTCAACACTGAGGACGGAGTCAAGGAACTACCGGAGACTGCTACTGACGCACCCTATGGATTCGACCGTCTAACTCTGGAAGAATGTTGCCGACGTACCTTCTGGTCCGGATTCTTGATGGATGTAAGTTCAACCGCGTTTACGGCGACCACCGCCCTTGACCTAATTCACCAACAGCGCTACAATGGTTTCTGTGGCGGTACTCTTTGTGTCATTAATATCGAGGACACCTTCCTGCGACTGCCTTGTCTGGAAAACATGTTCGAGGCGTCAAGTCCCTGCGACGCCCCTCACTTTGATATGGAAATCCTGGACCGCCAAGCGTACTCTGGCCCTGGACCCCTTGGACATATGGCCTATCTCACTTTGATCTCCACAATCTGGGGTGACGTAGTGACGTTTACTAGCCGGGCCGTTCACCGTCCTGAACCAAGTTATGAACGACTCTATGAAGCATTCTACGCTAAGACGTATGAAAGGTTGGAAGCATGGCTGGCTATGTTGCCGGAAACCCTTAGGGTAAGCTCTTCAACTAGGTTCTCTTGGTGCATAAACTAATGGCACCGTACCTTATAGTACACGCCGCATAATCTGGACCACAGCATCAACGAGGGATTCGCAGGATCCTTCCTCTCCATCCATGCTCTCTACCACACCATCATCATTCGCCTCAATCGGCATATCCGCTTGTCCGCAATCCCAGCCGATAAGATCAGTCGCAACATTCGCCAGGCATTCTATCATGCAACCAATTTTGTGCAGTTGATGCATTCGCTGGCAGCGGAGAATCGCCGCCAACGCCTGCCTGCTAACGCTGCCACGGAATTCCTTCTCTCTACGCCTTTCCCGGGATATGCCCTCATGCTCTCAATCGACGTGCTTACTGCTGCCGGAACGGTTCAATCTCTTACGAATCTTATCGAGACACTTGGAACGACGAACTCATGCCTTGAAGAGCTTGCGAGCTTTTGGGCTTCGGCACGCATACAGCACAAAGTTGTGACGAACCGCATCAAGAAATTGACAGACATTGCTATGCAAGAAGAGCAGGGCATTCGAAACGGTGCTCATGGGCCATTTTGGAGAATTTCCGAGGGGCTGGAGACCGCCTTTGGTAAGGATGACGCTTTGTACAAAGCAGACGAACAGTTGCTGTTCGAAGCTGTCCACGGAATTACAGGTACACGCTCTGGGCGGGTCGCGTAGAGCGCTTTCCTGGACAATCATGTGGAGGGGCAGAAGAACGCATTGCCAGTAGAGGTACCCTTTGGCGGCTGCAGTGGTGCTCTAGGAATACGAAGATCATGTTCGGTAGTGGTCATGCGGTGCACAAGCGAGTATGCTCGAGGCCGTCAATCCCGCTCATAGCACATGAAGTGGGATTCTCTTCTTGGCAATATCAGCTCCAACAGTCAACCAATAGCACTTTACGGCGTGCAACCACAACATACGTTGTCTGCGACAAAGCAATCCGTGCCCTGAATATGCCTTCTCATTCCTGTGTATGCTCACAGCGCAACGTGCGAGCTTCTTGGCTTGGGATCCTCCCATGTGTAAACCCATGTGCAAGTGGGGGACAGAACGCTTGCATAAATAAGATCGACGCCACAGGAACCTGCTCGCCTGCCACTTTCCATCCGACCGATGACAAAATTTAACGAAAATGCCTACCTGACTCGTTGCAACGCCTTCCTTTGGAATATCATCTCGGCGACAATTCATGTTCAAACACATTTCCTACCGGTGGCTTTTGTGTAATCTTATTATGTACTTTTATGGTTTTTTTCGTATTCCTTGTCGCGAACTGCCCCGTTCCTTTTCATGCTTCTATATTACTACTATTTGGGTTTTATGGCGTTTCCTTTTCCTTGTTCATTTTACACCGGTCTCTCGAGAGGGACAGATACTGTATCATACAGGTAGCTAGCTCTCTTTCACCAAAAAGGAGGATCTCACTTGGCGCTTTGGGGGAGGGTAAAAAAGGGTGGGTTCGTGGGTTGTGTATTGTGCATGGTGGGGGAAAAGTAGAAGGATGGAGGGAGGGAGGGATGGAAGGATCAATGACATTGCGCCTATGTATAACGTGGTTTTTATATAGGACGTCATCGATATGTGTATGTATGTATGGATGTACATTCCGTGATCATCCTATGCAGTGTGCTTTGCGCATTGAAGCTTCGTCTTGTCGCTGGACTATCTGTCTGCATGTGTATGTATGTATGTATGCATGTATGTATACATGGGCACATGTAGGTACAAGGTACCCCGCACAGCACAGCACAACACGCTCAACCACGGGGTGAACATATATCTTTTCATCCATCTTTCGCTACCCTACCTCGACGTCGGACCCCAAACTACCCGCGCTTGAATTTCGAACCTCGTGGTGAGACATCCCTGACGTGAAAGTGTTTCATGGACAAACGGAAATTGGACAAGGGGATGGAGCGAGGCACGGGAGGGGAAAAGGGCTTCTGGAAGGTGATGCGTTGTTAGGTGGGGCGGGGTGCTGTGGGGAGTAGACTATATGTATATATGTGTTTGTGTGTTGTGAGGTTTTGAGGGTTTTCGCTTGCGGCTTGGGGTCGCATGGGATGGTAGGGGTAAGATAGATGTGCGCGTTTGAATTCTGGGGATTTCTTTATTCTTATTGTTCAGCTATACTGGTGGGAAGATGATTTCCTGCCTGCGATTTCAGATCGGTGTCAACATCTGGCTTTGGAACTTGGTTTGGTGCTTCAATTGCGTGCATTGAATACTTGATGCAGCTCGCGATTACATGCAGCATTGAGTCCGACTAAAGTCCAGACCTCTACCTACCTTATATCCTATGGTACATATACATTCCATACCTTATATTCCATTATCAATGTTCATACATACCGAAAGAGACGTCCCTTTCTCCTTCCCACTTCCCACCCCCCCTCCCATCTACCAATGTCAACGCCGAACAATGTGGGTATCACAAGCATCGTCCGCACACGGAGAGCCCTCCCTTCGCGTCTACGTTTCTCCCACCCACCCATCACATCCCCAGATACAATACCCCTCTTCCTTCTCTCCCCACCCGACTACCCTTCAAACCCCGCAACCGCAGCATCGCGTTCCCTCTCCCTCGCTTCAAACCCGCTATCCGCACTGTGGGCAAACGCCTGCTGAACCGCTGGACGGGGCTTACTAGCGATATCCAGCTCGGCGAAGCGCGGCCGGGCGAGCGTGATGTTTATGCGGGCGGCGTTGAAGATTTGCTCCGAGGGGGGATGGCCGCAGCTAGGTTTGTGTTTTCGGTGAGGCGCGTGATGAAGAACATGAAGCGGCCGGTTTTGATCTGCATTTCGGCGAAGTTGGCGCTGCCGGCGGGGATGCCGGTGTGTTTGCTGGAGTGGCGGATGTGTTAGTTATGTGTAGGTCTCAGAGGGATGGTTGAGGATGTACGCACGCCATGCTTTGCTTGTGGGTTTTCAGGATGGAGGATATGCGCTCGAAGCGGTCGGAGAAGGGGTTGTCGGCTTCGACGTCGCGGGTGACGTGCGTGACCATTAGGCACGTGGTTCGCTCGTATAGGATCAATTCTCTGGCTTCCACCACCTCAGCGAGTTCTCGCAGCAGTCCTTCGATGCTCCTTGCGTTGGGAATCAGGAAGTATATGATTTGCGTCCACGCTTTGTACAGACTCTGGTCCCAGATGCTCGTAGCGAAGAACTCCACAGTTGGGGCGAAGCTTTCAGAGGCAGAGCGAATGTACTCGGCGCGCTCTTCGAAGAGCTGCTGGCGCAACCTCGTCTGCACAAGATCCATCTTGTGGATGAGCACGAAGACGGCGGCCGAAGGAGAGTGCTCGGCGAGCGCGCGGATGATGGACGAGTAGGATATCACATCTGCGGCGAACTCGCGGGACTCAATGTCGAAGACGAAGATGAGGACAGCGACGGAGGAAAAGACATGTGCGCGTTGGTGTGTCAAGTAGTTCTCTACGAAGCCATCCTGTCTGCACACTGTCAGCACAGGTTCTCCACCTCCCGCATAAGCAAATATGCGAGAAAGACGACCATCCTTACCCTCCACAGTCCCAGAGATTCAGCATCAGATTCCCCATGAACTTGATGTTGCTGTGCTCGACATCAATCGTCGCGCCGAGCCTCCGCACATCCTTGGCCACATAATTGCTGAACACAATGCTACGCATGGACGACTTTCCCGCGCCGCTCTTCCCCATGAGCAGCACCTTGCGCTGCTTCTGCCGCTTCGTCGAGTTCATGCTGCCAGCTATCGCACCTCTTTTTTCGCGCTGGGCATCCCCTTGGTCGCGTCAATGCGGCTCCTCCCGCTGGACACCGCGCGGCACCGAGCGTAGTAGCGACGTCGAGAGCGGACGGAGAGCGTGCGAAAAGCGTACCGTGTCCCGGAATTGTATCGCTTGCGTCGGAGCTTCAGTGACGTTGTGGTCGGTTGTGTCGCGCGCTATCGGCCTCGGCCCGGGCGCAGGATGCGCACGTGATGCGCTAGCTGGAAGCGTGCTGGCTCCAGGTGCGTGGGGCGCGGAAGCGGCAATCTGCACTAAGGGTCCCATCTGCCAGCTCGGCAAGCCCCGATGGTGGTGGCTGGGATATGGCCCGTCTACAATACCCCTGAGCAAATTGTGATCCTCGCTAATCAAATCGCGGCCTGGACGTAAACAAAGCAGGCATCGCGCGAGACGGTATGGATATTGTATCGATTAGCCCTGGACAAGGATCTCGTGTTATCCCAACGCCTTTTCAATACTACAGCAAAGTCCATGCTGGGCAGGAAAACACCACCCTTCTACATCACGCTCCCATCTCACTCAGCCCATGATATTTGTGGCGTCGGTCGAGCCTGTGTAAACTGTGGATTTTACTGAATATAAGCCATAAGCCAGCATCCATCACCGAGGTGCCGGTAGCCGACCCCAATCCCACATTCTTGAATAGGCAGGCACAGCATGCCCAAGTCAATCCTCCAACTTTGTGTGCCTTCCATCGATTAATTTAATACATTTCCTGAAGAGGACTTCAGACGCCTTTCTTTCCCACCCCTTGTTTGTTGAGTCAAGGAAAAATCGTATGCTGTACTAATAGAATGGGGGTCTTGCAATGAGACAGCGATCGCAGAAAGTGCAGAAAGTGCAGAAAATCCTAACAAATTGCACACGATGGTATAGGAGCTGTCGGAAGGTGCCCGAGGGTCAAAGTGACAGCTTAGGCAAAAAGCCGGTACCGGTACGAGGGTCCCCGGTCCCCGGGTAAAAAAAAGAAGATTAACAGGTATGAACATGAACTGGGGAATTTTAAAGCGACCGTGCAAATCATGGCTCAACGGTAGGTCCGTCCACCACCAGGAGCGGGACCGCGAGCTAGGCCATGTTGGTATTTGAATTCGGTTGTGTGCTGCCGTTCAGCACGATCGTGAGGGTCGGAAAGAACGTAAATTGAGACTGTTATGCGACAACAAAGGAAAGAGAACAAGGTCAAGGGTATCTCTAGAAAACGGTGCCATCGGACAAGATCATGATCGGAGGCTCTTTCGTGTTGGGTCGCGAAACTTCGGCGATTTCTCGTCCGCCCTGATGGATTCGTTAGTATGCATGTCAATCGTTGAATGGGATATCAAATACCTTCCAGCTACCAGCCTCGAGCATTTGGGCTAGGTTCAGCTTGTTTGGTCCACTTAGGCCGAGCAGAGAGTTGACCTCAACGAGCAATTCGTCAAGCAGCCCCACAGTGACAGCGCGCCATTCGACAATGACATCGTCCTCGGCAGTGAAAAGTGGCACGACCTCCATGCTGGGTTGTCCCTTGTTCTGCGCGTTGCGCTGATATTGGGCCAAACCACGCTTGGCGTCTTCAGGCTTCAGGGTCAGCAACCCCGTGTCGATGAAGAGACCGCCGTTGCGATATTCGGGCAGGCCTGTGAGAAGATCCGCGCCAGCAAAGTGAACGTGAAGTAGTTTGGTCATGGGGATCATAAGGGAGTAAGCCAACCATTGCGTGAGCTTGTGGAATGGCACAATGTTCTCCCACGGGTGTGTTGGGTGCGAAGGCATTACCGAGCAGGGCCATGCATCTCCGAGGGGAATTCCATCAATCTGCGTGCGCGAGGCGGGCCAGATGGGGGCGAGGCTGTCCATGAGGACGTTCCAGAGTGTAGGCAGGGGTATGATAGGAACGGAGGAGGCTTGTGTGGATGGATGCGAGAGAAGGAAGTCTGTGCAAAGTCAGTGCAAGTTTCACATCATGGGTTGGTTACACGTACCAAGCATGTTGCCCGGCCGTGCTTCGAGCCCAAAAACCTCTTGATTCTGCAGAGCGTCACCCAGTCGCATAAGCAGCCCGGCGCGTCCTTCCAGCCCATCAATAATGTTCTCGTCGGTAACTTGCAGCCCACGCGCCAGGACCTTGATGTCAATCTTCTTCAAGCCTGCGCTGTCCACCTGGCAGGGCTCGTTTGGATTGCTGCTGAAGATGCCAGCCTTGAACATCTCCAAGCTGGCCACGGCAAGACCCTCGCTCCTACGGTATATTTTGCCGGATTCCTTACTGCGGTATTGCCACTTTGTGCCTGCGCCAGCATCGAGAAGCACGGAAACGAGGAACAGGTCGATCAATCGGCGGGTGCGCTCCTGATTGTCGACGGTGGACGGCCAGGAGGCCATGAGCTGGTCCACGCGGGGTCGTCCGCCCACATCGAAGTGCTGCCATCGACCGTGGGGGGAATGGAGCTGTAGTCTGGAGCATAGTCGCGCTAGAAAGAGGGAAAAAAAGCAAAGGTCAGTGTATTGAACAGCTGGTCTGTGTGGGCCCGTGTCGCACCTTGATGATGGCTACCACGTAGGTGGCAGTATCCTGGAACTTGGACATGTCGACGGTGAAATGCTTGAGCTGGTTCTTCCGCGCCTTCTCGAGAACCAGGCGGGTCCTTTCGCGGACGGCATAGATGCTGCGTAGATAGCCCGCGGGGTCGAGGGTTGGATCTGGAGCCTTGGGGAGGGGCACGTCGGGGAAGCTCATGCGCGACTTGCCGTTGGCAGTGGAGGGTGCAGGGGACTTGAGGGAGCCATTGCTCATGTTTGGCTGGGAGCCAGGCCCGCCGGGGGAGATTGCTGGCTTGGAGCTCTTTCTGCTGAACAGACCCATTTGTGCGGCCAAAGCTGGGGGTTTCAGATGGGTGAGGAGGAAGGAGGTTCGCCTTGGTGAAAAAGTCGTGGAAGGAGCAACCCAGCGAATGCACAAAGAAAGCGCGCGCGCTCACTTGTTGGAGAGGTGGGCAGCGGGTCGGCGGGTCCAGAAAGTCCAAAGTCAGTGCGTCTGCGGCTAGTGGCTGCTTGGCTCCGCAAAGCAGACGAGCTACAGTGTGGCAGAGACGATCACTGGCGGGCGAGGGGTGCAACGCGAGACTGCAGAGTCTAACAGTAGTTGGCTGCTCACGGCGAGGGCACAACCGAGGGAAGTAACGCGACGTGATTGTGAAATTTGGCCGTCGGCACGTCAGGGCGTGTGCTGCGAGGGACGGGAGTGAGAGCTCGTGCCGTCTGTGATGGGACCGTTTGAAATGCTAGGGTCCCAATCCATACGGCGCCAGGGTCAGGGGTGCGATGTCCATGTACCTATGTACCTACAGGCTACTGTACATGTGTACTTGGGTGGTGCCTAGGTACGTAAGTATGCGCGCCTCTTGTCCCGGCGGTACCTTTTCCAGCCCGCACACACGGCGTGCTTTTCCCAGCCGTACGTGCTGTAGTCTGTATGTACCTAGGCAAGCAAGTGCCCAAGCACCCAAGCACCCAAGCTCCCAAGCTCCCAAGTACAAGTACCAGCCCTAGGTACTTGCCTGGCCTGGTACCCCACGGGCACCGACTGCTGCCGTTGGGCGTTGGTGACAGCCGTCCAGCAACAATCTAAGATTGCTACTGCCCAGCTTACGCCATCCGCCGGCCTGCCCAACGCCTGACAGCAGCCTGTCTGCGGACGGCCGCCAGGCGCCTCCTCTCTCGCCCTTCCGTCCTCACCAAACGCCCTGCTGCCCTGCCTGTCTGCCGCCCATCTGGACTGCGGAGGGTACATGCAGACGACTCTCCTTCCGCAAACCGCTTAGCCCTGGTCAGAGTCAGTCGACCATGCCAGCTTCAGGGCTACGCTTCCAGAACCGACTCGACTAGGCACGCCCCCAGTGACACGACCATGCAAGCACGCGGCTCGATGTTCGGCTGTGCCTAAACAATCCAAACGCGCCGCGGTTCCGAACCGTGCGAGTCACTCTCCGTGGACGGGCCGCAGCCCAGAGATTGAGAGAGACGCCTAGAAGGCATTAGGACGCGTGCTAAATCCATGGACGCGGGTCGGCGCCTCAGGAGTGCACACGTCTCACGATTCTCGCCTCCGAAGGTACACCTGGTACAACACGCTGCGAACACCGCAATCTGCCTCGACGCGGACATTGCAAGCAGCACTCACACCACACCAGGACTATGCACAAGGCCTGCCGTGACACCTGCTAGCGTTCTGGTTGGCTAGCGCCCCGCGAGTCAATCCCGCGGTGCGTGGTCCCAAAGTTTCCAGAAAACTTGTGAGGCGAGCCTGGCGAGGCCTCTGAGCAAGACCACTTGGCACCCGTATCCGCGAAACTATGAGGCCGTGCTCCGGCGACGCGTAGATCACAGGCAAGCCGCTCACTGACCACTCTTTAACTTGATGACTTCACACTGGTCCACGCGTGTGTGCCTTGCACTGGCTCGTCGAGCGATAGTTCAACACGCGCCCATCTGCAGCCAAACAGCCCAAGCAAACATCATCATTGCTGGCAGAAGACGTGTAGAACCTTGGACATGTCATTGTGCACGCGAGCTTGTTGGAGTCCATCACGTTTCTAATCCGCACAAGTAGATGCATGCGAACGCCCGGCTTAGAGACGATGATGCCCTGTCAAAGCATATTCCACCCAACAAGATTGTCCGTGTCTACGATAGTATTTGATCCGCGTTGTGGACATGTCTTTTTCCACCAGCAGGCACTCCTAGCACAAATTTGACTCATCGATGGTCTTTTTCTCTTATCGTTAACACGACGCCAAACCCAAGCATCTATACGTACATTGTTATGTGCACTTGGCGGCTGGGATTGACAGGGACAAACCTGAGCGTCGATCTGTGGATGGTATTGCACGTGTTGAAACCAATACCTAGGCACTTGGGCAGCTCCCTCTTCTCCCAAGTTGAAGCACCCCGAGGGCATTTCGAATATGCAGTGTTACTTGGTGACGTTTTTTTGAATACAACGCCTAGCTCAAGCATGCATATGGACTTAGGTACAGGGTCCCCGCCATCTACGTGACCACACAGCTGTCCCTTGATTTTCCACACAGTCGGCCAATTTTCTGGGGGTGGCTGAAACGTGTGGCGGTGCTCGCGACCTCCGACGGAGAAGCACACCAGATGCTCCACGCTGGCGTTGGTGCCCTTCATTCACGAGACTCACCGCTATGATATAACCAGCCCCCTGTACAACTCGAACACAGGCATCCCAATCCTCGCAAAATGGACGACCTCGCCGGCCTTGACTGGTCGGCACCTCCGAAACAACAGCAGTCGACGCCCGCCCTGCCGCCGTTTCGCCAGAGCCCCGCGCCCGCACTTTCTGGCCGATCTACGCCCCTCTCCGCCCAGCAATCGGGCGCTGGAATAGCCACCGGAGGCGCCCGGCCTTTCAAGGCGCCCTCCAAACCTGCGACGCCTGCGAACGACAGCTTCGCAAACCTCATCTCGAGCAACAGTTCTAAATCGGCGGCGAACAACCTCTCGCTCGCGGAACGGCAAAGACAGCTGCAGGAAGAGAAGCGGCGGCAAGAAGCCGAGCGACAGAGACAGTATGATACTCATTTTGGCGCATCTGGAGCTTCATTCCTGGATAATTTGGGCAGTGGGAAGAGCACCCCAGAGCCCGCAGCTGCTGGCTTTCGTCGCCCAACTCCAAATGCGTCCGCTCAGCACAACTTGTCGCAGACTATAAACAAACCGTTCGCCGGCCTTGATACTGCTGTTAAGCGCCCTGTGCAATCGCCTCCCGCCGATGAAGACCTCCTCGCAGCCTTCAATGCGAGCGCCCCCGTAGATGCATCGACCCACTTTCCGCCCCAAACGTTCGATAGCGGTCGAAGTACGCCGGCGAATGGGACGTACAACTCGCGAGGGCATACACCAGCGCCACAAGCTTCGAACAACAACTTTATGAACGACGATGATGACATGTTCGGTCTAAACGAGTTGGCACAAAAGTCCACAAAGCAAGCACCCGCGCCAGAGCCGGCTGGTGGGGAAGACGATATATTAGGCTTGCTCAGCAAGCCCGTTTCCGAGTTCCAGACAAGGCCAGTACCAGCGCCAGAACGAGAGGCGGAGCCCGTCATCCAGCGTAAATTCACACCAGGTGCTACCAGCCCTCACGACAAAGCCGTTGCTGAGCTTGTTGATATGGGTTTTCCCGCCGAGAAGTCTGCCATTGCTCTTGCGACAACCGAGTCAGGGCTAGATGTACAGGCAGCAGTCGGGTGGCTGCTAAACCAGGCGCACGCAGAAGCTAAACAAAAGACACAAGGGCGTAGCCAGGATAGATCACGACGAGGCTCGGACGAGTTTGAGGAGCGCCCAAGGCGGAGCAACCCTAGACAAAGTACTCGCGAGTCGAGCGCGGGTGGATCTACTCCAGCTTGGATGCGTGGAGACGAAAGCAGAAGCCGGTCTGGTCAACGCAGAGCGGACAGCCAGGCACACGAGAAAGACGTAACGCAATATGCATCTGACATAGGAAGCAGCTTTCTCAAGTCCGCAAATTCGCTCTGGAAAACGAGTCAGAAGAAAGTCCAAAGGGCTGTTGCCGACTTCCAACAAGATGGCGACCCGAATATGCCAAAATGGATGAGAGATGCCCAGAGCCCCGCGTCCTCGGGCCAGTCTCGAAGCAAGGCACCTGCTATCGATGTTACGGATGAGGCTATGATGCTGGAAGCCGGTGGGCGTCCGCCGAAGCCATCACGTTCTCCAGCAGCACACCCCGACCCTGAAGCACTATCTGTACGCCCAAGGCGTGAGCAACCTGACTCGCGACAAGAATCCCGGAACGGACGACCCGATCGCATGTCTTCTCAATCACCATCTCTTCGTCAACAGCCGCAACCTATGGATAAGCGACCCGCTCATAAGTTGACGCGCCAGGATCTCGAAGAACAGAGTCCGCAAGCCTACGTGAGCCCTTCGAGACGGAAAAAGGCTACACCGCAGCCTGATCTGTTCTCCTCGGAACAGCAGGTTGCTCCCTCTTCCTCCTCTACTTCTAGACAACCAACCCCTGCTCAGTCGAACAATCCTTTCTTGAAAGCAGCGCAAGCCGCACCCAAAACCAGAAGTCCCACAGCTACTCCTCCGCCTCCAAGACCACGTGCACCGCCCCGCCAAATTCCTCCTGCATCTTCTTCAGCACTCAACCAGTCCGCTTCTTATAGGCAAAAGGGATCTGACGCCTTCAAAAGGGGCGACTACTCAGCTGCACATACTGCGTACACTTCAGCTGTCGGGCCACTACCCGCGACTCATCCGGTGATGATCATTGTGCTATGCAATCGCGCCTTAACCAACATCAAAGTGGGTGATCCCAAGGCTGCAATATCTGATGCCGATGCTGCTCTTGCAATCATCGGGGTTTCAAAAGGTGACGGCGAAAAGATTGTTGTCGGCGGCACCGAGCGCGATAAGGATATGAAGGAATTCTACGGTAAAGCGCTTATGCGTAAAGCTGAAGCCCTCGAGAACATGGAAAAGTGGGCTGATGCCGGTAAAGTTTGGAGAGAAGCAGTTGAAGCAGGTGTGGGTGGTTCAATCAGCATACAGGGCCGTAACAGGTGTGACAAGGCTGTAGGCGGTGGTACTCAATCGTCCGCCCCTGCAGCTGCCAGAAAACCACCTGTACGAAGACCGCCACCAAAGGCTTCTACGGCGTCCGATCTTGGTCCAACCAAAGAGTCAGAAGCTGTCAAGAAGCTGAAAGCAGCAAACGCTGCGGCAGAGAGAGCAGACGACGAGAAGTTTGCGCTTTCTGACCAGGTTGATGCCAAGCTCATCTCGTGGAAGGGCACCAAGTCGGACAATTTGCGTGCGTTGCTGGGTTCACTTGACAAGGTGCTATGGCCTGAAGCAGGATGGAAAAAGGTCAATATGGGCGATTTGGTCATGCCGAACAAAGTCAAGATCATATACATGAAAGCCATAGCGAAGGTGCATCCTGATAAGGTAAGGATTGCATACAAGAACTGCAAGATGGCTCCAGCTAAAACAGCAACAGATCTCCCAGGATGCTACCACCGAACAGAAAATGATCAGTGCCGCAGTATTCGCGACGCTCAACGAAGCATGGGACAAATTCAAGGCGGAGAACGGCTTGTAGTTGACTTGATTTTGGTTGTAAACACCACATTGCACATTATTGACTTGTGTCATAGCGTAGACCACATACAGAATTTACACGGAACGATTGATGATGTCTCTCTCTTCGTAATTTGAGTTTTCGTTCATATCACAGGGTTTGTCACGATCTCTTCGAGCGCTATTTTTATTGACTGTGAAGTCACTGCAGCTAAATTCTAGCGCTCCACGCGATAATGGCGTCACTTGACCGGGTTATTCTTACTTTTGCACTTCATGCACGTTAACAGCAGTCCCCTTCGCATGCTCATCGCCGTTCTTTTCATCGGACCGGCCCGCATATGGATCTGCAACCATTGCCGGTGCCACAAACGACACGCCGTGGGACGTCCTCCGCTTCTGACGAAGGAACCTAGAGCATTTCGTTAGTGCGAGCATTTCACTAGCGGAAATATACACGTACACCAGACCTCCAATCAAAGCAAGTAGGAGGGGCACTCCCACGCCAACCGATACACCTATGATTAACTTCTTGCTTACTTTCCCGCTAAACACACCATCACTACTCGTCGGCGCAGCGGTGTACTGCGTCGGGCTCCCACTCATCGTCTGAATACTCTGTGCCCCGTTCCCGAATGGCACCGTCGTCCCAACATGATCCAGCGTCAGTTCAGAGTAGCTAGCGGTGTACGTTCTCGTCACCACGCCTCGCGTCGACACTTGTGCTGTCACGGGACAATTGCCAATCCCCGTCTCCTTGCAACTAATCCCGGAATACGTAATCTTCGTGCTGACCACCGTGGGAGAGAGGTCTTCGCGCTTCGCAGCACCCGGGGTGATACTCGCGGTAGGCGCCGCCGTTGTCTTGGACAGAGCGCACACGTCTGCCAGCGTTGTCGTGAACACGGCTGTGGTGCCCTCGGCGACAGCGGCAGCGGTCAGGTTCCCCAGCACGGGCACAGATACCTCAATCGAGGCGCCGGCTATGGCGCCGAGCACGAAATTGTATTCTTGGACGACCTGGAGGGAGCAGTCTTGGTCGTCCGGGACGTGCGTGATGTGTGTGATGAACTCGGCGATGTTGGCGTAGATGGCGACTTCCATTCCGGTGTCGAGCTCGACATCGAGTATGTCTAGCATTGTGGGTAGATCGGGCTTTTGGACGCCAATGCCGCAGGAGACGCCGACGCGGAGGGCGGCTTGGAGGACGACGCCTGCGCTTTGGAGGGTGATTGGGAGGAACTCGAATTGGCCGCCGTCGCTGGGTGGGGAGTTAGCTTGTTGATGTATAGATACTGGTGGGAGTGGAAGGCAAGCGTAGAGAGAACGTACACTTTGATTTCAGAGACGGAGTCGCCGAAGAGGGGAATAGACATCGACACGCCGTCATCCAGCTTGATGTGAAACCCACTGCTGATGTCTACCTCCCCATCCACGGATAATACAAGGTCAACAGTCACAACGAATCCAAGCTCCAGCTCTTTAATCTTGAACCCATACGGAGACTTGGACGAGAACAAGTTAATCTCATACGTCGCCCCCGCATTGATAATAGTCTCCATCTCCATGTACAGCTCCATCCCATCAAACTGAAACCGAACGCTCGACTCCGGGATCGCCGGAATGCTCAGATTGAAATCATGGTCGAAGGTCGGGAGGTCGAAATCAGCCCAGTCGAAGCCATCCCCAAGGTCATGCCTCACGTCGGATACGTAGTCGTCGAGGTAGGTCACAATGTGGTCTCCAAACTCGTCGAACTCTTGTTTCGTATCGTTGATCGTCTTGTCGATCGCTTGGGAGATGTTGAAGTTGTCTTCTATCTCGAGCACGGCGATGGCGTTGCCGCGGACGTAGCAGTGTTTGCATTTCACTTCGATGCCGGCTTCTATCTCGGTGCCTGTTTTGTTGGTGGTCTGGGATAGTCCGACTCCGCTGCGAAATGCTCAGTATATGTATACATACATACATATATATATATATATATATATATATATATATAACGACGAGAAGAAGAGTATGTGAGGAGCTTACAGTTGGATCAAACTGGCATCTTGCCAGCTTTTCGCAAGTGGGATTTCAGCTTTGTATTCTTGCCTTTTGTCAAGGCTGGCGGCGGCTAGATTGCGTTTGATGGCGTTGTACGTGTCGTGCATGGACTGCCCGGGTGCGGTGCGGATCCGAGTTGCGGGCTGTAAGGCTGTGGCAGCGACGTAGACTGCGAGCCAGAGTATGAACGGAAGCGAATGGAAGATACGGAAGAGTGCCATCTCTACTGCATACAACGATTCAAGTGAAGATGACCAGTGCTTCAAAAGCTGGTCGAAGCAATGCTCCGAGCATCCTGATGCTTCTAGGCTGTGATTTATACCATGTTGACTGTGGTTCTTTACAAAAGCAGTATACTACTCCGGAGACAGTTTGTTGGGCTGCACAGCAGGGGCCAGCGGCACAGTGTGTTGCTGAGAATATTGCAGTGTAAGGCTACGCCAACAGCGCCATGCCATTTCCGGTGCCGTTTGGGGCCATGTGTATCTCTAGGTGGATGTGGAGTGGAAGAAGCAAATGCATTTAGGATTCACCTTGCATGCTTATTAAACCAGGGATCCGTATCAAGTATGCGCAGCACGGTCGCAATAAAGTAGTACCATAGTCAATTAAAAATGGAGGGACGTGGGATTCGTCTCGCTGCAAGCTCTCATGTTTTAGAACGATGAAGACTACCGTATGTTGTAATACATACAATTCATATGGCATTTCTGATCAGTTGGCATCAAACTAAGAGTATATACGAAGCCTCGGAGCAGACTAGCCGCAGCCTCTGTTTAACGTGCATGCGAAACCGCAAGTGGTACGATGCTGTAGCAGGCAAGACCGAGGGAACGCAGACAAAGCGAAAAGAGGTCAATGATAAGCCTAGAGACCTAGAGATACGAGAGTTTAGCGAAAATTGCTGCTCCGCCTTTGCTGATATGCATGTGGCGCCGGACATAGGTTCATTGTGGAAGTAGGCTGGCCCCCATGGACCACAACGTGGGCTTCCAGATGCGAACATGCATGTCCAGGTGCCGAATGCAACGGACTGCCTAATCACAATTTAGCAGTGAGTTTGGGTTTCAGTTGGATGCTAAATTTTTGAGGAACCAAACGGGGTGCACGCGATAATGCTCGTATCGCACTACATGTGCACTACTGGGCTGTGCAAGGCTGAGGCACGCGATATTTTCGTACTATAATTAGACAAAATGACTTGGGGAGTGTTGCGTCCGTTTCTTTAGTATGGACAGCCAAGTAAACATATGACCTCAATTGGAAAAGAAGGGGTCTTCTTGTCAATGCATTCATGGATGGGTGATTGGTCAACTCAAGGCTCAACACACCGCTAAGAGTACAACACCATAGCTCTGCAGACAGAATCGACATCAAGACACGGACCTACTTACTGAAACACGCCAGAAGCCATCGCCCAGCACCCTGTCGGCAATTGACTCGATTGCCATGGTGAATGAAGACTCGCCGCAGCGCTAGCGGCTCGCGTACCTGCATTGAACCTTGTTCATGCCAACTTGAATTCCCCAGATCTTTGATTGTCTTGGCATTATGTAACCGCCCAACCTCCGCCTCAACTTCGGAAACGAGTCAATTAACGCGTCAATTTGCTGCCAGTCTTTCCCTCTGACCATCTCTACCAAGAGCGGCACCCCTGTCTTCCCTCCATCAACCGCCTCAAGGACAACGCCACAATTCGGCTTGCTGCAGCTCTCGCCTGCCGCCACAGTGCTAAAAGCCGTTTGAGACTGCACCGGAGCGGGCGGCAGTGATTACGAGTTTTTATGTGTTAGACGCGACGATTGGTTTTCATCTCATTTGGTTTGGATAGAGTTTCCGTGCATAGACTCTTCAGTTACGCTTCTTGGAAGAGCTGGGTGTAGAGAAGGCAGAGAGGAAAAAATTATCTGGAGAGTCAGTTTCCGCGCGGCTACGTCATAGGTCGACATGTTTCCTCCAACACAGAGCTTACGGCTCGACATTGATGCAATTAGTCAAATATGCGGCTCGGTGTCGATTGCATGCTGGATAGGTATGTATCTGCTATATTACTTATGGATTGTCACCAATCGATACCATTCCCCTTCGCTTATTTACTGAAGACGAATGTTAACATATTATTTAGTTGTGTTCTCTCCGCAGATAGTTGAAAATTGGAAGAGAAGCTCTGCAGAAGGACTGTCAGTCGTCTTCATCACAATATGGCTTCTCGGAGATTTCTTCAACATCTTCGGTGCCGTTCTGCAGGGCGTGCTCCCTACGATGATCATTCTCGCAGTGTACTATACACTAGCGGATATCGTATTACTGGGGCAGTACTTCTGGTATGAAGGATTCCGTCTCACAGACAGAGTGGGCTCCAGAGAGGAGTCATCCGATGAGGAAAGTGATGAAGAAGAAGAGCCAGAGCGCCGCCCCCTTCTTTCCTCCGGCAATGGCTACCACACTCCTCCACGCATCTCAGACGCAGATCGTGACCGTCGTGGCTCCGCCCATTCCGCGAACTCTTTCCGCGAGCGCTACCTCTCTATTTCAGGAACCCACCTCTCACCCGTCACCCCACTTCTCGAGGATCCCCTGGATGCACCAAACAAGGCACCACCTCGCCCAAGGATACCCTCAACATTGCAAAACGTTCTCTTCAACCTCGGTATCATCTTCCTAGTCTGCGCATCCGGCGTCTTCGGCTGGTGGCTCTCCACCACACGCGCTCACCCGGATGCCACCCCACCCACAAAATCCCCATCCGAATCGCTGCACTTCAACCTCTGGGGCCAAGTCTCGGGATACATCTGTGCAGCGCTGTACCTAGGATCTCGCGTGCCGCAGCTCCTTCTCAATTACCGCCGGAAGTCTACCGAAGGGATCAGCATGCTGTTCTTCCTGTTTGCATGCATCGGGAACTTGACATATGTGCTGAGTATCGTGGCGTACAAGCCGGTGTGCAGGAAGCCGAATCACTGCCGAGAGGGCGAGGCGCTGGCGATATATGGGAAGTATATTGCGGTTAATTTGAGCTGGCTTTTGGGGAGTTTCGGGACGCTGTTGTTGGATGCGGGTGTGTTCATACAGTATTTTCTGTATAGGAAGGAGGATGAGAGCAGTGATGAAGAAGAGGAGGAGTAGGGGGGTGAAAGTTGGGTGAAAGTTGGCCTGGGTCAAGGGTATCTTTGGGGGGTTTTTTTTTCTTTGTACATAGATTGGTTCATTGATGTAAAAAAAAAAACTGGCAGATTGATTTCTGCATCTAAACCTGGTCTGTCGTGCTGTGTACGGAGATTTACAAGTTCATATCTGCGGAATGGGCGATGAAAATGGGCGACGGCACAGGCCGCGGTACGATGTTGCACGTAACTTCACTTTCAACTGCGTACGACACACCGCTGATGGGCAGATGCCCTGGGAAGTCTTTGTTATCAGTGTGTTGGCCCTAGCCCACCGCGAGTGTGGATAACTGCAGATGGAAGACATTCGAGTAGACTAATACGTCTTGCATGCAGTAGAGTAGTGTGTATGAGTGTGACTAGCCGAATCCAGAATGATCGCACACACCGGTGGTATTCTCACTACACGAATGTCCCTCCCCGTATCCATAGACTAGCCCACCAACACCCCTCAACAACCACACCAACAAACATCCTCGCCACCACCTCCCTCCCCCTCCTCTCTAACCCCCATAACATATGTACACAACCACTCCTCCCCTCCTCTTACTAACCATACACACACCCATCACCACCCTCTCCACCCTACCCCAACCCCGCCCTGGAAATAAGTATCTACATACTAAAGTACCTTGGTACATACACTCCACCTCCCCAGCGCTTACTTTCTCGGCACGGCCCCAAAGCAGCAATCAAGGCGACGATCACGCATGAAAAGGGCTTGGGGAGGTCGATCGCGGGAGGGGGACGGCCGAGGTACATGTGTATGTACGTGTATCATGTACTTGTGTGGGTTGGGGTGAAACGGGGGTTGGGTATGTGCGTGTGTATGTGTGTATGTGGAGGGAAGTGTTCACGTGGGTAGGGAGAATGTGTGATTAGGATAGGGAGGGGCGGGGATGTGCGGGGGAGGATAGGAGTTGTCCATGTGTGTAATAGGGGTTTGTGTTGGTTGTGTGGTGTGGAAGTGGGGTTAGACTACATACGTGGAGCTGGGTGATGGGAATGGAGAAATGTGCGTTGGGCACAGGATAGGCGATGCATGGAATGAGAGGGGGAATTTACTCTAGAGTACACTCTAAAGTTACCATCCCTGTTGGACCCTGAAGTGTCGGAGCGGCCATGATCAGCGTTTTCCGGATCAACCATCCGGTGCCGGCCTCGCTTTTACGTACGCACCCTTGGTAGATACAGATAAGCAGAAGCCCCTACGTATGTATGTACACTAAATTGCGGAGGTGAGATGGTTAGATCGCAAATGTGGAAACAGTGTCCACATCTCGAGTCACGCAGTGATCAAACACGGAAAGCGAAGAACAAAACTAGAGTAATGTATCGACCTCAACCGAGGCCGATGTAAAATCTTCAATTCAAATGGTATCGTGCAAGGACGACTATGAAAGTTTGCAACGCCTCCCCTGGACATTGTCCATAGATCCCCAATACCAAACGCCAGTCATCATCTTTGTTCGTTCATGCTAATCGATACAGGTGTTTCGTGTGCTCGCCAGTCAATGGTCGAATCATGCCAACTGTGTTCCAGACAACAGATTTTGTGTGTGTGCGGGTCGTCGAAAGGAAAATTGGCTGTTCTTATGAACTTGTGGAGCTGACGGACTCGTTGGGAGATGTTGGCGAGGAGTCTGCTGAGCGTCTTCGGGCGGAGTTGGTCGCGATGTTGAGCTGCTTCTTGGTGTGCTCGTGCATGATGCTGGGCGAGGGGTCAGCAAGATGATTTAGAAGAGGTGAGCATCAGGTGACATACCGAGCATAGGAAGACATGGCCTGGTGGGGGTTGTCCAAATCGAAGTTGTTGGCGAAGTCGTGCTGGGGAGCCATGGGGGCGGAGTGGTTCTCAGAGACGTAGACGCGGGCACCGGACATGATGAATGAGATGATGAGTTGAAGAGACGAGTATGAGATAGGGAGACAGAGAGACGGAACGCCGGGTGAGAGAGATGAAAGGCTTTTGTTGGGAAGCTGAGTTGATATCGTGTGTTGGATGTTTCTCTTTCTGCAGAGAGAGGATGAAGCTATATAGTCCCTCGCCGTGGGCTCGTCGACGCACAGGGCAGGGTGGGGATCGACAGAGATAGGCGCTTTCAGCGGTCCCACACAAGTTCGAGGCTTGAGGTCAGCGATCTGCAGGGTCCTGCTGGATTTGATGTAGCCCCGCTTACTGCCCAGCGGAGGGTGGTCGCGGCCAGTCACATGGCAACGATGGTGAGACCCATGGAGCGACGGTGACAATCGGAGCTGGTGGTGGACGCTGGTGGTGACGCTGCTGTCCCGTGCACAGGGTCCAGTTCGTCACCGAACGAGCAGCGTCTGGCTGGCCTCCAGGGGCGACGACTGGAGCGCCAGGGTGCCCGCGAATGCAGTGCTGGGGTGAACGAATCCATTGCGTGCTCCATTACCTATGGCATTTCGCTCGTGGCCGGCCTTTTCCATGGTGCATCCAGCATGATGCTTACAGTAGGCTATCTACTTGCTTGCAGTCTTCACGAGCACACACACACACACACACACACACACACACACACACACACACACACTCTCTCTCTCTCTCTCTCTCTCTCTCTCTCTCTCTCTCTCTCTCTCTCTCTGTCTCTCTCTCTCTTGTCTCTCAGTCTCGTGTCGGGCTGTCTGTGGCGGTCGACGACATGACGCGCATGACGCACAAGGACACCGGCGCTGGGGTCCAGAGGCTTTCAGCTGTGGCAAGGCGACGTCAGATTCGCGGGACATGGCAGCACACATCCAGAGGATCCACATGCGACCTTTTGATTCCCCCAGGCAACAAGCAGCCAAAGGGGCAGCAAAAGCTCTCTGGGCCGGCCAGCGGCTGGCGGCGACGTCATGGGGCGCCGCCGAAGCAGGCACGATCTGCGTTACTGACAGCACCACTTGTCCTCCTTGGGCATGGCGCGTGGTCGGACCGTTGGGGGCGCCGCTGGACCATATGCAGGGCAAACATGGTTCCGCACGCCCACACGCCCACACACCCACCCACACTCACCTTCCCGCCTCGTCTTGCGTTCCACCGCCCGCCGTGACGCCAAAAATGCCGCTTTTTCGCAGAATCCCCATCTTTCTTCCCAGCCTCCACTGCCGTCTGCGGTTAATTCCCACGGTCCCTGCATTCACCCCCTAGTCTCGCGCGCTCCTTCAGGCACCCTCGATGTCATTTTCGATAAAAAGGTAAGCCTTCCCACCGTCTTATGGGGATTTGCGGGCCTTCGCCGACGTCACGGGCTTTGAGCGTTGCAGCTGGCCGTCGCCGTGTCATGTCTTCTCTCCAAACATCGTCGACATGAATATCGAGCATGGACATCGGCATCGGCATCGACCGCAACATCGACATTGGCATCGGCATCGAGATGCTGCTTCAGAGCTTCTGTGTCTAGATCCTTTAGCAGCACGCGCTGCCATGGACTTGTGGTCGATGTGCCCATTTCCTTTCGATTGCGCTTGCTGTCATTTCCATCTGGACTCCTTGTTTGCTGTCCCTGGGTAGCATTCCTTGACAGCCTCATGTTTTGCCGTCCTACGCGACCTCACGTACCACCTTGCGTGCCGTAGTCCACAATGACGTCTGATGGTGGCTGCACTGAGTTTGGGAATCACGTCAAGCTCTCCACTTATCGAGCCGCCAAGCATCTAAGAGGTGCTTCAACACAAACGCTTCCGTCTCTTCGGTACCCTTGGAAACTCGTTTATTTCCGCGTGTCTACTGATTGCATACGCCCAGCTTGCATCTGCCGGATCCCGTGTTGTGAGGCGTGCCTTTAGTTAGACTATCTAAACTCAAGCACCCGCGACGTATGTACTCTAGAGTACTCAGTAGTTTAACCCTCAGAAAATAAACTATCTGACGCTCTTGGCTGCGAACATCATATCTTTCTCACGTCACCTCGTCAACAAGATCGCTGGCATCTAGGCCTCGAAAGGCGCACGTTGCCAACATGCGCCCCTAACGCCGTAAAGTCTCACACCACCAGAACACACCTTTGATTCCCTAAGCACGAAACGATCGGTATACCATCCGACCAATGGTAAAATACAAGGTGGCATACATGCTTAGCTTCACCCAGCGTAGGTAGAGAAGACACGCGGTTTTCAGACATGCGAGTCTCGGGTCAGCCCGCTCTGGCTAAAGCATCGTCATACAAACAAGGCGTGGTGTTCCAACGAATGGTCTCACTAGCTGCAGATTACCCGCACAACGCCCCAGGTTGTGAGAGCACTTTGCGAGGGGCATGTCCCTTCGTCTTGGATCTCAGAGCCTCATTTCAAGGTTTCAAGCTTGCCACAAGAACGGTTTCCAAGTTCTCTCGAAATCAACATTGAACAATAGAATTCATCGACGAATGACGCGTGCAAGGGTATATACGACCAAGTTAACCGACCACACAGCATGTGCTGAACCTTACCACAATTCGTCCCTGCCAAGCATCCGCTTGACCTTCCAATCAATCATCCCATCGCATGCAGAGATCTTGTTGAAGTACCACAGGTGCGAAGCAATGTCGATACCGCCGCTGTCACCGTTGGGAATCATTTGGACGTCATTCGCCGTCACGTCCACCTTGTTTCCCGTCGTGATGAAGTACTCCGGCTGTACATGCGCGTATGGCATGAAGAAAGGGATACTCGGCGGCAGCGTAGGCACGATGTCGTCCTTGTGCACCACCCTGAAGTTAGCCCCCTTATCGGTTCCGCTCAGGAAAGTCGCCCACTCCTTGTTTCCCGACTTGGGTGCTCCGTACGTGTATAGATCCACAGGGATGTCGATGCTTCGAAGGGCAGCTGCCGCGACGGTGGCCATGGCTCCACCGAGACTGTGGCCAGTTGCAACGACCTTGTAGTCGGGTGACTGGGTTTGCGCATCTTTCACGGCATTGATGACGCCCTCTTGAACTTCATTCCATGCCTCGAGGAAACCGCTGTGGGTACGGCAGCCAGAGCAGAAGCTCACGTCTTCCATCTGGAAGTCGAGGTTCGCGGCCCAGTTGTCAATGCTCTTGGATCCGCGGAAGGAGATTACAATGAGCTTGTTGGTTGCATCCGTGCTCACGAAGCCGGTCGCATCGGTTTCTGCTCCACTATCGCGTCGTGTTAGAGCTGGGGCTGGATACCTGGGCGGTATGAAAGAAAAGTCTCGACTACTTACTTCTCGAACTCAGTGAGCGTGTTTGTGTCAGCAGCTTCGACGAAGCCACAGTTCTGCCGGGAGCAGGTAATCTTCGTGTTGGTGCTGTTGTTGTTCTCCGAGCAGTACGCTGCAGCGGCGTACTGTTCCAGAACCACCAGCTTGTCGAACACCTCCGTCGATACAGCATCGTCTACCATGGTAAGCTTCAAGCCGCCTTCCGCTGTGAAATGTAGCTCATACCTCGTGCCACGAACGGCGCCGCCATCCCAAAGCCACTCATTCCACCGAGCGCCAACAGCGCCAAAGACTTGGTAAAAGCCATCTTCCTCCGTTTAAATCTTCAAATCGGTAATAATAAAACAGTGACCAGACCGTTAAACCTATCCAAGAATATCCCAAGTAGAATATATGTATATATAGTGTGCGAAAATAAAATAAAATAAAAAATCCGACCAAACGATAACAATCTCAACTCTAATGAACGACTGAAGTGAGTACTCGACATAGCGACTCACGCTCCGGCGCCTCTCCCTCCTTTAACACGGGGAGGGTGCACAAAAAAGTCCGTAACGCGGTCGCAGCTAGGACAATCTCCGCTGCTCGGGGTGAGGTTACGTGCGCAGCGCAGCGCAGTCCGATACATAGGTAAGCTGCGCTTACATTGGATGTGTGGACCGCCGTTTTGCGATTATCTTTTAAATAAATTTGAAGGTATGTGTGTAGCACGGTGCTTAGTTGCGCGTGGTGTTGCGAGCATCTTCTGCGCGACGTATGTATGTATGTGTGTGCGGGATCGACAGAGTCGGGTACGAAACGACTGCTGATGCATTGGGTTAGTATGTATATATTTTTCCGATGCGGGTCTAGGGTTGGTAGGTAGAGAATACAAGTATAGACACGACATGGGGGCCGAACCCCGGACTGGACACATGGGGATACATATAAGCATTTACGTGGGATTTCCGTTCTGCGTGTATCCCCGTTATGGAAGTGTGCATCACATACATATTTTCAATTAGAGACGAGTTTACGGTGAGAACTTTCTCGAAGTGGTAGTTCCTGCTCTTGGGATGAGCCGTGCTTGATGGGTGGGTGGGAGAGTGGGGCTCGGACGTTGCGAGGGGCTGAGCCACGTCGGAGTTCGCGTGGCTTACTCGCTTTGGAGGCGTGGTTCCGGTGGCAGAGCCCAATATGTTATTTGAATATTTTTCTCATCTGTGATGTGTTCAGGTGGATTATAGGAAGAGGTTATGTTGGAGTTTTGGTAGATCTTGAGGGGCACGGTTCTGATATATATATACACACACTTACTACATTTGTTATAGGGTGGGTTCTGTTATCTAGAGTAATGAAGTATTTACTAGGATAAGGCTTATTTACAGTCATATTTCAGGTAAAATTTTAACCAAGGAGTTCATTCGTACTCTCGCCACATTTTTTCTCGAGGCGTGGCTCCGTAGAGCAGTAAATCACCTAATATTCTAAATCTTATCTACACTTGTTATAACCGTCGCTACGACACCAACTAAGATATCACCCTCTAGCATCGATCCATCGACTACCTTCACCTCGGCCTCAACAACCAGTCACACTCCCTCTTCCTCTGCCCCCCACCATGAAAGTAATCCCCCAACCACTCAAACCTCAAAGTCCACTCCACCCTCCCTCCCTCCTCCCCCCCTCCCCACCCCCCACAAACTCCTCCTCACAATCGCACTCCTCTCCCACCCCCACCTGTCTCGCCCCCACCACATCCCCAAACCACACCTCCTCCAACCCCCTCAACCCAAGAAACACATACTCCACCGCCTCCCTTACAATCTTCCTCCCCGCCCACTCCCCCATAAACTCCCCGAACCCCATCTCCCTCGTCTCTCCCGCCTGCTCCCCTTCCCCTCCTCCCCCCCACTCCACCCTCACTTTTTCCCTCCCCCGAAAAAGTCCTTCGACTCTCACATTTCCGCCCGCCCAGAAACTCTCGCGGTCCAAAACCGCCAAGGCAAGTACCTTGAGCTGCGGGAAATGCTCACCCAAGTCAACCACATCAGGACAATCGGCTCCACTCCACGCGGGGAACGCCCCCAGGTGCGTCAACCCGGGCCAAGCCTGCCCCAGACACGCTACTTCTGACTCGGACCAGTAGGCGTGGGCCTCGAGGTGTGTGACGTGCGGGGCGTGCGCAGCGTACGTGGGGAGATTGATGCGGTTGAGGGTGGACGATTGGCGGGTGTTGAGGAGGGCGAGGCGCGTGGTTAGGGGGCAGTAGCGGAGGAGGTAGATGGAGGGTTGTTCGATGAGGAGGGTGGCGAGGGGGAGAGTGAGGTTGGGAGATGCGGTTTCCAACGTGGATTCGAAGATGGGGTTCCAGGGTTCGGGGATTTGCAGGTGGAGACGGGAGAGGGATGTTAGGTGGGGGAGGAAATTTGCGGTTTCCCGCAAGGGAGTTGGATCAGGGAGGTTTTCTTCGTCGTGGAGGAGGGTGAGGTCTAGGTGGAGGGATTTGATGTGCGAGGGGAGAGGTGGGGAGGTGAGGTGGAGGAGTGCGTGGTGCATTTTGGACCAGGTGGAGCCGGGGAGGGAGGGGTCCCATTGTGTGGCGAGGACGATGGAGCGGAGGAGGAGGGGGCGGAAGAGGGTTCTGAAGTGGTGGTTTACGAGGGAGAGGTTCTTGAGGGGTGGGCATGATGGGTTGACGTTTTGGTCTTGCGCGAGGCAGTCGGCGATGTCGAGGAGTAGTTCATTGCTGAGGGTTGAGAGTGAGGGTGGGGTTGGGGATATTGGAGGATTCATAGATCGTATGTGAAGAAGAAGATATTTTCAGATGGGTGTAGAAGTTTAGATGGTGACATTGCACCAAGGGTATCTCGACGCAGCATGGCGTGGGGGCCGAGATTAGTCAGCCACATCTTTGGTTTGTACACGCTTCCGTGGTAGTCTAGTTTATGCGAATTCAGTTGTCCGTATGCTGTAGCCTATGTAAAAGATCTTGATAATTACAAACTATTCAGAGTTTGAGAATTTCGGATGTGGTCCGCGGGCGGTACAAACCAACTGTCGCTACTGTTGCGGGATTGGCTACTATTCCCCGCAAACCCCGCATCTCATCAGGCGATCCTGCTTCCCCCTTGCTCGCTTGAACAGACGCATCACGTTCATTGATCCTCGATCACGCGTGGCATAAGCCTCTACATGCACGCTTTGCCCCAAAGGAACAAGGAAGCCAAGGCTAATGTTGTAGTGCTGGCCTAGGTATGCAAATAGGCATATTTGCGCTACACGGACACACTTCACGCCGACACGGGTAGCCGTCTACCTTGGGTTACACCGGGCCGGGTGATGCCTTCCGGAATAAGTGTGGTTCACGCAGCGATGTCATCGCATTGAACGACTATGCCCATCTCGATCTAGACTAATCCTACGCAGCCATCCATAAAAACATCTCCCCTTTAGTCCTCTGTGGACCTGCGCGTTGCTCCATCTCAATCACCATGTTCTCGCCTGCCAAGTTCGCATTGGGGCTTCTCCTGTTGACACAGGCAGAGGGGAGATCCGACAAAACGTTTGATTATGTCATTGTCGGCGCAGGTCCCGCGGGCCTCGTGTTAGCGAATAGGCTTTCCGAAGACCCTTCCATCACCGTCGCGGTCATCGAGGCCGGGGCAGACGAGCGATACAATCCCCTTGTTACAGATGTCGAAGCTTTGTTCGTTGGCATTGGGTCGGCACTCGATTGGAAATATCCGAGTGCGCCCCAGAAATATGCTCTCAATCGGACGATTCCGTACTCAGGTGGAAAGGCGCTGGGAGGAACCACGACGATCAATGGCATGACCTATCTGCGTGCCGAGAAAGAGCAGATAGATCAGTGGGAGGCGTTTGGAAACGAAGGATGGAACTGGGACAGCATGTTTGAGTACTACAAGTCTCAGGAACATTTCCAGCCCCCTAGTGCGGTGAACGCGGAGAACGGCGCTACTTTCGAAGAGGACTTCCATGGTTATGATGCCGAGCTTGGAGTCGGATGGAACAAGTACTTTGTCAAGCAGGGGATCTTCGACATTCTCAAGAACACTAGTGAGAATATCGGAGTGGACTTCAACATCGATGCGAATGGCGGGAGATTGTCCGGTTTCTCGACATGGCCTTTCATGCAAAACTCTACAACAAATACCAGGGAGGACGCTGCAAATGCATTCTATTACCCAATTGCCGAGCAGAGACCCAATCTCAAACTCTTCGTAAACACGACAGCGACGAAAATCAAGTGGGCCGATGATACCGGGTATGGCGAGCCAGTTGCCGAATCGGTCGAAGTTTTGACTTCAACCAATGCTACCGATTGTCTACATGTCAACAAGGAGGTCATCCTCTCCGCTGGCTCTTTGCGCTCACCGGCCCTATTGGAACTTTCTGGAGTTGGAAACCCTTCAATTCTGGAAAGTCTCGGTATCGAAAGTGTAATTGATCTCCCAGCTGTCGGTGCAAATCTCCAGGATCAGCCCAACTCGGCTATCGCCTATACCTCAGCTACCAACTGGACCGGCTACCCTAGTTTCGTAACCTATCTCACAGCTTCCGACCTCTTCGGTGCAGACCTCACGGACCTCGTAGCCGATCTCCGCGCAAACATCAGCAGCATGGCGAAAGCCATCGTAGCAGACCTCCCACCGAAAGAAAGCACAATCGAGAGGGAGGAAAAACTAATCGAGCTCCAACTCGACCTAGCATGGACCTCAAACAGCACCGTCCCCCTCGCTGAACTCGCCTGGTTCCCCGTCGGCAACTCCATCGCCGTCGCTTTCTGGGCGCTCCTCCCCTTCTCCCGCGGCTCCGTCCACATCAAGTCCGCTTCCCCCACGCAATCCCCATCGATAGATCCCAACTTCCTCCAGCTACCCATCGATACCCTCGTACAAACAGCGGCCGCCTTGAAAATCCGCGAATACTTCGCCACCGCTCCGCTCTCAGAACATGTCATCGCGGAGGTCGCACCAGGTGCTGAGGCCGTTCCTCTCGATGCCAAACTCACGGATCCGGCTTGGTACAAGTGGATTGCTGGTGCGTTTGGGTCGAACTCGCATCCTGTGAGCACGGCGGCTATGAGATGTCAGACACTGGGCGGGGTTGTAGACAGTGAAGGGAAGGTGTATGGTGCGTCGAACGTGAGGGTCGTGGATGCGAGTATTTTCCCGACGCAGATTAGTGGTCATTTGACTGCGAGTATATATGCTTTCGCGGGGAAGATTGCGGATAGTATAAGGGGGGCAAAGTGATTTGGATAGTTACTGCGGTCGTTTCACACAAAAGATCATCGTATTTGAATAATATGTTGCAACATTGCAGTTCCAAGGATCTTGGTACGTACAGGTGGCCGACTGATAACAGTCATGAAAGTTGTACAATAGATCGATCTCATTTAGGAATGTTTCTAGAACTTACAAAGTACCTTACGTAAACACTATCTATCTCAACGCAGCTGATAAATCTAAAGCTATCGTAGACATGGTTCCACACGATCGCCCCGCTGTTTTCCAAAGCTTTCTCCGTTCGGCTTAGTTATCAAACCCCGCCTAACCTTCTACCTTAAGTGAACATCCTTATTATCTACATACATATATCTAACCATCCCCTTCTTCTATTGCAAAAAGTATTGTCTATCACCCACAAATTATCCCTACACTCCAGCCATGTCCGCCACAACCACCGAACCCCCCTTACCCGATTCCATCACCAAGCAAGAAGCCCGCTCAAACGCCTATCTCTACTCCCGCCTCGCCGCCAAATCCACTCTAACCGACGCGGATTTCCACGTCCCCATCATCGACCTCTCCCCCTCCTTCTCCCCCTCCCTCTCAGCCCGCCAATCCGTAGCCACCCAAATCCGCACCGCCTGCACCACCTCCGGCTTCTTCTACATCACAAACCACGGCGTCGCGCCCTCAACCCTGCGCTCCATCCTCACGCAAGCAGAGCGCTTCTTCCAGCTACCGCTCGCGTCGAAAGAGGCGCTGCACATCAAGAAGAGTCGGTATGGGTTCGGGTGGGAGCCTAGTGAGTATACGTCTATTGCGGGGGATGTGGAGACGAAGGAGGGGTTTAATTTGGGGTATGAGGCGGGGCTGGATAGGGGGGTGGGGATGGTAGGTATAGGAATTTGGATGGGAGTGAGGAGAGGGCGAATTTTTGGCCCGGGGAGGAGGAGTTGCCGGGGTTTTATGGGGGGGTTGCGGAGTATTATGGGGCGGTAAGTTTGGGTGGGTGTGTTCTTATCGCTGTGTGTGATGGGATGCTGTTTACTCTGTTTTAGATTCAAATTGACGATAAGGCGATTAGTTGAGATGGCTGACGTGTTCCAGGTTTTGGATCTTGCTCGGCACTTGTTCCGACTTTTTGCCTTGTCTCTCGACTTACCGGAGAACCACTTCGATTCCATGACCACGCATCCCGGTGGTATATCTCGTCTTTTGTACTACCCAGCACCGAAAAACCCGCAGCCCATCGAGCCAAACTCATCTCCCAGCGACGAAGAAGTCGGCCTCGGCGCCCATTCCGACTACGAGTGTTTCACTCTCCTCCTCTCATCAACCACACCCGGATTGGAAATCTTGAAGCCCTCCGGCCGTTGGCATGTCGCAGAGTACGTCCCAGACGCGTTTATTGTCAACGTCGCAGACTTCCTCATGCGATGGACGAACGACTTATACAAGTCGACGATCCACCGAGTGGTTAACAGAAGCAACCAAGCGAGGTACAGTGTACCCTTCTTCTTCTCTATAAATTACGAAGAGGTCGTTGAGACGCTGCCTACGTGTCTGAAGGAGGGAGAGAAACCAAAGTATACGCCAATCGGTGCGGGGGAGTATGTTCTTGAAAGGCTGAACGCGACGACGAAGGATGGGGCGGGATTCTACGGGAACGCGGACGTGTTTGATGAGTCTAAATAATGAAGTTATGATTTTTGATGTCCTACTCGATATATAGTTGAATCGTAAAAAAAAAAAAAAGTCTCTAGAACATCCAGTGACCGTCGGAGACAAATCGATCTGTATCTTAAAATACCATATCTAGGCACACAATCGTAGATCTATCCACTCCTCTGATGGAAGCTTTAACTGGCTCGCTTCCCACCCAACCTCCCCCATCCTGCTCAACCCAAGCGTACTCACCGCACGAAAGAAACCGGCCCCCAAGCGCGACACCTTGCGCCCCAGGCCCCCCAACTCTAACCCCCAAACACGGTCTGCACTGCCCATCCTCGCCACGCAGGGCGTAACCCACACAAATCTACTGGTGGAACAGAATCTCGGCTACGCATTATTAATCCCAGGTATACGACCGAGCAGGATTCAGCGCGGTATCATACGTTGGAAACGCAGGCTGGAACGGTGTGCCTGAAATGTACAAAACCCGCTCGCGTGGGTCGTCCAACGGGGTAGTACACACCTGTGGCCGCTTTGTAGCTTCTGCACTGTACTGTACGTACGTACTGCACGATCGATATGTCGCATCTACCGGAGGTTGCGCAGGCGTCGGGGTTGGAGGTCGATCACGCGGTGTCGGCACCGACGTCGAATGGGTACTATGCTGCTCAGCAGCAGTACGTTGAACAGCCTCATCACGGGCCTTCGAAAAATGAGTACATACCGGTTGGGGAGCAGATTCATGCAGCGGGTTCGAGTCCGGGACTTATCTGTGGGGTGAGAAGATCGACGTTTTGGCTGGCGGTGATACTGGCCATCGTGGTGATAGCTGCGGCTGTGGGAGGAGGCGTGGGTGGATCCATCGCGGTGTCGAACGCTAGGTATGTTGCTATCTTCCTGTCACTCGATACGTCCTTTGAACATATTCATTCTCCAAGCTTCTACGCCAGTCATCATCTCCATCCTCCAGCCACTGACCAGCATAGATCCCAAAGCGAAGCCAACACCAACAACAGCCCCACCGAAACCACTCCATCCCCCACCACCGCCCGCGAAACCATCACCGTCACCCCCTCCGCCTGCACCCCTTCCCCCTCCTCAACCGACATCTACACCCCCAGTCTCCCCATCGACGTCCGCCGCATCGACAACTCCTGCCCCCAAACCCTCTTCTCCCAATTCGGCAGCGACAAGATAGAATACACGTGCAAAGACCATAAGGACTACGGGGGTTTCGACATAATGTGGTTCACGGCGTACACGTGGCAGGCGTGCATCGACGGGTGTACGTCGTTCAACCGGCGGAATGCGACGGAGGTGAAGTGCAGAGGGGTGGCGCTGGGGGAGGATCTGCAGCATCAGGCTGTGGTGAATAATGGGGCAAATTGCTGGTTGAAGACGGAGGTGGATGAGGGGGGGTTGGGGGATGCGGAGTTTGTGTCTGTGGCGTGGGTGGTGGGGGATGTGTGAGGAGGGTGATGATGAGGGATGGATTTTTTTTTTGTTGAACTAGCATGGAGTTGATGAGGGGTTGGGTTTTGGATTGATACCACTGGTACGAATGGTTATGTTGAAGCGATGTTTCATGAGATTTTCAAGTATACGACTTGTAGCGTCGAGGAATGGAAGTTTCTCATGCAATCACAGGAACCGTGAAAAGGATTCTAAATCTAACACAAAGTATCTCTTCTCATCTCAGAAGATAACACCTCATATTTTCAAGCGTTTCCTGAAGAGTATGAGTAATTCCTTCTTCGTTTCTTCCCTACTTTCCCTCTTACACAAACCAACTTCCGATCTTAACCAAATCTTGACCCAACATATTTCAACTCAACCACCTCACAACCACCTCCCCACCACCCCCCTCCTCAAACCCATCCCTACAATCCTTGCCCTTATACCCTCCCATCGCATCACTCCGCTTTACCCTCGAGTATAGACCCCCACGCTGAGCATCTCAAAGCGATACATGCCCTCTACCATGAAGAAAAACCTGCACTAAGCAGTGGCGAGATCTTCATTGCACAAGTACAAAAGTGCTGCTTCGCACCAGAACGACGAAGACAATTAGGAAGATATTTCCATTTCTCCGAGTATAAATCTCCTACAGATGTGGTGGTTCAAAGGTCCAGGGCTGTGGCCCAACTAGAACATGTTCATCGCCACGTTGTACACCCCCTACTGCGGCATCTATCTCACTTATTCGTTCCACAAAAATTCATTTCATAAATATTTTGCAGCGAGAAAAGAAATTCACATAGATGGATGCGAAATCTCGTTTTTGATGAGGGACTTCCGATGGTGAGGTTGGTTGGATACAAATCACGAAGAGAATATATGTATATATATATATATATATGCAAGGAATGAATCTCCCTTCTCCATACGTCGATCGTACGAACGCACGGTAAGAAAGGTGCACCACCAACCCTCAAGCTTCACATCAATGCATGAACTGCCCTTCTACCGACCCGCTTCCCAACCTCATACTCCCGCAGTAGATATTCCCACCGTATGGCGCGAGAGCCACGACCGACGCGTACGCGGATTGTTCTTCTCCTCAACCTATACTATAGATGAGATAGCTATCACTCTACCACCGCACATGTATGTATGCAGCCATCTACATATATACAACACCATCACAGTCGCACCCCACTACCCGCGCAACAAAGTCAACAAAGTGGAACCAAGTAATCATATACCCCCTTCCTACATACATCCATACGTACACACCTGCACCGACGCACAGGCACACTCCCACCCCACCTTCTTCATACGTCCCACGCAACAAACCCCCGCCTTGTTCAAAAAAGAATATCCCACCACCACCAGCGTAAATGCAACCCCCGAAAACAACCAACTAAATAAATATGCGAGTCCCTCCCTCCCCCCTTCCCCCTTCCCTTCCTTCTCGGCCCTCCTCCCCTACGCCAACAGAAGAGAAAAGAATCCCTGGTATAAAGAGAGAAGATGTAATCCGGGAAGAAAACAGCGTTACCAATATGCATCCATGCCGAGCCAGAGATGTGATGTGATGTAAAAAAAGATATGGAGATGTTACCCGATAAACAGACGCCTTAACATGCATCACAGCTGAGAGCTCTCCCCCAGCGCATCGACACCGACCATCCCTCACCCAGGAAGCGTGTATGGCACGAAAGACAAAGGTGTCTAACAGAATGACAATGTATGTATAATAGGTATTCCACATATGTGAACAACGTCCTGGGTAAAGATGGCGCGTACATATGTAGAGACCACAGCGGCCTCACCGCGGTCTCCATATCCTGACTCGCCCGTCGTCACCTGCGCTGGCGAAACACTTTGGATCCGTGGGATTCCACGCGACGGCGTTAACGCAGCCCTCGTGCGCGTCCAGCACCTCGACGGGCAGGCCGTTGGCGTTATTGCGCCAGATGTAGACTCTGCCATCTGCTTGGAGTTAGCCGCCTATGCGATCATCTACAAAAGACGAGCTCATCACTTACCCTCACTCCCACTGACGACAAAATTCTCATCCGCGCCTCCAAACGAACTCCTAATGATGAAATTCTCTTGTACCTGGCCCTCAAATCGCTGGATCTCCCTTCCAGTCTCGATTTCCAAGAGCCGGATCTTGTTCTTGTTCATAGAGACAAGCATGTGCTGTGAATCCTTACTTATTGTGACGCTCGTGAGCTTAACATGGCTGAAGAACCACTCGAAGAGCATGACTCTCGACCGAAAGTCATACACTTGGACCCTATCCTCCAGCAAAACGACGAGGCGACTGCCGTCGGGAGAAATGGCTAAATCGTTGACCCGGATGTTGTCGTTGGAGCGGGAGGTGAATGCGTGGACTAGGTGGCCGTCGAGGTCCCAGATGCAGCAGCCGAATTTTGTGTCTTGCGAGCCTATCACAACATGTGTACCCGAGGGGGCCCATGCCGCTGTTGTGCAAGGATAGGTAAAATCGCTAATCAACCGTAGACATGCACCGCTCTATAATCAAGTTAACGACAGGAATGAAAGTGATTGGATGATTTGTAGGTGCAACACCCGAAACGATACCATACAACATGCGATTACTCGGTTGCCATTACGCATCGGTTGTTTGTGTTCTCGCAACGTGGTTGAGCGAAGGGAGGAGCTGTGACTTTACGAACGTGTACGTACCTCAACATCCCATATTCGGGCGGAGTTTTCTTGTTGCGCGCAACATGTGATGATTTTGGTATCGTCAGGGCTCCACGCTAGGTGAGTTACACCAGAGTCGTGGTCGTCCAGTTGATGTAGTATTTTGTATGTGACAGTGTCGTAGATGACTACAGTCTTGTCTTTGCTGGTCGATGCGAGCTTTCGACCATCATTTGAAAACTTGAGGTACCAAACCTCGTCGTGGTGGCCCTTGAGTTCCAGCACCGGTTTCATGGGGAATTCATCACGATCGCAATTATGATCGACGTATAAAGAAGGCGAGTCGGCTGTGTTGTGGTAAAGGCAGTTTGATATCCAGCCATCCTTTACTTCATTCAGTAACGCAGCTAATCGGTGTTCTGGTATCATGACACTGGGCGAAATGGATTCTGTTAAAAGTTAATACATAAGCGCATCGTGCACGGATGATGTATCGTACTAGAGAGCTCCGAAAGCAGTAGAGTTCGGGATTCGCCAGCAGCCCCGTCCCAGTCGGCTTGTAATTTCAGATCAGCAGCGGAGGGACACATCATAAGACTGGATAGGGTTAGCAAATAGTCGAATGCAATCAAAAGCACGTGAGAAGCTTGCCTGGAAAGCGTATGTAATCGACCCACGTCTTGGTGAAGTGGCGTCAGCTCCTGTCGTAGCACCATAAGCGCTTTGCCAAGATCCCGTCGCTCGAGTAATTCGAGATATTTCTGCTGCTTGAGCCAGAACAGCATCTCGTCTCGATTCGCGCCGTCGGCCAGCGGCAGACCGTGGGCGCGATGTGACTGAGCTGTTGAGCTCGACTTGGCCCACGATTTGCCATAGCTAGCAGTATTGCCGAGATGTATGCCACCGCCGTTGTCGTACGAGCCTGTTCCAAACAAGAGCTCCTCGGCCTCGGCCCAGTCACCAGCCAGCACGGCAGTGCGGAATGCTGCTACGGTGGGGCCCTCGAGGGTAAATCCGCTCTCTTTCACCAATGTGCCAGCAGCATCGGCATAACCCAGATCTGACAAGCTTTGTATGAGGATACGAGTGACCTCTTCCCTGTCGTGGCCAAAGAACGGGGACGACAGGGCCTTCAGACTGGCTACCGAGCTCCCGTTAGTGTAGGAGCCATTTGTCTCGTTTTTGTGGGAGTCTCCATTTGCAACCTTGGACAAGGGCGCTCGTGAGCCGTTCGTGTAGCTCTGGGCGGGGGAGTGGGACCGTTTTGAAGCATCGTTGTCAAGGCGCATGGTCCCGTCTGTTCTGCGCCTGCGTTTCTTAACGTGTTGTGAGGACCGGCCTCGCTCTCGCTCTCGGTCTCGCGGAAGGTCGGAGCTCGGTGTGAAATCGTCGTCTTCGTCGTCGCCGCTCTCGTCGTCGCTATGTCTGCGCTTGGCAGTTGTGGTCGTCGTAGCGGGCGGCGGATGTTCGGAGGAGGCGCCTGCGAGGCCTTGGGGGTGTTGTTGGGCAAGGAATACTGGGGATGGAGAAGCAGGGGAGTTCGGGGTGGATGGGCGGTCGGAGGCGTTTGGGGAAGGGATGTTTGGGGCGGTTTCGTCTGCCAGAGCGAACGCTGGGGAGGGTAACTCGCAATGATGCGAGTACACGTCGAGAGTGGCGTTGGTGCCCTCAGATGGCGCGGCGGAGGAACGGATCGGGACTCATAGGATGCCGACAAGCACGGGTATATTAAGGCCGTATGAGGACGTGGGAAGTGGTGGCCCGAGGAGGGAGGAAGGAGCTGACGGGCGGTTGTCGGTGGTGTAGGTGGCGGCGGGCGAGGTGTAGCAGGCAGGTGGTGAGGGTTGGACGATGTCACCAGCAATGCTGGCGATCAGGTAGCGGGAAAGGGCGGCCAAGCAGATGGACGGTTATAGTTTCCCTGCGGGAGTGATGGTGGTTTTCGGGGCGGGTTTGTGGGCAAGAATGAAGGGTGCGTGGGTAGGAAGTGAATGCTGGCGGGCGTTGTAGGTAGAGCTCGTGGTGCTCACAGGCACAAGCGGCCGGCTGGATAGCTGGACGACGCTACCACAAGTAACCTCGATCCGGAACCAGAAAGCCACTGCGTCACGTAGCACACAGCAGATGTGGCCGCAGAGGGACAGCTTGGAAGGAGACAGGGTACTAAGAGTCACACCTATGTGTAGCAGAGTGTAGCTCGTCGGCGCAGCGCTCGAGGTACAAGAGACATGCTCAGGCGCCCCAGCCGTACCCTGGTCACGGGGGAGCTCTGGTGCGCCAGGTGCAATAGATCGCCGTGAGTGATAAGATGCGCGCTAACGCACACAATGCCCCGCTGCAGCCGCCGTCTAACCACCACCACCACCACCGGATGCAGCACATGTCTATTTCCACTGTCCAAGTGATTGTAGTTTGCTCTCCGGCCCTGTTTGCTCACCTGCTCGTCTACATGAAACAATACTGACGTATTGTCGTCCTAGCGTTTGTCCGAACAAACCACTTTATCCAACATGACCCAGTTTCAGGTGTGAGCATTCTGATCGCAAGATACCAAGCGACATGTTGGCCGCCGCTCCACAAAAGTCATCTAGCTAGCAGCTGGCACAAGATGATAGACGACAATACATCACACGAGACTAGATCCTAGCGCTATTGCTTCATCGGTGCGGAAGCTCATAAATTACCCGATTCACATTGGTGAATATACTACCGCCTCCTACTACCACGCCAAATACCTACTTCCAACCGTCGCTCCATATAGCTCATCTAGCTAGTAGCTCAATTCAAGATGATAGATGATAATGCATCATGCAGAATGAATTCTAATGTCCTTACTTTTCCGTGCGAAAACTCATGAGTTGATCGAATCTTCTTCTGTAGATTTGATTGCGGCATCAAGTCCTACTTTCAACCGCCGCTCCGTTAACGTTATCTAGCTAGCAGTCCACGAAAGAAAGACGATATACTATACGACAATGCATCACACAGAAGCATCACACGGAAGCGAGATGATTCTTCACTTCATCATTTCGAAAGCTCATGGACTACTCGAAGTTCCTTCTGTGAATTCTACTTCCGCATCAACTGCCTACCCCAACTCCACCTCCACAAGCTCATCACAGGCTCATCGTAGCATTATTCCCCGAATCCGCCTCATGTTCCCTACATTCGTTAGCCTTTCTTCCTCATACTCGAACCAAAGTACCATCGACTTACTTAAACCAGTTCAAAAACTGGAACATGCTCGCCTTGGGCGTCCTCTCCAAGCTCGTGTAGTTCAAGTACTGCAGCCCAAACCTCACATCAGTACCTTGGAACCACTCGAAGTTGTCGAAGATGGCCCAGCCCCAGGCACCCGTCACGTTGACCTGTTCATCGTCAGCTCAGCGTTTCATATCTCGAATCGCATCAGGTTGGGTTTACCTTGTCCTCGTGAATACTCAGCAAGATCTGATCTAGGTAATTCTGGAGATAATCCGCTCGTCTCAAATCCCACAGCGCCGGCGAGAGACTCGTCCACTGGCCCTCGAATGGCTCGGCAAAACCGAACTCTGTCACCGAAATGTCGGGCACAGAGGGGAACAGCTCGGTTGTGATGTACTTGAGGAACTTGCGAACGCCTGAAGGAGCACTGTATAGCCACGACACCGCCGGGTCCCCTGCAGGGCCGATGGGGAACCCGATAGGTGAAGCTGATCGCGAGCCTGCGCATTCTGGGAATCCGGGGTGAGATCGGTTGGAAGCGCATGCTTCGACGCCGCCGGTGATCTCATAGGCTGTGAAGGAAGTGTATGCGTCGATTGCATAGAAGTCGCAAGACCCCTTGATGAGATCCTTTTCTTCCTGTGTGAACTCCGGCAGCAGGTCACCTAGGGTATCCTTGAGAGTTTCAGGGTAGTCACCGTCGGTCCATGGGCCGCCAAACCAACCGATGGCGAAGTCAAAGTTTCTTTGACGAGCGACCTCATCCTCAGGCTTGGTGCTGTTGGCTTCGTAGTAGTTGCCTGAGTTCTTGAATGTGATTCTTCCGTGGCCCTTGAACTCTTCGTGGTACCACTTGGCTACCTTCGCATGCGCGAGGAGCGTGTGATGTCCGCATAGCCACCTCGCCTTCTCACCGCTTGTCACACCGTTGGGAGCAGGGTAGTACTCTCCTGCAGGGTAAAGCGAGTATTGCCAGTTGCAGTATTGCGGCTCGTTGATGGTGAACCACTCGTCAACGTAAGCGTCGTAACGCGTGATGACGAACTTGGCGTAGTTGAAGAAGTGGTCGACGATCCGGCGGTCGCTCCAAGCACCGTATTCAGAGAACAATGCGAGTGGTGTGTCCCAGTGGAAGAGGGATATAGCCACCACGAGTCCATTGGCATGCATTTCAGAGATAACATCGTCGTAATGCTTGACAGCCTCTTCATTAACAGGACCATGTCCGAAGGGAAAGAAACGCGGCCAGGAAAAGCTAGGGCTGAAGGCTATGTATGCCTTGTCAGTTGTATGTTCTGGAATTGAGTCAAGGTTATGGCTGAGGCATACCTGGTAGACCGAGACTTTTCAATCTCGCAAAATCTTGCTTGTAGAGCCAGTAGTGGCTAGCAACCACGTCTCCTGTCGAGTTATCCGAGACTGCGTTCGGCACTCTATGGGCCAAAAGCTAAAATAGAAAGTCAGCCTTCATTTTGCAACTGACGTGCTATACAGCGTTTGGGCATCTCAGCGGTTCAAGGTAAGAGTAAGACAGACGCAACCAACAAAAGATACTTACATCCCATATACTTGGTCCTTTGCCCTCATCCTTCGCTGCTCCCTCAATCTGATACGAGCTGCTGCTCAAACCCCACTTGAAGCCCTCCGGCAATTTCAAGTCTTTCAGCTCGGGATGATTCGACCCAACAAGAGCATGGAAGCGCTCAGCGTCAGGCTGTGCGTAGACCGATGGTTCTGGTGTCGGCTCCACGGTCGTGGTCACCGGCCCCGTCGATATAGGACCAACCATGTTCCACAACTCATTCAACGCATCGTTCGAAAAATCCGAGCGGTTGAACGCAGTCGGCTGTGCAGAGACATTGAAGCTCTTCGTGCTGTACCCAGCAGGGAGCGTGAACGTGGGAGTGGAGTCATTGGCAGACAGGGCAGCTCCCAGAGTCGAAAAAGAGACTATCAACTGAACTACACGTCCCATGTTCGCCATTTTGAAGCTCAAGATGTTGGCAGAGAAACACAGAACCGCGCAATGGGGGAAGCAAGACGGACAGAATGGTACTTATGAGAGCTCAGGGTAGCTCCAAGCTATAGCTGTAGCTCTAGCCATTGAAGGCCGTTGCCGAGCCACTTCTGTGCTTCTGCATCTCGCCAACCCGGATCCAACGTCATGGAAGCGATGTCCAGCAGCATATGCCCCTCTTCTACTGCGGCGAAGCAGAGATCGCGGCTCGGAAGTATGCAAGTTGTGGTGAAGCTGGGGTTGTCATAGGTCACTGCGAACGAGCTAGGTTGATTTTACCATCCGCACCAAAGGGACCAAGAAGCTCACGTCATGTCGAAGGTTGTAGCGTAGAAGTTGAGGATGTAGACTTGGACGAGCGGAGCAAGCGGTGTACGCCTCCGTGCTGCATGTGGTTAGCGGAACGCATCATAGTCCAATGATTGGTGGAAGGTGGTTTCCAGAAGCCTGCAACATCAGTGTGGGGGATTTGCTAAGAACTCTGGAGTCGCTAAGAATTCTGGAGTCGCGTGGGCGGTCCTACTTCCGCGGGTACGAGAGGCATACTCTGCAGCTTCGGGGGCATGGTGTTGGGGGAAATACTAGATGTAGAAGGCGCGACCACGGCGAGCCCTAAAGCCCTAGAGCTGGATGGAGTGGAGTGGAGCGGATGAGAGCACATGACATTTACTTTTATCGAAATCAAACACTGGCATTGTAGCCTCCTTCATTGGATATATAAGCCTGCCTGCATATAACGCGTCCTACCATAGAGACAGAAATCGTTAGTTAGATCATAGCTCGAAGCCATTGCTCTTCATGTGGGGTTGTTGCCATGGAATTCATGGATGCCCACCCCTAAAGAGCACAGTGAGCTCGAGCTGGAACAGAAATCGTAATTTCGTGGGTCAGATTTCGATCAGCGGCACAAGGTTGAATATTATCAACCATTGTATTGCATGGTCTTGAGCAGCAGTGGGTTGGGGATTCTGTGCCACTGTTGCAGGTTCTCTGAGATAATTTATGCCTTTCGCTGCTTCTTGTTGGGAGGCGAACCAGCCCGGCCTTTACCTACAAGGCCACGGATATCAATCTCATCGCCCGACTCGTCCTCATCCTCATCCATGTCTTCGACATCGAGGTCAGAAAGGTCCTCGTCGTCTTGTTCGTGGGAAGACTCTGATCGGGGTTAGCATTTCGACCATCATGCTACAAGGTTGACTTACTGTAGTATTTGATGGCAGACGGCCACAAGTCTTCAGCGATGAGTGTAGCGATCTCGCCACCCTGAGGGTAAACTTCAGTTTCCTGGTAGTCGGTCTCATCATCTTCCTCATCCTCATCGTCATCGACCTTTTCGCCACGCTTCATCTTCGCTAAACGCTCGGCATCCTCTTTCTCCGTCTGCTCAGATTCCTCAGGGCTGACCCATCGGTAGTCCGAGACAAAAGCAAACCATGCGAAGAAGCTAGGGGAGGCCTCAGTGCTTTCCTCGATCATCTTCACCAATTGCTTGTATTCGGGAAGATCGGAGTGTTTCGACTTGGAACTTCCGTTCTTCTTCTTGGCCTCGAACAGCTTGAAAGCTGCTTCAGTGAAACCCTCTGTGGGGTCCTTGCCCTTCTTCCAGTTGATCCTGACCGGCTCGGAGACAAGGCCTTCCCAATCCTTTGTCTTGCGGAACCAGAACTTCTTCTCCAAGACCTTATCCTCAAAGTATTCGTTGTCACCGAAACCGAACTTGATCGAAACGCTGCGAGGGGAGCCTTTCGGGTTGTCGATTTCGAAGCGTGTGACCTCCAATGTCTCGAAGCACTCGGCAAAGATCTGAGCGTCGGAAGGAAGGATGAAACTGTCGAACTCTGTAGGAGCTTGCTCGAAAACAAGAGTCCAGAAGTGCGGGATCTTGGCGATCACCTCAGCGCGCTTTTTCCAGAGCGGGGTGTTGAGCTCATTGGACTTTCGGACTGTTGATGCTGATTAGAATCTTCTGGGAAGTACTGCGCATATCGCCATACTGAGTTCAAGCTCGGCATCGTCGAATTCGGCTTCGAGGACACTGAGCTCCTCAAAGCGCGCTTTAACTTCCTCTGGAGCAGCGTCGGCCATCTTTATGCTGTGAAAAGCAAGTGGTTGTGCGTTCAGAGAGCTCTCTATATACGGCATATCAGTACACAGTAATAGTATAGAAGATCAATTAAGCGACCAGACATACCTTGGCAATTATAAGTAGTATCACAGAGATAAGGTTATCGTATCAATGTGCGAAAAGGTGTGAATGCTCTTGTTGAGAGCTCGAGTTGCCCAACCCAAAAAATTACCCTGGTCCAAGCTCTTAGTGCGTCGGCGGTTGCCCGCTTATCGCCGAGATAACAAGCATACGTGCATATCGTCACATTCTTTGAGCTGTTACTTCTTAACAATGATGGAACAAGGGTTTCATTTATTCTTGTAGGATTAGATGTGTTATGAAACTGTTGTTTAGATTCGCTCGACTGAACTTCAGCAAGCACACATAATTCAGCCACACACTCCTGAGTCAGCAAACACGAAACAGTACATATGTAAGGACGGCAAAGCCACCGTGAGCGTGAGCCAGCTATTACGCTCAATCAAGCACAGCGTGACACTTGTTGCTTGCGTTTGCTCATAGGGTATTTCACTTCACTTTCTGTTTCGATCACCCTGTCAAGTCAGCCTGTGACTCACCTGGCATCCGTTTGTGCCTGTTCAGCTGCCCTATATAATATATAAATGGTCGCATATAAAACACCCACCGTATTGATATCTGCCCGCTCAACTAATCTGGTGTACATTACCTCAGAGATTATAGAATATATACGACTTCCTCCCACCAAAACTGTTAACGGGTACAATTACATTGTTCAAAGCGGTGTATCCGGAGAGTTTCAACAAGGACACATCAATCATGGGCGGTCAAGCGTTCACAAATCTCAAGACTGATACAAAGATCGAAGTCCCACGACTATCCTCAGAGATATATCGACAGGTCGTTGCCGATATTACTCCAAAATTGGAGTTGGTCTTTAACCGAGTAACAATCCCGCGAGAAGGCCCCAATAAACCTGATTTTGGCGACATAGACTTCCTTGTTGAAGGCATCCGCAATCCGGAGAAGGCCGATATTTGGGGAACCGTCAAAGCTCTACTAGGTGCGGTGTACTACGTGCCTTCTCACCACTTCGCTGTTCCATACCCCTCTATACCGGATGCCTATGTACAAATTGATGTCGAGTTATCACCTGGCAGTGGTACGAAGGATGGACCTGAGTTATTTGAGTGGACCAGGTTTATGAAGAGTGACTCGGACCTCCTACAGATCATCGGGGTAATCCATCGCTCGCTGGGTCTTACTTGTAATGACAAAGGCCTGCACGTTCGCGTGGAAGAAGTCCAGGCGTACAACAGGAAGAAGAGCATGATTTTCCTCACTCGGGACCCGGACAAGGCGATGGAATTCTATGGCTACGACAAAGCCAAATATCACGAAGGCTTTCGTAATGAGGCTGAGTTGTTCGACTGGGCAACGAACGGTCGTTGGTTCTATTGGAAGGTTTATGAGGACCGTGAAGATCGATCACGGATGGAAAAGCGCGCGATGTTCCGCAGCTTCGTGCACGACTACATACCCCAGTGTGGAAAGGGTATTATTACACACAATGAAGAGGAAAGCGAATTGGACACCAAGGCCACCAGTTCGCGGCGAAAAGAGGTCCTCGAAGAAGCACTGCGCACATTTGACAAGCACAGGGCATACCAAGCTGTGATGACGGAGCACAATACTCAAGGCATCGAAGAGGGTCTATGGCTTCGGATCAATAACTCGATCCCATTAGAAGACCCATCCCGGGGAACCACCCTGAAAGGTCTGAAGAGATGGGTGGCTTTTGAGAACGGCCAACCATACATTACAAAGGAGCCGATTTCTGGAAGCAAGAAGCTTAGATGGACCGAGCATATATCTGAGGACGCGGTGTCAGATGTCTTGTTGTGGGTTGTAGAGAACCGCGAGAAGGTGTGGAAGCTGGAAGAGGACCGGACAGTCCAGGTGAAGCGTACAGCTATGAAGGCATAGTAGACATCTTCAGCTGAAGCTTGAAGCTACGGCAACTTTGCACCTATTGTGTGGGGTTCGTCTCTTGGTAAACAGGAAGAGCATAGGTTTTATAGCTTGCTTTTGGCACTATATGTTTCAAGGATCTTGAAGGACAGGGAGCCGGTACATGGCATTTTTCCATCCACAAGCTGATAGAGACATCATATGTAGAATTAAATACGTGATCCAATAGAGTACATCAAGGTGATGTGGCTTTGCAAGTTGCATCTCCAAGGGCGGCATTGATTCCCGTGCAGCTAGCTCCTCGGAGAAAAGTCTTACGCATTAAATAATGGACTATCACAAGACACACCAAGCTGTGCAGTAGGGCAATTAGTTCCCGGCATTTGTTGCTTGTATGTACACACGTAGTACGTTCGGACCAGAACAAGAGACGAGCTATGCGCACTGAGTAACACCATGGTGATGGATATCCAAGAGCATGGTACAAAAAACTGGATCATTTACCTACCTTATTTTAACTCGTTGTGGACCCCCGTGTCCAATCGCTCATATTCCTTAGATCACGCTGTGCATTACCATGGCAGGGCTACCACCGCCAACCCATCTCCACACGTGTGCGCGCTCCGAGGGAAAATTCAGACATCCATGCGATTCCAAAGCCGACGATACCCTCGATCTTACGACTGTCCGCAACGAACCCCACTGTGCATACTGCGACTGCAAATTTTCAATTTTGAAGGGGTAATACATACTCCAGAGTTGGGTTTCGAAGGGGTAATCAGAACTCGAAAAAAGTGGAGTCTTGGGTGGGAGCGGTTTGGGCTACCATCAGGACCGGCCCGATGTTGTTCTGGTGGGTAAGTGTGGGAAACCCACGCTAATGGCAATTTTGCGCCGTAACGCGGAGTTGGATACAGGATTTTGGAGCTGAATCTGAATCTGAGTTGTCTATTCAATTACTGTAAGAGATTGGATCGCCGGCATTAAGAGTTTGAAGGGTCTTTGTGCGCTGGTTGCCGCGAAACTAGGAAAGCGCGACTATCCGACCGAGAACCACCACCGTCAGCGTTCGCCCACCGCCCTGCTTTAACGCAACCCCACAACAGGATCAAGAGCAATAAAAACGGGACTGGAAATGTCTGTTTACCAGGAAATCGATGAAGTGCTGCCGGAGCTTCATCTCCCTGAGTCGCGCGTCCTCATCGTCATCACAGGTTTGCTTTGATCGTTTAAATTGTGGAGCTCGACTGACAGCAGCACAGGTGGCACGATATGCATGCGCAAATCAGCAGACGGTCTGGTACCTGCCAGACGTTTCTTACAGACCGGACTTGCACCTCGTCCAGTGTTCAATGACGGGTCCTATCCAGAACCTTTGGAAATCGTGATCGACGACAAAGGCACGCGTAAGGCCGTTCAGAGTCTAAGGACACCCACCAGCGCCTACGAACGCCGTGTCAGGTACTCTGTGCTCGAATTCGACACATTGCTGGACAGCAGTTCCATTAATGCTGAAGGATGGGACCAAATTGCAAAGACCATCTACCGAAACTACCAGCTGTTTGATGGATTTGTGATTCTTCATGGCACTGATTCGCTAGCATACACATGCTCTGCCTTGAGTTTCATGATGCACAACTTGGGAAAACCAGTTATCCTTACCGGCTCACAAGCACCTATGATGCAGCTTCAGACCGATGCCGAGGACAACCTCTTGGGCGCGTTGATAATAGCCGGCCACTTCATGGTACCAGAAGTCTGCCTTTTCTTCAACTTCAAGCTCTTCCGTGGCAACCGCACGACCAAGGTTTCAGCAGACGACTTCAATGCTTTCGGAAGCCCCAACCTACCACCTCTGGCCACGATTACGTCTCTCAGAACAAATGTGTCTTGGGGTCAAGTTCACCGATCCACAAGCATGTCCCCATTCTCCATCCAGACGCAGTTGGACACGACGCATGTGGCCTGTCTACGTATCTTCCCGGGTATGAAACCTGAAATGGTCGATGCAGTCCTACGGCTGGAAGGCTTGAAAGGACTAGTACTGGAGACATTTGGAGCAGGAAACACGCCAGGGGGACCTGACAGCCCAATGACACGCACGCTCGCCGACGCGGTAAAGCGAGGGATCGTCATCGTCAATGTAACGCAGTGTTTAAGCGGCAGCGTGAGCCCACTGTATGCACCTGCGACCTATCTAGGTCGCGTTGGCGTGGTTTTCGGGATGGACATGACTTCCGAGGCGGCACTCACGAAATTGGCGTACTTGTTGGCACTGCCAGGCGCCACCGCCGAAGAGGTTGCAAGGAAAATGTCGGTGAACATCCGTGGCGAGCTTACAGAGACAACGCGTACACACTTCGAGCATCCAAAGACCAGCGGTACCCTCACGCCGGAACTCTCCAGCCTGGCCGCGCTTGGATACGCTATTCAAAAAGGCAACTTGCAAGATACTAGAGACATCATTCGCGGTGAGCCTCGTTGGCTGTTGAACGATGCCGATTATAATCTCAATACTCCTGTGGTAAGTTAGAGTTTTTATCGTTATCTCCAGGACTTCCTGTTTCGGCACTCCTTCCTCCAAGGCAACGGTCGTTATCTACGTTCTGCGTAGCACGAATTGGTCCCTGAAACTCAATCTGAGACATGGAACATCAATGGCTGGTGTCTACCGAACCAGCCGGTATCAGCAGCCATGACGAAAGACCTTCGATTTACCTACTTCTATTACCCCGGAATATGTAAATCAAGATCGACTATCAGACATTGATAGTCAGGCACTGCGGCTACATGGGCGCGGCCGGCATTTGCGGGAACAATTCCGGGGTAAAAGTGAAATGCTGTTCGACCAAGATCATAGCCAAAGGACCAGCAGTGCTTTAGGCAAGGCTCCTCTGAGAGCTACACAAGGAGCAGCTGCCCGCTTACCTGCCGTACGAGGATCCATGGATGGCTCTTATCTTTGACGCGATCGAAGCGGTGCGGACTAACTATTTGCCGAGTGATGCAAGATTGCGTCTCTGCATGCAGCGCTGACGAGCTCAACAGCACCTTGCAGCCACGGGGCCCAACGTAGAAATTTTGCGCGACTTCCTCGAGCAGGGCGCCTCGGTCCACCTTCGTAACCGCAGTGGACACACGCCTCTCTTCCTTGCTGCTGCTGCGGGGCTGCAAGATCATGTGGGAATCTTGAAGAACGCTGGTGCTCATTTGCACGATACCGAGAAAGGAACGGCACAGATGCATGCGTCAGAGGGCGACGGCAACGCCAACGTATGGCAGGCGGTGATTGGCTGAAGGGAGGCTGCTATGTGAATTTGCTGGAACGGCGGGTAATTGTGGTCCTGCGTGCGGCTACTGGAACTGGGCTGCAGCATGAACGACGACGAGCGCGCCGCCATGTCGCCATCCCGGCCGCGTTCCTTGTTTGTGTGGTCCGGCGAGGTGCTCCGAGCTGGACAGGTTCCTGAGCGTGCTATCTGGGGTCATGGGAGAACGCGTCGGCGGGATCTGCTATCTACGATAGACCACCACAGTACTTGTACATATCATCAGTTCGGCTTGGCTGTCCCGCCCCGGACGCTGGCTGGTGGGCCTTTGGGTTGCGGGGAAGCAGGCTGCGGAGCTCGGGGGTGGATAGTCTATCTATGTATGGCTATGTGGACTGTGGACTGCGGACTGTGGACTGTGGAGCGTCACTGGGGGCGGGCGTCCAGATGCTTGCATATTGGCATATTGACATATTGGGCGGATTGGCAGATTGGCAGATTGCCATATACATACAGTCTCCTGCTAAGACGTGTGTGCACAGCGGCCGTGGCGAGGGATTCGGTGACGGGCGGGCGCGTGAGGGAATCAGGATACGCGAGGGCAGTTGGACGCTAGTCATAGAAGTTGTTTCGAGTTAGTAACAGTATCTGGCCGCCAAGGGGGTCGCACGTCTATCGTGCGCTCTGCTCATGCTCAGGTGCTCAACCATGGCCCACCACCTCCTTGTACACCGTTTGGGCTATCGTTGTTGTCTGTTCCCCGCACGCAGCTCGTCGCAGCCCCGCTCTCTTCCGGATCGCCCCTGTTGCCCCCTTTCGGATGGACTGTGAGACGGCTGGTGGAGACTCTTCTCTACGCACACCATGGGCCCAGCATAGCGGCATCGCTGCCGTAGTGTCTGGCACTCACGAGACCCACTCGGCGTCCGCCTGTGCAGAGCGAGGCCCGAGACAAGGATGGCTGGCGTGTCGGTATGAGTAAATTGCTCTCAGATTCCGAGTACGCTGGCGGGCCTTTACTCGAAAAAGTCGGCCCTCAGGTTGGCATGCTAACTGCACGTTTTTTACTGCGCCGGACGCGATTGGTCTCTGTGGCCTGCTATTACCTAATTCCTCAGCGCCGTCATTGAGACGGGGGATCGTGTAACAGGAAACCCGTGCTGGCTCTGCTTTCTCCTGCATCTCCGGCGCCTGGTCATCATCGTCGTGGTCCTCTGTGGTGTTGCCTGCGCGAGCTTGTATAAGTTGCGAAGCACCCTAAGCGGCCTCTAGACACACATGTGCGGATAGCTACCGTGCAGCCCTCCCTAGCTCCACCCTGCATACACGCCGCCCATTGTTGTCTGCTCCTGGGACTGTCTTCTCGCCTGCGGATCGCGGCTCCAAACCTTGGGCCATCTAAAAATCTCTCTCTTTCTTTGTGCGACCCGCCGCACGTGCGAGACCCTGCTGGCCGCCCGATTGCGGACTACCCTTCCTACCAACCCATCACCAGAGCCTCCCAGGCTACACCACTATCTACCACTGCAACCTCCCCGCCACTCAGCTGCTGCCGCCGTGCCAGGGGCACTTCTCTGTTGTTTGCTACTATATCAAGTGCTTGCCGCGCCCTTGTGCCCTCACCCCATCACCACACCTCACCTCACCTCACCTCAAACCCACCGCTGGATGCGACCATCCCGCAAATAATTTAAAATTGAACCCGCCCACACCTTGTCACTTTCCATCTTCCAATGCTCCTAGAGCCACGCATGCAGCGGACGGTGGTCACCATCAACAGCAATGGCCGCCAGTCGGCGAGCTTCATTCGCGTGGCCTCGGCCCTGGGCTGGCAGGTTCGCGCGCAAATGAAAGATATGAAGGGTCTCGTCGCCGAAGAGCTGTCGCAACTGTCCAACGTCACCGTCTATGTTGGCCGCCTGGAGGACCGCAGATTTTTGGACGATCTCTTCAGGAGCGCGCAGTGTGCTTTCATCAACACGACGCATTGGGGAGACGAGGTCGCCATCGGCAAATCTCTCGCCGATGCCGCGAAAAAGGCCGGCATTCAGCATTACATCTACTCCAGTGAGTATCAGACAATACAGTGCGTTTTAAAGCAACAACTAAACACTTATTGTAGGTATGCCCGACCATTCCGTATTTAACAACAGCTGGAGAGCGCTTCCCATGTGGGCACCCAAATTCACTGTCGAGCAATACATTCGTCAGATTGGACTTCCAGCGACTTTTGTGTACTGCGGGATTTACCACAACAACTTCACCGGTCTCGACTTTCCTCTTTTCCGCATGGAACACCAGCCTGACGGCAGCTTCGTCTGGCAAGCGCCATTTCACCCCGACCAGAAGCTCCCTTGGCTCGACTCAGAACACGATATAGGACCAGCTGTCTACCAACTATTCAAAGAAGGACCTCGGAAGTGGAATGGAAAGCGGTAAGCGTTATTCTCATTGCATGAAGATCCCCACATGGGGCCGTTTCAACCCCGCAACACGAGTGAAGTGCTCAGGAATTTCCTCTCCTGGGTCGTAACAGTACTCAAGCTTTTTGGTGCTGCATTGTGGCACGGGTCTGGTCGCTAGGATTTCCTATCTTTGATACCACCAATCGTCTCCCGTTTCCCCGAATCAGCGATCACGCGCTGCATACGTGGTTGGCGCTATACTAACTTTACATTAGTATTCCGTTAGCTTTCGAGGTTCTGACCCCGAAGGAAGTATGCAGGGCATTCAGTCGCGGCTTGAGGCGGCCTGTTCAATATAAGCGAGGCCCTATCGTGATTCACTGCCCTACACCTGTCGGTTATCGTGAGCATCTCTCGGCTTTGGAGTCCACCCTAGCAGAAAAGGCCGCGCCCTATTTTGGCCCAGATCTCGAAAAGGAATGCCCTGGTGTTTCACTCGAGCTCTGGGAAGGCAATCGCGGCATGGAGGAATATGCACAAGAAGTTTTTCCCGTCGAAGAGGCAGCCAATGGCCTACGATGGATGGAAGAGGAGGTAGAGACACCTCGCCATGAGGTCGACCTCAGTTTGCGAGTCAACTGCTAACGTGGTCTTGTCTTTTGCAGGGCGAGATCTATCCGCATTTCAACGGCGTTGTGGGCTTGACTGAGCAGCTGGATCAAGCACGGCTCTAGCATCATCTCCTCCATTCCGATTCAGCATCTCTTTACCTTCTTCTCCACCCTGGCCCTCTTCTTTCCAGATTTCTCTCGGCGTCAACGGCAATGCATTTGGGGTCCATGTCAGGCTCACGTGGGTGCGTGGGTGGCTATTGTTATCTCTCGTCCTTGGTTTCAGCAAATGGAGCAAGCGAAAAAGCGGTGTGCACATGGCATGATCCGGTTAATCGGGTATATTTTTCCTTTGGGCCCGATGCTGCGTCCAAGCATGGTGTTTCTGCGGGAAATTTAGCATGGGTAGGCGATTCTGGCAGGCATATCAAAAGTTCATGGTTATCTGATAAGTGACTCTTTACACATCTCACTTGGCAGCACAGGTGTGGTCATCTGAGCTGCACGCCTTTCGGAACACTTTAGTATATAATATAAAAAACGAAGAAACAACTTTCCAAAGCTTTGCTCTATGCTGGTGAAATTGCAATAGACTCTCCCGGCAACCACTCTTCATCATACTTGGATGTGGCTGTTGTTGTATGGCTGAGGGCTCCAAGGCTGGGCCTCCAGTGTACCTGATATATGAATTCATGACAGACGATAAATACGATAGATCCACATCTTAGAGAGGATAAATAATATACGATGCTATGAGAAAAGGAAATATGAATTCATGATTCGCACAGCATCGCAGTATGTGGTGGCTTTCCTCAGCACCTGCACACCAACGAACGACGCTTAGTCATCCTTCCCGACTGATTTTCGGAGTATGCTGAACCCTAGCAATTCACAACTTCAACACACTCACAACGCCCACATACAACAATGGCGACGGCAGTATCGTCCGCGCGGACGAGCGTGCCGCGCGCCATCCTCTACCCCACAGCGAAAGCCCTCAAGGGCCCGAAGCTCGTCGACGCGATGCATAGGAGCCTGTACCCACATCTGTACGAAGGGAGCGCGTCGGGGAACCTAAGGAGGAGGATCAAGCAGGCCACACCCGTCCTGAAGCGCTACAGGCAGGTGCAGGTAGAAAAGGAGAAGCAAAAAGTGTCGTGGTTCAGGAACAAGATGCGGTCGAGCAGCAGCAGTACGTTCCACCACCATATCTCTACCCATTCGCCATCCAGCCAGCCAACAAGCCATTGCCCAACCCCCGTTCCACAGATCCCTCACACATATGACTCTCCCCCATAATCCTTCGTATCCAAGCCTTCCGACCCCAAACCTAACACCCCACCAGGTAAACTCGCCCAGCAACCCCAACGACCACGCGCCATCAAAAAAACCTGCCCCGACCCCGTCTCCACCCTCACCGCATCCCAACTCACCCTTCACGACCCCACCGGTGCCCGCACCCGCCTCTTCGACCGCGCGAACCCGGAGTGCGCCCGCGTCGGCGACATCCTCCTCGTCCGCCAGCGCACCGGCGAGCCCTTCGCCGGCGTCTGCATCAACATCCGGCGGCGAGGCGTCGACACCGCCATCCTGCTCCGCGGCCAGTTGACCCGCGTCGGCGTCGAGATGTGGTATAAGGTGTACTCGCCGTTGGTGGAGGGCGTGGAGGTGGTGCAGAGGGCACAGAGGAAGGCGAGGAGGGCGAGGTTGACTTATATGCGGAAGGAGAAGCATGATAGGGGGAGCGTGGAGAATGTCGTTAGGGTGTATCTTAGGCAGAAGGCGGCGCTGGGGAGTGCGGAGGGGGGGAAGAAGAAGGGGGCTGCGGCGGCGGCGGCTGCGGCGGGGGGAAAGAAGAAGGGGAACAAGAGGGGGAAGAAGAGGTAGATGGGGGGTTGAATTCGAGAGTCGCGGCGATATATGGGGGAGTGGTGGGTTTGAGCCCGCGGTTGTATCATATGGTGGACGGGCGCCATTGGTGGATTTGTACTATATGTACCCATACAAGATGTATCAGGAAAGCATGGCGATTGGAACTGAATTGTCGTCTACTCACAAGCTGTACTGACAAGCTGTGTGAGGCTTGTATCAACAGCGTGACAGTTCACGTACCCTGCTATGCAATGCTAACCCTGTAATCCACAGAAGTGCTGTTCTCCACCTTCGCAATTCACCAAGACAATCCAGCAACTCCCCCGCCCCAACAACAAAACTAAGGATGAGCACCCCGCACCCTCGACCGTCACTATTTAGTCTACTCCACAAAGTGTCACCAGGAACGCCGAAACCCAAACCCACACCTCAAACACGGGAAAGATAAACTCCCAAGTGACCAGTCCACCAAGCCGCTGAGTGTCCAAAACAAAATGCACGTCTAAAAATACATCAAAGTAAACTCCACCATCTGCCGCACCGCCTCCTCGTCTATTGGTACTCCCTCCTTACCACTCACTCCAAAAGCACCGCGCATAATCTCCTTCTCGTCCACTCCCTCAACGCCACTCCCTCCCCTCTCCTGCCCATCAACATCGACCATTTCCTCCACCTTCTGTCCGTTCACTCCCTCATCCACTCCCCGCTCTACCCCTCCCTCCGCCCCTCCATCCATTTTGCGCTCACTCTCCTCCGAACTCACCCTCTCCACGCCACTCCTTCCCTTCCTATTCCCCCCAGACAACCCCTCCACACCCCTCTTCTTCCCCAGCGGAAACCTCTTCTCAAATCGACCACCCACCCCATACATACCTCGCACACGCTTCGATCCAGACTTATTTCCACGCCATGGCTTGACGATCGGTGTGGTAGAGAAGTTGCATGTAGCGGGCGATCGCTTCGTGGACCGAATCGATGGCTTGGGTTTTCGATTGAAAGGCTTGCGCGACGCGCGGGTGCGGTGTTTCTGGAGGGAGGTAGGTGCCATGGTGGATATTTGCTGGTGAGGCTGGTGGTGGTATGGATGTTGGGGGGGGGGGGGGGGGGTGGTTTGAGAAGTCCTGGATGGGGAGGAGATCGGATGGCTTATGCAGGTGTGACATTTTGCTGGGCTGGTCCTTCCTTGTTGTTTCTCACGAGGTAATTGGACAGGTGCGTAGGGAAACACCATGCAACAGTGTAAGGTAAGGTTGGTGCAAGACGGCATGGGAAATTGTGCGTAGCTGATCTCGTGCTGTCACTGTGAGGTAGGGAGCGTATAAGCGAAGAGTACGGCTTTCATTACTCCGCTGGCAGGAATATCTTATACAGAGGTTGCCGCTCTCCATTGAAGAGCGCTGTCTCCATACCAAAACGTTGAATTCCAGCCAGGATCATCAAGTCTGCTCAACCCAGCATGTATATAGCATGTCCCACCTTGTAACATTATCCATCTTCCGAATCATCCGAGAATATGGTGATCTCAGTGGCAGCGTCACCCGAAACCACCTCTCCATTGACAGATGACCTGTTAGAATCTGAATTACTATCGCGGGAGGATCCGGGACTCGAAGATGTATCCAATCCACGACTCCAAAATCCCATAAATCTTGGAATTCCATTAGTCCCACGACTTGAAGACCCATTATTACCACCACTTGAAAACCCGTTATTACCACCACTTGAAGATGCATCAGTCCCAACAGCAGTGCTCATATCATCAAGCTCGATTCCCACTGTGCCTGTCATGCTCTTAGGCACCGGCTGTGTCGGCCACCCCCGAGGTGGGCTAAGGCGGAAAAATGGCTGTGGCGGAGGGCGTGCAAGATACCTCCGTACTGCCTCTTCCATTGGAAAGGCTGATTGATATGGCCCTACAAGAGGGGGACCAGGTATTCGGATTTTGGGCGGAAGTTCCTGATGATCACCACGGAGGATGAAAGGCGACCATACGAAACGGTGCGGAGGTGGATCATATTCGTTGAGCCTCCCGCGTATGAGCAAGCTTCGGCGTAGATAGTAGACGTGTAAAAGGAAGAAGGCGTGAATCACACCCGGAATGAAGCTGGTTTATGTCAACATGCATAGGAGCGTGGATTAGGCACTGGCTTCTTGGCTTACCCTAAGAGGGTGAAGATGACGCTGAACAGGAGATCCAATTCGTAACCTGATAATAGGATAACAGAGAGAGGCGGGACTGTTAGAGCGTTAGTGATCAATAGTAGACTACCAGAGAGAAGTTACGTGCAAAATATGGCAGTAAGAACGCGGCGTGTGACGAGGCCAGTGGGTTCAGTGCCCGGCACTTCCATTTTGCAATTTTTGAAGCGGTGGATAAATGTGTGGTCTAATTGATGGTATCTGAAACAGCGAAGCGTGATGTGACTTGACGATGTGGATATCAACGAGGAACACTCAAGAGCATTGGCGAAAGGCTGCCGTCGAAGTATGCGCGGTTCGACTGGCGATGAGTATGCAGAGAGATCGTTGTAAATCGCAGATGAAATCCATTTGTGCACAGCTTTCAGTTGCCGCTTCCTCCAAGGTACGGAGGTCATTTCCTAAGCAAGCAAGGAAGTGCAGGTGCCAATCCCATTGGCAAATAGGCGCAGACGCAAAAATATAGCAATGACCGTCTCTGTAAACCTGCTGTTGTGCAAGCGCTATTCTAGGTAAAGTGTAGGCGCCAGACAAGTTGGACTACCTATGTCTCAACTTCGCTATTGCAAATACGCCGGGCTCATTGCACCGCTGCGGTTATGACACTACGTAAAAATCGTATTCGCAGATTTAGAAAGAGAGAAATTGTAAATATCGTAGGCATTAGTGGTGTGGGATCGGTCAAATCTGGTCAATAGTGTTGCCATCTTACAAACCACGCATAACGATTGGCCCGAAGCTTCAAGAAAGTCTCACACACGGTTGAGATGTGAGAAGCATTTTTCGAGCACCCACCACATATGTGGTGAGAGATTGAGACGTGATCATGGAAAGCAAAAGTGCCTGATGCGATAACTGCACGGTCGAAATGCTGAAGCAATGGTAGCTGAAATTTCAACTACAAAAACAAATCACTCCTTTAAAAATCCACATTTTTAACTATGACATGTAAATTCTTAGTCGTAGTCAATTGTTCGGGCCTTTTTTTTTTTACGCATGTTCCCAAAGATTGTTTGCTCCTTCAGTACACCAGCACATCACAATCGCGCGAGAAGCTCCAGGATTATCATTACAGCAACTTCTTCCCACTGGCAGATTCTGTATCAATCAGAGAATTTTTGGAAGACGTCATGATGACGAATTCCCACCACAAAATCGGATAATCGAATCACGGAGAATGATTGGATAGTGGGTAGATGACAACAGTTGCTATGCCAAAGCTATGAGAGATGAGATAAGTATCCTGCAGTCCTGGAGTATCTTAACAGAGTTTTACTGGCACATGGGTAGTAGTTGATATAACCATTCGATACATCTGTGAGGAACCCTGAGACCAGATCCTAGGTTCACGGCTACACTGAACCGTTACTCTTTGGGCAGCGAATATCAAATACTAACCCGGGACGTATCCCTAGGAACAAAAAGATCTTTCAAAGATTGCGCTGGATGAACAATCGGTCGCTTCGTCTCTCAGCCCACTTTTCGGCTTATGTAAATACATTACCAGAACCGTTTGTTAGGCCCAAATCCTCTCTTATACCAAGTGCTAATAATCGTATCGCAGAAGGATTCGTGAATGCGCCAGTGGAAGCCTTCTTATACGGGATTTGCCGGCCATGTGGAGGATCGCGATACACACTTGGAAGCCATAATTCATCCGACAGGAACAGTAGCCTCTGTGTTATTAGCGGTGGAATCAGTAGCCTCACCGGACAAAAATATCTGCCTGAATAGTGTTTGCTAGCTTCTGATACAGCCTGGATCTACTTACAATGGTTTCAAAGGTGGCTTTGCGGGAGGCCTTTTAAACTTTCAATTATCTATGAACACATGCATGTATGTACTATCTATTCACTCGAAATTAGGGCGGTGGCCTGGTTTATCCTGCAGTCTGTTACTCCACATTGTCATTCGCACGACTTTCGATATACGGGAATCGTTCACTCGAGAACATGGCGGACGAATAACGGTGCAGGCGACTCAAGTCAGCAGTTCCGGAAGCGTCGGCGACAGTTGCCGATGCGGTTATACAAAAATGGTCTGTGCGAGAGTGTACGAGGTATGCCTCCCTTTTGGTAGACCATTATCGGTATCATCTCTTGGAGAAAGGTGGAATAGGTAGTCTACGGCTTAATGGATGCTCCGAGTCCCTGCTCTGTTTGGGGATCTTCATTCTAACGGAGGTATGACTCGGTGGGGCCAAATTCAAGCCACCAACTAAGAGAGCTCTGGTGTGAAGTACGTACGAGTGAGGCATTGGTTAGGTGGCGGGGATCGCCTCTATAGTACTAGCGTAGTACCTTCCGGCTGACCCATAACAGGGGAGCTGCCAACAAGCCTTGCTGTGCTGATTATAGCTAGGCAGCATCTCTGAGTAGAATAAATACAGATGATGATGTGCGGATGTTCGCAGAATACTCACTTGGAGAAAAGTCGGATTGATGATCATTTCTCCATATACGTTCTATCATTGTTGCTCTTTTCAGCATGTGGTTTCGATCTAAGATCTTCCTACTGGGTCTTCTCACTACATCAACCTACTCTCACCCTACATCTGGTTTTCAGAAAAGATGCCAGAGCCTCTCTGAAAAGATTGAACTGGACTACACCTTCGATGTCAACATCGCAGGGTATTTAGCGCCCAATTCGACGATCGATCTTGTTGCCGAAGGTGTTAACGCAACTTGTCTCGAATCATACGGAAATTCGACTAGTCCGCTACCGGTTGGGATATGTAGATTGAATCTGAGGGTCACAACTTCTGAGACCAGTGAGGTTTATGCGGAAGTATGGCTCCCAGAGAACTGGGAAGGTCGAACTCTGATGACAGGGAATGGCGGCTTAGATGGCTGTATGTCGATTTCTTGTCAAGATAACTTCCATCCTTCTGTTCAAAGTTCTCGACTTATACAGTGATGTAGGCATCAGGTACACTGACCTCGTGTACGGGACGTCTTACGGCTTCGCAAGCTTCGGTACCAACAATGGACACAATGGCACCTCCGGTGGGGCCGTGTATCGCCAACCAGACGTTCTTGAGGACTACGCCTGGCGCTCTGTATACACGGGCGCTGTAATCGGCAAGTCGATAACTAAACAGTTCTTTGGCAGTGACTGTGGGAAGAGCTTTTACCTCGGCTGTTCAACCGGTGGTCGCCAAGGCTGGAAGGCCGTTCAGAAAAATCCTGAACTGTTTGATGGTGTCATTTCTGGAGCCCCTGTCGTCGACCTCTGGGGCCATGTTGCATTCTTCGGCTATGTACGTCAGGTACTGGGATTCAATGAAAGCTCTGTGACCTTGCAACAATGGACCGCGATATCACAAGAGGTGCTCAAGCAGTGTGATGGGTTAGACGGCGCGAATGATGGCATTCTGGAAGATCCTACGGCATGTGTATTGGATTGGACGCCGCTCCTCTGCTCATCGACTTCCAACAGTACTTGTTTGACAGCCGATCAAGCTGTTGCTGTTACAAAACTGTTCAATCCCGTTACCTACAACGGTACACTCTTGTATCCTGGGCAGAACCACGGATCTGAACTTAGGATGATATTCAGGTGGCTTTACAGCCCTCTTGTGCTCAATTGGATTCCGGAAACCTTTCGGAACTTTGTATATGAGGATCTCTCGTGGGACCCCCAGAGCTTCACATTAGCTGACGTAGTATATGGCTTGGAAAAAGACAAGTTCGATCTAAATACCTTCAACGGCGACATCTCTGCCTTCCGCGATCGCGGAGGAAAGATTCTACACTGGCATGGAGTGGCCGACGGACTTATTGGGAGCAGAACATCCGATCTGTATTACGAAACCGTACGGTCTACGCTGAATGCTAGCGTAGCAGAGCTCGATGAGTTCTACCGCTACTTCCGTGCTAGCGGAGTTGATCATTGCGGTGGTGGACCTGGAGCGTGGGTTATGGGACAAGGAGCAGGGGCTAAAACAAGTGATAACCCAGATGATAACTTGTTGTTGCGAATTGTACAGTGGGTTGAAGAAGGGGACGCTCCTGAGTTTGTGAGAGGTACGAAATTCGTGAACGATACGGCAGCATTAGGTGTACAGTTCACACGCAAGCATTGCAAGTATCCAAAGGTAAACAGGTACACAGGAGTTGGAGTTGGAGTCGATGAGGCTGGATGGCAGTGTGTTGAACCTTGACTGGTTTAAGATGGTGGTTCAGGAGTGTCTTAGTCGGTTCAAGGACTATGATCAATAGGGCAGCTGAATACACGAGGCTTCCGCCTTGGTCCGAGGGCTCAACTATTTTCCGACCGTCTGCTGTACCAGGTTCCTGGATCATCAAACTTGAAACACATGGCTGGGCCCACAATGGTCTAGAGTAACGGTGGCGGCATCGCATCGGTCCGAGCTTTGAGCTAGGCACTACCCTTCTGAACCAGTTCTGCAAAGTCCAGATGCGGTCTTTCTTAGCTGACAAGAATCTTCAAGTCGCTCACAAGTACAATATTCCACTTTGCAGAGAGTTTAGAATTACTTCGACTTACGTCTTGCTTGGCTTTTCTGAGTATTCTTGGAGTTAGCTAAGCGACGTCCTCTACCAGCCCAAGTTAAATTAGAATTACGTACACCTAGTGTGAGGCTTTCGAAGTTTAGATTGCGGGGTATGAAACAGCTATTCGCTGTCTTACCAGCGTTGACATGAACTATGTACATGGATGACAGGTGATACTGTTGAGCTGTCAGTGGTGTCACCGTCAAGCTTATTCCCGATGTTTAACGACACGCATGTAATCCGCCAAAAGCCTCTCGGATTCGTTTCCCCCTTCTTGCTTGTTCGTGTAAGTTGCTATTTGAGATTAAAATTGCGAAACATCGGCGTCAGCCACCATGTGGCTTCGGAAGAAAGCCTGCATCAAATCTGCACAAGAATTTCGCGGGGCTCCATCAGCAATCAAACGAATGGGGCGAGTGATGACGACCAAGCAGCCATGGGGTTGTCTGGGCCTTGTGAAGAGTTTTATAAAGGAGAGAGAAAGGCCCATATGCTGATTCTTCACCGACCTAAGTCGCGGGCTTCATACATTCCTTTGCTTTTTCTGGCTCTCATTTGACAAACACATTCTTTTGATACGTCCTTCCCAAGCTGGAATAAAATCTTGAAATCCTCAAATCTTTTCTCGTTCAAAGCCAAAAATTTGCCTCCAAACAAAGTCACAATGCGTTACTCCACCATCGCCGCGTCTCTTCTCGCCTCCACTGCAACTGCCTGGCGTCTGCCCGACTTTGACTGGTCAAACCAGGGATGGCGTCCCATCACCAGCTCAGCAGTGGCTATCTTTGCCCCCAGCAAGACTGCTGTAGCTTCCGCAACACATGTTGCCACTACAGTCGTTGCTAGCAGCACTCCTACGACCAAGGTCGTCGCGGAGGCAGCTTCCACTGCTGTTGCCACCAGTGGTCTCACCACTGACGAACAAGCCGCCTTGGACGCGCACAACGATGCCCGTGCTGTAGTCGGCACTGCCGACCTCACTTGGGATGCATCCCTCGCCGCGGAGGCCCTGGCATACGCTAAGACTCTTGCTTCATCTGGTACTTTCCAGCACTCCGGTGTCTCTGGCGAAGGCGAGAACCTTTACATGCAATCCGGTTCAACGTCTCCTCTCGCGAACGCTGTCAAGAGCTTCGTGAGCGAGAAGAGCTTGTACAGTGGTCAGGCTATCTCCTCCACTAACTATCAGTCTTTCGGTCACTACAGTAAGTGTCTCCTATGGCATGCAAATGAGAGCCTCACTAATTCTGAAACAGCGCAAGTCGTGTGGAAGGATACCACTAAGGTCGGGATGGGTGTTGCCAAGGGCAGCACTGGTACCTATGTCGTTGCTCGTTACAAGACGCCTGGCAACTTCATCGGCGAGAAGGCCTACTAGGTCGTGTCCATCGTAGACTGATCTTTCCGTGCACCGGTCTGCACTTCTGCCGCACGTAGCTACTTTCTCCAAGTGCTTTGGGACACTACTCTTTCATATACCCAGAGCAATTAAGCTTTATATTAGTGAGCAAAATACAAGTTTAGAAGCCGAAGACCAATCAATCGCTTCCATGTTCTCATCACCGCAAGTTCTCGCTGACACCTGGTTCAATCTCTTCCAATCTTCCCAAAACCTCTTGCCAAACCATCTGCTGCACTTCTCTCCCCTCAGCCGTCCTAACAAAATTCCCCACGGGCGCCACTTGGCAATTGCTTAAGTACTGCCCATACGACTCAATTCCTGCACTCGCCGCGTGCACCAATGTCCTGCTTCCAACCTCTGTACTTCTTGCCCGCCCAGCAATCTTGCCAATGTACGCGATAGGCGCATAGTCCCTGGTTAGCGCCGAATGACAAAAGCCTGGATTCACGCAGTTGATGACAACAGGGTAGTCCCGCCCCAGTGTCGATGCCAATTCGCGTAATAACAATACCTGAAGAAGCTTCGACACAGGATAGCGCCCCGAGCGACTAGACGTGCGCGGATCGTTCAGCGCATCAAGCAACGAGGTGTGTATGCCGCGACGGAGAGCCTTCCGCTCGGGGATAGTCGTTTGGTGATGCAGCTCCGATGTTACAACTGTGAGATGGGGTTGCGTGTCGTACTTCTGAGCCGTCTCCTTCAACTTCGGTAAAACGAGCAGTGCAAGGAGAAATGTGGAAACGACATTGGTCGTGATCTGCAGTTCGTCCAATGCCCCTTCTGTCCTGTAGAATCTGTATTTCGATACCCCGGCGTTTTCGAGCAGACAGTCAAGGCGAGGTAGCGTTTTGCATCGCGCTGCGAAGGTCTTGACGGATTCGTATGAGCAGAGGTCTAAGGGCCAGCATTCTACCACGGTGGGTCCACATTGGGTGGAGAGTTCGATGGATGCTTTCGCTTTCTCGGCAGCTTCCATATTCCGCGCTGCGATGATGACTTTCTCAGCCCCTAGCTGCGCAAAATGCCGCGCTGCTTCGAGTCCTAAGCCTATGTTCGCGCCTGTTACGATGACGGTTTTGCCGGTCCATGATGTCGTTGGAATGGGTGGTGTGAAGCACCATTGAGATCGGATGTGGGTTCGCCAGTAATGGACGCGCGGTTCGACTTTTGCCATATTGGATCGATGTGTTAAATTAAGTTGGTAAACTTCTGGGGGATGCAGAGACGCTTTTGTTGTTCGTTTCCTCTGTTACGAGACGTGAGGTTCAACCCACGCATTGCGCGTTTCAGATTGGCGAAACCTCCTGCAGTGGACAAACGAGACAGTTACATATCTCCTTCACCGTTAACTCCTTTCATGACACTTGAAGGACCGAAATCCAACCTTATCATATTGGTTGTATTTACCGCTCACACAGGCCCATCGATGGAAATGGCATAGCTGGCGGACACAGCAGTTATTGTCGGCAGGGCCGAAAAGGAAGGAGATTGTGAAGACGGCAAGATACGCAATGGATTCATCTCACTCCATCCCAAGGTCGGTTGACGTCTACGCGATGATAGGGAAGGTGGCAAGGTGCTGGAAATGGCCATTTTCACTACCGTCCCAACATCTATGCCCCCTCAACCCCTCATGAATTCTCTCTATCGCTATAGCGCTTCTGTCTTGTCTCTTTTCCATGCATCCTTATTAATGAATACATTGTTTGTTATTTGCTATTTGGCTGCCGTTGTCGTGATCTGGTCATGTCCTCCACGACGTTGACAGAGCTACTGAAGAGAACACTCCTGCAGGTCGCGATGTTTGCGCACGGGCTCAAATGATTGGCTGGGGGTTTTGCGGTTCCTGCGTCGACGTTCTCCACCTCTCATGCCGAACCCGGATTCTGATGGTATCGTCATAATAGCTCAAACGATTTAAAGACTTTTAGAATTCATTGCAGAGAACCCTCCACCATTTGATTGACTTGTCTCGATAGTGGTGCTGTCACGATGCGTCACGCCTTCACCCTCCCTCTGGTGGGACTCGCAGTTGCCTCGGCTATCCCGGATGTGTCCAGTACGCTGCAAAACATTCTGAAGAACACAGATGGGACGAACAAATACAGATATCCAACTGATTTTACAAGAGGTATCCTTCCGGTAAGCTCATATCGATGGATGATGATGGTGACAGTGGAAGTTGATTTTCGCTCCAGAAACCTTTCCACAGCCACAACGACTACTGGAGAGACGTTCCCTTTTACTCAGGACTGTCCTATGGCGCCGTTTCCACTGAGGCGGATGTCTGGCTGATCAACGGCACACTTTATGTCGGTCACGAACGACAGGCTCTCACCCAAGAACGAACTCTCGAGTCTCTGTACATCAAGCCCATCCTCGATACGCTGCACCGACAAAATCCCGTGACCGAGTTCTCTTCCGAGCGAACTTTCAACGGCGTCTTCGATACTTCCAGCTCCCAAACATTGTATTTTTTCATCGATCTCAAAACTTCCGGACCAGAGACCTGGGCAGCTGTTTTAGCTGCTCTAGAGCCGCTTCGAAAGGCCGGGTACCTCTCCACCTATGATGGCACGGATTTCAATTCCAAGCCGGTTACTGTGATTGGGACCGGGAATACACCAATCTGGCTCGTGCAATCGGCAGTTCCACGTGATGCTTTCTTCGATGCGCCGCTCGCGTTGCTGGGAAGCGAATTCTCAAACATCACAGCAAACGACTCTCCTATTGCTAGCACTGATTTCGAGGCGAGCTTTGGTGAGGTACGCACCGAGAGCCTCAATGACACGCAGCTGGAGACTCTACGTGGGCAGTTGAAGGCGGCACATGACAAGGGAATCAAGGCTAGGTACTGGAACCAGCCTGGCTTTCCTGTTGGCACTAGGAATGCTGTTTGGAGGACGTTGTATAATGAGGGAGCCGACTTTATCAATGTTGATGACCTTGAGGGAGCCGCTGGATTTTGGGAAAGCCATGGTTAGGGTAGGAGACGATGGAGGCTTTAGACCATAACGTACTGTAAAGATGATCCAAAAGCGTATAAAATCGCGGATCTGAAATCTACTGATATGTCATCTAGTCTAGAGTTCTACTTCTTCCCTTTCTTCTTGCTCTCCTCTTTCGTTTCCTTGGCAAAACCACCCAGCACCAATGCCTCCCGTGACGCTTGGTTGATGATACGGAACCGATCAGGTCCTAAATGAATTCCACCGTACCACCTGGTCACCACTACCATGACGTCCCACACATCCATCAATTGCATAAGGTGCAGCATCCTCCCTCCAGCAGCGGTCTCGCCGTCGTCGTCGCAGTCCTGGTAACTAGTGTCGTTCGGTCCTCTTATGCGCCATGCAGTCATGTTATGGGTTGCTTTGGCAGCTTTCTTATCCGTCGCCAAAAGGTGCGCAACATACTGTTTGGCCTGGTCCGGGGAAGACACCGGAGCCACACGGGCGAGGAAGACAGACTTCTTCTCTGTGATTTGGGGACCAACTATCCATGGTGGCTCGGGTCCTAGGTCCGGGGTAAGGTCTTGGTGTGGTGATGGATCTGGTGGGGGGTCGTCTTGCCTGTCTCGCTGAATGCTTCCAACCTCTTCTGCCTTTTCGATGGCTTCGCGTACCTCCTCGAGGAGATCGTAGATGCAGGGCTCACCGGGGTTGTACACACGCGCAAGCACGCCCCGGACAACATCAACGATCTTGCTTCCCATGCCCTTTGCCACATCTTGACCAACACTTTGAGTGCCTAGGATAGAGGGAGGTGCATCCGGATAGTCGTTGGGAAATTCAACTCTCAGTGTGATCTCTGGAAGCGAAGGCAGTCGCAAACTGCAGAGGGTGGAGTCGTGTTCGAAGGCTACCAGAGTATCTTCCTCGAATATTGAGTTTATGGAAATAATTTCATCTTGGATGGCGTCGTTAGCTGACATGATTGAGGAGCTCGGACGTGCAGATGTGACGTGGGGGAGTTGGAGGTGCGGCTCGCGCTAGACGGTAATGGTTAGCGTAGGAGCTCGGGCGTCGTCGCCAGGAAGCTGCCCTATATGTCCACACTTGCAACACTTGCAACTTCTCTCCCTCACGCCCCCCGCACTCTCGCCGTTGTTCGCTTAGAACAACACAACTAACGAGAACAGGAGCATCAGTAGCAATGGCGACCGGCGACGAGAAGAAACGCGCCGAAATGGCTTTGCGCATCGCCGAAGTCAAGTTCACGCATGCCCTCAAGCGCGAGGACGGTTCCCAGCAAGATATTCCGCCCGTCCCTCTTGACTTGGGCGCGAGTTTGTTCGAGAAAATCAATGCCGTGCTCCAGCGCAACTCAACGGCTAACATCCAGGTATCTACAAAATAAAATTTCGCTTCCTATCCTGGAGCAGACTAATCGCGAACGTAGGCTTGTAAGAAGTGGATTATCCTCAACATCGCACCCTCCAAGGCCCGCATTTCAATCCTTGGTGATTATCTCCTTGCTGTCTCCAAGTCAATCCCTGTAGATCAGCCACCCAAATCAAAGAAAGCTGCCCGCAACCGCATGACCATCCTGCTGGTGATCAACGATGTCCTACACAGCGACACACACCATCGCGAGTCCGAGAACACGTCAGCTACCGTCGCAAATGCTCTGAAACACCGTATCGGAGACCTGGTAGAGCTCGCAGCCCTAGCAGTGCCTGGCAAGACTTCTCTGGCGGAGACGAAGTTGAAAGCCATCATCGACCTTTGGGCTTCCAGCGGCTACATCAGCGCTGCAGACTCCGTAGATCTTCATGAGCGAGTAGCCGATGGCCGAGCTGTTGCGCAAGGTGCGACTCCGCAGCAGAGGAAGACACACAAGCTGCCCGAGTGGTTCGGTAATAGGAACGTCCCGTGGCACGAGTTGTCTGCATCCTACATGATTGAGCCTCTGCTGAAGAAGCCGGGCCGTCCGATAGTCGCAGGCACCATCAACGTCATGCCTTTCGACCAGAAGCAGCCTTCGGACCGCGTGCGGACTTTACTCGAAACCTATCTGGAGAATAGTGACCTACAGTGCCTGTCCACTGGTGACAAACCGACTGGCGAGACGAAGAAGTACAAGTTTCGGCTCGATTCGTCCGGTCAACTAATCAAGCAAAACAAGGCCACTGGAGAGACTAGCACCGTCTACAACAGCTATGGCTGGTCCACCGAGCTTTGCAAACAGCTCCAAGACAACGCCCTACCAGACCGAGTTTCAGAGCTCAGAGAAGTCCACAAGAAGAAGGCGGCAGCAGCCCCGCCCAAGAAAGAAAGCCGTTGGGATTCGTCCTCTCGCAACTATGGCCGTGATGCGCCACGCCCGGACCGTCGGTATGAAAATAACACACCCTCCTCCTCTGCTTCTCATTCTTGGTCTTCTCATTCTTGTTCACGCTCGCGATCGCGATCACGCTCCTATGACCGTTCCCGCTCACACTCGCGTTCTAGTTCACATGGTAAAAAGAAGACCGGCAACTCCAGGCCAGGAGAGTTCCGCCGCCGGTCGTCTCATGATGAAGGTAGCGGCTACAACAACCGTTCTAACCGGTTCGATCGTCGTGGCAGACGACCATCGGATAGTTCAAGCCGCAACCACCCGCAAGACAAGAAGCCGCGCTGGAACGGACCATCCGGAAACCAGAAGATTCCTCCCCAGCAGCGTACCCACAACGCATCGGCGACATATCCTCAAGCAGCTGCCCACTCCAATGCTCACGTTCCTGCGGCAGCTCAACCGCAGCGTTCCATGTCTGGGTATGTGCCGCCCCCACCACCTCCGCCACCTGGACAATTTGCAGGCTACTCCATGTCGGGCTTTCCTCCGCCACCCCCGCCACCTCAGCAATATCAAGGGACTGCTCCACCCCCGCCTCCACCACCAAATTTCCAGGGCCAATACTATGGCGCACCAGGAGGTTACCAGAACTCCTACCAGTATGGAAACAATCAAACAAACTATCACAACAACACCGGTGGATATGCTGGACAGGGACGTGGCAACCACAGGGGAGGGTACCAAGGAGGACAGCGAGGCGGTTATCGCGGCGGCTACCAGGGGCAAGGACGTGGCCAGGGACGGTTCTGAGCTGTTTCGCTTCCAACTAGGTGTGAACAGATGGGCTCTGAACGAGAGCGAGTCTTGTTCGGAATGAACTGGAAGTTGACAAGGTGGAATTTTAAGCTGGGTTGCTCCAGAGTGGAGTCTTGAACTGGTGGATTTCGTGATCCAATGCGATGACTGTTTTGATATGGAAGATGAAAAATGGGGTCTTGATTTCGCGGATTTCGTGGTCCAGAGCGATCGCTGTTTTGATATGGAAGATGAAAGCCGACCAGGGCAAGTATTGAGCTGTGCCAGTCAGGAATGAGGCTGAAATAGCGGGTCTTTCGATTGAGAGTGCTGGCTGTTTGGAAAGGAAATTCAGGTTGGTCAGGACTTTGGTTGTGTAAGATAGTCTACGGTGCAGACGTACTGCATGAGCTGTCCGTATTCACTTGCGGGTGTTCACCTTCACCTGCACAATAGGATAATAGAAATTCACATGCACACAATAGTTCCCATTGTCATAGGCTGCGACACTTTTCAAGTCTCACTTGCTGCCTGTCCTCTCACTTTTACTCAGTCCAATCACCAACCACCATCTCCTCTTCTTCGACAAAAGAAAATCGACCTACAATTTCCAAATCCGAACACCATCGCTACTTCAACTCCTACCGTCTCAACTTGGGCACGTCTCTCTATTTCGATTTGTTTTTCTCTCAGTTGGACCGAACAGGGTCGCGGAGCTAAGCGAGGCGTGATTGGCCAGAGTACTGTACGTGGATGTCCCGCCGCGCTTTGTCGCTCGCTCGCATTGCCAACACCCTACAACTCCTCCCGATATTCTAGTTAACCATGGACAGTCTGCATACCTCCACCCACACGAATCGCGGTCCTGCCGCGTGATGGCGCCATCCAAGCGCAAGAGAAGAGCCGAAGAGTGGACAAAGACCAAGAGACACAAACAAACAGACGATAGGTACTGGTCTATCAAGTATATCGTTGCGGAGAGAAGAACTGCGAGCTCTTTGGAGTATCTTGTGGACTGGGACGGAATTGACGAGGATACGGGGCTGCCTTACGGGGAAGCAGATCGGAGCTGGATACCTGCGCGAGACGTGACATCGTTTGCGCGCGCAGAGTGGGAGACAAGAAGGACATTGAGCGAAGAAGCGGCAGCCGCCATACTTGCACGAGCAACGGCGAACAAGTTAGACGGTAGCCGCTCGCGTTCGACCGAACTCGAAGAGGCACCGATCAAGCGTGGTCGCGGCCGTCCGCGCAAACAGCCCGCTGCCGAAGGCTCCGTCCCCTCGAGGAAACAAGGTGCAAAGCGTGCCAGAGGCCGTCCGCGCAAAGCACCTCCGCAATCATCCGTCGATAACTCTGGTGCGACAACGCCTTCTTCGGCGTCATCTCCTTGGACATCGTCCTTACCGTCCGAACACACTCAGCATTCCATTCGCAACCCCAGCTACGATACTGTAGCGCATGCACCCTCGCCCCAGGTTGCCATCGACCCGCGCAATCCTTCCAGCCTAAAAGGCTTCCTCTATATATCGCAAATAGGCTCGCAACCACCTCCAAGCTCCTTGCCCAGCTCACTTATATCGCAATCGTGCGCTACTTCAAGCTTTCGATCCACAGGCGTTGTACCTGAGTCGGAAGACGAAGAAGAAGAATCCGAAGACGATCCGTTGGCAAGTTACGTCCCCAATACGCAAACCACGACCGACGCGTCCCACCACTCGTCTAGCCAATCGCATCTCTCCTTCTCGGCAACGCACGAGGTGAGCTGCAATGAGCCCACTGACGCAAAAATTGTGAATTGCTAACAAAATTTCAAAGGATACTATTATTTCTACATCCCTTGAAGAGTCGCCGCCCTCACCTGCATTGTCTATACCCGAAACAGAGCCCGACGCAGAGCGGATACAGGCCATCCCTGACGACGAGACGGAAGTACGGCCACACTTTGGACACCAACAACAGATACCGAACACTTGCGAATTCATTGGTGATATCCTACCTACTATCGAGGAGGTATACGTGTACGAAGCTCAGCCATCTACACAAGAAGAGTTCGCAAACGTGCCACAGAGCACAGCAGAAGCGTTGATTGCGCGGGATTTCGATAGTCCAGCTTTAGGAGCGTCACAGGACATACCACCGAGTATCAACCTGGGTTCTTTAGCGTGTGAGATCCCTTCTACTACTCAACAGCAGCAAACTCTCCAGCCTTCATTACCTCTACATCTGCCCGAGCAACAATCGGGCCCGGAAGCGGATAGTCAAATATCATCTCTACTGACAAGCACCGCCGGCGCCTCTGTGACACAACAAGGACCACGGTTTTCCGAAGAGACCCCAGGTGTGCACGTAGTTGGACCGCCAGCAAACCTCGCTGCAAGACCCGAATCTCAAAGCTGGTCCAGTCCACATATTGGCATCTCGAGCCCATATTGTTCCGTGGAACAACAGGCTCAAGTGGTGTCCAGTGACCTTGATTTAAATACTCAACAAGAGCATCTAGAAGATCTCGGGTCTGCACCTGCACAGTCATACAATTCAGTGCGCTCTGTCTCACGTCACGATTCCTCTCAAAAGTCCCCAGAACCTTTTGCAGCCCCCGCCAATTACTTATCACCGAATCTTCGGCCGCCAAAGCAGTCGATAGGAACTCTTGACACGTACACACTCGCTCCGTCTAGGCCTCATACTCCTACGAGCTCATCAACAACAACCATGAGCGGCAGCGAGAAGACGCCTTCTATGGCGGAGGGCATAATGGGGAAGTTTTTGGCAGAGGCAGAGGAGAAGGCTGAACTTAGTGCACAGAAACGCGAAGCGGAGAAGCAGTGCGAGCGGCAAAAAAGAGCAAGAGAACGCAGCCGATCGGAAGCTCAAGAGAGAACGCCTAGTCTCGAAGAGCAAGCGGCGCAGGCAGCACGTGGCTTGGAGCATCAGTCAGTGCAAGAAATGCCCGAAACCGGAACTCGATCGCCTTCTACGATTCCTAACCGCGCCACCGTACCTCAGATGCCGACGTCTCTGCGAATGGTGGCTACTTCTGTACCCGATCCTGCCCCTCTAGCATTGCAAGATCAGATTAGAAATGAAGGCTTCGAAACAATGCCTACTGAAGCAGCTCCCGAAGCAACACTCCATATTCCAGAAGATATCGACATGGACGAGGCGCAATACAGCGGCGACGATGAAGACGAGGACGAGAGTTTCCTGAATGATGACTTGCAGCTGCAATCAAATGAGTACGTTGTCCCGCTGCCTTTCCATGGCCGACAGGCCGATACGTATCGAAATATCTGCAAAGATATCATCAAGGAATTCGAATCATTCTCGCGAAACCCATCAAGGGTGCAACGGAACATCGAACCCCTCTTTTACAAGCTTAGAGCTGTTGAAACGCACATCGATTTGATATGGGCTGGTAATACCATCCCACAACCTTCCGATGTCCAGCAAGAGAAGGACGAACACCTCGCCCAGTGGAGTTACGATTTCTCAATCAAATTCAGATTTCTCAAGGAACTCTTATCAAAGCTGCAAGACAGAGACTTGCACGTCATTCTCTTGGTCGAGAAGGAGGACGATTTCCGGTTCTTCAATATCATTGAATCGTTCCTTCGCGGCGCTCATTTCAGTTATGAGTCCCCTATCACTGAAAGGTCTCACATTGCCGAAGAAGGGCTTGACAAAAGCACGAATCTGCTGAAGACTACCATCCTGTCCAGTACCTCCAATATAATATTGCGGGAGGCACATCTGATCGTATGCTTGAATGGAAAGCCGGATGCAACGCAGATTCGCAATAGGCCTTGGGGCATGAAGTCTGGCTTTACTGAAGTTCCAATTCTTCACTTGGTTATACCGCGAACTATGGGCCATCTTAATCACTACCTTTCCACAAAGATCAGCTCGAAGGGAAGGCTACGTACAAGTGTCGCCACACTCTCACAGTGGACGAGCAACCATGAAATCGGCCATGCGGTGAACTATGTTCCACCCAAATCATACGAAGTAGGATTTGCCGATCAAGTTCTGCAATACCTTCTCCCATCAAATGATGAGCCTCCGTTGTCTGAATGGCCCCTCCCGGCTTTGGGAAACATCAAAGATATCGTCGAGTACCAGTCTTCGCAACAGCCGCATGAGGCCACCAACCTAGGGTCGCCTTTTCCTGGGTCGATCACTGCCGGAAAGCGACCCTTGCTACATGATAATGACAACGACGATCCTGCGAAGAGGATGCGTTACACTCCACAGCGGTCTGCGCAGACAAATACCAGCCACATCAGCGATTCCATGCCAGCGGCATCACTTTCGACCGAGCAAAAATACGACTTGTTGAAGCAGGATAACCAACGTCTCCGAGAAGAACTCGAAGATTGGGCACGACGTCAATACCTATACGAAGAAACGCAGAAAACGCACAGGCTTCTGAAGGACGAAAAGGAGGCGATCGAAAAGAAGCTCGCCAACAGCGAGGACCGACTCCAGAAGCTCCGCGATCAGATCAACGAACGTACAGCGGAGAACGTCCAACTAAAGAAACAAGTCGAAGAGCATCAATCCCTCAACTCCCTCTCCGACGACCTCAAAGTCGCCAAGATCGCAGAGAAAACCGCCGAAATAACCGCACTACAAGACCAACTTGCCCAACAAGCCAAATCCGTCAAAGACGCCACCGACTCCAAGGACCGTGCCGAATCCCTCCTTACCTACGTAAACGACCGCCTCCGCGAGCAATCCAGCGAAACCACCACCCTCCGCCAAGAGAATAAAGTCCTCCAGGCGGAAAACGCGCGCCTCAAGCGTGCAGAGCTTGCCCAACCACGGAAGCAAGAGCATCAGCAGCGGCAGGAGCAGCTTTTGCTCTCCTCAAACGAGAATCTTCGCACTCAGGTTGGCATTCTGACGAGGCAGTTGCAAGTCAAGTCGCAGGAGGATAAGAAAGCGAGGGCGGAGAAGGAGCAGATGAGGACGACGAGGGGGTGGGGGCTGGGACTAGGGCGGCGAGCGCGGGACCGAGGACGCCGAGGCCGGGGAGTAGGGCGGCAAGTCCGATGCCGAATGGGAGGGATAGGGTGGCGAATTTGAGGAATGGATAGGGAGGTGGTGGTGGTATTTCTTTTCCCTTGGGGGCAGTGTGGAGGGTGGAGGGTGGGGGTGAGTGCTCTTGCTTTTGAACCTGAGGTTCTGCGAGGATGGCGTTTAATGGGGGATGTTTGAAGCATTGATGATTTTTGGGTGGTATCTCGTTTTGGGGGATGGAGTGGCTTGATGTGTGTGCATTTTGGAGGAGATGGTGTTTTTATGTCTGTGGGGTGCGTATGGATGGTGCTATTGATATTCTCTTCCGTTGAGAGGACAGCTGATCCTATGGGCATTCACAAGGGGGAATATCACTTACTCTCAAGCACTGGAATTTATCGATGGTTATTTGTATCTTGCTGCTCGACACAAGTGTGCCCTTCAGGAGGAGACATCATATGTCGAGGCAATGTAATCGTCTACACTCATGCAGCACAAAAGTATTCTGTTACATATTTCTAATCTTTACTCATCTAGTGAAAGATAAAGAAATCCTTTTCCAGTGCGGACTGGTCTACGTGCAATTCCTTGTTGTGTCGCGTCATGCTCTGTGCTACAATGCCACAGAGTGGGATGTTAGGTTTGGGAGAATAATCATTTCCATGAATATCTTAACCGTAAACCTGATGATACTGCTTTCGATGTTGTATATATCGGCTATCACGAGGCAAATGGTCATCTAGCACGGGGCTGTGTTCTTGACAGGTGACTGCAGCCTCGCCCTATCGCGCCACTCGGCTCAGCTCCAAGCCGTACATTGCATCACGGCAGTGCTTCACTTTGCAAGCACAGCCTCAGCCGTTGCCTATATGCCTTACGGAGGACTGTCCAGTGATTCAAATACTAGTATGTAAATAATTAATGCCATTCTTGATTTTCTTCCTCGTAATCTCCGATCCATAATGTTTCACACGCTCACTCGCGGTGAGGACCTCGCAGCCAATGACTTTGAGAGCGGAACTGAAGCTGAACGCACCTCCCTTAGCGACATAGAAGAATCACAACCTAGTACTCCAATCCGGAAGACGTCAGAGAATGAATCGACGTCAGTACCAGTGCCAGAGATCAAGGTTGCCAGCTCCCCTGAAGATGACTCTGACTTGCAGTACATCTCCATATACGACTTCCTCAAGGAAATCTCCCCAGAGCAGCAAGAGACCCTCCACCGATATGCATTCGGGCACCACCCAGAGATCTGGTACAAATTCAAGCGCTTCGAAACCCTAGCCCTCATCAACCTGTACCACCACCAGCACGACCTCATCCAACTAGAAAAAACCATCCTACAGAAAAAAGGCGTAATGACCCGCGACGAACGCAACTGTCTCCGCGTCGTCCTGAAAGACTACTGTCCCTCTCCCTCCCCACACACCCAGCCACACACCAGCTAACATCACCCCCCTAGACGACGCCATCGACCTCTTCAAAAAAACCTCGCAACTCAAACGCCCCTCGCAAGAAAGCCGCCACCAAACCGTCGACATCCTCGCCAACACCCTCGAAGAAACCCACTACGCCTCTGCCCCAGACTCCCTCGCCCTCCTGGACCTCACGCCCCAAGCCCTCGGCGTCGAACCAGACAGCATCCGCGTGCTCATCGCCAAAACAGCGTCTCGCCTCTCGTCCACCGGTCCAACGGGCGATATCAGCGCATGGCGTAGGGCCGTTCTCCAGGGTCACCTCGCGCCGCAGATTACAACCGATGGGAGCTATCGCCTGCGAGACGAGGACGTGGAATCCCAGACCTCCCTCCCACTCGACACAACGCTGCGTCCTCCCTGCACCCCCGTGCCCCCCGCGGACTCCCCAACCACCCCCAAAATCCTCATCACACGCACGCCTGGCGCCACGGGCGTCGATAACGACCCCCCTCGTCGCATCCGCGGGCGCCCCTTCTCACTCGGGATATCGCCTGCGGTGGATCGCCTGGCTAGGTTCTCGGTAGCGCTGGTAGCAGGGGTGTTTTTGCTGGTGCCGATGATAGTGCTGTCGTATGTGGGAAGGAAGAAGTATGTTCTTGCTACGACGTGTTTGTTTGTGGTGTTCTTCGCGGGGACGATGTCGTTGGCGACGAGGGCGTCGAATCAGGAGCTATTGACGGCGACGGCGACGTATGCGGCGGTTTTGGTGGTGTTTGTGGGGGAGAGGGGGGTGGGAGGGTGAGGGGAAGGTAGTTGGTAAATGGGTTGGAGGTTGTATATATACGGTGTGGATTGTGACGTGGTTCGCTGGTCAAGTCATTGTAGTATGAATGAAGTGTGCGGGATAGACGCATAAGAAACCACACTGCTCTAAAACCACGCACCAACCACGCACCCACACACACATGTATAACAATCCCAGAAACGAACGATAATCTGCATTTCCCTCTCCAAACCCCCCATCTCCCATCTCCCCCCGTCACCACGCCAAGCCCTCCCCATTCCATCTCGGAAAACCGGCAACACACTCGCGCTACAATGCCATCACCACGCGTTCGAACTCCACATCTCAGCCTCGGCTCCATCCCGTTGTCTCGCACGACACCGCACCTGAACCTGATCCTCGCAGGGAATCCACCCCTCGCGTGGGTCATAACCAGATGCGCGGGAAGAAGCCTATGTGCACGTCAGCACCCGGGCCGGAGGATCGCCATGATGTTTGATATATACCTGGAAATAGGTATGGGGGTGTGGTGTATCCTGGTTAGCGTGAGGTTAAATGGACGTACGTGTGTGCGTGCTGCGAGTGTATGGGCGGATATGGTGATGTCGTGGGGATATGAGGAGATGGTGGTGATGGTCGCTGGACGGCGTGTAGATGTTAGTAGAGTGTGTAAACTATTAACGTCTTGACATACATATACGCATACTGTTCCATGTTCAAATAAATGTTACTTTTTATATTCCAAAATATACATACATATGATACGTATATATATAATATGCGCGCGAAACCGCGCTTCGAGTCTATAAATTATGCAACTTATCCTCCCATCCTTCCATCCGTTTCCGAGCAAATAACATGAACGCTACAAAAAGGGAAAATATACATATAGCTGTATATGTGTGTTGTACATACAGAGACAGGGAGAGAGATCCCACGCGCGTCTGGGATTAATATGGGGGTACAAGAAAAGTTATGAGCGGCGGAGGTGTGATGCATCTCGATCGAGGTGTCGTGCGTATGTGCAGCGCTGCATTTCGATGCGCTGCGTTGCTCTCCCGCACCTCCCTTGTCCATCTTGGAAAGTCGCAACTCCTCCCACAAAAGCGCATTCCAGCGCTCTACGCCGTGGGAAACTTCACCTCGCACTCTTCCTGCTCATCAATCCACTTCTGGATTTTCTTCACCATCCACCCACTCATCCACCTCTCCTTCTCCTTCTCCTTCTTCTCCATCGGGTTGCCGAGGCGGAAATTCTTCGAAACGGCGCACGCATCGTCCTGCCATCGGAACTGCATGCACTCGTCCAAGACCTCACACGCCTTCCTACAATTGTCAAACGACTTGTGTGCTTTCTTTTCCTCCGGGTGCTTCATGTCCTCGGGCTTCTTGCGGTGCCACACGTACTTCTTGTCGTCGAAGTTCTCCCAGTCCTTCGCTTTGTCCTCGTAGTCGATGTAGTACTCTACATTGTTGAGGTAGTCGTCGTACATGTTGTCCCAGTCCTCTAGCTTCTCGACGAGACGCGGCGCAAACCATTGGTAGTAGAGGTCGCGGATGAGGAGGGGCGCGGGTTTGCCATCGGTCGCGTTGGCGATGCGTTCCTGTTCGAATTGCCACATGCTGGCTACTTCTTCGCTGTTGAGCTTGTGGAGGGTGGCGATGGGTTGGCACCATTGGCGGGGGCCGAAGGCGAGGGTGAAGGGCTTGCGGCCGTTGATGCTGGGGAACTAGGGGTGGGGTTAGCGGGGAGTGAACACGGGGTGGTGGAAGTGTTGAGGTGATGCCGGCTGGGGTGCGTCACACGGGGGAGGGTGCGAAACTTACCAAGTTGGTGTTGCCGAGGCCGATGTTCTCCTTCACAGCGATTGTCATGAGCATGTCGCCGCAGCAGATGCTGCGCGCGGCGTGGTCGAAGTGCTCAACCGATGAGTTGGCCTGGAACTTCTTCATCGCAGACTGAGACAGGATGTAGCCGCTGCCACCGTGGTTGAAGTCGCCGTACTGCGAGGGCTCGAAGCTGCCAAAAAAGTGGTCCTTGTTTGGGTCGAAGGCGCTCAGCATCTGGATCATGTTCGGCCAGTGGACGTACGTGTCGGCATCGATGTGGATGTACCACTCGTAGTTGGGGCGCATCCGGTACGACACGTCCGATTGGCGGACGTTCTTGTACTTGTCGAGGTTCCACGCTTCGCCGCCGGCGTTGCTCCACTTCTGGCAGCTCTTCTGGTCGACGAGGCAATCTTGCTGGCGGCGGTACAGGTTGAAGTCGCCGTTGTCATCCTTGGCTTCCTTGACCGTGTCCTGGAGAATGTCATATACGCGGTAGCCCATCAGCGACTCCTCCATGTCGGAGAAGGTGAGGAAGTCGGGCAAGCACCGGGCCATGGTCATGAACTGAGTGGGGAGGCGATCGTACGTCTCGCTCGCACCCGTCTTGATGATGAGAAGAACCTTGGATAGATCGGGGAGATGTGCGCATGTCGGATCGATGGGTCGTGCCGGGAGAAAGTCATTTGCTGGGAAGACCTGCTGGTTTGCGACCTGCTGGTTTCCAGACTGCGGCTCGGTCGTGGTGGATGGCGAGCCAATATGCTGGGGCGGGGCCTCCTCGTTCTCGATGTTGGTGTGCTGGCTTGCTGCGGGTGGCGATGCAGTTGTAGAGTGTGATGGGCCTTTGTGAAGTGCAGGCTTCTCGTGGGAGGGTCTTAATGAGAGGTGCGATGGCAGGACATTCAAGGTGCCATCGTGGAAATATGATACAAAGACGAAGAGGGCAAAAATGATGGGAATGCACACGACGATGATGGTCGTGAAATGCGCCTGTCGGAGCAACATGGTGGCGACGGTGTGTGTAGATTGGAGGAGAGAGAGCAATGGTCCTTTACCTGAGCCGTCACACGACCATGAAGGAAGAAAGGACAAAGGCGGAGGTTGAACAGGAAACTATTCGAAAGGCAGCGCAAGCCGCAGGTGGAGCAGGGCCAGGTCCAAATTTAGGCAGGACTGCCGCACAGCTTGCAGCGGTGCCCCTTTACTGGCGAGGGAAACGGTGCTAGCTAAAGGAACAGGCGTAGAAGGGGGACCAGCGTAATGCTTGTGGCGGGCCCTCCTGGCTGGCCTTTCTACAAATACCCATGCGGCATTGTTTGCTTCTTGCGGCGCGATCCTCTGTCGACAGTCTCGATCCGTTCGCGTCCAACCTGGGCCGCAAACGCCCCCAGCATCTGTACAACGCCCACCTTCACTCAGCGCAGACATAGATGAATGACCCCAGCGACGGACTTGTCACGCCAGCGGGCAGTCCCACGGTGAAAAGCAGGCATCCCCTTCAGCTTGCGTCGTAATCCCGCGTCACTTGTTCGCCGTCGGGCCTTTTCTCGCTTGGGCGGCGCTAACGACATGCGGAATGGGGTGACGGACATGCGAAGAATCGCTTAGCCCCCCAATAAGCATTGGCGAGGCTGGGCAATCCAGGGAGGCGGATGGAACGATCGCCCGCTGATTCAACGCCACTAAATTAAGACCCGGACCCACCCCTGCCAGTCTCTCCTGCTCCGCCCCCCTCAGTGCCATCTAGATGCGGAGCCCGGTTTGGGGCTGGCCGCTGCTCAGACGCCAGACAAGAGTCCAGTGACAGGCTATTCACTGGTGTACAGTATGTATGGAGGGAGGCCGTGACGTGAACGTTACCTCTATTAAGATCATGCAACTTCCAGGATGCCTCCTCACGTTGCCTCTCAAGCTGTCGTCGAAAAGCCGTACGACGCAAACAGAAACATCTACCTTACAATCGATACACATGTCCCGCTCAATTTCATCCGCACTGCACCGCGGGTATGTATGTAGACGTGCGCAACAGAAAAAACGGGCATCGAGCAACCTACCCAAGCAAGTACCCATTATATATGTTACGTGCGTTGCACATCAATCCTCCCTCTGGACCTGCGTCTTACCCGCTCCAGCAGGTGGGTACGAGTATCGCCATACACATCCCGAAGGAATGCGCGCACGTTTCGGCGCTGGACACATGTGTCGCGGGAACGCCGTGCTGCTAGTGGCACAGTTGCCTTGTGCCAGGGTGGTTTAATCCCTTAGTCTAACTCCACTGGACAGAGTTTGGGCTTGGCCCGAGAGTAAGTGGTACGCTATTTCACGTGCTGCTGGTAGGTCACCTATCGCATGCACTGAATACTGTATACTTACATATGGATGTACTCCGCGCATACGTACTTACTTAGGTACATAGACTACTGTAGACACATACATATACATGATAGATAGTCTCATAGCTTAGGTTCCTGCAGCAAACCATGATGTAACCACCATGTATGTATGTATCTAGCCTGCTAGTCCCCGGATTTGGCTCAGGTACACCCGGCCCGATCGCCGATATGGCCTGGTTGAGTCTCTGAGAGAAGATACGCCGCGCCAACTAAGTGTATAACGGACAGCTGGCGTTGTGCCGTTGTTTCAAGGGAGGGTTGGGGTCAGCTACACCCGCAATATGTATGCACTGTTGTGGGGGAGGGGAAGTGGTACTCGGCTGGTTGCCTTTTGCCTACTTTGCTTCGCTGCCTGATGATGATGCCGCTGACGAATAATTGCTACCTATAGATACCTAGGGACCTCAGGACCTCGGGAGGTCAAAAGTCACGTGAGACACCCTTCGCACGGTTCAGAACCGGTCACATCGACCTAGGCCGGAAGGAGTGGACCCTGAATATGGATGTATGTAAACCCCGAAAACTTCCCATCCCTTGCGATTGGAAGCCAAAACACTGTCTCGTCTCATACCATGCATAGATAGACACGGGATGGCGATGTTGAATGTCGCAGCGCAAGTATGTCTCTTTACAGGACTCCTCCCCTTTTCACGATCCTCCGCGGATGCCGTTCGCGCATGTGAAATGTCCTTGCCGAATGGTATGTACTCGGCTCTTGGGTGACCCCTGAGCTGCGACGCCTCAGGGGTGCGGGATATTTGTTGCGTGAGTTGGCAACGTGTTTAAGTATGTTTGTTTATTAAGGGTTTATCCTGAGAATACAGCGAGTGGTTTTGTTAGTTTTGTGATTGAGCTAAAAGGGTTATATCTATGTAGTGATACCATTGTAGCAGGTAAGTAGCAAGCGGAGCGCAACGTCTCGATCAACAAGGCGAACAGAGAATACACAAAAGATAGGCGAGATAGAGAGACCTAATACAGGATTTGTGGAGTATTGCCACGAAATACATCAGTAGCTTTGTTCCGCGCTTTGTTGGCAAGTTCAATAATCGCCCCGTATTATCATCAACACCAGGACTATCTTGCCCTGATTATTTTCGCCCCGCACCCTGTTCTTCATTTATCGGTGCGCTTTTCTGGGATGGCTGCCTCGTCATGTTGATTTTACTGATGTACATGTACGGCAATGGATAAGCTTAGTAAGATTGGGACTGGAAGTTGGCCAATCGTGCAAGGAGTCTGGCTTGATACAGCGGTATTAATCATATCAACGTCCATGATGCTACCCAGAGTAAGAAGAATATAGGCTACAGAATTGTACTGAGTCGCTATTTACTTATAATTGAAGCTTTACCGCTCCCAAAATAAGCACTAAATACTTCGCTTGAGGCCACAGGCAACTGCGTTGTGGCGCGGGCCCTGCACCGCCCCAACATCAATGCTGCCTCCAGGTCGTGAATATAACTTAACGACGAGACTTACACTGTTGCATCCTTTCAAAAGTACACATCTACACTGAAAGATATCAACATTACTATCTCTATCCATAAAATGGGTCGTATGTCTTCACGCACAAGCTCACCCGAGAAAAGACAATTAGGCCTCCTCTCAGACCAGATTTCCGAACTCGGTGATATCGAATACACAGCCGCCATTACCACACTCGCCGAGCTTGTCCCCGGTCTCAACAGCTCTCTTTCCTCCACCGGCGAACGCCTCGTCCACCACGAAGCCTACAAAGGCAGCGCCAACCTCAACGACCTAGCCCGTAAATGGATGCGCACAGGTTCCCAATGCAAACACCACAAGGCACCTTTGAGCCTACGCCTCCAGCAACTAGACCTCCTCCCCTACTTCCAGAAGTTGTACGAGACCACCGAGAACGACATCGAGCAATATAGATTCGCCCGGATATGCAATGGGTTCCGCGAGTTTTCCCTCGTCTGCGCGCATTGCATTGGGCATCCGTGGGTGGCTATTCCACAGGAGTCAAGTCATTCTGATGATGCGTTGTTGTTTGAGGACGCGGATTATAAGAGGATTTGGCCGAAGCAAAAGGCGAGTGGGGGGAGCTTTGGGCCTGATCCCTTGGGTGAGAAGGGGGGATATAAGAGTTTGAGTAGGGCTACGAAGAAGCAGTTGGAAGATGCGGTGGCGAGGGGGGTTGAGTCATGAGGGGTGATTGCAGCTGGGTAGTTTTTTCCGTTGTGTGTGTTTTTCTTTACGAAATGATTCGGACGTGGAGTTTGATATGAAGGGAATGCGTGGGATGTCACCACCAGTGTTGTAAACGGGGGTAACATTGGAAGGCTGGGCTCTTCACCGTTAGGCTTATATTCTTGATCAAGCATACAACTTTGAGCAGGAGCCATGTAAAACATAATTTAACTGATCGAGAGCATGGAATCCAAACATATATTCGAGATAAAGTGCGAAATAGAATTACAACCGCTTCACTGCAGCCAACTCACCCACACCGGCTTATCCTTCTATACACACTTTTCCACTACCCGCGCCTCATCACTAGAATCAGCTTCAATCTGTTACCTCGACGCAATATCATCAACACAAACTTTCCTAACAACAATTTTCTCCAAGCAAGCGAATGATGTAGAATGCTCAACAGAACACACATCACACCAAGCCTTCAAATCACCGCAATCAATCCCAGTGAGTCGAGAAGTGCGCTCCAAAGCGGTAAACACAGGCCCCGAGTCATAACCAATATTCTCGCCTCGAATATTGTGTCCAGATGTCGCAAGGTGGCCTTGATGTACTCGTGGTCCTCGCTGTAGATTTTCTCGGAGACTTTCATGACTTTAGGGAGTACAGTCTTGCGGATTTCTTTGATGTGCATGGTTAGAGGTGTTGCGCTTACTGGAGAGGTCTTCTTACATATAGGTTTCTGCGCGTAGGCGGTGGAAGGTGCATGGGACAGTATTGTCAAAGAGAGTATTTGTAGTAGATTCCGAAAGAGCCATTTTTCATAGATTTTTTGTTGGGCGGTCAAATGATATTTTCGCTTCAGGGGCATTGTCAAGAGTCTTGAAATTTTGATGTGTTGACCAGTGTATTGTATGAAGAATGGGTACTGGGTTCTGTGAAAGAACATATGCAAATATTAAGTGTTCATAAGGACTAAGATGTCTCGTTTTACATTACATATTGTCGCATAAATGCTGTTAAAACTGTTATAGTTTCCGCATCAATTGTAGATATTGTTTGATTAGGGAAAACAATCAGCACCTTTGAGGCTAGACACGGTCATTTTTCAACTGATCCAAGCTACATCACATCATCATGCCAATCACACAGACATATGTGTAGTCATGCATTTCCATGCATAATTCTGCGGCCTTAATCCCCAGCACTCTAGCTCAATTCCACCCCCCTTTGTCCAGACTTCACACCGACCCTACAACCAAGTGCACCCGTATCATAACCACACTCCTCATATCCAACACTCACCACGCCACCAAAGCTTCACCACGCCGTGCCTTCCCCACATTCGCCTAACAATCTTCCACATCAATCAGCTCCCATCCCTCATCAACAAGCTCTACAGGCCACTCACAAGTATCCGGCACGCTCTCCACCTGCGCGCACTCCCGCTTGAAAATCTCCCTCGCAACCGCCTCCAACGTCTCCTTCCTAGCCTCCATGAACATCTTCAACTGCGTATCGTCCCCCACATAGATATCCTTGCTCTCGATCCAGCCCTTCAGCAGGTTCAAGACCTGCGTGTTGAAGCGCTGCACCTGGGCCTTGCTCAGCGGGTGGATGATGTACCAGAAGCCGAAGGGAGACCGTGTGCCTGCGTCCACGGCGAGGAGGTTCTCGATTTCCTCGTAGCCGATGCGGCGTTGGGCAGTGTGGACATTGTCGTATGCGGCTTGGGTCATGGGTCGGGTGCGGAAGGGGAGGTGGTGGAGTGTAGGAGGGTACTTTGAGCCCTTGTGCGGGTTGTGGTAGCGGACGATGGCGGGAGATGCGGCGGCGGAGTGCTCGGTCATCCTGCTGTTCTGAGCTTGGAATGGTGCAGCGATGAGGTTGGCGATGGTGGGGATGGGATTGGTCCACTTCATCTTGTCTGTTTGGTTTGGCTGGGTTAGCAAATTATTCGTAGAGTCTTGATTGAGTGCGGGTTTGGGGAGCGCGCTTCATGGGTTGATTTCGAGTCGAGTGAAAGTTTCGAGAATGCGTGTCAAAAGTTGAGTTGAGGTAGAGTTAATATCTCATGCGCGATTCAGGATTGCGTACCAGAGGTTGAGTTGGACTTGAGTGAAGTTCCCGTGCGTGATTCGAGAGTGCGCTTCAAAAGTTGAGTTTAAGCTGCTTGGAGAGTTGGTGCGGAATGTAAGAGTACGTACCAGAGGTTAAGGTCGAGCTACTTGGATACTTATTAAGTGAATTCAATGTGCGCTTTAGAGGTTGAGTTTGAGCTGCTCAGAGAGTTGGTGCGGAATGTAAGAGTACGCACTGAAGGTTAAGGTTGAGCTGCTTGTAGAGTTGTTGCGTGAATCCAAAGTGCGCTTCAAAGGTTGAAGTTGAGCTACTTCAAAAATGGGTGCGGGATTTGAGGAGTGTGCTTGAGAGTTCGAGGTTTAGTTTCCTGAAGAGTTGGGGTGGGATTTGACCGTTCGCTTGGTGGTGAGATTATAAGGACCGTAGGCACGGGAAGAGGCTCTGGTCACTCACTTGAGGCAAGTGGGGTCAGGTGGAGGTGCGATCAACCCATTCTATCACGGTAATTGACCGTTTGCCAGGCAAAGAGGTAAAGGTGATTGCTATGGTGGCACAGTGAGAGTTAAATGTGGCAGATAGGTCGAACGTGAAAGAATAAAGATGCATTGGATATCAAGCCAGCAAAATAACGCACGGTAAGTCCCAGCACATACCCATCTAACCCAAGCGTAATCCACAATGTCAAACACAAAACTCGAAGAGTTATGCGGAGATTGTTACGGCTGCAGGCTATCTGCTATCTATGATTCATATCCGCCATTTAGCCAGGACCATTCCTGATCTGAATTCGATTGAGATAAGTGGTGCGAATCCGATATATTCATTTCCTCAGAGACGAGAATATTGTTTCCCCTTGCCTCAGATGCATTGGGTGATTCCAAGGCCGCCGGCTGAGGAACAACGCGGCTGTGAGTTTCACTCTCATGTTTACCATTATCCGATTGGGAATCGTTTCTGGAATCAGCAGCTGGGCCATGTATCATGGTTGGCTGATTACTTTCGACAGCGGTAGACAATGTATTACTTGGAACATGAATAGTAGTTCCGGTCTCTGGAGATTGAGGATGTGGTGTACCTGCATGTAGTTCATGGACTTGTTCTTCGGTGTCTTCAAGGTTGGCCTCTTCTACAGACAGCTCATCCTGCTGCTGATCAGCAAAACGCTGCACCTTGGCTTCAGTCTTTTTCGAATCATCTTCCGTGCCAGAGGGTCCTGTATTGCTGGGACGATTTTGAAGAGGCTGAGGTTGGCCTTCTGAATCTGTCGGCCGAGTTATTTCACAGATCGATGGACCAGCTGTGGTCTGAACACAGCTCTCCTGAGACTGATGAGCAGGCCGACTAGATCCAGGCCTCTGCGTGCTTTCCAAAGACTCAGGATCATCCCTCTCCATACTCGGGTTCCAATGAATCTCCGGAGCCTCATAATCATTGAGACCCACTGCTCCCCTTTCCTTACGACAATTCACTACGCGCCTAATCCGAGTGCTCAGCTGATCAGTAGGCATGCCCAATGCCGGAACGGGGCACCAAGCAAACTCCCAATGAAGCACAATACTCCCACTCAGAATGTATCTGATAGTATCTTGTCTCAGGTTTTCAATATAACCCAGTAGCGAGAGTGGTATCTCCATGACATCTGCTTGGAAGTTCGGAGGAAGATCGTAGAGTAGCACCATCTCTTCTATCTCGTGTTCTGTTCTGAAGTTCTTGTATATCATTTCGCAGCGATCGAGGGCGTCTTTCGTGAGGAAGTCTGATATGTTTTTCTTGATGGTGAGATGGTGGATTTTGGGATTGTATTTGCGGAAATTGGTGTACGGATTTCCGTTAATGACATAACTGTATGGGTCTTGAGCATGGGTTGGAGGTGGGAGGTCCAGATCTCTATCCAGACGGGTGGATGCTTCCATTGCTTCTCTTTGTCTCTGATGGAATCCACATAAGTGACGCGGGTTAGAAGGCACGGATACTTTCTGATGGCTTTTAGACCTCTTGGTCCGCGGACGTTCTGGCCCAGAAACCGAGTGCTCAGGAATAGATCGATTTGGCAGAGCGGATTCTTTGGGGTAGTTTGAAGGACCCGGATGGTGTCTACCCTTGTGTTGCCGACTCTCGTGGTGTCTACCCTCATGTCGCCGACCCTGCCTAGTATCTCCCGCCCTCCTCACCCTCTCCAATCCATACCCCCCAAGTACCATATCATCCGAATCCAAGAAGAACCTCCTAGCCTCATCCAACGCCTTCAAAAACCTCTCTTCCCTGTACATCGATCTACCCACCTCAACCCCAGCATCCGTGTTCCTTACAAGAGGCACAAAGCCTCCTCCAAAAGTACTCGAAGGATCCTCCAACCACCGATACCACACCACGACCTCTTTGGGCGCCCCCCCATGCATACTCGTTTCATCTCTAAAAACATCCCGTCCCTTCTTATAAACCGGAATCGGAACCCCCCAGTCCATGGCATCGAGGTACTTATTCAACTCCCCCACTTCATTCATCTTCTCGATAGCTCCCCTCAGCGAATCTTTCTTAGGATCAAACGAAATGCGCTTCCCATTCGGGAGCTTCATCGCCACATCGACCCGCTCAGAGTGGAAATCCGTGATGTCGTAAGGAGCCGGCCCTTGCATGCCTCCTATTATGAACTCTAACACCGGGATAGTCCACTTGCTAGGAGCATCGGCAGGATATTGAAACTGCCGCATGAATGTCAAGAGGAGTCGCTGCGGGAGAGGATACCCTCGACCTGAGAGATGTGCTATGATGCGTGAGCGGATGTCGCGCCAGTCGTCGCTGATGGGGGGAGAATAGAGGTTGGCGTTGCCATCGAGGTGTTGGTGGAGTTGGTAGAGTTCTTCGGAGGTTAGGATGTCGAGGACGTCGACGGGCATGGGGTAAGCGAAGTAGAGTGTTCTTCCGGTGTGGAAACAACATGCTTGGGTGTCTGGGCTGACGAATAGATCGATGATGTCGCGGTCCTGGGGACGGAGGGCGAAGATGCGGGGGCCGACTTCCATGGTGTGTGATGTATTCTGCTGATTCGGTCGACTGATTTGGTTCTGCAGATATAGAGAGCCTTGAAGTTTGAGAAGATACCGTGGACTTGATTAGAGCTGATGGTGTAGATAGTGTGTGTGGATCGTGAGCCGTAGAATAACCTGTAAAATAGACGTAGACGAGGAAAGTGGGTATAGAGGATATGTAGAGTAGGAAGAAAGGGGCAGAGTCAGAGATATATATAGGGATACAGATACCCATGAATGTTGCTACTGTGCTTCACAGGTGTCTTCAACCTTTGGAAAGTATAACAAGCTCTTTCCGCGCGAAGATCATCGTAGTGTAAGTTCAATTTTGCTAAAAAACCGTCACGTATGATTTCTTTGAAGTCGTAAATGTTAATGGGTACCCAGAACTGGCGTGAAGTACCGTACGTGAAGATAGCGACCAGGACAACATGGATCGACAGTACCACTTCGTATGCGTAAGCCACCGAAGGGACATTTTGGGATGGCATCAGTGCGTTCCGAAAGATTGTGATAGAACCGAACTTTAAATGCATAAACAAATGAGATATATAGGAGCAGTGTCAGGCCATTGATTCTGCTCCCAAACTAGACTTCCTTCCCTCTACTGCAACACGTCAGCCGGCCAACGCACGAAAAACTTTTACCATCATGACAAACATATACCTGACTTCTGTTAACTAGGCCTATTTGTCTCCCTCCTACATTTAACTCCCCCAATATAGTAGAAAACATCACTCGTACACCCTACTCTTTACATAGCAAATTTTCCATGTTCACATCATCCCATCGTGTCAAACGACCACATTCTCCACACACGCTTCACCAACCACATCACATCTCCCCATGACTCTACCCGCTACCATCCTATCACGCAATCTCCATAACCCATACATTCACCCACAAGAACAACACACCGTTTACTTCTCATCCATGAATTGTATACTCTTCTACCTGCCCTCTCCCCCAACCACTCGCAAGAATATTACACACATACACACACCTCACCTCATGCATCCCTCCCCACCATAAATCGAAACGCCCAAACCATGCATTACAGCCCCCTTCTCAATCCCATAAACGCCACCCCCAATGCCGCCAGTAATAATAAGAGCAAGAAAGAGAGAAACAGGAGAAGACGCATTACCCATACGCCTCCCCTCGCCAAACAAACAAGTGGAATTACTGATCTCGCACCATCGTACATGTACACACACTCCGCCCCGTTGCGACCATCCAATTTACGTAGACCCCTGTGCGGCAAAACAAGCGCTGGAAGTTTGTTGATGTGTAAAGAGAGAGAGAGATGAACCAAGGAGATTCGTTAGAAGAGAAAGGGAAGAAAGGAAAGGAGAGGAAAGGAAAGATGTCGTGTGGAAGGAGAGACATGAAAAAGGGGAGGAGGAGACGGAGGGGGAGGCAGGTTTAGCAACGCAAGCGCAACGTATCGACGATACGAATCGCACTGCCATCACCCACCCACTCACAGCCCCGACGTACACACCAGGAGACCTCACGCCCAGGCAAAAAAAAAAAAGGATATACAAAGAACCCCCCGCACCCAGTTCCCACCCCTCACGCCAATGGCCACCTACTCTTCAATCCCTGCATCCACTGCCCATACAATATATCCGCCAACAACCCCTGCTGCTCCATCCCCTGCTCCACATGCCCGGGTAACTTCTTCTCATCGAACACGCTCCCCATCGCCTCGAGCCCAAACGCCTTCTCCCCACCCACGTACGCACTCTGCCGCCTCCGATGAGACTTGAGATGGGGATTATTCTGCGCGAGCACGAGTTTCGCGCCCTTGGTCGGAGACCCAGAGGTAGAGCTGGGCGGGGTACCGATGGGAGTCTGGAACGGGGTGTGAGGCTGTGCTGGAGAAACGAGGTATTCGTTCGGGGGCGAACTCTTTGGGTGGGCGAAGGTAGAAGCGGTGGTTGCGGTGTTGGCGCGGAGGCGGGTGGTGCCGTTTCGGTGGACGGTGGTACCGGCTAGGCTGAGTTCGCTGGAGCGCTTCTTGGGGATGGGGGTAGGGGCGGGGGAGATGGAGATGCCGAGGGCGGAGGCGAGTTTGGGGTCGCCTTGGAGACGGTCGACCATTGATTTGAGGAGGAGAAATTCGCCTTCGGGGTCGACTTGGTCGAGGTGGGCCCAGGCTTGGTGCACGCGGCTGATGGCATCGCGCTGCTGGGGGGTCGCTGAATCGGCGTGGGCCTCCTGGAAGACGGAGTCGAGGGCTTTGCCGTATGCACGACGGCCATAGAGTGAGTCCTTTGTGAGGGATACCGGGGCATGGTCCGTTGGCGGTGGCGTGTTCTCATCTTGGATATCCAAGAATTGTGCCGAGTTTGGTGGCGAAGGGCGGAAGGTCTTTGCCTGCGGGTTGGGATGGTAAGAGTTTAAAAGATCTACCGGGTTTGATGACAACGCCGCCCGTCTCTCGTTCGAGGGCACTCGCTGGAAGTGACGGACGGTAGAAGGCGAATTGCCGAATGTGAGATCAACCCCCAAAGGCTGCTTGGGGACCTGGGCTGAGCGACGAGCTGTGGGTGTTGCACCCGAGGATACGCGGATTGCAGTGCCTGTTGATGACATGCGAGACGACGACCGGCGTCGCTCAGGAAGTGGAGAGTCAGATACGACACCGAGCGGTGCCGCATTAAGGTCCATATGCTGCATCGCAGATGTGTACGCATCAAGATCGCCTGAACGCATTCGTGATGGCTGACGGCGCTTTGCTGTCTGAGGAGCTGCCCGGACCTTGACGGTCTTGGGCTGTTGAATTGTGAAGTTCCAGTCTTCTTCCTCATCCTTAGGGGACAGGTCAACCCTGAGCTGTTAGCGGTGTACATTGGAAGCACAGGTCGATTAGCTTACATGGTCTCCTCGTAGTACTTTAGGTGCTTGGTCTTTTCTTGCTGAGCGTCGAACTCTTGCTTGCGTTCGATCATCTCACGCATGGCTTGAATATTGCCTGCCTTCCGGATAAATTTGTGCTCGAGCAGTTCCTTTGCGCTAGCGCGTACATCGGGATCCTTGATGAGGCACTTTGCTACGAAATCTTTGAACTCTTTGCTCCACTGGGGACCCTCGAGACGTGGTGCTGGGTTCTTCGGAATGGTGAATAAGATCTTCATAGGATGGGATCCAGAATGCGGCGGCGCTCCGGTTGCGAGTTCCATGGCAGTGATACCGAGCGACCATAGGTCTGCCTTGAAGTCATAGCCCTCCTCTTGAATCACCTCAGGTGCCATCCAGTAGGGTGTGCCGACGAATGTCATGCGCTGCGATTTGAGATTGGTCAACTGCGCAGCGACACCGAAATCTGCGAGCTTGACTTTTCCCATGTCAGTGAGTAGAATGTTAGCAGCCTTGATGTCCCGATGAATTTTTCCGGTGCCGTGCAAATAGACCAGGCCAAGTAGGATTTCGCGACAGACAATGGCAATGTGAGCTTCGCTGAAGGGTCCAGGAGCCATCTATGCAGTTTAGCATGTTGCGCTTCGATGTGTTGTAGTTTGTGCGAACCAAATCCAGAGCCGAGCCTCCTCCCAGGTATTCCATAACGATCCACAACTTCACGCCGCGCACGAAGCTCGTCTTGTACTCGGTAACATAGGGGCTTTTGCAGGTACCCAGCAAGTTGATCTCGGCTTGGATATCGGCGAGCTCGTCGGTGCTCTCTTCAAGATCAATCTGGATGTGACAATGAGCAAAAGTCGGCGTGGATTATCCGTACGGGATGGTTCCTACCACTTTGATGGCGACAGTCTCTCCAGTAGCTGTCTCGATAGCCTTGTACACCTTTCCAAAGCTCCCGCCTAGCGATTGTTAACGGAGGATATTTTCGCAAAGAAAGTGCGACACGTACTGCCCAACTCCTCCATGACCTGGTAGCCTTCTGCCATTGCGGCGGTTGACGGGGTGTTGTCGTCGAATGGATTGCCGCTCTGCTACTAATAAATTCAAGACGATAATGGCTGTCAGGTCTTCAGGTGGACGGCGTTCGCCGCTGTAGGGTGTGGGTATGGAAATGTGTGGTGGTAAGGCTACAGCTCGGTACGACGCAGGGTGGATATGGGTCGTCGTTCGCAGGCCCAGATTAGCTCATCTCCATGGCAACACGCGGGGGCCGTCAACAAAAGCGCACACGCCCCGCCGCTTTGACGTCTCGTCGACTTGTCGGCGAGACGAGGCGCTGGAGCAGCACGGGCGTGTGTGATCAGCAGTTTTGAGGGAAGAGGTCTGCAAAGCATGCTGCTGCCGTCGATAAAGCATCTAGATGGTAGTCTCGGTCGCGGGTGCTCTGTGGGGGTGAGATGCCACCGGGCGGCTGTCTCGTCTGTTCCTGCAGCACTCGGAAACTGCCCTGCATACTTAGGCACGCATTTCGAGGCGGTAGCGCGAAGAGCGGCTATCGATGGAGCCACCTCTCGGAGACTCAAGAGGCCCATCGACATCGCTCCGCAGTGCGTCGGCCACGGCGAGCGTGGCCGTAAACAAGCCACAGCGCACCCGGGTCCGCCCAGCACGGATGTCGGCCAATGACGTGGTGCTACCAGCCTCCCTCCCCATGCGACAGCCGAGACCTTGTCTGGAGAGAGGTGTTGGGCTTAAAAAGTGGGTTGGTACGGCTATGTTTCCTGCCCAGATCCCGCCCAGTCCGTCCTGATCCATGCATGTGTTGTGCCCAGATGCAGAGACTTGCTTTGACGATGAGTGCCGCGCATTGCCGGATGCGGCTACATTAGCCTACAAACTTCGCCAGGGGTCGCTGCACCACGCCCGGCCTGCCAGCCTGCCAGCCAGTGAGCCGTCAGCGCTGTCAGCTAGGCAGCGCAAGCAAGTGTGCCGTGGACATCCAGCCCCGCTGTACCGTGGAGCTGGAAGGCGTTGTTTCAGTTGGGAGGGGTGCGGACGTTGCTGTCTGGAGCGTTTGTCCAATTTGAGCGGAGGAGGTGCCATTGCAGTCGGCCTGCAAAGCGACAAGACCCAAGTCCACCCGCAACACCTGCTGTGCCAATTGCGACGCAACACCATCACCGCCTCGAGCACTTGCAGGAACTGCGAGGTCAGCTGCAGGCCTGGAGGCAGGCTAACCCGGGTGGATCGTGCAGGGAATGCAAATTAGAACCTCGATCTGTGTGGTTGGTGGTCGGGCCACTCACGCGTGAACGAGGGAAACACAAAACTACACAACCGTCCCTCGGCTGCCCCAAGCCATTGCCCCCTCCTCTGCGTCCGCTCGACCCTACATACTCTCTCGTCAAAGAATGCGTGCGCCCATGGTCCTGGCATGGGGAACTCAGCAAGCCCTGCATTGCTGAAAGTGTGGCTGAAAGCGTGGTGGAAGAGTGGGTTCCTGTTTCGATTGGTCGGCCTGCCCGCCGCCCTCCTAGCCCTGCATCTTGAAATTTACGGCTCGTCCCATCGCTACAGCATCATCCTCCACCGCCTTTCTTCGCGCCTGCGCTTCGCCCGCCTCCTCTGTTCACTCTCCAGGGGCCATGACTGTGGCATGAACTCCCTCTTCTTCCTCGGTGGAGCAGACGTCATGGACCGCGCACAGCACAAGCCATCATCTCGGAAACGGTCGAGCACCCCGGACAACAAAGAACGGGCCCAGCCATCAGGGGCCGCCGCCGTCTCCTCTCCTCTGCAGCCAGCCTCCGACCTTCGACCGACCTCCACCACGCTCCCTTCCGACATGCATTCGCACGCTCGCTCCATGTCCCACCAAGACATTGTTCGCCAGGGGAAGCGCCTCTCCCTGCAGTTTCCTATCCAGCCAGTTACTGCTGGCAGTAGCTCTCCCTCCATCTCCTCTCCGCGCTCGCGACCCCAATCGTGGATAGCTGCCGCACCCTCCCCCGTGCCCTCGCCCGACAATGCCTCCGAAGCCAACATCCTCAATGTCATCGCTGCCCAGGAGCGCTACGTGCTCGAGCTCAAGGAAGAGCTCACAAAAGCCGAGCAGGATCTCAAGACCATCAAGAAGCACTACGCAACCCAAGAGGCCGTCAAGCAGCGCAATGACCTGCGCAAGCTCACCAAGCTCCAGCCCGTCAACACCGCTCTCGCCAACTTCGGTGCCGACCAGGACGACCAGGACGGCTCGTCAACATGGATGCAGAAGGAGATGGAGCGCCGGAAGGCTCTTCTGAGCGCGAAGACGGCACAGCGCGGCGGCAAGGTCTTCAGCGGCTCGAGACACCTACGCACCCTTTCGCTGCTTTCGCCCGACAAGTCCTACTCTCCCTCGTTTCCCCAGCCACTCGATCTCCGGGATGACGATCCGCCGACTCCTTCAACCACCGCCATCAGCACCATCCAGCGACCCGCTCTGGTCCCTCGTACTTCCACCTCGCCCGACATTGCAAACCAAATCGCCAATACCGTCAACGGCGAACGCTATGATCTCGGTGGTCTTACCAACATCCAACGTGAAGCTCTTCTCCGCACCGGAAAGCAAATGGCCAACGACTTCAAGGACGGCTTCTTCACCTTCATCGAAGACATCCGCCAAGCTACTGTCGGTGATGACGCGGCCAACGGTGGCACCGGACCAGGGTCTGTTCACGCACATCATGGCCCCACAAAAGGTCTACGTAAAACGTCCGAGAACCGACCCACTTTAAATCGAGCCGCCAGCTCCAAGAAGTCAGTGTCGTCCAAGGTGGACATAGGGGATGAGTTTTGGAAAGAGCATGGTCTGTCTGAGCCCAAGGCCTCGCCGACCCACAAGAAAACTCACGCTCTCAAGCAAAACCGCACCCCACAAAAGCAAACCCAAAGGGCAGACGACTTCGACAGCTGGGATAGCTGGGAAACCCCAAACGACAACCACGTCCATTCGACCAAGGTAGCAGACGAAGACGACAGCTCCGATGAGTCCGACGGTCCCTCCTCGCCCGTCTCTGGTCAGGCAAGCTCGAGAACGAGCACCAGGTACCACTCAAAACGCCATGACTCCAAAGCGTCCACGCTCACAGCTTCCAGCTCGGTCGGTGTTCCTGACGAGTCCTCGCAGCGCGATCCCAAGCGCAACTCTATCCCTTGGCCTGAGCTCAGCAAGCTTTCACCATCCCAACTGAAGCGGACTGCTTCGCACCTGATGAAAGAGTGGGAGAAGAATCTCACACCACCCCCAGAAGCACGAGGCTTCAACCACGGCAGCGGCGACTACATTGGCCGAGCTGTTTCTCCTTCCGATTTTGCGTAATGATCTACGAGCTACGGCAAGCTACTAAAATAACGATTAACGCCATTGGACGCACAGTCTAGATGAATGTCTTTTGTCAATTTCTAATTGTTCGTTGGGGGAGCGCTCTGGGAGGCGGTTTGTTGCTGCTGAAGTCACGATCCAAGCAGATGTCCACTGTGATTGAGAGCCAAAATTTTTGCTGTTTTACATCGGGATGATGACACTAGCGGGATTCGGCGTTGATAGATTAGCTAGTGGTAGTTTGATACCAATGAGATATTCGATTCTTGCATCTGTGGGTGGTTTTGCGGAGTGTGGGATGATGGATTCATTGCTTTGTGATGCCATCGGGATACCAAAAGCATGATCCGAACCTGTCAGTACGAAGCGATACTGGATGCAGACTTGAGCGTTGTGGATTATGGTTTAGCCTTACGGCGGTCGCCGCTTCCTGTAAAATAGACTTAATTGTGCTTTGGGATACAACGCGCCTTCTCTTAAACGACGTACTTTCCATAATATATCAAGTAGTATTAACGGGCTGTAATGAGGCTTGAAGTCCGATTTACAGTTAATTCTATTCTATAACATCGCATAACCCCTATAACTGGAGGTCTAGCACTCACGACTTTGAAGTGAGTTCTTTAATATCTGTCAGAATCCAAAGTCAATTTCAGTTCGATGAGAATAGCAAGTAAAACATACAAGCAAAATGTACAAGCAATCAACCAACCCTCTACCTCTTTTTGCCATCGTACGCATGCACCGAGTACAGTATGTAAATCCAGCTAACCCTATTCCGCCCGACCCACGCCAAGCCCCAATCCGGCAACTCCCGTCCTCCGCGCCTTCTCCGCAAAAGTTCCATCGCATCGCGCTTCTACCAGCGAAAACCCCTCCAGGCTTCATTCCAGTCCCCCCACACATTTTAATTCCTCACCATGTCTTTCACACCCCCGGGAATGAACCCCAATGCGGGAATGTCCGAGCAGGAGGCGCAGATGGTGAAGATGGTATGTCTGGCTGCTGGTTACCGGTTGCCGCTCGCTCAGCTGTGCGCGGATGAAATGATGGCTAATTTGTGCGCGTAGATGCAAAGTACGATGGAGAGTTGCGCCGGGAAGACAGTAATGGCTGGTGTCATGGGAGGTGGCTTGGGTGCTATGTTCGGGCTGTTCATGTCGTCGGTGGGTTATCCCTTCGGTCATTAAGAGCAGTGTTGGAGACGACCGGTTCGAACCATACGCACGATATACGATACGATGCGATATACCGCGGGATGATACTAACAACCGCAGATGCGCTACGACACCCCCATGTCGCAGCCCCTCGCCGTCCCCAACGCCCCCGCTGCTACAACTACATCTACCACACCCACAACCGCCACAACCGCCACCACCGCACCCGCAACATCTACAAAACCTACTCCTACACCCACATCCACATCCACCGCCCCAACGTCTACCGTCTCCGCCCCCAAGCCCGCCACCCACCCCTCCCTCGCCGGCCAAATGGTCTCCACGCCCTCCGGCTCCATCCCCCTCACCGACCTCCCACTCCGCCAACAACTCAAGCACGGCCTCCGCGACATGTACCGCTCCTCCATCTCCTCGGGTAAAAACTTCGCCAAAGTCGGCGCCATCTTCTCCGGCACCGAGTGCGCGATCGAGGGGCTCCGCGCGAAAAACGACCTCTGGAACGGCGTCGCGGGTGGGTGTCTCACGGGGGGTGTGCTAGCTAGGAACGCGGGGCCGCAGGCGGCGGCTGTGGGGTGTGCGGGGTTTGCGGCGTTTAGCGCGGCGATTGATGCTTATATGGTGAGTCACATGGAGGGAGGGGGGAGGCTTAGGAGGGTGAGCTGGGAGTGGGAGGGGAGGGAAATGGGGTTGGAGGATTTGTGGCCGAGTGAGAGTGAGAAGATGGGGCTGACGTGTGGACAGAGAATGCCAGAGGATGAACGGAGTCGACCGATTGCGTAGGGGGTGGATGGGAGGGTGTGATCGAATCGAAGGTACGCGACAAGGTTACGAGACGAGGATATAGTAGGTATCCAGCAGATGAGGAGGGCGATTTCGAAGCAACGATACGTGTACAATATGCTGTATATCAGGGACTTCTCCAAGACGACTTGGTGTGGCGTTGAACTAGACAGTCGGAAGGTGCGTTGCATTGGGCGGCGTCAGGGGTATATATATATATATATATATATCAATCTCATCGGAGCGTGTGCGAATGAACATGAATGTTAACAGTTCATGTATATCCCCATTCAGATGCGATGCCTACACTGGATATTGCCACTTGGACATCATACACATCCCTTCGAAGCGGGAAGCAATGAGTCCCATCGCCTCACTGCCCCTTCCAATCCCAAGAGGCCCGCGCCCGCACAGCGTAACTTCACCCGTATTCCCCTTCCACCCATCACACCCCTCAGTAATTTCCCACTCCCATAAAAAATGTAAAAAAGCACCTCACGCCATCTCTACATCCCTACAAACTCATCCGCTGTAAATATCCCCCTCATGTGCATATCTACTCATGTGCATCCCACTCGCCGTTCCTCTCCAGAGTATGAAGCGGGTGATAGATGCCCCGTGGAGATTATCAGAATGAACATATGTGTCTGTGTCGATTTTAGCGTAGGGTTGAAACGGACAGACTGTTGGGGTGGTACTCTCCATCTCCCTATTTCGATTTCTCTCTACCCACCTCTTCGAGTTAGGGGGAGGGGGGGGGGTGTCTAGATTGAAGCTATGTCCTGGGTTGGAGGTGGGAGTTGCGGTATGGGATTGCGGCTGGTGGGTGGAATATGGTGGTTAGAGGGAAATTGATGGACTGAGTATCAGCGTGGATGCTACTCTACGGTCTTCCTGTGATGTTCCTCGTTTTGTCTAGTTTGAATGGGTGATTTATAGATTGAGGACTATTGTGGAAGTGGATATTGTGGAAGTGGAAATGGAGGAAAATAGTATACCATATGTGGTCTGGTTATCCAAGTGTGGGAATCGGGGGCTGTGGGTTTGTGTGAAGGAGGTGGGTTGCGAGCGTCAAGATGTGAGACACGATTGGTGTATATATTGGTAAGTAATGCAGCACGAAAGCAGGTACTTTATTTTGCGCAACACATTACTCGTGTAAGTGCCTTCCCACCTGTATGAACCCTATCTCAATGCCCAGGTGGTCTCTATCATACCTGACGCGGCTAACTTGTCAAAAGCTACCACAAGTGACATCAAGCTGGTCTGTGTTATGACTACGCATGAACGTTGTATACGACCAATGAACAGGCAGCATCGCTCTGAGAGCTCGAGCAGAAATTCGTTTACATTCCGAAACCTCGTCACACATCATCAGTAATTATGTACGCAGCTATACGAAGTAACATCCCAGCCGTGAAAACGCGTTCGACATTAAATATAGCGATAAAGCAAAAACAATTATGGTGTCAATCTCGGATTGAAACAGCGTAGCTGAAAAAACGCAGGGACCATCGCAATATAACGTATATCGTGTCTGATAAGGAAAGAAAGCACCCTCGTCCATTCGCGAGGCGATGCAAAGCGGCGGCCGTCAAGATCGTGAAGTCATTGCTAACGCATACAATGCGTGTACGATGGTGTGTAGAGCAGGGTGTCAGTCCTCTGGTGCGGGGATCGACAAGGGCCATTGCAGCGGTACGAGTCGGTAAGGCAAAAACAGGCAACGAACACCTGTTCGTCGCGGCAGGCAGACGGTTCGCCCCGGGTCTTGGCGGGGGCCGATGAGTTAACGTCGACGACAGCCAGACTCCTACTCGAAGTACTTTCCATACACACCGTTTTCGTAGTTGTGGAGCTCAGTTCTTGTAGAGACACCATACCTGGCCCATGAAGGTGAAGGTGGGCACATGTGAACCTTGACAACTACGCCCCTTCGATCGATCCCTGTAAGTGTGAATAAGGATATAGTTTGATTATGCGCGTTTGTTTACTTACAACCGCGAGGAAGCCCGTGGCGCTGCCAGGAGCCTCCCCGAAACTGCCAAGGCAATTGTTGCGTCAAGTATTGAGGTTCCATAGATAGAGCTAGTAGGCCTAGGAAAATTGCTAGATCACCTGTTATTCCACCGCGGCCCCTGGGCAAGGGGGAAGGTTGACACTGGTATTGCATCGGTAGCAACATGCTGGCCCAATCTTGATTGAGACTTTGGCAACGTAATCTATCCCACTCTCCGGCATTAGTCAAGTAGGATGAATAGTCATCATCATCGTGATCAAAACGCAATGGGTGCCAAGTCTCCTCAGAAGATGGATTGGTCGCGTCCCCTCGCATAATCCAAAATCCGGGAGTGCTGTAATAAATGGAAAAGGTCTGATAATGAGCTGCACTGGGATCACGTCTAGATAGTTGCTGTATGCCTTGCGAATGGCAAAGCCACCACAAGCCGGTCGCACCGCCTTCAACTGGGACGTTGTCTCCACGACGATAAGACGGTTTCCATTGGCCTTGCCTTGTAGTTGATGGTCGTGATCTCGGGTTTTCTTGGATCTCGTCGACTTGGAATATGAAGGGTGGTGGACCTCGCTATTAACAAGTTAGCTAAATCGTTCGCACGGGTCGAGGCGGTACTAACCGACATGGTCAATGACGTACGGACTTCCCTGCAGGATGTCTGGGCGCAATTATCTAGCGGTAAGCTTTCCCAAAGCGCGCCTCGCTTGCTGTAACCATCTTGCTCACTCTTGCCAGTCCTTTATCCTTTGCTACCATAGATGCGGCTCTGCTGCATGCTTTGCGTACAGGGAAGCATCCTATAACCTCGGTCAGAAGACCCACCAAGTTGTGGTGTGATTCAAGGTAGACTAGAGCAAGCCGCAGATAAGGTCGTGGCGCGCCGGGGTGAGGGTTCTGCAGGATTGCTTTTGGGCTGCAGGAGGGTGGAGAAACATCCTGGCGACTCTCCATTACCCCGCCGGGCAAAGTATTGCCGTGTCGACTTGACGGATTGCTTGAGCTCGAAGACATCTTGCTAGGAGAAGAATGGACTCTGCTGATGTTGTCCTTATGCTATAAAGTCGGTTGCCTTGATGGTAGCTACTACTCGGGCGCTACTTGAGCGTGATGATAGCTTCTATTCTGGATTCCTGCTGTGCCGCTCTCTGGACGAGCCATAACTCTCTGCAGCCATTTCCTTGTCAGCTGCAAGTAAGGTGACAGAATGCGGTAAACCGACCGCGTATCCCGCGAGCGGCAATGAGCTGGCTGCATGCAAGCACCACTTGCGTAGCCAACCAGCACCGAATGGACAGCGCCTTCGCAGGGTTTCGTCGGGTTGGGCCTTGTGCTAACGGATCGCGTACACTATACTCGCGTTGGGCGAATAGTTCATTGCCGCCTGGCGCATGCTGAACGGTATGGAAGAAATGATACCTTCCCTGGGGGATGGATCGTGTATCGGTAATGTCTATGGTAGATATTGGTTCATTGGCTATGGCCAGGTAACGGCTTCGGCTGTTTCATCGGAGCGGGGCGTGATTGAGTCGTAAACGTCGAACGAAATGCGCTCAGCATACAAGTTGCTGCCACATGTTGCTAGAGTGATTGCCTTCTGGGTGGCGACTGTAGGCGGAGCTGGACGTAGCTAAGACGTATGCGTATTGACGAAGTAGGAAACGATAGGTATGCGGCTCTGCTCGATAGAATCAAGTATAAATGACTAGCCAAATAAGCTGGAACATCGAAAATTTTGTGCGGGCGGCAAAAGCAACCACCGAGGATTGGGTACCGCCAGATGACACCGTGCATGGATTGTTCTGTCGAGGGATCAAAAACGAGTAAGTCTTTTTACTTCCATGGACTTGAGTCGATTCTCGCTCATCTTGAGTTTGAAGGACTGAGGGACCAGCCCGCAATAAGTAGGATTTCATGCTGGGGCGATCGGCTGACCTCCCTGGACGTGCGGCGTATGCCAGGGCTTATGGACAGCCTTCGCTGGTACCACGTCTGCAAGTTTGCCTCGTTGCCTTTTTCTGGCCACCTACGCGTCGCGTTATGAGCCGCATCGTCTTCGTTGAGCGAATGATGATGGCTATGTGAGTTGACAATGTCAATTCGGTTCTATGCACCATCGTCCTCTCTGCTAGCTAGCGCCAGCCGAGACGGACACGCCGACAGACAACCAATCGTGCAGAGCACCTTACCAGGAGTCCAGATTTGGCTGACCGGACGCGCAGAATTCTCCGCACCTCACCTGTCCTCTCTGGCTAGCAATTTGCTAAGCTCTCCGCGAAGTAGCTCACCGGTCAGCACGTATCCTGGCGCACACAGATTGCTAGTATATTGACCACCGTAGGGTTACGCGTGAATCATTACTAAAAGTAATTAGTCTAGGTTTCTCAGCGTGAAGAAGACGCATCAGCCAAGTTTATCATGTCCTTGCAAGGTGGAGCCAATGGTAAGTATAGTCACCAGAGGATATTTGGGCATTACTGAGCTCTTGTGACAGGTTCATAGCAAGACGATAAGCCTGACAGGTTCCTTGTCTTCGAGAATACGAATCTCACGCTCGCAGCAGCCCGCCTTTTCGTCAAACAAACGGTCGTAAACGCGAAGATCCTTCCAGCCAACCCTGAATAGAGAAGGCCCGTCAGGACCAACTGCATACATGCAGATGACAGTGCCATGTCATTGGGTACATATTTCGCCGATGTCATGCAGGTTGAGAATAGGCCGCCAGTATGAGCGATACATGGAAACTTCCGGGTCGTGTGGAATGATGCTGCCACGGGCATAAACGACGTATGCTACAAGGGTGAGAGGATGTATAGCGGCAATGCATTGATCTTGCCGTGTGGTGACGATTTCGATGGACGCGCCAGAGGAAGAAGACATCGAGCCTAAGCGCGAGCATAAGAACATGGCATTGCTAGACCCCTGCCGATATGCACGCGCAATCTTCCGTTCTCGTACACGCCATCTGGTAGAATGCGGGTTGACACCGACCGACTTGACTGTGCGCTGCGCGCCTCTCGCCACCTGTACGCGATTGGAGAACAATGGTCGGTCCACGAGAGAAGGCACAGTGGGTTGTATGCAACCGTCAGGACAGAATTCATGTCGCTGGAAAATTCTTCGCTGACAACTGAGGAAATATCATTGGTGAGAATATGGGACTTGTCCAGGTGGCCGGCGCAAACGCCGGAATCTCTATGCAAGCTGTAGAATCGTACGGAAAACCTTGCTGGGATACATTCACGACCATCGAACTGGCGACGATACTATATTCCTGCACACCAATCAGGCGTCAGACTGAGGCTGTGCACATAAGCCGATAGTCTAAATCGAACGAAAAAGTATAGAGTCGCAGGAACAACACGCAATCCTTAAGCACATCACTAGTGCTATAGGCGCGTCCAGGTACCCCGTGGGCGATGTCACTGATCCTTGTACGACTTGCCTTTGGATTGTGGCTTGCTGAAAACAAAAAAGATCGAAATTTATGTCAATCGCACCGCTGTCTAGAAGTGGACATCTCGAGGCCACGAGGCTATAACTCCTCAAGACTCGCAGCAGATATAGCAGGCTCCACTCAGTATCGATGAATGTGCACAAACAAGAAGATACCGTCGAAATGGTAGATTGCGAGAGCCCTGAGAAGCGACGCCTGTGTGCTGAGAATGCAATTAGTAAGAATTGGAACTAATACATCTATTGAACAACCTTGGTTCACTGTGTAAGACAAGTACGCTAGGAGACAGTGTTGGTCAGGCCTGATGCAACAGCTTACTAGATTGAGTCCAGAAAAGAGATGGATCCAACATGATAGCTATACCCTAAGTGTAGCCACGGTACACCAAGAGAAATCGTGGTGGACGAGATCCCTTCACACGACTAAACAGAACAAGGAGCAGTCGTAGAGAAGGAAGAAATGTGGGCGATCGATTCCAAGAGGGTTGAAGGCTTATTGGTTTAGTGAAGGGATGGAGTCTGGACGTTGAGACTGAGCTGCGGAAGCTAAAGTGGGAAGACCGATCAGAGCGCACTTTCCCTAGCCGCTTGCTGAGTCATGGCTAGCGCTCCCAATCATAGCGAATATATCTTAACCCACTCGTCACAAAATTTGCCTGAAAAGCGGTGCGCACAACCTCCGTTCCCAACGCCACAGTGAAGAAAAATTTACAGCACGGTCCCAGTAAATAGAAGAGGGCCAAAGCTGCACTGACTGCTTCGCTATAGCGCCTCACCGTGTCTTTTGCAACTTATTCGATCATTCTCTAGATCACAGTACCCCACCATGGCAACCCAAAATAGCGAAAAGCCCATCCACTCGATAATTATCGATACCGGCCCTTTGATCAACAACACTGTGTCGATCTCCACGATAATCAACACAGCTGAAGTGCTCTACACCACACCAGCTATTATCGCGGAAATTCGCGATCCTGCCACCAGATCGCGAGTGGAAACTACTCTCCTTCCGTTTCTGAATGTCAAAACGCCTTCCCCAGCAAGCTTTGAAGCCGTCTCGGAATTTTCGAAGAAGACAGGAGATTTCACAGTGCTAAGCAAGCAGGATTTGGGAATTCTAGCGTTAGCGTATGAAGTGCACTGTGAGAAGAATGGCGGCTCCTTTGGATTGAGGAGTGTGCCGAAAGGACCCGTAAAGCTGAGACCAGAGGAGCAAGCGAAGGTTGACGAACAGAACGCAAAGAACGAGGCTGTCGAGGCGAAAAAGAACGCAAAGGAGGCCGCCATTCAGAGGAGGAAAGAAGAGCGAAAGCAGAAAAAGAGGGAAGAGAAAGCAGTTGCAAGGGCCCAGGGGCAGACGGAGGTTCAGAGCGCCGAAGCTCCAGAGAAGGAGTCCGAAGGGGGCATTCAGCTTTCTGGCGAGTCTGCTACCACTGAGTTTGCGGACTCGAAGCCAGTGGAGGTTGCTGCTGGAGAGTCATCTGCGGGTCCCACCACAGAGCCACAAGCACAAGTAGCGTCGCCAAAGGAAAAAGATGGCCAGAAGAAGAAGAAGATCAACAGCAAGAAGGCCCGCCGCGCCCGTGCATACGCCGAGAAGCAGGCTCTCGCCGAAACGGCTGTTGCAACAGAGCAACCGATCCAAGATGCGTCCGAGAACACCTCCGACGAAGTGCAAGAGCAGACTGGTGGCGTAGAGATTTCAGAAGCACCTTTGGTAAACCAGGAGCCCGAGCAGGTCTCAGTGTCCGAGGATGTTGATAAGCCTGAGCAGATTGAGGGGTCTGAACAGACTCCAGAAGTTGAGCAGGTCCAGGAGACGAATGATATCCAGGAACCCGAGCAAACGATCCAACCATCAGACGACAATGAAGGTTTCCAGGAAGTGCCCCGAAAGAAGCTTCATCCCGCCAAAGCCCGCCTCGCTCGTCGTGCCGCCGAACTCGAGGCTCTCGCGAATGCCGAGGAGGCCTCCCCAACATTCGTAGCTCAACAACCAACCCCGCCCGCTACCTCTGATGAGGAGTCCGAGGAGGAGTCCGACGGCGGCGAATGGATCACCCCGGGCAATCTCCAAAAGCACCAATCCAAGGACACGTCTGATGCGCCCTTCGAAAAAGGCGACCCCCAGCTCGGCGTCGCCACCATGACCACCGATTACGCCATGCAGAACGTTCTCTTGCAGATGAACCTGCACCTCCTCTCTCCCGCAATGCAGCGCATCCGCCACGCACGTAGCACCGTCCTACGCTGCCACGCGTGCTTCCTGACGACTCGTGAGATGGACAAGCAGTTTTGCCCACGGTGCGGACAGCCGACGCTCCAGCGTGTGTCCTGCTCCACGTCCGCGGACGGAGAGTTCCAAATTCACCTCAGCAGCAAGTACCAGCACAACAAGCGGGGCGACAAGTACAGTATTCCTAAGCCGGTGGGTGGCACGAGCAACGGGAAGATGAGGGGCCCTGGTGGTGGAAAGGGTGGCTGGGGAAGGGAGTTGGTGTTGAGCGAGGACCAGAAGGAGTATCAGAAGCTGATGGGGGAGCATAAGAAGAACAAGGAGAGGGATCCGATGGACGAGGACTACTTGCCTGGTATTCTCACTGGGGCCCGGAGTAAGGCAGAGGCAAGGCCGAAGGTGGGCGCCGGAAGGAATGTGAATTCGAAGAAGAGGGTTTAGGTCCGGTGGGTGGGAAACGACATGTCATGAGATTACGATTGGGGACTGAGTGGGCATGTCGGGTTATACCAAGCATCACAACGGCGTTAAGGTTGAAAAAGCTCTTTGTTGAAGGTATGCAATGATTTTGGGGGTATCTCAATGTGAAATGCAATACGAACATCCGGCTTTGAAGTAGCCGGGACGGGGGTGGCTCCAGGATTTAACACGCCTTCTAACCCAGCTCTTGCTGAAAGCTCATGATCTCACCTCCATTTACCTTTCGATTCAGTCCATCCCCCAAACGATTACATTTCCATCACCGCCTGCGCTGACCCACTCTCTCCTACTCGGACAGAACGTCACTGCCGAAACAACTTCTTTCTTCCCCTTCTCCTTCTTCTCCATTTTTCCCTTGATCTCCCGTATCTCGGAGTGCCGGAACTTATGCAAAGCTGTACCCCCCATAAGATCCCATGCAAATACCATCCCATCATCACTTCCACTCAGCACAACACTATCATTCAACCCCAACGTACTGCGCACGCGAAGATCCGTATTGACAAACGCCTCATCCCGATACGCCTTCAACAGCTGTCCATTCGCCCGATCCATCAACCGCACCGTTGAATCCAAGCTCGACACCAACACCTCAGTCCCCTTCTTCGACACGCTTAGGCTCGTGACTGGGTGTCCGATGACATCCACCTCGCACATTCCTGTTCTCAAGTCGTAGCTCCGCACTCGTCCATCCACGCTGCTCGATATGATCTCCGCGTCGAATACCAAGACATCTGTTACGCTGTCTTTCGCATCGCTGAACGTCATGATGGGCTTATAATTCGTACTCCGCACATCCCACACTTTTACCGAGCCATCGAAACTCGCAGATACGATAATGCTATCTCCTTCGCCGCCGAAGACGCCGCGGTTTACGCGCCCAGCGTGGCCCGTAAAGCGGCGGATCGTCTGCGCCGTTTGGACATCCCAGAAGAAAACCGTCTTATCGCCACCGGTGGAAACGAACCGGTCGTTGGCCTCGTTCACGTCGATCGATAGAATTTCATATCCATGCGCATTGTATTTATTCACAAGCCCGGGGGCATACGCAGTAGAGGAAGCAGGCGCGACCGAGTTCGGCGGAGCTTTCGATGGATTGTACAGGCGGATTGTGCGGTCGGCAGCTCCGGTTAGGATGTACGAGTGTGGACTGGAAGAGTATGCGACGGCGTGGACAGGGCCGGTATGGCCGGTGAGTTTGGCGATGGGCTTGGTGGGGAAAGACGACATGGTGGGTTGATTCAAGGCATGACTTAGTGAGTGGACGACCGTGCGGTGAGGTCTTCGAATGTCGTCAATGGATGTAGTCTATAGTTGTAGGGTCGGAGGACCAGAGGAGCTCCCCGCCGCTATGACGCCTCGGCTTATCCTCGGAAACTTTTTGAACAGCTGCCTCGCGACTGTATTTGCGCCATTGCATCTGTACACACAACCAGCTCAGTAACTTCCTCCCAAATCGCAGCCGTGGTATTGCTCTATACCCGCCTACCAATTGTCACCATGAACTCCGCACCCACCATCCAAGAACTCACCACCCCGCCTTCGCGCGACGACTTCACCCCACTCCAAGAGCACCAAGAAACAACCCCCAGCACATTCTTCGGCGGAAAGCCCGTCCTCTACTCTCACCACAGCGGCCTCACATTCTCCGCTCCAAAAGAAGCCCTCCAATCGCACCCCAGCTTCTCCAAACTCCACACCTCGACCGACGGCGCGGACGAAGGCGACGTCCTCGTCAAAGACGTCGAAGTATGGGTAAACTCCAAGTACGTATGCCCCTCCAATTCCCTGCTTTCTAATAGTCACTAACCGCCCTCTCCCCAGCGACTTCATCCTCTTCCAACGCCACCCCTCCCCCACCGGCCTCTCCATCCCCTTCCCCAAAATCGCCCTCCACGCTCTAATGAAGAAAGCCCACTCCCCCGCCCTCCTCATGAACCTCTCTCTCAACGACCCCGAGACCGTCAATTCCGCCGACGATATCGACGTCCTGGAGATCATCCTCCTACCTCCCGGTTACGATACCGAAAGCCCGGAGTCGGAGTCTATGCGGGATGTCTTCCAGGCGATGAATACGTGTGCGGAGTTTCATCCTGATGCGGAGGAGGAGGGGGAGGCGGAACCGGATATCACGGCGCCGGGGGCGAGTGGGTGGATTACGGCGGAGAATGTGGGGGAGTTTATGGATGAGGAGGGGAACTTTTTGGGGACGGTTATTGGGGGGGAGGAGGAGCTGGGGCCTGGGGCGGGGACTGTGAGGGGGAGGGAGGGAGAGGAGGAGGGGGGTATGAATGGGGTTGATGGGCATGAGGGGAAGTATCAGAGGACGGGTTGAGGGAAGGTGGAATTTGAGATACCCTGAAAGTCTGGTGGGAATACGTTTCTGGGTGTGTGAGCAACATGGGCTTTGCAGACCGGCGTAGTCCAAAGACTACTGGGAAGGGTGGCGGGCCCATGTGCTTGGGGCTTGAGGCGATGCCATATGCTCTGGTTTTTGGTCCTACTTTGAAGAAGTGGTGTTTGCCGAAAAAGATGTATAGTTACATCACAAACTTGTGCTCATAGCTCTGAATGATAGGAGCTGGATGATCAACCGGACCATCAGAATAGGCATACTAAAATAACAAGCAAACTCTTCGGCGACGCCGGATCAAACACTGCTTCCTTAACGTAGTGCCAGTGACACGTAGGTCACGGTATATAATTCAATGGTTTATCTTCCAAACAACGTTGACTGGCAATTCCTCTCGTAACACAAATTTTGTATAATCAATCGCTTAACCTCTACCTCATGGTGGATACTCACTCAAGCATTCAAGTATGTCTTCACTACTTAGTCGATTGCATTATATATGATGCCAAATGTCACAGTCTCAGCGCTGCTGATCAGCAGTCTGTCAATGTTAACATTCACATCCAAAAAATTGGAATACCACAGACTGTGAATTCAGAGCGACACGCTGTGGGTATAAATACAGAGAATCGCCACGTACAAAGCTTTCTATATCATCTACACAACTACTTCTGACACTGATCCGTCAAACAACTATCTCTGATACCAATCTGCTATACAACTACCTCTCACCACTCCGGGTACACAACTACTTCTGACACCAACCCACCGACCTTCCAACTACTATACAATCCACACTCCAACTCTTACACATCAAGGTATATTCCCTCACTACAACATGGCCCCCCGAGACCTCTCCAAAGAATGCTACTACTGCGGCGCACAATACCCAATGCCTCATCGAGACTCTTGCTCCGATACCCGGAAGATGGCTGCCGAGATGGAAGGTCGCCATTCTTCCGGTCCCGATTACTCGCCTTATACTACGATCCGTATTCCTAAGACTGAGCGTCACCACCGATCTTCCAGTGGCGACTACTTCCGCCATTCTCCGATCCGGATTCCTAAAACTGAACGCCCCTCTTCGTTTCGTGAACCTACGGGTCACCGCCAGATGGCTGGGGGTGATTACTTGCCTTATAGTCCGATTCGGGTTCCTGGGGAGTTCCGTAAGGATATAGGGAACCGGAAGACTGGACGCGGCGATTACGCCCCTCCTTCTCCAATCCGAGTTCCTAAGGACGAATATCCTCCCGCATTCCCCAACCGATCGCGGGGCTCGAAACGTTCTCGCCGTCCTATTGCTGGAATCGAAGTGATCCACGGCCGCCCATCTTCCAGTGGTGATTACCGCCCGCTTTCCCCAATCCGAATTCCTAGGGATGAACGTCCTACCGTGCTACCGGAGGAGCCGTGGCGCTCGAAACGTGCGAATCGTCCTGATCCTACCACTGAAGTCACCGCGGGGCATGGCCGTCCTGGCAATGGACGACCGTCCTCCCCCGCTTTCCGTGGAGATAGAATTCGAGATATCCAACCTTCTCGATTATCTCCGAGTTCATCTCCCCGCATTCTGCCAAATGATCACGCAATCAAGATTATCACGTATTGGGGGCGTGCAACTACTTGGGACAAACTTATCAAGTCACCCTCCTTCGAATTCATCGAGCTACCCGCTACTTCGAAACTAGTCGAGCAGCAGAACAACAATGTCACGGATCATGATGGCAACCATGACCCCAAACCTTCGAAGAAGCTCCCAGTCATCCATCTCTATGCTGACCACCCCATTCCATCGCGCTACCTGAACCAACTATCATATTATCAGCTCAATTGTCTGATCCATCACCTTAGGGATAATGTTTTAGATAAACGTAGTAAATCGAATCATTCGCCCGAATTCCGGATACAAGCGAAAAAAACTTGTGACCGAAGTATGCGTATGCAAAAGCAGCGTCGTATTGAGGAAAAGGTATGAGACATGGTAAAACACTACCAACAAGGGTACACATAACGCTGACATTAATGTGCAGGTGTGGCTCCAGGCAGTCATAAACGAACAAATTCTTCATCCTATAAACCCCGCAGCCCTCTCATCTGGACTACCAAATCGTTTCGAAACGTCAGAGACTGACTCCAGTGCCGATGTAATGCTGCCGGGTCCTGGCCGGTGTAAGTGGGCACAACCCGCAACGGCGATGTGGCAATTTTGGTACGATCGCGAATTGGCATATGCAGCGGGTTTAGCTGGAGAGAAATATCACGGTTAATTGTACGTGGCTGGAAGGAGCGGATGTGTCACATGAAAGCTAGAGGGGGATACGGTTGGAGAGACCTCTGTGGTGTTCAACGTGGTTGAAACGCAGTCTTGGGAGAGCAAGTGTGAACTTTTAGAGCAAAAGGGGGCTGATTTCTTCGTTTAAATGGTGGTTTGGGTCGATTGAGGGCTTGGTGGAGCCAACTCCAGGACTTTAGGACTCGGGTTGCTTCTACGCTTGCTCTTGGTTTGGTTATCAAGCGGTTGTTTTATGGGTATGGTGAATAGAGTGCTGGAATTGGTCCAGCTTCGCCATCACTTCTTCAGTGCTCAGGATACATTTCTCTTGTATGATGGCATACATCATATGGAATGTTTAGATTGTATTCAAACGTGGCTTGGAAACAGTTATTGAGATTCTTCCACGGTAGTAATTTACGAAGTGAAAAGCAAAATGTATATGACGATGTAATATTGTCCGAAAACAAAAGTCGTTAAAACAATGAACTGCAACACTGAAATCCCGCTTCATAGTGCAGTTGGAGCATATTTGCGCAAATTTCATGTTCTACCCGGTAGCCTAGGCGTCAATGTTACTTCTCGTACATCGGAGACTTTCTTGAGGGCCGACATGTCTCCGATCATCACCAAAAGGCCACAATCCGCACACTTTTAGTAACATCCTATTTTCAACCCATTCCAATCTCAAGGCTTTTATGCAAATCATTGTACCACTCCGGAACTTCGGTCTAATGAGAAGCAGTCCGTGGACACTTATTGACTCAACCCCTGCTGCACACCATCACAGTACCCCCCAAACAGTGATATATAACCACACTACAAGTTCAACACCCCTCAAAAACAACTTCTTCCTCTCAATCAAACTCACTCCCACCAAATCCCACAATCGCAACCATGCCTCCCTCCTTCTCAACCCCCTACGTCAACGCCCTCCAAACCTTCTACAACACCGTCGGCAAATCCTACAACAACATGACGTCCAAGGTCCACGCCGGCGGCCCCGAGCGCCTCATCGCCGCCGCCGGACCCGCCATCTCCCCCGGCTCCTCCATCCTCGACCTCGCCACCGGCACTGGAAAAGTCGCCCTGCTGGCCGCGCAAAAGGTTGGTCCATCAGGTCACATCCTAGGCATCGATATTTCCTCTACCTTCGTCGATATAGCTCGAGAGGAAGCCGCAAAACAAGGTGTTGCCTCACGCGTGGAGTTTCTGCACCGCGACGTCACGCGTTTGGATCTTCCGGCGGAGAAGTATGCGCCGCGGTGGGCGGACGCAGTCACGTGTGGGAGTGCGATTATGATGTTTCCTGAGCCGAAGAAGATGCTGGGGGTCTTAGCGACGGAGGTGTTGAAGCCGGGGGGTGTACTGGTGGCGGATGCATGGGGGCCTGTGGTACCGGCGAAGGTGTTCTTGGATGTTGCGGTGCCGAGGGGTTTCGTGCCTACTATGGATCCGAGGTGGCTTTCTGAGGCTGATGGGATGTTTGAGCGGCTTTTTGAGGGGACGGAGTTCGATTTGGTGAGGGTGGAGAGGGAGGGGGAAAGCGAGGCGAGATTTGATGTTGGGACGGAGGAGAAGATTGAGGCGTTGTGGAAGAGTATGTCGGTTGACCAGACGTGGTTGAATTTTGGGCTGGAGAAGTTAGATGAGGGGACCGTGTTGGAGATTAAGAAAGCTTGGATTGAAGAGCTGAAGAAGTATACGAATGACGAGGGCAGTGTGGTGGCGAAGGTGGGTCAGTGGATTGCAGTGGCTGCTTTGAAAGAATGATTAATATTATATTATTGTTAGCAGTGATTGTGGACAGAAATCATGTTCTCATGAACCCTTGCTTCTCCTTGACATAATTCTTCATGGTTTCGCCTGCATCCAACTCGACGGCGGGGTTTTGATTCATAGGCAGCTCAGCCACGGGTGCTGCTGCTGCATACATCTCGAGGGTGTGTACTGCCGGCAGCTCTCTATGTTCGCCCACGGCAGCCTCTGGACCCTTTGAAATGGATTTATCGGGTTGTAAGTCATGCAGTCTGATGCCCGCGGCACGCTTCTGCCGGCGATACCGTACGAAGAAACAGAACGCGACGGCCAAGGTAATCGGGATGACGGTTGCAAGTATAACGATTATAACAAGTAGTGCAATCTTTTTCTTGGGGTGTTCGATGGTTTCCATGGATGTAGATGGGGCCGAAGAAGATGCCGATGAAGACGTCGGAGATGGCATGATGAAGATAGTAGTAGGCGCCTCCGTGATCTGACTAGGAGAGGGCTGTTGAACTAGAGAAAATCAGTGCTATGAGGTTACACACACAAGTATACACTTACACCTTGTTAATTCTGTACTCTTCGAACAGTAAGAGTCGAATGCCTCCAAAGCACTTCTCACATTTCCGGCAACAGCCCCTGTAGGGTTCGGTGCAGAAGTGACTGATGCCCTTGCCCGAAGTCGATGAATTGGTGTTGCAATGACGTGCCTTGCCGTCAACGTTGCTTTGGTTGCAGTAGCTCCGCACTGATCTACAACAGCTGTGGATATAACAGAGGCAAATTCACTACTTGAGTCCACACAGAAGCAAGCAAAGGACGTCAACTGCATGTCATCCCCGCATCCTGAAGATTGAGCGCGTACGATCGCACTGATCTGATCCTGTGCGCAAGGTGCGAGTTTCGAGTAGATCGGTACTTGGTCGATGTAGATGTGAGTTTTTAAGGCTGCTTCCGCATACCGAAGGTTGCTGAGCAGACAAGCGAAAAAGATGAGCAGTTGCATTGCCGTGTCACCGAAACTGTATCTTAGAAAGGCATAAAGAGTCCGATGAAAATGGGAAGAGAAGTGCGCTCGATGTGCAAAGAAGATGCTAGTACTTTGGAGGCACTCCAAGCAGTTTTCTCCTCTGCCCCTAGCTCTGTAATACCTCCTCCTGAGCTGAGGTCTGCAATATTTGTTCCAGAAGTGGACATCCATGTGGTCAAGTCGCAGTAGCGTGTTGCGAACCGTCCCGTTGGCGTCGTTAATCGTCCTCTTTTCCCGAAGAGGCAATTTGGGATCGAAATCCGTGCATTGTTGAGCGTCAGCCCCCACACCCCAGACGCATCTTTTTATGTCATTGGTGGACATCGATAAGGCTTCCCATCTGTGAACCGTGTGGCATACAGGGATACCATAACATGTTTTATGTCGTTGTCCGGAAAGCGTACATTCAAAGTTTCGTGATACGGTTCGAAGCGTACACTAGTCTGATCCCGGATCAAGGCTGTGCGCCAGATTGTGTATTACTATGGGAAATGCTACTGTGTAGAAAGTCCATCTCTTCAGTCCATCCGTCTTGTTCGGCGTTAAATTCTGATTGTAGATCTAGATAGTGACACCGAAACCAATCAGCGGCTCGACGCGTAGTCTCGTCGTTGGACCCTGGTGCGACTGAAATGATGTGCTGATCTGGGTCCACCCTGGGGGCCAATGGCCTCACTATAAAGGCAGTCAGCACTACCAGGCTATCCTCAATAACTCAAAGCTTACAATTTGCACGGCCGTGACGTCGCACGACACATATCCACAGATAAAACAAGGCAACAACTGTATTTGGGACAGCCAATAGCAAAGTTACCAGTGCAATGATCTGTTCTTTCGACAGGCTGCCCATGGTGTTATTCTGGCAATCACAGTCTGATTTGGGGCAGGGCTGTGAGCTTGTATTCCGAGACCTGATTACACGACAGATTATTAGCCAAAAGGCAGAGGGGTGTGTCAATGGTCTCATTGGGCGAGGCGCTAGGGAAAGTTTTGTGATCATCTCCAGAGGTAAGGGCGAAAGTGCTAGGAATCCCTGCCATCGAATTTAGCAATCGTTTGATCAGATCGCTGTGAGCGATGGCACTGAATGTTTATGGCCGAAGATGATAGTTATTGTACGCACCTCAGGAATGTAAGAATTTCAAGGTCTGTCTGTTAGGAAGGGCTCCTGTGTAGAAATCGGTAACGTGGCTACGAAGAAAGCGATGGGGCATCTAGATGGCTATTTAACACTTTGGCGTGGGCATGTTCTCATACATACAGCCCATTCTGAGATCACTAGAGGATGTGCCTGAGATGAGATCATACACAGAAGGCTGAGGCTATGAAATCCCGTTTTGGGCGTTTTTCTCACACCACTTGCCACGGCGACTCCGGACTGAACTTGCCAGCCTTTACAGCTGATCGTAGCTGTATCTGTCCTGCTAATGCAAATATGAAGATAATCGCAGGCAGACTTGAGGACCTGCTGATGGGTAGGCTCACCATCAATGTAGCCAATCGATCAGGTTGCGCGCAATCGCTCAGCATGACAAGCCGGTTCTGCATCGGATGCCGCTAGCTTCCGAAACTCGGTGACCGAGTGCATACCTAGGTGTACTGCAAGCATGCTATGTTCTCGTACCATTGAGGTGGCTAGTTGAGACCGGTGAGCATGGCAATCTCTATCGTAATCCGTACCTAAATGAACAACTGCCAAAAAGCTGAAACAATGCAGTAGTTCCACTATACTGGATCCCAGTATAATGAGCTGTTTGAACACATAGTTTTGTCATATGTTCAGCCTCGTCGTTTTTTTACGCGCCATGTGATGCCGTCTAGGCCGGGGATGTTTATCTCTTTCCGATTGGAGGTCAAGATAGTGGCGATGCGTCTTGTTTAGCAGCCGATATTGTGAGCCTAGCTGGGCCGACGCAAGAATGCGAGATAGCATATTCAATGTAATTCGGGGCTTTGGTACGAGATTTGTCCGTCTTCGCCGCTACCTATGACACGATACGATGTTGTCGGATTAGTAATATTTGATTTTCTCCCGAACCCTGACATGGTGATCATCGATGAATTGTGTTTCAGGGAATTTACGTCAAATAATACATAGGCTGTCCGTACGCTGTTTGTAGATGATCTTAATCACGCAACTCTAAATCCTAGCCTATGCGCCTAAAAAGACTTTCTCCTCCGGACGCGATCTAGATAAGAGAGTAGACATAATAGAATATATATAGTACACTGTGCACAGTCTCACATATAGAAAATCAGTACAATTATTCCTTAATACCTTGTAGCAGAAGTCTGACCAGCATGGACTTTTGTTCACTGCCAGCTCACCATCTTCACATACAGTCTCGGGGTACTATAGTGAGGATAGAGCATCACTGGATGTGTGTATCCATACTCTAAGTCACGGTACCTCTTTGGCATCATATTTTCGCTCTTGATTCAGGTAAGCGGATACGTCACGTAGGGGAAATATATGTAGAAGCGTACAAGGGACTCGAATAAAGATCGTATGTTTAGATAACAGCCAATATACAGACTTCCCAGACAGAAAATACGAATAGTGTCATATCGAAAATTATCTTAGTGAACATTATGTCAATTAAATTTTGCTTGTTCAAACAACGGTTGTAAGTAGCATGTCATGATCATAGCCGTTCTTGACGAACCGAATTTCTTTCAACATCAATGTGCACCGTACATCTGTTAATCAGCGTCGATCAATTGAAACATCAAAACACATGCATGTATATATATACGAATTAAGCATTACTCGCCGAGGTATCAATATATATACACACGCCTTGATCGTTTCCGACGTGCATTCACTCCGGTATACACACCCCCTAGACTACCCACCGTCCTGCAGCTCTTCTTCTCCCCTTAGAACAGCTCCTCGTCGCCAAACTTCTCCCTATACATACCCAGCGCCATGATGGGGAAAATAAACTTGTAGTTCGGGTAGGAAATCATACTGTTCATCGTTAGCTTTTGTTTCATCTCCTCTGTCGTAAGCATCAAGGGGAAAAAGGAAACATCAACATACCAGCTCTTATTAAACACCCCCTCGATCCCCTCCTGCAACCACTCTCCATTCTCCCTCTGTCTCTCCACCATCATCCTCACCGCCCTCCTCACCACCTCCTTATCTTCAAACTCCGCATGACACAACGCAATAACCACCCACGCCGTCTGCACAACCTGCGACCTCTCATGATTATGCCAAACCCCCTTCTCACAGCTCTTATACGTCTCCCCCCACCCTCCATCCTCCATCTGGTGCTCAACAAAAAACCGACACCCGCGACGCACACGCTCGGAATTCGCGTACGTTTCCCCAGCGCAGGCAAGACTCTCCATGGCGAACATCCCCGCGTATGTGAAGCAGATGCCCCACGCACCGTACCAGCTGCCATCTGGGTGCTGCGCCGCACGAATGTAGTCTATAGCCCGTGCTTTGAAAGCTTTGATCTCCGCAGCGCGGTACGTGGCGTCGTATTTCTGGAACATGTGCAGCGCGGTGATGACGGCGGTGGTGCACTCTGGGTAGTCGTATTCAATCATGATGCGGCCGAAGACCTCGGCAGCGTTTAGATACTCGAGGTACTGCGAGCCACGCGTGGGTTCGTAGGAGGCGCATCCCCCGGATTTATTCTGCATAGTGAGGAGGATGTCGATGGCGTCGTGGATGCGGTCTTGGGAAATGAGCTGGGGAAAATCGGGGAGATTTTGCAGTATGAGAACGGCTTTGAGGCCCTCGGAGGTGCAGTCTGAGACGGTGTAGCCCTGCTTCTTGTTGGAGAAGCCCCAGGCGCCTTTGCGGCTTTGGCGGTATACCTTCGCTTGGTCGCGGACTTCGGCGGGGATCTGCTGGTCTTCGAGGAAGGAGAGGGCGCGGGTGAGCATGGATTGGTAGGCGGGGTCTTGGGTGAGGTTGCAGGCGGCGACGGCTTGGACGGTGAAGGCTGTGTCCCAGACTTGGACGCCGTTGGTGCCGTTCATGAGCATGCCTTCGTCTTTGACCCAGAGGAATTCGGGGAGCGTTTTGAGGTGCTCTTGGAAGGGTTTGGAGTCGCGGCCGAGGCGGATGTAGGAGACGAGGGTGTTCATGGGGCCGTTGACGGGACCGAGATTGGCGAAGTCGGTGTTTTCGTCTTCGCGCTCGATGAGCCACCAGGCGTGGTCTTCGGCTCGTTTTTTCAGTCCTGCGGGGCGGAGGTAGGGGAACCATAGAGTGACTAGGAACCAGAATAGGATACGAAGAGCAAGTGATTTCGGGTGGTAGTTATCCATGTCCGAGATGTCATTGCGGTGGCGGATGAAGTTGATGGATTCGTAAGGCTCGACGAGGAGTTCTGATCGCAGTGATTTCGTAAGCTCGTTAAGGGGGTACGACCACCGCTGGGAGTAGACATAACCCATGGGAAGGAAGACGGTCCTCATGTGAACCCACCACTTCGACGGATGGATTGGTACCCAATCTGGCAGCAACCTGGGCTTATTAGTATCTTCTTCTCGAAATCCCAATGAAATCGCGCCATCACATACCATAGCTCCGGCGGCACCGGATTGACAACATCCCAATCAAGCACCCCCAAAACAGCCAGCCAAAACTTCGCCCAATGAGGTCCCTTCAACGCCCCGCCCATCTTCCACAGTGTAGCCCTCGCCTTTCGCATCCGCTCATCCTCCGCATCGACACCCAGCAGTCGCAACGTGGTATAATTCATCGACGTGCCAAACACACTGCTCTCCCCCTCAATATGCAACCCCCACCCCCCATCCTCATTCGCCCTCGCAAACAGATACCGTATGAGCTCATTCCGATGATGCCACGGTATCGGTGTCTCAGTCACATACCACGTAATCACCAGCCCGGGCGTCAAAAACAGCGGACCTCCGTATTCACAAGCCCAGTTCCCCACCGGTTGCTGCAACTCTTTGTAGAACGCGAGGCCGTTACGTATAGCTTGGAGGGGTGTCTTCGCGGGCGGGAGGTCGGGCATTTTCTGCGTAAGGAAATGTATCAGCATATATCGCTTTGCATCCACATAGTTGCCATGACATGTAAAGAGGAGGGGCACTCACCGTATCCATCCCCAAATACCACTTGTCCGCGGTACTCTGCGGCCACTTCTCGACCTCCTCGTCGCTCTCCAGATAATGCCATGTCTGCGTCCCCCGATCATCCTTCATCCTCCATCTTGTGTAGTCGGTCCCTGCTTCCCACTCTTGCCCCCTCGACTTCGTCGCACCCCCATTCCCATTCGCAAACCCATTGCCTCCCGCGTTCTTCATGATATTCTCTGCGCAATTGAAATCCCAGATAATCTTTCGAGCGTGCTCCCGTAATCTCACACCAGCATACCGCGACCCTCGCGTCGTGGCAGCAATCGACCTGCACTATATATTTAATTGTTCGGCGGCGCGATGGTTCGACGTTATGCCAAGGAATCCGAAATTCCGAAAGGAGGTTCCGAATGGAGGAAGGGAGGTGCAGGGGCAGCGAGCGAGGGACCACTCGGCAGGCTTGGGCGCCGAGTCACCGAGGGCTCCACAATTGATCGGTGATGATTCAGGGAGGGTGGTGAGGCTGAGATGATGGCAGGGCAAAGGTGGGGAATCGAGTGGGACACTAGGAACGGCGGATCCGGGCTTTACGCTCGTATGATGCGTGTGAGAATTTTACGTAGGGCAAGCTTGGGGCTGTGATCAGGGTGGTTGATTTGGGAAGAAGTAAAAAGGGGAAATGAGAGAAGTTGTGTGTGAATCGGTGTGTTAAATCAGTCTATGATTGCTTTGGGGTAACGCTCGGAGCTGCACCTATACGAATATACAAGCAGCAGGCGAGCGACGTCCCATTTTGCCATGTTAAACCAAAATCCTAAATGAAAATGCATGAGCAATGCTGGCGGCAAGAATAACACCCGCCGGTGCTCGCTAGATAACAACGAAAGTGACATGCGCAAATGCCGTATACCGTGGCAATATTCACATCGCCCAGCAGCCTCATCAAAACATCCCCATCCCTACATATTCAATGGGTATCGAAGAGTTGATAGAATAGAAATCTAGTCGCTTAGATCCGGATTGGCAATAAAAAGCCTCGTGTTGCTCATCGTCGTTGTACGCTCGTCGACACTGCCTCTACGGTGAAGATCCGATGTGTTCTTCTGGGGGTCCGCCTTTGGCAATCCTTTCGGCAGGTCTCCAGCGCCACCAAAATTCCTCTCCTCGCTACTTCCACTGCCTCCGCTCAGGCCAGTCTTGGTAGGCTCAAAGTAATCGGTGGGTTCATAATTGGGAACGGGCGTTTCCTCTTCAGGGAGGTCTGCCATGTCCCCGGGTGAGGAGTTGTGACCGTTTGGTGGGGTTGAGTTGGAAGATACGCGGCCGCTGGCGTAGGCGACGCGGCGCCCGGAGCCGAGTGAACTACGGCCGGAGCCAGTGCGGTGGTGATATGGCCCGCCGCCTTGGCCCATGGAGTTGTTGTCGTCACTGTCACCTTCATCCACCTCGGAAGCACTTAGGCGCATGGGAACACCCGACCCGGTGGTAGCGACGGGCGCATAGAGCGAGGCTTTGGGTACACCGTGGTGACGCACCTTGGATCTGACTCCAGCAGCGACACCAGAGCCGCCCGACGAGTTTCGATGGGGACCGTGGTGGCCTCCTCCGGCGACTTCCATGACGGCGCGCATCTGCATGTTCAAGTCAGGTTTGCCCACAGACAAAGTTCAATTGCGTCACTCGTGCATACCTTTGCTTGCCGCTGCTGGGCAACCACACGCGGGTCATCGTACTGAGCACGGTCGCACCACACAGTCGCCTTTTGTTTGCGCATCAGGGCGACATAGCTCGAGGGCGAATTGCCCGAGCGGGTGGACGAGGATCTCCGCATTGCGCCGCTGTTGGCTCGGTTAGGGGTGCCGGTGGTGGAAGAGGTGGAAGAGGTGGGCGTCCGACGAAGGCCTCCCGAATACATCTGCTGGGGATACTGCTGGTTCATGGCGGATTGGGTGGGCGAGGGGGCGGTAGGAAAGATTCCAGAGGAGGTGGTACGGGTGCGCGAGTGTCCCGACTGGGCGTCAAAGGGAAGGTTCACGGGGGGGCGCACGGAGATGGCGGGGTTTGCGATGGGTTTGCGGCGGACAGGAAGAGGAGGGTGCTGGGAGGGGGCCATGGTTGCCATGGTGGACGATAGTCACTCGCTTGTTCGGGTGGGACGAGTGAAACGACGATCGCGGGCTGACGTCAAGGAGTGTCGGGTGTTTCAAACAAAAATAAAAACGTGAAGCGAAGAGCGAGGCCGCTTGCAAGGCGGGCCTGGCGGGAGAGGGTGAATAAGTAATTATAGGTGGGAGGAGGGCTGTTCGCGGGGAGCAGGGGCCAAGGCTGTGGTTGCTGAATGCGGATCGTTCGCCTTCACAGGCACCGCTTTCGGGAAACGCGATGGCGTGACGGGGATTTCGCGGTGCTGGTGCAGCAGCCAGTCAGATGTTGGGCGCGCGCAGAAGCGGATGGTGAGTTCGCGGCGGTTCTGCAGGCGGGGCTAAGGGCTTAGGGAAGCCGGCAGCACGTTCACCTTTTGAGTTTGAAGACAGCCGCTAGGCTAGAGACATCAGCCATGGGTCTTTTGCTGGCTGACAGGACGACGAGCGACGAGCGACGCGCACGCGAGAACGTGGGCAGCGGCACGTACATGCTCTAGAGTCTAGGTAGGTAGGTAGATAGCTACTCACACTCAGACTACTTCAATCCCGAGAGGCATTAAGAATGAATGGCGGGCGGCAAGGGCAGTTGGAGACAAGGTTTCGCGTGCTGCTGAGTCGCTGATTGCTGGTCGCTGGTCGCTGGTCGCTGGTCGCTGGTCGCTGGTCGCTGGTCGCTGGTCGCTGGTCGCTGGTCGCTGGTCGCTGGTCGCTGGTCGCGCTGGAGAGCAAGAGGGCAGCTGGCTGGGCTGGGCTGCTGGGCTGGACTGCTGGGCTGCTGGACTGGACTGCTGGGCTGCTGGGTGGAACAAAGGGCGCACGGGAGGATTTCTATTTCCTCGTCCACAAGGGCAAGTCTAGCAAGTCTAGCAGCGAAGTAGGCGCCGCCGCTAGGACGACCAACATGACGACAGCGGCATTGGAGGGCAGTTTCGAAATTCTCTTAACATGACCTATCCCTGCATTATCACAATGGCATGTCTCCAGCCTCCAAAACCTGAAATGCACTCAAATGCCCGGTCGCGGCGCCCACGAGCTGGAGCCCGGAGGCCTGCCCGGCGATGCGACCTTGGCCACCCCCCCGGTCGGGCAACATGACCAAATGGGAACCATCCAGGTGCCTATCACAGGCCTCCAAGGCACGGCGTGTTGAGATCAGTCCGCGACGGGAACCTCTCGGAACGCAGCCGAGTGCAGCCTGCACAAGGGCAGCTACCCTACAACGTGACCTAACCTTCGCTGGGCGATTGGAAAACCACCCTTTGCCCATGCTGGCCAATAGCCCCAGTCTATAAGTCGCCAAATCCTGGCCATAGTGGCACGTCGAGATGGTTGTGATACTACTCTACTGTGCTGTATGTAAGAACATAAACACGGCGTCGACATTGGGATCAGCAACGCGGTGGGTGTCGCGGGATTATCGTCGCAGAACGCCACAGGGTCTCTGCAGCGTGTGGGCTCAACAGGAAAGGTGTGTGTGTGTGCTGCGCTGATCGTTGCCTGCTCCGAACTCTTGTGTGGGCTTGGTTCCCCGCTCACACAACCCCATGCTCCATCGCACGTAGGCGTAGCAGATCTAGTTCATCTAGCAACACGTCGCTAAGCAAATGTCTGTAAGACGGACGTGGAGCCGCAGTGCAGCTCAGCTTGGATGGCCTCAGAAGCAGGACGACAGTCCACGGCCAGCATGCCTGTGCTGTGCTGTGCTGTGCTGTGCCGTGTCCATCGGCAGAAGGAATCAGCTGCCTGTATCTGTGCCCCGTCTTCCAAGGCAATGAATGTGTCGAATATATAACGTTCACAATGAAGTAATAACATGCAGGAATAAAGCTCTGAGAAACAGGTCTTGGTGGACAAAAGCCTGGAGCAGGTCGCACCAGCATTGCAGCGGGGGGTTCCAGCACCCCGGGCGGGCCGTGCTCGGTGCCTGTCGTGTCACTTGTGATCGTGCATTACTACATGCGGACAAGCGATGGCCTATTGCTTAGTGTCTCAGCGGAACGCCAGGTCCGTGCCACGACACTGGTGACTGGAGGACTCACATGCCTCGCCGCCCGTTCACCCGCTGTGCAGAACACAACTACCTGCTGGCCTTTTGGTCCTAGTGCGACTCAGTCATCCGGGAGTGGTGTGTAAGCCTGTGTCAACCTTTGTACATCGGAGCACCTCGATGGCCGCATGATTTGATCAAATAATCGGGACATGAATTCGACAGTATGCTACCGCTGCCCGACCTGCATGGACCGGTCCAGATCCCCGGCACTTTGGTGCTAATTGGCCCTCAGTAGATACCAGGAATCAGGCGGTACTTGGTCTGCTTCTTGAAACTTTGCCAGTCCTCACCGTACCTCTTCTCGCAGTATCTAGAATCGCTGTCAGCGCAAATTAAGGGACGCGGCACACATGTACTTACTCATTTAGAACAGGGACCCCCCGCGTGGCGAAATCCGCAAAGAAGAATGCCCCAACCACGGCGCCCATGATCCACCCTCCTCCAGTGAGAGCATATGCCGCTCGCCAGATAGTGTAGCCTCCGTAATTGATGTGTCTGGCAAAGCTCCAGAGACCCCCCGTGAATGGTTTGCCATTGTTTTTGGGGTCTTTCTTGAAAAGCTTCCGCTGTACTTCCGAGACGAGCTCAGTAAGGATACCCGTGGCATACAGCACGCCACCCACGAGTAGTGCCGGTTGGGGGAAATCAGATTCAAGTGACGCCGAAGTGGCCCGGATAAGAAACGCGTAAGAGCTGAGCGAGTTGAAGACCGTGTTGAAGATCGAAATTGCAACTGCGTTACTAACAGTCATAGGTTCTCCCGATAGGAAGACTGCCCAGATGTCCTGCTTTACAGCACTTCCCACCGCCATGCCCAGCAAGGCCAACCGATAAGGCGACAATGCCAGTCCATCGATGGCGGCAATACCTGTACTTGAAGGAATGCTGGGTGGGAGCGTTCGCAACCCAACTTTGTGCAGAAGTCCTGTTCCTGCGCCATGTAGAATGGAGTACTGAATGACAGGGTCGAGTGCTCGCGCTAGCACAAAGACCGCTTTCCCCAAAGGCGTGGAAGTATAGTCGCCCCGAGAAATCAAATCCCTTTTCTTCGACTCTTCTGATCGGGGGTCATTTGCGCGAGCCTTGTCGTAGCCTTTGGTGTTGGGAATAAGGCTTGAAGGCATTACGACGGAACACGTTTCTACGTGGCGGCAGTGGCGAGTCGTACCCTATAAGAACGAAGGTGTATGAGCCTGGGCAGAGGGGTGAACTGGCCGAGCAATGAATACTCAGGCTGGTCTATGTGTTTCAACGCGAATGGGAGTTGTTCAAATCAGCGGCAGTAGATATGTAGTCGAAAGATGAGATCCGCCCTAATACTCTCGCGTTCATGCACTAGCGCATATATTCGTCCGTCCCGGTATGACGTGACACCCAAGCTCCGACATCCGAACGTTATTGTGACAACACTCGATAACTGGTCTGCACAGCACTTGAAGAACTATAGTCAGATCCGTGTGGAATAAATTCGCTTCTGCTGTAGCTCGACCCAGAAGGTCAGGTAACTAATAAACGATTGGCGGTAGGTTGCACCTTCCATAAATCGAATCACGTCAACCGTTGACGATAGAGGTTCTTGGGGAAGAGTGGTCAGCAATTCCAGGTTCCAGAGTAATTTGGGCTCTTCACACTTTGTAATAAAAATGTAAAGAGAATGCATCGAATGAATATGTGTGTGAAGAAGGCAAAGTGGTGTGTCCCAATCTGGTCAAGCCTGTGCGCGTGCTCAGCTGATTTCGTGCAGTAGCGCCTGACACGACTTCTTTGTTAGCCACAAAGTGTACACCGGGTGTTACACACATTTCTGCCTGTTCAATGCGATTGCAGCTTGCCTCTACTTTGCTCGCAATCTTTTCAGCTTATTACTGTGGCTCTAATATACATATGTCGACTGGTTGAGAGATCTGTGGCTGACAGCAGGCGTCTATTCACTCAACCTAACCCCCCCCCCCGAGCAGGGGTGTTCGTGCTGCCTTGGCGGCACGAATCCAAAGACTATATGAACTCGTGGTCACAGTAAATCGAGCACTACACTCGTCCGCACTTGGTATATACTGCAACATTACATTCTTAGACTTGCATATATAATCTACCACTATATCAATGGTCCTGAGCTTTGGCGACTTGTGCAACCTCCTAGAAGGGTCAGAAAAGATATCAACCAGAAAGCCTCGCCATGCTCCTAAGATAGAGCAAGAACATATACAACAACATGTGGCGAACTGGTTCAAGAAGCACAGAGAATGTCTAGGTAATCTACTTCAGTGCACCGCTTGAGGATCTTTGCTAATTCATCCCTAGATAAACCTGAGACACCAGGCGCTGCCATACTTTCCGCCATTTTTCCTCATCGAAGGAAAGACAGGGTCTATGGCTTACAGCCACCCCTCTTGTCCAAAAAGATTGTCAAACTGGTCAACTTCAACCATGGCCAAGCGACACTGTTTGGCGGTTGGAAGCAAGGCACTCATGGCGACCTAGGCCGTTACACCGAGCTGGCGTACAAGCCCTGGGATGGTAAGCCTGCCATGGTCGTGTATTTCCATGACGACCACCCCACTAACAATTGATCTCAGGCACTTTCAAAGTTCACGCCAGACGTGCAATTCCGATGAACAGAATAGACAGTCTGCTGACCCAACTGGCGGCACGATATCGATTCTCGGACCCAGGCATCCAACAGCAGCGTGACTGGGATCTGAACACTGACACCGAATTTGGCTATGTCCTGAAACGAATAGAATCTTGGGAGGTGAAGTGGTTTGTCAGGTTACTCCTGAGAGAATATCCTACAATATCTCTCGACGAGAATCATGTCTTCCGCCAGTATCACTTTCTCCTTCCAGAGATACTGAGGTTTCAGAATGACTTCGATGCTGCTTTCCGATTGCTGAGGTGCGAGTTGAGTCATTTTCCATCACTTCCAGTACTTTCGGCACAGAGGGGGCTACGGTTGGAAGCTGCTCAGCTTCTGAAACCAGTAGTCGGCATCAAGGTTGCACGTCCGACGTTCTACAAAGCATGGTCCTTCAAGCACTGTTTTCAGATGGTCGGGAAAGGAGCTTGGGCGGCAGAGGTAAAGTACGACGGGGAGTACTGTAAGTTCTCATTCCATATGACTATTCAAAAACAAAGAAAGCCTAACATTTCCTAGGCGAGATACACGTTGATGTGGATAAAGCGCCAAATGAAATCAAGATATTCTCGAAGAACGGCAAGGATGCGACGGCGGACCGAGAGCCTTTGCATGCCAGCATCAGGGATGCTCTTCGCCTTGGACAGTCCGACTGCAGATTCAAACGTAACTGTATCCTGCTGGCAGAAATGGTGCTCTACAGCGACAAAGAACAGAAGATCCTGCCGTTCTCCAAGATACGCAAGCACATCAAGCGCTCGGGATCCTTCCTCGGCGCCTTGCAAGACTCACTGCCGCATGCATGGGAGCACATGCTCGTATTCTTCGACGTCTTGGTTGTAGACGACGAACCGGTCATGCGCCAGTGTCTCCAAAAGCGCCGATCCGTATTACGCAAGCTCGTGCAGAGCATCCCTGGCCGATCTCTCCGCTCCCAGTGGACACTGCTGAGCTTCAAGGACGAATACGGCATCGTAGATCTGAAGCAAGCATTCGCTCGCTCACTTGCCAATCGCCAAGAAGGACTCATTCTGAAGCCGCTCGGCGTGCCCTATTTCCCGCTGTACTCCGAAGCGGACGGCTATCGGCCAGGGTACTTCATCAAGCTCAAGAAAGACTATCTGGCCGATATGGGCGGGCAACGCGACCTTGGTGATTTCGCCATCATTGGTGCATCTTTCGACCCCCAGCTTGCGCCCAAGACAGACGTAAAACCCTTACACTGGACGCACTTTCATATCGGGTGCATAATCAACAAAGACGCAGTACAACGATTGGCTGCAAAGCCAAACTTCAAGCTCGTGGGGTGTCTCGGTCTCGAAAAGCAGATCTCCAAATCCGACCTGAAGTACCTTAACCAGCATGGCCGTCTACAGGAAGTCCTTCTCAAGAACACATGGTCCATCCCCGCCTTCAATATAGAGCGCAACAAAATGTTTATCCCGCGCATGAGTTCTGCTTTCAAGGTCCCCTTTGTAGTGGAACTCCTCGGCAGTGGATACACCAAGCAGGTCAACGACACCATTGATGTCCCCCGGCACCCACGCATTACTAAGATCCACCAAGACCGGACGTGGGAAGATGCCATTACCATCCCTGACTTAGCCTGTATGGCTGGCGAGGAATGAGACGCCCCTGATCCGGATGCGCTCACAGGGCACGCAAGAGACGTCGGCCTCCTGGTCGAAAAGTACACCGCCGAACTCGGAAAGGGCAAACTCCAGACCGAAACCTCTATGCTGATAGAAGGGCATGCAACAACACAGGAGACCACCCAGGAGACCACCCAGCAAACGACGCAGCGTACAGAAGCTTCCCCTTACTCACAGAAGTCGTACAGACAGAAGAGCGCAGTCGTGCAGGAAACGCAGGAGTCACTATCTCAGGGCTCCACTGCCAATTCGTCATGCCCGCAGAACGCGCCTGCCACGCCCCCTGTCACACTCCATGTTCGCGAAAGCTCTCCTCTGAAAAGCGGTGTCTTTGCGCCTAAGTCCTCTATCTTCCCCACAAGCTCGACCTCAGGCGCACGACGATCAGGCCTGGATGAAATCATAAGTCCACCCGCTAAGCGTCAACGCATGTGGACAGGCACTAGGCCTCCGTCCCATTCATGAGTGCGGAAAGCGGATCTGTGGGTGGGTGGGATCTTGGTTTACGAGAGGGCGTGGTCCGGGTGTGAGTTACGGAGGGGGTGAGGCTGGAGGTTTAACCCAGTGAGAAAGAGGGGAGGAAGGACGACCGGGACAACCCAACGTTGTGGAGGGGTATTGCACTCCAAAAAGTTCTTTGTATATAGTTGAAGTGTATATATTGAGTGATTTATCACTCCCATTCTTGCTTGATATTACATTCATTTTGCCAACTCATCTATCACTTCCTACTCATCGTCTTCGTCGTAGCTCTCGAAAGCCATTGAAGTTCTGAATCTTGCCAGGGTCAAACAGTCAATGTACCTTTAGCAATCAAAGAAATTGTCCTCTAGGTAAACAACCTTGGTTGTGCAAAGTGATCTCTGCTTTGAAAGAACTCCATGTTGTTATATTATCCACGCTGTGGACTCTTAAGATATACACTACACTACAAACTGTCCCACGCCACATCCTATGCGGCCAAACAAAAGCCTTAAAATGAGAAGGCAAGAGGGGTACCGCTACTAGTGCTTACAATTTTGTACCGGTACCAAAATGTGGACACGAACCACCGCCGCCTGCAACATCGAACATGTTAGGTCAGAGGGGCGTGTAGATGACTTTCAGGAGGCAAGCTAAAATCCCGAATTCCTTCCTGTTTCATAAATTGTCGTGCTCCGTTGGAAATAACTAATCTTGACGATGACTTCGACATCACTAGAATGATATACACTCCTAGTAGCTTGACAGCCCGTATTGCCTCTCCAGCTCATCCGCTTCTTTCTGCGCCGCATCATCATCCTTCCGCGATCTCAATTCAGCCCGAAATTTATTTGCCGTCGTCCTCGTTTCTACAGCATCCACACCCAGCAATTCCCCCTGCAAGCTCAGCAGCCGTCTTAATGTTGCAGTTGCATCCTTTAGTCTCCTTAGCTTGTTATAAGTGTTAATCAAGTCGTTCATATTCTTAATGCTGTAGTCGACTCCCTCAGGTGCGTGGCGATCTATTTGCAGGAAACATTCCAATGCGGCCTGGTAGTGTTGCGTCTTTTGAGACGAGTGATCGCATTTGGCCATTCTGAAGAGGACACAGCCGAGTTCGGATAACGTGGCTATTGTGTCGGGGTCTTCTTCCCCAAAGTTTTGTTGCTGAAAGGATAAGGTGGTACGTAAGAGGTTGGCTGCATAATGAAGGAGACCCATGGGTGAAGGTTCGACTTCCTCGGGTAGATTCAAGCCATTGAGCGTATTGTAATCAAACTCGCAGAGTTCGGCGTAGAAGACTGCTGTATCTCTCTGTGCATTTCGATGGATCCTATAAGTTTCCGGTGATTTGGGGTTCATCAACTCAGAAATAATTTCTCTAATAGCGTGACGCAGGTCCAGTGCTTCTTCCAGATGGACGGCTCGGTTGGAATAGTCATCGAGTGCGAGCTGGAACAATGACAAAGCCACTTCTTCCATAGACTGCAGTATGTCCCAGCTAAAATCACCGAGCTGTTCGCGCTTTTGTCGTAGCGCGAGAACTTCTCTATGCACTGAAAGCGCGCCTTGCACGTCGCCTACATCGAATAGACTCCGGGCGTAGTTGAACCTTACAGCGAGAGACATTGGATAAAATATTTCGATGTGCGTGGCGTGCTTCTCGAGCGCTTCGATGATTGATTCTCGCATCGTAATCGCATCATCTTTGCGACCGACACGACTGTAGCTCTTGGCCAAGTCATCCTTTGCGACAAGTGTGTCGTAGTGGAATTCGCTTTCGCGATTGCGAATTTTCAAGATGTGTTCATGTTCTGAGAGGGCTTGTTTTTCGCATCCAGCTTTATTATAGCAGCTAGCCAATTCACTTCGTGCTGTAAGTAGCTCGTGGTCATCCTCAGCTACCAGAGCGGTATGCTCCGTGATGACCACTTGTAGTCTTTCTAATGCTTCTGGATCAATTGATCTATAGAGCTTGCTGAGTTCGATTTCTCTGGATGTTCGTAGCATTCGAAGACGAAATTCGTTTGTATTCTGTGGAGAGCGGTCTAAGGCGAGGCGTATTTCAGCAAGAATTTTCAATGCTCGCGTTTGTTCTCCTATCTGCCGAAGATACTGCGCTTCCTCAAATTTTGCATTGATATATACTTTAGGAGACAGTATATCGAAATTTGCAACGTCTTCCATCATCTTCGTTGCACTTTGCTGATACTCAAGTGCCTTATGAGTCTCACCTCTATCATTGCACGAGGCTGCGAGCATTGACAAAGCCTTGACTCGCAATTGCAAATCAGCTATTTCTTCGACGCATCTCGGTTGATAAGAGTCTTTTGATACGCGTGGTTCGATCCTTCCCCAGATTCCTCGGCGAAGCTTGAAGGCCCTTTCGAAATATCCCAAGTCGGCGTAGACGTCGGCGAAGCGGAAGGCTGCCTCAAAATCTTCCATGTTACGTGACTCATGGATGCCGAATATTAAGTCTGCATGATCCTCTTCTTCAAAGTCTAAAAGGTGATTCAGGTGGGGTAATAAACTTCGTCTGTATTCGATCGGTGCGGATTGAGATAAGGAGAGAGCCAGATTTTGTGCTGTCAAGCTCCACCAACGGCGGCGTTTGTTACTCTTCAGTCTGTAGATTATCCAGTGGTGGATGAGAGAATGAAGCTGGATCTTCTCCAAACCATCAAACTGTAGTAGCGACAGGCTACTTAAAGTGCTCAATGCCTGCCGCAAATTCTCATCAAATCTGAAATCTTGTTTTCTTCCTCAATTTGGTTCCCTCAGGTTCAAAAAGCTTAGTGGTAGGATATTCAAGTGGGTTTGTTTATTGTTTGGTACCATTTGTGCGGACTTCCAAGCCATCCGTAACGGGACAATGGAAGCATTTTCTGCGTGCAAAAATGCGAAGAAATGCAGTAGCTTCACCGTATCTCCAGACTTATCAATGTATTCCAGATGCTCATACGCAATTTGCATAGTTGCCATGATGTTTCGACCCAATTTGCCTGTATCGCTAGGACTTCTTTCAAACACGAATTCCCATCGCTCAATATATTCAGCGAGGGGATACTTGTGAGCTGCAATGTGTGCCCCAGCCACGGCCACGGCCAATGGCAAGCAACCCATTCGAGCTACCAGTCGGTGGCAAAGAGCTTGCTCTTCAGAGTTGGCGTCTCTTTTGTTCGCGACCCGTAGCAACAGGTGGGACGCATCTGCGGTGGATAGAGGCCCGACTTCCAGTGGACCGTATTCGTCATCGTTCGTAGAACCCCTGAATTTTCTGATAGATGTTACTACAACACAACCACTGTCGGTGGCCGTGCGCGGTAAAAAGTCTTCGACACACAAACTTGGGTCGAAATTGTCTAGTATGAGAAGCCAAGGGACTCCAGTTTTGGAAATTCTACCGAGCCATGACCGAACGGCTTGCAGTGAATCGTCACTGTTCAGTCCAGCAATTCGCGCGATATTGTAATAGTCTTGTATGATCGTATCTTTACTACTCGCGTCCACCCAAAAGCGAGCAGTGATGCTAAACACAATGATTAGTATCTTGGTAGGGGTAGTAATGTAGGACTAACCTGCGACAACTATCTTCGAACAATTGGCGGCATAGCTGTGACTTGCCACTACCAGGGAGGCCATACAACAGAATCCATTGTGTACCTATATGTCTACTAGCATCCCTGCGGCTTTAGAGAAAGTTTTGCAACTTAATGTATATGTTTCTTTTTAAGTATCCCAAACAAGGACCGGGAGCGTGGGTTTCATATGGCTCAAATTTGATAGAGGGAGCAATCACAACTGGGTGCCTGAGTTTGATATCTGCCGAAGAATGTGCTACAGACTAACCTAAATTAATTGCACCTAGCGTTGGAAGGGATGCCGGGTCGGGCGGATTACACAGTACATCGACTATTGCGGTAAGGCGATTGTTGATTCCCTCTTGACCCAGATAGGCATCAAGATGGTCCGACAATGTATCAATCTCTTTCCAATCTTGCAGCGAAAAATTTTCTGCTCCATGCTCCAAATTAAACCGAAAGTAGAACTTGTCATGACCCTGGAATCGCCCTGCGTATGATTCATCTACCGAGATGCAGTCTGCAGCTATTTTCTTGAGTACCCGCATCAGACTGATTGCATATACGGATTGCTTGTCTATCCCGACGACCCCGGGGTGTCCAGTACCTAGGCTTACAACGCACTGTACTTTGCGTTCGGATCCATAGCACAGCTGGGCTTCCTTCAGAACTGATTCTAACGGATTGTTGATCCTCATTCCGGCATCCATGAACTTCGTAGTGTGCCCTCCCTGCCTTTTGATATCGATCGGCTTGAAGAATGTCGGTGCTGCAGTCGTCGCACGCGCTGCTTCCCAAATAGTACAGTCAATGGGAATTTCGTCATCCGATCTATACGACCGTAGAAGGATAGGCTTTTGCACATTTGAGAACGCCAGTGCAGTGACGAAGCATCGACATGACCCTTCTTCTGCTAACATGCGAGCATTCTCCTCGTTGGCTTTTCGTGCAGCCAGTCCTTGCACGACTTCTTCAAGCTTTGATGCGGAAAACATACCGCCCTGCGACGGAAAGCCCAATTTCGTTTTCTTGGGCTTCTCAAAGACTGTTCTGGCCAAAGAATTATACTCCTCAAGGCACTGGGTAGCAGTCATTCCAAATCTTCCAAGCATCAAAGCTATCAATCCGCCAGTACTCGTGCCTCCTATGAGATGGAAGTAATCACAGGGCTTCGGTTCATCAGTTAATTTCAATCGTCTTTGCACCCAATACATGATCTTTTGGAGGACCTGGAGATGAACGTCAGTAAAGTTTCAGGGGCCAGATTTAATATATAACATATCATGTTTCCCGTCGGTGTTTGCATGCTCCGCCACCCGTTGCTGCTTTTGGCCTACATCATAGACCAAAGCCATATCGAGCAGAAGTTCAGATCAAACACGGGTCTGTATACCAAAATTGGAAGGAACAATCCGACGGTTGGAAGACACCACTTGAAGTTCCAAATGATCCACTCGATAATCATGAACAGTTAGAAGCAGATGTAGTAGAGGAGACAGAAGCGAAGACGCCGAAACCCAGGGTTAAACCCCGCGAGGGACGTTCTCTACCGACGGAAACGGTGCATCCAGGGTGCGGGATCTTTCAATCTAATGGCAGGACTTCATTTACGAAAGGTAGATTATTCGATTACTTTCGGAGAGCAGTCATCTTTGGAATGACTTTGTGGATATTCATCACTCAGATCTGGTTAGAGAGCATTGGATTGAAGATCCTCATCATATCTTTCCCTGTGTCACACCAGCATTTACCCACATCACCTGAGGTCACCTATGCCTTCTTCATCGGGCTACACGTCGGATTTTACTTCAGCCTGAATGTCCTAGCCTGGTTCTATAATTGGATAGGAGTTGTGATCGTGCTTTGGATGGTTGTTGTCCACCTGAGACTGATTGCCACTCCTCCTCGAGACATTTAAGGGGCTAATAGGAGAACGTGCTACCCACTGTATAGATGCAAAGAGGAGCCATGCGTGTTTAGATTACCTTGGCTTACATGCACCATATAGGGACCAACGAAAGAACGTGCTAGAGATTACAAAAAGGAGCCAAGCGATGTTCATTGCCTATCCGCTTTCAACCAGTCGGGTGGCCGACAGGAGGGCGCGCAACGAACGCAGAAGAGCCCAGCGTACGAATTAAATCTGATCTTGACGGACAACAAAGACCCCGCTGTACATACAGCCCACATTCAGTATAAAATGCACGTATCACGAGGTACTACTCGTTATCGCTGTGAGATACCTTACCCTGCGTTAACGGGACATTGCAACATTCTCCCAGAGACATACGAAGGAAACATCACAGAAGCCTCGCAAAGTGTGAAACACAGAAAGATCGTTCGTGCTACCACAGATCATGTCCGACACATCCTGGCCGTTACTCCCTACATATTTTCCATTCACACAAGCCACGACCTGACGCCCTCCTACTCAACCTCCTCCATCCATCAAACAACTCATCCACCCCTTACTTCCCCCCGTCGGAATCTTAAACGCCACCGCCGGCTCCCCATGCTTAAACGCCCTATCCAACCTATAATATCCCTTCCTATCAAACTGAAACACATCATCCGCCTTCAGCCCCGCAACATTCAAATCCGCCACCGCCGTCGTCCTAATCTCCGTCTTGGGGTTCAAGAAATCCTCCAGCTTGTCATCCTCCTCGAGCTTATCCTTCGTAATCAGGTAGTCGAAGTCGACCAGCTCGACGGGGACCAGATCCTGGTCCGTGGACAGCCAGTGCACCTTCTTCGATGTCTTCTTGACGTCGCCCTGGAGGTGGAGTTCGAGCTCGAGGGCGGTGACGGTCTTGAAGCCTGAGGAGGAGAGCGGGTTGATGGAGTGGGAGATGCTGCGGACGATGGCGTTGCCCCAGTTCATGAGGGTGATTTCCTCGTCCTTGGCGAAGGACTGGGCGTCTTCCTGCTCGATAAAGATGTCCTTGGAGAACACGACCTTCTTCTTGCCGAGGTTGGTGTACTTGGCGTGCTTGTCCTTCTCCTCGGTGATGACGCCTTCGCGGGCGCCGACGACGGTGACGGGCACCTTCGCGGCGTCGGTGATAGCCGTGTAGCGGGAGGCAATGGGGTCGATGTGCTTCTTGTTGGTGGCCCAGAAGGAGTGCCAGTCAAGGTTCACGATGTTCTTGGAGGGTCCCTGCTTGAGGATGAACTCACGGAGAGCGGGGACGGTGACACCGCGACGGCGGACACCACGGATGGTGGGCATGCGAGGGTCGTCCCAGCCCCAGACGAAGCCCGTATCGACGATCTTGGTCAGCTTGCGCTTGGAGAGGAGCGTCTTCACGAAGTTGAGACGGGCGAAACCCCAGTTGTGGACACCGCGGAGCTTCAGTGTCTTGATGAACCACTGGTACTGCGCGTCGCGGTCGTTGTACTCCGTGGTACGGAGTGCGTGGGTAACGCCCTCCATGGAGTCGACAATGGGGCAACAGAAGTCGTACGTAGGGTAGACCTTCCACTTGCTTCCTGTGCGGTGGTGATCCTGGGGATTGCAGCGGTAGATGACGGGGTCACGGAGCGCCTTGTTAGGATCGTCAACGCTCAGCTTCGCCCTCAAACACCACTTGGCACCCTCCTCAGAGCCAGTCTTCATCTCCGCGAAATGCTTGAGGTTGTCCTCGATTGAGGAATCGCGACGCTCACTCGCAATGCCGTCGAAACGCTCCTTCTGCATCTTCTCCTGCAGGGTATCGTCTAACATGGGTTAGTTCAGCTATCTTACCTCACAGACTTCCATAACCACATACCTGCATAAGCGTGACCATCCTTGACCATCTGCACAGCGATATCATACAGCTGATCGAAGTAGTCCGACGTGTAAGACACCTGGTCGGGCTTGATGCCCATGAGCGCGCAGTCCTCCACGATGGAGTTCTGGAACTCCTCCCTAACGCAAAGTCAGCATCATGTATGCAACTTCAACCCGAACCCAAGAAAAGACAAAGCAAGGGGAAAACTCACTTCTCCTTCGTCGGATTCGTATCATCGAACCTAAGTATAAGCTTCCCCTTATACTTCTCATGCGCAAAATAATCATTCAACAACGCCGCCTTCGCATGTCCAATATGCAGATACCCCGACGGCTCCGGCGGAAACCTCGTAACCACCTTCGTCTCATCCGTGATATCCTGGAGTCCAATATCGTAATTCGCCCCCCATCATCCCTCACCTTGCCATCCTTCCCCTCCTTTTTCGCACCCTTGCCTTTTCCCTCTTGTACGACGACCGTCTGCTGCGGATACGCCTCCTCGATGTAGCGGAACCACCGACACAAGCTAGGCATGAGGTTCTGCTTGATGAAGGCGTGCGCGACGCGGTTGCCGCGGAGGGTCGTCCATACGACGGTGTCGGCTTCGGTGAGGGCGTAGCCGACGATGTGGGTGCGGAGCGTGAGGTGGGCGTCGAGCTCGGCGAGGGAGGGCTCGATTTGCTTGAGGTTGAGGGGCTTGAGGGCTTCGGCGCGAGAGGCCCATTCGGAGATGTGGGCGTCCATTTTGGGGGGTGGTGATGAAGGGAGGTGGTGAGGAGGTGGAGGAGTTTTGGGAGAGGTGGGGTGGGTGGGATGTGAGTCGTAGTGGGGGTGTGGGCTTGGCAGGTACGGCGATTTTGTGTGGAAGTATGCGTACGTGGCGGGGTAGATGGATAGCTGCTAGGATGTGACGACATGGGTGCGCGGGTTGGTCTCCGATGGGGATTCACTGGGTAAGCAAGTGAGGGGAAATTTATAAGTAAAACCATATACATAATCACAAGTATCACGCCCTCTGCCAACTTTTCCTAAACACAAAACACCAAATCTTCAATTGACGCCCCAGTAAGTCGCTGGTCGCTACTATACTACACTAAACGCCCCAAAATGCTATTATCCCAAAGCTTACCGTCGTGACGAACGAACGCTCTAGCATTACAAGTCGTAGAAGAGAAAGAGAGAGAAAAAAAAAGAACCCGAATGGCACCTATAAAATGCTTTCGCTGGACGGGACAAAAAAAACTCGCAAAAAGCATAAAATGTGGACCGCACACAACGCACCCCACGACATCATCGTACACCTCGTCTCTCATGCGTAAAGAAAACTCATTCCAAAGGGGAGGCGTCTAAGCACACTCCCACTGCGCAAAGACGCACCACCTCGCACTGCGGTCTGCGAGCACCAACCCACGCCACGTTCCCTTCTCGCCAATCTTGATCACCGTCTCCCAGCTGCTTCCGTCGCCGTCGCTGGTCCCGCTCATATGCTCGCTCTTGCGCGTCAATCGGATGATCTTGCCCGAGGGCGTCTGCACCGCTAGCTTAGCCGGCTTCATCGAGCTGCTGCTGGAGGAGCTCGTCGATGCTTGCGAGGGATTCGTGTAGTTCGAGCCGGTTGCCGACATGCTCTGCATGCTCATCGCGGACATGGGTCGAGCAAAGGGGTTGGGTGAGGCACGGCCTGTAAGCCCCGGTGACGCGATCTCAGGAGATCTTGTGAGCGAAGAGGCGTGCTGACGGACGGTGAAGACATAGGTGTTGTTGAGAGCGATGTTTGCACACTGCGGCTGGGCGACGTAAAGATCGTGACGTTGCGCGTGAGGCGTAGGATGTAGCGTCACGAACGAGTACGGAGGATTAGCTCCAGTGTGTGTGATGGGGAGGCCAAGCGCCAGTGAGTGAGGGTTCAACTTGTTGGAGTGCTGCCAAATGTTAGCACAGTGCGTGTTTGGTGAAGAGTGTTAAACTTACCATCAGACCCCGAGGTCCGGCATAGACTTTGAGCACACCCTGACCCTCGTCACCCGGCAACACGGCCTTCACAGTGTACCGTTTCTGGCCCCCAATCCATTCCGCCTGTGCGAGCGCGGGCTTCCGCACTATGTCACCACTCTCAAAGTAGTCGCCATCCACGTCCTGAGCGATACTTCGCGCCTCCACTTCAGCAACACACTCCACGTCTTCTGGAACATTGATGTGGATGTGTGCCATCTCGAGGTTGTCCAGGTTAAGCAGGCTCGTATCAAAGTTCGCCATCTGTAGCTGATGCTTGAAGAAGGTTGGTGTTGCGCAGGGCAATGCCATCAACACATCGTGCGGCTGCGGTGGGCAGATATGTTGCTGTTCCGGCAGTAAGGGAACGTGGGAATAGCAAACCTCCATCGGACGTGCCAGGAAGTACCACGTCTCAGCGACTGAGGCACCGGCATTTGAGTACTGCGCTCTCTTAGGGTTGGTCGGTCCGGCCAGCGAACAGTCCATGATACGCCACTCTCCTTCGACAATGACCGCGTTCCAGAAATGGTTCGGCCGCGCGACGCTTTCCAGATCGAGCTGCTCGCCGGGTGTCTTCAGGTAACCGCGGACAACTTCTGCGTGCAGGCCAACGGACGCGCACATCTCCGCCACTATGACAGCTATCTCGTGGGAGCATCCTCGCTTGCTCTGGAGCACGTGGCGTGTGTCGATCTCGCCTTCGAAATCGTCTTCCCAAGCTATCCGCTCGCTGACCCAGGTAAAGATGGCTCTCAAGCGCTGAACGTCGCTCCTATAAGGCCTGCACACGTAACCTTGCGACAGGGTAGCAGGCGTCGTTCCAAGAGGGAAACTGTTGATGAAACGTGCGCTTTTGTCGACAAGAGTCAGGTTGCAGGTGCTGAAATCAGTGGGCTCAGTGATGGGTAGTCCATCCAGGCCCTCATCTCCTTCGGCAGATTCGTACAAGATGTCGACAGGGTTGATGACCGGGATGTCCATCATCTGGCAGCGATCCACTCTTTCCATCCGTTCGTTCTTGCTAAGGGAATTGGATCGATTGACATCTCGGCGAACCTGCACCCAGTCCACGGATCCAGGAAGTCCCATGTCTCGGGAGCCGTTTGACTGCACTGCAGAACCGCTTCCCATACCAGACGAGCCTCGACCGTCTATCCTGCTGGCTGCCCGACTCCCTGCTCTGCTCGCCGCTCGACTGGCAGCTCGGGAACCAGGCCTGCTGATGGACCCGGCAGCAATCGTGCTGCGTGCATTAGCAGCTTGAGTCTTCGCCGTATCGATCATTTTCCTGAAGAAGCCACTCTTCCTCTTCGTGGGTGCCGTAAGTCCTCCCAGGGGATCGGGACCATCCTGGATCGGTTGCTGGTCGTCGCTTGAAACCGGTCGGTCGGCGGAAGCATGGCTCGAGTGGTAGGATGGACCGCTGAAAGGTGACTCTGGCCGTCCGTCGTCGAATCCGAATCCCTTGCCTACACCTCTCGAAGTCTCCAAGACACTCTTGGGTCTTTCCCTGCCGAGCTTCTTGCGGTAGTAACTTCCGGCACTGGTGGAGCTCATATTGGTTGCCGAATGTCCGGACATCAGACTTCGATTCGTACTGGCGCTCGTATGCGTGGTAGTTGTCGAGTTGGTCTTCGTCGTAAAGGTCCTACCCAGAACATGCTTCCCAATCTCGTATGCCGATTTGCGGTGGCGCAATGTTTTCGATCCTCTTCGCTCCACGTCCTGCTCGCCGCTGCCAGCTGAAGATTCTGTCCTAGCATGGAACTTGTTCTTTGGAGGTACCGCTGGCGGTGGACCGGATGAATCGGCGTTCTGCGCTTCCTGTTGTTGCATGCGGCGCAACCGGCTTTCCATTCGTTGGACGTAGCTATCGACCTGGGGCACGCCTTCCTCAAATTCGTCCGGCTCATGGAATCCACTGTCGTTACTGATGCCTACCGATGTGTGTGCACGCGCTTGTTTGGCTGACGCCTTGTACACTTCATCAAACGCTTCTGGCGACCAGATGCCTGGAGGCGTAGTATCCTCGTCCGAAGAGTTTCCACCTTTTGACATGCTCATATCCTGTAACGCAGACATGACATCGCCCATGGCATTCGTGAGTGGGGATGGCGTGAAGTTGCCCTTGCCACCAGCTCGAGGGTCGGGAGAAGGAGGCGCGGGTGTATGGTAGCCATGCTGCTCCGGCGCAGGCGATGGCTCTCTGCTCGGGTTATACGCAACGCGATGTGGAGGAGGAGGAGGGGGCGGTGGAGACATTTCTTCCTGGAACGATATAGCCGACATCCTTCGGAACTGCTCATCTTGATACGGTGAAGGCGACGGTCCTCGGTCGTATGCGCGGTACTGGAAAGAAGGAGCGGGAGATACACCACGCGACGGCGGCTGGTATTGTGCTGGTGGAGCAGGAGATACAGCTCGTGACTGTGGCCGATACTGCGTCGGAGGGATTGGCGAAGGCGACCGCGAGTATGCATGGTACTGGGCAGGCGGCGCTGGAGAAACTGCACGATGGTACTGAGCGGGCGGCGGTGCAGGAGACACAGCACGGTGATACTGCGCAGGTGGAGCGGGAGAAGCTGCACGTTGATACTGAGCAGGTGGTGGCGCGGGAGACACAGCACGGTGATATTGAGCCGGTGGAGCGGGAGAAGCACCACGATGGTATTGCGCCGGCGGAGCGGGTGAAACCCCACGATGATACTGAGCCGGCGGCGCAGGCGAAACCCCCCGATGTTGTGGTTGGTACTGCGCTGGCGGTGCCGGGGACACCCCGCGAGCATATGGGTTATATTGCGCCGGTGGGGCTGGGGACGGCGACCTCGAGTAATCCTGGAACCTGTCCTGCGCAGTTGGCTCGGGCGCACGCGTGTACTTTGGCCTGGCGGAAGTCGGTCGCGGGGACACGGCGCGCAGATTCGAGGGGGCTCTCGACGGAGCGGGGGACGCTGTGTCGCGGCTCTCGGTTGACGACCTCTTCATGGAGGAGTACGGCTTGTGCTGCACGCGCAGACTGCCATTCGGACTGGATGCGATCCCGCCTGCTTTTTCTATCTGACGCGCTGCTGCCGCGGGGTTGGGGGCTTGCGCGGAGGCGTACGCGGTGAAGGGCTTGCGGAATGTCTTTGCCTTCTGCGGAGTGTGTTTGACGGGCTGGCGGACGGTGCCTGCGGTGGTCATTGGGCTCGCGTTGCGGCTCCATGGCTGGAAGTCCTCGGGGAGCAGTTCGACGAAGTTGGAGGGGAAGAGGCCGACCATGCGCCTGTCGCGCTTCAGACGGCCCATCCACCACGAGCCATCGCCCGCGTTGAGGCACTCGATCAGGTCTCCTTCTATGAAGCCGAGGTCGCGTTTCGTCTGCAGTCGGTCTGGTCAGTGGAATCCACACACTCTCTCTCGCGCGCGGTGACTCACCTCTCCGCCCCACGAGTACACGGCCTTGCACCAGCACGGGAAGCGCGTGGGCAGGCCTGGAGCAGCGGGCGCCATGGCCACGATGTGAGGTTCAGCGAAGGGGAGGAGCCCGTCTCTCTGCGATCATTCCTTTGGCGATGGCGGCGATGACACGCAGCAACGGCGCGACATAGACGTGCGTAGGGTGGATGCAGCGAGTGGCAATGGCTGCAGCAAGTTAGCAACTTAGCTGGCAGTAGCGGTAGCAATAACAAGGCACGTCGCAGGTGTGTAATTATCGCGGGGGATAACACGATAGTTGGGCGATAGACAAGGATGCGGTAGGCGACCGAGCGCGCTTAGCGGGCGACGGGCCCGACCCATTTGTTGTTGTTCCGACGTCTCCCGAGCAACCACGTCGCACCGCCTTGGCCGCTCTGCGCGACCCTGCTGCACAACACGTCACTCGCGCCCACCGCTCCTTGCCTCCCAGCGAGTCTCTAGCGACCAACCTGCAATCGAGATGCGGGCTTGGAGCGAGCCGAGACCCACCGAGCTGCTTGGTTGCCGCAGTGAACGCCCGTTCTCAGCTGGAGACGTGCGACGAGGGCGCACGCCGAGTCAGACGACGTCGGACGAGATGTATGTATGCATGTATGTATGTATGTATGTATGTGTGTATGTACGCACACATGCAGTGTTGCCCAAGCTTGCAGACAGACAAACAACATGTAGATGGATGGATGGATGTAGATGAATATGGATATCAATATCAATAATTGCGTGGATGGCACAAAAAGATCATCTGTTCACTCACAATGCGTGCATGCTCCCATGGATACATACGTCGTGATCACCCATTACAGTTCACTTCGGCCCCCCTCCCTTCCCTTGCCTCAAACTCTCTGGCATCTGCCCAACGAAAGCCCGCATCCAGAAAAACATGTACTCGGCCCCTGACTCACACGCCTCCTAGTCCTACCTACCCACGTCTAAGTAGCGGAGCCTCAAAACCTTACCATCTTAAGCGACCAGCCCAGCCCCCCCCCCAAACACCAACCACTCACCACACTGCACACTGCACAGCCAACAAACTTGTTTTTCAAAATTGTAATTTCCTCGAAGGAGAGACAAAAGTTGGATCTTCGATGTTCAAACTAAACACTGCGATCGTGAAGCGAACGTCGGGCGAAAAAAAAAAGAAAGACAGGGCGTGCGTCGGCCTCCGCACCAGCCAACGCACAGCACAGCCTACGTACACAGAACGTACCCAGCAAGAAACCCAGATGCCAAAAGATGGGACCGGGCCCCCACCACCCACCCAAGTGAGAGCCCAAAGAACGTCACTACCCGCCCCATACACTCATCCCATCCATACACACAATCTCCACTGTAGACAATTTAGTTCCAACATCCCTCCCTCCCTTCCCAACTCTGGCCCCCCATCCTGACCTTATTTCTCCTCACCACGAACCTCCCTGTCGACCACGACCTCTCCTCTCTCCTCTTCCCCACTCAGCTTTCCGTGCGCTGCGCTCCAAAGTCCCAGTCTGCGCTTAATCGCCTTCCACACCTCGATCGCCCCGATGTAAATAGCCACCGCCCCAAAGCTAACTCCCCACTCCCACGTAATCGACCCGTGCTTGAAAACCTCCCGATTCACAACCGGGATGTACACGATCGGAACCATGATGACGAATCCGGCCGTAACCGCCCAGAAGAGGAACCGATTCCGCCACACAGTCGGGAAGACGGAGATGCCTCGGGGGACTCTGGCATCGGGGTAGAGGTGGAAGAGCGACCGCGCGAAGTGCTTAACTTCCCACGCGGTGACGAGAAGTAGAAGCGTGATAGTAGTGTAGGTGGTGGCCCTCGCGCGAAACGCAACGCCACACGTCTCGTTGAACCCCTCGTTGCACCCTGAGCCGAGATCGCCGCCGCCTGGACCGGCATATGCAACGATGGCGAAGCTCATAAGGCAGAGGGAGCCCATGAAGAAGCCGTAGATGAACTTGTCGGTGATGAGTTCCTTGGTGAAGACGCCGATGCGGAGGTCGTGCGGGGGCGGATCATGGAATCCGGTTGGGACTCTTCGAGGCCGAGGCCGATGGCGAGGAAGGAGGAGGTGATGAGGTTGACCCAGAGGATTTCGATGGGAGAAAGGGGGAAGACGGAGTGGGCGTCGCGGTCTTTGAAAGCGAGGCCGATGAGGAGGAGGATCACTTGGGCGATGTTGGAGATGAGGAGGTGCATGAGAAACTGTGTAGGTTGTTAGGACTGTACTGATTGGAAGGTTTTATATTGAGCAGGACTTACTTTCTGAATGTTGTCAAACAGGCGGCGACCTTCCTTCACAGCTTCAACGATCGAGGCGAAGTTATCGTCTGTAAGAACCATCTTGGCTGCGTCCTTGGCGACGTCGGATCCAGACCCCATGGCGATACCTACGTCGGCCTTCTTCAGGGCAGGTGAGTCGTTTACACCGTCACCAGTCATGACACAGAACTTTTTCCTTCTGTGGAGCGCTTCGACCATCTTGACTTTCGTCGACGGACTGCAACGAGCAACAACAAGAGGCAGGTGCTCCATGCTGTCTACCTCTTCCTGGCTCAAAGCGTCGAAGTCTCTTGCGATCATTACAGCTTTGCCAACTTGACCACGGGGGAGCGAAGGATCGATAATATCGACTGCTCGTGCTATGGCCTCGGCAGTGGCAGGGTGATCACCAGTAAGCATGTGTACAGTGATACCTGCGATCTGACAATCGCGAACAGCCTTTTTACTTTCCGGACGAGGTGGGTCGTAGATGGCGACCATGCCGATGAAATTCAGGCCCTGCTCCACCACTTCACGTTGAAGAAGGTCCGAGCCAACTGGCAAGATCTTGTGTGCAATACAGAGCACGCGTAGACCATCCTTCGCCATATTCTCAGCCATATCGTTGATTTCAGACTTTTCAGAATCGGGAATGTTCAACACGGGCAGCATAAACTCCGTGGCGCCTTTGGTGTAGACATCTAAGTGCCCAGCATGCTGGTCCTCGTACACGACTGTCATTTTCTTGACAGACGAGTCGAAGGGAAACTCTGCGGCGAGACGGATGTTGAGTCCAGATAACAGTTCCTGTTTACCCATACCGAAACGCATAGCAAGAACTTGAAGAGCCACCTCAGTCGGTTCGCCAAAAGCTTTCCATTCTCCAGAGTTCAAAGTAGTTTGGCCAGAAGCAGTGGTCGGGCGCGTAACAATGGCAGATTGGATGGTCGAGGCATCAGTGCCATCGTCATCGTCGCTTGTCATTCGTTCGCTCGTATCTTTCTTACCAACCGTATTGTTGTCGGAAGAGCTGCTTGAATACTCAACCTTGGATTGGTTGCACAGCGCTATTGTTCTTAGGAATCGTGTGCAAGCACCATTAGGAGAGAAGCTGTTTGGATCCAGGCGGATGTTGTCATGTGAAACGAATCCGCTGTTAGGATCGTATGAGTGAGAAGTACCATCCACCTCTAGTAAACCAAAGCCAGGAATGATGGCCTTTCGAGCGATCATCTTGCCTGTTGTAAGAGTACCTGTCTTATCGCTACAGATGTTTGTTACCTATTCGGAGATACAGTTAGTTGAGTTCTACCTATCTTACACATAAGTGGATACATACCCCACCTACAGCCTCTATGGCTGAAGACACACGAATGATGACGTTAGACCTATAAAGGTTAGTACACCGTATGCACCCACGCAAGGTGTTCTAGTTCGCGGTAGACTACGTACCTTGCCATTGCCTTGGCCCCCACGGCGATGGTAATGGTCAAGACAGCAATTAGGGATTCGGGAATAACGGCAACTGCAACGCAAATGCCGTAAATGAGAACCTCCCCGCCAACCTGCCACTTGTTTGCCGAGAAGACAATAATAGCAAGGAGGATAGCGAGGCCGAACAGCAACAAAGCAAATTTGCTAAGACTGATCTGGAGCGGCGTCCCGTTTAGTCCAAGAATAGATTTCAACATTTTCACGAACTTCTTCCAAAACTTCATGAGGGGTCCGAGATCGTTGAGAGTTTCGTCCTTCTCGCGTAGCATGTTGGCAATCTTGCCCACTTCGGTCTTCATGCCAGTTGAGACGACTATTGCTCTGCAACGTCCACGTTTCATTTCACTTCCGGAGAAGGCCAGGTTGAGACGGTCCCCTAGCGGGACGTCTGGGTCGTCATAGACCTTCAAGGGGTCTTTCTCGATAGGCTCGGCTTCGCCAGTCAGGAAAGCCTCATCAGTCGAGACGTTTAAGCCATCCACCAGTCGGATGTCAGCCGGGACCTATGAGGTCAGCATGGAAGGCGTTTTGGGTATGGAATACTCAAGCAACATAGCATATCTGAAAACCCATCCAAATAGGGTAAGGGGGTACTTACGATATTACCAGTCTCCAGTTGTACGACATCGCCAGGAACGAGATTCTGAGCTTGTATCTTGCTGGTCTCTCCACCGCGAAGGACGATGGACTCTGGCGCAGTAAGGCTTTTAAGAGACTCTATCGTCTTCTCTGCCTTGTAGTCTTGCGCAAAACTAAACAGTCAACGACTTGCTACTTGTCAGGGCGTCGACACCACTTACCCAACTACAATGTTGAGAAGGATGACTGCAGTGATGACACCGCCTTCAATGTAATCATCGATTCCGAAGCTCAGCGCCATGGTGATGACAAGAACCTAGGGGTTACAAGTTAGGTCTTCGCTGTGTGAGCCGTGCTGGGAGGAACGGCTGTCGAGAAAGGCACTCACGAGAGTCAGACTGTTGGACACCTGCCTCAAGAGAATGGCCCACAGAGATAGCCCTTCAGCTCCCTTGACCTTGTTAGGTCCATAGAGCCGGAGGCGAGATTCGGCTTGCTCGACACTGAGTCCATTGCTGGTAGACGTCAGTGATGGGATGCTCAACTGTTGCTGAAGCACGTGAGGTCTTGCCTGATATCCACGTCGAGTAGCTGGGCGACCTGTGCGGCGGTCTGGCAGTGCCAAGCCGTGAGCGGCGGGTCGCTCCCGTCTTCGCGGGAGGCTGGCAGCGAGTGCTGGTGGGGGTGGTTTGGTGGGTGTGGGTGTGGGTGTGAAGTGGCTCCATGATGGGCACCTATAGGGGGTTCGGTTTCTTGAGGGTTCTCCTCGGCCGTAGAGAAATCGGTTTCACCCATTCAATATGAAATACACACACGCGAAGTGTCGGAAATGCAGTAGGAATAGAGGACGGCTGCGCGGGGCCAGATATAAGGCGGGGTTACACGCGGACTAGCGAGCTACCAGGTTACCTGTGGGTCGTCCAAGAGGTACGCGTGGGGATGGGCTTGGTATCAACAGTCGCTCTTGCATGCCTCGCCAGTCAGAAGCAGGCACATGATGCCTTCCTGCAGCCGTGTGCGCCCTCCCGACACCTTTCAGTTTGCAATTGGCACGTTGAATTGCAATACAACAGCCTCGAGATGCGGCTCTGGGGCAGACGGCTGCAGTTGTCGCCTTCCCAGGTTTGCTGAGCGACAAGAAGCTTGGCTGACGGCCCCAAGACAAAGAACGTACCTTTCCATACTTCGTCTGTCCATGGAAATGCGACATAGCCACGATGCCCAGCCGTCAAGAGTTGGCACAACCGCTACCTGCCACTACCAGTCATCCGCCCTCTTTTACTGGACGTCCTTGCTCAAGAGGAGGCGTGCATGTGGTTTGCAACCGTTCGATCCGAAGGTGCGGCGTGGTGCTTGGCTGGGCGGTATTGTTTGCGTCCTAGCCATTGGCCATGGCCATCTTTTGTCAGCCTGTTACCACCAGGACACGGTATGTTATATGGGTCGACCGTAAGCCACGTTTGCGCCCCAAGATGCGCCGCGTTCGAGATGCTCACGTGTGGCCATCGTGGACTGCTCTCGTCGCTCCAAGACTCCCGAAGCACTGGTCAGCTTTCCATTCTGTCATGTTGACCCCTGCGATCCATGACGGGTGAATGGCGGCCCTGTTGGGGTGGCGTTCCCAGCCAATGGGGGCAACTTTGGCACTGCCGCCGCATGCACGATACGGCAATTGGTATCCCTCTCCAAGTTGTTGTTGCTGGGATGGAAAATAATGCGGAGGCCGATGTATTTTAAACCTCTCCCAGTCCGAAAGACTGATTGCGCTCACTGCACGTCTTCAGCATAAGTCCAGTGAGCTGGACTGGTGCGCGCGTGTTGCAGCATCGGGTCCTCGTCTTATCGTTATCGGCACTGCAGGGCCTCGGGTCAGTGGGCTCGCTTCTTCCTTCCAGAAGGATGGAAGGCCTGCACGAAGCTGCATCCTGCATCAGCATCAAACTTCTGGCAAACACAATCGTCACGTCTCGAGGCACAAGCAAGAAGCAAAGCTTTTCAATTAGAAAGGAAAAAACCATCAAGTGTCAGATCAGCGCCAATAACCCCGTTCCATATGCGTTTCCATCCGCCCTAGCACCAAACTGATGCCGCAGTCATAAAAGTCGTTAATCATCTCGTCTCATCACCAGCCGTCTCTGAGCATTTCCGATTCTGACACGCCTGATGAACGACGGGGCGCGAGCTGGATGTCAGCTTCGGCCAGAGCTGCCTGTAGCGACATATTGAATGTCGAGGCCAGATATTGCGCGTAGCGCTGGCGGTATGCCGCCGACTTGTCTTCACTAGACTTGTACAGCTCTCGTTGTGATGTCTTGCCTGGGATTGGGTTAGAGGGACAGCCATTGTTGTGGCGATCTAGTATACCCGAAGCCGGATGAAGCACTATCGAAGGTGGGCTAGGCGAGGCCGAAGGAGAAGATGAAGGAGAAGAAGAGGTGCTGTTGAAGGGAAGATGAGGCATGATGACGGTGAATGTGGCTGTGGCTGTGGCGGTTCGGCTGTGTGCAAGACAGATGAATCGGGTCGTCGATCTTGTCCAAAGCAAGTTGTGTACGGATGCAAAGCTGGGAGTACTGATTGGAACACAGGCAAAGCTGGAAGTGGAAGCTTGATGATTGTTGCTGGTTCGAGGAGGAGAGTAAGCAGACCTGGCTTTATATGCAGATGTCCTACCTCACCGCAACAACCAAAGATAACTTTATGACACGGACACCGATAAGTAACGCAGTCTCCTGCATCGAGATCAGGGCCCAAAATTACGCTACCATTGGCAGCTGAGCCATACCATGGGAGTGGAGTATAGATCGGGTATAGTGCGCCATTTTCCTAGACGCTCCACTTCACCGCCATAGCCCAGTCGAACCAACAAAAGTCTGGGGAAGGCCACGATGTTTCAGGGGAACGCCGTATCCCAGTCGTTTTCCGGCATCGCGTTCCCATGCCCTTGCGCCAATTGCCAGCGCCTTGATTTCAGTCCAGGGATCTCTCCATCTCACGAGAAGATGGCCCAGACAAGGTCTGGCTCTATAGGTTGACTTGAGGGACCCTTTGCATCTCCAAAAGTCGCTATGACTAACGGTCAGATGGCGTGCATGCTGAGTTTTCGCCACCACTTGACTGGGCGGTTTCCAGAACACCATAGCGGTGACACGAACATCCGCTTTAAGCATGCCATATGCACGACTATGACGACCCGCCGAAACCATGGGCCCGCAGTGGACTAGGGTGGATACAACCGTTGCCATACCCAAACAAGCCCGGTTACTGCTTTGATGCTGTTGCAGACACCGTCTCGCGCTATATTGCATTGCATGGCCAGCACGCTGTGCCACACCCACTGTGCTCGTCCTGAGTGCCTCAAACAGTGCAATTAAAATGGACCCTCACTTTCTGGACCTTCTCGAATTGTGGGCGCATGCAACACCCCCTGTACACATCTAACAGCGAACTTGTTTGTTAACCCGCAGCAAACCGCACACGATACACTACCTTTGCACGTTGCGCAGGAAACCACCGTCATTGTGTGCGCCGTCGGTTAACCATTAACCCAACATCCCTACGGTTACCCACGCAGCCAAGACGCATCCACCTTGCACATGTATCGGGTGCCGCAATCCTTTGAACGCAAACAGCCACAACCATGTACTCAATCCTCAAGTGACACCATACCGCGTCCGTCCCGTGCCTCCATCCGGCAAGCCAACAAGTGCAGACCTCATCGAGGCCCATCCCAAACGTCACGATGATTCAGCGCCCGCGCTCGCCGCGAAAAGGCACTCCCTTTCGCGTGTCACGAGGCGTGTCCGACGTTCCGCTGTCGATCATGGGGGCCTGCAAGTTGCGGGGCCGCTGCTGCTCGCTTGATGGGGCCCATCAGCTTCGGTGGAGGCATCGCCCTACACGCCGCGAGGGCTGAATCTTGCGTTCGGAGGTGGGGAGGATGGTCTATGTATGTAGGTAGGTAGGTGTGTGAAAATTTGACGATGGGGCCGTCGAGTAGTTGCACCGATGCGATGCGAGGCGCGTGTTTGGAGGCCTTTTGCGTCGTGGATCGTGGAGTCGCATCGGATGATGGGCCCCGGGTAGGGCATAGGTAGCTGGGCGGCTTGGCTCTCACGTAACGATGGAGCATTGTTGGACTACCGGGTTGTCTACCTGCCCTACAGGTACTCGTAGAGACCAGTTCGCAGCCCGCGAAACGACACATACCCCACTTTCGTCCTCATCCTCATATCCAACTCTCGTCCCCAACCCCCATCACGAAAATCCAAAAAATCACCTCCCTCCACCCGTGGATCCATCCCCTCCCCATAAACAACCCTCACCTTCAACACTCAAACCCCCACCGCCGCACTCCATATATCCCTCATCGCCGACTCCCACCTCCCATGCACCTTCTATCCCTCCCTTCCTCCCTTCCTTCCCTCCCTCCTTCCCTGTTCCCTCCATGAGGCATTTTCCCTCCCCTCCTGCGCTAGCACCCACTGCCGACGCTCTCCCAACTCTAAATCGACGTCAGAGCTAGGAGATGCGTGCGTATGTACATATGCGCATACATAGTTGCCGAGTGCACGCCGGAGGGGAGAATTGGGTTTTCGCCAGTGTGTGGACTATACATATTGTAGTAGGTATGTGGGCGTGCATGGGCATGGGCATGGGAGGGAAGGAGGAAGGAGATCTATCCGGTGCGGGATTAAAACGGACGTTGGCGATGGGAAGGGAGAAGGGACGGAGTTGGTGGAATTGCGCGAATTTAGGGGAAGGGGGGGTTGGTTGGGAGGTGGTAAGGAGGTAGGGGGGTATGCACCTCTTTCCACGCCTTTCACATACAACGCACAAAACCCGATATACACACATACATACATGTAAGACGCAGACTCCGTTCAGACACCAATCACTCCACCCCCTCTCCCGTAGGTAGTGCAGACAAGCTTTCCATACCGCCCACCTCTCCCGCTGCAACGCACCCGCTACGCTGGCTAGACCGAGCTAGAGCGCCGCGCGTTGGGTGTAGTGGTAATATGCATGGTGGTATGGGTATAGCATGTACCAGCGCACAGTATGTATGTATACTTTCGCCATCGCTCTTCCACACGGCTACCTGCAGGCTTTGCGGCGGGTCCCCTCACGCTCGTGAATGCACCGAGCCATGTGTGCATTAAGGTCGGGAATAAAGATGTGAGTTGTACATACATATGTGGTGGGGTTGAGGGCTGGGAAGGTGAAGTGATAAGAACGGGGTGGTTGGGTGGCTTTGGGTTTATTTGTGCGGTAGTTGGGGAGGGGATTCTCGGTAGATGGGAGGGGTGGGAGGAGTGCGAAGGGTTTAGATGGTGGGGGGTCACGACGATGTGATGATAATGCTTGACTGAGGAGTGTGCAGTCTGTGAGCGGTGGATGATAGACATGCATGTAAATGGTGGTTATGGATAGTAGTTGACAAAGAGAAGGATATTGCTTCATCCATCGTATGGCAATTCACAGAGACATGGAGAACGTTTCCAATCTCCCAGCTCCACCCATCTACCAACTCCCCAACTCCACCTGCGGCACCTTCGGCATCTCCCACCTCCTCTCCCTCGTCCCATTCGTCCCATTCCCCCCCGCACTCAAACTAGGCGGGACATCCTGTTCCCTCGTCCCCCACGCGCTCTCCTCCGGCCCCAACACCAACTCCAGCGTACCTCCCTCTAGGAAGAAACTATGCTGCAACCAATTCCTCTCATACACCTCCCCATTCAGCCTCGCCTCCTGCACATAAATATTCTTATACCCAGCGTCGAAATTAACATTCCGAATCGTCGCCGTCTTCCCCGTCTGCCCATTCCTAATCGCCACCTCCTCGAAAAACGGCGGCGTAATGAAATACACATCCTGCCCCGCATTCGGGAATATCCCCATCATAGTGAGCGCCTCGAAGGAGCCCATCGCGCCGCTGTCGTCGTTCCCCGGTATCCCATTGAGGCTGTCGTTGAACTGCGAAGGGATGTAGAAGTGGGCGCGCGCTGAGGATTTCCCGGGGCGTCCAGCGTAGTGGTAGAGGAAGACGTCGAGGAAGGCTTGTTCATCGCCGATGTACGCCATGCCTGAGTCGTGAAAGAAATCCAGGCGCTGGACGAAGGAATCTGCGCCGCCGAGGGTGCGGATCAGCGTCTTCATGTCGCCGGGGGCGAAGAAGGTGTAGAGCCAGATGGGGCCCTCATAGGTCTCGCGGCCGCTGGGGTTGAGATAGCACCCTGTGAAGTCGAGGAGGGGACTGCAGAAGATAGGGTCTTGGTAGCCCCATGTGCCGTTTGTGTAGCGCGGTTGGAGGAAGCCGACGAAGCCCGTGTCGGTGCCGTTGATGGCAGAGGTCTGGTCTGCTTTGAACATGTTGTAGAAGTTGCCGGAGCGGCTGAGGTACTTGTTGTAGTCTGCGGTGTGGCCGAGGGCGAGGGCGAGGGTGGCGATGACGAAGTCGTCGTAGGCGTATTCGGCTGTGCGGGAGATGGAGCGGGTTTCTGTGCCCACGCCGTCCAGGTCGAGGTTTTCGGTTGGGATGTAGCCGAGTTCTTTCCAGGCTTTGAGTCCGCCGCGGCCTTTGGCGTGTCAGTATGCGGATGTATTTGGGAGGTATTGAAAATACCTTCAACGTCCCAATTAGGGGGCTCGTCTTCGGCGTCTGAAACCAGTGCTTCATAGGCCAAGTTCCAGTCGATACCGCTCGTGATGTTCTTCAGATATGCGTCTACTATAACAATGTCGGCGTTCGAGCCGCCTTGTGTAAAACCTGCGCTCGATTAGTTTGGTGAGCTAGCATGATAGAATCCTTCTGCAGTACCTTTACAGAAGCTCATACGGCAATCAGGGAGCTTTCCTTCATGCTTATAGATATCCAACAAGCTCCTCACCATTAACGTCTGGCTATGCGGATCCAGCAGCGTGAGTAACGGATGTATGCTTCGGAAGCTGTCCCAAATACAATAGTAGCTATCATAGTAGGGCTCATCAGACTTCCACAGCGGATTCTCACCCGTATAGTCTTGAGGACTAATCATGCTACGATACACCCCACTCCAAAACGCCGTCTGAATGACCTCGCTCGCGCCTCCAGGCACAATCTTGATAACATCGAGCTTTTCACTCCACGCCTTCTGGGCAGCCGCCACGGTCTCTTCAAAGTCGAAAGACTCCAATTCTCTCTCAGCATTCTGGCAAGCTTGAGTCTCGCTGATGAACGACATGCCAACTCTCACGAGCAGCTGATTCTCACTTTTGGGCTTCTGAAATTGTACCCACCCTCCAGAAGGGCGCTCAGCAAAACGCTCTGTCTCACTGATCACCTTGAGCGACTTCGCCTTAGCTGTCGCCCGTGAATTCGAGAACACGCCCGCATCTTTGATTTCCGCGCCCTGGAAATCAGCGCAGAAGAACGACGAGTACTGCCCGATGCCAAAGCTCGGAGAAAATGTACCTCCGCCCGTCAAACGCCCTGTCTTCGCATCGATTTTGATAGAAGCTTTGGTTCTCGTCTGCGGGAGATCCTGAAGCTCGAGCGATATAAGTGGGCTGAGTGTCGTGTTAGGCGTCAAGGGGGTTTCGGGAAAGGTGAAGCGGTAGAGAGCGGTGCGGTTCGTGGCGGTCATTTCCGCACGCACGCCCGATGCGATGGTGATGTCGAAGTAGCCGGGCTTCGCATGCACCGTTCCGTTGATACGCGGTGTGGCGCGCTCCCACAGGGTGTAATTGCACGCATTGATGTCCCCATTGGGACACCCTGCCTGTGCAAAGATGGGGAAGTTACCCAGACTTATGGCCTGAAAATATCAGCATGTCACTGACTGTCTGGGGCGATCTAAGAAACCCACTCCTCCTGTTCCAGAGTCGTGCATATGCGAGAACCCAATGACGGAGCTATTATCCGAGCTGAAGCCGCCCTGGTTGTCGTTCCCGTCCACGTCTGGACCTGCTTTCACCATGCCTGTACTCTTTGAGTCTGGTAACCACTATCGCGCGCGAGGAGCCATACCAAATGGCAGAGTCGCGCCAGGAAACACATGGCCTGCAACAAGTCAATTTCAATTCCCCCTCATCCACGGCCTACATACCACCATTTGTCGTCCCAATGAGCGGATCCACATACTCCAGCGGCGTCTTCTGAGCGCCTACAACCGCGACGCACGCCGTAACAATTCCGTATCTCCACCGCATGTTTAAAAAGCCCAATGCTACAAAGAGTAATGCAGAGCCACCCGGAAAGTCGCGCGCGGAAGCAGACCCCGCCGTGGGTGGTGTCCCCACTCATTTAAGCAGCGCATTCCACGCGCACTTGGCAGGTGATGGTCCCGCATGGTGCTGTCGCGTTACATCGCGATTCTTGACGAGGCCTGCACGGCTGCAGGAACAGTAGGTTCGGTGTTGTTCCGTTTAGCCAGAACGAGTAGCCCGTGTTCGGCTGTGGCTGCGGGGTACATGAAGCTAGTGGGGGAGAGGGGCGTCATGGAGGGATATGGAGACGAGGCAGGAAGGAGGGAGAAGTTTATGCTGTAGGATGATGTTATGAATATGTTTGTCGTCGCTCATGTGTCTAGGAGTAGCTGCAGGGGATGTACGGTTGCATCGCGCTCCTTCGTACTTCCCCAGAGTAGAATACACTTGGTTGATCGTTGGTAGGAACTTGGATACATAGCTATATATGTGCAGGGGACATCATTTTCATTATTGGCTTCAATAACTAGTGCGGTACAAAGAGCTTGGTCTTCTTGTCGAGATTGTTTTTGGCAATCATCTGATAAACCGGGAAAGTTCCGTCGTTCGCCCCGCAGACGTCTTCGGTAGTTGACCCCATAACTGTCCGCTTGCTCTTGAAAAACTTGAATTTCAAGCATGGTAGCACATTCCATTATTCAACATAAATCGTCTAGACAAGTGATTCTTTGACATAGTGTATGGCTTCTCTTTCAGAGCATCTCCATGCACTCCCGGGTTATTTCCTCGCAGCCCACATGACCATGAGCAGGCCTGAGCATTTCTCAGATTTCGATGGCCGGATATACATACCGATGCATACTGCTTCCCCCAATATTTGCAATGGTCAAGAAGCAGCTCCTAATCTATCACCCATCCCTTCTGGCCGTTAATTCAACATCGTGACTTATCAAAACAACACTCTGATCCCATGGTAACCCCCCACAAACACCTCTCTCAGCGTCCAATCTATTCAAAGACCAAAACCCCAGCGCTCACAACCCCCGAACGCATCCCAAAGCCCCTCAAGCCAATGGTCCAATTTCCAACTCCTGCGAACCACTACCCACTCTCCCCTCGGAAAGTTCGAATTATCAGAATCCCTCCAAATTGTAAACAAAGAGGTAAAAAAAAAACACTCCCTATCCTTCACCTCAATCATCCCCATAATGAAACCCCCACCCTCACACTCCCGCCAACTCTCCCACATAATCCCTCCATCCACCAAAAACCTGCTCCTCTCCACCCAGCACCACCATCACCACTCGCACTTCAACCGACCAAACCCTCGCCAAATCGCAAACGCACGTATCCCCACCCACCTCTCCAAACATCCCCCTCCCCTCCATCACATCCCTCCTTCTCCCATTCCACCTCCTCTCCATACACGCGGTTTATCTCCCTTCCTCCCCTCCCTCCTCATCCTCATCCTCCCCCTCTCCATCGCTCCCCTCCCCACCCTCAGGAACATAACCAGGGAAATCCCCCGGCCCCGGATTCCCCTCATGATACCCCCCGCCTCTGATCCTCCCCCAAAGCACGAGGAACGCCAGTAAGCCAAGGAGAAAAGCTACGACCGTCGGGGCGGCGGGGTGCCGCATTTCTTGTACGCACTGTTTCTCTCTTCCCCTTTTTGCGGTTTCGAGTGTGCGTTTCCTTCTTGGGACGGGGTGATTATGGGTTGTTGGGTGTTGTGGTGGGGAGTTGGTTCGCGGTCACTGACGCCTTGGAGGGAGATGGATTTTGTGTGTGAAGGCTAGGGATGGGGAGATTTGTGGTGGTGGTGTTGTTTGCGTGGTTTTGGGGTGTCGATGGTACCTGGGCATGGAGGTGTGCACGTGGTTGGTGTATGTACATACTGTACCGGCGATGTCGGAGGTGGAGCTGCGGAGTGGAGAGGTGGAGAGCGGGGGCGGGTTACGTAAGCGAGGTGGATGGACCCTGTTGATATACACATGAGGGATGTAAGGGGTATAAGTTAGAGATACGCCTTGTATGTGTGTACATTGAAAAATGGGGTAGATGAGTAACAGTGGGACTGCATCGTAGACACCTTCGTCCCTAAAACGAAGTTATGTATGGGTGTATGCATATAACTATCTTTAGTTACCTCCAACTCAGTACCAGTGTATGATTGACTCTCTACACAACACAACACGCACATCCCACCCTCACCAAAAGACCACCAAAAATCCCCACACCGCATGTAAACCTTCTCCCTCCTACCTCCCCTCCCTCCCTCCCCCCACCACTCCAACCTCTCCGCCAAAACCTCCCACACCCCCTCCGCCCCCACCCTGCCCACGCTCCTCAACCCCGCCCTCACAAACGGCAACAAGCGCTCAAACTCCCCCTCCACCGTCGCCAACCCCTTCCCCCGCTCCTCCCCCACCTCTCCGCTATCCTCGTCGTCCCCAGCATTGCTACTATCGGAGACGTCCCTATCGTCTGCGGTCTCGCTGCCAGCGGTAGAGGGTCTGTGACGTGTCGACTTCTTAGGTGGATCCATGGGTTTACTGGGCTTAGTCTTGTCTCGGGCTTCAGATAAGGAGTTTGAGAAGAGGACGGCGAGGTCTAGTAGGGCGATGATGGCGCGGTGGATGGGTCGGAGGTTATCTGATAAGAGGGCTTGTTCTTGCAAGCGGGCTACGTATCGCATGTGGAGGGAGGACATCTCGTCGATGTCTTCTGCTCTGGTGATGGCGGTCGTCATGGCGGTGAAAGAGGGGGCGATGACGGTCTCGGAGAGGTAGGCGCGCAGGGTGTCGGCGAGCCAGATGAGGCGGTGGCGGAGCTTGTAGGCTTGTTGGCGGAGGCGGGGGTCGGTGAGGCGGAGGATGGAGGAGGGGGAATGCGTTGGAGGAGGTATTTTGCACGGTAGGTTTGCAGGAGGAAGGTGGAGAGTTGTTGGTAAATGGGGAGGGAGGAGCGTTGGATGATGTTCATGAGGGGCCAGGGGAGCTGAGGAGCATGCGTTAGTCAACAAGTAGTGGGTGCTACGTGGGTAGACTTACAGCGTAGTCGATAGATATGTAGGCAAGGGCTTTGATGGAGTCGGACGCCGATTTCGAGTTTCTGCGCACGGAGCGGACGGCCAAGCGCTCGGATTCAGAGCGCGGCAGGGCGGTCGCAAAGATGCCGCGGGCGAGCTCGGTGAGGAGGAATCGGTCGTTCCAGGCGCGCTGGCTGGCGTCCATGCGCTCGAATACGGCGTTGGCAAAGTCTTGGAAGACGGACCCGTTGGCGCTCAGATAGACGGTTCGGAAGTGATCTAGGATCGTGACGAGCCCGCAATCGGTTAAAAGATATTCTCGTAGGACGGTAGAGGCAAGCGAGTACTTGCTGCCTATCCATGTTTGAAACGCAGCTTGGAGGAGCTCTGAAAAGGGCGATAGAGGCATGTCAACAGAGGTGCCGCAGACAGCGTCGTGATCCAGACGAGGTTCTCCGACCATGGCAGGCAACCGAGAGGTGTGTATACCAAGTTCCTTGAGGAATACCACGCTCTTGCCAGTATTGAAGATTCTCTGCGCAGCAGGTTCGAGGAAAGCAGGCGAGCGCAACTTGTTCTCTTGACCCCGGCGAAGTACAAACCGATCATGCCACAACGAGGATGCCTCACTTCCGGAATCGTTCTCAAAGACAAAAAAGGTCTCATCATTCAGACCAAGCTCGCCGAACGCCATCCACCTGCGCATGGGCTTCAGGTATGTCTGCAAACACTCGAAAAAGATGCGTGAAAGGTAGTCGAACACATCTTTCTCGAGCGTCATCTGCGCGAGATTTATCTGGTCGTAAAGGACTTCCAGGTGCACGAATGGATTCACAAGCAATTGAGGCTCAACCTCTTCGACTAATTGCGCAAGACGTAGGATGGGCCGTGACAGAGACCTAATGGTATCGTGCAAATCCAACAAGCTGACAGGAGTAGGGGTTTCAGGCACCAGATAGTGGCGCTGGAGCGTTGTCAACGACCGGTCCCAGCTGGACAAGCGTTTTACGACCGCAGACTCAAACGTCTGCACCAAAGGAAGGGACGACGGCCGCTTGACCCATTCACGGAGGTGATTGATCTTCCGACCAATATCACCAAATTCTGAAAACAGCGAATTTGCAGTCTTTGGCATGGCATGGCCGAGCTTGTACTCGGGCCGTACTCGCTTGTCCGCGTGGAAGAGCGAGGTTTGCAGTCCAGCAAGCATGAACAGCGTCTCCCTGACCGCTTGGAGTTCTGTTATTTCGATCTTCTCATCATTCGCTTCGTTTCTATGCTTCCAGAACTGGGCTTCCAACAAATCCGCAACAGCGTCAGTGTCGACAAGAACAACACAACCCTCGGGATCATAAGTGTCGTCGTCCTCTACACTAGTCGGCGGCGAGGGCTTCACTGGCTCTTTCTTGGGCGGCAACAGGTCATCCTCAGACGACTCAGCAGCATAGTCGATGTCCTTCCAGATCTCCTCATCACTATAGGGATCATCGGCCAATATCTCTTCCCACGTCAATTCAGGCGGCGGAGCAGGGGGCCTCAACAGCTGCAGAGCCTCAACGCGGGCGTTCTCAGCAGGCCGGTCAGAGAGGTGCAGCAGCAGAGACAAACACTCGGGGATCCATTTGCCGGTGCGTTGGTTGATCTCCTTGACGCGCTGGCCGAGGGCATCGGCGAGGTCGTCGCGGTTCAGCACGCGGAACTTCTCGTCCAGACCCACGAAGCTGGACTGCACGTCGAACTGGTTGGTGCGGGCATACTGATGGGGGCGCAGTCCGTGCTTTGCGATGTCCCGGGCGTGTCTGAAGGCCTGCTTGTTGGTGTGCGGGTCGAAGGTCAGGATGGACTGGATGAGTTCGTCGGTGAGGGCGGCGAGCTTTGCGTTCTGCGCCATTGTCTGAAATCTTGATATTTGCTTACTAGAGTCTGCCCTTGTACAATAGAAGCAGCGTTGCTCGGACTGGCTGGCTGGCTGGCTGGCTGGCTGCAGCTGGCTACCGTATGGGGGCTAGGACGGGTCTACGCGTCTGGTATGACACTGCCTACGCGTCGACAAGAAGGCAATCTAACGTGACTGGGGCCTGGGGGCTCCGGCTCTTCGTCAGGGCTCGAGCTGCAGCCGATAGCCGATAGCCGTCTTCGCTGCTTGGCTGGCCGAACAGTGGGTATTTTGTACAAGGGTACGTCACGAGAGGATGGCGGAAAGCGGAAGGCAAGCACGCGACCATGCTGCGCGTGTCTGGGGTATCGGAAAACAGTCGACGGTCTATCGCGACCGACACGCAGCTCTTCAGCGGTGGGGAGGCAGCGGGTGTGCGAGAGGGTGGCCTGGGCTGGACCCAGAACGGCTCGCTTCTCAGAGGAGGGTCGGTCGGACGGCCTCCTTGGAAGCCCCCTGCACTGGGCCTGCACTGGGCCTGCACTCACAAAATAGATAGTCGCAGAGCGGTTGCGTCCGTGACGCCCGCCCCCGTCGCCGCCGATGTACGACCCTAAGGCTTGAGCTATGATCATGGCTGCTGCTACAGCGGTCCACCTCCGGTCCTCCACCTCCACCTCCACCTCCCCCTTCCACCGCGCCCAACATGGCCATCCCCAGGCCCATCCGCTACCTGGCCGGCGCCACCGCCCTCATCTTCATCTTCCTGTTCGTCACCCTCTACCAGACCGACGCCACGCCCATCAAGCTCCCGTCCACATTCAAGCCCGCGAAGCCCGCAACGCCCGCAGATGAGCCGCCGAAGCAGGGCAGCCGTCCCCAGGGCTGGGACCACGACCCGCAGGAGGACCCCTCGGGCGAGCCCCCAGAGCCCCTCCGCCGCGTCCACGGCAACAACTACGCCCCCGACAACGCAAACAGCGAGCGCATCAATGCCACCCTCCTCAGTCTCGTGCGCAACGAGGAGCTAGACGACATGCTGCAGAGCATGCACGACCTCGAGCGCACCTGGAACGCAAAGTTCAACTACCCCTGGACCTTCTTCAACAACGTGCCTTTCACCGAGGAGTTCAAGAACAAGACGACTGCCGCCACGAAAGCGAAGACTTACTACCGTGCGTATCCATACTCCCCTTCAGCCATCCCCTCCATCCCCCAACCTCACTGCTAACAAACACCCAGACACCATCCCCGCCGCCCACTGGGACATCCCCTCCTGGATCAACCCCACCCTCTACAACTCTTCGAAACAGCTCCTCGCCGACAAAGGCGTCCAATACTCCACCCTAGACTCCTACCACCAAATGTGCCGCTGGAACTCCGGCCTCTTCTACCAGCACCCGGCCCTCGCCACCGTCCAATACTACTGGCGCGTGGAGCCCAAAGTGCATTTCTTCTGCGACGTCGACTACGACGTCTTCCGCTACATGGCGGACCACAACAAGACGTATGGGTTTACGCTGTCGCTGCTGGATTCCCCCGACAGCGTGGCGACGCTGTGGCCCGAGACGCTCAAGTTCCTCGCGGATAACCCCCAGTACGAGGTGGCCAACAATGCTAGGGGGTTCCTGGAAGAGGAGAAAGAGAAGGGACACAATAAGGTGACGCATGGCTACTCAACCTGCCACTTCTGGTCCAACTTCGAGGTTGCGAATCTCGATCTCTGGCGCGGGAAGGCGTACACGGAGTATTTCGCGCACTTGGACAAAGCCGGGGGATTCTTCTACGAGCGGTGGGGCGATGCCCCCGTGCACAGTGTGGCGGTGGGGTTGTTCGAGGACAAGAGCCGTGTGCATTGGTTCCGGGATATCGGGTACCAGCATGTTCCTTTCTTCAACTGTCCGAATAATGGGAAGTGCAAGGGGTGTGAGGCGGGGCGGTTCACGGATGGGGAGGATTGGTTGAATACGCAGGATTGTAGGAATGTGTGGTTTAAGCATGCGGGGATGGGGTGAGGGAGAGAATGGAGAGGGAAGGAGAGAGGGAGGGTGTATCTTCTGTTGATGCGCTGCTTTCCGCGCGAAAAAAAAGTATGCACGCGCGTACACACTCACACTCACATACGTTACTTACATACATACATACCCACTCATATGTACGATAAGATAAGATAAGATACAGGACGTCCGCACGCACGTTTCTCACGAAGGCACGGATGGGACACGGATACGGCGTTGGACTTTTAACTTTCGACTTCTGACTTTCAGGGTACCTGCGGAGGGAGGGGAAAAAGAACATGTTGTTGTAGATTTGTAGGTATTTACCTACATTTTCATTCGGGTTTCGATTGGAAAAGAAATATGTATTTGTGTGTAGATGTGTGTGTGTGTGGGTGATGACGTTGATATCAGATACATACATGTAGAGATGCGTATGCACATCTATGGAGAATCGTTTTTAATGGCATTCGAACTCATACCCATTTATAAATTCACGTTTTGAACTGTCTGAGACCCTAGCGTGTGTAAATGTTTTCCCGTTCAAGCTAAACCTCGCACCTAAGTATCTGCATGTAACTCTTTTAGAAGAAGAAGAAGAAGAAGAAGAAAAAGGCAAATCCTAACGCCACGATCCCAAATGCACGCACATCCCTCCCTCCCTCCCTTCAAACCCTTCCACAAACACGGCTCCACTCACCCAACCCACCTCCTCGCACTCCTAAACATCCTACTCCACGGCCCCAACTCGCCCCACTCCTCCCTCCCCTCCGGCACCCAGCTCCCCACCTCCCTCAACACCGTCCGCTCAGGATGCGGCATCATCGCCAACGCGCGCCCACTCGCGCTCCTCACCGCCGTGACACCCTCAGGGGATCCATTCGGATTATACGGATACGTCTCCGTCGGCTTCCCATAGTTGTCTACATACCGCATTGCGACCGTCCCGTTCGCAATCGCCTGCTCCGCGGTTCCAGACGAGAAAGAAGCGCGACCCTCGCCGTGGGCCGTCACGATGGGGAGACTGGAGTTGTGCATCCCGTGGAGGAAGACGCTGGGGGAAGAGGCGGAATCCGTGACTCGCACCATGGTGACGCGGGCTTCGTACTGCTCTGAGGCGTTGCGCTCGAAGGAGGGCCAGGATTCCGCGCCGGGGATGAGACCCTTGAGTTTGCTCAGGAACTGGCAGCCGTTGCAGACGCCGAGGGCGAAGGTATCGGCACGCTCGAAGAAGGTCTTGAATTCCTCCCTTGTGGCGGGGTGCAGGAGGACGGATTTGGCCCAACCCTGTCCGGCGCCTAGTACGTCCCCGTAGGAGAACCCACCGCAGGCGGCGAGCCCGACGAAGGAGGAGAGCGAGACGCGGCCTGAGATGAGGTCCGTCATGTGGACGTCGATGGAGGAGAAGCCCGCGGCGGAGAAGGCGAATGCCATTTCAGAGTGGCCGTTTACGCCTTCTTCTCTGAGGATGGCGACGCGGGGTTTAGCGGTGAAGGGGGAGGTGAGGGACGCCTTCAGCGGGAGGATGGTATCTTTCGGGTTGAAAGTAAGGTTGTAAGAGAGACCCGGGTCCTTATCGTCTGCGATGAGGGCGAACTCCTGGTCAGCGCACTTGGGGTTATCACGGAGGCGTTGAAGCTGGTAAGAAGTGGAGGCCCAGCGCTGGTGGAGGTCTGACCGCTTCGCGCGGTAGACGATTTGCGAGCCATGTGCGAAGCTAATCTCCTGCTTGGTGTGCTCGGGGACGCGGCCGATCTTGCGGATCATACCTGGGGGAGGACCGCAGGTGGCGAAGCAGCGCTGGAAGTTGACCTCGTCCTTCTTTCTGATTTGGAAGACGGCGCCGAGTTCCTCGTTGAAGAGGGCTTCGATGACGTCCTTATGGTCGGAGGACTTGGAAACCTTGTCGAGCATGATTTCGAGGCCGCAGCGACCGGCGAACATCATTTCGACGAGGGTGGTGAAGAGACCGCCGTCGGAGCGGTCGTGGTAGGCTAGCACGATGCCGGACTCATGGAGCTGCTCAACGGCATCGTAGTAGTCTTTGAGGACATCGGCGTCCCAGACATCTGGTGCTTCGTCGCCGACCTGGCCAAAGGTCTGAGCAAGAGCGGAGCCGCCCATGTTCTTCTTGCCAGCAGCGAGGTCGACAAACATAAGCACTGTTTCGCCAACGTCCTCCAGACGCTCCAGGGCAGGTGTCCAGGTACGGTCGATGCGATTGACAGGCGCAAAAGCGGTGATGACCAGGGACATGGGTGCGGTGACTTCCCTGGCTTCGTTTGACTCTTGGTCCTTCCACTTCATCTTCATGCTCATAGAGTCCTTACCAACAGGGATAGATATACCGAGACGCGGGCAGAGATCCATACCAATGGCCTCGACAGCTTCGTACAAGGCCGCGACCTCTCCTGGGTGGCTGCTCGCAGACATCCAGTTGGCTGACAGACTGACTCTCGATAAACGATCGAACAAGCTGGCAGCAGCCAGGTTCATCAGCGACTCCGCTACGGCCATCCTGGCCGATGCTGCGGGAGAGATGAGGGCCAAATTGGGCTTCTCACCCACCGACATCGCCTCACCAGTCTTGACGCCGGCCAAAAGAGACGTGGCAGTCACAGACACATCAGCAACGGGAACCTGCCACTTTCCAACCATTTGGTCGCGGACTGTCAACCCACCGACAGTCCTGTCACCAATCGTGATGAGGAAAGACTTCGAGCCCACGGCGGGGAGCGCGAGAACGCGGTTGACAGCTTCTTGCAGCAAGCCATCTTTCGGTGTCTCAGGCAGATACATGGACAGACTGCTGTCGAATGCAGGCAGTCTAAGCTTCCGCGATTCGACAATGCGAGACACCTTCGGTGGCTTTCCGAAGAGAATTGGCATGGGGAGATCAATCGGCGTAGGCGTGCCTTCTGACTCTCTGTCCTTGAGCACCAAACGCTGTTCCTTCGTTGCAGTGCCCACGACCGAGAATCCACAGCGTTCACGCCTGCAGATACGCTTGAAGAGATCGAGGTCATCCGGCCCAACAGCCAATACGTATCGTTCCTGAGCCTCATTGCACCAGATCTGGAGTGGGCTCATGCCCCGATCAGCGCTGTCAACTTCCCTAAGCTCGAAGATAGCACCGAGCCCAGAGTCGTGAACAAGCTCCGGCAGTGCATTCGACAATCCACCGGCACCGACATCGTGGATGAACAGAATAGGGTTCTTTTCGCCCATGCTCCGGCAGGTGTCGATGACTTCCTGGGCTCTTCGCTGGACTTCAGGGTTGCCTCGCTGCACGCTGGCAAAATCAAGTTCTACCTTGCCTTCGCCAGACTGGACACTGGATGCAGCACCGCCGCCCAGACCGATAAGCATCGCAGGACCACCAATGACCAGAAGATGCGATCCCGGTGGTACGATGTCAGGGTTCTTGAGTGCGTGCTGCGGTCGGACCGTTCCTACACCTCCAGCCAGCATGATGGGCTTGTGGTATCCTCGCACCTCAGTCTCCTTCTCATTCGTGAAGACGCGCACAAGCAGCGTCCTGAAGTACCCAATCGTACACGGCCTTCCAAACTCATTGTTGAACGCCGCACTTCCGATGGGCGCTTCGAGCATGATATCCAAACTGCTCGCAATATGCGCGGGCTTACCCACATCCTTCAACTCCCACGGCTGCTCATGTCCCGGAATCAACAGATCCGACACAGTGAACCCCGACAGACCGGCTTTCGGCTTCGAGCCTCGTCCAACCGCGCCTTCATCTCTGATCTCGCCTCCGGAGCCCGTCGCTGCACCAGGGAAAGGCGACACAGCAGTAGGATGGTTGTGCGTCTCAACCTTACACAAGATGTGCACCGTCTCCTTTGTCCCTGTCCACTCTCCCGTAGACGTATTCGGCGCCCAGAAGCTCGCCTCCTCACCCTGCAGCACAGCCGCGTTGTCGCTGTACGCACTCACCACATTCTGCGGGTGCTTCTGCTGCGTGTTCCTGATCATGCCGAAGAGCGAGTATCCCTTCCTCATCCCATCGATCGTGAAGTCGGCATTGAACTGCTTGTGACGGCAATGTTCCGAGTTGACCTGCGCGAACATGAAGAGCTCGACGTCTACAGGACCTCTCTTTAGCTCTTGAGAGTAGGCCTCAACGAGGTACTCGATCTCCGACTTGTCCATGGCGAGACCAAGCTCCTGGTTGGCATGTTCCAGCGCAGCGTGCGGGCTGCTGTACTCCTCAAAGCTCAAGGTAGTTGCTTGTGCGGGCTCGTGCTCGCCAAAGAGCAGATCAAGGTTGGGAGCGGTACGGCCGAGGGTCTGCGTCATGCGGTCGTAGAGAGAGTCTGCGCTGGGGATCTCGTCGTCGGCAAGAGGCTTCTCGAAGGTGGCGGCGAGTACCATGCCGCGCTCGATGCGCTTGACTGCATGATCGAGAGTGCACGTCTTAGCGATCATGGTGGCGAGGGAGCTCCATGGCGATATTGTGCCGGGACGCGGGCATACGTAGAAGAGGACGGTGTCGTTATCCACGGGAGCGGCGGTAGGGTTCTGAATGGCGTTTACGAGTTTCTGCGACAGTTTGTCTTCCACCTTGGGATACTCTCCGTAATGTAGAATTTGCTCCAACGTCTTCAACTCGTCCCCGCTCAATTCCTTGGTCGGATTGACATAATGCACCCAGAGCGCGCTCACCTCCTTTGCGCCAATAGCCTGAGCCAACCGTGCCAATCGAAAGTCAGAAAAGGCCAGCGAGCCCGGAAGGACCAGGTAGGGGCTCTCCTCCGACGCCATTGTGGGATGTGGTGGCAGCGAAAGAAGGAGTGGGCGGGATGGCGGGCGCTTTTGGCGGGGTGATGCGGGAGGCTAAAAGATAAATTTTGGCGGGGCTCGGATGACTTGCCTGGGGAGCTACAAGAGTCAGCCGGCCAACCAGATAGAACAAGATGGAGAAACGCACAGCAGCACGTACCTATCGCTGCTGCATGGCTAGCATATCCGGCGAGCTTTTCGAATTAGTAAAATTGTCTCTGTGGGATGAGCAACGTCGATGAAGCGTTGGGCAACATAGACACAGGAGTGCACTTCGCGGCGAACCATCTTGAGAATGGCAATATGGCCAGTTCACGCAGTCTGGACAAGCCCACATCAGAGGTGACAGATTCGGAACAAAAAGGAACTCTGTACAGCACTACAGCGGCGTACCGCTCTCTTCTACATCCCCGAATCTCCCTACACGAAGCCATTCCGCAGTAAAGACTCACACTAATGGTACAATGCCCATCGCTCCCTTCGCCCCGTCCATCTCCCGTCCCATGCTTGTAATCTGAATAAGGAAAAATGTGACATGTACAGCCAGGGTCGTGTTTTCTCAATGGGACGGAGCCTCCTTGTAGCAGGAGAAGAGCCCTACTTCTCCTCGGGGTACATGGTCTCCTTGAGCGGGATGCCGAGCTCCTCACGTATGGGCTCGAGCTCCTGGAGGTACTCTTCGTACTGGCCCTTGTTCTCGACCTTGAATTTGATACCTGTGTGTGCATGTTAATGAGTGTATGCCAAGCGTATACATCCATGTAGATGTATAACGCATATCTGCACAATTGCGGAAGAGCAAGTTGCTAGACATGAGATCGCTCAAAGCAGCCGTAAATCGGATATGACGCAATCAACGTACCCTCGAAGACCCGGACTGCAGAGGGGAAGTCGTTAACGCGGCGCGCAGCGCGGAGAGCGGCGGTGATGACCGTCGGGGAGGGGACGAGATCGTAAGCGAAGCAGTTGTTCAGGTTTCGCTATGCACCCATTAGGTCGATGTTCCTCAATGTCTTCTCTTTCCCCCATTCCGGAGCTCGGATGTGCGATGCCGAGGGTATGCTCGTCACACGGCCGATAGACGTACCTGAAGCTCAAAAACGTCGTTGACCTTGTCAAACTCCTTCTCATATCTGCAGTGTAGCAAGCCACGTCAGCAAGGCAGCTCTAGGAGAGCTTGATGGAGCTCAATGGCTTCTCCTGCCGGCAGGGGATCCCCTTCCTGTGTGGAGTTGCGTCACCCCTCCAAGATGCGTCATACCTGGAAGTGAACTCCTCGAACGTCTCCTCGGCGTGCTGGTCGCTGCAACGGATGGCCGACTGGGAGAAGGCACGCTGGGCGGTCCAGGCGACGGGGCTGGCGCGGTAGGCCGGGGCCCGGAAGCCCACACGGGAGACCCTCGATGCGGCGCGCACGAAGGACATTGCTGTTCAATGGCCGGGTAGAAAGCTGCAGAAGCGGTATCGGGAGCGAACGGGCGCGCAATGGGGTGGAGTGGAGAGTGGTGGGTGCTGTGGACGGCGGAGGTCGTTACAAGGTCGAGTTTAGCTTGCGTTTTCTCGTGGTGGACTGACCCGGGCGCCCATCCTTGGCAGAGTGGATCCACACTGCATCAGCTCGCACTGTTCATGATCCTGCAAGCGGACGATAAGGTGATCTCATCAACTGCCGTCGCTCATCTACATGCGGAACATTTCTCTCGGTGGTACAAATAACCTTGAAAATTGTTCGATCTTGATTATGCATTATTTTCATTTACTATCGCAACTCCACGACAAAGACAGACACCGTCCAAACCACAACATGAAGAACACCGCCCATCGTACATCGCTATGCCAGACGCCTGGCACACAGTCTATGCCCAAGACACATCTTTTCGTACGGAGCGCCGAAACGACAAACTCCAAGACGCATAATAATTACAAAGGAATATTGAACCTGCCCGCCAGGGTTTCGTCAGAATGAAACGCAATGTACAGGAGTCTGGCACCAGGGCTGGTAAGACTCCAATTGACAAGCTCAGCCGATGCACTGAGCCACGAACCACACGAACGTTCAGTCCATATGGGACTCTCCAAAGAACGCTCAAGTGGAGAGGACGGCAGACGGGCCAGCAGGGCTCATTAAGTCCGCTCTCGCATCACCAGAGCTAACCCTTATTCTTCTCAAGCCGACGCCTCACGTTTCCGATCGTGGCAAGCACGTTGGGAGTAACGGGCCTAGGCCTTGCGAGAACGGGTGACACGGCCGTTGGGGGTGGTGGAGACACCTGTGGTTTGGCCATTAGCAGGCGCATGCACACTCTGGGAAAGTCTGCGACGCGCTTCACCAACCGTCGGTACCTTCTCATCCTTCATCTCAACCAAAGCGCTGGTAGCCCTACGGCGGCCCTTGGGCACCGGCTTCTTGTAGGTCGCAAGGTAGAAGAGGATGAAGAGGAACAGGTACGACGTGATGATGCAGATACCGGCGATGGCAGCGAATTCTTCACCAGCGCATTTGCCTGCATTGGGAAGGTGTGGCCAGTAGGTGCTGGTGAAGTAGGTCCAGGATGCGAAGTAAACGAAGCCTGGGAGTCGTCTGTTAGCCATAGTACAGCCATAACAAGAATGGAGAAACTCACCAAGATCCAACACGAACTGGATAATCTGCATCATAGTGATGTACTTCTTCCACCAGATTCTGATACCGCGAGCGCTCTGGAAGTAGTACCAGTACATGACGACGTGGACCATGAGGTTCAAGGTAATGACGACCCACGAAACGGAGGTGTGGCCGATAAGCTGGGTGTAGCAGAGCAGAGCGGTAGCGCCATGGTGGTAGGTGTGAAGGAAGGCTGGATGGAATTAGCCATGGTAACATTGTTTGATCGAAATACTCACTCAATGGCTTCTTCTTCAGGAACAGGAAGCAAGTGTCGATCAGCTCAAGGAATTTGGTCAGGTAGTTCAGCTGCGTCCTGTCAGTCCCGTCTCAACACTTCGCGCACCTAGCTGGGGAGCACCCACATAGTAAAGAATGACCATCTTGTCAGTCCAGCCACCTGCGTGATCGCAAACGGCGAAGAAAAGACCGTGGCGGGCAACGGTAGGGATGATCTGCTCGAGGAACAAGCCAAGCAGAATCGCGCTAATTGCCGTGAGGTAAAAGTTGTGCAGCTTGAAGAGAAAGCTGAACTTGAACGGCTCGCGGTTGCGCATCAATTCTCTTCCTCCAAAGATTATGATGTAGTATGATACAAGAATCGCCGTGCACGACTTGATGGTAGAGATGGGCGTCTCTCCGGGAACGAAGCGGAAGTCTTGAGGTTTGTAGCCCATCGTGGACTCGTAAACCTTCTCGAAGATGGGCCATAGCTGCAGGCCGAAGGGACGGTCGAGCGTAGGGACGCCGACCTGGATCCAGTCAGGCTTGGACATGGTGTGCGAGCGTGGGATTGATGCGAGGGTGCTGTGAAGCCGCGCAAAAAACTGCGAGGTAAACAAGAGCACAAAAAAAGGAGAGACGGCAACAACGGCCAAGGAGGGACAGAAACAAGTGAGAAAAAAGGCGAGCCTCGGAGAAGGTTGGATTGGCAGCAGAGGAAGGCGAGGGGTGTGTAAATATTATTCTCGGAAAGAAAGGGGAGACGCGGAAATGATGGTCAAAGTGTCCTTCCTACGTCGTTGCTGGCGCACGCCGCGCCTTCCGTCTGGCTCTCGACTGGCTTCCCATGCGGCTTAGCGGCCGGCAAGGGTGACGCTCGTTCCGAGGCCATGACCGTGCGTGTGATTGGCCCAGCTGCGTCCAAGTACGCGACCTCATCTTGGAGCCTCGGTGCCAGTTGTCTTAAAGATACTGAGTACATGCACGCATGTGTTCTCGCATCGTGATCGCGAATAAGCCCTAGTAAGTCTTTGCCGTAGCGTAACTTTTAGCAATCTAGGCAGTGACAAGTGTTGTCATGCTGGTGAATCACTTTACATTCATCTCTTGTTTTCTACTTCTTTTCACTCGTCCGTGGGTAGACTCCCGAGGAAGTTCGGTGGAAGCAGTAAAGTAAATGATCAAGAACCGACATAAATCGGTCCATGTGAGCTTTGCATTCCGTGTCTATCTGAGTGTATGAAGAAAAAGAGGCCAAGCCAAACTACAAGCCCATCGCTCATCTCCCTGTGCAGCCAACAACTGTGAAATATCCTATTTGGGAAGAAAAAAATCAACAAGCCCACACCGAGACACCCAGCGCAATACAGAGAAATCCGTTTCGCTTTTGCACCAGGCTGGAACCAAAGAAAGTATGCCTCCTCGAAATGCCTCCACATCGCAATTGCGGCCGCGACCGAACATGACGAATACTAGGTGAAGGGTGAAGTAAAGTGTATATCGCGAAGAGAAGCAAGTCAAGAGGATGCTAAGCGGTTCTGGCCACCGCCGTCCCACTTGTGACAGTCCGAATACTGCTATTGGTAGTCGGAGTACGAGAGACATTGCTGGTGCTACCCGACGAGCTGGGACGACTGTTGCTGCGCGGACGACCGGTGGATGACCTCCGTGTATGTGAAGCATGCGTCCGATCCTCTCGAGAAGAGGCGTGTCTCCGCTGCATAGAGCAAGCACACATGTCAGATCAACCCAAAACCCAAAACCAAGAAGAGCAGATCTCGCCAATAGAAAAAAAACCTAGACGGTCTAGGAATATAATTAAAAGTACAATGATTCGGCCGTAGAAAATGCTCATGTTCAATGACGCTCGTTCTAGGACTTAAGAATCAACGTACCGAAGTCTGGCTGCCCTGCCGTTCAAATTCCTTTGGCCGTCGCTCCTTAGCATCATCCTGAAGTCGCAACGCTTCCATACGCAGTGGATCAGATTCATCTAACCGCATTGGCGAGCCTACTTTCGATGTTGACGTGGGCCCGTTGTCTGCTAGACTTCCGTTCTTTCTGGCTTCTGCAAGTTTTTCCAGCTTCTCCCATCGGTTCTGTCGACTTCGCTCACGCTCACCTGCATTGTTCTGTGATTCGGCATAATCATGCGAACAATCGTCGAACAGCTGCGGATTAACTTCCATAAATAACTTCATGGCATTATACACCATGCCGTGAATTGTTCTATTACGCGTGAGCTCAGATATCACATCAGTCTCTTGAACAAATTGCTTACCGATTCCAGTGTCCCTTGGAGTTTTCATAGAGTGGAGCAAACATGATGGGTAGGATAACCTCAACATTGTCACTGACCAAGTTGCAGAAATACTCGTTATTCCAGAAGTAAAGTGCCCGTTCTGCAACCTGAAAATGTGGGCTTGCAACAGACTTGGCTAGCTGGTTGAAGAGTGGTTCTTGAACCTTGGCGAACTCGGCGGGGTCCATGACTTCGAAGATGTCTTCAACTTCATTGAGGAACATAACCTCCTTCGTGCTGTTGACTTTTGGCCAGTATCGCAAAAGGCCCAAAACCACCTGTGTCGTTAGTCAGACTTGTACTATGACGCTCCTCTCAAACAAACGTACCTCTTCTGTCAACGCGGCATCTTTCTCCAAAAATTGCACAATGCAATACGCGAGTTGAGGGTGATACATGCTGAGACTCTTCACCTTGTGCATCGGCAACAGCACGCGTGTGAGAAACAGCTTGTGCTCTTCTTTCAAGGGAAGGGCGAACCCATTGATGATGGATCCGAGAATCTCAAGAAGCTCGGCTATGCCATTGAAGCGTTCGGTCTCGTAGCTGAATTGGAAAAAAACGTTGTTGATGGAGCGGCGGATGTACGACCGGAGGTTGAGGAATTTTCCGTATATCCTGTGCAGTGTAGTTTTCAAGAAGTCACGCTCTCTCGGATCTTCCGAGTCGAACAATTCGAGAAGCTGAAAAGGGTTAGACGAGGAGATGATAGTTGGAGGGGCTACTGACATTGAGAACAAAACTGTGATCAATGTATGCTTTCGCGATGTTGGTGTTGAAATCCTGACTTTCTATGAAGCGAAGGAAGAACTCATATACGACCTGAATATGGGGCCAAGCAACTTCCAATACCGGTTCGTCCTCCTCAGGATCAAAGGCTTCCCCTTGCGGATTCATCGGTGGCGGAATGGGACGGAACAAGTTCTTCGCAAACATCTCCACCACGCGAGGGTACATGCGCTCAGTGATGACTTGTCGGTTGTTGGCAACGTAGTCTAACAACTCGTGCAGCGCTAGGCGTTTGATTTCCTTTGACTTCATATCACCGCTTGCATCGTTGAAGTCGAAAATGATGTTGCACTGGTCGAGCTTCTGCATGAACAGCTCTTCGCGTTTGTTGGGCGGTGCCTCGTGGAAGCCTGGCAGTTTCTCCAACTCTCTTTGGCGCTGGTCCGAGATGTCAAAACGTGACGAATGCTGTCGCTTAGGCGTTCGGATGCCTTCTACATTGTCTTTGGGTGTGGTCTGCAATCGATCAAAGATTAAAGACTTTTGACCGGCTTTAGGTGGCAACAGATCGCCTGGCATGGTCTCTGCTGCGCCTGGGGGTGGGATGTGCTAATGTATATCTGTCAGTTGCAATCCATCATATAACTATAAATGTTATATACTCACAGGAGCACTAGGACTGATGATAACACTGGGTGCCAAAGGTTGGCCAGCTCTGTGGGGGGTCCCAGGACCCGAGGCGCCGGCGCTGCCAGCACCGCCAAAGCTTCCTGCGCCTTGCTGTGCACCAAAAGATGAACCCTGACCCACAGAGTTGGACGCGCCCGGCTGGCCTGGTTGTATTGAGCCTGCAGCTCCCGAAGCACTGTCGCCAGATGGGAGCGGCTTGTTACGAGCATCCGTCAATTGCGTCTGGGAGGATGTCGGAGTAGCGTGCGCGGATCCAGAAGGAGAGTTTGAGGCGCCATGCGAGGGCGATGAGGTGCCAGAAGTGGAATCCTTCTTCTTGGTGGAGGACTTGTCGGATTTCGCTCTTGCGAGCTGTTCGTGCTGGGCATGTTAGCGTTCTGGGCCGCTAGTCGGGGGCTGCCCAATTGCGGAGCATGTGCTGTCCTGCAGAGACGGTGTAGACGGGAGTAGGCTTACCACTCTCTGCCTGAAGCCTTTCATCTCGACGGGATGCGCGAGCCAACGCTGACGATGCGGAAGTGGTGCGGTGACGAGCAGGAAAGGCGGTCCGACTAGGCTTGTTTCGAGGACGGCCTAGGGCGAGCGGCTGTGGACACACTGCAGCGCCAATGGAAGCGACACGAATGCGCGCTCGGATGCTTTGATTCTAGACGAGGACGGCACGTCAAGCGAACATGGACGTGGAGAGGCAAGCAGGCGGTAGATGGGCGGTGGTTGGTGGTGAAGGAGCTCTAGGGGAAGCACGGTCAACACAGCAGAGGTGCGGCGGGTGAAGGTCGGAGGGGCCTTGGAAGGGGGGAGGAGCAGCAGCCTTGGCAAGCACGGCGAGCTCGCGAATGGGAGAAGGCTTTGGGGGGCAGTCGATGCAAGCTCACGCAGCAGAGGGGGGAGAAACGGCGGGCTCGAGGAGGTGGTGTTGACCGCAGGCCGCTAATTCAGGCAGAGGGGCCGTGCACATAACCCCGCTGGTGGTGGCAGGCCCGCCGCAGCGAGAGCGTCACTCTCTTGCGCCGGAACGAGGCGAGAGGCTGTAGACGACGATCAAATTAGCCAGCAAAGGACGCAGAGCTGCTGCTTATTCTCCGCCGTGCGGGCGTGCCTGCCAGGTGCATCGTACGCTAGACTTGCACCCCTGCATCGCCTCCCCCCCGGAGCCAGAGCCAGAGCCCCAGGGAGCTGCCATCGCCCACCATGAACACGCTCGACACCACGGTGCACCGTGAAAATACGCCCGCCCAGACTGCACCGTGGCTGCCAATCCCGTCGCGCGCCATCTCTGTAGTCGAGCACCCATGCCTTGTCAAGAACATCGACAAGGGCATCGTCTCGCTAGGTGGGCCAGTCAAACTTAGCAAGGTCAGGAGCCCACCTAGTGGACGGCAGCATCATCATCATAATCACAGGTTGCCAGCTAACACAGCTCCCAGGCTTTGACAACGAAGCTAGAGCCCCAGCCTAGTGCAGATGGCCAGGACGCTCTCCCCAAACTTGTGTCTGTCTCGTTGCGGCCAGATGATCCCTTGGCCAAACGTTTGCTTGCCACGCCTGTCCCTACCAACAACCTGCTCCTGAAGGTCAGTGCCCCCAAACGAACTGGGCGCAAACGAAAGCGTGGCTCCTCAGGTCCATTTCTGCCCGAAGACCATGTGGAAGGCGCACCAGAAAAGCTCGAGGGGGCAAACCCCAAAAACTCGCACGTAGATGCTGCTACCATATTCCGCTGCCTGCAAGACAATGCGTCCAAGTACACTGTCTCAGTTGCCGGCTTGGTCGATGAGACACATCGCTTCCGGAGTAAGACTCTCCCCGCATTTGTGGTCATCTCGCTGACTGCTTAGATTTGCCCGACATTCAATATGCGGCGTCCACGAACAATATCATGCTCAAACTGAAGAACAGCGTGTTGCCACTGAGCTGTATGCTTCACCCACGCTCACACGTATCGGCACAAGCGCTGATCAAGAAAAACAGTTAGCAAGCTCAAGAAGTTCAACCTGAGCACCACCGCGGGCCCTGATCTAACTCAGGATGTCGGACCTTCCGCCGAATTTCTGCAGGTACCTGTTGCCTACAATTACCGCTTCCAACAGAACCATTTCACCAAGTTCAAGGACGACAATGACGGGGCAGTCTCTGAAATTAACCTGAACAAGAGCCTGGCATGGTCTGGCTACACAATCATCAAGCCCTATGCAGAAGATGTACCATCGGGGCCCAAGTCCAGTCTACCGCCAGAAAAGGACCTCACCCCCTATGTACAAGAACTTATCCGCAGTATCAGGCGTGAGCTCACGAAAAGACCTATCATTACCCGCCATTTGCTCTACAACACACTGGGCTGGGACAAGCGGGACCGATTGCGCCAAGCTGCTGTTTACTGCGGATATTTCTTTGAAACCGGACCATGGCGTGAGGCACTCGTAGCATGGGGTGTCGACCCTCGGACTGACCCCAAGTACAGATTTTATCAGACTGTGTCTTTTCTATCTTACAAATCGACTGGTGTAAGGAAACACTTCAAACACTTTGACGAGCACGTGCGGAATCTCGCCAATTACAGTCCCAAAGATCTGCGTATGCAACACAAGTTCGACGGCGTGCATGTCTCGCACACTGGAAATCTCTTTCAATTCTGCGACATCACTGACCCGTTGATTCATCGCATTCTGCACACCAATGATATCCGCTCGACGCCTTCGCCGACCTCGCAGGGTTGGTATCACGTTGGCACGTGGGCGAAAGCAACAGTCATACTGAAACATAAGATGAACACGATTCTAGTGGGTGATAAGCCTGACGATTCGATTTACCAACGTATTGTTGGGTGGCCAGAGGTCTGGGACGATAAAACTTTCTTTGCACAATATGCCAAAGAACCCTACAACAGGGAGATGACCAAGGAAAGGCGTACGGAGCACGTCGTCATGAAGAGCGTACGCTACGCAGCCAGGAATCCACGATACGCATTTGAGAGACTAGAGGCACAACAAAATCGGATCGCTGGTGCGGAACGACCCGAAGCTGATGAAATGGAAGAGGACGATGTTGAAGTCGAAGAGGACATGACAGAGATCCCCGAGCGAGCGGAGGATATTCTCAACGAAGGTGCTGAGAACGAGAGCGAGGATGACGAAGAGGACGAAGTGGATGACGATGATGATGGGAATATACCTGGAGAGAAGATTTTTGACGAGGACGGAAATGAGATATTGGGAAATGATGTGGATGAGGAGGTTGATGGTGAATGGGAGGTGGATGACGTTGCTACCACGTTTGGATTTGGTGGATTTTACGATGTATAAATACCAGCCGTGTGAGCCTGTATATAGAATGTGCAATGGATATGTATGCGCTTGGTTTGACGCGTTTTGGGCTAGTGGACATGATGCAGTGATTTTCTGGGTTGACAAGATTGAAATGATGAAGTGTAAACTTATGTGATCCAGGCTCATATTCATCGGTTAAGTATTATGGATGCCCAGCCTATGCAAGTTGTGTGAGCGAATGGAAACTCTGCTATGTGAGTTGATGGATGAATTATTCTATTGTTGCTACCTGAAGAGTGATAGACCATATCTACGCAGATGGTGAGCCGAGTGCCCTACCCTTTGTAGGACTATGGTGGGTCTGGTTTGGAGCAACTTCGGTAGCCTTGTAGTACCACTAGCCTACCTGAAGATCATCAAGAGGCGCGCCTAAAGTCTTTGATGTCATTTTCGCAATTGCCCTGCCTTCGTAAGACGGGGCTAGGTTAGGGTATTTACTCGATAGCAGGCTGCCGGTTGAGGTTCGGGAGCTGGCGTGTCATTGGCCCCTAGAAGCGAGGAGGCCCCCCGTTTTAAAACGGCAGCGTCGCACCACCGACCAACAGCGGCACACATAGATTACGGTACTCTATATTACTAAGGCTTCCGGGTCTGCTGCGGTGCCCTCTCAAAGTTCAGTCGGCGAGAGGTAGTCGCGACCAGCATCACGCACCTTGGGTTGGACGCGCCCACCACAGCTCCACAGCTCCACGCGCTCTTTCCGAAAGTTAATGATTGTAATGTTCCAGCAGGCGTCATAGTCTGTCTCTTTCTTTTCTGGATATAATTTACGAGAGAGCGCGACCGGCGCACAACCACGCCGCACGTCCAGAGCTGCTGCACGACCAATGCACTCACCCCCGACTGCTACCGACGACCGACGAGACTTGCGAGCGCGTGGCGAGAGCACACCGGAGGAGCTGCACACGCGGCGCTGAGCCGCACAGCACATAATCATGGCGGCGCATCACAACTTCGAGGCCATGGCCGCGAAGCTTGACGATGCCGGTACAGGTATGCAGCGCCCTGCCGCGACGCCTAAGAGCTGCACATGTACGAGCTGAAGAGGGCTAATTTGTCGCCCAGATCTGCGAGCCAAATTGGCTCAGGCAATAGACATACGAGACAATATCGAGACGTACTGCCAGGGCCAGCAGTACAGCACCTTCTTGAACCACCTCATACCTCCATTCCTGAAGATACTCGATGGAGCTCCTGTCTTCATATCCACCTCGCCGGACCAGGTGAGTAGCAGCGACTACGGTGGCTGTGAGAGGCCAAATAAGCTGATATCATGCCCAGCGACTACGGAACTGCGTGCTCGAGATCCTCCATCGGTTACCCCAGACCCCACCGGATTTGGTCGAGCCACACGCTGCGAAGATCGTGGACAAGCTCATGAGCTTGGTGAAGACCGAGAATGAAGACAACGCCGTCCTCTGCATGAAGACCATCATGGACTTTCAACGACATCAGGCTGTGACCAAATCGCTGAAGGACAGGGTGCAGCCTTTCTTGGACCTAATCCAAGAAATGTTCGAGACTATGGAACAAGCGGTCCAGGATACTTTCGATAATGCCACTCCGGCCCCGTCAGGCCAGGGCGTCCCGTCGACACCGAGCAACCACCAGTACTCGCAGTCTCCGCGACCCGGCTCGCCTGCGACCTCCCTTACTTCAGGACCAGCCGGCGATATGAACACCGAGCAGACCCGTATGCTACTCAAGGGCATGCAGTCCTTCAAAGTGCTCGCCGAGTGTCCCATCATAGTCGTCTCGCTGTTTCAAGCATACCGCGGCGTTGTGAACCAGAACGTCAAGCTCTTCGTTCCATTGATCAAGAATGTACTTATGCTCCAGGCGAAACCGCAAGAGAAGGCGCACGAGGAAGCAAAAGCAAATGGGAAGATCTTCACGGGTGTGAGTAAAGAGATCCGCAACAGGGCGGCTTTCGGCGACTTTATCACCGCTCAAGTTAAGACTATGAGTTTTCTGGCCTACCTGCTAAGAGTATATGCGCAGCAACTCAACGACTTTCTACCCACGCTTCCCGATATTGTGGTACGATTGTTGAAGGATTGCCCTCGTGAGAAGTCCAGCTCCCGAAAAGAGCTTTTGGTGGCCATTCGCCACATCATCAACTTCAACTTTAGGAAGATTTTTTTGAAGAAGATCGATGAACTTTTGGACGAACGAACTCTTATAGGCGATGGGCTTACTGTCTATGAGACAATGCGTCCATTAGCATATAGTATGCTTGCCGACCTGATTCACCACCTCCGCGACTCCCTCAACAAGGAGCAGATACGTCGTACAATCGAGGTGTATACCAAGAACCTTCACGACTCTTTCCCTGGTACAAGCTTCCAGACCATGAGTGCTAAGCTCCTCTTGAACATGGCTGAGTGTATTGCGAAACTGGAGCCCAAAGAAGATGCTCGGTACTTCTTGATCATGATACTGAACGCCATCGGCGATAAGTTCGCAGCTATGAATCGCCAGTATCATAACGCCGTCAAGGTCTCTGCAGCATATAGCACACCCTCGATCGATGCATTAGAGGAGAACCACTTAGCTGTGCAAGAGCAGATTCCGGACTGGGACGAGATCGACATTTTCAATGCAACCCCCATCAAGACATCCAATCCCCGCGAGCGAAGCTCGGATCCAATCGCTGACAACAAGTTCCTGTTCAAAAATCTTCTCCATGGACTTAAGAACCTGTTCTATCAATTGCGTGCCTGTAACCCCCAAAAGGTTAAAGACGAAATTGACATTGCTAATGCATCCCCAAACTGGCATGAGGTCTCGTACGGGTACAATGCGGAAGAGGTAGAGGTTTTGATCAAACTCTTTAGAGAGGGCGCCAAGGTATTCCGATACTACGGAAGTGACAAACCGGCGGAAACGAAGGGACTATCACCAGGAGATCTTATGGCCAACCAGCATATGATGTCGAGTGGCAAAGAAGAGAAGGAGTTGTTGGAGACGTTCGCAACCGTATTCCACCACATTGACCCGGCCACCTTCCACGAAGTGTTCTCTTCCGAGATCCCTCACCTTTACGACATGATGTTTGAACACCCTGCGCTACTTCATGTTCCGCAGTTCCTGCTTGCCTCAGAAGCAACGTCTCCAAGCTTCGCTGGAATGCTGCTACATTTTCTGATGGACCGGATCGAGGAAGTCGGCACGTCAGATGTCACAAAATCGTCGATTCTGCTTCGACTTTTCAAACTATCCTTCATGGCCGTCACACTCTTCTCCCAACAGAATGAGCAGGTTTTGCTACCTCATGTTAGCAAGATTATTACCAAGTCTATTCAGCTTTCAACAACTGCAGAAGAGCCGATGAACTACTTCTTCCTCTTACGGTCACTCTTTCGAAGCATAGGTGGCGGTAGATTTGAGCACCTGTACAAAGAGATCCTACCTCTACTCGAGATGCTTTTGGACGTTCTGAACAACTTGCTACTTACCGCACGAAAACCAGCCGATAGAGATCTCTTTGTCGAGCTTTCGTTGACTGTACCGGCAAGGCTGAGCAATTTGCTGCCGCATTTAAGTTACCTTATGCGACCTCTAGTCGTTGCGCTGCGCGCAGGATCTGAGCTCGTTGGCCAGGGCCTTAGGACATTGGAGCTTTGCGTGGATAATCTTACCGCAGACTATCTTGATCCTATAATGGCGCCCGTCATCGATGACCTTATGGCAGCGCTTTGGGAACACCTCAAACCACAGCCATATAGCCATTTTCACGCACATACGACGATGCGAATACTCGGCAAGCTGGGTGGCCGTAATAGAAAGTTCATAACCGGGCCGCCTCAGCTGAACTACAAGCCATATTCGGACGATGCGGCATCCGTCGATATTCGACTCATCGGTTCCACCAAAGATCGTGCATTTCCAGCGGTGATAGGGATCGATACCGCCATAGCAAAGTTGCATGAAGTGCCGAAACTTCCCGCGGCGAAGAAGTCGGACCCGTTCCATAAACAACAAGCGTTCAGGCTTATTATGTCACACACCAAATTACTTGTTGGGTTTGATAGCTTGCCCGACGATTTCGCGCAGCTTGTTCGCCTGCAAGCCAATGATTTGTACGACAAGAAATTCAAGAATGGGGCGGATCTCATGACCCTGTCTGAGCGTAGCAAGTCCATCGCCAAAAAGACTGCTGAGCAAGAGACACTGAAGAAACTTTTGAAAGCCTGCATGTTCGCTGTATCAATCACTGAACTTAAGGTGGATGCCGACGCCTTTGTTAGCAGTCTCGCAAAACACTTTACGCTCCTGGAACTGGGTACCCATTTTGCTCAGGAAAAGCATAAAGCCAAACCGTTCGACGTCCAGTCGGGAGAAGGCCCAGTCACAATCGGCACCGAGGTCTTCTCCGAGGCTTTGGGCGATTCGCTTGCCTCGGAGCATCAATCAGTGCGCGAGGCTGCCGAGCAGACCATCATCATCATGCGTGATACCGCCAAAACCATTTTTGGAAGCCAAGACAGACTGGATAGGTTTCCGTTCTTCACAGAACTTGCTCGGACGTTTGTCCACAATTGCTACGCTGATGACTGGTTCATGAAATCTGGAGGTACTTGTGGTATCGAAATAATTATCAAGAAGCTTGGGCTGGGCGAGGCATGGATGCTTGAACGGCATGGAGAACTTATTCGCGCATTGAATTTCGTCGCCAAGGACATGCCGACTGACCTGGACTCTAAAACACGCATCCAAGCACAAGGCCTTTTGGAGGACCTCCTCCGACGATGCTACAAGACTACTACCCTGGAGGAATACAAAAGTCGCGACAGCCCCCTCTTGATCCTTTGCGGTAGACTTGTGGGAGATTTGTCACACATGAACAAAAATGTGCGAGAAGCCACCCAGAAAGCATTTCATGTCCTCTCTGAAGTCACTGGTCTTGCTGTGCATGAACTAGTCGGACCAGTCAAAGACAGACTGATCGTACCGATCTGGACAAAGCCTCTCCGCGCCTTGCCGTTTAGTATTCAGATCGCATATATCGATGCGATAACTTTTCTGTTGAAGCTCAAGAACAATGTACTTGAGTTTAACGATCAGCTCACAAGACTGCTTATGGAGTCTCTTGCATTAGCTGACGCGGAAGACGAAGGACTGGCCACAAAACCGTTCGAGCAGCGGAACGCGGAACACATTGTCAACCTGCGAGTCGCCTGCATTCGCTTGCTTTCTACTGCCCAAGGGTTTCCGGAGTTCAGCACTACACCACCTAACCAGACGTTTTTGCGTATCATCGCGGTCTTTTTCAAATGTCTCTATTCCAAGTCTCCCGAAGTGATCGAGGCCGCCAACACTGGGCTTTCCGGTGTCATTTCAGCAACCAACAAATTGCCCAAAGACGTACTGCAAAGTGGTCTTAGACCCATCTTAGTCAATCTTCAGGATCCTCGAAAGCTCTCTGTGGAGAACCTTGATGGTTTGGCTCGTCTCCTGAAGTTGCTTACGAATTACTTCAAGGTGGAAATTGGAACCAGGCTTCTTGATCACCTAAAGAACATCGCGGACCCGGTCAGTCTGCAGAAGATCTCATTCCATATGATCGAGCAAAACCCGAAGATGAAAATTGTGACAGCGATATTTAATGTGTTTCATCTGTTGCCATCTGCAGCTATCAGTTTCCTCAAACAGATCATCGAAAAGGTCATTGAGCTCGAGACTGCTCTCCGCCGGACGCACTATAGCCCGTTCCGCGAGCCCCTGATTAAGTATCTTTGCATGTATCCGAAAGAAACCTGGGATCACTTCTCTCCAAATCTGAAAGATGAAACACAAGGCAGGTTCTTTGCTCAGCTCCTTGAGAATACAGAGAGCGGTCCTTTGCGAGAAGAGTTGCTGAAGGATATTCCTAAATTCATAGCGTCCTTCGAATTCGACGGGGCAGAGAAAGAAAAATGCCAGGCGCAGCTTAACGCTATACATGTTGCCTACGCGATGAGTCAATTCGAAAGCACACGGGAATGGCTCGTTGGCAAAGAAGATCTGAGGAAAGCTCTTTTCGAGGCTGCGCGCTCGCTAGAACAGAAACTGCGAGCAAACACACTGGAACCTTCATTACGTCTAGCAACCGAGCAAGCAGGCGAGCAGATCATGTCCGTTTTTACCACTTACTTGCGTTATGATCCCGACAATCTGGACTTTTTCTTCGAGCTTGTCGACGCGGTCACTTCTGATGACTTCAAAGCAACTCCAATCTTGTTTGACTTCATTTTCGAACAGATGGTATCGAACGAATCAGTGGATTACTGGAAGACGTTGGTACACAAATGTATCGACCTGTACACCGGACGCACGTCTTCGCAGAAAACGAAGACCTTCATCTTCCGGTATATTGTAAACCCTATCTTTGCCATGGATGCCAAGCGCAACTGGGATACCTTATTCGGCCCTGAAGCCAAAGAGGGCACAAAGCTCGTGGATCGCAGCATGACCGACACTATTCACAACCGACTGTGGAAGCCGCAAGCTTTGATCGACACGTCAGAAGAGAGCGCCCAACTAGGCGTTGATCATTCCCGCATGGAATTGCTTCAATTGACAACACTGCTTTTGAAACATTATTCTAGCGTGATCCAGGAGACTCGCAAAGATATTATTCGTTTCGCTTGGGCATACATTCGACTGGAGGACGTCATCAATAAGTACGCCGCTTACGTGGTGATAGCGTTCTTTATTGCTGTGTATGATACACCTGTCAAGATCGCTAGTCAGGTGTACCAAACGCTACTAAAGGCACATCAGAACGAGGGCAAGGCTCTCGTCATGCAGTCACTCGAGCTGATGGCTCCGGTACTGAAAAAGCGTTTGGGTGGTGCAGACCAGAAGATGGCAATCCCGAGGTGGGCTGCCATTCCTAGGAAGATCTTGTCTGAGGAAAGCTCAAACCTGCAGCAACTCATGAGCATCTTTAACTTCCTTGTCCGGCATCCGGATCTCTTCTACGAAGCTCGAGAACCTCTCTCTGCCATCATCATTGCAGCGCTTTCGAAGATCGCTCAGCCACCGAATCCATCGACTGAAGCCAAAAAGCTTGCATTGAACTTGATCAGCTTGATCAAGACCTGGGAAGATAGAGCGGCCACTGAGATGAGTCCTAGCGCTGAGCGATCATCATTGTCCCCGCAGGTATCCAAGAGACGTGCAGACGGCTCTCTTGTACCCCCTTCCCCTACCAAGGGGTTCGTTGCTGCACCTGGTATTCGAATGCTGTTGATCAAGTATCTTCTCTCGTTCATTTCTTACCTCCCGGAGCGTTATCCTGTCGCAACACCCAAGCCTAAAGATACCTCTGTGCCTTCTTTGAACAACCCGCAATCGGCGGAAATTTGCAAGAAAGCCGTTCAGCTTCTACACGATCTTCTCTCGCCACGGCTCTGGAGTGACCTCGATCTGGACCTTATCCTGAGCAAGAAGCTGGAAGAGATCCTCGTCTTGGATATGAAGCAGGACGAGAAGCAAGAGCCTTTCACTACCCGAATGATCAACACCCTGCAAATGGTCAAAGTCATTGTTAACGTGAAGCCAGACGACTGGGTGCTTCAGCGGGTCCCACAATTCCAGAGGATGTTGGAAAAACCTCTTCGCTCCGAACACGCTGATGTGCAGGCTAGTTTGCAATCTACAGATGAAGCCGAAGATGGCGCTGCAAAATTGCAACCGACCCTGAGACGTATCTTGGATGTCATGCCTGAACCAGTCAAGGACGAAGAAGGCAACGCAGAAGAGACACCTTCTACGGATTTCGTCAACCAACTTGGTGCAATTGCTACCGAGGCGCTTTCCAATGGCTCCAACATTTGTGCTATCAACATTCTGTGGACACTTTGCCAGAAGCAACCGGAGGAGATCGACCAGCACATCCCACAGCTCATGAAAGCTTTCCAAGGCAAGATGGCCAAAGATCATCTTGCTGCTCATAGCCAGCCAGGTCAAGCCGTCGCTCCTTCTGGCGCCCGGCCGGACAGTGCTACTCCGCCAGCAGATCCACGGGAGGTCGAGATCCAAACCGATTTGGTGCTCAAGGTCGTTGATATTCTTGCTGCCCGAATGAACGAGCTTGGCGAGAATCGCCGACCATACTTGAGTGTGCTTGCATCCCTGGTTGAACGTTCGCAGAGCAACTCTGTGTGCATGAAGGTTCTTGATCTGGTCGAGGAGTGGATCTTCCATTCGACTGAACCTGTCCCTACTCTCAAGGAGAAAACAGCAGTCCTTAGTAAGATGTTGTTGTTCGAACACCGTCTGGACAACTCGCTTCTCAACCGGTTCCTTGACCTGGTCATACGGATATATGAGGACCCAAAGATCACACGTTCGGAATTGACAGTACGAATGGAGCATGCTTTCCTCATCGGTACACGTGCACAGGATGTCGAGATGCGGAATCGATATATGACTATCTTCGATAAGAGTCTCAGTCGTACTGCAGCTAGCAGGCTCAGTTATGTCCTTGCATCACAGAACTGGGACACGCTTGCTGACAGTTACTGGCTCAGTCAGGTCATCCATCTTATGTTTGGCTCTGTCGAAATGAACACACTTGCACAGCTCCATATCGAGGACTTCAGACTTCCGCAGAACTCGACTATCTTCGGCACTTACAGCAAAGACTCCCGAATTCCAGATGTCATGGTCGATGAGGATTTGGAGAATCTCGTCAATAGCCATCGTCGATTCTGCAATCAACTGGGAGATGTTAAGATCAAGGACCTCTTTGAACCTCTAGGACACTTACAACATACCGATAGTAACCTTGCGCATGATATATGGGTTGCATTCTTTCCGCTTGCTTGGACTGCTCTTACCAAAGACGATCAGAGCGATTTAGAGAAAGGAATCGCGACGCTCTTGACCAAAGATTACCATTCTCGTCAGCTAGACAAGCGACCTAATTGCGTAGCTAGCATGCTAGATGCGATTGTGCACGCTAGGCCACGGGTTAAGTTCCCGCCTCACATCATGAAGTACCTTGCCCGCACCTACAATGCTTGGTATACCGGCGCCGTCTACATGGAAGAGTCCGCAATCAATCCTATTGTCGATACAGAAAAGCTGCGGGAGAGCAACCTCGATGCTCTGCTTGAAATATACACTGGAATGCAAGAAGAGGATTTGTTTTACGGTACATGGCGACGAAGGTGTCAATTTATTGAAACCAATGCAGCTCTCTCCTACGAACAGATCGGTATTTGGGACAAAGCCCAGCAAATGTACGAAGCTGCGCAGATCAAAGCTCGGACGAGCGTGCTGCCATTCTCTACAGGCGAGTACATGCTCTGGGAAGATCACTGGGTTTTGTGTGCTCAGAAGCTGCAACAATGGGAGGTTTTGAGTGACTTTGCCAAGCATGAGAACTTCAATGACCTGTACCTTGAAGCAACATGGAGACATTTCGAAGCATGGCAAAACAATGAGCAGCGTGAGCAGCTCGATGCGACAATCAAGGCCGTTAGCGATGCGCCAACTCCCCGACGAGTCTTCTTCCAGACATTTATCTCTCTGCTCAAGCTCCATGCTAAACAGGAGACCCAACCCGAATTCCACAGGCTATGTGACGAATCGATTCAGCTCTCCATCAGAAAATGGCACCAGCTACCACGTCGCATTACCCAAGCGCACATCCCGCTTCTTCAGCATTTCCAACAGCTGGTTGAGCTACATGACGCCAGCGTTATTTGCCAAAGCCTGGCCCAAACCACCCAAGCCAACCTTGATCACAAGTCGCAAGAGTTGAAGTTGCTACTCTCTACCTGGCGTGATCGTTTGCCGAATTTCTGGGACGATATTAATGCCTGGCAAGATCTTGTCACGTGGCGTCAACACATCTTTCACCTCATCAACGGCGTCTACTTGCAGCTACTTCCGCCAAACCCGAGCAATCCTAGCGGAAACTCTTTTGCATATCGAGGCTACCACGAGACTGCTTGGATCATCAACCGTTTTGCTCACGTTGCTCGTAAACACAACCTGCCGGATGTGTGCATTCAGCAACTGAGCCGTATTTACACTCTGCCTAATATAGAGATCCAAGAAGCTTTCTTAAAGTTACGTGAACAGGCCAAGTGTCATTACCAAAACCGATCGGAATTGAACAATGGCTTGGATGTTATCAACAACACGAATTTGAACTACTTCGGTAATCAACAAAAGGCGGAGTTCTACACTCTTAAGGGAATGTTCCTTGCAAAGCTCAGCCAGAACGTCGATGCTAATGATGCATTTGGCACAGCCATGATCTTTGATATTAAGTTGCCTAAAGCATGGACTGAATGGGGTCGATACAACGATATGTTGTTTAAAGAAGATCCGTCGACCCTCGACAAGGCCGAAGCCGCTCTCAGTTGTTACATTGAAGCTGCCAGCTTGTACAAGAATGCAAAATCTCGGAAGATTCTTGGTCGTATCCTTTGGTTGCTCAGCTTAGACAACCCTGAAGGGCGCTTACGCGAAAAGTTCGAAGCATTCCAAGGTGACACGCCCGCTTGGTACTGGATTACGTACATCCCACAACTCTTGAACAGCCTGTCTCGAGGCGAGGCTCCTATCGCACGATCAATCCTTGGTAAATTAGCGAAGACTTATCCCCAGGCATTGTACTGCCATCTTAGGACAACACGGGAAGATATGGCCACGCTGAGAAAGCAACACGAACAGAAGGAAGCAAAGGAAAAGGCACTCAAAGCCAAGCAGCAACAAGCACAAGGCGCCCAAGGATCACCAGCGCCAAAGGCCGAAAATCGACCTGGTTCAAGCGCAGGTGGTACTCAACCAACCCCCGCAAATGGTGACACCAAGCCTGTCGCGAACGGTGCTACCAATGGGACGGTCAATACTGAGGGTGCCGCACAAGACGCCCCCAACGCTCCAGCTGCTGAAGCTCCACCGGCTCCAAAACGGCCGTGGGACCACGTCGAGGAGATATCGGCAATCCTGAAAACGGCCTTCCCATTGTTGGCCCTCAGCATGGAAACAATGCTCGATCAAATCCAGAAGAACTTCAAATGCCCTCCAGATGAGGACGCTTATAGATTGATCGTGGCTCTATTGAACGACGGCCTCGCCTATGTCGGTCGATCGCCTGCTTATTACGGACCGGAAGTCAAGTTGCCAGTGTCGACTGAAGCGAACATAACACGATTTGCTGAATCTGTGCTGCCACCGCATATCCGCAAAGCTTTTGAGCATGACTTCGTCACCCACAAACCCACGATGTATCAGTACATTCAGAAGCTTCGGATGTGGAGAAACCGGTTTGAAGAGCGATTGGACCGCAGGAAGCTCGTCGTTCCTCTCGAATCATACACTCAGCAACTTAGCGAGTTCCGCTTCCTTAAGTTTGACGATGTAGAAGTGCCTGGTCAGTATTTGCAGCACCGGGACAAGAATAGCGATTTTGTCCGCATCGAACGCTTCCTGCCGGAAGTAGACGTGGTTCGTGGCGTTGGTATTTGCCATAGACGACTGAAAATACGCGGTCACGATGGCAGCATTCACCCCTTCGCCATTCAGTTCCCTGCTCAGCGAAGCTCACGCAGAGAGGAACGTATCTTGCAGCTGTTCAGAATCTTCAATGGTATTCTATCAAAGCGCAAGGAGAGCCGGAGACGAAACTTGCAGTTCCATCTTCCGCTTATGGTGCCTATAACACCTGTCGTGCGTATGGTTCAAGATGACGCCTCTTACATCAGTATGCAAGGCATTTTTGAAGACTACTGCCGGCGCAACGATTTGAACAAGGACGAACCGGTCTTGTTCAGCCTCGAAAAGCTCAAGGCACTCAGCCCTGTAAGATCACCCAACATTCAATCAAGTAAACAAAAAGCTAACCTCATGCAGAAGAACCTCGAACACGCTAATAGTATCCGATTCGAAACTTTTGCCGCCGTGCAAGAGAAGTACGTACCGCCTACCCTTCTTCTCGACTACTTCCGCGCAATGTACCCCGATTTCGAGGACTTCTGGCTGTTCCGCCGGACCTTCAGCTACCAGCTTGCGGCACTCACGTTCATGACATACGTCATGCATATGAATTCACGATTCCCTCATAAGATCAGCATCTCTCGTGGAAGTGGCCGCGTCTGGGGTTCAGAGCTCATCCCATCCATGGCCATCGGAAAGCCAGTCTTACATAACAGCGAGCCCGTGCCTTTCCGTTTGACGCCGAATATGCAGACGTTGATGGGCCCCCTCGCTCTCGAAGGCATCTTTGCACCATCTGTAATGTCCATTGCACGATGTCTCATAGAGCCCGAGGGAGAGTTGGAGATGCAGCTCGCTATATTCATGCGCGACGAGATGAACCACTGGTTCACGAGCCAACACAAGGGGCTCACGCCGGACAGCCTGCGCGAAACGGTGCAGACGAACAGCGAGTTGGTTGTTAAGCGCGCAACGAGCATGGGAAGCCTGCCACAGACAAGCAACCTGCCAGCGAACCAGACGATGGTGGACCTAGTGGCTACAGCGGTCAATCCATTGAAGCTGTGCCAAACGGATGCGCTGTGGATGGCTTATTTGTAGCCTAAGGGAGAATAGCAAGGTGGTCTTGCAGGTTATGCTGCAATTTACATGGAGATGGATACTGGTTGCAATTTAGCAAGGCGTTTAGGCGCAAGGAAAGTGGCTCTCTGATGGAGCTTGATGTTGACTGGTATTTTCTAGCATGGCGCTTAGGCGATGGAACATGCCTCTGGAAGAGGCCTAGGCAAGAGACGTGTTTGTGTACTGTTATTTGCAGAGGCTGATTGGCAAGCCTATATTCGTTCGATGAAATATCTAGTTTAGATGAATTGACACGAGCTTCATGCTAATCCCATTATCTTTCTGCCGCGGAAAAGATGATATGTGATTATGTAATGTAGCTAGTGGCTTGCGGACATGAGACTGGGGATGGACAGGGGTACCGAGGGGTAAGATTCGTGAAATCGACCTTACCTAGGCATTGCTCCTTGTGGCATTTGTTCAGCCCTACACTTCCTCGGTACCCGACATACTCTGCACGTCGACATCAAGATGCCCTTCTATCTCCAGGTACAGGATACATCACTCTAGTTGCGACTCAGATTGGACTGGATCCGCACGGTTCCGCCGCTACACCACAGTCTCCACGGCCAATGAACCGGCTCTAACGGTTCACCATACAATCAAACCATCATCACTTGTGGGACGCCAATCCCCAAGCTAGTCCCGAACGTGGTGCATCTGCTTACCTGGTTGCTACACGTTACACTGTGCCATTGCCTGTGGGGGCCATTCACTCCGTCCATTGGCCTCCTGGCCCGAGCCCATACTATCACTATGGGGTTCTCCGGCAAGCCCAGCAAAGGCTGCTTGCCCTGCCGCCAGAAAAGAACAAAGTAAGCGCCGCCCGTCTCCTCGTTCGCCCGTCCACACGCGCACACACGTCTTCCCGTCCCAATCGGGTAACTGTTTCGCAAGAAAAAAGCGAAACGATACCCGCCCCTAGCCACACACATGGTAGTCGACCCTTGCACTAGCTAACCTCCACCCAATCTATGCAGATGCGACTTAGCTCTCCCGTCGTGCACGCAGTGTGTGCGCAAAAACCGCATGTGCTTTGGGTACCGCAATGAGCAGGATATGGTGTTCCGAAATGAGACGGGGTTGATCATCCGGAAGGTGAAGCGGAAAAGCAGCGATGGGGAGAGTTCCACTTCGTCTGGGTCGCCGTTTGACGAGGATGCGTTTGCGCCGTTGGAGTTGAGTGCCCTGGTGGCGCATCCGAGTCGGAGGGCGACGCTCCAGGATGAGGCCATCATGCACTGGATGGCTAATTTCAACGAGAAGTTTTTCAGCAGCAGCTCGGTGGAGAATCTGCAGGCGGGGTTCGAATACATTATGCCGATATATCAGAGGGATTTGGAGAGGAATGGGCCGGCGGTGGAGATCGTACATGCTTGTAAGCGGAGATGGGCGATACTTGTGGAGCGGTTGGGAGACTAATGTTTTTTGCTAGGTGGACTTGCCGCTTTGGGGAATGCAAAGGGGGCGCCTGATTTGCTGCGGGCGGCGAGGGTAAAGCAGATCAAGGTTTTGAGGCAGCTGTAAGCAATTTTAGAGATGTGCTTTGTGAGCTTGAGTTGACTTGGCTTCCCGTCAGGAATGAGCAGTTGCAGGATCCGGAGCATGGGTTGTCTGACTCGTCGCTTCTTACGTGCTTGTTGTTGTCTTCTTTTGAGGTATGTTGCTGAGTATCTCTAAGTATTCCATGATTGTCCCTGCTAAACAATATATAGAACATGGTCTGTGAAGGGTCCGAATCCATGGCAGCATCACAGATGCATCTCAGAGGAGCAGCAACACTCGTAAAACTCCGTGGTAAATCTCAATTCTCCAGCATGATCGGTCGTGGCATGTTCGTACGATTACGGGGCTCCATGGTACGTTTCTTCCCTTCCATTCCATCGCTCCCTCTCCCTAACCCACCCAGCTCGCCCTCTCCCTCCTAACCTCCGAACCCCTCCCCGACTACCTCTTCCAACATCTCAAAGAAGAATGCCTCACCGAAGAATCCTTCGAAGTGAAATTCTTCCGCTTCATGAACCGCGTCTGCCACCTCCGCTCCCAGCACAAACACAAAGGCTTCATCGACTCCACCATGGTCGCAGAAGCCCACGCCACCCTCCACCACATCTCCACCTGGAATCCCAAATTCCCCCCCTGGGTCCTCCCCGACGGCCACCGCAGCCAGTTCAAGGGGAAAAACGTCGTCCCCGGCATGCTCATCGACGGCGCCGACAAAGTCAACCGTTTCATCTGGGTAGCCATGTCCTGGCTCTTTCTCAACATCGCCGAGATCCTCGTCCACGAACTCCTCATCGTCTACTTCCGCGCTCAGATCGAGATTTCCCCTCACGACCCCGAGCTCAAAACATCGCTTCAGACGGCCATGGCCGCTCAGTTCGAAATCTCGCGCGACGTTCAGGACGCGGTGGAGTACTACCTGGTTAATTTCTCGGCGACGACCGCGACGACGCGGAGTATAGGCGCGCATATGCTTATGATGCCGCTCTCCATCTTACTCGGGGCGTCGACTACGAGCCCGCAGATGTACTTCTGGATAGCGAAGACGGCGGAGCGCATAGCGGAGAAGTTTGCGCTCAAGCAGGGGAAGATGGTGGCGGATTTCTTGATGATGGGGAAGAAGATGGCAGATTTTGGGAAGGGGAAAGAGGACGAGCCGTTGAGCTATACGAGTACGGTGTTTAGTAATGTGGGGACATTGGAGAGGACGGAGGTGGAGGTTGAGGTCGTGGAGAGAGGCGGTGGGAGGGGGAGTGGAGGGTCGAGTTCGGCATCGATGGTAGATAGGAGTGCGTTGCCGACGCCGTCGCCGAGTCCGAAGGCAGTGGGAAGGACGGCGGGGACGACGACGAAGACGAAGTCGTTGCAGATTTTGATTTCGTAGGGTGGGAGGGGAGGGTGTTTACAAGGAATAGATTTCAGATCGGGGATTAACTTCATTGCTTGGAATGCGCCTATGCGATGTCTATGCTGTCATCAAGCTGTGCGTACCCTGCTAAAACATGCACATCAATCAGCAAGGCGCTGAACAACAAAAATAGTGAGCATCACAAGCAAGACCTCCCCTACACTAAGAACACCCCTCCCCATCAAGCCCCATATTTGCGACAGCAAAACAGCCCACACATATCTACCTACAACATAGATGTATGCACATAATATCAAGCATCTACGCGTGTTTTCCCCCACCCAGATTCGAAACCCCTCTCTCCCTCTCGCAAAAAAGTGCAAAACTAAAAGCCACTTCGAAGTGCTGGCTCAAAGAACTTGCGTTTTTGTTTGATTCGACGGGAATATCTCTAATGGGAAAATATATAATTGGGGTTGTTACTCTGTCGGTGTATTTATATATGGTTATGTGTGGAGGTAGGCGAGTGAGGCAGGTGTGGAAGTTGAGGCAGGCGCGAGGTGAGAAGTGAGAGGTGGGAGGTAGACGTTGCGTTTGCGTTTACTGGCCGTGACTAGCAGTGCTGTAAGAAACTGAAGCAGGTTATGGCGATGGTAGTCAGGTAGCGGAAAGAAGGCAGTGTGCTTGTTGACGAGGGCCGCATGCACATGAAAATAGCGTGATGGTGAGGTATTCGTAGTGTTGGAAAACGTGTAAATAACGCACAAATGATCATCTAAGAAGGTATCTTGAATTAAACGAAGGATTGTAGCAAAAATGCTCCCAGGCACGAAGTACCGCGATAATCGCAAGTGAGACTGTTGGTCGTCAGCGAACGCTGCGGGCATGGCGACGGCAGCCCTATGACAGAGAGAATGCAACATGAATTGCATATTTCACATGATGATGTCCACTCCGAGAATCAGTGCTGATAAGTTAGGCTGTTTGGTTATGCGACACAAAAGATTCACGCAATATGGGTAGTGGTGTCAAACGAGCAGAGGAAGCGTGCCGATATACCGCGTCCCTTATCAATGTAAATTGGACGCTGATTGTATTATGACATGACGTTGGCACTAGATGATCTCCGTGAACAATAATCTCTCATGTTCAAAAACTTCCTCTAGCAAGATACTTAAGTTGTAGACTGCCCCTGCCAGCGACTTGTATAGCAGGCCCTACCCTCTTTTCCCCTCCTACCCAACCATGGCCTCTCCCTTAGACCAATATATACACGAGACAGGCGAACGTCTCACCCGCGCGTTCACCATCTTCCCCCACAACTGGAATTGTCTCGACGCCCAAAGCCCTGCTGAAGTAAAGCGTTTCCATAAGCGTATCCAAGATCTACGGATCCAGCACGATGCTTTCTACCACACCTACAAAGCCCACATTTCCGACTCGGGATCCACCAACCACCATACCATCAACAAGAGCTTAATAAAAGTCGACCGAAGCATCAAATACAAAGCCAGCAACAAGCCTGAATTCCCGCTACCCCAGCTACCCCGGCTCTCCCACTCTGGAGGTCTCCCACCCAGTCTCCTCGACCAAAGACTCCGCTGGCAGATCGTCAACGCAATCCAGCACATGCAGTGGTGGAGCACCGCGTATCGAACCGACGCCTCGTGGCTCTTGAACACGAATTTACAGCTCAACGACGAGTGGGTGGTTTTCCTCAGCTGTGGTCTGGCGCTCGAACAGCTGTGGAGGAAGAAGCAGACGCAGGCTGTTTATCGGAATTTGTGTGTGGATGTGGATCTCTTTTTGGCGCAGTGTGGAAGCTACGAGGGGGAGTTTGGGAAGTGTTATGAGTCGTCGGTGGGGAATATGCTGGAGAGGTTGGTTAGGTGTCAGGAGGGATTGCGGGCGTGCGGTGAGGATTTGAGGGATGGGGGTTTGGGGTGTGTTGATTAGGGTTTTGTGGAAGTGGGAGATCTCTGGAAATTGGGGGAAAAGGAGGAAGGTTGAGAGGGGGCGTCTAGAATGTGGAGTGGTTTGCGGTACGACCTGGGGCGGATGGTAATCTTCGTGTTTCCAGCATTGTGTTAGATTTTTCTGAGCTTGTAAAGACGAGTTCAGTGTTATGTGAGAAGTAAATTGTAGCAGGAATTAAACTGCGCTATGTGTAGCGGAACGGGAGCTAGGACTATCAGCATTGAGACTTCCAACAGGCCATCGATTTAGTTAATTCAATGGCAGTGGCTTAGACGGTGACGAGGACTTGAAGGGCAAGAGTTGTGAACTCACAATGGCCAATTGTGAATCCACGCGTCTTCCGATCGTATTGTTATATATATGGCTCCGTATACTGTATGCACGGCTCAGTACAAAGTATATTGCCTTACACGTTCTACCATCAACAACTCCTCAGAACAAAACCCCTTCACCAACATCAACAACTACCTACACAACTTACCCATCATGACCGACACACACGATGAGGCCCGCCGCTACGCGCTCGTTCGCCGTATGATCTCCCTCCGCCCCAATCCCTACGTCGGCCCGAGGCCAGCCTTCCTCTGGATCCAAGACCCCACCAAACCTCTCAATTCCACCTGGTCCCGTCTCGTCCGTTTCGCTGGTTCTCTGTGCCTATGGCAAGAAGACCACATCGAAACCATTCGAAACGTACTAGAGAAACTGCGGGATAGCGCTCGCGCAGAAATCGTTTCTAGGGACCCAGATTTCAGGTATAATGCGATAAACTGGGACAACAGTTACGATATCGTGGCTGCGTTTCCAGAAGATATGCAGACGGTTGTTTCACTGTATCTGGGGACTCTATCAACGGAATGGTCTGGTCTGTTTGAGAGGACGGGACTAGATGAGTTTCTGACTCCTTATGTCGAGGATCGGGGGTTTGGACAGGAGAGTGAGTATGATAGAGTGTATGGGCAGGAGGTGGAAGCAATGCTCGAGAAGCTGCAAAAGGCATATGAAAGGGTGGTGAAACTGAGGACCTTTTTAGGGCTCAGTACTTCGTAGTGCTGAGTATGTCTAAAAAAGACAAAGATATCTATTCGTATTGGCAGAAATACAGAAATCAAAACGTGTACATGAAAAAAATGGCACGTGGTGACTTGAGAAGGCAGAAGCATTGTGGAGATATTTTTTCATTGTGAACTATCTGACGTTTACAATTGGGCAAAACCTTTCTCCGGACCAGTCCAAGTGGTCAAAACCAAATCTTATCATATAAAACCAGAATTACCATCTCACTTTGCACCAATGTTCTAATATTCCAATCCTAGACTGTCATCCATATGCAACTTCCCTTAGCGAGATACCAGCACCAACTGTGCCCCTGAATACTTCTGTATGCTTAGTCAACATCATCCCACTCCCGTCCATCCTGCTCAGTCATCATCTTAAGTTCGCCTTCTACCCTTGGCAATGAGAAAGTTGATCTTCAGACGCAAGTCCAAGTGATACGGATTGTACGCAACGTGCGTGTGGAAGACCATGAAGTGCCTATAGTGGGAAGAAAGTATTGGAGCCAGCATATCGGCTATATCGTACGGCAACTGGGTTCGGATGTCACCAATGGTGAGGCTGATGTAGCCAATGCCATTCGGGACATTGTTGGAGAAGGTTGAGGGGTGTGAGATTGTGACATGGCAAGACTTAGCTGCGAGGTTTTTCTCGACACTTTTGATAACTTCGTTGAACGATTTGAGGGCCTGGACGGGGAATTCGGAGCGAATCTGCTTGCAGCTCAGAAGAAGGCCATCGTATGACGAGACCGGGGCACTGATTGGGGTGCAGTAGCCGTAAATCCCGTTTCGGATCTCCGGGGGGAGTGACAGGAAAGGCCCGGTCGAAGACATGGCGTTGAGCCTGGCCACAGCTCTGGGTGGGGTGTAGGTTCGAAAAGGTCGAGGGGTGTGTAGAGGGCGGGTAGGTTTAGAGGGTGAGGGTTATGTGAAGGACGAGGAAACAAAATAGTATGTGTGGTGGGTAGTTTATACAGTATGGCGTTGATATAGCAGGCGTTAAAATGGTGAAAGGTTGGAAGCAGATGACCGAAGTTGACTATTATTCGGGTTATCGAGGCTCAGGTTCGGCTTGACTATAGCTCACCAGTGAAAAAATGAACATGTTTTTTCACGTGAGTATTGACCACCGCTAAAGTCTGGGTGCTTGGTACACATCCTATGATGAAATTCATTGTGAGATTGAGCACTCGGGTACCTTAGACGCTCTCGTTCAGCATGACTGTCAGGGCCTTAAGCACAACTACCCTGACATTACACGTATGGTCCGGTGCGTCGCTCCCACAAATACATCGCGCGATTCCTGCCAAATCCATGCCATGTATCTTGGCCAGGCGCCAAAAGTGATGTAAAGATTTTTTGTACTGGCTACAAAAACCAGGTTTCATTACCTTTGTAGGCCATACAATCTAATATATCAAGTTATATGTATGCTTAACTCTGATCGCAGAGATATTACTATTATAATCGAAGTTGAATTCAAGACTGTGCGCTATTCTGGTTCTGGTATGTGTGTTAGACACATTGTAGGCGTAAGCATGCATCTTTTCATGCAGCTAGTCATAAAACATGTCTATCGGTTTTACATTGTACGCATCAACAGTTGAAACAGTGAAGCTAGACTTTGGCGATCTCGAGATTTGTGATCTCGATTTGCTAGGCTTTAGTTTTGCAACATGCTCGGCTGCAAAATATCCCATTACAAGACGTCTGCATGTAACCCGACCACTGTTGTATCCAGTTCCCAACCAAAACTTTTAGTGAGAACACAATACCGGAAATATATATCCTAGTAATTGCATAGTTGGTGGTATCTCAGCTTTCCTATGAAGCCCAGCCTTAATACTCGCAATTACAATTCCTGCGTTCTCGAGGCGCCAGATCGTGCCATATAAAGGCTTAAGTTTGATTGCTTTAAGCAGTGTGGATAGATTGTACAATGCTTTACTATAGAACTTTTTCGCACGACTAATTTTACGAGAACAATAGTCTAAAATCGACACATTCCCTTGCATACTTGTCAAATCGGTTACTGCCTGTCTGTAAAGACTATTGCGATAATGTCTAATCTTTTGTTAATGTTGTTAACTTCAGTAGGTGAGATAAATTTGTATAGTCGTGCTGTGAATCTTGGAGCCTTTAGGGGGCGAAATACTTCTGAATACCCTCATAGCCGAACTATCAATCCTTATGTTTCCAATCATGACTGTGATTATAGAGTACACTGCAGCAAGAGGCACTGTAAGACGAAAGATAAAGCGAGCATATCATGACGTTGAAAGTAGTTGTGATATGTGTACGGATAAAGATGCAGTAAAAACAGGCATAGATTGAGCTTTTCAAGGCTGAACACTTGCTAAGTACAACGTTCCGACAGTAAGAGGGTGTTCCAGCGATCTTATCATATCGAAAAGCATGAGTGTCACATTGAGCCAGGCGGCGTGAGACGATAATAACGAGCCCGGGCAGAACAAGGGCACACGACGGTGATAAATTTGACAAAACTTTTCCACTGAAGAGTTGCCTGAAGTGCATCCTTTGTTCTTATATATGACTGATTCTTGGCAACCGCTGCAAATCATCTTGTGGATCGTCAGGATTGATCTGCACGCGCGTAATTTTGAAGGATGCCGCTGCACGAGCTATACCCACAGTCGGATCCTCAAAGGATTGAACGCCACGTGCTCAAAAAAAAAAATCCTGGGGACAATCCCTTGGAAAATTTAATAGCAGAATGTCTTTTGCACAAAGAGGAAATTTAGTGCTACATCAACTAGGTGCAGAGCAAAAACAAAAACATACAACAGCGGGGATTCGCTAGTGGTCACCCACCTAACTACTAATCCGCCGGTACCCTGCTTAAGTACAGCTGAGCGAACGGGAAGCTCTGTTCTCAAGGTCCTATGGTCGTATGTGAAAGGATGAATTGAAAATTCAATCATATCCGCGGTTAGCTGTCTGTCCCACGCCGCCGCCCTCGCGCGATACCTCATCATTTGACTGCGTTCTTCTTTATATTCTTGAGCCTTCTTTCAACAATAGTCTTCCCTTCTCGACCATTCTTCTGTTTAATATTGCGCCCTCTTCTTCCTCGCCATGAACAACCAAATCGGCGACAAAAACCCCGAGTTCCTCATCACTGATTGAAAGTCCGTCCCCAAGCATACTGCCCACACATTGTAACGCCCACGATTTCTTGGTCGATACACCTCCAGGCTTCACTATGAAGGTCTGACATGTGTCTCGATATTGTTCGCCTAGCTCTAGGGATTTAGCCTCCGACAGGCCGTGCAGCTTTCTTGCTTCGGCGTAGAACCATAATGAGCGATCTTGATCGCGCTCCGTGAATGCACCACATACACGGACATAGCGAAACCGAGTACGTGCATGCTCTGACTCTTTGCGTTTATTCATGAATGCTGTGAAAAAAGCATGGGGATAAACGTAGTTCACATCGCGGTTGGCGCTTGTGTCGCCCAAGGCCCAGATCGCAGCGTCAGCTGAGACGATTTGTGAAAGAAGCGCGTCATCGTACTCCGCGAAATTGGAATGGATGATTGTCGTAAGCTTCGGAGAAGATATGGTTTCAGGGAGTGGACGACGCGAGAGAGCAACGATGGACGTAATGGAAGGCGTTTGTAGGCAATGTTCCAGGATTGCCGATCCAATCGTACCTGTTGCACCGAAGATAAGGACTTTCACTGGCCGTGGTGTTACTAAATGAGCTTATAGGCATCTGCATGAAACCGTAATGACACTTACTGATGGCAGTATTCGATATTGGATTGCGATCTGAAAGACTGTATAGATAGCTTCCACTCTTGAATGAGTCCAGAGCCTAGTCGTTGGCTTAGTATATCTTGTATGGTGAGGAACCATGAGTAGAGATGTAGTCACTTACCACTCAGCACTTACCCAACTGACAATGCAACAACAGGTATATGGCGAAGGGAGTGGGGTATACCCTGCGCTTAAATCTGAAACCCGATATTTTAAGGTCGAGCAGCACTGAATGGATATATCAAAAATGTTTATCAATAACCTCTGAATGTGAAGTAGAACCTGCAGGTGTCACTGCATTTATGAACTGTTGTTTGTCGCGCGATAGATGTCACGACATCGTGCTTATTCCACCGAGTGTTGTCCTCCGCCATAATTGTCCGCGCCAACTACTGTATGCGCACTATTTCCGATGTCTTGCTCCGGATCAGACATTAATTCCGAGGGATTGCTCCGAATCGGACGATACTACACCGGGTCCAAGAAAACATTCTTGCCCAACATATATAGCCAGAGAAGCCAACTGACACACATACATTCTACTAGACTGCCGACGACGATGACCGGCGAGTGTTTGCGGTTCTCTTGATTGTTAATGTGTGTTCTCCTAAAAAGAGAATTGAGATTGGGGGTGTAGCTAAACAGGTTTAGTGTTGGCCAAATAGAGTTAGGTTCACACAGCTTCACATCACAATAGGGATTAGTGTGTACACCTAATTCGCTCTCATAGGATATCAATTCTATCGCACAATGACCTTATTGAGCTTTCATGCGCATACGAATCGCCTTTTCTTTGTTATTAGCGCACGGGGGGCTCTACATTAGTGTAAGCTAGGGTGCACAACACTGGCTCACGCACCGTGGGAGCTCCATTGATGGCAATCCGAAGTTCATCCGTCTCCACCGTCCGAATATGTATGTGCCATGACTTAGGTACGCTGCGCGCAAGTCCGCACATGCCTCCAGTGGCCTGGGCGAACTGTTGTTGAGGGGGCCGATTTCGGGGGGTCCTTGTGCAATGCCGACGCAACTACCAAGTCTGGTAATTAGCATTTGCAAGCATATGTCTTCAGGCGAACTCGGCCGATTGTCTTCAAGGGTCTTCAAAAGTCTTTATGGACCCCCCGGGATCCCCAGAAAAGATTTTTTTTCTTCTAACCATATTACCCGCCGAATTTCCCGTTCCACGAGGTGCGCCACATTCCGAACGTCTGGTTACGACCCACTCGGGCAACTCAAGTGTACGCCACATGACACAAGCAGTTGGACGCCTGACCATTTGAGACTCGTATTCCCTATTCCCTCTTTGAGTGATCCCAAGATAGACCACATGGGGGTTTTGTTCTGAAACAATTTCTTCTGTGAGAGCCGAGTCATGGCTGCGCTTCAGATAACAAAGGCTTCGGACAGATCCGTCCGGGAAGACTAGCATCAACTTTGTTGCTAGCGGAGCTAGTTTGCTGAACTAGATGGGATCATAGGGGAAAAAAGGCATATATGGTCAATGTCTTCGGCGACTGGGCTCTTAGAAGACCGGAAAATAGGACTGTTTTAGGCCTCCGTCGGAAGCAAGCTGCCTTTGCATGGACAGGCGACGACATGAAATTTGGTAATGGAAGATATCATGAAAACGAATTCGGCTCTATTTAATTGGCTATCGGGCCTTTGAAACGTTCCGTTCTGTAACGCGCACGAAGAATTCATGCTGCATCCAAATGTTGAAATTTTGGCTTGACCAAGGCTTTTCAGCGTTGACCACGTCGAAGTCAAAGTGACGAAGAAGCTGTCATGGTTAGCATATTGGCGCCGATCTGGTTGTTACGGAAAGAGAATACATACCTCAAAATATACCTTGTCCATTTCCAGATAAGCCACATTCTTGCCCATACAGCTCCAACGTCCATATCCAAAGACGAGTTCAACGATCTTTTCCATCTCACGGGTGGTCTCGTGGTCACCTTCAAGCCATCGTTCGGGACGGAACGTGTCAATGTCGGTGCCAAAGATGGGAAGGCGTTGTAGAGCGTAAACGTTGTGACCAATGTGGGTGCCACCAGGAAGGTAGATGCCGTTGTAAGTGTCTCCACCAGCTGGTACTTGCTTTGCAACCTGGCCTAGGAAAGGCGGGTTGATTCGCAGACCCTCTTTGACGATAGCTTGAAGATAGGGAAGTTCCTTAGATTCTTTCTGCTGGATAGGACTGGAAACCCGCCCTTCAGCCACTGCTGCATCAACTTCTTCTCTCAATTTTGCAAGGACACGAGGGGAGGTCAACAGGCGAAGAAGAGTGCTGCGAATGGCCGAAGCAGTGGTGTCTGAACCAGCAATGATTTGGAGGAGAAGCTCCGCTTCAATCTGCTTCTGGGGGATACCATTTCTCACGAAAGCACCGATCATGTCCTGTCGCTCCTTTGCATCTGCTCCATAGCGCTCATTGACGGAAGCCTTGGCCTCGGCCATCAGGCGGCCGAAACCTTTGGGATCTTCGGGATTCGGAGCGATCTTGAAGATCAGACCACTGCGGTACAAGAAGTTCTGGATAGGCGTAACACCAACAATGGGGGCGGCAGTCGATACAAATTCCTCAGCAAGCTTGATGTAATCATAGATGTCTTCATCTCTGGCAAGATACCCAAAGGCTCTGCCGTAGGCCAGACTGGTGATAACGTCTAGGGTGAAGTACTGGGCCTGGAGAGCAATATCCATGGGCTTTAGCGAATCGCCGTTCGAGATGTATTTGGTCCTAATGAGGTTCATCCAGGAGGCGAGCTGATCGTCGACATCTTTCTCCAACTGAGGATTCTCCCTGCCAGCGTACGCGCCGGCCATTTTGGCGCGGCGTTTGTCGTGAACATCAGTGTCGAGTTCGGAAAGGATGTTGTCCAGATGCGGGTCGACTCGCATACCAGTGTACCAATCTGATCGCCTGTACACTGAGCGCGCAGCGCTCATGCGGCGGATCAGTTCCGGATCACTGGTTGTGAGTGTATTCGGTCCGATACGCACGAGTGAACCTTCATGAATTATGAGCAAGTGTTGTAGTGATGCTCGTAACAACATACCATATTTATCACTAAGTTCTCTGTACCGCATATGCTGCTTTCCACTTTTTTGCGTTTTCATTATGAACAGATATGAGAATTTGCCCAAAAAGGGCCCAGGAATGTGACGCAATGGACGCCATGTCTGAACTGCAGTATAGACATAGTATCCGATGAGGATCAATGGCGCGAATGGCAGGAGAAGTTTGAGCACCGCTGTCAAAAATCCTCCGGATGCCATGACGATTGCCCAATGTTGCTCAAAAGGAGGGACTCAAGAGCGTTGGAAAGAAAGCGGCACATAATGAACAATAGCTAATCTTTATTGAGAAGCAGTCCACCAAAAACCCTGACGACCTTGTCACGGCTTAGCTTCCTACTCGCTGCGTGGGGATATGCCGGGCATTGCTGGTGCCATCATGGCAAGGCGTCCCCCCTCTCTAACCACCGTATGACAACAACGCGATAGTACGCTTGAACCCATGTTTCCGTGGAGGGATCTTCGCAGTAAACAGGGAAGATTTGTCGCGTTTGTGACGTTCTAGTCATGACTCGGGTTAAGTCGGCTATGCGGGTGGGTCCGGCTATACTCCAAGTAGCGGACGCCGTTGCCGCAAAGCAAGCAAGGCCCGTGCCGTCGGCTGTCATAACGTCGACCGCGTCTCGCTTGATATTGACTCAGGAGAATGGTCCACACCCGTTGATCTTAGTCTCATCAGGTCGTAGTACCGCTGCCGAAATGTGATGACATATGTCCACTGGGAGTTCCTGGCAGAATTGACCTTATCCTGATGGCCTTTAGGTTGCCAATCTGGGGCGGCAAAGGGGTCTCGGCGGTCTTAACCTTTCCAAATCAGTTCGAACCAAGAGTGGAGAGTTGTCTCGAAGTGGAAAAGATGCATCTCCCATTTAACAGGGATGCGGTTTCGAGAGACTCAACTGAAGCATGCGCTCCCCCGGTCCCCACTGGCGTGCGGAAATATAGGTTTGTTCGCCAGCCATCTTGCTCCGTCAACTATACCCGTCCATAGTTGCCCCCAAGGTAGCTACGCTTTCCAGGCGTCATGTCGGCGACAGTCCCCAAAAACGAGACCTACGAGGAGTTTCGAGCCAGATTTGATGGAGCTATTATCACGACCTATGCAGTGGCCATGATCGTGGTGCCACTTAAAATCTGGTGCCGCAAGAGAGCGGGTGGGTGGTCTAATATGGGGTTTGATGAGCTGTTCACCATAATGGGGGCTGCATTTGTTACCAGCGTTTTCGCAGTTATCTATTCTGGTAAGTTGACGTGTTGAGTGAAACAATTGTTCACTACTGACGACACATTCAGGTGTACGTCCCCTATTAGGGAAGAAGTTCACGGATGTTACGCAGTCCCCAGAAGACATGGCGAAGTTGCCCGCCTTCGCCCTCTACCTTTGGTTGGCGAATCTGCTGTACACCCCCAGCGTCATGTTCATGAAGCTGTCAATCGTTTCTCTCTATTGGAGGCTCTTTGGATTGACTCGAAGAGCTCGTATCCCATTGATGGCCATCGGCTCGGTCATAATAGCGTGGGGAATCTCTATCGTAAGTACCTCACTCGTCATGCACAATCTTGCCCCTGACTCGTCGTAGGCACTCATAGTCATCTTCAACTGCACACCCATAGCTGGCAGCTGGGACCTCAGCCTTGCCACAACGGCGAAATGCGTGGACAAGAAATCGTTCTATGTCGGCGGCTCCGTCCCGAACGTTATAACAGATCTGGTTCTTGTTGTTATGCCATTACCATACGTTTGGAAGCTACACGCATCAGTCGCTCAGCGAGTCGTTCTAGCCGCAATCTTTGCGCTCGGAATGTTCGTTTCGATCGTCTCTATGATTCGCTTGTCGGTTCTACTCGACACTGCAAGTGGTCCATTCGACGTTACATACACCTTCAAGGACGTCTATCTATGGAGTCTGGTTGAGATAAACGTCGGTCTGACGTGCGCTTGTCTACCAAGCTTGCGACCTATCGTCAGAGTTATCGGTCTGAACCGGTTGTTCTCATTCTCAACCGGTCGCTCGCGTCCATCAAACCTTAGGACACCCGAGCCTCTCAGTGGCAACATAAGCGGACACATGAACTCACGGAAGAAATCCAGTCGTCCTTTTTCTCAGTTGGACGACGAGGATGAGTTTGAAATGATGTCTGACCACAAAACAAAGGGAGGCACATGGGTCGGAGAATCGGTGTCGCGTGCGAGTCGGGATTCCGACGGCAATTCGCACGGCTCTAGCGAGTCGCGGAAACCGGGGGGTCTCGGAAACATAATGGTGCAAAGGGATTTTGAGGTGTCATCAAACCGGCTTTAAAAAACACGTGAAGAAGAAAATGGGAACCACGCCTTGGAAACAAAAAGCTTTCGACGTTGTATAATTAGAATCATGTTCTACCATTCGTTCAAGTGTATTGATCATGATATCTTTATAGATTTATTACCAACTCAATCGTGCTTGCTATTCTGTTTTCCTTATCATATCCTATTGATAGAACGTAATTCATAAATTATCAGATGCTAGCGCTTCGCACACGCAAAGAATTTTGAGAAGGAATCCCAGTTCGAACGCATGCTCCCACAAGCCACCCTACCAGCGACCGATTGAGAATCTGAGAAGCAACCCTCGCATGATGTGTGTACATCATGAGAAATGCAGAAGTAGCTTAATTTCCCCTTAATCGACGCTATCCACCTATTTCTTTTTTGCAGGTGCTTTTGACTTGGCATCTTGCCCTCCTTGTTTGTCCTTATCCTTGTCTAGCTTTAACTCAGTAAATCTCCTTGGATTTAAACCAATTTGACCTTTTTGACATTGCGAACAATACCCATGTCTACATCTGTCGCATATCAAATCAATGGAAGGCACCATGTCTTCATTGCCGCGTTTAAAGTAGTAAGGCCTGTTGCGCTCTGTACATTCGTGGCAAGTCCAACAAAGGGAAGATAAATCTTCGGCTTGAGACATCGCTGAAACCTAGTTTTACTCAACCTGAAGCGCTTAGTAGATGGGCTGATTTTCGTGCAGTACAGCGATTTGCTTTAATATCGTGGTTTTCTTGGGAGAAACAGTCTAGGTGGTGTGGCCGGGGAACATGTTTAAACGGATCCAAAGTTTGCGAATATGCACATACGACTCGTGACAAACAGTAATTGAGAGATCACAAGTCACTATCGCTTATAATTTCTGTCACACGTATCATGTGGTAATTGCCATTTGCATTATTGGAGTTTGGATAGTACAATCATGTGCTGTTACGTAGACTTCACGCATTCTTCACCACCGCGCAGGACACGTGTAACATAATCCATGCCTGCACCTTAGGCACGAGAGTAGCTCATGCGCGTTTTTCATACCATTGGACTGCCCACACCTACAGCATCGCCATCCTAGACACAACATACACCAGTAATGACCGCAACCCTTGGTCTTACATTTTGGCACCTTTCCTCGTTCTTCAGCTCCATTTTTGCACCCACACTTGTGGCACGCCCATCTTCTAATTGTTCGTTTTCGGGGCAGGATGGGCGGGTAGATAGCCGGATACCTCTCGGTCATTGGAAAATAAGAAGGTGGGTGATGATTGATGATAGGGAGGGGAACCATATTTAAAAGTCAGAACGCAAAGAGTGGGTCTTAGACAACTTGAAGATCTCAGTTTATTATTGACCACCCCGAAAATTTACTCATATATTTGCTAGGCACCGAGACACAGTCATCAATAGTAACCCATAGTTGTGTCGTGACCAAGCTAGTCGGTAACAAGAGACAACACGCACATGCAATGCAACGAGCTATTGTCATCACTGGTCTGTTTCAGGTAAAAATTGTTCGCAATATTTGAACAAACATCGCAGAAAAGGGGATCACGAGTATGTGTAGTTGATACACGGGATCATTGCACTTGATATTGTTCGCAATACTTCACAGAAGACTAAACTGGTAGCAGCCACATATCTCCATCTTGTCTGATATATTACCACACTTCACAGGTCGGTGACGTACGGATTTTAGTAACTGGTTTGGTCCACCACAAAAACAACGAAGTTGCTCGCTGAAGTGACTGCGTAAGTTCCAGTGGGATAGGAGCGCTGATTCCGTGGTTGAATTTTTTGATCTATCACCCTACTGTGACTAGAAACATAGCCTCAGCTCGTCAGTGGCACAGCCTTCCATTAGATAATGTCCTCTCTCAGCTCCCTCACGCTATCCCAAAGTTCCTCTGTTAATGCAAGTACATCATCAGGTAACGGACCTTTCCGAGTCAAAGCCACAGTGTCTCGGATCTGATAAATCTGGCTTGCACCCAAAATGATGCTGTCATCTTCAGTAAGAGCCGAGTGATGCATCAGCCAGCGGATAGCCACCTCTGGGGAAGTCAAGCCCTTCTGTTTAACGGCTGTGTCGAACTCTCTCATTGCATCCATGAGCTGATCACCAGAGAATATCTTCTGGATAATGGGGCCAATGGGCCCATTCGGGTCGAATCGTGTCCCAGTAGTGTCGTTATTGATGAATTTTCCAGTTAGAAATCCAGCGGCCAAGGGTCTGTACTTATCGTCAGTTGTAATGCTTCTCTTCTTAAACATTTGGCACTCCCAGAAGTGCTTGAGGCTTTCTATCATGATCCATAGCCGAAATAAATTCTACGTGTCGATGCTCTTGCCTTGGTGCAGTGAAGGGTCAAAACGTACTGATGGCCCACGAAGGACATTCCAGCGGGCCGCATTATGGGCAAGAGTTTGCTCTCCATGCTTCTTGTGATGAGACTGTAGCTTCCTTGAACGTAGCGCGGTTTCTGTAACCCATTCTCGTCACATAGCTTGAGCATCTCTTCGAGCACAGCGGGTGGGGTGTTCGAGACGCCCCACTAAGCACGGATCAGCCATCACAACGTCTTATCAAGGAGTGAAGCATATCTCACATGCTTGCAACGTCTCAACTTAATTTGCTCGTTGAAATTCTTGATTTGGTCGATAAGCGGAGTGCTTGGATCCGCTCGATGTGAATACAGCACATTCACCTTTCTTCGTTAATTTTGGGAGACATCATACCATTGATTCTCTCATGACTGACGCTTTCTCGATTCAGCCTCTCCAAACTGGCCTTCACACTTTCTTCCATTCTCTCTTTCTCTAGATCCCCGCTTCCATCTGTGCTCAAATTGGTAAGTACTTTCGTGTCGACCACAAAGTCAGTAGCGGTCTCCCCAATGATTTGCTCTGAGCGCCCTGGAAAAGGTGGAGGATACCGGGCCGCTGTATCGACATGATTGATTCCCAGCTCTTTTAATGTGGACATCAACGTCAGGACCGCCTGGACCTCCTGGAAAGATCCATGGCCAGGCATCCCGAACATCGCAGTCCCAAATAGCAGTTTAGGAGGCATATTCCTTGTGATTGTTCTCTTTGAACTGATCTTAGAACTCAGGTTTTAAAAATGAAAGACAACCGGAGGATCGAGGAGGAGGATGATGATTTCGCCCCATGTCTATGTAAGCACTGTTTTCAAGGGTCCTGGTCCAAGCCGCATCAGGCAGGCCGATTGAGTCAATCGGAAGCTGTGCAACTCACCTTTGGATAAGCTCATGTTCGGTTGACTAATGCTCGTCTCCTAGTTTCTGAGGAATGGCCTTACTCCACGTAGCTCCGAGCACCCTCCGTTCGCATCTCGCATTTTGCATTACCGGCCCACTTTATCGCGTTCATGATTTGTGCACTTATCTATCGATACGTTACGTTGTGATTCATATGTAGCTGCTATCACTGAGATGTGACTGGGTTAATCACGACTCTCAGACCAAGACTTGAATCAGCTTTTTCTTGGGCCCTTTTAGGTTATGTTTCTTATCGCACACAGTCTGTATTGATAGCACATGTCGATGCGCTGCAACCATAGATCGAGCTATGAACAGGGACTGAATCTTTATCGTGTACTGTTATTAGAAGCTCGCATTGAATATAGATAGATACACAATATCCGCCGTCCAAGTGGCATATGTCAAGTCCTGACAGCTGTTCGGTAAGCTTAGCCTATCCTACATCCATATCTCTACTAGTACGTATATCTAAAGTTTTCATCATCTTGTATAGCATCACCCTCCTCCGCAGCTCTGTTCCTTTTCTTAAAATGCAGATACATCACTGCGCACATGATGATCAACAAAAACTGCGTCGCCACCGCACACCATACACCCGTCCGATAAGTAGGATACTCTTTCTGCATGAATGTCGTAGACGCATATATCCCACCAACAGCTGCAAATAGCAACTGTACGCCATTGGCAACGCTGCGTCGTGAGTCACTGCGGACGTTGTTTGACTGGAAAGCGATGATAGTGGGGAGATTTGCATTGCAGCCACTCACACCCAGAAAAACTCCAAAGTAGCGGGCACCACTGTTTGAAGAGTACGCAGTGATAAGTAAACCCGTGAGTGTAATGGCGGCATTGCCCACCATCCATGGCATACGCAGACGGGAGCGGTCCGCAAGCCACGCGCAGCCTACAGTCCAGATGATACTGAAAAGATAGGGTGGCGCGCAAAGAAGAAACACTATGGCTGTGCTGTCCACAATGGTGCCCAGTATAATTTGAATGAAGTAAGCGAAGGCGTAGATTGGGGCAGAACACGTTAGGAACATGAAGCCGTATACCCAAAGTTCCCAGTTGGCAATGTGTTTTCTGAATTTTTCTGCGGTGAGTTTGTCGGGTTGCGAGTCACCTCGGTCCCGATCGATCCGGTCGAGAACGAATTGGAGCTCGTCTTGAGTAAACCCCTGCAGCTTGTTTGTGGCGAGCATTCGATCTGGGAAGTCGATGACAAGGAACCAGCCTAAGATAGCAATTCCGATGGTCGCTGCGCCTTCCACGATGAATATCCAGCGCCACCCTTCGATACCGTGGACACCGTCTAATTTCACTATGGCAAACGCGAGAATATTTCCAAAAGCGCTTACAAAGAGGTTGATAAGATACCACCTATGATGAATGATTAGTACGTTCGATATGCGATCGGAAAATGAGCCTGGCTGCTGCAACTCACCAACTCATCCGTGACTGCACCTCGAATCTCTGGTACCAAGTAGACAACAAGAACATGCAGCAGGGTAGATACCCTGCCTCGAACACCCCAATCAACATTCTACACACAACAATGTACCTCCAATCGTTCACAAATCCCATCCCTAGCATCACCGCACCCCAACTAACTGCCAGACCGTTCAAGAGGTGTCTTGGTTTCAGCGGCCGAAGCAACAACGTTGTAGGCAACTCAAACAAGAAATATGTAACGAAGAATACTAGTAGTGCGATGCTGTACCGGTCACCAATATCGAATCGTAGGTCCTGGTTCATCCCGGCTACGCGCGCATTGGAGAGATTGACGCGATCGAGGCCTGCGACTGAGTACAAGAGGCCTAAGATGGGAATGAGACGCCAGTCCACTTTACGGAGAACCCGAGCTTCGAGCTTCTTCTGAGCATCAGATAATGCCGTATCGGTAGTGTGGTGAATGTGTTTCTGTTCCTCACCACCCGTATCATCTTCGATGGTTTCAAATTCCTTGAAGTCGGTCTTTTCATTGGAGAACCGGTCTTCCTCAACGATGGAGTGTGCCATTGTCGTTGGGATCACAAATTACAGAACAAAGGCGAGGTATTCGAGTGGGAAATGACGTTGATATAGTAGCAATGTTCTGTATCTGGCCAGTGCCTATCTTTCTCCATGTGGATGGAGTCATTGCTGGGACGATCTCGGCTCTCGCTAAAAACATTGACAACAATAGGAATGGAGGATACAGATGGCCAATCACGAATGACAAACGTGGCTTGGCTATAGTAAATATTGGTCTTGGCGTATGATTAAGCTCCTTTGAACGATGGGCTTGGAGATGATGGGAATGTGGGGGAAGGGTTCAGGATATTGATATCCGCCTTTGGGGTCTGGAGAGCGCTAGACTGTTCCTGGTCAGATCAGCAGAGGAACAGCCTTGGGTTCAGCTGCTCTCGCGAACACGTTTTTTCGAAACTATTCTCATTAAGACTTCTGCACGTGGAGGTTGTGTTTTCATTTTCCATTTAGCTCAATTATCTATGATGATGGCACTTCATCAACCCAAGGGATAGAGGATTGTGCGCCTGCTTTCTGTACTGTCAACGAGGCAGCCAGATTGGCATGCTGTATCGCAGCATCCAGATCGAATTCAGTAGTTTGGGAAGAAGCTTTCCACCTTGCGACTGCAACAGAATAGGCACCGACGAATGTGTCCCCAGCTGCTGTGGTATCCACAACTTGGACCTTCCTAGCTGGAACAATTTGCCCCGGCTTAGATTGGGCATGTTGGTTATCCGTTTGGTAGTACACACCCTTCGAAAATTAGCAAGTAATGTGTATGGGAGAGTTAATATGCATACCTCTCCTCCAAGAGTAATGATGACATTCTTCACGCCTCTCTTGATGAAGATAGAAGCAACTTCATCCCATGAAGTAGGATTCTCAATACCCGACAGAATAGTAGCCTCAGTCTCATTGACAATGAGATGTCCAAGACCTTGATATGCTTCTTCTGGAAGAGCAATCGCAGGTGCAGGGTTGATAATAGTCTCCGCACCCTTCTCACGAGCCACTTTCATATTATGAAGAACCTGATCGCAGTAAGCATAAATAACTCATCACAAACACACCAAACACTCACAACTTCCAGCGGTAGTTCCAACTGGAACAACACCACCCCCGCATCTTCGTCCACCAAATCTTCAACTTTGACCTCATAATTCGCCCCAGGACAGAACATAATCCTGTTCTCCCCCGTTCCAGTCTCCACAATGATAACCGCCACCCCAGTCTTCTTCCCCTTCAACACCTTCACACCCTTCGTGCTCAGACCATCCCCCTGCAAGCTCTTCAACAGCCCCTCATGAAACTCGTCATCACCCACCGCACCGACCATCCGCACCTCAACATCGGAGGCTTCACCCGCCGCAGCCTGACTCTGGGTGCGTGAAAGCCTCGCGCATGCTACAGCTTGATTTGCGCCTTTGCCACCAAATCCAGTGCTGAAAGATTCGGTGGTGAGCGTCTCGCCTGCTACAGGTACGCGTGGCGTACGGGTGACGAGGTCGACATTGAGGGAGCCAATGACTGAGATGATGGCGGATTTGGGGGACATCTTGGGGGTGTGGGATTTATGCAAGGGGTAGAGTGGGATGGGGTGGAAGTGTGTGTGGGTGGCTTGCGGGGTGAGTGCTAGTCCCGTGGGGGTTTAGCGTTGCCGATGCTCGGTAATGAGACTGGAGAACGGAGACGACACTTGAGCCTCTCTATTTCATGACATGATGAAAAGCGTAGGGCATCTTTGAGAAGACGGTTTCGGGAGATAAGGTGAAGCAGGAAAATGAAAATTGGTGGAAATTTGATGTTTTTGGGCCCCATATGCACCTCTCGCCTAGATAGGTGGAACAATTCAAGTCTCCCGATGTGGCTGTGGCCTGGGGCTTCAGCCTTGCTGTACCGCAACTATATTTATCTTCACAGGCTGCCTGCAGCCTGGTCACACATATTGTTCCTCAACTGCCCAAAAATTCAGGAAAGGTCCGAACGAAACATCGATAATTTTGCGAGGCAAGAGTCAAAGACAATCGTCCAGATGCTATATGAGGTTATGATAGGTACTAATTGATCACAGCCTTGTGTTAGAGTTTGAAAATGACGCTTGACGATTTCGACAGGTGGAAGAAGCCCTCGGCCACCATTTGCCTAAGATACTAGGAACTCGAGCTCGACAGTTTGATGGAAGCGACCGTCTCGATCAACCAAGAGAGAAGGATAGCCTTCATAGATAATGAATTGCCAAACGAGTTCCGGAAAGAATTGCTAGACCAACCTCTCAGTGACTACCAACGATGCGCCTCGGCCGTAGCCCAGAGGTTAGGGTTTGATGGAATAGACACTTTAGCACACGAATGTGTTGTTTGTGAGCAGCTGGAAAGATTAGCCTGGGACTTTTGGCTGCCATAAGTGCACGTCTCCGGACTGGGCGATTCCGCAGCACCCCAAAATTTCAGGTTTGAATTTAATGGGTCCAAGTCTGCAATCGTGACATCTTCGGCGTTCCAGCACCCTAATGGTTATCCAATAGAATTCGGGGTTCCTTCCTTCGGGTCAAAACCATCTCAGCTACCACTGATTAACCTAGTTGGTGATGAATTCGATTCTGGTATGGTCACATCGTGGCTGGAGAACTGTCAGAAAGAGCCTTCAAAGTGCAAAATATCTCAGTTATTGTCGCCCAATAAAATGATGAAGGTGCGGCTTCTGGATGTGCAGAGTAGAGGTCTGGTCACATACACATCAGACAAGAAGTTCATCGCATTCATCTATGTATGGGGTGGTAAGGAATAACCGCTTGTACCTGCGCAAGGCCCAGTCCCATAAAAACTTCCACTCACGATCAAACATGCCATACTGGTTGTTCAGAAATTGGACTATCAATATTTGTGGGTGGACTCGGTGTGTATCGACCAAGAAGATCCTATCGATAAAGTACAACAAATCGACAACATGGATGTCGTTTATTCTTTTGCTTCCGCGACTTTAATTCTGATCGACAGTCCTCACGCTGAATTTGGGATTCCCGGAGCTTCCTTGGATGGGGATAACCGTCTTTCTCGAAGGAAACAGTCAACGGCTTGTTCTAAACTAGGTGACCCGAATCAACCTATGGAGACGTTGTTATCTATCATCACTTTCGCATGACGAATTGAAACGATCTCCATGGTTCAAGCGTGCCTGGACATTTCAAGAAGCACGGTTGTCACGGCGCTGCATCATCTTTACTCAACACCGAGTTCTGTTTTCATGCAACGAGATGGAATGTTCCGAAGATCAATATGCTTAATATGTTCTCCTTAGGCTTTCGGAAGAGTCTGATGCGGTAAGGTCCGATTCCTATTCCAGACCGCTAGTAAATCCGATCCGCTGCGGCATGCGTGATATCTAAGATCTTTTCAAGATGTACGAGACTATGATCCGTCGTTACGTTTCATGTCAGATGTCTGATCAACGAGACACCCTTAGGGCCATATCTGGAGTCCTTTCTGCAAGGGAAGTTGGAAATGTCTTGTGAAAGATTTGTTTTTGGCCTGCCTGGTTGGGCGTTCCGCATAGCGCTACTTTGGACCTTCTCCAGGCCTACATACGAAAGCGAGCGGATTTTGAGGCGGAATCCAACATTGTTTCCAAGTTGGAGTTGGTGCGGTTGGCAGATGCCGCCCAACGGTGAGCTCGGATTCAGGTATCATTCTCTTGACCCGGGACTCTTCATATTGCCACCACTTTCCATCTCTCACAACAAGAGCACCCTCGTGTCAAATTGCGGGGAAAGTGAAGATAATGGCGAGCCATATGATGCTGCTACAAAACGCTAGCGCACAGATTCAGACGATGACAGTATCTTGACCTTGATGCATAACCTGGTCAACCGTGATAATGAATCTTGCAACAACATACACCAATCAAACATTCATAACACTCGCCCAACGCTTCTTAAAGTCTAAGGTATTCTGCTTCACATCACCTGCGAGGAAGGTGTAGTACTAGGTTCCAGGAGGGAAAGCCTATTCACAGTGGATCTGAATGAATGTATGTCAAGAGTTGATAAAGAGGACTGCAATGCAGGCAGGTCGAAACCTTTCAATCGTTACATATGTCTCCCGGTGCTTCTACTTTCATATTCGGGTTGTGTATATGTTATATCAATTATCTTGCAGTGGGAAAGCCTGGAAAAGAGCACTATACCAAGGATTGCGAGAAAAGTAGGCACTGCGTTCTGGTCAACCGATCAGGATAATCTTATAGAGTCCTGGCCGAATTTGGAACCAAGCTGGGAGATGTCTTATCTCTCTTAGTTTTTCCCATACATTTTCCGCCTGTCTCTAGTGTGAAGGATCAACTTACACTGTCGTTCTTGATTTAAGATTTCTGTCTATGTTTCCTGTCATCTTTGGGGGAGGCCAGCCTTTAGATAATTGTGCTAGTAAACTTCTGGTGAACTTGAATCATGAATTTCGAAAACCTTAAAATATTGCCCCCGTTTGGAGAAATCGGAGACAAATGGCCGTCCCACCTCCTCATTGCTAACGCTCTAAGTAAACGTGAATCTAACGAGAGATTTCAATACCAGTCAGAATCTTACGATTCCTGCAAAATTCCAGAGATCTCCTAGATACTCCTTAGTACGCCTCTTGATCACCTAAGTGGTAGCTTTGTTAACGTCGTGAAAGACCTGAATAGATAATGACGACACCAGCCACATGGCAAGGAATACGCAACGTTTTCCTTAACGAGGGGAACAAAAAATGGACGAAACAGAGGCGCGATGACTACCTATTCCATTATCATAACTATTCTTCCTACAATCCCCTAGACCTTCTTCGGGGTGCAGTGACCCACTATTGGAATGTCGAATTTCCTTTCTTAGTACTTGAGCCTTTGGAGCCGTCAACTCATCATATTCCGAACTGCATTTCTATATGCTCTTGTTTGCGCTTATGCGATGTATATCTTTGAATGAGCTCTATTGAATGGATGTATAAGATCCGACCTTTATTTTCCAGCGATCACTGCAGCGGTATAACAGTGCTACAACAAGTGACGCGTAGAGGACCTGGCCAGATCCTGGACACGGGAAATGAGTAGTGAATAGAATCCAGCATATTTACTAATAGGGACGCTCATCATATAGTGATGGTAACAAATGGTCCGCGCTGTTTAAACGTATTTCATGACATGGATTTCGGCGAGGATTACAACTTTTCACAAACGGTAATTTCAGAAACAGTCTATAGACAAGAGATTGGTATACCTGTCCCCAACGCCCATAACGTATAATACATCAAAGTTCCCACGCACACAGCCAATAAAGTCCCCCTACAAGTTTAACGCCCCTCAATCATCATCACTATCATACCCCGCCAACAACCCCATCGCCGGCGGCGGCGGCACAATCTTCGCCGGTCCCGCCGGCACCTCCACCACTTCCTTCTTCTTAATCCCCAGCGCCGCGCCAAAATTCTTCTTCTCCTTCGCCTTCTTCACGAACACGGGAGCCGGCGCTTCCTCCGGTACATCTTCCAACTCTTCATCGCTCACAACCTCCTCGCCAATATCCGGCCACTTCCTCCCCTCGAACGCCCTCCGCGCTGCCTCCGCATCCTCCTCATCCATCCTCTTCCTCACTTCATCCACATCCTCGACCGGAACCTCCGCCTGGATCCCATCTTTCTCAGCGCGCGCAATGCGTGCGTTACGGGAGCGGATTTCATCGAGGGCGTCGGCGATGGCCATCTCTTGTTTTGCGTCTAGGACCTTAGTTTCGAGTTCCTTCATAGCGTCGCGCTCTGCTTCTTCGCGCTCCAATCGATCAAGGCGCTGTTCCTCGGTTTCCTCGTTGAGCTTGGCTTCGCGCCAGGGTTCGAAGTTGCGCTTGGCGCCGCGCTCGCATTCGTAGTCCATGTTTTTGGGGTCGGTGCGGAAGGTGATTTCTGCGGAGCAGCGGGTGCATCTTATGTAGAAGCGGAAGATGGCGATTTGGTAGTATTTGTCGTCTGTGGTTTCTTTTCTGGCCTGGGAGGGGGTTTAGTTGGGGGGTTGGGGGATGTTGTTGGGGGGATGCTTACGTTGAATTTGCGGCCTTTGTAGATAAATTCGCCGCAGGAGGTGCATTTCATGGAGAAGGGGGCCATTAGTCGGACGGTTTGAACCTGTGGGATGGGGTTAGTAAGTTGTATTAGAAGGGAAAAAGGGTCAAGTGATTAACTTGAAAAGAAACATTGACAGATTACAAAGAGACATAAAAACTCTGAATTGGGCAGACTTACTTTGGGGCCGGCTTTTTTTGGGCCACGAGTGCGACCGATCTTGGAGGGATCAAAGTCCGGGGGATAGTATTTGGATAGGACCTTTCGCTCAGACATGGTGAAGGTTGTAGATAATTCTGCCTGTGGGGTGCTGTGGCTTTTCTTTGGTCCTTCCCCGGTAATCTACAGCTATCTGCGAGAAGCGGCGTGGTGTGTTGTGTGAGTTATGAGAGTAAAAGGTCGAGGCATCGTCGACTTGTAGAAGGCGACTTGAACTAGCGTCAACACTAGTGTAGGCTGGCGCTGATGCCGCTAGTCACGTGCGCACCCCGCCTCCAGGGCTCGTGCCCACGCGAATCCCGTGCAGGGGCAGGCGCGTCGAGCCCCAAACATTGCATCATTTGCACGGGCGACATTCTACAACAACACACACCTTTCAATTGGCCCATGTTTTTGGAGGCAGACAGTGGCTAATGGACAAATTTCTTCGGGACTGGCGGCAAGACGCCGTCAACAAGCATCAGTACGAAACAGCCATATTCGTCGCCGACAAGCTGCTGGCCCTCACAGGTACACGGCCACGGATGCACGCTCGGAAACGGATCTGACCAAGCACGCAGGCGATGACCAGGACTCGTTCTACTTGGCCCAGATCCACTACAGCACCGGAAACTACAGTCGCGCCCAGTCGTTCCTCTCCCGCGGCGGCCTGACGGAACGCAATGCCCAGTGTCGCTACCTCGCAGCTCAGTGCGCAATAAAGCTGGGCAAGACGGAGGATGCCCTGTCGATTCTGGGAGAGAAAAACCCTACCCACCTCATCGCCGCACCGGGCAGCGCTCGCCAGAAGCTGCGCCATGTCGACGTCAACACCCGCGCAGGCGCACGACACAATAGGAATGTCTCGCGCACCGAGCGCGTGCCCACGTCGGAAGAGCGCGACAGGGAAGACATCAACATAATCAAGTCTGAGGCCGGCATGTGCTATCTGAGAGGGCTGTGCTTTGCGAAACAGAACGCCTTCGATCGAGCGAAAGAGTGCTACAAGACGGCCTGCCAGATTGACGTGCAATGCTTCGAAGCCTTCGACGCCCTCATGGCGAACGCCCTCATGTCGCCTTCCGAAGAGTGGAATTTCTTGGAATCACTCAATTTCGATACCATAGTTGTCCCGAACAATCCTTCGCTGTCGCAAGAAGCCGCCCAGTTTACCAAGACCCTGTATACAACACGCCTATCTAAATACACACGCCCGCGAGATTTCGAGGAAGCCGTAGAACAACTTACAACACACTACAAGCTCGCTGAGAACCCCGATATCATCCTTGCCAAAGCCGACCAGCGCTACACGAACTGCCGCTTCCGCGAATCCCTGGAGCTGACATCGGCGGTCCTCAAGGAAGACAAGTACAACTTCGCAGTCCTGCCTGTGCATCTGGCTTCGCTTTACGAGCTCGGACAACGCAACAATCTCTTCTTGCTTGCCCATGAGCTCACAGAAACCCACCCTTCAGAGCCATGTACATGGCACGCAGTAGGAATATACTACCTATCAACCCACCGCATCGCCGAAGCACGTAGATACTTCTCCAAAGCCTCCGTCATGGACCCTCACTTCGGCCCCGCCTGGATCGGCTTCGCCCATACCTTCGCCGAAGAAGGCGAACACGACCAAGCCATCTCCGCCTACTCCACCGCCGCCCGCCTCTTCCAAGGCACCCACCTCCCCCAACTCTTCCTCGGCATGCAAAACCTCCAACTCAACAACATGGCCCTCGCCCGCGAATACCTCGACACCGCCTACGCCCTCTGCTCCTCCGACCCCCTCCTCCTCAACGAAATGGGCGCCGTCTTCTACCATGAAGACCAGCTCTCCGACGCAATCGGCATGTTCCGCCGAGCGCTCTCCCTCAGCGAAGATCACAACGCGGATATCGCGTCACTAATCCCCATCCGCACGAATCTAGGCCATGCCCTCCGCCGCGACGGCCACCTCTCCGATGCCCTCCAAACCTTCGAAGACGTCCTCCGCCACGGCGCCAAAGACGCAGCTATTTTCTCCGCCAAAGGCCTCGTCCTCCTCGAGCTCGGCCGCAACTGGGAAGCCATCGATGCGTTTCACGAAGCGCTCAACGTCGCGCCTCAGGATCCCATGGCAACGGATCTACTGAACCGCGCGCTGGAGGCGAACGAGGACGATGAGCGGTATGCGGGTGTGAATCGGACGATTCGAGCGGAACTGGGAGCTGGAGGGGAGGCGAGCGATGAGGAGAACGATGTGGAGCGCGTGTTGGGGGGGAGGTTGAGGGAGATTCAGCAGAATAAAGTGGCGGGGAGGAGTCGGAGGAGGAGGAATGCAGCGGTGGAGGATTTGAGTGCTTTGGAGGAGGATATGGTTGTTGATGAGGATGGATGAGGGGCTTGAGCTTCTGAATGGGGTTGCGTGGATGGCGAGGAAGGGGCTTGTAGTTGTGGAAATGTTTTGACTCTTAGCGAGCGGGTTGCATGCATGCATGGGTGGAGTCCTGGTATTTGGTATGAGCGCTTCTTTTTTTTTCTTTTGGATAGGGAATATTTTTGCGCTTTGGGTGTGGAGACTTTGTTTCTGTGTGGTTGATGCTGTGCGGTTTGAGGGCGGGAAGAGAGACTGCGGGGTTTGTCACGCTGTCATATGTAGAGTGGGGATGTGAGCCTGAAGAAGTTGGTGGGGAGATTGGAGAAAGGATACATCGGGTTGGGCGTGGTGACTAGGAGACGGGAATCGCATATCGTCTAAGAATGTCACTGTGCTCTTGATCTGTGCTTTACCTGCCTCACCTCCGAGTACGGAAACATACAAGTTACATCTATAGTATCGTAAAGTAGATCATCTGCGTGCTTCTGGCTCGGAAGTTCCGATCTCCCGTCGAAAAACCTGCTACATATACAACACAATCCACTAGACTAACGAACCATCGAGGCCGTGCTTTGATAGATCGGTCCCTAATTCGCTATTGGGAGAGCGAACATCACTGTGAACCGGTTGTATTGATGGGATACGATAGGTTCTATCTGCCATTTGGCTCCCGTCAGCAATTTCGTCAGGTTCGTCACAAGGATAGTAGAGTCATTGGGAACTGGTCTAGGAAGATTTTACGGTATGAAAGTTGATACCAATATCTAGTCAGGTTCTTCAAGGCAATAATCGAGTCACTATGAACAGGTCTACGAAGTTTTTGCGGTATGACAAGTAACTGCCGCCCGACAAGAAAAGCAAGTGGGTAAAGCTGCCCAAGTCCCGAGGCGCTTCCTCATCGAATGACTCTCTTGATACCACGTGAAACTGGGCACTCTTAGTATGCATCGCTCGCATAGTTGAGTCCGAAAAGCCAAGTGCCTACGACTCGCATCGGTACAGTAGCATTTTTAGCCCGCGACATTCTACGAGTAGCGGTGGGACATCTCCAGCCTCAGGATAGCGCTTCACACCATCTCCACCCTATCTCCACCCAGCGCCCGACCCACACCCCAGGTGACCCTGATAACCAGAAACAGCGCTTTCCCAACGCCCAGATTCGATCCACTATTCTCTTCACGTCACCGGGTGCAACTCCTGTGGTAACCCAAGAGACCCAAGGAAATGCGGGATTATATGCATATTAGCCACGGCGGACAAACTCCAGCAGCTTACTTACATAAACTACATACATACATATATACGAACTAGCTGGGTGAGCAAGTTTAGTGCATGCGGGAAGGCTAAAGAGCCGCATGCAAACAATCGATGCAAGGGTAGGTGGGAGGTTCCCGAATCAGAGCTTGTGTTTCTGCTTGGCCGGCGGTTTCGCACGCCGCTGGCATCGAGTCATAAACAGCGTCAAGCACATCTTGGCTTTTGGTTGGCGGTCGTTCTTCTTTGGACGAGCACGGTAGGTAGGTATTGAGTGTCTGAGAAGTGGTACTAGTCGAAGGGGGAAGAGATCAAGAAAGTACGGGGAATTCCCATCTACGTAGCTTACCTACCTATGCAAGATATGAAGAATCCTTCCATGATCCATATACCATCAAGAAACAAATCCCTCCCGTCCCACCTACCATCTCGCTCACCCCAGCGGCCCAGCCCTGCCCACATCGTCATATATTCCCCTTCCTTCCCACCTAACCCTAGCCTCAACCTCGTAGATCCACCACCCAACCAATCCCCTCCCTCCCCCCAATCACCCACCCCTCCACCGATCTCCCTCCGCCGAGCCCCCCAAAACCCCAAGCCCGCCCAAGCCCGCGCTGATATCGATCTCTCGGCACGCCAAGGACGCCGCGCCCTGCCGCGCCCGCCTCGAAACGAGGCGGCGTCGGGTTCCGCCCGCCACCCGCAACCTTGAGTGGAAAGCCTGCGACCTTGAGTGGAGGGTTGCAACCTTGGATGCACGTAAAGAGAATAGTTGAGGCGGAGAGCAGGCGGCGAGATTGATGGCGGGGCTGGGCGGTGGGGTTGGTGCGTCATTATTGGCGGGGGGCTGTATCGCGGGGCGGGTTTGGGGGAGCTTGGTCGGGCTTGGAGGGAGGTACGAGGTAAGACAGAGAGGTGTGTGTGTAGATACGGGTGGGCTGGGGGGATGGGGTGGATGGGGGTGGGTATAAATGGATGGGGTCCGCTGGGTGGTAGTGGATAGGTTGCTCGGTTTTGATAAAGAAGCGTCGTTACAACTATATTTCCCCAGATCAACTCAAACGCTTACGTTGAGATCGCTTTCAATCTCCACTATCATCTATCAACTCAACACAAAATGAAGTTCCTCATTCTCACCTCCCTCCTCGCGCTCGCCGCCGCGCTCCCTGATCCCACACCCCAGGGATATACCGGTCCCTGCTCGGAACGCGATTGCGGCGTCAACCATCTCAACTGTGCGGCTAAGCACCAGCTTTGCGTCCCGTGGCCGTCTTTCGATCCGGCGCTGCGCAAGGGCTGCACTTGCTCCTTGGGTTAGTGTGATGCGTGGGAGAAATTGGTAAGTGCCTCTATTGAATCAGTGCAGGGATGAGGGTGACGGGGTCGAAGATACATACATTATAGGGCGTGATGGGGGCTAATGGGTGTAGATGATGAATGAATGAATGATTAATGGGTTTTGGTTTGAGCGTTGTTGGGAGATGGTAATCGTTATTAGGGGAGGATCTACTGGAGGTGAGAGAGGCGGTGGGGATGGCGTTTTTTGTTTGACAGATATGGAGAGTCCTTGGGAATACTGGGGATGGAGGGCTTTGAAGTGTGGGGTTTTACGTCTACCTATTTCCACACAGGAGATAAAAACTAAATCTACGAAATCGTTCCTCCTAGCAAAATATTCATCTATTTGGTCCCTCAGTTCCGTACCTGAATCCTACCGGGGAAAGCGGAAAACAATCATCTGATGCATACAAGTCCTGGCGTAAACATTTATGGAACAAAGCTCGCCTTTCAAAAACCTGCATGCGAATTACTATATATCACGGTAACACGAAGGACTATACTGACGATGTCTCTTTGAAGACGCACAGATGCTTCAAGGACGGAATTGCGAAGGTCAAAGCAAATTCCACGCTTTCCCCAGCCGTGATGAGTTTCAACACCCGTAGCCTGTCAGTCTGCACCACCTACTCCACGATACATCACTCGCTTCTTCACTGCCAAGTCACCAGGGTGGGGGCACTCCAGCACGTGTCTCAGAACTATACTATATATACCAAGAATAGATTCCAATTACAATCCAAGCGCCCAGTGGCGCTCCAAAACCGCATTAGAAACGCGCGCCGTTAGTAAAACGAACCCTTAGAACACTATCCAAAACCCACATACTCCACCCCCATAGATCTCCTTCCTACACAACTCTCTAGGATCTGATCTCCCATAGGATGAATCTTTCTCATAATAATTACCCGAATTTCTACCCATCTTGTCCATCCATTCCCCTGATTACCAAAGAGTCCTTAGCTTACTGTATCGTTTATTCTCAAACCGCCTTCACTCCACCTCGTCCTTCCTCCCGCCCATTCCATGCACCACACCACTATCTCGTCTCCACCTCCTCCCCGCCCTCCTTCCCACCCATCTCCCGCTTCACCCCCTCGCTAACCGTTTTTGCTCCCTCTTTCATCTCTTCCGCGCCAGTCGTCGTTCTAGCGCCCGTACTCCCCACGCTTGATTCCGAGGCTCGGCGTGGGGTTTGGGTGAAGACGATATAGAAGGGAAGGGGGGACATGATTATCCGAGCGTGGTCAAGTTTCAAGGGGTATTTGACACCGTTCATGTAGTTGGGTGGGTGTTGAGTAGTAGTGATGTAGTGAAGGTGGTAGTTGGAATCTGTGTGTGAGCGTAAAAGGAATGTAGGGATGGGGATATTATATATATATATATATATACATCCATAGATATGTGTTTACTTGTGCAAGGGGAGATGATAGATATGTGTGTATGCGTGTGTAAGCTGAGATGATAGATAAGGCGATAATGCATCCAGTGCTATGTTCTACCAGAGCTGACCGAATTGTCATCGGATGTGTGGAGGTTCCGTGGTGCTGCCTAGGTAATTCGTATCTGTCTTCGTAAGCGTTGGGATCCGGTGAATGTGTGCGTGCTTTGTGTATGCAGGTCAACGGCGGTGAGGAATAGTAAGGTTTAGATCATATAACTGCAGATTGAATAGACGTATAGCATACGGATAACGACATCTACAGTGTAAGAGTGTGTGAGAAATCAACCACATCTCTGTACCGGTACGACTATAGCCCACGAGCACGGGACATCATCCTTTTCAAAATTCTTAGGCCCGGATACTCATTCTGACCATACAATTTCCTTCCCCCCCGCTAGAAAACATCTTTTTACACAAGCATTTAACAACCCATACATATATTTCATACACATACACACCCGTTGACCCCTCCACCCCCAAACCAACTCCTCTCATCTAAACCCCAACTAACAACCCCATCTCACCTCCTATACGTAATTCACCCATCTCCTCCCTCCACACCTCTACATCCCTTCCCATCCTCCCTCCTGCCCCCTCCGAACTTCAACCACAAAACCCCTCACCGCCACCTCCTTACCACCTTCCCCATCCGACGCTCACCGCGCATTGTCCAACGTTACATACGCAACTACACAACGGAACGGACGTACGCACTTACCCGCACTCCCCCCACGCGCTGCCTCCACGGAAGCAGCAGTGGGGGTCGGCGTGGGACGTTTGTTTGCAGCAAATGTAGGGGAGTGGGAGGGGAGGGAAAATCGGGGGGCGACGTGGTGGAACGTAAGGTTTTGTGGAAGGGGGAGGGGTGAGGGTTGGTGGGGGTGAATGGGGATGGGAGGAGGGAGGTGTGCTCTATACTTTCTTATACATAGATGGATGGTAGGTAGATGGCAGCCCTCTCCTCATGAATGAAATAGGGCTCGCGATGAGGAAAGGCAGCATTACGTGCGGTCATTCACATCAAGTATCTCCTTTCTCGCATTCGGAAACCATCACATAAAAACATACATACACACTAACATGCTTCCATTGCGTGTCCACCCCCACAGCCATACCCCTATCCATCTATCTACCCCACGATACCCATGCACTGTACACCCCAACGCCATGCTCGCTTTTCAATCATGGTAATACATATATATACTTCATCTACAAAGACCCACTACTATGCGCCATCGCTTCTGTTTACGAACACACATGCATACGCGCACCTCGTGCAAGTGTGGTTTCCGATGGAGTAACACGGGAAATCGTTATGCATGCAGTGTAAACCGGGACGCCACCCGCCTACCCGGAGTCATCAGGTGGGGATTCCGTCTTCTCTTCCGAGAGTGTCTTATCCGTGGGTTCAGGGGTGGTTTTTACTTCGGGCTCGCTTTGCGCAACGGGTTTGCCTTCTACGAGCTGCGTGAGGTAGGTCCCTGTGTTGCCTGCGCCGTCGATGTGTTTGAGTCGTGCGTCGAAGAGTTTGGCGTCACGGAGGAGTCTGGGGAGGTTAGATGAATGTATTTGCTATGGGTGTATTGAAGACGTACCTTTGTTTACCAGCGAGAGTTTTGACGCTGGCGTCCTTGAAGACTTTGCCGATTTGGTCGCGGTAGCTTTCGAAGACGGGGCCCATGATCATTCGGACTTGCATCTCGTGGAGGTATTTGTCGATAACTTTATGTAGAGTGACGGTTTCCTTGGTGAGGGTCTCCATGTTGGGACTGACGTTCTTCTTGGTCTCTTCCTCGCTGTCCCACTCGATATTCTTGAGAGTGCGCACGTGCACTGTTGCGCGGTTACTCATGATGTCGATGAGCTTTTCGTGGATGGATTGTTGTTGGTCGTGAAGCAGGCGTTTGACGTTATCGAATTCAGTCAAACCAGATTTGTTGGCAGAGGCGTGGCGACGGGCGCATTCGCGAATGTAGGGTAGGATTGCAATGATGAAGGAAAGGGTCTGGGAGGCGATCGCAAGATGCTTGGTGTTGATGTTCTTAAGACCAGCAGAGTGTCTGGCTCCGGCACCGAGAATTAATTGGCAGAGGCGTGAATTGAAAAGTTTGATGTAGTCGCAGAGAGCACTGGATACTTCGGACGTCATGCTGGGCATAGCGGTAAATAGTATTTCGAAGCGTTCGATGCCGCGGATAACAACGGCCGAAGAATTGGAAATGATGTACTTTTCTTCATCGACGTATGCAGGTGCTGGTGGTTTCTTCTCCTTTTCGGTTGACGTTCCATTAGTTTGGGATGTGCCATTAGTAGTTGCTTCATCTTTAATATCACCCAAGATGGAGCCTGCTTCCACCCATTCGAGGGGATCCGACTCCATGCCTTTCAACAATCTGGACAATACGTCCTTATCATGCTCGTCGAAGTCTTTCGGCTCCCAGCGATCAGAGTCCATAGCTTTCGCTAGTCCCTGTTTCTCACTGTCTCCGAATTTGGAAACGAATTCGGTGATATGAGTGTTTACCACACCCTTGAGTGCAGCACCTGAACGCCCAGAAACGGCCTCGCACTCGTCAGCAAATAGACGGCAAAGATTGAAATAGCGGAGAAATCGGTCCAGAGGTAGATTTGTCGTGACTTCAGCGCGGACTTTGAGCAGTTTAGTGACTTGGGTCTGAGCGGCATCCACGGCTTGGCCAAGCAGACTTGACATGTCCAAGGCTTGCATCAGCTCCTCCTGGAGCCCGACCATATCCATCGGATTGGCATTCGCCCCCATAGCACCATCGATGCTGCTCATGTAGGGACTCCTGGGTGGGGAGCGAAGTCCTCCGCTAGACGCTGGAGGAGTACTAACGCCGCTCGTAACATCGAGCAGAACCTTGACTTGTACACTCAATCGACGAATCGCCTCGCCGATGTCAGTAAATATGTTGATGAAGAACTCTTCAGCATCAGCGGGATCCATGGCGCGTAGGTTTCGAGCAAGAATCGAGTTCTTATCTTGCTGACTATAGCCTCGGCCACCTCGTGTAGAGACGGAGGTCACCGACTCAGCATCGTCATCTGTCGAGCTCGGCAGGTATTTCCGTATGAGTACTTTCATTTCACGGACAATAGCATCTCGAAACGTAGCGCTGGCTTGATTTGTGAAATTAGATCCGCTTAAACCAAAAAGACTTGCTCGTAAGTCCGAGCGGAACTGGTTGCTGGTAGTCAAGTACGCAGGCAGCGTTGATTTGAATCGATGGTGATCACCACGGCCCCGTTGTGATGTCTTAGCCCATCTTTCCAAAGTATCACGATTCGGTACACGCTTGATATGGTCGCGCATATCTGTGAGCAGGGTCTGTACAAAACGCTGTTCGAAGCCCGTGCCAATGCGGAACCTGAGTTGGTGCATGCCTTCCGACACGCCTTCGAGCGCGCGAACATTGCGAAGATCGATGATATCAGGAGGACAGGGTGAGGGTATCCATGAGGTGGTTGAGGGGTCCTCTGTGTCCAGAGTGCCACAGATCAATTTGTCAACGAAGTCCAAACGGCTGAGGGCCGAGTCAAGCTCGCCTTTGTCCACGGTTTCGTCGCATATTGAAAGCCCTACAATGACAGCTTGCAGCTGGTCCGTCGCTCGCGTGAGTTTCCTTAGATTCTCCCGTCGTCGTTTCATATCTACGATCTTGAGGCCTCCTATTGCCATTTGTTCATCTAATCGCTTGAGATCTTCTCTAAGAGTTTTAATCCTCTCGACGGACTCGGAAGCCTCTGACTGGAGTTCTCTGAGGGAACCCAACGCAGCGAAAAAGGACGTGGATGCAGTCGATATAGATGATATCAGATGCACTTCCACAGTATCCATATACCACGATAGCTTCTCCTGTAATATTGCGTTAGTCGCAAGCGCTTTGCGCCCAGGTGGTTGGAGCGCATCGAGTGGTCCGTTGCTATCGTTCAAGTCATCTCCGCTCTTGGTCCGCACCGGTCTAACCACTTCTGATCTTTCGCTCACGATATCGAATGTGCGGGGGTTCTCCAGATGGAAATTCTCGTCAAAGTACACATTGGGAATTGTGGAAAGTGGCGTGATGGTTGGCAACGCGCGTTTTGAGCCGCTCGTGCGGCGTTTCGGCCTCTGCGGCGAGCCTGACGGCGAAAATGCGGAAGAGGAAAGCTTCGGGGTTGCGTTGGGTGAGCCTGTTTGTATCCCCCGATCCAGCGCATCGGCGACTTCATGTGTTTTCACTGTGTCCTTCTTTAGTATCGTCGCGGCGTCCTCGGATTCAGCCTTTGCGCGCTGGAAGGCTTCGTAGAGGTTACCGACCTGCGACAGGTACGCATTGAAGGCAGAAGGTTCGACATGGGGTATATTCGGAAGTGTTACGGGTGGGATATCTCTGATAGAGGGTGGTCTATGGCTCCCAGACATGGCTGTCTGTTGGGTGTGTGGCAGCATGCCAGTGCGCACGATTGGGGGTTGCAGCAGCGTCGAGATGGCTACTCCTGTCAGCATGGCCACCTTTATCTATACCGGTTGATCCGGCTCGGCAGCTGTGTACCATTGTTGCTCTGCTCTCTCACCGGTCCCATGCTTCCTTTGAAGGACGTGTCCAGCGCGCCTCCCACCGAATGTATCGAGCTCGACGTGGACCCGCGACGTGGCTGATAGCGGCCGCCAGTCGAACTGGGGCGTTTGATCCAGTCCTGGTGCTGGGGGAAAGGAAACTGTTCATTGTTTGGATTTGGTGACAGGAACTCGAAGCTCTCTTGGGACGACCGTCGGGGGGAGGATGACATGTTCGCGGCGCAAGTCGCGTGGGTGGCCGAGGCATAGGGAGGGACAAAGCGGATTGCGGGGGGGCGCTATAACATGCCGAGCCGAAGGATCAAAAGCTAGAGCAATACAAGATGCGAGAAGGGCAAGCAGAAAAGGAGAGGCGACGCCTGGGGCGTGTGTTTGGTGGAGATGTTGCTTGCTCACTCATGCTGCCCAGCAGCTCCGTGAATGATGAGCCGCACCCTTGGCAGGGATCAGCCATCGCCAGGTCAGGGCCCCGAGCGCCTGGTCCCAGCGTACGTGCCGAATGTGTAAGTAGACTATCTAGGGCTTGCTCGAGTGGGAGATGCAGAGACAGCTAGGATTTATGTATGTTTATTATACCTATGCAATGATAGTGAACATGTCTTTTTTGATGAGTACATGTCAGCCGCAACATAGGAAGACACCACGTGAGGAGCTCTTTCCTACTTTAGCAGGTAGGGCAAGGACAGGGCAGGCACAACCGCCATCAGATATAGGCATGCATGTATACGAACCATTTCCGGAAGAACAAGATCCAGAACGACTCAAGTCTGCCGCTCAACGGGGATGTGGCTGATCGTGTCCGACATCGTGCAGTGTGCAGGTGTGACGCTAGACCGTAAAGGACTTTGAGTGGTACGCGTGGTTTTCAGGAGCGCGTTTTGTCGCGTCGCCCCTCCAACCCCATTACCCACATCCACAACACCTCCCCACAACACCAACAAACACACACACACCACACAATGGCGGACAGGCAATCAACCTACACCGTGAGCGTGTTCCCCAGCGACGCTGATGGCGATCGCCAGGATGCTGCCCCCACCCGCATCCAAAAAGCCTTGGCTGAGTTCGTCATGGACTTTCATCTCGACAATGTCTTCATCTACAGGTGCATACAGCAGATTACTAGGCCTTAGAGTACTTCTAAAACTTGTGCAGAGATCAGATACGGGAGAATGTCCTCATCAAGCAATACTACTGCGACATCGACATCGCACATCTCATTTCATACGACGAAGAACTGGCGCATAAGTTGACCCAGGAACCCGCCGAGATGATCCCTCTAGTACGCCGAAAAGAATTGCCTGCTTTGCCATATCTAACTTTGTTTAGTTCGAAGCCGCTCTTAAGACATGCACACAGCGCATTGTCTACCCCTCCCAGAGAAACATCAAGCTACCTGAGCACCAGTTGCTACTCCACTCCTCTGCTTCCGAGCTCTCTATCCGTGACTTGACTGCTGCTCAAGTTTCACGCCTCGTCCGCATACCAGGTATCATTATCGGTGCCTCGACCCTCTCATCCAAATCCACCACACTCGCCATCCGATGCCGGAATTGTCAGCACGAAGAAGTTATATCCGTAGGAGGCGGCTTTTCAGGTATTTCCCTGCCGCGCACATGTAGTCGACCACGCGGCCCTAATGACGACAAATGCCCACTCGATCCATACTATGTCATGCATGAGCGCTGCAATTTCATCGACCAGCAGGTGCTCAAGATGCAAGAAGCGCCCGATCAAGTACCCGTCGGTGAACTGCCGCGACACATTATGATTTCTGCCGATCGCTATCTCGCCAATCGCGTTGTTCCTGGAACTAGGTGCACTGTGATGGGTATTTACTCCATCTACCAGCAAAAAGGAAACAAGAGGTCGCAAAATGCTGCTGTGGCCATCCGAAACCCATACATCCGCGCTGTGGGTATTCATGCTGATGTAGATCATACTGCCAAGGGCAACATGACATTCACCGAAGAAGAAGAGCAGGAGTTTTTGGAGATGAGTAGACGGCCGGACATTTATGAAGTTTTTGCAAATTGCATCGCTCCTTCCATCTATGGCAACAAAGATATCAAAAAGGCTATCGCGTGTTTGCTCATGGGAGGTTCGAAGAAGATCTTGCCAGATGGCATGAAGCTACGTGGCGACATCAACGTCCTACTTCTCGGTGATCCCGGTACTGCAAAGTCGCAGCTGTTGAAGTTCGTGGAAAAGGTAGCACCGATTGCTGTGTACACTTCTGGTAAGGGTTCGTCTGCTGCAGGTCTTACAGCCTCCGTGCAGCGCGACCACAACACGCGCGAGTTCTATCTGGAAGGAGGAGCTATGGTGCTCGCTGACGGCGGTGTGGTGTGTATCGATGAGTTCGACAAGATGCGCGATGAAGATCGTGTAGCGATTCACGAAGCCATGGAACAGCAGACAATCTCCATTGCGAAAGCAGGCATCACCACAATTCTAAATTCACGAACGTCCGTCCTCGCCGCCGCCAACCCTATCTTTGGTCGCTACGACGATATGAAGACGCCAGGTGAAAACATCGACTTCCAAACCACCATCCTTTCGCGTTTTGATATGATTTTCATTGTCCGCGACGAACACGACCGAGGACGCGATGAGAGGATAGCAAAGCACGTCATGGGTCTCGCCATGGGCGGCCGCGGCACCGAAGAAGTCGTACAAGCAGAGATTCCTATTGAGAAGATGAAGCGCTATATCTCCTACTGCCGACAGAAGTGTGCTCCACGCTTGTCGCCTGAGGCGGCCGAAAAGCTCTCCTCGCACTTCGTTAGCATCAGACGACAGGTCCATGCATCTGAGATGAATGCGAACCAACGCTCTTCCATTCCCATCACGGTTCGACAATTGGAGGCTATCATCCGTATCACAGAGTCTCTGGCAAAACTCTCCCTATCTCCGGTCGCCGATGAGAGCCACGTTGACGAGGCTATCCGCCTCTTCTTGGCTTCTACCATGGATGCTGTGACGCAGGGTGAAGGCCAGGCTTCCAAGGAGCTCATGGACGAAGTCAACAAGGTGGAGGAAGAGTTGCGACGCCGTATGCCCATCGGATGGCAAGTCAACCTATCGACCTTGAAGCGCGAGATGTGCGATGGAAAGGGATATTCCGAGCAAGCTCTGGGTCGTGCTCTGCACGTCATGGCTGCCAGGGAGACAATACAGTGGAGGCACGGACAGAGTGCCATCTACAGATCGAATATATAGGTGGTTGTCTGGCTGGTGTTCGATTTACGGCGTTGGATGGCGGAACCGTTCCTTGTATGATGAGGCAATATGAACGGCTTATGTGTGAGTTACGTTGAAAGAAGATACCTCTTTGCATGAGGCTGGTTAAGCCCCAGGCGTTTTGGACCTGCTGATTAGCGCGTAGCGCTCCTGCCTTAGTAGGATATATCGCAATGACATTGTATGAATATATTCGTTGGACCACTGTGATCTCGTCTCTGTTACTATCTCTGTGCCTGTTGCCGACGAGTTTGGTCTTCGAGATCAGCATTAGTTCTGCTATGGCTTTGTTGTGTCAGCAGGCATGAGTTACAGCGTCTCCAAGCATTGTGAAAACATTGTGCGAACATTGTTCACCACATATATTCCTTTCACCAATTGTGAAGCACCGTACTACACAATGTAGCACTTTTCCCTCAAAACCCCAGGGAATCCCTCTCTCTTTGTGACAGAACAACGCAACACCCCTACACCACACTTTCCTCGGAACTTTCCCCTCACACCGGGGAACTTCACTACACTCACAGTACACCATTTCCTACTTAAACCCCAGCATGATTTTCCCAGCAAGCAAAATTTTCTCTTCACCGAACGCACAACCCACAGCTTACGGTCAACTGAACAGACCCACGATCAAAATGATCCCCCTCTTCAACTTCCGATCGACAACCACCAAGAAGTCCGCGATCGAGGCCGCGCCTCTCGCCGTCATCGCCTCCAACTTCCCATCCACGCCCTCCCCCTCAGCCACCGACTCTGCCATCCACACATGGCTCGACAACATCACTACGCACGTCGCCTTCGACGATGTGATGTTCCTCGACGAGAGCAAGGCTGCTAGACAAGTGGGTCGAAAGCGCACTACCTTCTTCAACGAGAAGATGCTAACTGGTGGGGAAGTGGTAGATGCGAGTGTTGTCTTCTGGATGGCGAATGGAGACATTGTGTACGATCGAGATGCGATGGAGGTTTTCCTGGGAGATATCTGGGAGGAGTGTGTGTATTGGGGACCGCGGCATCGGGTGCAGGAGATGCAGGCGGTTCGTGGGGACGATGGGGAGTATTCCTTGAACGAGGTTTTCGTGACTGCTGATGAGGGTGCAGAGAGTGAGTACTGCGACTCAGAGGCGTCGTTTGGCTTTTTCGACGCTAGGCTCCATGATGCTGATGCTGCATCTATGAACAGCAGCTTGCTTGGATGCAAGTCCCCCGCTGATGAAGCTTCACAGAGCAACGATGCCAATTCCGAGGCGTCATTTGGCTGTGCCACCACCGCCGACCACAATGCTACCATTGCATCTAAGGAAGCCACTGCCCACGCAGCTAAGACCCTCGCTTCCTTCGCTATCAACCAAGTCGTTCCTCCCAAGGAGGTCCTCGACTTCGCAAAGCGCATCGTCGCCAGCCCCTCTCTAGCACTCACCCTCCCCCCACCGCTTTTCCCCCTACCATCTCTACCCTCCCCCTCCGTAACCCCTACTACATCTCCCCCACCCCCTACTTCAACAAGAAGTCCAACCCCCCACCCGCCCTCCTTATCGCCACGCCCACACCCGAGGTTACTCCCCCCATTGTAACCACCCCTCTCTACCCCCACGATCCCACCGCCCCCCTCCGCGCATTGCAAGCCAGCATCCGCTCTACGCGTTTGAATTGGCCCACCCACGCCCCCAACTGCGTCCCCCTCCTCACCCTCACGCTCTCCCACAAACTCCCCGCGCCACGCCTCAGCCAGCGCCCGCCCCGCCCCACAGCCGCCATCTTCCAGCCCATGCACCACGACGTGCGGATCCAGCAGGAAACCGCGCGCCCCCTCTGGCTGACCATCATCACCAAGGCACCGGATGAGGTGGCGGCACCGGGCAAGATGTTCAGGTGGGAGTATGAGAGTATGAGGTCGATTGAGGGGTTGAGGACGAAGAGCGTGGGGGGTATGAGGGAGGTGGTTAGGGGGATTGTGCCGGAGGAGTGGAGGGGGAGGGTTAAGAAGGTTAAGGGGAAGATGGGCTGGAAGGGAAAAGTGGGAGGGGGGTCTTATTGGGAGAGGCATGGGGGGGAGCAGGTTTCGAGGGTGGTGAGGAATGGGAAGGGGGAGCTTGTGCTTGTTGGGGCGGTGGAGGAGCATGGGATGCCGGTTTTGACGCGATCAGTGAATCGGTTTAAGAAGGCGCTTTGGATGGGTTGAGGGATTGGTGCCTGGTGGAGAGGTGTTGTCTCGATTGAGACAAGAGGTCGAGGACGAGCTGAGATGGCTGAGAGAACTTTTATCTTTGCTCTTGTAGTTGTTGAATTTTGTCTGACGGCACAGGAATGTATCTGAATTTATCCGTGCGGCCTGGGATAGATGTTGGCCTAATGCGGATCATCTTTCCTGTATCGCATGTTGGTTCCATCACATGCTGATTATCATCCCAAGGTCTTGTTATTGTTAGTTTTATCTGGTAAACCAATCTTCTTTCAATAACATATTCCAACATGATCGTTATTTGGTGCAATATTAGTTTTATGCTTTGTCTTACACAGCCGTCTAGTCCACCCGTTCACTCTGGTGTTGGCTTGAACCTTGACGGAGTTCTCTTTGTAATGCTTTCTGTCCTCATGTGATACATTTGCGTAGTGCGAGCGTTATATACAAGCTGGATACCGTGCGAGTTTTTAGCTGTTACATGCAATATGATAATCTGATATATTTCCGAAGAGTATGATGTGTAGAACTCCCCGCACGGTAGTCTCAACAAGCTGGGGATCGCTGACTCGCTTCCGCCCGCTCCGGGGTACCTGAGCCGAGGCATCAGCACCTGCCCAGCTCCATCCCTCCTCGTCAGCATAAGCTATTTTGGTCCCCAACCATGTTACAAATGACCTAACTACCGCTCAGGAGACAGGTCACAGTATCACAACTTCTGTCTCGCAATGGCTTCCCCAAAGAAAGAGACGACCAGTAATGCAGGGCCGCCCTGGAGTGAACCCTCGTGGCTAACCCTTGCCTCTCCCTACTACAACGAGTCGCATAGACGATTGCGCGATCACTTGCGCGCCTATTATGATGAAAATGTTATACCGTATATGCTAGAGTGGGAAGAGAAGGGCGATGTACCAGAAGAGCTGAAGTTGGCGTTTGCGCGTTCTGGAGAGCCGTTCACAGATGTGCCAGCGCCGTACAGACCAAAGGATGTTCCTGGACCGGCAGGAATGACGGTTAAAGATCTCGATGTATTTCATCTGATGATCATGGCGGATGAGTCAAGTCGAGTTGAGGGCGGCGTGTCGATAGCAATGTCTGGTGGGAGCATAATCGGAGTACCCCCAATTGTGCATTATGGTACGGAGGAACAGAAACAGAAATGGCTACCTGGGCTTTTCACTTGGGAAAAGTCTTTCTGTTTGGGTATCACCGAGCCAAGTGGTGGTGTATGTGTATATTTTCGATCACCTGGAAGCATTACTAACAGATACCAGTCCGACGTCGCCAACATCCAAACCACCGCCGTCAAAACCAAAGACGGCTCCCACTACATCGTCAACGGCTACAAAAAATGGATCACCGGCCTCCCCTGGGCCACCCACATGACGACCGCCGTCCGCACCGGCGGCCCCGGCGCCCCTGGCATCTCCATGCTCGTCATCCCCACCTCCTCGCAAGGCCTCTCCCACCGCCGCATCCCCAACAGCGGCCAAAAAGCCGGCGGCGCCAGCTTCGTCGAGCTCGACAACGTCTACGTCCCCGTGGCCAACCTCCTCGGCAAAGAAAACCACGGCTTCCCCATCATCATGAAGAACTTCAATAAAGAGCGCTTCATCATGTCCATCGGGTGCAACCGCAAGGCGCGAACCTGTCTCTCCCACTCCTTCGATTACGCCTCCCAGCGCCACACCTTCGGCAAGCCCCTCATCGCCAATCAAATCATAGCCCACAAGCTTGCGACGCTCGCCCGCTACATCGAGTCGCACTGGGCATGGCTAGAGCAGATCGGCTACCAGATTCAGAACGCGGCGTTGGGGTGGCAGGATCCGGATATCGCGGGGCAGATTGCGCTGGCGAAGGTGCATGGGGGGAGGATACTGGAGATGGCGAATCGAGAGGCGCAGCAGGTGTTTGGGGGCGCGGGGTATCAGAAGGGGGGGCCGGGGGCGGTGGTCGAGCAGATTAGTAGGGATTTAAGGATGATGGTTGTGGGTGGGGGGAGTGAGGAGATTGTTGCGGATTTGGCGGTCAGACAGGAGACGGCGTTGGCGAGGAGGAGGGGGTGGAAGTTGTGAGGAGATGGGTAGAGTATCTAGTGGAGGGATTTTTGGTAAGGAGGAGGTGCTGGGTTGGCGTGATGGACATTGGGTGGTCTTGGAGGTTGTTTATGCTAATTAGGTGCTCGGGCTGGGCGCGTAGTTTTCCGGGTAGAACCTGGATCTGCTGATGTGCTGTGGAGAAATAGAGTTCACGAGGGGTCTTGGTCTAGGTATCTGACTATAATAGTATATAGGTGCGCTTTCCGAGGTTACACCGCATCTGCAGGCTTGGGTTGCGGAGACGTGCCGATCGCCACGCAGCTTCCCCATCAGGGCCCCATGTCGCGCATGCGTTTGCTTGACTCGGTCGACCATAAACAACGTCACACGTCTGATGTCCAGCCAGATTGACCTCCCTCATATCTTTAGTCGCTAGGAACTGACTTTCTGCTACCATGTCACTCTTGCTGTTGCCAGCGAGGCTGATGTTATTCTTCCTACCGTGCATACTCGCTGTCTATGCGAACCCTTTGCTGGTTTCAAAGATTGGAAAAACCTCTGTCATCCCATCATGGTCCGTGGAATCATCATCCCATGTCGGAAACGATGTTGCGAAGTTATCGTCACCTGATCTCGATGTCTCCGCCTGGTACCACATTGGCTCGAAAGGCACATTGATGGCAACGCTCCTGGAGAATACCATTAAAGAAGACGACATTTTTTTCTCCGACCGTCTCGACTCCTTCCAAAGTACTTTCGATCTTGCCTTGAAACCCCCTGCTTTCTATCGCACGGAGATAACAATCTCGACACAAAAGGATAGTTATGTGCAATTGAGAACTCATGGTATCTCCTCCCGGGCAGATATTTATCTCAACGGCGCTTTGATTGCAGATAAAACCGTGCAAGCCGGTGCGTATACAGGGTTAACGTACGACATCACTGGTAAAGTCAAGAATGGGACGAATGTTCTGCTCGTTCGCGTGTATCCGACGGATTACAACCGAGACTTTGCGCTGGGGTTTGTTGACTGGAACCCTTATCCGCCGGATAACGGGACGGGGATATGGCGCGACGTTGAGGTTAAGATGACGGGGGCGTTGTCCTTTACCGGGACGCCGAGGGTCAATACAAGGGTTTCTCGTTGGGACGGGAAAGGTAGTGCGGAGATTGATCTACATGTGGATGTCAAGAATTTGGGAAATAGTGCGACTTCGGGTGAAGTTGTTTGCTCGGTGGCTGATGACCGGGGAAAGCAACAAGGGACGGTAAAAACGAATGTGAATCTTACCGCAGGTGCATCGAGGAAGGTACCTCTCGCGCTCGATATCAAGAACCCAAAGATATGGTACCCAAAGCAGTGGGGATCGCAGCCATTATACACTGCCAACTGCAGGGTTTCATCCGGCAACAAACCTTCAGACTCCACGCCCACCATCCGCTTCGGCATCCGCACCGTCACTTCTTCCCTCAATAAATTTAACGATACACTCTTCTCCATCAACGGCCAACCCTTCCAAGTCCTAGGCGCCGGCTACACCTCCGACATCTTCCTCCGCTTCTCCGAGCCCAAACTTCTCGCTCAATTCCAATACGTCCTCGACATGGGCCTCAACACCGTGCGTCTCGAAGGAAAACAAGAACACCCTCGCCTCTACGAACTAGCCGATGAAATGGGCATCATGATCATGGCCGGTTGGGAGTGCTGCGACAAGTGGGAAGGCTGGTTCTACAACGACGAAGGCTCGGGAGAGAAGTGGAACGCTGCTGATTACGCCATTGCGAACGCATCTATGCGCCATGAGGCAGAACTCATGCAGCATCATCCGTCTATGCTGAAGTTCCTCGTTGGGTCCGACTTCTGGCCCGATGACCGCGCTACACGCATCTATGTCGATGCGCTCAAGGCATTTAACTGGGATGTTCCCATCATTGCGTCAGCAAGCCAACGAGGCTACCCCGATCTCCTAGGTAACGGCGGGATGAAAATGGAGGGACCATACGATTGGGTGCCCCCGAATTACTGGTACACAGATCGACTAGGGGCAGCCTTTGGGTTTGGATCCGAACTCGGGGCTGGGGTTGGAACGCCAGAGGTGGGATCGCTCAAGCGGTTTCTTTCCGAGTCCGACCTGGATGATTTGTGGAAGAGTCCAGATAAGGGCCTGTACCATATGAGCACCAACGTATCCTCCTTCTACACGCGGACTATCTACAACGATGCGCTTTGGGCTCGCTACGGTCCCCCGACTTCGCTAGAGAACTACGTGCTGAAAGCCCAAATAATGGATTACGAGGCCACGCGCGCGGAGTTCGAAGCGTATGCCGCGAGGTGGACGGATGCGAGACCAGCTACCGGGTTGATATACTGGATGCTGAATAACGCGTGGCCGTCTCTACACTGGAACCTCTTCGACTACTACCTCCACCCCGCGGGCTCCTATTTCGGCACGAAAGTAGGGGCTCGCATCCAACACGTGGCATTCAACTACGTCACGCGCTACGTGTATCTCATTAACCGCTCCTTATCTCCCCTCTCCTGTACCGTCGACGCAGAACTCCTCCATCTCAACGGCACCGTCATCAGCAGAAGTCAAACCGCCACCTCCCTCTCCCCCAACAACAGCACCCGCCTTTTCCCCATCACAGACATCGACAAAATATCCAACGTCGCCCTCCTCAAACTCGTCCTGCGGCAAAAAAACACCGTCCTCTCCCGAAACGTATACCACATCCCCCGGCAAACCGACCGCCTGGATTTCGACAACTCAACTTGGTACCATACGCCTGTTACGCGGTATGCGGATTACACCGCTTTGAACGACCTCCCTGCAGCTTTTCTAACCGTAACGGCGGAGGTCAAGCGGGGTGAGGGGAGGGACGTTACAGCGAGAGTGAAGTTACATAATAAGGGGGGTGTTCCGGCGGTGTTTGTTCGGTTGAATCTTGTGTATGGGGGGAGAAAGGGGGGGATGTGCTGCCTGTGAGGTGGAGCGATAATTATGTGACGGTTTGGCCGGGGGAGGAGGTTGTGGTTGAGGTGGAGTATGGGGATGAGGGTGTGGGGGTTGAGGTGGGGGTGAGGGTGGATGGGTGGAATGTTGGGGGATGAGGGTGGAGGTTGAGAGGAAGTAAAGAGTGGCGTAATTGATGGAGTTGTTCGTGAGAGAGGTGTGAGTACGTTGAGTGGAGGAGATCGTTGGTAGATAAATGCATGAAGAGATCGTCTGGGAAAGTATTGTATTTCATGCGGTAGATGGTGTGCAGGTATTATTGTATTGAGCTTGCCACGAAGACGAGTATGCGTGCATCGTGATATGAGTAGAACGACTATGGAAGCAAAAACAAGAAGCATGGCTGACCGCTGCAAAAAATCAAATACAAGAAAAGCAAAACGCTTGAATCAAAAGCCTGTCTGTCCTCCTACTCTTGTAGAGAGATGTTGGAGCCCGTCTGAAGGCAGCGAGATTCTGCTCGGAGGCCGTTGTGAGGTCGTTGTAAAGTCCTCGTGATTCTCTTTTGGAAACACGCTCGACGTACTTCCGACTCTTCTTTTCCTTTGTTTTGAATCTTCTTCAAGACGCCCCCCGCGCCTTTTGACTCCTTCTCGATACCATCTCGACTTCTCCTGGACCCACTTCTGCCTCACTTCTGAAATCCTGTCTCTCTCTCTCTTCCTGAATTCCCCTTCACTGGCGTTGACACCCTTACTCTGCATACTGAAGCAGATTCTCGTTCGTCAACTCATCCAGCGCGTTCCTGACTTCTTGCTGCTCAAGGAGCTCCTGATCCGTTGTGACCCTCCAGATATTGAACATGTCGTACTGATCTGGTGTATTCGATTGAATCTCCGTCTGCAGATACAACTCTTCCAGCACAGCAATAGCATCTTCCTTCCACCCAGAGTGGCGCTTCGTAGCTATTCCGCGACCCCACTCGAGGTCCGTAGCTAGAACGTGCTTGAGAAGCACCACTCCAGGAAGGCGCTCCTGCTGTCTGGCGTCGAAGTTGAAGTGCAGATGTGCAGACAGTGTCCCGTGGAAACCCAGGTGGAATCCATCGACGGGCCACTTCTTGAGTACAGCTATCGCGCGCTTGAAGCGGGCATTCATCTCTTTCGGCCACTTCTTACGCTCCAGCGAGAAGACACGGCGCGGAAGCAGCAGCCTGGGGCGTCCCAGATCTGCAATGCTCTTCGGGGGCGCGAAGCGCACGGTGACGGAAAAGTGGGTGGTCATCCGGCGGGCGATGCGACCGGCGTAGTGCTTTGCGGCTTTCTTGACGAACTCGCCGTTTTCACGGGAGACGTCAAGATTCACCGTCCTGCAAGAGAGAATGAGGCCCTTGAAGTCCTTGATGTGGTCGGTGGCTGGATCGTACGCGAAGCCGTAAATCTTCTTGCGGATTTCCGCCGAGAGATCGAGGAAGGAGGTTTTCTTCGGGAACTCACAACAGATGAGTGGCTCAGTGTTGTCTTCGTCTTGGAACGGGGTATCGGCCCTGGCTTCGGCGACGGGATCGGCTGGATCGGTTGCGCGCAGCTTCTTCCCCGCAGGCTCATCTGAAAGTGAATCTGTGTCCACTTTGACGTACTTGCGCTTCAGAGAGCCTTTGGTGCCATTTTGATCCTCCTCTGTTGTCGCGTCACTGTGGACTTTGACTGGCGAGGTAGGAACGGCAGTGGATTCCGCTGCGCGCAACTTCTTGGTCGTTGGCTGCTCAGGAGTACCGCTCTCCAGGCCATCGCGCTTGCGCTTAGTTGGAGTTTCGACTTCAAAAGCCTGGTCGGCTTGCGGTTGCTTGGACGAGTCGCCATCTTGTGGGTCGACTTCAGGTCCTTGGGTAGCGTCGTCTTCCTGAGAATCGGCTTGTTGTGTGTGCTGGGGAGGCGTTAACTCGGCGCTGGCGGTCAGCTCATCGTCCCGCAGTCGCTTATCTGGATGGTTGTTGATGGGCGGATCGCCCAGCAGGCTGTCGAGCTTGCGCTTCGGAGGCATTCTGGCTTTCGGTACCAGGTGCAGCTGGGTGGACAATGATCGATACTATCTCAACTCGGTGGCCGTTTCCGCTACGTCGAGAGCGTGCGAAATTGGCAGCTAACTGGAAATAAATCTTCTTGGGTTGAAATCCTCTGGTCGGGTGAAACTCAAAGGAGTCAAACGATCTGGTGCTTCGCCGAAGGCCAACTCGACGGCGATGCCAAGCGGATAGTAACGAAAACGAGAATTGGTTGGGAGTGTGAGGTACGATTGAACTTCTGATGTTGATATGCGAGTTGAAATTTGGGACCAACCAAAAAGTTTGTTTAGGAAGGAACGACTTGGTCAGGCAAGAGCGATGTGCGCGCAGCCCGCTCAAACTGCCACAGCAGCCATGTCTGGGATTATGTTATGTGTGGCTGGTTGAGAAAGTAAAATTGCCAATCGAGCTGTGCATGCATTTCCCGATAGACAGATGTTGTGTGCCGTTTTCAACACGGTTTTCAATTTCCTGTTGGCCTCCCTTTCATCCACGCTTACGATACGCGATAGTGCAACGAAGAATGATACACCAGAGAAACCATTTTATTTATTAGTTAGAATTGTAATATTAAAGAAGAATATTGAACGGTACAGGGTAGCTAAGTTATCTACAAAATAGCGAAGTTCAGCGCTGAAAATGACTGAACTAGATAAACCCATGCTTGCGGATCGGTCTGGGTGTTTGCACCTGCGAATGACTTGGCTCCTCGGGTTCTGGTGACCCTGGAAGCTCTGCATTTGCTGGAGTCTCCGCGCTTGGTAATTCCACAGGCATAGCATACGTAGCCTCATTCTTGGCCGAGAGAGATCGCTCTGGTGGAGGTGGGTAGTATTGTTGCTGATGCGCGTAGGCAGCTTGATTGCCATATGGTGGCGGAGAATGCGGCTGCTGGTAGTAGGAGCTAGATATACCATGCCTGGACACGAAGATGAGATGTTAGCCAAGACGATAGCATGCATTACACTGGGTGGTTTCATACCATGGAATTGAAGGTGGAGGAGGTGAACTCTGAGGCGAGTAAGGTAACGGATGCATGATTGCAGAACTGAGGGTGCCAGTGTCTGGTGATACAGGAGACCTGTTTATATAAGGGTTTTGTGCCATCCCCGTGACATCGGGACTTGTTGAAGAAGGCGATTCTGTTTTCCCTGGTTGCTGATTAACTCCCTTACGCTTTCTGCGGCGAAGACAGAAGAAAACGAGGGCTATGATTGCTGCGAGTCCGGCAAGACCTCCAATGGTACCACCTGCTATTGCACCAGCATTTGAACCTTTCCCTTTCGAAGCATTAGTTGGCTGGCTCGTTGATGATGCTACAGGTGTGGGTATAGGGCGAGTAACTTCTCGCCCGCTTGCGATGAAACTCGTGCCAAAGTAGACCTCCAGATCTCTTGCTTCTCCGTCCCAGCCCATACTGGGGGCTGTCGCAGTAGCATGGCCATCAGTACTGAAAAGGTTAGTAAATATCAAAAACTTATACGAGATAGTAGAAACCTACTCTCCACCTATCTTCTTAATAAGTTGGTCCGGAACCCGGTATCCAGTAATGTTGTCGAGTGGTGCATGCCACCATGCATTCAGTTCTACGTTTTCCTGTCCGAGCACGAGGGCATGCTGCCCTTGTATCTTAGGGACATCGCAATCTGATATCGACTTGTTGGTCAATTCTCCTCCAATGACCAGCATCTGGTTTCCTCGGAACACGTCACATGAAGACCATCCTCGACCCCCTGGAAATGATGCCCACTGAGGCAGTGGGTAGATCTACAGATCGCTTAGTGAGTTCCAAAATAAAACCAAAACCATCACTTACCAGAGTCCATTGGAACGAAGGTACGGACAATATATAGAGGTCACCCAGACCAGCGCCGTCTGATCCAAAACCCCCAAACAGATAACTAGGTTGTTAATATAGCTCACAATCCAGGGAAAAGCCTCAAACACTTACATGTTATATGAGGAGTAATCCTTTGCCCAGACGACGCCCGCACAGAACCCGCGTCTTGCTTTCGGAACATCTCCAACTGATGTTTGTGTGTACCATCGACTGTTTGCGATATCGAACAGGTGGATTTCCTAGATTAGTTATTGAGCCTCGGTATACATGTATGTGTCTTTCGGACCACTTACGCTCATATTTGACTGTAAGCCATTAGCACTGCTCAACCGCTTAATGGAGCAGATAGGAACTTACGAATGTAGTCTGACCACCAGTACGATTCGTTTCCACACCACCGAAATACACAAGCATTCCTCCTTCTGAAGCCGGGATATAGTGCAGCGACCCCTCCGCGCGACGTGTTTGGTCCCAAGTATTGTTGTTCCAGCGCCGAGTATTCATATCGTATGAGATCAGGTTATTCATCATGAAGTCACTACCGCGATAGCTGGAGTCGCTGTTCTCTGTGAGATATCCACCATACCAATACGCAACACCCTCGTCTGTTACGGCTCCTGCTCCGTATGCCGGCCACTTGATTCTGGCTTGAGATGCATCGGAAGCAGAGCGATTCCAGGTATTATATATAGTATCGTAGAACCAGAGGGTGAAGCCTTGAGTGTCTCGTGTTCGGAGTTCGTCCACATTCGGGTACTCGCCGCCAAAGAGGTAGAATAGTTTATTGGCCTCATCGGGCCAAAGTACACCGCCGCTTACAGAGGGCACGGTCGCATCCTAACATTTTCAGTGCTGTAGATTCAAAGTCCCTTGGTTTTACTGGATTTACCTTTGAGAGATTTGCTTGCTGTATCGGGAACGCGAGGTCGTTCTTGACATCCGAAGTGTCTTCCCAAATTAACCAAGTGTCTACGATGGTCAGTTCATTTCATGATTTAGGGCTTCCGAAGCTTTACTCTGCTCAGCGACGCTATCGTTGTTTTTGTCTCCGCCATAGTAAACCATCCCACCATCAATATACAGTTTGGAGTCGATCATGCATGTTTGCTGCTTATGTCTCCTGCAGAAATCAGCAATTGGATCTTGGATATTCTGCTGAGCAACTGCAACAGCCAGGATTAAGGGGAATAGTGAAATATACATCGTCGAATTCTGTGCAGGAAGCAAATCGCGGCGGGCAGGGTAAAAGTGGGACTTGCGAGTCTTTGACCTGCTGTTCACCAAGCTCAAACCATAAGGCCAAGGCTTCCCCGCACTGGTATGATGACTTGGCCCCGTATGATTCTAGAAGGGAGTTGTGTTCTTTGTTAGTTGTGGCAAATGTCTTTGTTGAGGTGGCGTTCGTTGATACATCTGGACAACTTCGACTATTAATCAGAAAACGTGACTATACTATTTACAGATAGTGACCATCACTTCGGAGCGTTTCAGAAACACGATCCAAGCTCGAAGTCTTCAAGCCCAGTTGTAATGTGCCCCGATGCCACAGAATCTAGAATCTCTTATAGCCAACTCCCTTAACAAAAGTCTGTTGCCATTCACCTTGTTCCTTGTGGTCAGAAAGTTCAGCATAGAATTTCCCATGAGCTTCTCCATCGATATTACGACCAGGAGGAGATCCATCGAGTTTTCTTTCGTCCGCGTAGTAGAATCTGGGGGGTGTCAGTCCGAATCACTGTACGGCATTCCCCGCGTTACCATGCTAAGAAGTGGCTTGTACAGGCTATTTGTTCACACTCGTAATGGACTTTCGTGATTTGAGCTGGAATAACAATAGACAGGACACTTACTTGAATCCTCTGTCAGCGTAAGCTGTAGCGGCAGCTTGCACGATATGCGCTGTTGCAGATTTCCCAGCGCCCAGGTCAACAAGAGAAGGCATCACTGCTGTATTCAGCATATTACCCGTATATATGAAGGTTCTCGAAGAGGTTTCAGGTAGCTCCTCAAATCCTAATCTCGCTTGTTGTGCTGCTGAGTATGCACTCAGAGTATTGATGTTAAGGGATGGTTTGAGATCGGCTAGTGTAAGTGAAAGCGGGTCCTTGTTATCCACAGGAAATGCAGCAGCCGCTGTATCAACGCGTCAGTCTTTTGTACCATAGTGCGACTTCAACTTGCTGAAGACCTACCATTGTACACAACAACGCTAGGGATGCCCAACGACGACTTCACTTTGGAGAAGACTTGAGCGACAGAGTCTGGGTCCGACAGATCCGCTGCGATGTTGATGATGTCTGACGAATTGCTCTCTTCTTTGGCACTCCTCGAAGTTGATGCGACTTTGTATCCCTTTGCTATGAAAGCTTTCGTAACGTGATGTCCAACATTGGCCCCAGAACCTAAGATGAGGATAACTTTTGGTACGGCTGTCATCGTGTCGAATGGTTTTGTGGCACTCCGATTCAGAATTAACACTACAGAATGCAAAGCAGATATACTATGGTACCTGAATAGTATGGAATTGTTGCAATATTAATATACCTTGTTCTCTAGGCATCCATACATGTCAGTTGGCTTACCTTGATTCCAAAGCATGGAGCACGCCTCTTGCGTCCAATCCGCTTCTCTCGGTTGCTAGGGATCATACAGTAGCGAAACCCTTTCAACGCGGAGCATAGGGCGCGATTGGGTAGATGAAATACTTGGCGCTCGGTACTTTCGCAAAAAGTTGCCGAGGAGGTAGTACGGATGATTAATCGCTGATCAGTCAGCTCATTCCGCAATATCGCGTTATCTTATCTGATCATCTTGGCCAATCATTGCTGTCTGTATGTAAGCTGCCCCGATGCTTATAAATGTAGAACAGCAGAGTCTCTAATGTGGATATGCAATAACCTATAGAGTGAAGATTCTAAGTATTGTCAAGAGAGGTGCGGAATCGGAATGTCAATATCGAATTCTTGCCAGGAGTAGTTCCAAGATGGACCAATCCCAGCTTGTGCGGGAAAGCAACTTTTTCGTCCGTTGATGGACAGTATGCTGCCTTGCTTTGCATTTGCTCTCAAGTTGAGTAATACTGCATGTTTGCTGTTGCATCATATCCAATGACTGGTAGTGGAGGCATGATCTACACACTCAGGCCGTTGTGTACAGCGATGTCTATAAAGATCAAAGCTTCATGCTGTCTCTTTTGCCAACAATCTGCATAACGTCGTAAACAACATAACAACTCTTCACATCGTTCACAGATACACACTTTAACAAGAAATTCATTCAGTAACTTAACGTACCCCATCGACCCCACGTACACATATTATTCTCGATTGATGATGGGCGGAGAAAATATTCTCGTAACGGGAGCCGCCGGGTTCATGTAAGTATACCTATGATGAGAACATGGTCTGTTGCTAACGGAACACAGAGGTGGATCTATAGTGGCAGATTTTGTGGCTGGGATTGTTCCCTCCGTTAAGCAGGAGAACATTGTCGCAGCAGTCAGATCAGAAGAACAGGCTAAAGCGATATCTGATACAGGAGTCAAGGCCATTCGTCTCGATCTTAGCAACGCGGATGCTGTTGCTGACAGTATTCAAGCCCAGGACAGTAAGTCTCGAGGTGTGAAGAGCTAGCATAATTTCCGAGAGCACGAATCTTGGTCATGACTAGTGTTCTTCATTCTCCTCAGGTTTCCTTCTAGGTGTGTCTTGTTAATGAGATACTAATCATCTCAAGTTTCCATTGTTATACATCTCGCAAGCTCACTGTATGCAAATTTGGCCGTGAACTTGATTGATGGTTTGAGCAAACGAGAAGAAGCAACAGGAAAACATGGTCATTTCATACATGTGAGTAACATTCTCCATGTTCGGGCTGTAAGGATTATTTACTCATTATATGAAGACTTCCGGTATGAGTGCTTTCATGGCCGGGAGCGGCTGGCCTGCCGACAAGTTGAACGCCACAAGCGACGACATCTTCGAAACGGAGAAGCGACTTGCTGACTCCTACCCGGTGCGAAGTGTAAGCTTCCAGAGCCCAGCTCTTAGTCATAATAATGTGCTAATTTCACAGACTGACGTTACTGTAATTGAACATGCGCAAGCCAAAGGTGTTGATAGCTATATCGTCATTCCTTGCATCACACGTAGGTACCCGTGTAAAACGTGATTGCTCGGCTGATAATTGGGACAGATGGTACAGGTACTGGAGCTTGGAACCAACTCTCCGTGAACCTACCGATCTCTATCAGAGCAAGCCTTGATGCCAAACAAGTTCATCGTTTCCAAGAAGATATCGTAAGATAGTTCTATGGTCGATAAAGAACCGATGATAACCCTCTGATAGACTGCTTCATACGTCCACGTCTCAGACCTGACCGCTCTCTATGGTCGGTTGACCGAGAAAATTATTCAGAACGAAAAGCCACCCAGCGGGCAAAAGGGATATTACTTCTCAACGGCATATCAAATGAGCTCCAGAGAATTCTCCGAGCAGTTGGCTGCTGCATTGTATACCCGCGGTCTCGTCTCAAGCGACCAACCCAAGGTTTGGTCGAGCCTCGAAGCTGCTGCTGCTGGGCACGGAGTACCCGTTGAATTTGTGCACCACATTTGGAATTCAGGGTAAGTTGCCGCTCATGGTTGTGTTTGGGACATACTAATTCACATAGTGATGTTGCTTCCACATCTGGAATTGGCAAAGCTGGCAAGATTGGCTGGGCGCCTCAGTGGGACAAGGCTCGATTGTTCAGTAACATCAATAATGAGATCGATGCTGTTTTGGAACTGGGGCAAGCGAAAAGCAGTTTGGTCGACGCTTTGTGGGCAACTGCGGGACGTCCCAAGCCTAACTAGGTGGAATATATACAATCAGATAGGAACGAGATGCGTTGCTTTTGTCATGATGTCTTACTGCGCACAATTTTGATGTGTATGGAGAATTTTGTCCTAATATCTACTCTAGGACAGAATAGTAACCGGCTACGATCGAAATCACATGGTAGGCTCTCATCACAAAGTAGGTTCTAGTGTTACGTATGTAGAGTGTACAATGTTACAGCGTGTGTCATTATCTGGACGGAGTTATTCTAGACCCGGGGACTTTGTCGGGCATTTCCGAAAAGGTAAGACAGACAGTACGCCGGTCCGGCCCGAATAAAATCAGCAATATTACGGCGATTTCTGATAGAACGTACCGCGAAGACCTCGGTGGCGAGTTAGGGTAGATAAGATAACAGGCAAGCGATCCTCGTCGTGTGAACCATGGTTCTGTATATTCACGATTTTTCTCATGTGCACTCCGCCCAGAGACCGTTATCGTGAAAGTTCAGGTCGCCTTCGATTCTTTTAAGATGCGACTTCCATCGTTGGCGGGTAAACGGAATATTAGCCTCCTTCGTAAATGCACGTTAATGTTGGTATTCGCCTAAAGAACCTGCGAACGCATCATATTGCAGTAGTAGCACATGTTTCGTTTACCGACCGGTCCAATTTATGTCGTGTATACTACCAGTCAAAGCTCTGAAGTTCGGCATTCTGTGCCCATTTCCTATAGACCTTTCTATCATCAACCCTAAGATTCCTGGACTATTTAGGGATCGCCAAACCACTTCAAGAAACCCCAGAATATTCCCGAAACTGTCTTAGGCTTCCCTTGAAGACATTATTCAACGCAAACTCGCGACGCAATGGAAGCAGTCGCGCGCAACATGCTTCAAGTCATCCCAGCAGAAATACGATTAAGAATCTATGGACAAATGTTTCCAATGGCTGGAACCCGTATCTCAGATTGGAGGGGACTATATATGTCTTGCAAACTGTTTCATTTCGAAATGAAACATGAGCTAGTCCGGAACATGATGGAGTACCTTGAGAATATAAATATCGATTGGGTGAGATCGCACAAATCGCCACTGAAGATTTCTATACCAAACACATTATCCGAACTCGGAAAAATCTCTGTTGCTATCCCAAATTCCTACTTTCGTGCCCGAGAAACCCAGTTTCCCGCCACGAGAACTTTCTCGACAACCCTGTTGTCTCTGATTCAACTGGGTATATCTCGACTAGTCTTTACAAGATACGAAGATAGCGAAAGCATAAAAGACATCACTGGATCTGTCAGAGAAAGCTCGATGGCAAGTTTTATCAGTAACCTCTTGGAAGTCATGGATCCTTGGAAACCTTCGAGGAGAATCGTGATGGATAACGGTACAGGGCTTGCACCACCAGGAGGGAGTACCATCGGAGCAATCACATTCGAGTGGGGTACGTTGGACGCATCATCAAGCGGCCAGGATCTCATCCTACCTTATTATGCCATGAACCACCCCTCCGATAGGACTTTGGAACTACGTAGAGACTGTGCATGCGGTCCTGAGACAGGAGCCACCTGGATACGCCGCGAGTATACCTGGTACGGGCAAGTCGTGAAGGAGTTGTGGGGGGAAACGAAAGTTGGATCCATTTGACTTTGCTCAGAAAACCATCTAGCAATAGTCAATCTGAAAACTTGCAAGCCCTTCTGAACCAATGGATGAAATAGATGCCCGAGATTTATCCTGACGCAAAACTCTGGTCATGCACAGGCTATCGACATAATATATACAAGCTCCTAATCTAAGCACAAGATTTGGACACGGTGAAAATTTAGACTGCAATGATTGAGACCGCGTATACCGGCCATCATCGGCGCCGGTTTCAAGTGGAATGTGTAATTATAAATAGCAATATGTTGCCTCCACCGGACAGTCGATCTTACAACACTTCCGTTTGAGTGCCACTTACATTTATACAATTATATATCTGCTCCAATAAGCATATTCCACATCTCGGGATACAGTCAGAATAATTTGCCGCATCCAGCTTTATCATATATTGAAATACAAAACCTCTAACCAAAATCAACAATGTCTCAAGTGTAAGAATGGGAAAAGCGCAAAGATAGATGTGGCATCATTCGAAACCATTCTGAAGGTTAGAGGTACAGAGTAAATTAGGGTTCCAATCAAGATGATGCGTGGAAAAACGTATACACAGTATCATCAGGAAGATGCAGATGATTTAAGCCAAGAAAAGGCTAGATAGGCGTTTCAGTGACAAGAGAGAATACGCAGAGAAGAGAGATGTTTGTCGACAAGGGCGTTGTTTTGGCGATCACGTACGATGGAATACAATATGCATTTCACACGGTTGGTTAGAGACGGCGTCATTGTGAAAATCCAATGTTCCACTGGGAGCCATGGAAGTTGCCTTTGCTCTATTCCACGGTAAATCAACCACGCCTCAACCCCACAATCCATTATAAGTCTGGCGTTTCTTTTTTTTTTTCAAATAAACTCCACACCCTAACACGCCTCACGCTCCTCGCCTCGAACAAACTCTCCACCCCTAAACGCACGCGAACATACCGCACGGTTACCGAACGGTCAACTTCGAAAAGCAAAACACCATGTCGCACATTGGATTTACTGATCTACCAGCTGAGCTTCGACTCATGGTCTACAGCAACCTGACTTCCCCAACATCGCCAGTCAAAGACCATCTCGCTACGATGAAGGGCCTCTTGCTCTCGTGCAAGCTGGTATACAAGGAGTTGCGACGCGAGATCTTGCAGAATACCAACAAGTATCTCTCGGCCCTGAAGACTGAGTGGGACCTCGCTGTTCCCAACTACGAGCTCCTCACGTGTACGCCAACTACTTTGGCAGAAGTTAGGACAGGAATTGAGATACGCATTCCCAATTCCTTCTTCCGGGACCGTTGCTCGGGCCCACCCCTGCGTGCGACTGCCCGTCAGTTTGCCATGATCAGCATCCCGCGGGCACTCGTCCGGATCCTTCCACTTCATGTGACACATATTTCTGTGCTCACATATGAGGATAAGACTGGACCGGAGGCGATACTTGTTCTCAACAGCTCTCTTCCCCTCCTGGGATTCTTCAGGGGGTTCCGGAAGCTCATGGGCGAGAACAAGAACCCGATTCTGTTGGACGACGGCACCACGTTCACCACTACGGACAATCCGTTATGCGCAGACGGACTGACGTTCACCTCTGTGCTCCAATATTCGGGGAGCCATTATCAGCTGACTCATAATACAGTGACGCCTCATCACCACGTCAGCGGGCCCATCGTCGAGCACTATGCTCTGCATCCCTTCGGTGGTCGTAGTAGTCCGAACGTTTCTGGTCGCACCATAGGGGATTGGAGCGATGAGATCTGCGGAAAATGGCAGATCCTGTACAACGTCATTGACTTCAATGGCATCAGGATTCTCACTGGGAAGACCTTCCATAAATTGGTAGAGGTACCTGACCCGCAGGGCTCTGTCGAGTACGTGAAGGATTTGAAGGAGCGCCACTAGAGGGTTACTGGTCAACAATGGAAGGAGACAACCGGTACGGCAGGATAGAGAATCTTTTTGGACCTTTCAGTGGTTGATCTGGTATGACTGGTATCGTGGATGTTGGAGGTGAAAGCATCAATGAAAGAGAGCGGTAATACGGTACCAAAGATCATGGCTGTTGGATTAGGTTGCATCAAGAAAGAGGCGCGGCAGTACAGTAGCACCCATCGTGGCTGTTGGAACAGAATGTATCGAGCCAAGAGAGCAGCGGTGCAGTGCCACAAATCGAACCTTGAGAATAAAATATCAAGGCAAGAAAGTGGTGGATGATTGCCGGATTGTCCCTAGAGTAGGCGATACGATAGCAATTGAAATTGATGCCTAGAGATCATCCGCCATGTAACAGTTTTGACTTCTGTACTTTTCACAGAAGATTGGATTTCGAAGTTTGAAATTTAGATCGGTAATACTATGTGCCTTGCTATACATAAGTGTGGCGTGACCTTTTGACCTGACCTAGAACCATGAATATTGTGAATGCTTTTTTCATCGTGAGTGATTGTCATTGTGAACTGGGAACTTATTCTGTCTCCTTCGGTGGTTATGAAACATCTTGCAACACCAAATTTTAGATAGGTTGGGATAGATATAGACGGAATAATTATGTGTCTGATATCAGGCGCGAGGGAAGGATTCATGATGTCATTGTAACGTCAAAGAGTCTTGAAGTCCAGGATATCTCCAACTCGGGAGCTAAAAATGCAGGACTTGAAGCTATCGCAAGTCATTCCCTACACGTATTATCTCAACCCCCCTAATCTGTCCACCCAGCAAGCCAATCGCCGTAACCCGATGGATCAGCCTCACAAGAAAACCCCATCGTCACCCCACCCATCAATACCACCCAATCAACACCCATATACCCTACTCCCAGCCCCACAAGAACTCCTCCGCCTCCCTAGCATCCCTCTTCAAAACCTCCACATGTTCCCTACTTCTCGGCAAAAACCTCACCTTGAACGGCAAAGGCCAAGGCGCCAAATTGTGCTCAAACGCCTCAGTATCAATCTCAAACCTCTTCCCCGTTATCTCATCCATTTCATGCCCTATTTCGAATGCCCACAACACCCTCACAAATACACGCCACTGCGTCCGTTCCGCGAGTTGTATACCAGCGCAGATACGGCGACCCGCCCCATACGCATAGTGATCCCTCTTCTCGTAATCAGCAGAAGCTGCATAATCCGAGGCCAGCAAAGGAGAGTCGCGGAAACGATCGGGATTGTACGTCTCGCCGTCGGGGTACTGCGTGCGTCCTAGGACGAAGGGGGAGATGATGACGGTCGCATCGCGGGGGATGAGCATGTCGTTGTACCAGTTGTCTTGAGTGGCGCGGTGGGGAAAGCCTAGTGGGACGCTGTGTGTGGGTCGTAAGATTTATATCTTCGTAGTCCACAGGGAGACATGACTTACACTCCTTGGATGCGAAGCCCTTCTTTCATGATGCAATTTATATATGGGAGACGGTCGAAATCAGCCCATGTGGGGGGTCGATGCGTACCACAGACCTTGTCGAGCTCTGCTTGGGCCTTCCGCTGGACTTCGGGGTGGGCGGCAAGGTACCGGATATTAGTTAGGAGAGCGACAGCCGTTGTATCGGCAGCGGCAGCCCAGATTGTGGTGAAGAAGTTGACGAATTTGGAGCCGAACATGGGTTCGTCGGGGATAATATCACCGTCGATAACTTTATCCAAGAGGCAGTTGCGCGGGCCATGAGTTTTGCGCCGGTTTTCCACTCGATGGGCTGCTTCTTGGGCGACGGCGGTGAAGACTTTGTAGGCATTTTGAGCACGTGTTTTGGAGGAGCTCCAACTTTGAGGGAAGAGCTTGAGGACTGGAAATTGCTCTGTGGGTAAGTAGGATCCGGGTGTCATAGCTTCGGTGATCTGGAAGAATCAGATTCTCAGATCGCGAGGTGTATACCGAGGATTACACATAAAATGACCATACCGCAACACTGGCTTCATACACACCCTATCACCGTTATCATGCTGCATTGAAGAAGATCTCTTCTATAACAACTCACTGTGCCCCAAAACTCTCGATTCGTAGTAGCTCGTTGCCCAAATATTGTAATTGCCGCAGCAGACGCGCCACACCGCTTGACATGACCACTAAAGTCTTCTGGGCTATCCAGCAAATCCCGCATGAGCATGCTGATCCTTCCAAAGGTCAGTGACTATTCTGCCATGACTTTTTTCCTCTGCTTGTACACCCACTCTGCCTCTGAGACCCTTGCCATCTCACCATCAAGCCTTTTCGGCGCCAGATACTGCACGACCAATTTTCGCTGCGATTTCCAGAGCGGAGTCTGATCGATCAATCCCAGATTCTCGCCACGCATGGTGTGAAAGACTTGTTCGTCGGAGGGGCGGGCTGAGTAGATGGCGCCGCGCTTGTCGATGAGGTCGTAGACGGCTTGTTTGCTGTTCAGTACGATCATGGTGCCTCTGCCGATTTTGAGGGAGTAAACGCTGCCGAATTCGTTGCCCCATTTGAGAAGCCTTCGGATTTCAGCATCTTGAATGATTAGAAGAGAAATAATTACTTGTGGTGTGGGTTTTCGCCCATCAGCGAGTGCGCGTTGCCAAGGATTGGTATGGTTGGTGGGCCTGGGGGTAGGTACTTGGGGCGACTGCTAGAGCGCAATAGATTGACTACAAGATAGAGAACGAGAAAGCCAATTACCAGACCGATTAGCGAGAAATTAGCCATGGTGAGCTATCAGTGTTGATGTGTAGTCAACGGAGTCTTGGGAACCGAGGGCAAGTTAGAGTGGGGTCGTAGTCCGAGTTGCAAAGGTTAAACAATCCTCTCACAGCCGCGAGGCAGATGAACCATGTACTCAGCCCCTCATTATCAACGGAAACGTCCAATCGGATCCGACTAAAATCATCCACATTTACTGTTCTGTAGAACAAGGCATCTCCCCACCCAATCCCATCTGTTCTCAGCAAATCACCCACCACCCACTTAACTCATACCGCTCGTGTCGCCGCTCCCATTTCGCGGAAGCCCAATCCAAGTAACCAAAGAGCAACCCACCAGCATACCCCCGCTTACCCCATTTCCACCAACAGAACAGCCCACTCATATTTCTCTCCAGTTTTCCAACTCTCAACCCCCAGGCAGTAAAACCCAACTATCCATTCACAACGACGTGTCTCTCTCTTTAACATCCTCAACCGAGTCTGACTATGTAATCAACGGACCAGAAGCTTTCCTCACGGCTGCCGTCTGCGACCAGATTGACCAATCGTTACACTATCCCGTTCTCACTTTTCCCATTGCGCATACCCCGCAAAATCTACCACCATCCGCTTATTTCGCAACCGCGCATTGTCCGTTACATCTCAATTAAGGAAGTGCCAGGCAAACCAATTGTTGTCTTCCACTCACGGGCTGTACATCATGACATCTACGCCCGTGCGTCGTCGAATGGAAAGTGGTACTGATGGGTGCGTGGGGGGAGCTTGGACGATTGTGTGCTACGCTTGGGATAGCGGAGGAGAGGCACATACATTGGGAGAGAATATCTTGATGGGAGCAATTGTAATTGGACCATTCGAGGAACAAAGTGTATGTATGTAGATTCCTCGTTTCGAGGTTATAGATGATCGCCATGGCGGAAACCACACGCTTACTACATGCTCTCCTAACAATGTTATAATGAACACCTGGAGCCATACTAAACCCCCTGTCCTTTAATCAAACATCCACATCCCCGCACAACACCAATACGTTTCCGCCGCCAAATGCGGCGCCTCGCTAATCCTATGCCACCTCCTTCCATAATTCTTAAAACCAGGTTTATCCTCCTCGCCCAGCGCAAGAACTTTGTCTCGTAGAGAGAGTATCTGGGCTTTTTGCTCGGGGGAGATGGTGAGAGAGCGGCCTTCTTCGCGGCCTTTGAACTGGGCGATGAGGGAGAAGGTGGAGAGGGGAGAGGCGGTGGTTAGGGCGTTGAAGAAGAGGGTGAAGCGCCAGGGAGGGAGGAGGGCGGGGTCGATGATGGAGGTGCCGTCGTCGTAGTCGGTGGGGGGACGAAGGGGGGAGAGGTGTCTTGAGGGGGTTCGTTGTTGTTGGTATCGTCGTTATCGTCATCGTCGTCGTCGTCTTCGTTCTCATCTTCCTCATCCTCTTCCCCCTCCTCTTCGCTGTTGTTCTCGTCATCTTCGTGTTCTTCGGGGATGTGCTCTTCACCGTTATTACCCGAATTGTCCTCGCCGTTAACGAATCCCTCTTCCTCTTCCTCGTCCTCTTCTTCCCTGCGTCTTTCTTTCCTCCATTGAATTCTTTGCAACACTTTGATCCACTCTTCGGGCCATCTCCCATCTTCATTCTCCTCTGCTCCGGCCTCAATCAGCACCCGTCTCCACGCTCGTTTCCAAAGTACTCCTGTGAACATTGCGCCCCCGATCATATGTGTCAGCGCCAACTGATACCCCCGCAGATAATTAGTTTCTCCAGCATACGGCCCTACACGGTCGGTCTTAAAGCCATCACTCCGCCGTTTCGGACATATCCAGTCCGGAATGCAATACTTGACAAACTCGATCCTGACATCTGGCCCCAAGCCAGGACTTCTGCTCTTAGCAGGCAATAGAAACTGCTCCATGGTAGGACCAAACAACTCCGCGTAGATGAGAAGCTGCATCGTTGCCTCGTCTGCTTCGGCGTCAAGCGTGTATGCGTCTTCAGCACCCCCATTCCAGAAATTGTGCTGGCCATACCACGCTTTGCCGATCATTGCGTCGACAGTTTGGTCAAGTGGATTGATGACAGAAAAGCGCGCCAGATGCATGCGTCTGATGTCATCCATAGTGATGCCCACGCCCTCGACATCGGAGCGGAGTGCAAATTCTAAAATCCCATTGACACCGTCACGAAAGGCATGCACTAGGCGCGCGATGCGTACCTCGCGTTCAGAGTCGATTGCAGTTGTCCAATGAGCTAGTCGCCGTGCGACAGAGAGCACGAGGAAGGAGGGATGTGGTTTGAAGAAGGTCGGGGCTGAGCTTGCGGCCAGCTGGAGGATGGTCTTGGGCAATGTATCGGCTAGGACGGTGCGCAAACGACGGCAACTTGAAGCCACGTTTTTGAAGTCCTCAATATTGCGTAGGTGGGTTGGTAATTGTAGAAGCAGTTCATCGGGAAGGTCTAGGAGCATTGGAGGCGACATCGTGTTAAATGCGCAGTTTGCAGAACCAGAACGTGATGGATTCCGACCCTACAAAAAGGCTTTGAAGAAGAGGGGAGGCTTGAGTTGGGGGGTTTTATAGTGCTTGTGGCGGAAGGTGGGAAGTCACCAATGCCCCGCCTATTGTGGAAGGCGCAGTGCAGCTGACGGCGCCCCACCGGCTTCCCCAGGGATGCGCCCTTCAGGCACGTCCTCGAGGGCGGCAGCTTTATGGATCAGGCGTGCTGTAACTCTAATATTGCAGAATTTTTGACTGCAATGCACCCGAAGGTCATTGCTCAGATTAATATGTTTCATTTGTGCTGTGGTGTTTTGAGTCCTCCAATCCTGCCCTTACGCCATTGCTATGCTAACATCTATCGTAACTCCAAGACAGCTATGGGTATCGTTTACTTGCTGCGCTTGTAGATCTTCTTCAGGAAAGCCTCGAAGACCTCCTTCTTCAGACCTTCGCTCTCGTCCACCTGAGCGATCTTGGCCCTCAGGTCCGCCACGCGCTCCTCCTCCCACTGCTGGTAGAACTCGGCCAGCTTGAGCTCGTGGTAAAGATCCTTCACCTTGGCCTCCTTCATCGCGTCCTTGCGGCCGTAGTTCTCTTCGAGCACCTTTCGCTGCTCAGGATTCACCTTCTTGAGCGCCTGGTTGACCACCCAGGAGCACTTGTTGTCCTGAATGTCGGTGCCAATCTTGCCGAGAACCTCAGGATCGGCAAAGGCATCGAGGTAGTCGTCCTGTGCCTGGAAGTACTCACCCATGGGAATCAGGATGTCCGAGGCAGTCTGGAGGTTCTTGGGGGTGGCTGCACCAATGTAGTACAGAGCCAAAGCAACGGGGAGGTAGAAGGAGTAGTAGGCGGTCTTGAAGATGACGATGAAAGTAAACTTCTCCAAGCTGAAGTTGTCGAGGTCAACGTGGTCTTCAGGGGCAGTTAGAAGATCGCACTGCTGGCCGAGCTCAGTCTGGAAGGTGACTTCGTGGAAGAGCTCGATCATATCAACGTAGCTCTTGTGTTGGCGGTAGTGCTTCTTCAAGAGCACGTAGATGGCGGCCTCGAGCAAAAAGGCATCATTGATGGCTACCATGCCGACATTGGGCTTCAGGTACCAGCAGGGCTGTCCACGGCGAGTCTTGGAGGAGTCCATGATGTCGTCAGAGACCAAGAAGAAGGCTTGGAGAAGCTCGATCATCCATCCTAGGAGGGCAGCCTTGAAGTACTCTTCGGAAGAGGGGTCCAGGGTCTTGCCAAGCAGGATGGACGAAGTGTCGACGACAGACATGCCGCGGTTGCATTTTCCACCGACAGTGTTGTAGTCCAGGGACTGCGGGTGTAAGCTAGTGGGTCTGAGAAGGGGCCTCTACAAGGTGCGTACCTTGGTCAACCAATCAAGGGGTTGCTGGGGCAGATCGTAGCTCTTAGCATGGCTCGCGATGTCGTCCCTTATGCGCGGCCATACGCTCTCGAATTCTTGTAGTGTGGTAGGCATAATGATCAATCGTGCTTCTCTTTTGCTCCAGATCCAAAGCAGCGTCTCCGAGAAAGGGGCAGGAAGGCGGGGGCGGTCAAGAACATTATTTTGGCGGGGGCGGTGAATGGTTGTTCCCGTCCGGAGTCCCTTTTCGTGCCCCACTTCGGGAGTTACCGTAAAGGGCAGCCAAGCAGCACATGAACTGGAGATCACGCTTGCACGTGAGCATATGACGCGCCCTGCTACAGCCACAACGCGTCGCATGCCCACAGCATAGTTGGTCCACGGCTACAGTCCACCACTGCCAACCGCCATGGGCTCGCTCTCGCAGGCCGATGCCGCCCAGCTGAAGGCCCAGCTGCAGGACGCTGTGGTCAGCTGCAGCGAGCGCGGCCTCTACCAAGCTTCCAAGTGGTATGGGCCGTAAACAACACGGCATCGACTGCCTATACTGATGCTCACCAGGGCTGCAGAGCTCCTCAATTCATTCCCGCCTTCAGATGATGAGGACTCGCTCACGGACATCGACTCGCCCATGTCCAATGCCCCTCCGCACACGCCCAACCCGGTGCCCAAGGATGCCACCGAGCTGCGCTTGGAAGCCCGTGAAACGCACAAGTACCTGCTTGCAAAGACCTTCTTCGACTGCCGCGAGTACGACCGATGTGCCGCTGTCTTCCTCCCCAGCAACATCCCCAGTGTTCTCGCTGCACCCTCGTCGCCGACTGCGGTCAAGGCCAAAGGCAAACAAAAGGCAATGCAACCACCGCCACTACCCACAAACCCAATCCACGTGCTCAGCCAAAAGGCTCTCTTCCTCGCTCTCTATGCGAAGTATCTTGCGGGCGAGCGGCGTGTGAACGAGGACAGCGAGGTCATACTGGGTCCACGGGACGGCGGCATGGTCAACAAGGAGCTGCAGGGCATCACGGCAATACTGGAAGAGTGGTTCACGAATCTGCCTTCTAATGGTAGAGTTCCTCAAGGATGGCTCGAGTACCTCTACGGCGTCGTTCTGGCAAAAGGCAAGAACGAGAAGCTCGCCAAGGACTACTTCATCCAGAGCGCACATCATTATGCCTACAACTGGGCCGTCTGGCAAGAGCTCGACAGCTTGGTAGGGACTGTAGAAGAAGTAGGACTCATTTCTTGAATCTTCTGTACGCGCTGACCTGATTTAGCTGGACGAGCTTGCTCCACGTCTGCCCGCAAATATCATGTCCTACATATTTAACATCACCGCATCGCAGGAACTGTACCGCACCGACGAGCAGGTCCACGAAGCTCTCACAAGCATACTCAACATATTCCCCACATCCTCGTTCCTCCAGTCACAGCGAGCACTCCTATTACACCACTCCAAAGATTACGACCACGCCGAGAAGATCTTCTCCGATGTACTGGTAGCCGACCCCTACCGCCTCGACCACCTCGACGCCTACTCCAACATCCTCTACGTGATGGAACTCCGCCCAAAACTAGCTTTCCTCGCCCAGCTCGCCTCCAACACCGACAAATTCCGCCCCGAGACCTGCTGCGTCATCGGCAATTACTACTCCCTCAAATCCGACCACGAAAAAGCCGTTATGTACTTCCGCCGAGCTCTCGTCCTGGACCGCAGCTTCCTTTCCGCCTGGACCCTCATGGGCCACGAATTTGTAGAGATGAAAAACACACACGCGGCTATCGATTCGTATCGCAGAGCCGTAGACGTCAACCGCAAAGACTACCGCGCCTGGTACGGTCTCGGTCAAACATACGAGCTCCTCGAAATGCACTCCTACGCCCTGTTCTACCACCAGCGTGCCACGGCGCTCAAACCCTTCGACCCCAAGCTCTGGATGGGCATGGCCCAATGCTTCAGTCGCATCGGCAAGATCTCAAACAGCATTCGAGCGTACAAGCGCGCTCTGGTCGCAGGTTCCTACTACGAGGCCTCCGCTTCCTTCGGCTCGGGCGACTTCTCCGCGCTCGCAGGCGGTGTCCTCGACCCCGAAGTCCTGTATCAGATTGCGCTTCTCTACGAACGTCTCCACGACATGCAGGAGTGCGCCGCGTACATGGAACTCGTCCTCGCGCAGGAAGAAGGCCCTGATTACGATGAGGCAAACCCCGAGGCGGGGACTGGCGTGGGCGTTACAAACACGACGAGTAAAGCCAGACTATGGCTTGCGCGGTGGGAGTACATGCGGGGAGTGTATCAGCGGGCGATGGAGCTGGCGAATGAGCTTTGTCAGGATGGGGTGGAGGTTGAGGATGCGAAGGCATTGGTTAGAGATATCAGAGCGAGGATGGAGAGGGGGAGGGGGATATGGATGACACGCCGTAGGGGAGGTGAGGTCGGTCGATCTGCCTGCTGGGTGGTTGCTCTGCGAGGGTTGTGTGCTTAGCGGTGTCGATGTAGGGCATGATACCCGGTGCTCGTATACTGTATACATGTGCCACGAAGAATGAACACTGGATACCAATGAAATGAAATCATGATTTAAACCATTTGTGTACTGTGTACTATCTACCTACTTACGCCACCCTTCCCTCCCCCATCCTTTCCTCCCCTTCCTCCCTGACGGTCTTCCCTAGCGTGGGAATCACCGCCTCGTCCGTGCCCAGCCCCATAACATCGGGCTCACGCGTTGGTGGCTTATTCCGCGACGGCCCATGCCATGGTCTGGTGCCCTCTTGGCGAATCGATAAGCTGGGTAGCGTACGCGCGTATTTCTACATATCTGTATGGTTGAAACTTGATGCATGGGAGGCGGGAAGTACCGTGCATGTATGAAGGTTTGCTGCTATACCCGTGAGCCACTCTCTCTCTTTCTCTCTATGTGTGTATATACATACATATCCAGGGTGTTTTCCTAACTCTGTATACGGCATTGGTTACGACATGGTGCGCTGCGTGCTGTTCAGTTACCTTCGCTACAGACACATACGTGATTTAGCCATTAATCGAGGCATTTTCGTTCGTGTATGTACATATGCATGTTTCGCACGATATGCGGAACTACGAGGGTGCGGAGATAGAATAAGAGTGCGAGAAAAAGCAACGCGTGCTGGGAGGGGAAGGTCGTTCTTTGGAGGTAGGTACTAGGTACATACTGTGCTAGGTAGATACTGGGTGTATATCCTGCGTTTGGGGGCCGGGGTTCAATTTCGCGGAACTTGCACGTTGTAGTTAGGGTAGAGTTGGAATGGAGTACTTAGGTTGATTGGGGAGTGTTTTGGGGCGAAGGATGGATTGCGTTTGGGAGGCTAGGCAGGGTGAGGCGACATGGATGGGATGGGATGGAATGGGTTACTTGGGTTTTGGACAGTGGTATCGTAGTGTGGTAGTGAGGAGACTTTTGCGTGGGGTAATGGCTCGTTGTCTAGCTGGTAGATATTAGGTATGTAGCTCTTGATTTATGTGGTTGCTGATTATCTTGTCCTACCTGACTTACGCCAGCTCCTAGTCGGTAGTGCTCAACCGCGAGCGATGCTATAAGCCCATGTATAACCACCACCTCTATCTACACACACACACACACATCCAATTCTCCTAGTGACCCCCCAAATCCCAGCATCCACCCATCCACCCATACCATCCACCCACGTGCATCCCCATCTCCATATCTCAAGCCCACTCCTCCTGCCGATCTCTCCCCAACCCACCCGTGCGCACCCCAAAGGATCGCGCACGTACCCCCCTGTAAATCTCCTGGCCCACGCCACGAGCTCCCCTTCCCCAGCACAGCATAGCGCAGAGATACGCTCGGTACATCTGCGCTGGATATGGGTAGGCGGGTCCTGGCAGGCCGTGGCGGGTCGTGGCGGGCCCTGGCGGGGGGTCCGCGCAAATGCGTTTTGAGCTGGAGAGGCCCGCCTGGGTGGTTGGACTCGTGTTTGCGATTTTATATGTGTATATGTGTGTGTGATTTCATGTGTATGTGCATGTGTGCGATACGAAGTGACACGGGATTAAAGAGATATTGTAGGGGTAGTGAGCAGGTGTGCGTGTATACATACTAGGTGTGTTCAAGAGGACGTCAAATATTGACAAGTAGGGCGATACGAGGTGGGAAGTGGGTCGATACGCGATCGCTGTTCCATTGAATTGGTACCTGGGTAGAAGAGATGGATGGGGGACGAGTGGGAAGGGGCGAAGGGCAACACTATGGGTTCGATACGATACGTGTGGAGCAGAAGGCCTTCGTGGTACGTATCTATCTCCTCCTCTCTATATCGATCTCTCCCTCTCTACATATCTTTCGCCCGCCCTGCACACATACAACGACTAACACAAACACCTCCTCCAGCCTGTCGTCTGGGCTCTAATCGGCTTCTCCTTCCTCTTTCTCCCCTTCAGATTTTGGACTCGATGGCGGACGTTCCGGCGATTTTTCTTAGACGACTTGCTGGTGTTGCTGGCGTGGCTTTGTGCGGCTGCAATGGGAGCTTTAGCAGTGTACATGGATCATGCGATGTATTGGACTGTGAGGCTGACCTTTGAGCCGATGGATTTGGGGAAGATACAGCCGGAGGAGGGGATGAGGATGTTGAAAATGGTGAGTTGTATGGTTATGGTTTTCTACGTGTCTGCATGCGCATCTCGCGCGTGGAGTCTCTTTTCTGTCGTGGCGAAACTATGTTGCGGTCTCATGAGCAAGATATGCACATATCCTCTGTTGTATCCTTGTACACTCACAGAAAAAGCTAGAGGGAGAGTTTCACTCCTGTGCAATGCGACTAACATTAATACAAACAGGTGCGCCGCTTCTCAAACAGCACTATCATCTCCTTCATGCTCATGTACACATCGCTCTGGCTTGTCAAATTCAGCTTCCTCCTCTTCTTCTACCGGCTGGGACCCCGCCTTATCGACGAGATGAAGACTCACTGGTGGACTGTGACTATCTTCACAGCGCTTGCATATGGTGCGACATTCGCGTCGCATCCATATAAGTGCACATTTGGGTCTTACGAGCAAGTGGCAAGCGCGTACTGCATGGCTGAGCAGAATCTATCGTTCGTTAGTATGAAAGTAAATACTACGTTAGATGTGGTGACCGATGTTCTGAGTAAGTCGTCTGAGTTTGATCGTGATTCAAGGGCCTACGGGTATAAGAGGGTCCAAGAAATCGATTTATTCCAACCGTAGAGGAAGCAAATGCTAATACAAGTTCCCAGTCATGACCATTCCCTTCAACATCCTCTGGCGCTCACGTATCCCACGGCGACAATCACTCGCTCTAGGCGGGGTTTTTTCCCTCGTCCTGGTCACCATCACCTTCGCTATCGTGCGTGCCACGCTTTCCACCGTGGGTGTAACGAAGCAAATGGACACCCCTTGGGTGTTAGTTTGGAGCTCTGCTGAGGCTAACATTGCAATTGTGGTCGCGTGCATCGGGTCCTTCCGGATGTTGTTCGTGCAGAACCGAAGGGAAGAGAGGGTACAAGAGCGAAGGCCGGGTATCATTAGACGGAGATACAGAACAACGACTGTGGCACCGACTGCGAGTGTGGAGGAGATGGCTACTGCGGCAGCACATTCAGGGTGGGGTGCGAGTGGAAGAGTAGAAAGTACTAGGCAATTGACAGTGCCAAGTACGGTTGCGACGACGATGCAGAGCTCGATGGCGAGTGAGAGTATGACGTCGAGTTCCAATGGTGGTTGGAGGAATACCGGAAATTCATGGACACATTGATTTTTTTTGGGTGGATTGTTTTCTTGAATAGGTTGTTTGCAGCGCTCGTGGCTCGTACAGTATCATTTGATCATGTTGTATACCATTGGGTTTATTGGGGAATTCGAACATATATACAAGAATGGATGCCATAAATATCTGTTCTTTGAAACTATTATTAATGCAATCCAGCCGCGCAGGAATGGTATATGGTGGCCTGAGCAATAATAGTTGAGTACCGAGTCCCCTCTTTCCAATCCCATGCCCCTTCCAGCACTTCACCTCTCAATCAACATACCAATTCGCTACATGTCCCTCGCACCTCATCGTTCCCCTAGCCGACACTCTTCCCCCATGTTTCGGCCCAAATCTCTTGTTGACTTCATCCAAGATGTCTACAATATCCTGATTGTCCATGCTGAATCTGTATTCACCAGAGTCGTTCTATCCATGTCAGCTCTCTATACTATACAAAGACATACCAAGGAGTCAAGTAACATGCACAATCATGAAGGAAAATTTGTCAAGGACACTTACTCTTCCAACACTGAACGCACAGTCCATGTAGGCTATTTGGTGCACCCATCCCTCTGGCTTTCCCTCAAAGCTGATGGGCCAGTCTCCTGCGTCGGTAAGAATATTGCTACATGTGGATTCACACTGCGATGTAGTTGGTGGTGAAGTGTTGCGAGTGGTTACGTCTTCGTAGGTGAGGGTATCGCAGTACCCTGTAACTCCCTTGTTCCCTGTGCAGCGGTTTACTGCGGCGGTAGCGACGGAGGCAAGAAGGAGGAGAGAAATATACATAGTGAATTCGAATAATGGATATGAACGAGAAGGTATGATTTGATCTAGGTCGTGACAGGCGTGTATTTATATACCCAGATTAAGATGACGTTGAGGCAAGATTCCCAGATAATGCGGCGCAGAAATGGCACGGCACGGCACGCAACGGCACGGCTGAAGTAGATGTCTTGAGGCGGAGCTTTTGGTAGGTCAATAACGATCCGATTCTGATAGTCGAGATGCAGGAACCCGTGCGATTCTGCGGCGTAGTGTGGCTATGAGGGTAGCGAAATGAGGCGTAGCGAACGTCAATGCGAACGTCGATGGGAACGAAGGCTCAATGCATACGTCTCCCAAGCCATCTATATACCCCAAAGTCTCATACATCTACCTTCATCCCTTGTTTCTGACATTTACGGTTGTGAGCACATGGAGGTCACGCGTGTGTGAAGGGCGGTGACATTGATGCTCGCGAATGGCCAATCAGATCTTGTCGTGCTCTACGCGCCCAATTTCTCCCCTGCCTGCGGGGTCCGATTGGCTAAGCGAAGGCTCGTCACACTCTACAGTTCGTACACGATGCCAATCAATTACTTCTGGAGGAGTGTGTTGTGGGGATTGGGCAAGAGATTGGGCTGGCGGGGTGGTGTGAGACGGGATGGTAATGTGATAGAGACGGTTATTACTGTATGTGACTAAAATGGGCACCTTAATGGGATGGCAATATTGGATATCCTAGGCGTAACGATCCACTCAACTGTCAGGCAAGGACGGTTGATGTGAAATGCGGCAGTTTCTTGTTGTTCTCGCCAGTCATCGATCAGTAGAAACTGCAGGAACGGGTTGAGGGATCATCTCAAGGGTTGAGTGCTGCTGATCAGATATACTATCGAATTCCTCGCAGCATCAATTTTTAAATGACTGTGAGAGCTCAAAAGAAGGTAATCGACGGCCATAAATGGATACCTAGGTACCCGATTCACGAGTTACGGCCCCTACGTCACTGGTAGCGACATCTGGATCTTTATGCCGAATTTTGCTCCTTTCTTTGTACGAGATTGATGTACTTACATACACACATCAGTGTTACTGACAGTAATATGCATCGAAACATGCGCAACTGCCTGCTACGGCTAGCGATATGAAAACTACCTACGAACATCTGAATCTCAAACATGTATGCACGTGGAGCGATCACTCAGGTGGGGTCCAAGACGTGCCCATAACGAACTACGCTAGGGCTAAAATATAGTCCACCACACTAGATCATACCTAGGTAGAGTGAAATCAAGCTGTACATGTAGTCTTCTGCCACCTTCGGCGTGTTCGGTGCTTTCGGTAGTCTATGCTTTCATACTCTTCTTCCCCGCCGGAAAGCTTCCGGCCGAATATCGCTCATCTGATAAGATAAGCCCCTCATATCACCGGTTCAGCCTTGCTTCCTCACCACATCAATGATGTCTTCTAACAAGACTCTCGTTCTCACGAATGGCCATTTCTACACTGGAACCAAGATCGGGATTGAATCCAACTCTTCTCCCTCGACTCTGATCGTCAAAAATGGAAAAATTGATTACTTTGGTCCTTCCAATTCCGCTACGCTCCATCAATACAGCGATATAGAAGAGCACGATCTAAAAGGGCGGTATGTACTACCGTCCTTCATAGATGCACATACGCATTTTCTGCTGCTCGGCCAGTCTCTAGCAAAGGTTCAACTGGGTGGGTGCAAAGATCTCTCGGAAATCCGCCTCCGCATCGCTGAGTATGTGCAACAAAATCCGGATAAAGAGAGGGTGTTGTGCAGTGGTTGGATGCACAGCATGACTGCTGGCCAAGCGAAAGCTTCCATGCTTGATGATCTTACCAACAAGCCTATCTACATTGACTCCAAAGACTTGCACTCGTGCTGGTGTAATACTCCAGCATTGGCTGAAATGGGCGTACAAAACATGCCTGATCCTGCTGGAGGTACTATTGAGAGAGATGCTGAGGGCAAAGCATCTGGACTACTGAGTGAAGCGTGTGTGTTGTTGATCGTATGGCCATGGCTGGCGCAGGTTCTAAGCGTGGAGGAGAAGATGACGAGTTTAAGAGCAGGTATTAAGGCGTATCACGAGAATGGAGTCACCGGATGTATTGATATGGCCATGGACGACAACTCATGGGATGCCATCCTCGCGCTGAGAAAAGCGGAGGGGGGGCGACTACCACTGCGACTAGCAGCGCACTGGTGCATCAATCCCGGGAATGGCGAGGCAGATCGGCTGAAACAAGTAGAGCGAGCAGTCGAGCTTGCAGCTATATATAATGCCTCGACTTCGCCGGACCTGCGTATTGTGGGGATCAAGATAATCTGCGACGGCGTGATCGACGCGTGCACGGCTGCACTGAAGGAGCCGTACACCACGAATGTCGCAAGTCCGGAACCGATATGGACACCCTCAATGTTAGATCCAGTCGTGAAAAGTGCTTGTGAAGCTGGCCTTCAATGTGCTCTACACGCCATCGGCGACCAAGCTGTCCACAATGCCGTCAACGTACTGGAAGCTTACGGCCAACCCGGTCAACGCCATCGCATCGAGCATCTTGAACTCACAGCACCCGAGGATGCCGCACGCTTAGGAAAGCTAGGTATCACAGCGTCCATCCAACCAGTACACGCTGACCCTGCGATTCTTCGCGCATGGCCAGCTTTATTAGGCCCTGAACGGATCAAGCGTGCATTCGCATACCAGGACTTTGCAGACCACGGTGCGACACTAGCTATAGGATCCGATGCACCAACCGCGCCGCATCCACCGCTCAAAAATCTGTACGTCGCTACAACGCGCAGATCGGCACGGTATCCGGATGCAGGTGATCAGCCTGTAAACGAGAACTTCAAGCTTGGTATCGCGGAAGCAGTCAACGCAGCGACGCATGGGGCAGCATATTCTTGTTTCGCAGAACACCGTTTGGGCACACTGGAAGTGGGCAAAGAGGCTGATTTCGTGGTCGTGGAGATGGATTTTCAGCCCGAGGGATTGCTAAGCGCCAAGGTATCGCAAACATATTTTGCGGGAGACAAGGTTTTCGATGCTGCTACGGGATCGGAGGAGGTGCCAAAGATGTGAATCAATTTTGTGCAAGTGGGAATATCATTGGGCGCAGGGACACAAAGTAGAAGAGGACATACTGTAAATAGATACGGGAAGCCCGTGTCCGACCGCTAAACGAATATATACCACAAGTAGAATGGCTCGCAGGGACATGAAGTGGGAAGTGAACATAGATACGGGCATTCAGTGCTGACTGCTGCACTGATCACATACCTGAAGTAGAATGACTCAAAGATGCAATGAACGCTTGGCATTTATGGCATCATGGTATAAGAACTGAAGGCATCCGCTCGAATTCTGGACATGGCATCCATCATGATGATTTCCTCCAACACTGCCTTGCCCAGATTACTCAACACTTATCGAATCAACTCTGTCATAATCAAGTGCATTTCCTCAATTCATGTTTCATTACAATCGTTTATGATCCAGTTTCACCCCAGCTATTATTGCTTGGAGAGCTCGTGTGATTCATGCCACCAAAACCCTGCGAAACATCTACCAACCACGACATATCCTCCATGGGCACAGTAAACAATGTATCCCAACCTGGCGCACTCATCATATCCGGAAACGGTGTCGTAGGAATGTCGCCAAACGCAGGGTAAGAACCCAATGGTACCATGTCCATATTTGTCGCTGGGACATCATGCGGGCTGTGCAACATGGTGTATGGCGTCTCGCTATGCAAGGGCTGATTCTGCGGAGATAGCGCCTGCAGTTGTTGCTGGTGGTGAAGAGCGTATGTTAAAGGCACCTGAGATGCGTGGCGTAGATCACTCTGCAGTGGAGATTGATGTATCGACGGGGTGGAAGAGACATAGGACGATGGTGTGCTCCAAGACTGCGCATGCGGTGAAGGCTGATACTGCGGCCTCGAGACAGCCTGCGAACCGCCTGCAAGTTGTGCATTCGCATTTTGGGCATCGATAGCCTGCGCCATCTTCTCGTACCAGTTCTTGATCTTCCGCGTACGCTGTTCATAATAGTAAAAGATGTCCTTCCTCTTGTTCGCTTCGGAGGCCCGTCCAACTAAGGCTCCAATACGCAGACACAGGTGTCGGAATACATTGTCGAGGTTCAGCCGCTGTCTCAATTCTCTGGTCTGAGCCTCCACTGCTGTCAGCTTGCTCACAATGGCAAACTTCGCGGCTTGTGTCACGCCGAAAGAGAGCTGAACCCATTCCTGATTCGTCAGGGACATTTCAGATTTCGGTGGCAACCATAGGAAGAGATCTAGGAATGCCTTTGCTCCTTCGAGGCCTTCACCAATTAATTGCAGATGCCTTGCAGGCGATTGTTGGAGATTACGCTCAAAGAATGCTACCTGGAGAAGAAATAGCTTGGCGGTGTGGAATTGCATGAACAGAAGATCTAACGCAATCAGTAATGGCTTGGAATAGGGAGGACTTCGACGAACGGCTATCACTAAAATCGGCGTTCATGTACGCTCGGAATTCTTCGAGCTGTGCCCGTACGCGAAAGTATGCATCCTCTACATCAGTCTCAGAATTTTGCTGTTTAACAAGCGTTTCTATATTCTCGATGATCTTTTGCAGTTGTATGACGTGGTATAAGTCTTTGTCCGTGCGATATTCTGCTCTCTGACCCAAAATCAAGCACCCTTCTTCCATGGAAGGCGTACAAGCATATGTGTTCATTTTATCGAACAATTTGGATACTCTAGGGTGAGTCAGTACCTGTGCTGTTGAGGGACCTACAAACTTACGTAGAAGATATATAAAATATACCCGCGGCTGCGCGCTGTTCATCTGCACCCCAGGCTTGGGCTGCTAAGCCGTACTTTTCTGGGACCACACCCTCGACAAGAGGATCCCGTTTAGCTTCAGGCCCTCGCTTCTCGTTATTATTTGGCCTGCGATCTAAGCGCATGTCAACGGCGATTGATATAGCCAACTGTAAATATTGTGTGAAGTATTTCGAGCGTCCGTGATACTGATTCCTGGTTCATGTTAGGAGCTGGTCTTTCATAACCGTGGGTAACACTAGTCATACCAGGCCAACACGATCAATAAACCCTGCAGATATTCCAGTTTTATGCAATCATCTCCTCCGTATAGGACCTTCTCGGTCACCATGACTTTGAAACGGTTGCCCAGAGTTTCTTGGGTGGCCAGGTCGTGAAAGCTAGCGACCGAAATTAATGCGAGGAATAGGAAAGGCTTCTGATGCCGCAGTGTCGTTCCAGTCTCGTGTGGGGGCACAATCACGAATGGGAAATGAGGCATCATATCCGACTTGTAAACTTCTACCAATATGTCCGCTCTCTCCATTGAGATGATATCCTCGCCGATGACGTCGCCATCGGACTGTGGGCTTGATGTCGCGGAAAGAGGAACGTCTGGTAAAGGTCGCTGAACATTTTGCGCAGGGCTCTGGCTACGGAGAAGGTCTCGGACCTGCGATTCGAGCGCTTGTATACGGCTATAAATCGCGTTAAGAAGCATGTGGATTCGAAAATGGGGTAACTCACGAGTCTCGTTTTGCTGAATTATCGCGTCGCTTTGCCGGACGAAAGACGCACTGTTTTCCGAGGCGAGCGCATCTAAAGTAATTAATTAATCACCTACGCATGCAGAATTTACGCTACGGTGTACCTATCGCAAATATCCTTTCTGTGTGTGCGGTCGCATCGGATCTTCAGCGAGAAACAATTCTGACATGTCTTTGAGAACAACGGTTCACCAGAACTAGCTCGCCAGCTGCCACTTTCGCTATCTACCGGTGGAGCGAGGGACATAGCCACGACTTCTTCTAGCGGATGTGATTGTGAAAGCAGTCATGGGGGAGGGTGAAGGTACTGGTTGGCTTCTAGAAGCTGTGGTACCGAGGAGAGGGGTCGGCCTCAAGTCCTGAACAAAATTCGGACAAGTCTAGGAGGCAACGGTCTTGGTCACCACGGTGGCTGCTAACGACAATGGGAAGACTATAGCGATGCGTGCACACATCTATGAGAAGGATGCCGTCTGTGACATCGGACGCGCACCCCGCTCCACCATCCGCTAGTCTTGGCTCAAACCATGCTGGACGCTTTGACGCGAAAGCAATAGAAAAACCAATATGATGGTTAAGCCACGATGTTCCTCCCCTTTTGAAACGTTAGCAACAGTTTTGTTAATCACGAGTGGCGTCCGACCTTTTTAGTGCGATGGATTCACAGGCTTTTGTTTAAATGTCACCGCTGTTTCTGCTGCGGGGATGTCTAAGTGGAGCTTGGCCCCCACTAACTCACTCGTACGAATTTCTATAGGGCGATACATACGACCACGTTGAGCCTCACTGGCTCACGATTTAGAGGGCGAGTGGGTCTCTATTGTGACTCGGCAACTCGTTCCGATAGTCTATGTGTCGACACAGCCACAGTCAGTAAGACGGATTAATTCTGTGGTGCTTACGCGTCTGGCTTATAGTATGGTATTATCAAGGTCTGTCATGGATGCCAAGCTTAGAATCACACATGTAGTTCTCGCTACGAGTGGCATGGGAATCGACTGGCACTGCGGATTCAACAAGCTTGCGAAGCATTTCTAATAGACAAGCTTGCAAGCCGGCTGCTCGGATGAACGTGGCACAATCTGATCTCGGTGCCCGAATAATAAAGATTCGGTCGTACAACCTACAACCTTCTACGAATAGGAAAGATTGCCAATGTGCATGGAACACCACATACAGAAAGCTCGGCGCAGACGTCCCTGCCCTGTCTGCCGACTTACAACATAGGTCTGAATCGACTGACGAAAACGCCATCTTTTCCTTCGTATTATAACTGCCGATACAAAGATAACGGATGCACAGCATCTGCAGGAGGAACAGGGATCCTGAACGGGTGTCCGGATCCAGCCCTATCACAAGGTTCCTCGCGAAGACCAGAGCCCTATAAAGCGCTGCACGTTGGCCAGTAAGCCTTGTTTGGTTGTGTCAAACATGTACCTGGAACGGGAGCGGGCCAGACCGTGACATAGCCAGATCAAACAATCTAATGATCGTCGGAAAATTATGGCACTCCCCAGGTGCCTTTACTCTTAACAGCGGTAGTGGCTTCAAATGTTACGCACAACCGAAATGCTTCCGTGCGCCATGATTCTCTGTGTATCGTTGTTCCAGCCAGGGGGAAACATTTCGACTGCAGATTAGAATGGGAGACTTCTACCCGAACTGTAGCCAGCAGAGAATTTTCAGAAGGTGCATGTATCTCACGCGAAATAGCCCAACAACCGTCGGTTTGGCGGATGTCGCCTGCTTCCTTGGTCATAAATGCAGTATAGTATACATATGTATTGCATATGGGGGGCGGCGGGGAGCTGCAGCCGAGTATGAAGCTTCCAAATACTGTCTCTTTGCTATGTGCCTATCTTTCGTCTCGCTAACCCTCGTCACGATAATTACAAAGCTATCTTGCCTGTGTGATAGTCTTCATTGTCGTGAAGATGAAATAATTCTATCGGTAAATGCATTATTCTGAGTGTATCTTCCACCTCTTGATCGCAGCGATCTACCGTTCATCAGTCATGCTTCTTCGACTTCGCTTACTCTTCTTACCTTTCTATTTCTCGACAGCCGATTTTCCCCAAATTTTCGACGACACTTGAAATCGATATTTCTAATATTTGAATACAAATAGCCTAAGATCAATGATTATGATGGTCAGCAACATTGCCCAAGAAGATGCGCACCTCCATTCTCAACAGGCATTTGGTAGTTACGTGCTTGATGCAAGATAATAGCCCGTAAGATTTGACAGGGCACGTAGATGATTTGCTTTATCAGTCTAGTATCACCCCATTTTTTTACAAGGGCCTATTTGATTTGCCCACGAATTTCGGACTCCGTCACAAATGAGATGTCGTTATTCCAACCCGTGACCTCCTGCGTCATTTTCAACCTAGTAGCACCTGCAGCTGTATGAACTGGGGTACATTCGAGATAAAGATATTTCAAGGTTCTTTCCCTTGGGGCGTTCTGTCGTTGCGACAACATTTCGACTTCAACTTCGACTTCAATCGCAATCGGCCCTTTCTTAGCACCGATCTTCCCAACGCAAACATGATTTTCCGAGGCAACACACAGTTCCAAGAGCAAGGAATCCTGAATGAGATCCAGGAACTGGCCAAACAGTCTGGATCTCTCAGCTCCAAAGAGACTAGATTTCAACTTCTTCAACTATCTGAGCAACTGTCTGCCAGTCTTCGAGCTCCTGAGGATGTTGCGAATGAGGTCGCGTACTATGTTAGTACCTGCCTCTTTTGGCATAATCCCCCGTCGATAGCTAACCGTCACTTACCATATAGCCTATGTACGCGTTTGCAGTCCGGATGGCTGTAGATCTAAATCTGTTCGAATTGATCGACACGAACAAGCCCTGCATCAATGCTGCCGAGCTCGCCGCCGCATCTGGTGGCTCGCAGGACCTTATCAGTATGCCACGATAGTCTCGCACATAACTGTTCGTCGAATTGACACCCAGACAGCTCGAATATTACGCGTAGTATCTGCATTAAAGTTTGTGGACGAGGTTGGGGAGAACCAGTGGACCAGCAATGAGGTTACGAAAGTCATGTGCCGGCCCGAAGCATATGCTGCGCATATCCACAAGTTCGTCCTTCCTCCCACTAGGTTACCAAGTCGCTAATGTATTTAAGATGGACCAACTGCAACGGTACTATGGTCAAGATGCCTGAGTACCTCAAGAAGATAGGCTATCAGACTCCTACAGATCCTGCCAATGGGCCGTTCCAGTACGCCTTTGACACCGAGAAGAGTGCATTCGACTACTGGAACGACAAACCCGAGATCATTGCGAATTTCAACACATTCATGAAGGGCAAGCGCGCTTCTCGACCAAGCTGGGCAGAATGGTGGCCAGTAGATAGTCTCCTGCTACAGCCAGGTGATCTAGACAGCGAAAAAGTTCTCGTTGTAGATGTCGGTGGAGGGAGAGGCCATGATATTGAAGGTTTCCGAAATATGTTCCCAAACCGAGGGAGACTTGTGCTCGAAGATCAACCCAGCGTAATTGCTGATATTCAAGAGCTGCACGCGGACATTGAGAGAGTTGGGCACAATTTCTTTACACCGCAGCCTATAATAGGTATGTTCACCAATCACTGCTGTTACTTTGCAATCGTAGAAGTAATTTCCTTCCAGGCGCACGCATTTACTTCTTCGGCATGATCTTCCACGACTGGTCCGACGACTTCTGTTTGAAGATTCTAGAGCAAACAGTACCAGCGATGACAAAGGGATATTCGAAGATTCTGATTGATGATGCCGTTCTGCCAGTCGAAGGCTGCCCTGCTGTGCTTGGAGGCCTAGACCTTGCAATGATGGCAATGCACTCTGGGAAAGAGAGAACGGAGCGACAGTGGCGTGATCTGCTCCAGCAGGCGGGGTTCAAGATCAACAAATTCTGGCCGTATAATGCAAGCGGAACGGGGATAATCGAAGCTGAGTTGAACTGAGCGAGTAAGGAAGGACCATCGTGAGGTCGATAAACTTCACAGATAGATGAAATTGCCTAGACAGATTGGGGTTGACTATTGATCTAGAGTAATGTTTCCCTGTCAAGTGAAAATCTAGTGTTCACACGAAAGCGCATTACAACACACGTGTCTCAAAAAACTCGTTGCTCCGCAAGACCGTCATAATCAATGAGCTTAGAGTCGCTGAGTTTGTGCTACAAGCAAGAGAATTAGGTGAAGGTAAAAACTCTAGTGACCAAACTCCAAGAATGCGCTATAATCTTCCTACGTTCGGAAATCTTTCACGAATGTGTTCCAGCTCACAGACAATCTTTCACGAAAAGCCCACAATTCAAAGTAAACTTCTGCCGCGTCCCGTTGTGTCCACCAGCTAATCATTGCAGCCCGGAATCTTAATTTCCTTCTGTTGTCAATATGCAGCAATGGCCTTTCTTCAGCCGCTATAGTATTCTTTTGCTTGGATCTTCTCTTCTTGAGAGCTTGATCTAGCTTTTGGTAACGCTCCGACGAAGAGCCCGACCGCAGTCACGATAAAGGCAGAGAAAGAAGTTTTCTCGTTGCTAATGATCGTAACGTTCATGCCAAATATAGAAGAAGCCAAACTTATCGGCAAAAATATCAAGACAATGATAGTCACTGTTGAGGCTTAGCCCAAGTATAATACTAGAAATTGGAAATCAAGCCACATACATATACGCACCCGCTCACTTTCCTTGAAAGATTTCTTGGACATCTCGATGGACATCTCTGCCATTTCTATGCTTTTCTGTGTCCCTTTCAAAGCCTCGAAGTCGATGAAAATCTGATACGCGTCTTTTACATAGAGCTCGAACCTTCCCAGTTCCTTTTCAAGGTCCGAAGCCATTTGTGATATATTAGAAGGAATCAAAGGATTGTTTGTGGTATCTCCTAGAAGCTGTAATTCTCCAGTTAGAGTCTTACTTAGCTCTCGAAGACAGCGACTGGCTCTATACACATCAGAATTCATTTCAGCCCTTGCTACTCTGTCTAATATTTGAACAGAGGAATCTAACATCGTCTGAACTTCCAGATTTGTCGCACTCGCAATGAAGGCTTCAGGTGAGGAATGAGACATTGCCCAATTGACCAAGTCGTCAAATACATTTGAACCATGGCACTCCCGAAATACAAGATCTAGTTAGCAAAAATGAGCATCCATACTATAGAACTTTGTAGGTTAGATGAAACTGACACGTGGATGTCTGAGCAACAGCCGTATCACGACAGCTACTAAGATTGAAGATATGTTTTCTCTGCAGTGGCAGCAATTTGTGTTGATTGTTCGAGACATAGTTCAGCTCACTGAGTCTTATGCTGCGGGATACTCTTTCGAGCTTCTGCAGGGAATTTTCAGAACTCTCTGTGGGCTGGACCCAGCCGGGTATATCATCAGGACTTCGTGGTCGTTCTTCCCTTGCACGCCAGTATCGCCACAAATTCGATATGTTCGTAGGATCGGCAAATGACGCTTCTGCTAAAGCTGCCACTATAAGATTTACCAACAAGAATTTTGTTCCAGGAACACGGCGTCGATCCATAGCATGGGACCACGTCGAGGTATACTCCCAGAGTATCAATACTCCCTGGAAAGGAGTAATTTTGCTAATGAAATCTATCATTTCATACACACCTGACTTCCACAATTCCATCTCCAGGCCATAAAATTGGAGAACGAATTTACGAGGTACGGTCTGGAAGTCCACGATCGTGATTTTTCTATGAACGCGAAACAACAGATCGGTTCCCGGGTCTGACTCTAAAGATGCCCACAAGGTGTCATCGTTCAAGTCTGGAAGACCTTCAATTCGGTGAAGTTCATCTGGAAACTTTCTTCTCACGAACTCCAAATAAGACTCTTCCCGTGGAATTTCGACAGGTGGCGTCATTGCTGTCATGAGGTGAAGAACACGACTACATGTAGTACCTAGTCAACTTTTTGAGAATCGCTAGGAGTGAGAAAATGCGATCAGCAGTGTGTGCAGCCAGGCTGAGGCACCAGGCAGCTTTTTAAATGGCCTCTCCTATTCCGGTATCGAGACCAGTCAAGCGAAGGTGGCTGGGAGGTTGTACAGCATAATAGATAAGCCCAGCCTTGCTTTGATTCGCTGTAAAGTCTATGCTATCCATGAAAAGAAGATTGATTACTCATAATTATTGTTTTTCGCATTACGCACTGCTGGCTTGACGAAGAAGTCATACTTCGGGTATCATAAATCCATCCCGAACGCACCCAGCTGGAAGAGTTGCTTCCTTTGAACGATTCCGCTATTTTGCTGAGCCATCATCCCATACGCCATCCAACGCCGTCGTCGCCACGTGCTACCTGCTCGCGCTAACATGTATGCCTGCCCAAGCATTATCTCATCAAGGGCCCATATCCAGATGGACCGTGATTCCGGTGTTATTAGCCCTCTGGATCCTCTTCCACATCGTTCCGCCTAAGGTTTTCTTCTTCGCCGGGGTTGACGTAGCAGCCAGAGTCTCGAAATGGATCCTGGGGTCCATATAGTCATGCTTTATCTTTCTCAATGTACACAGCCGTGCCGTAGACGCTGATCTGCGCGAAACCCAAGACTTCGCTCTCTCCGAAACTCATGCCGACTATTGCGTTGCCGCCACGGGATATGCAATCGCGAATCATGCGCTCGCTGGCCTGGTCTCGCGCGTTGTAGATCATGTGTGTCAAGCTCTTTGCTTCGCTTCCGTTGCCCATTGATTTGAGAAAAGACTTGGTGTCTTTACGCGCTACTGTGGTGAGTCCATGCACCATGCCAATAACTCTAACGATGCGATAACCGGGGAGCGATGGCGTAGTAGCGGTTAAGACTGAAGAGGTACGGCAGTGGGGTTCGCTATCCATTTGCGCGGGTTCGGGTCGCGTCTGTGGGTTCGTGTTTTGACGCGGGAGCATCATCGTGGAGCGGCGATTGGTCAACATTGTGTTGCTGGGTCGATCTTAGTGTTGAGGTGGTATTAAAAAACGAGAGACAATTTGGAAAAAGGAGTGTGAGCAGATGAGGAGTCAAAAGTAAGAAGAGTATTGCACTGGACGATGCGATGCGATCTGGAAAGCTGAGAAAGGCGCGGCGTTCTTGTGTATAATAAGCCTTAGGTGCCATGACCTCAGTCGTATGTGTCGTATAGCATCATGAAACGTGACGGGATAATGCCTCGCGACGAACAGCATGTTCAGGGCGGCCTACAGAAAATTGCCGCCACGAGCGGGAATCACGGAGTTGTTTCTTCACTACGGCGCATTGGACGAACGTATTTCCTTACAGGTCGTAAAGCGGTTTGTACCATATTGGTAGACGTTCGCGCGGAACAGAGCGGCGCTGTCGCACTGCTACGTGTTTCAGGTAAGCGGACCCAGGATGCTGTAACGTTGGTGCTGGAGATCGACGTCGCGTACCTAGCGAAATGGTTTGATATGATAATCTGATACCTGGATGATGCTATTGATAATGGAAGAGGGTGGCTGTGGGTGTATCGAGACGATGACGGAGCACTGCCAAGAGGCGGCTGGCTGCGTTATCATTAAACAGACACGAGGACATCAATGCTTACGCCGCGCACCTGGCTTTCATCATACTGAACCAATCTTTCCCATCGCGAGGGTGGTAGTAGGGGTGGAAGCACACATTTTTCGAAGATTGTCTTGGTGCGCTGGTACTGGGAATTGTAGCCGCAGTAAGCAAGGAAGCATGTAAACTAAGCCTTCGCCCAAGTTTTTTATGCTGCTCTCCATTCCACCATCTTGAAGCCCTAGATCCCAAGTAATGCCCATATCGGGTCGCAGATGTCGGTGGTATAGGGCGTCAGAACACCACGTGACCGTGAAATGACCCGGGCTGCAAAATCCTGATGTATGGTCCGTCATCACACAGCTGCTAAATTCGTTTTGTGCTTCCAATGGGGCCTCGATACATGTTCGAATGAAATTTGTATTTTCATTATCAATGGCTGTGGCTATGACCAAGCCCTTCATGATCATGCTGCTCATCATCTGCAGGACCCCACTCCGCCCAATAGCTGTCATCCCAAAGCTCTTGTAGCATGTCATCCCTTTCCTGATCTCCCAAGCTCTTATCATGCATTACACCCTCCCACTTGCGCATCTGTGCGCGGCTTAACAGACATTTATCCAACAACTTTCTAAGACCCTCGACATCCAGATTCTCTCCAATAAACACGAGCTCCTGCCGACGATCACCCCACTCACCATCAAAGTCAGCCTTAATGTTCTTCATAGTGTCTTCATCCGCCATCCATTCGTCCTCTTCGACTGTGCAAAACCAGGGCATCTCTGAGCCGATAGTCAGCATGGCTCCGGCAGTGCTCCACGAACCCATCTGGTTAGGTCGAGTTGCAAGCCAGAAAACGCCTTTGCTACGATGTAGACCACGGAACAGAGGACAAGCCTTCTTGTTCTTGAGGATTGTACTCGATTCAATTGCAGGCGAGCCTTCGTCATTCTCGCTTGCACTATCGGAGTCATCAGTGTTATTGCTGCCCTCATCTGGCTCTGACTCAGCATCGGTCATGTCTTCGTCTTCGTCATCTTCTTCATCCTGAAGTAAGATGAACTTTCCCTCTAATGCACGATACAACTTGAGGGGATCAAAAGGCCTTCTAGCGCGGTAGACAAAGCTGCCGATTCCATACCTTGCGAAATTAGCAGCTCATCCAAGATAACGCGCTGGTTTGATACTTACTCTAAGGTCTCGGGTTTGGGCGCTACACGTTTCTTCCCATGTACATCCATCACCGTCATCTCGTGCAAACTTCGTAACCAGCCTGGACTAGTAATTGCCTCCGCGAAGTCGAATTTCCCGGTGTTCAACATCTCCTTCACATCCACCTTAGAATATCTGGACTCAATGATTTTTGCCGTAGGGTTCAAGGTCTTGATATAGGCACGAACACGACCAAGCGTCCTACGATCCACCATATCCACTTTGTTCACGATTATGACGTTTGCAAACTCGAGCTGATCGGCGAATAGATCGGATATCGTTCGCTGGTCTTCCTCTGGCACATCCTCCTTACCGAACCTGTCTTGTAGGAACTCAGCTGTGTCGAACTCGGAGAAGAATCGGAAGGCGTCGACAACGGTGACCATCGTGTCGACCGTGGCGATGGATTTCAACCCGCCCAATTTTGCGCTGCATGATCTGGGTTAGCAACATTCGCAACAATAGGATCGTCACACATACACTCTCAGAAACGTCTCTCGCTCTTCAGTTTCCATGCCTTCCGCATCGACCATAGCCTCTGTCAACTCTGCTGTGAAGGTTTCTGCCACTTGCTGTGGTTCACTGATACCTGAACTCTCGATCACAACATGGTCGAATGTTTGGTCACTCCATGCTAGGCGTGCCAGCTCAGTAAGTAGGTCTTCGCGCAGCGTACAGCAGATGCATCCGTTCTGCATCTGAATAACCTTTTCCTTGACAACAACTTTCGCAGTATCGTTGTTCTTCTTTGACTTGGCCGAAGATGTAGAGGAGCGGGCGATGAGGTTGCCATCAACGTTCACTGCAGCCATATCGTTGACGATGACAGCGATACGGAGACCATGTTCTGGCGACTGCAAGATGTGCCGCAAGAGTGTTGTTTTTCCACTGCCCTGCAACTATGAGAGAAAATTTTTAAAAGCTATGAAACACTTACTAGAAATCCAGAAAGCACCGTCACCGGTAGGGGAGGTTTCTTTTCTATCACTCGAATAATTTTACGCTTTGATGGAGCCATGATGCCTTGGAAGAAATTGACTATCAGTGAGATTGCAGGAAACAGAATGCAGAAGCTCATACCCAATTTTGGCTGCACATTGCTGATTTATATTCACCTTCCTGGGGTTAGCCACTGAGCACCTCGATGGTGGGCTTGCATCATCGGGAAACACAACATTCTCATTGGTTGGCATAAGAAATCGGCTTTAGAACCACGCACAGATCTCGAGAATCATAATATAAACAGGCTGTAGCAAAATTGGTGATCACGATCTAAAAACGGGTGGGAACGTTCACGTCCAATTCCAGAAATGGGGTCACGTGATCTCGCTGGTGCCCCCCGTGGATTCTTGGACCCAACGATCTCAAATGTGCGCCAAATAGATGTTGCATTGTGGAACCTAGCCTGCAGCTTGCGTAGCTTTTCAAACAGATGAAATTAATGATGTAGGTCACAATTGTGACAAGAACCCATGTTCGGGATTTTGTATGCATTGTGTACTATTCACATTGCACTGGGTATGCCCTATAAAGGCTGGTGGCCCTGAACTATCCAGATAAACAAACACACAAAGGCAAAGCAACGGTTCTCAAAGCTTCCACACTAAGCTTGTATTCCATACCTGAATACTATCCTCCCACCATAACCATTGGAAAGTTGTTCATCGGACAGAACCAGAACTTGAGTATGCCTTCACTACGCAAAAGTTCCTCACTTTCGAGTCTCCGTGCTAAAGACCTTAAGAGTCTGACCGCGATCAAAACCCGCTTGAACACTAGCATGAACGAGAACCTCGATACTGGCGCCCCATCGAGCCCCACGATTGGCTCTCGCAAATTGTCCAATGAGGCTAAGAAATGCACCTGCTGTCCGAAGGGCAAACTCTCAAAGGTACGTTTCACCCATCCAATCGTAACAGCAGTTATCGGGTCTACTGAGTTCTCTGGGCGTAAGATTCGGTTTGCAGAGCCCGCAGCTGACGAAGGTCCCATCCTGAGCGAGAGGAGACGGCAGGAGTTGCGGGCACTAAGGAAGTTGCCAGGCACTCCGTATGGCATGAACAACGGGCCTATTTGTAGGGAGTCAAAGCTGCACTATCGCAAGCGCTGTGAGTGCTTCATTGACTTCCACCCTGCGGAAATCGAAGATGCGATTGAAGAGGATCAGCCAGATTTCAACTTTACTGGTCCTGTATTCTCGGATGAGGAGGTGTCCCCTGCCCCAGAGCACTACCGGGGATCTAAGGCTTCTAGTGTCCTAGGTTTGGGGACCCCTGAAGAGGAACAGGAATGGGCAGAAGTCCTGGTCGCTTTCTGCGGGTAAGATGGAAGTATTCACCTCTGATTGCTTTGGCTCATTGGAGCCAGCTGCTTGAGATGCTGGACATCTGAGATGCTGGACGTCTCCCTTAAATCATAAAACAATATCAACTCTGTGTTTGACAACCACCTTTCAACTCTACCACTGAGACTGGCTGTGTATCATAAGATGATGTCCCCATTAATAAGATAATGTTCCCGCTAATTTGTACTCCCATTCTATAATATCCGAAAAGCTCTTCTTTCGCTGCTACGAATTGTCGTATCGTGCTCATGATGTGGGATGTAAGATCAGAACGTTTCACCTCTGTTGTGGATTTTGAGAAGCAACAGGTTAATGCATCTTTACTTTGATTATGTCAAGGAGGAAATAAAATTCAGGCTCTCTTGCCAGCTGTCTCAACGTGACCAGTTATAGGAACACTTAGGTTCTCCCATGATTTTTCAGAGATACTTTGATACTTTACCCGGTTCTCAATACCAAATCCCATGTAGTATTGTGGCCAATCAGGATGATCACGGAACGGCTTGCCACAAAAATTGGTGCTAACCAGAAAGAGATCGTGGGTACTCGCGGATCGCCCCGCTTGCGGCAGCAACCACCTGCCCCATCTGAGCACAGTTTCGACAGATGACACATGGCTGTTGTTTAAATAAGCAGTGCAAAGACATATATTACAATGAAATCTCAGACATCGAAGTCAAGATACAGCCGTCTTGCTTGGTCTTTATAATATAGCAAGCGAACTCGCGCTACAATTGACAAGATCTACTACTATTTCATTTATGATGGACGCCATCCTCAAAGTACAAGGCGGCAAGGAGCCACTACAATGCATAGACATGCACACAACTGGCGAGCCTGCCCGAATCGTGACATCAGGATACCCCGATCTTCGCGGCACCCTCCTAGAGCAGCATGCTGAAGCCAAAGCCAAGCACGATCATATTCGAAAACGATTGCTCCTCGAACCAGCAGGCCACTTCGATATGTATGGAGCGATCTTGAGGCAGGAGACCGAACTCACACGCTCTGGAGAAGCTCACATAGGGGTGCTTTTCATGACCAATGAGGGATATAGCACTATGTGTGGCCATGCGACGATTGCTTTGGGTCGATTTCTAGTTGATACAGAGGATCTGAGTATCTTCCCACGGAGGAATGAGGTGCATTACGACTCACAGTCGATGATAGCAACTATCAATTTGCATGCACCTTGTGGCCTGGTGCAGATATCCGTGCCGGTTAAAGAGGATGGAAAGCGATCTGACCCTACTCGCCCTGTGACATTTGTCAATGTCCCCTCGTTTGCCACAGGCAGAGACATCGAAGTCAAGATTCCCGAAACCAACCGCTGGCCTGAGTTGAAAGGCCGTGATAACGTCAAAGTGTCATTTTGCTACGGCGGAGTCTTCATGTGCCTTATCTCAGTCGAAGAGCTGGGCTTCTCAACATTAGAGCAACCCGTCTATCATGGGGCCCTGAACAATGCGACACGGAACCTAAAGATTGTTATCAACGGGAATATGGACCTCCAAAGATACATGTCTCACCCAGAAGAGAAAGAACCAGGTCTAATCTACACCGTCATCGTGGTTGACAAAAGTGTCGGAAAGCCTATCGGAGACTCCAAAGGTGCGGAAACAGGACTGTGCTACACCGCAGATCAGCAAGTTGATCGTTCGCCCACCGGTAGTGCAGTTGCTGCACGAATCGCATACCATTTTGCTACTGGAGGAATCGATTTGGGAGATTCCTGGACATACCATTCATTAGTATCTAATGCCTCAGGTGGCGAAGGAGGATTTGTGGGGACCGTACTCGAAACTGTTTCCGATCTTTACGATGATAAGACAATGCTTCGAGAGCCAGTGCGTGTCAGAGTTGGAGGCTATGCCTACTATATCGGATTCAGTACCTACGTCTCTGAGGAAGAAGATCCTTTCGGGAAGGACGGCTTCTTGTTCACTCGTCTATAACGAGAAATATCAGCCTAGTATCTGATCGACAAGCAGCTAAATAGAAGCCGTGAAACAAATGGATGGAGTCGCCAACAACGGTACATGCCTTGTCAACCCATGCGAGAGCGAATTCCACGGGAACTTCGATGCTAGTCGAATACTAAATCACGCGGCCTCTAATTTGTAACTTTATCCTGCACAATGAATGGCTTAGTCATGAGCTTATCCGGAGTGGGGCGTCCTAAAATGCAATATCTACTACGCCCGTTGCTTACGCTCACCGTGCAAAGCTAGCTACTTCCGGTAGACTTTTTGCGACGTCCTGCCCCAAGCATCTTGTACATATCCATAACCTGCTACTCAGCACATATAATTCTCATATAACGGTCCGTTCCCTGCCCTGTACTACTAACCAATGCACGCATTTCTCCACTTGGAGGCTCAGCTCTGATAATCCCTTTACCCGTACCCAAGCTTGGTGTTACTTGGCAGTGCTGCAAGCTCCATATTGTGAACGATGGTTGGCTCCAGCGCTCGAACTGCCCCTAAATCGCTAGCCGTCTCGCAAAATATAAGCTGCTCTAGATGTAGTACTATCTTCGGATCTACACTGCGCCCCTAATGCTAACATCGCGGTGGTTTTTCAACGGATTTCTCAAGATGGAGTTGCTCGCGAAAAACAGCCTCGTCGCAACCATCCTTCTCACTCTTAGCCTCCCAAAGAGACTATAAGTAAAGCTGTGAGTCCCTTACATCCAGTAACCATACTACCTACAAGCCCTTCACATCCAAGATGGGCAAACTTTCAGTATCTCTCGCTTTGACTCTTGCCCTCACGACCAAGCCTATCTTCGCTTTCCACAATTTCAATGCCAACTTTCTACCAAATTTGACCGATTCAGATGTTTCTCCACTGAACGATGGCGCTCCTCCTGAAGGCACCAATCCTCTAGTGCTAGGCTTCTATGCCACTACGGAAGTCATCGACCCTGTTCCACTTGAAATCGAAGGAGAAATCCCAACGTGGGTTAAAGGATCGTTGTATCGCGGCGCGCAAGCTACCTGGGACGTTCACAACTTTACTTCTGAGCACTGGTTCGACGGTTTTTCGCGGCAACATCGATTCGAGATCGAGAATGGAACCGTGTTCTATCGTAGCCGAAACGGCAGTGATGAGGTCCAAGATTGTAAGTCGATGCTACTACACTCATAACACTATTTCTAACGGAAGAACAAGTCGTTCGAGAGACTGGACTATACCCTGGGGGCAGCTTTGGCACCGACCCCTGCAAAGCCATCTTCGGTGCGTTTGAAGTCAATTTTCGCGACGCGAGCGGCAAACAAGGCGACAAAGATACGAACAGTGTTGCGATAGCGCATGTCAAAGACTTTCCCGGTCTCGCTCGTAACTCATCCAACTTTGGCCCCTTGGTCAACCTGGTTGTGACAACTGACGGTGGTAATGCACTACAACAAATAGACACGGTGACACTAGAGCCGATCGAACTCTTCCAATACGATGGACCTGGATTCTCCAATCCTGGGTCGTCCTTTACAGCTGCGCATCCTGGTATTGGCGCCAACCATGAAGTATACAACTACATCCTGGACTTCCAAGGAGAAACCTCCATGTATCAGGTTTTCGCTATCGAAGCAGACGGCAAAGGTCGTGTCCTGGCTAACATCACCGATGCGCCTCCCGCATATATCCACTCCGTCTCGAGCACAGAAAACTACGTGATCCAGATCATATGGCAATCCGACTTTGGGCCTCCTCCCCAGCAAGGTTCGCCTGTTCTCGAATTTATTCAGCCATGGGATCCTGAGCGACCTACTCTCTTCTACGTGGTCGATAAAAAGAGGGGTGGTGTGGTCGCGACGTTTACAGCACCAACCTTCTTCGCCTTCCACGAGGTCAACTCTTTTGAAGACGGCAACGATATCGTGATAGACCTAGTCGTCTTCCCCGACAACTCATGGCTTCAGAACGCCAAAATGAACCACTTGCGTAAAGCCGGGCCACGCAACCCCAATATTAATATTGACCTCCCCGCCACGTTCCGCCGCTTCCGATTGCAGGACTTCCTCAATGCGCACGAAAGCGGAGATACGGAAGCAAAGACCGAGCTCGAGATTCCGTACGAGAGCGGAAATATTGAACTTCCGCGCATCAATGACAACTTTCACCACAAGCCATACCGCTATGCATATGGTGTTCATGTGGAGAAGCGAGGGTTCTTCGTTGATTCAATCATCAAGATCGATATCGAGACGCAGACTACTAAGCTTTGGATCCCAGAGAACAATCATCTTCCGTCGGAGCCGATCTTCGTACCACGTCCGGGGTGCGATGATGACGAGGATGATGGTGTACTGCTTACTATAGCTGTGGACTCAGCTACTAGCAGGAGCAACCTTGTGGTGATTGATGCAAAGACCATGGTCGAACTTGGAAGGGCGAAAATGCCTATCGTTATGGGGTACGGTTTTCATGGTGTCTGGGGCGGAGCGTAAAAAGTTTGACTTAGATTACAAGCTTGTCGAGAGTGAAGTCCGTGAAATATGGCCCAACGGTGGGTGTCTAGCTAATTCGTCTGTTATTTGCGATTAGATTGGGTGATTGTGCGTTGCGAGCGCACAATCATATAGAATTCATGATCTTCGGTGTTTCACTGACTGGGCTTACCTGCCGTCACATCTTAGGAATCCGCTGAGATCAGAAATATTGTGAGTCCAGCTATGCCTGCAATGTTGCCCATTGATGTCACCCAAGCAATGCGCAATGCGCTTTGGGAAATTGAGTGCGAAGTCACGGGCAAAAGCTCATCGGGGGCCCGTACAAATCTGGCCCCCCGCGGCGAGCGATAACTACGTACGTGTCCGCAGCCTGACCCCTGCTCCCAGCAATGGCCTCTAAACAAGTGCCGTGTTGGATAGCAATGCGAGGAGCGGATGAGCCGTGCTCAACTCGATCGCTTCGCAATCCATCCCCGAAGCGGGTAAGCGTCAGGAACTACTTTCACTAGCAACTCAGCCAACATGGTTCATAAAGGCGTTTGGCAAGGGCCCAACAACATGGCCTCATATTTTTTGGAACTAGGTCTTCGTCTACAACTCCGGTCGCACGAAAGAGCTGTATAAAACTATCATATACTCATGGCTTCACCAATCTGTCCGACTACTTCTATCGCCAGCCACAACTCGTTCAGCTCGTGTTCATCCTCGGAATATCAAAACAACACAATGCTTCCTCTTTTCACCGTCCTCATTTTTGGCTTCCGAGCTGCAAACATCACACATGCTGAATACAAAGACCACTACGACAACGTTCATGTTCCGCTCGCAAAGTCCATTGCTGGTTCCGCTTGGCCGATATCACATACCCGGCATTACTACGGCGGCAACGCTTCTCTCGCCGCCATATCCGCACCTATGGAGTGGGACTCGATGGCTGTCCTCACATTCAAAGACGAGACACACGCATTCAAGTTCAACTACATTCTTGGCTTGCCGGAAGCCGCGGCGAGAATACACGGAGACGAGAAGCATTTCATGGCTGAGGGGAGTCCAAAGATGGTGGTCATCGGAACCGATACATCGATTACGAAGGCATGATTAGGGGTTACGAATATGGTTCTGATGTTGTCTGAAGAGCGAAGCGTAGTTCTAGGAATTGAACGCGCTGGGCACATGAGTCAATAGGCCCACAGGCTAATTATGTAAATATTTCATTTCAATCATGTTAATCAAAGCTATTGAGCATTCTTTAATACCACGAAACTAGGGCTAGTCCCGCATGTCCTTCGAGCATCCGTATGGTCGTGTACGATCTGTTGTCCCACATTTTGGTCCAACATGCAGTTTTAGTTCGCCGACGTGCGGCACGCAAGGTCTCCCATATGATTTGCAGGCTTGAGATTCTGCAGGACATAAGTTGAGAAATGATAAGTTGTTCGACACCTTAGACATCGATGTAAGTTAATTGTACTTCTCGTTGCCTTGAGCTACCATAATATCTCCGTGGCGTGACCGCTCGTTCGCCAAGTACACCTCCGACACATAGAATCAATATTGATGCCTTTTTTGAGCCACCCTATACAACACTGCTCTTTCGAAAGTTAAGGAGATGCCATGAGGTCCTTCAACACACATGCCGCGCATTTACTGGCGACGTAGTTATTTCGGTATCTCGTCCAAACCAAAGGCTTATCTATTATCGATCGTGGGTCTTTTTGACAGCACATTGCTCGTTGATAAGTAACCTTTACCTGCATCTTTTGAACCTCATATTGATAGACCATTAGAGCTACAGTCGTTGCTTTCCTGCTGGCATGCAAGTATTCCGGATGATTTTCAGGTTTACCCATTAAGTTCGCACATAGAATACGTTCCGAGTGAGTTTTCTTGAGTCTCTTTCCACGCAAACATGGTGCTAGTGCTAATGTTCTGGGATAGCTGGCTCCCTCGACGCATCGTAACGAATGAATGGCAATTTGAACACCACGGTTCCCTTCGCACGCATGAATAGAGACCGTGTCTGTCTCGACTCCACGCATTGATAGACTTACGAACACTTTCCATTACCCATATAACGGGAATCCTGGCTGAGAGTCGGTTGGGCTGGTGCTTCGGAAGCATATACAGCAGAATTAGTGTTTTGAGTATTCTTATCCACACGAGCTGGTGGGTCCATAGTTGCATAGAGTAGGGAATTTCGACATTTTGATTTTCACTCGTTTATATCTCGCATAGAAGATGATACCATTCGTTTCAGAATTGGGTACTTTCAGCGTCATGTAGAGACTTCCGATTTTTGTACTGCACATGTGGAGATGGAAACCTGGCTTCATTTTGCTGAGTTTTATTGGCCGTATGCGCACTTTACTGTTGAGCAGCGAGTGACCCCCCTCTTCCACTTCTACTATAAATCAGCCTGTGCAGTTTTAGTTCTTCTTTTGCTACTATCACCCTAAGTGGTTGTTTTCCAGGCTTCTAAGTTCGTTCCCGATTCAAAGTTGTCTCACTCTTCTGCCTCTCATCAAGGTCTTCAGTGGCGATATGTGTTGCTCGAACATCCTTTCGTTCCAGCAACGTCAACACAGACTTGATATTATTCGATGCCTCGTCCTATTTCTTCATGGGGAGGTTTAATTGTGACTTTGCTTTCGATTTCCTTCAATACCTTTCCTACACACATATAATTCTGTGTACCTGTTTTGAGTTCTGGATCCTCCCCTACCCCTCCGCACACATTTTTGAAGTCCACTCTCTTTTTTTACCCCACTGTACTGCTCTCCGCATACGTCTCATGTAGAATTTCTGGCCTGTTATATTCTCACTCTCACATGATTCTTTTAAGCATCGGTCACAGTCGATCACACTAGATCTGCCGCCCACACTCTTACGGACATGCATGAGTTTTAGTAGATGATCTTCTTAGCCTGCGCATCGCACTCTCGTGGAAGTGATTTTCGCCCTCACTCCTCTGCTTGTGCACCCGCATTCAACTTACGAACAATACTTTTTGGTTCTCCATCCTTCTCTTCACATATAAATAAGGTGGAGATCCTTCGTACCACTTTCGAGCCGGGAGCGTGTACACATAGGGAATGTTAATGTCGTATTTTGAATGCCTTTTGTTACGGTACTTTGCGCATGGGCAGTCGTCGGTATGTTTTAGTTCAACTCCCCCCAGACAATTCACATAGCAACATTTGTGTTTAGTTTTATGCCTGCCTTTCCCTGCACATAGTCGTTTCATTTATCGATTTTAATTCTTCCTCGCCTTTCACCCACATCATCACATGACTTTTCCAAAGGCTTCCTTACTCTCCCTCTCTCTTCCACATGAATCGTGCATTGGCTATTTTTGTCCTACTCCCTGCCTCGTCACCCATGAGGTCACAAGGGTTGGGATTTATTCTTCGACATGCCTTGTGAAAGTCGCAAGTTTTTGTAACCTTTTCTCTCAAGCACCACACATGTAATGCATTTTTTGCATTTTGGGTTCTTCCAAGTACGCGGCACATCGAATCGGGACGTCGTGCTTTAGTCGTCCTCCCAAACACGACGCACATTCGGAGGTTGACTTGGAGTTTGAGTCCTCCTGAAATCACAACTCGCATTCACACTGCTGAGAAAGAATTTTTGTGTTTCTTCTCTCGGCAAACATTTGTGGACTTTAGTCACCTCCTCTTCACATTGAACGAGAGAAAATCCTTTTAGTCCTTGGACACCATAGACATATAGTACCGTTGTTTCAGTCCCCTCCCCCCCTCTCCCCGCTACATGTATCGTGATGTGGTAGACTCTGGTTCCCTTCCACACCATAAATGCGTTTTCGCACAGTTTAAGCCTTCCTTCTCTTTCCACACATAACCAAAAAAGATCTTCGATTCAGTACCCCTTCCACGGAATAGACCGATAACCCCGTTGTTTTAGTCTTCCTCTCACCCCACATATACAGCGATGTGCCAAAATTTCATCCTCTTCCACAGCATTAAGGCGCCTTCCACGACTTTTAGTTCTCTCTACTCTCTCACATCGGCGGGATGTTATGTCTGATTCAAATACCCTTCCCCCACATAAATTGATAGGCATAAGGTTTTGGTCCTCCTCTTCCTCCGCCGATTTATGCATGTTGACATAGTTTCTGATCCCCTTTGGCACCATGGATGCTTCTCTGAGCAGGCTTTCTTCTCTTCGCCACACGCATGAGTACATATCATGCCTGATTGTAGTACCCCTTCACACCATGAGAAGGCTCCTGATTATTGTTTGTGCCGCTCTTACTCTTGCCCCACATATAAAAAGGGTTGTGTGTGGGATTCCGAGCAGTAGCCTTTCCACGTGATCTCTTCCAGAGTGGATTTTTCTCGCTTCCTCCTCCTACATATGTCATCGGTCGAGGTATTTTAGTTGCTCCGTCACACTCGCCACTCTTTGCGGCATAGAATTGTGCTGTCGGAGATTTGTTGATTGATATGTCTCCCTCCCCTACCCCGCCACATAGTAAATTTTGCCTGTCCTCTTCAATTGTCCTCAGCCCCTCTGCATAAAATATCTACACAGCCAACTTGTTGATCATCGCTATCTCCTCCTGTGTTCCACCACATATATTTCTTTTAGGTCGACTTTAGTATCCCAATCCCTCTCCTCCCCGCACACGTTTGTCATTCGAACCTTGCTTCTAGTTCTTCCACCATCCACATTGAGATAGCTCTTTTTCTGCCAAGAGCTCTCCGCTCCCACATGCCAACATTGCCAGAGGAGTTTCACTTCCCCTTCCTTCGCACATAGAGTTTTTGCTGGGCTTTTTTATTGCTCTCTCTCCCACACATGACCATAGATGAGGTAGATTTAGTCTCCCTCCACTCCTCACACATGTCATCATTACCAAAAAAATTTTATTACCCGTTCTCTCCACACATGGGGGATCGCTGTGTTGTTTGGACTTCGCCCCTGTCCTCCGCATGGGCAGCCCGAAAGGATGTTTGAGTCCCGCTCCTCTCCTCCCACACCATAACACTGCTATATCATTTTTACTCCTCCTTTCCCACACATAGATCGATCTCGCGGGCTTTTTTTTGTCAGATTTCATCTTTGTTCTACACACGGACTTCCGGAAAGCATGTTTTAGTCCTCTTCTCTCCAAAGATGGGTCGCTCGAGAGTCGTTTTTAATCTCCCTCCTCTCCTCCCACATGCCATGATCTCCATGAATGTTTTTCCCTCTATCTCCTCACACATAGTTGCTCTGTTGAGACTTTTGAGTCCTCCTCACCCCCACGCATCGGCCTCTTGAAGCAGATTTTTAGTTTCCCTCCCTCTCTCCGCCAACATCAATATTGAACCAGGACTCTTCCAGCGCCCCAGGCCCGTCTCATTAGGACACTGTTTCCCTTCTTTTGGTCCTCCTCCCTCCCACATATTGGCCATTCGAAAGTGTCTTTGAGTTCTCCACCACCCATATCATGCAGAGCTGCCTCATTTTTAGTCCCCCTTTATGTATTACACATCGATCTCCATCTTCATGATTTTAACCCCCCCTCCACCACCGACATAGAGAGACTAGTCAAACGCCATCATTCCCACTCTCTCCCACATAATGACTTTTCCAAGGTCATTTTTAGTCCTGCTCCCACTCACACATACCTCTCTCAGGATGAACTTTACTCTGCCTCTCCCCCCACACATCAGCTACTTTGTCTCGGTTTTCAACTCCTCCTCCTTCTGCACAGATGAAATACTATTCATTTTATTTTAGTCCCACACATATCTCCTTAGGATCTTTTCATGCTCCCCCCCGCTCCCCACACACATACATCGTTGTCTGGATTTCTTTTTCGACTTCCCCACCACCACACATAGGTAACTCCAAGGTGTCTTTTGATCTCCCCTTCCACCCACACATGTAAATAGTCGTTATCGATTTTGACTCCTCCATCCCCCACACATGTGCCATGGATTTGCTGAGTTTAGTCCTCCGCCCCCACACATTGTCCCTCCCATAGAATGTTTTGGTTCTCTCCCCCGTCCCACTCATCGACTTCCACCACAATGAATTTTAGCTCCTCTCCACCGCCGACATCAGTGGATTGTTAGGCGGATTTAGTCCCCCTCCACCACACATCCATCCACATCTTTGTTGTTTTCAACTCCTCCACCTCCCACATATAGGCCACTGGATTGCATATTTTAGTCCCCTCTCCACACATTCTCCATTCCACCAAGACTTTCGCTCTCTCCTACACACGTTTGTCTTCTTCTCTACGATTTTAGTCCCCTTCCCACACATGAGAATAGTTGACCTCAAATTTCAGTCTCCTTCTCCAAACACATGCATCGCCTCCTCCCTTTTTTTTGATCTCCCAAACATCCAGGATGTTTTGACTACTTTCAGTTCAACCCCGCTCCCACACACATCAAAGTTGTACTTCTTGAATTTCAGTCCCTCTCTTCCTACAAGAACGTGCTCCTCGCTGCTTTTAGTCCCTCTCCTACACATGAAGGTACTCCTCGTCGTATTTAAGTCCCTCTCCTACCTACACATCCATCTCTTTCCCCCCTAATTTTACTCCACCTCCCTCCACCGCACACATAGCCCACTCGAAGATGTCTTTTAGTCCCCCACCCACACACCCACCATCATCTCCCTCGTACTAGTCCCCCACACACATAACTCAGTGGGTAGAGTGTTTTAGTATACCTTTGGTACTCAAGAAAAGAAAGAAAGGAAGGAAGGAAAGAAAGAGTGAGGAAGAAGGAAGAGAGAGGAAGAAAGGAAGGAGGAAGATGAATGGAGGAGTGCGGGTTGAGGGGATTCGGGGGATATATATACCTGGGTTTTGCTGAAGGGGGATGGGATGATGGTGGGAAGGAGGTGGTGATGAGTATCGGTACGAAGATGGGGTGCGGAGTATGGGGGTTTATGGTATGCGGTGCATGGAATGTATGCATACATGGATTGAACAGGGAAAGGGAAAATCGAAATTGAAACAAGTGTTGAAAATCGGTTATGTAGCTATCGCATACGCCATTCGCCATCGCCTCCCCACCCTCCCACCAACCTTCTAGCCAAATCCGCCAACCCCACCCCTAACTACATCTACTCCCTAAACTCCCTATCCACCCCCTCAAACCCCTCCAAAAAGCTCTGGAAAGCAAAAACCCCCAACCCCGGATCCCTACTCCCCGTCGTTGCCCTAATACTATGCATACTCAACTGCGGAATCCCACAATCAATCGCCCTGATCCCCGTTTGCGCGCTCAACATGGGTCCCACCGTGCCCCCACTCCTGCTATCGTTTCTAATCTGGAAGACCTGGAGTTTCGGGTCTTGCGTGCGGGTACCGACATCGCGGTCGACGCACCGTTGGAAGATGGCGGTGGACACGGCGTCGGTCGTCATGTGGGCGTTTGAATCGGCGGAGACGGCGGGGCCGACGTTGAGGCGGGGGGAGTGGTTCTCGAGGTAGGCGTTTAGGAAGTTGGGGTTAACCGCATGTATGACGTCTGAGGAGACGATGAAGGAGTTCGCGTAGGTGCGGGCAAGGAGGGAGGGGGTAGAGGAAGAAGCGAAGCCGTCGACGATGCGGGTGAGGATCGAGGGTAGGAAGTTTGAATGGGCGCCTTGGCGGAGGAGGGAGCCTACTTCTTCGTCGTCGAAGAGGGCGACGAGCTTGATTTGGGAGGAGGAAGAGGTGGTGGTGTTGAGGAGGGCTTGGATGGCGGCCCAGGAGCAGAGTTTGTCGTCGATGCGGCCGGCGAAGATGAATTCTTTGGAGAGGCCGCCGAGTTGGGCGGGTTGGACGTCGAAGAGCTCGAGTTCCCAGTTGACGATGGTGGAGTCTGGAGGGGTTAGTGAGGATCAATGGGTAGAGGATTGACGTGGCTTACGGTCTCGAATGCCCAGCTCCTCGCTGATGACCTTGACGAGTCTTGGTGGTTGGGTTGCAGCAAAGGTGCCCTCTCCTCCTAGAAGACTGGCCTTGAACTCGCCCTCTTCATTTGCACTGCCGATGTCGGAGTTGTCCAACCCAACAATAGGCACCATCTGCGTCTCCTTGTTGAATGGACCCACGGCAGCAGCACCAAAGTGAGGTGCCAGGGTGGGAATGCGGGCAATAGGCCAATCCAGCTTCACCAACTTTGTGACAATCTTCCCATTCTCCTTGACGAGAACACGACCACCGATACCGAGATCGCGGTCCCACCAAGTGCTGTTCAGCGCTCCGGCATATGGTGCGACTCCGAGCTGGACGTAGCCTGCCTTGGTCCGCAAATTGGAAATAGGTTTCAGCTTCGCCGTCAGAGCATCGATATGTCCTGCTACAATGGCTGCGCCATTACCAGCCTCGTAGTCATCGCCAATAGAGAAAGCGATGAGCGAGGACCCATTGCGACCAACGTAGTACTTCCCGCCTTGCTTCAGCTCCCAGTGATCGCGCTCCGACAGCTTCTTGTAGCCAGCCTTCTCTAGATCCTTCGCAACCGCGTCTACGGCATGGAACACAGTTGGGTTCGCAGTCATGAAATCGGTGAAAGGCTTCGTGTACTTCTCCGGGCTCTCCTTCTCGCGAACCTGTTGTGGCCGCTCATACGCAGGAATCTCGGGAATCTTCGGGGGAACGGGTGGCGGGCTCTGCTGCTCCTGCTTGACCCCGTCGAACTCCTCGTTTAAATCGATCAGGTTTGAGGAGTAGGGCGCGGCAATGCTGTGTCTGTGATTCTCGGGCACCAGGCGCCCAAATCGATCGATTGGGAGTTCTCGCGGGTCCGCATGTAGTCTAGCGAGTCGCTGAGCGGATTGTGTCTGGGCTTGAACGAAGGGGTTCCTCGGGCGGTGAGGCGCCGTGGTCGTGAAGGCACGCGATAAGCTTCCTTGCCGCGGGGCGGGAGATGGTTCCGAGTAGAGGTCCGCGTTGGACACGGTCTTTCGGAGGGAGGGGTGATTCTTCGTCATGTTTCCTTCCTGGTACAGCGATACAAGGTACGAGAAGAGACGAGGACAGGAAATGGGGATTGTGGAGTGAAGCTGACCAAGTGTCAGGCGCGTGGAGTACGCAAGCTCCCCCAGGTCAGGTGGCGTGCTGTGGCGGTGCAGGTACCAATGCGGAAATAATCCGCAACCACAGCAACGCCTGGGCTGGGGCTGGGAGCAGGCAACACTCAACACATTTGTGATAGTCGGACGCTAGAGCGAGAGTGCAGTTGTTGGAAGGTTCGTAGTCTACTTGATGTCGCCCAATAGGAGCACGTGGACATAAATGCACCTGGGTAGTAAGACAGTCTCCCATCAACATGCAACAGCCGAGCTCGAGCAATACGTGCATGCATCCATGAATAGTACTGAACATCGTCATCAGATTTGAGACAAAACATGCAAATAAGCAGAAAATGGTTTCATTTGAGCGTGTTCCCGAATGCCTTCACTCCATAACCTCCAACTCCTCCAATGATAGCGCTGTGGACTAGCAACCTGGTATATCTGGTCCCAAAGTAATGAAAGGAAAGATGGACAGACACTACTGGCCGTTGGGCATCGGAGGTACTCGACCTTGCTGGTCGTCCTCGTCTTCGTCCATCATCTCAGGGTGTCTATGAATGCGTCAGTGACCATAAGTTTTTCCCAAGATACAGTGAGTGACGAAGAGACTATTGCCTGCTCCATGTTCACCGCAAGACATAATGTGCGCCAACCGAGACACAGAACGTAATGCCAGTCTGGCACGCTCTTCTTGTGTCCCAGTTCTCACACATGTAGCTTCAGCTAATTCAGCATCGACTTGTAATGTCTTCGTCACCCACTGAAATGTTCAACATACCCTAGCAGATCCTTGACATTCTTCATCTCGTAGTGCTTCTTTCGCAGTAATTCAAACTTCTCATGCTTCTCCCTCTCTTCGGGGGTCATGTGAGCGGTGTCTTCGCCATGACCGTGGTGGCCAACCTCCCCTGGAGCCTCAGGTTCGACAATGACGCGCCTGTCGGCTTCGGGTGTGCGTGAGCTGCTAGCTTCGAGCTCCGGCTCACCCAAGTCAAACTCAGGGATGTCTTCGATCTTGTGCTTGCGCTTCTTAGGCTTGTCGTCCAGCTCATCCACTTGAAGCTCTTCCGCATTCAACATCTCGATCTCCTCCTCATCCTCGGCGGGGTCGTACTGCTTTGCGTATGGCGTCTTGGGTTCAGTAATCTTCATGGTGCTGTCCCGCTGCTGCTCGGTGAGGTACAGATTGGCCTCGTCCCACTTCAGTCGAGGACTGTTCTCGTCTGCCTGCACGCTTGTGCCGGACTGGCGACGGGAGCCTGGGCCACGGGCATTTGAGGACGAGCGGCGCGAGGGACCGGCATTCTTCAGTGTGTTCTCGAGGACGATCTCCTTCTCGGAAAGCTCGCGGCCGATGGCGGGACGCTCGTGGGAGATAGTGCGGGCGATGGGCGATGTGGGAGCCTCGCTGGTGGGGGACACCTGTGACTGGCCGCTGCGGTACGAGCTCGAGTTTTTAAGGATGCCTGTGCTGTTAGCGACGGCTGCACAGAAGGCGGGGTATGGCGAACTCACCTTTGGGTCGCTGTGGGTGGACCGAGGGCGAGTGTATCTCAGGCGAATGCTGCGTCATGGTGGTGATAGTGGTGTATGAGAGATAGAGCGCAGAGCAGGTGGTAGTTTTCCTTTGGGCAGCAGCTTCGCCGACACGTGAACAGAGGCTGGTGGGGGCGACGATGGTATGCGGCACTCGGTGGGTGGCGTTTACAAAGGAGGTCAGAAGGTCGTGTAGCAGAGGGAACAATATTTGTTCGAGCCCAGTCAGTGTGTGTTGGGTGAGCAGACAGTCTTAGACGGGAAGGCGCAATGGATGGAGGGGCTGTTGGGTTGCTGTGGTGAAGCAGTACCGAACAAGCATCACCGCGGGAAAAATGACGTAGCTCGGCCGCATAGTACACGCTCTCTGCCGAGGGTCTCGCAGACGCAGGAACTAAACCTTATATGTGACTCGCAGCAGGAGTCTGCGCTATAGGCATGAATATTCAATATTGAATGTCTCTGCTGGCTACTTTGGGATGACCTATCTGCCTTAAGCCACCTGCATACGGACACGGGTGAAGAGAGGGCAAGGCAGCCGATATTCTGCTCGCTTTGCGCGGATGCACGGGAAAGGATGCCGATCACTGGCTGCGCGACACATGTTCTCCGCGTGCTGATCGCCTCCAGATGGACGAGGTGCATGTGCGGAGCAGCTGCTAATTGAACTCTCCGTGTGAATTGTTACATCAGAGTCCATTCACACTGAGCCAAGTCCACAGATCAGCCGCACACCAAAGACTATTGAGGGCTAAAATTCAAGCTGGGTGACAGATACCGCGATAGGCCCGAGTTACATCGGGCAAAGCTCAACCTGGCCGGAGTGGGAGAAAGGTCACGAAGGTTTTGGGCACTGAAGTGGCCTGACTACCTTCTCCGGGCCGAAACAGTCTTCCATGGCAACAACATGGCCTCGCTTACCGCGTGGCTGGGTGGGCTGCTGCAGATGACAGCATACACCCATGAGGCTGCTGATACTAGGTACCGATGGATAGTCGACCTGCGCTCCGCAGCCATACGTAAAGGATACGGGGGCTGCCAAAATACCGGGACACGCAAGGCTATACTAACACGATGGGGCGGTACAACAAAAGGGTTCAGATGGCTGTTCACTGTGTGTGACGTATTAGCAAAAAGCCCACCAGGGTCCGACCGATGACACAGTGGGAGGCTTGACGTCTGCTCAGACTTTGCCTTGAGCCGTCAACGTCGACCGAGGACATCGCAACGCGACAGTGTAGGTCCTGGCTGACTCGGACTACCAGAAGTGATAATGAAGCTTCATCACTAGACGTGCAGCTATGGAAAGCACCTAAGCGCGCACTCACAAAGAACCTGCCAGGCTGCCGAGACAGCCTCAGGCGGCGGCGCGTGACAAAGGAATGTCCCTACTTTTAGGTCATCACCGCATCATGGAAGCCGAAAGACGGCCCTCGTGATGATGGTTTTATAAGAGGGAAGCTTGCTCTGGGCCAGCTTCGGAGTCGCCAGTCGAGTGGAGGGGGTCGACTGGCGATGATTTGAGTAGAAGGCCGTGATGGAGAAAAGGAAGGCTGGCCGGCCGCGAAGATGATATTTTGCAGAAAAGCACAGACCCCCTCATTACCCGCTTCTAGCGCGCGTCAATTGTTTTGGTGCTGTGGCTCGTGTGAGCGCCACACCCGCCCGACGCTCTCAAACGTTTTCATGTCTCCGAACACAGCACATTCACACCTCGCCAGCTAGCCATCCGTCCGATCTCCCTTCTGTATACCCCTGTAGTTATCCCCCGTAGACGCAACTCCCCAGCCAGCCTCCATCGAACCCGACCCGCCCGCGCGCGCTCGAGCTCTTCACCCGCCGCCTGCGCTTCTCTGGCCGCTGGCCCGCCGCCTCTGTTGCTTGTTCGCTCTTTTATCCCACCAAGCTCCCGGCAGCGCCCATCTGCCCCCCTAATTGCTCCTGTTATAGTATAAGTAATTGCCAATGGACACCAAGGACAACCTATGGACTCGACGTTCCAAGTTTGTGCCCCTCGCAACCCCCGCCATGGGCCTTCACAACTGACGCAGGCCAACAGCACAAGCAAGCTTTCACTTTCCACGCCCAGCGGTGATGGAAAGCCCGAACCGCCCCAACGTTCCTTCTCTGCGACGAAACGCTTCGGCGACACATCGGCCCACGGCGGCCGCAACCCCTTCAACGCCCTCTCCCCCATAACTGCCGGCGGACTCGCTTCGCCCACCATCGCGGGCTCGACTGCCTTTGGCCTTGGATCGGGTGCCTTCGCTTCCTTTGGCTCTGCGAACAAGACACCCAAGACCCCCGGCACTGCCTTCGACTTCAAATCCGCAACTTTGGGAGGGGGCGCGCCGCCAACACCAACGGACAAGAGGGAGAAGCCGATGGGGAAGATTATGAACAGCGCCCGAAAGGAGCCGCTGTCTACGCCTCTAGAGGAACCGGCGGGCTCGTCGGCGCCCTTGGACGTGAGCGTGCCATGGCCGCTAAAGTACACCTGGGTGATCTGGTACCGCCCGCCCACACCCAAGAACTCGGACTATGAAAAGTCCACCAAGGCGCTCTGTCGGATGAGCACGGTGCAAGATTTCTGGAAAGTCTTCACACATCTCAAACGACCGTCAACACTACCTACCGTATCCGACTACCATTTCTTCAAAGAGGGCATCCGTCCCGTGTGGGAGGACGACGAGAATAAGCGAGGCGGCAAGTGGATCATGCGCTTGAAAAAGGGTGTGGCCGATCGATATTGGGAGGAGCTTCTCATGGCCATGACCGGTGGCGAGTTCATGGAGGCGACAGAGGAGGTGTGCGGCTTCGTCCTCAGCGTGCGCAGTGGTGAAGACGTCTTCAGCATCTGGACCAAGAACGACGGTGGCCGCAACATCAAGATACGGTAAGTGTCACTAGGACTTTTGTTAGGTGGATACATCAACTGACATTAGCAGCGAAACTGTCAAACGCGTTCTGAATCTGCCCGAAGGGACCATCATCACCTGGCGCAGCCACGACGAAAGCATCGCCCAGAGGACAGCTATCGACCAAGCACGCCAGGACAAGGGTCACCAGGAGAAGCGGCGACCCAATACTAGCACCACGGATGAATCTTCCAAGTAGGCCGCGGCCTTGCAGTCCTGTCTCCTTCGCTCTCCTACCGTTCTCTTAGCATTGCGTGGCTTCTCTAGGCTTCTTTGGATAGCGTGCTTCGTTTGGCTACTAAGCATTATTTCACGGCGAGCTTTTCTCGCCTCTCACGTCTCTCGTTGACCGAAGCGAGGCCGACTCTGACGACTGCATGCTTTCCTTTCTTGAGATTCTGTATTTTACATACCCATGACAGGGCTTGGGTAGCGTCCGGTGCTCTGGCTGGATTAGGGATGGGAGCACTGCACTGCAGACACTTATGTTGAATGCGAAACGAGTGAATGGAGCCTTCTCTCCAAGTCAAGATATCTGGACTCTATGCGTGCACTGTCTCATGCTATGTGCTATGTGCTACGTGTATGTCATATGTATGAATACTGACAGCGAGACTTGTCCCATGCACAGAGGCAGTTCGTAGATGGATGATAATCCCAGGTTGTGCTACTGGTTCTTTCCTTGGGCTGGATTGGGAAAGTGCTCTTGCGCCATGTGAGCGGATAGTCTAAATGGTAAACTTGACTGTAATGCACTCTCAATTCTTAGAGGATTATTATGCAACACTGTATAAATCAGAACACAGATATCAGCGAGAATCTTTCTTCAGTATCTAAGTGGCCTCATAATGTTTTGTTGGGCGCTTGCTGCTCGCTTCTGTGAGTGAGAGCGCCACCCTTGTACGCTGTAAGGCAGGTGCGTTGGAGCAGCGCAACGTCAGTTGCTGAATGCGCACGGACCATATTCACAAAGTGATCTCACAAGCGGGCGCCTTCACTTGGGCGTCTTGTTGCGCAAATGGCTTCTATGAATCCTCCTGTTATACTCCTCTTTCTTGCTACCTCAGAATCGTGGATAGCTCTCCCACCCCGTCGCGCGACACGCTAGCATGCCATGTTGGACGGACTTAGGAACAGCATCTCTAGCACTCTCCACAACGTTACTGGCTTTGTTGGAGGACGGTCGGCCAGCGAGACGACTACACCTCCCAGGGTACGTACATATGCCTCACCTGTCCCACAAACTTCCGAGAGGCGTGTCGGGCTGACCAGGCGAGAAACAGCCAAACAATGCGGCCGAGCCCAGTCGCGCCCGCGCACCCCGTTCCTCCCGCTCTCCTACTTCCCGCCGAACGCCTTCTACGATAGGCTCCTCCGAGTTTTCCTCCGAGTCTCCCCCACGGCAGACACCGCTTGCCTCCCGAGCTGCTGAACAGCCCTCCGTTTCCCACTCCCCGCGAAGAGGCCGGATTTGCCTGGCGGAAATAAAGCGTGTCACCGGCAAAACGAAGTAAGATGCAGCAATACATGGCGTAGCAGGAGAAATGAGTCTGACACTAGGGTGATAGGTCAGGTGCTACGCCTCTTCCGGATCCTCGATACTTCTTTACCGACCGCCGTGCCGATATGGGGAAGGTGTGTTTGCAAAAGTAATATTTATATAGAAAGGACAAGAACTGATGGAAAGTAGCCGGGCGCAAATCATGCCCCACAGCCTAGAAACACCTTATACCAGTCAAGAAATGCTCCTCTGGGAAACGCCCGAAGAACATATGGTCACTCATTACGATCTAATCTCATGAGTTTCCCAATTGAAGACGAGCAGTTCTCTTCAAACAACCACGTTGCGAAGAAGCGGAGAACAGATGATCAATTTGCAGTCGGAATCTATGATGAAGATGATGTACAAGAGCTGAGGTCAGATGACCGCGTTTCCCAGCCCGACTCTCGTCCCAGTGCGGGTAGTGTACGAGCCTCGTTTTCTGGCCTCAAGGACGCTCGAAGCGAATTTGGACGTGCAAACGATCTGACCAACGCTCACCGTAAGAAGTCGAGGGTCGGCAATTCCCGAGTGACCAACGGCGATGCTCCAACATTGCCAATCAGCATCGACGATGATGAGGAGCCCAATGGTGGCATGACTTCTAGGCAGACGCAGATCCAAGCTTTCAAACAGGGTCTTTCTTCTGCAAGTGAAACACCTGGGAGCCCACGATTGTCAGAAACCACGTCAAATTACTTTGCGCCGAGAATGAATCACTCGACTCATTCTGCCAGTGAGCCCAAGCAGAAGGCTCAGAAGTCTGGGTACATACGCAATCAATTCCAGCGAGCTCCTTTGCCCGAAAAGAAATGGCCATTGACGTGGGCAAGGGCGCATCACTGTGACGAAATTGACGGGGACGAGACAGATATCTTCCTTCGATCAACGAACGAGTATAATTACTCAGTGATAGGCACGGAACCAGACGATGTTCGATTCCAGTTTAGTTTCGACAAGGTCAATAAAGCAGACTCAGATCATCAATTGCGAATCCGCTTGTTGGGCTCTAGAGACAATAGTGGTCGTCAATACTTGGTGGACCTTGCCTTTGCGAACCAGGAAGATCTTCATGTGTTCCTACAGGAGCTAGCAAGATCGATTACCGCGAAATCATTGGTCACCAAAACTAAAACCTACATGGAGACGATATTTCACAAACCACTGGAGATGCCTCCACCCTCATCGAGTGCAGTGCTGTCCTCCTCCATGCCTGATGAAGTTCGTCCTGCCTCAAGTCATTTAAAAAAAACCAGCCTTCTCCAAAATCTACTTGGCGATGAGGTGGCTGTAATTGCACCACAACACGCACAATCATCACCTGAGAGCACCACAGCGCAGAGCAGAAGAAGACCATTGCGAGCAACTCGACAGACCCAAAGTGTTGGCATCACCGTGGATGATTCCGAAGATGAGCCTACAATAGAGAGATATTCAGTAATTCACGGGCTCGGGCCGAAGTGGAAGAAGCAGCTGGAATACGGAAGCGGGCGTAATCGCGCTGTAGTTGATTTCGCGGATCTGCCGCGCCTTGATGATGGCGAGTTTCTCAATGATTCGCTCATCAATTTCTATCTTCTCTATCTTAAAGATCAAGCGAAAGCGTCCGGCGAGAGAGTCAAGATCTTTGCCACGCAGTTTTATGACACGTTGACCCGAAAGGTACCGGGAGAGAGGTCCAAAATCAATTACCAGGGTGTTGCGAGGTGGACCAGACATGAGGACATCTTTGGCTATGATCATATCATGGTTCCTATCAATCATGATCATCATTGGTATCTTGCAATCATCTGCAATGTCTCCAGCATCGCCCGCGTACCGGCTATTGAAGACTTGACCGAGGGCGACGATCTGAGTTCTAGGGGGTCCAAAGGCGCTCCCGGAAACGAAGAGAAGGCAGAGCAGTCCTCAGAGGCGAGATCGCCCCCTACGCTGGTTAATAAGACGCCCGATTCATCGGTGGCAGTAGCTCAGAACGCAGAAGAGGACAGTGAAGCCTCAGACCTGGATGTGGTTGATGGACATGCAACTGGACCTGAATCTCATCAGAGCGTAGCGAGTAAGAGCCCTAGTGCCATCGAATCACCTGCAGAAGAGACGGCTCAATTGAAAAAACTGAGCCTCGGCGATAGCAAATCCAGCGGGATGTTGCTCAATAAGAAAGCAGCAATGTCATCACCCAAGAAGACGAAACGAAGGCCTCCGCCACCGCGTAAATACGACCCCAATCAGCCTGTCGTCATCGTGCTAGACTCCCTTGGTCATGGTTCGAAAACTGCAGCTGTTTCCCTCCTCAAAGAATACATCTTTCAAGAAGGTCAAGAGAAGCGCGGCATGGATGCAAAGATTCATCAGAATGGTTTTTACGCGAAAGATAAGCATATACCCCAGCAAAATAACTTCTATGACTGCGGTGTGTACCTTCTTGGGTATGCGCAGAAGTTCCTGGAAGATCCAAATGGTTTCAAGAACGAATTACTTCAGGGCGAAATGCGAGCGGACACTGACTGGCCAAACATGGATGTGGCGAAGATGCGCAGTGACATGCGTGATATTCTCAAAAGCTTGTACGATGAACAGGAAGCGCGTCACAAAGAGAAGAAGGCCGCGAAGGGAGCCAAGACGGAAGCTGTTGCTACACCCGTGGAGAAGGACGATGCCCAAATTCCGACTATTGCAAAGACAGTGAAGCCTGTCTCAGTAGAAGAATCGAAAGACACCGCTCGTGGTACAGAAGAAGTACCCCCAATGTCAGAGGAGCATGCTTCTGCCCCTGTTTCTGAAGAAAAGCAGTCGCAACTCAGACTCGGTTCTCCCTTTGAACCTCAAGCTCCCTCGAAGCGCAGCAGATCTCGCTCAGTCAACCTAGTCGCCCCTATCAAAGTCGATAGATCTCCCGTGTCTGAAGCTAGGCGCGAAGGATCATCATATGTTAACAGTCGACAGGAATCTCCCGAAGTAAGGGTTCTGCGCAGAAAACAAAGCCCTATAGTATTGATTGGATCCCCATCACAAAAATCACCCAAACGACCACTGAAAGAACTCACCTCAGACGGTGCAGACGAGAAGACCGTGAAACGGCCTCGTACAGCGACCCAACAATCTCCTGATCGCTCTATCGCTTCACCAAGGCGCACAACCAAGTCCAACTCCCCCACCATCACAGTCCGCTCACCAGGCCCCAAGTCCTCACCCCTTACCCACCGCCGCCCCAAAGAAAATCCATCTTCACCATCCCGCAACTCTACCTTCCACAGCAAGGGCTCCTCCCTCGACCCTATCCCCATCGACGACTCCCAAGACTCCGTGTTCCCTGCTTCCAGCCCCGTACGACGCACATCCCATTACTGGGACGGCGACGTAGACGACGAACAACCCGAGGTCATCATCACGTCTCCGCATCCACGGTCTAGGTCGCGACCTAGCACCCACATGGCGTCTTATCGGCGGCAGGAGCATTTCTCGTCTCCGGCGAGGTTCCCTGCGAGGAGGGGATCGCCCTATATGGCCGATGATGTGGATGTCGTGGAGCAGAGGAGGGCCCTTACGTATTACGCGGCGAGGAGGAGGAGGGCTGGGAGTGAGGAGAGGGCGTGGGAGGTGCCTGAGACGCCGCCTCCGGAGGGGAGGGGAGAGGTGGGTGAGTGAGTTGAGGGACTTGCGGTGGAGGTAGGTATGAAGTTTTTTGTGGTTGAGTGTGGTTATGGGGGTCTGGTGTATGGATGTATTATGGTAATGGATTGGCGTTGAGATGGCGAAAGGTTGCGTCCTGCGGGATGGGAAATGGAAAAGAAACGGGAATGTACGAGAGAGATGCGACATGCATCACATGCCTGGACAGAGCTTAACTGCAATATACATACACACACATCTAAATCTTCGCGTCCACACCACATCTATACACATCCCCCTCACATCTCCACATTTCATATCCTCCCCCGGCCACCATCCCACTCCCACTCCCCACCCCCAACCCCCCCATCTCAAACCCCTCCCTCTCCGGCGGCGGACTCCTCAACTCCTTCACCCCTCCCACCCCTCCCTCAACCCCATCCCCCCACACCAACCACTGCACGCCCAACCCCAAATCGCACACCGCCTGAAACACACCGCACACTTTAAATCCCAGCGGCACCTCGCCCTCCGCGCTGGCCAGAAAATACCACATCTTAAACCCATCGCCAACAATCCAATTCACCATCACGCTGGGGCGAAACCCCTTACATCCTTTACGCTTGTAGTTGGTGAGGAGTTGCGGCAGGGGAAGCGTTGCCTCGACGGTGAGCGCGACGGCACCCAGCAGCGAAGTATACGGTTTAAACAAGCTGGTAGGCGACAAAAGAATCGCAGGCGTCAACGCCACCACCGTGAATCCGCCCAGAAAAACCCAATACTCCCTCCTCCCCTCCCACTGCCAGAAGCCCCACGGGCGCGTCGTCGTCCCCTCCCTCGCGAACGGCATATTCGACACCGGGGGGCGGTGCCGCAGCGCGGTGTGCAAAAGTACCACGTGCACCAGTACCATGAGCAGGGATTGCGTGAGGAGGGAAGGCGCGAAGTGCGTTCCTAGCCAGTAGATGAGCTTCAGGATGCTGGAGGTGAGCATTATGAGGGGGATGTCGAGACTGAAGCCGGAGGAGGAGCGCGTGCGGTGGATGGAGTGGATTTGGTCGGCGTAGGAGGTTAGGGGGCTGGTTGCTATGCTGGAGGGAGGTCAATTATATCCCGTGGGGAGATGGGGGGGGGGGGGGGGAGAGGTACAAGATGGGTGCTATGCTGGTGACGAGGGTGTTTATGAGGGACATGGTGGCGGTGGGAGGAAGGCTGGTTGGAGCGCGGTGAGATGGGAGGGTGATGGAAGGGCGCGAGGAGGGCGCGAGGCGCGGTTGTGGCGCTCAGGGCGCGAGGACGGGGGGAGCAGGCGAGGCGATTGTGCGTACGAGGAGGGAGGAGAAGCAGTGCGTCGGGCGGTTTGTTGATCGGGGTGGATCGAAAAGATGGAAAGGAGCGTGTCGGTTAAGCTTTCGTGCAGTAGTGCCCGTTGGCAGGGGTGCGATAACGCGTTATCAGTAGGTGGGTAGCTAGATCCACGGATCTGTCTAGGAATGGATTGGATTGGATTGTCCCCGCCAAACGTATACATCTACATACATACAAACATACAAACATACATACATACATACATACATACATACATACATACATACATACATACATACATACATATACCTCCCAGTTTCTTCCCCCACCTCTTCTATAGATACACACCACATTCTTCGCCTCCTCCCTTCTTCCTTCTCCCTACACACAATATGTCCCACACCCTCTTCTTCTACGGCACCCTAATGGCCCCTCCCGTCCTCCACCGCGTCATCTGGAACCAAACCACGCCCCCCACCCCCGCCCACGCCTCCCTCCTACACATCCGCCCCGCCATCCTGCACGCCTTCCAGAGACGACAGGTCCGCGACGCAGACTACCCCGCTATTGTCCCCTCCCCCTCGGCATCCGTGAGAGGAACGCTGGTTACAGGGTTGACGGACGGCGATGTGTGGAGGCTGGATATTTTCGAGGGGGATATGTATGAGAGGGTGGGGGTGGGGGTCAGAGTTTTGGAGCAGAGGAAGGGTGAGGGTGAGGGAGAAGAGGGGATGGGTGATCTAGAGACGAGGGAGGAGGATAATGTTGAAGGAGAGGAGGTGCAAGCTCAGACGTATGTGTGGAAGGCGGGGGAGCAGTTGTTAGAGAGCAAGGAGTGGGATTTTGAGGTTTTTGTGAGGGAGAAGATGGGGAGGTGGGTTGGGGGGGAGGGGAGGGAGGGGGAGGATGAGGGGTTTAGAGGTTAGTGATGACATTCTTGCGTACGGTTCGGATGGCTTTATCTTTTGTGTGGAGGGCAATTGGTGTTGGGGATATAGGCTGACAGGGACAGATGTGGAAGATGCGGTGGCGGCGGGGAAGGATCCAACGGGGGGGAGGGGCGCGAATGGTAGTATTACGAGGCAGTTGGAGAGGGATGGGAAGGCCGAGGAAGAGGTGCTGCGGGGGGCTGTTTAGATGGTTTGGGTACGGCGAGGCTCGAGAAGGGTGCGGTCAAGGATGCATCGCTCTGATTGAGGGACCAGATCCGGAACCCAGGATCCGCACGGCTGTTGTCCGTCTACCGATTATTTTGACATAGGCACTACCACCGCGTTCTACTTTGATTCTATTAGGATGTTCAAGATCTGGGCCCTATCACGATATACCCTACTAGATCAACAGGTTCCATTTCAGCCTCCTTGCTGTTCACCTCAACCTAGCTGTGTCGACAACTACCACGCTCGTCTACCTTCCAACTCCGCTCGGATCCACTTCATAGATGGACATACCATCACAGTACTCCACACAAACCGCACACGGCATACTATCATCTACAGCACACTCCACGCTTCAACACCCCACCCGCGAAACCCGCCACCACGTCGCATCCCTCCGAAAAAAATCGCGTACACCAAGAATAGACTGATTAACGCCTGTAAGAGTCTAGATCATTATCGGCAGTGTTCATACCAGCGCCTTTCTTCCAAAGCGCGTTTGTTAGAAAAATTTTGGGATAAAAGGTCTGAGAAGATTAGGACGGAGGAAGCGGTGAGAAGGTGTAGCAGGGTAGAATAGACATAGAGTAGCATTTCATCATTGCGATCTCCCCCCACTTCTCCGTCGTTGCTTCAAGGAACTCGGCCTGTGACGATGTGTGGGGTGGCATGTGCGCGATGGCTTTTCGTTTGTCCGGAAGACTCTTCGTCGTTGGGTTGAGAGATATGAGATGACTCTGTTATCGTTGTAAAGAACTTGACTGGATCGTGAGGACGGCAGATAAATGTTTGATGGGATGCAGTGGGTTTATTGGCGAGGGCGCACAGAGAAACGCATACGTAATAGATGCTGTGGTTTGAGTAAGTTAGTTAGGTGTGGGTAGAACTCGCTCATCGATAATATATATCATCTACGCGGGTAGCTTTCAGGGGCCTTTGTAGAAAATCTCGGTTTGAAGCGTCATGTCATGTACATGTGAGTGTGTGGAGACGTTGTCAAAGAAGGACTGGAGTAAGTGATGGGCGGCTTGATATATGATGGGAGTATGTATCTTGTATGTAGGTGGGTGAGTGTGTTTAGCTTGGCCTATGAGAATAGTGAAAGTTTGTTATGGCGCTAATTATGGGCCTTTTGAGTCACAGTGTTTCTTTCAAGCGCAGAAGGTTTACATAGCTTGTAAAAGGCTTGGAGAGAAAGGGAAGGTGAGATGTACACAATTTTGTATCTGTAGATTCTTCTCGTGCTAGTCTTGAGTGCGGATCTTTGGATCCTTTTTCAGCACTCATGTACATGTACGCAAAGGTGACATAGGTGAGCTTGCTTCAAAGTGCGGTGTTATATATTACTCTCTTGCTATGGTCATATCTGAAGCGATGTAGGTGAATCGCGCATGAATGATTCATGCTCTTAGGAGTATATTCGACGTACTTGAAGATGGTATTTGGCCTCGAGAAGTCATCAGAGATACTCGAGAAGGGCGTGATTTGTTACATTGAGTACAACTTTGAGAATGGTCTTTCAACACAATAAGAATCCCAACCCCAGGTTGGCATCTGTGCGGTTGATTCATCTTTCAACCGAGTTGATCAGAGGCCTAACCGTAATGACCCCCTCCAGTTGAATGACCAAGGGTTTCAGGATGCATCAGCGCGAACTCCAGGATGCAACAGAGCAAGCTTCGATGCTTCCCAAGACCTGTTACCGTGCTGGTACACCTGTGCTAGCTACCTTCTCTATATAAACCCCGCAACCTCTTCCGTCAGAACCTACCTCACCTCGAACTCACCCCAGGTCTCTACTTGAGCTATACGAACACACGTTGAGAGCTGCTGTATACGCACGAATACACGTGGTACTCAACTGTTCCTTCGGCCCCTGATCACACCAGCATCTTCTCCTCTACATCAACACCATAAGCAACATGGACGACAGCAAAGGGAACATTGACAACAATGCGAGCAATGTCGACAACGACGTGAGCAATTTCGCCATCAACGTGAGCATCATCCCTAGCAGCATGAACAACATCGATCCAGGTATGTCGTTCCTAAACATCAAGCACGCCTCAACTCACAACCTCAGCCCCCGACCACACTGCTTCCATCTCCGAATTGCAAGACACCGGCTTCGTGGCAGTCCGGCTCTGGCGCTCAAGCTACGACGTCGCAGCTTACGAGCGGGACGGCGCGTGGGTCAGCCAGTACCACGTCAACGAGCATGAGCAGACTTACTACGTCAAGAAGGAAGATGAGACCGACGGAAAAGACTCTGACGCCAATAAGGAGGGCGACATCCATGGGAGTCCCGGATCGCGCAAGCGCAAGCCCATGCTTGACAAGGAACAGCGCGCGCTTAACAAGCAGCAGCGCATGCTTGAACAGAGGCAGCGCAAGCCTAAGAAGCCGCGCGCCGACCGCTCAATCTTCATGGGTGGTCGGCGTCCGGAGGACTCCCGGCGTGCTCAGGGCTTTGTCTTTCCGGCGCAGGGTGTGGATTTCTTGAAGAAGCCTGGGAAGTCGGGAAGCTCTGGCAAGGAGAATGAGGATGAGGATGAGGAAGGAGATTGAGGAGCTTTTGTTGGAGCTGGTGTGGGATTGTATTTTGGATTTGTCTCCTGATTGACGAGCGCCTAGCTGCTTGGTTGATTTAAAAGGTGGAACAGGAGTTTACAAGGGGACGGATTTCTGGAGTATAAGTCTTATGTTGGTCTTGGGGTTATCGCATGTGGTTAAGCTACGCGTGGCCTGAAAAATACGGGGTTGTTACTATGTCGCCCGTAGGTTGCGAGAATAAGCAATCAACTTTCAACATAAAGTCTTGAGTGCACTACTTTCTTGAGTGATGTTTAAGCGTGCCCAAGAAACAGAATTCCATGTATACGACACTTCCAGTCATAATACTCACACTGTTAGCCACCAATGAAGGGACTACCTTATAGTTATGCAGAGCTTGGTATGTGTACTGTGAGGCTCAAATGTATGCCCTGTGCAATCGGATTCTGGGTAGCAGAACATGCCTGCCCATACTAAAGGATGCAAATCTTAGGTACAACTCCCTTGAGTTCTTGGAATGATTCCGCATGCCTATTTGATTGAAATTAATCATTCAAGCTACAATTCATAAGTGGGATATGCAGAAGAGACAAACAAGGAATAGGTCCTGAAACCCCACTCTTCATCTATGAGTACAGACTTTTTATTGTACACAGTGAATACATCTAATATAAATCTGCCCTTTTGGATAGACCTATGAAGAGAGCAAAAATTGCTAGCATGATGAGGATTATATCACGCTTTAATCTACTATACGATGTTTTATGGACGCATGAGGTGAACAAAATCACGTGGCTTGGTAGCAAACAACTTCTACCGCTTCGTCGGATATGACCTCAAGGGTTTCCCAATAGAAGGGCTCAATGCCAATTGCGCTTCTAAAAGCGTTTAACAGTGTTTCATTCCAGTCTAATGTATTATTGATAATTCGCCTCAGATCTAGGTGTGTACTGACGACTTCTTTGTGAAGCACATGCATATCACAACAACTCTCGAGGAAACGCCTCGAATCCCAAATTTCGAAGACTGCGTGACAATGCCCTGAGCTTTTCAGCAGCTGATCACACGCCTGGATTGATGCCCAACATAAATATCCGCCTATACGCCGACATCCTGACTTCTAGTTCGTGCTCAACATCAGACGATGCACATAAACGCCGAGCCAGCTACTTCGAATCATCGTCGGGGAAACCAGCTTTAGCTTATAAGCCGGGCCGCCTCCAACAAACTACACATGCACAAGTATTTAGGCATTCAAGCACACTGTGTCAAGATGGCCTCCCTTCGCCCGGACATTGGCAAGAAAGCTCTCGGACAAGCGCTCAAGGAGCCTCATCGCGAGCCACTTGGTACCGTCAGCGGCAATCGTCAAATCTACAACACCTCCTATAAGGAGTCCGAGAAGCCTGCCCGTAGGGTACTTGTCCCCACCAGCAACAATGTGCGAACCAAAGAGTCCTCAGGTAGGTTCATGGTAATACATCCATGTGGAAATGTACTCACAGTCGCAGGTCCCGCGCAACACACGAGCAAGATTCCTCGTCCGATCAAGTTCATTTACCCATGGTCCAGGGTAGACGGTAAGTAATCGCAACCATCGCACGCATACATCATGCGTGTACACGATGTGTATCTACATTCTTCGTGAACGAAATACTCTTCTCGGGCCAATCTGCCCATCGCGACACCCTACACATGGAAAATAGTGACTAACCACCTGTGTCACCTTATAGTCGACGAGTACTATCGTGGCAACGGAACCAAGGTTGAGGCGTACAAGCGCGACTATCCGAAGCATCATGGACAGAAGCCACGACTCGTGCGCACTGCCCCGGCCCCTAAGCCTCAGGCTCCAGCCGTGCCCATCGTCGAGGAGAGCCCCCGGGCTATCCGCAAGAACAAGACCAAGGTCCGCAAGCGACCCATCGACGATTCCACGGTCTGGGGTCGTCGTTAGCAGATGTCTGGATCCACTCATCTCGTCGTGCGTCTGAACCAGGGCGACAATGCGAAGCAGGAATTCTCCACGTATCGCTCGCTGCATCGCAGCAGCTCCTGTCTCGCTTACTGGAAGTAACGTTTGGGATACTGGCGATGAGCTGAGTTAGGGCTTGGATACGATTGTTGCGTGGTGGGATCGTCATCTCTTTTGATGGCTGGAATTTGGGATCTTCCCTTTAGATACCCTTCTGTCTGAGCAAATAACGACACTTTGCTCCATCGTTCGGTGTCAACCCGTGACATGTTGACGTGATGATATTCAGATAGAGATGCATAGGTCCACTTCCTACAATCTAGCCTCTTGCATCACAGATTCTCAGCTGGGCCTGACTCAATGCGAGTATGATCAAAAGTTTCTTCTTCTCAAGCTTCATGATAACCATGACCAGCTGAACGTTTGACGAACAAGACGTAAAGAACGAGATTGACTGTCTTCGTTTGCGTTGACACCCGTGACACGTAATCATTTGCGAAAGCGCAAACACTACTTCATCAACATCACTATATGACCAGTTGTCTCTGCGACAACAAGCTTCTTTCCTTCGTAATCTTTGATTCGCGATAATCAGCATCGGTACCGTCCAACATGTCGACAGACACGAATCTCAACGCAGAGCTCTACAAGATGGTACGCAAAGAGATTAAAAATACACACTACCCCCAGATCAGGAAAGTCATGGACCGACTTGACATTGCATACAGCGACTGGATCAATCAAATGTCCAAGCTATCGGCTGCAACAAACGCTGGGAGTGACGAGAACATGGTAGATGCAATGAGGAATACTGTGACTTCGATGGCCAAGTATGAGAAGGTTTTGGATAGCGCGGTGCAAGATCTGAGGATGTGGAGGAACTTGTTTACGAAGTGGTCGGGACATGAAGGTCCGGCGCCAGATCCTCTACCTAGTACTTTCCTAGAGTAGAAACGGGAATGTCCGGGGTTATGCAGTGTTATTACTGTGGATGTGAGATTATCGACCACATTGAAATACGTGGGGTCTATAATTCATAACATTCGGTTGCTCATGAAATTTTTTTGTACGTATCTCGACTTGTTGGGTAAATACTTTTGAACCGTGTATGATACCCAAACTCATTTAGATTCCAACGTGGTAATGAACTCCGGCACCTCTTCCCCATGCATAACAGTTGGGTCTCCCACTGTCCACAGAACTTGAAACTCCCATCTCTTGATCTTCCAGAGCCCATCCTTTGAGTCCTTCACAACTTCAAATCGGTATACTGACGCTGACGTGTACGATGTGTCCTCTGGCGTAAATGCCTCTGCTGGTCGGAGGTGAAACGCCATCGCAGAAGCCGTCACGGATGCTGTTTCTGCACCATCCTCCAGCGCGACACGGATGTTGGTGATAGCATGCGAGGTAACGATGTGGAAAACTTTCTCGGAAAACTCGCGGATCGCTTTCCAGCCTTGAACTGTAGTTGGACCGATGACGACAGTCATGCTCTCATCTTGTAGACATGCAGACTCGTAGAGTTCGTGATCATTGGTGTCCATGCCGGTGAAGCATCGATGAATAGCATCAATGACACCCTCGCGTGGCGTCAGGTTGGGGAGCGAGGTGATGGCGGTCATGTTGTGCGAAGGTACGGCCCTGTGAGATTATGGTGTAGAAGGAATGGATACGCTATGAACCTCTCGTTGGAAAGACATTTTATACATGGAGACAATCAAGTTATGGAACAATATACCAGCAGACCCACCCTCATACAGGGGTATATAAAATGTTGGTTCTATAAGCGAGGACTGGGGTGAGATCTTTAGGCGTGAATAACTATCGAAGTAAAACTAATTAAAATGAACGGTTTTTTGGACATGATCCAGGGTAATATCGCGCTTTTATTATTTTTCGAAGTGGAAGAAAATATAAATGTATTCGACCATTGCAGAGATTCCAAGACCTTGTACGGGCTTTTATTTATAGGGCCAACACTAATTAGTACAGTGATAGAATTTTTCTTCGACTACGGGCTCGGTGATGGCAGATAAATTTGGAAGAGTAGTTATTTAGTGGCCTGCTCGGAGTTTCCGCTTCATCGCTGGTTGGCTACCTGGTAACGCTCCAGTCGTTCCGCGTAGCATCTGAAACTTCACCGCTATATTCTCTACCAGAACTCCAGATGACATTCGGATAAATCCCATTGCTCGTCATGTAAGCGGCTTCCTTCGCTATGGGCGTTATCTGACTGATCCGAATTGGTCTTGTAAGGAGCACAAGACCAATCTGTCTAGAGACAAGTTGCTGCATCCACTCTAATCGGGTGACCCAATTCCTGATGAATTTGCGTTCAGTATCGTTGCGATTGTATTGAATAGTAAATATATAGAATTGGTCTGGTCAGAAATACTATACAACATTAAATTAAAGTACTGCAATGTTCCAAATCCAGTTAAGTGGCTGATGATGACTTTTGAGAATTGAGAGAATTAGCATCCGCCTCGTTCAATTGATTGTTGGGAAAACAAAGAAATCACGAGATCTAAGCATAGCTCAAGAGTCTATTGAACTGATTTAGAATATTAGAAAAGTGGCTAGGAGTTCACATTCCGTTTCGGCCGAGGGGCTATTCCATATGCGCCGCATTTGCCTTCACTGCTGGGAGTCTATGACGCGACAGGCTGCGCCCAAGATCTACTGACACTCTAGTCTATAACGCTCTAGAGACTTGGATCCCATATTGGGAATGCGCAGTGTTGTTCACTGTGCCTGCCAAGGGCCTCATATCTCCAGCTGCCTAATTGGGATTCGTTGTCCAGCTTGGCGACATGGTAAATATGCAACTTCCCCTCAATCATGGCAACTTGACAAGAAATGTCGCAATGGGAAAGCATAACTGCCTGATATATGTCATGGGTGCTGAGTAAAATTCCTTGCGTAGTTGATTAAGATATAAAATGTCATTTTCTTGGACCTCATAATCTGGGTAGTGCATTCAATTGCTAACAGCGCACTTGTCTCCTCGCTTGACAACCAGATATTTAACATCAAAAAGTTGCTGTCTGACTGCCGAGTTAGGCTACCAAGGAACGCGAAAGTGATCGGGACTGAGTGATAGCCATGAGATTCGCTCATCTAGCTCTTCTTGTCTCCTTAGCGGGAGCCTCACCTTTCGACACGAGTAGTCTTTCGATTCCCACACACTCTGGTGTGAGCTACGATGGCTATCATATATTCAGCATTACACCGTCATCTGTACACGAAGCTCGTGATCTGGTAAAGAGATTTTCCCGTTATCATACTCATCCCATTCGAGATGCCTTGTCGGTCGCTATCCCGCCTTCGGATGTCGCTGCATTTGAGAGTCTCGGCCTGAACGCGCGTCTCGTGAACGCTGATTTGGGGGCTCATATTCGTTCCATTGACAGCATGCCCCATTCGTACGATCGAACACTACACAAGCGTGGCGAACTACCGAGCCTTTCCTGGTTTGATTCATACCACCCATACGTAGATCATCTGGACTACTGGGACGATTTAGTAAATGCCTTCTCGAAGAATGCAAAGAAGTTTTCAATTGGAAAGAGCTATGAGAACAGGACGATATATGCATACCATCTCTTTGGTGATGAAACCGACGGCGGATATCAAACGGAGGCGGCCGAGAAAACCCAGAAGCCCGTTGTACTTTGGCACGCGACCGTACATGCACGAGAGGTAAGCTAAGCAAAGATCCTAGGGTGCTACGTGACTGCTGACGGCCATGGCAGTGGATTTCCACGATGGTGATAGAATATCTTGCCTACCAGCTCATCGATGGGTACAAGTCCGGAGACGCTAATGCAACCGCATTCTTGGACCACTATGACTTTTACTTCGTTCCGTTCCATAACCCTGATGGCTTTGTGTACACCCAAACAAACGATCGTCTCTGGCGCAAGAACCGTCAACCGCGTCCATCTCTAAACACCACGTGTATTGGAACGGACGGGAACCGGAACTGGAAATTCGAGTGGGACGCAGAGCCTCCAGAGGGTGGCTCTACGCCGGATCCTTGCGGTCAGACATACCGCGGCGAAGCTCCAGGCGATACCCCCGAGAACGCCGCCTTGGATGCGCTATCCGCGAAACTAGCAGCACAAGGTACTGGATTACGATCATTCATTGATTTCCACTCGTATGGACAGCTTGTTTTGACGCCCTGGGGATATTCTTGCGATCCTCTGCCCGAGACAATCGATCGTATGGTCTATGTAGCGAACGGAACGGCCAGAGCTATTGAAGCGGCAAGTGAGCGGGGCAGTGATTACCAAGCTGGACCGGGTTGCCAGATCCTTTATTTCTCGACGGGCAACAGTCGTGACCATCATCACGCAGTCCATGGGGCCAATCACTCCTGGACTCTGGAGCTGAGTCCAATAGATGCGCGTGGGGGTGGGTTTGTCCTAGATCCCAAGGAAATATGGTCCGTGGTGAAGGAACAATGGGCTGGTCAGTTATGGACGTTGAGAGAAGTATGGGAAGGCTGAAAATTGTTTGTGATTGGGAAGGTTAGGCACACACCGTGTGAATGCCGAAAAGTACAAGGCATCAATGGTATAATCTGCTATTGAAGAGAGACTTTTTACTTGACTCTGGTTGGTATCGACCTATGTAATCTAAATCACGGATAGCTATTGGAAAAACTCTCCTAAAGCCGCTACGATATAAGGACACTGAGAGAACCTAGGTCGCTGCTCCATACATAGATATTTGCTGTTTTGCGGCGAATCCGCTTTTATCGGTCAAATATTACTAATCAGCGAGAACCCTAGTCATGATTCATGCCTAACGTACGAGTGGACGCCCTGTACCTCTTCCGAAAACTTCCGTACGCCCGATAATGTCGTCGTCTCTGACATAGAAATGAAAGTGCTATAGACGATTTGCGGACGAAGGATGAGTTTTGGTGGAGAGGCGGCTCGGGTAGGGTACATCCCTTGCCCGAGTCCCCGAATTCTCCACGGGCGATTTACCGAGCACGTCGGAACCAGCGGACGCAGACAAGCCGCGACACGTCATCTGGCTACTTGATCCACTATAAAGTAAAACCTCCTGTTAACCAAATCTACCAACAACAGCAGAACTTTCTCTTGAATATCTTATCATAACATTTCTCTTCCAGAAAAAATGGCCAAACTCACAGTGCACCACCTTCAAATTGGCCAGGGCGAGCGCATCCCTTTTCTCTTAGAAGAACTGGGCATACCTTACGAGATTAAGCTTTATCAACGTGATCCCTTCTTCTCGCCGCCAGAGCTAAAAGAGAAGCATCCTATGGGTGCATCGCCTCTCTTGGAAGATGCAACCTCCGACCCAGAAAATCCGCTCCTCCTTGCTGAGTCTGGCGCCATTGTCGACTATATCATCAACAAATACGGGAACGGCAAGCTTTCCCTGCCACCTTCACATCCCAATTATGCGGATTACTTGTATTGGCTTCACTTCTCGAACGGAAACCTACAGCCTACCATCTTTCGACGATTCCAGGCTCGCATGATGGCAGCCGATCAGCAAGATCCGCGATACCAGAACACCGATGAACGCGTTAAAAGGGCCATTGGTCATATCAACGATCGTTTGTCTTCCAACAAATACTTGGCTGGTTCGGAGTTTACTGCTGCCGACGTGATGACAATGTGGTGCTTCACAACAATGCGCCAGTTCGAGCCTATCGACTTGACGGAATATACCGGTATCCTGGAATGGCTCAAACGGGTTGCTGAAAGGCCAGCTTACCAGGCAGCCATGAAGAGGAGTGAACCAGATCTGGATTTAGAAGCTGGGATCAGCGCGAAAGGACCACCAGCGTTTGTGCCCAAGAAGTGAGCAGCTCTCTTTGTTGTGCATCAGATCCGGGTTGATCAATATAGAAAGCAAAAACTATAAACCAATCACATGTATCTCTCAAACATTCCGGTCGCTATGGTTGTGAAAGATATGTCACACAGATCCAAGTATCAATCGATTCATAGAAATCAAGAGTGTAGCGTATGCAAGCCCTTGCTCAATCTTCAGTTTTATGGTGTTAATCAAATATTTTGAACACAATTACACTAAATGACTGCAGGCTTTATCTAAATTCTCGTTGTAGAGCGACCGCATCTCCAGCCTACGGTATCGCAAATACATGTAGTAGAAGGTCTTCTTAACTATTTAGATGTTCTAAACCCTGGAACGTAGTAAGTTGTCCGTTTAATACAAAGTTACTCATTTCATGAGTAAGTAGCAGTCCAACCAATATATATGGACAGACGGGACTCTGTTAATCACGTGACCCGTGTTGAGGCCTTTTGCGTCAATTGGGGTAAGCACTACGTCCAACCAGACCAGATATGGATTAGAGTCTAGCGTTTCAAGTGAGTGCCTCTAATCCACTCCGAGTAGAACAAAGACAAGCTCGCTTTCTGATCTCCTAAATCACTAGAGCTCCTTCGCTCTTCTTGGCTGATCACAGAAAGTAGTCCGCCAAGATGTGCATTCAACGACGCGACTGGCTGGACAAAGTTTCTACGCGTCAAAAGAACTATCGCCCCGCATGATTTAATTTAAGCGGACTTGCTCACATGACAAAGAATTTTCCGGTCCAGGAGGCTTAAATAATGCGAAGATCTCCTCTACATGCTCCATTGGCCAGCTAGCTTCCAATAGCAATCGAAACTTGAACAATCTTCAATATTGCTCTCGTTTTACTTTATCATACTTATCGAGTACAATCATGCGCAGCAGGAAAATGAGCCTTACCAATACATTGAGTACATGCTTTTGGGTACTTGGCTTACTCACCAGCCAGGTTTCTGCATGTAAGAGCTGTGTTATTGTTGTTCTATAATCATCTAACATACGAAGCTCTGAATGGCACCATTCCAAAACGATATGGCATCGTTCTATTCCCTGCTTTCGATACAACAGATGTGACCGGACCTTTAGAGGTTTTGAACTTCATAGGTCTCTTACACAGTACCGACGTCGCACTACTTTCTGACACACTAGACCCTGTGTCGCCTGAGCCGAAGATGATGAACAAGTTAAATTCATCTGTCTGGGCTCCTATTGTACCTACACATACATTCGATACAGCCCCTGAAATAGATGTGCTCATCGTCCCTGGTGGACCTGGTGCGCGCAACCCCAATATAACGGCTGTCTTGGATTTCATCGGCCGGACTGCACCTAACACCAAACACGTTCTCAATATATGCACCGGCTCTGGCATATCGGCAAAAGCAGGGATTATGGGTGGCAGGAAAGCAACAACGAATAAGTCGGCGTGGACAACTATCACGGCCTACGGACCGAACACAACCTGGATTCCGAAGGCACGTTGGGTGGAGGATAATTCTGCTGAGCCACCTATTTGGAGTTCGTCTGGTGTCACATCCGGTTTCGATATGATGTTGCAATTCGTGGAAACATTCTACAGTCTTCAAAATGCCACTTATATCTCGCGACTCATTGAGCATGTCCGGATCACCGATCCCAACAACGACCCTTTTGCTGTCAATGTCGATGGAACAATATTATGAATGAACATTCATCATGGCTTGCATGAGAGGACAGTTTGGAGGATTCACATCTGAGATTGAATTTGTAAGACCAATCACTCCATGTCACTATGCGCTCAAGCTCACGAACTACGTTTTCACCTCTGGTCTGCTTTTCCCACGTGACCAATCCTGTCTAAGGCTGCCTGATTTTCACGTCAGAAGTGTTGCGCCTATGTAACCTACCTCACATATAACCCGTTTCTTGTGTCAATCTTCTACTTCTAGTTGAACCCCTCGCCACACCAACCCAAGTCCTTAGCGCCCCAACCCTCAGCAAACGCGCCCCGCTTGATTGGCCATCACCAAGGTATTCTGTGCGCCAACCAGAATTCCATTTCCTCTGCATTAGTTCTCAAAGTGCAACCTTAATTTTTGGACACCGCGTTCTGTCGAAAAATTCTACCGGATGGTGGTGTTAGCGCGCGATCTCCTTTCCAGCAATGCCTCGACTACGCCCCGGATACGACGCCTTCTGGTCCTAAGTTCTCAACTCAACCCCAGCTATCCAAGCTTTCGGGACATGAAAGATTCCCCATACTACCGGTGTCATGTATTCGAAAGCAGCGGTCGTGGAGTTGCAGGTGTTCATCCGATTCCTGAACATGAACTTCTCAGGTTCAACGAAGAGGAGCGAGCAGAGCTTCTGCATGATGTCGAGACCATCGAGAAGGAGTGGGACTGGAGCAGTCCATACGATAAGTCGCATTTCACTGAGACCCGGACCACTCTCTACAAGCTAGCAAAAAACGACTCGACGGCCGAACGACTGACTGAGGAGAACACAAAACACAATGTTCGAGTAGATGCAGGGTATTTTCCGGATGACATTGTGTCTACGAACTCTGAACACGACGTTGGTCGACATTCTCATCATGATGGGGGTGCCGAAACCACAGAAGACAAGTACGCCTCACTACCTGCAAAGTCCAAAAATCGACCATGGTATAATGACAAACTCTCTTCTAGTACATACGAGCTGCTTGAAAGCGCTTCAATTGAAGACTTGAAAATGGCTGCAGATCATTACAAAGCGAGCGCCGATGCAATCGAGAAGAAGCTGAATTTTGCCCGTGCCCCAAGCCCAGAAGCAGAAAAGCCCAATCCACAGCCTCTCCATCCAGCCGCAGAGGCCAAGGATATTTTGAACAATTCAGTAGTACCAGGGTTCTTCAAACTAATATTGCCCTACCTACCTAAACGCAGCCCTGGACCTCTGGACGCCCTTCGTCCACCAACACCCCCGATGGAGGGGGACGAGTCAGCATACGACCTTGCGCGTAGGTACTTCTTGAAATATGACCAAACTCGTCTTCCCCTTCTAGCGGTCAACTGGAAATTTACGCAACCAGTTGATTCACTAGCTACCAATGACATCAACGATTCGGTTGTGATTCAAGAACACACGGAAGACAACGGATCGATCGTTGCAAAAGGTGATGGAGGTATCAACTCAAGCATTCTCAAGTCTCAATCCATACCGGCATCTGGCAAGTCTTCGCTATCTCACCAGATCGATGCTTTCAGCGAGCTGCTGATGCCCAATGACTTGCCTATCAACAGCTCCGAATCAAATACTGAGTCCCAACCGCCTATCTTGGGTGGTGAGGATTCTGTAGAGTCTCTTCAATTCGGCAACAATGCGAAGATCGGAGCTGATCATACCAACGATCTTACGGCTAATGATCAATCTGAATCTATTCCTCCAACAGGTCTTGACGATGATGTATCGAAATCTCACAATGCTAGTGCGAACACTATGCTTCAGTCGGGCAGTGCGCACGGTACGCCTTTGCTGTTCACATCTGAGAACGGCCAGGCAGAGCGGTCAGAAGTCGAATCTCCAGATCTAGCGACACTCGAAGGTGTGTTCCATTCCCATGAGACAGACATGAAGCACGAAGTTAACACTGAGAAGCCATTCCATGACACGGAGCCTCGAAAAAAGGACAAGTCAAACACAACGACCGCACAGCATGTCTTCACTACCCAGGAAGCACTGCAAATCAATTCATCTACATCAGCCGATCAAGCAGCAGAGAACGCTTCTCTATCTAAGGAGGCAAAATCTCTGCAGCAATCCGGGACGGCCCTATCTCTAACACCCGAACTTGTATCGGTTACAGCTACCGAAGACGAAGTGTCGCATGCTATCGTCCATATCGCGGGGATTTTGCACAGCGATCCTAGTACCGGGATAGAGTATGCCGCCCTTGAAGAAGCGCACCATCTTATCTCCGCAAATCCTGACATAATCACTTTCACGGTACCGTCTCGATCCGACAACAAGTCCACAGAGCTAGTACAAATTTCTCTCAGGCCAGCCCCGCCCGCCCGCTCGGTCAGCATCATCACCAAACTTGACTCGATCCGTAGTACCTTGAATAGTCTGTTCGTTATCTACATGTATCTTGCCGGTGGAATTCCTTCTCTCCGCCTCCCACCGGCTTGGTACTTGGCTGTGTCCACCACGCTCGTGGCATCGAAGTACATCTTGGTCTTTGTAGAGTACAAGTTCGGCCCCAACTCCACAGAACGCTCTTCTACAAATATCGCGAGCTACCTGCGTATATCCCCTCTCATCAAGATCCTTGGCTCGACATTGTTGACAGGAATCACCTTGTTCTTCCTCACATCTCCTGCCGCTCCTGTTCGTGTTGTTCAAGCACAATGCACGCATTGTCCCAACACACCCCCACACCTCATCTTCGGATCTAGCACCGCCATGTCGCCTGCAAACTACACGCCAAGTCCGTATATCTCTGTCCCTCGGGTATTTGGACTGAACATGACGTATTGGCTTCCTACGGCGATATGCGAAGCTATCCATGAGAATCGGGTTGGCAATTACGACGCAGGCGTAGGAGTTTGGACGCGGTGGGTGCCGAACAAGATGACAGCTCTTACGGTAGGACTAGGAGCTATGGTTGTAGGGGAGGAGATCTGGAGGCTGAAGGTATACCAAGGTTGGTGGTAGAATTCGAGGAGAGAATCAGAGACGGTGAATGGATTATGGGGGCGAAGAGAGTAGAAATGGAGTCATAATAGGTACTTCCACCACGACTGAATGTCATGGCGAGCCTTGAGTCGCTCACGGTTATTTGTTATCTGAGTAGAATCAATAAAAATAGAAATACATGGCTTTTGAGCTTGAAATGGCATTCTAAGATTTGAAAGACTTTGCTGTTGATATAGAACTTATCGCACTGCCACTTATACACATGTGTCTAGACACCTCATGCATAGAAATTATTGTAACTACTTATTTGTGGAAGACACGCCGTATAGCGGCAACTCTGTCTCAGCGCGTGAACGCAAACCACTGCTATTACCAATATGTATCAGCATAGTGAGTATCGGTTAAGCGTTTCTCACGACGTGCAGCTCGTGGGATGAGAAGTGCACGACAAAGTCTGGCACGAGAAAAATATATCTTCGCTGATTACCTACAATCCTCTACACATTCTGATGCCAAGCTTGTCCAACAACAAGTTATCCAACTGCCTGGGTAAGTCATCAAGGTTGCAAGTCTCTGGACAGCTGCCCTAGTGAAATAGTTGTTCGCAGGTAAGTAATATTTCCATGCGCTCGTGATAAGGAGCAAACAAAGGGTAAGTTGGGACTTATTGGGCTCTATATGCGAGATTGGTGGGGTAGGACGGATCATCTAGAGAAAAAATTAGCGACGGGGACTAAGAGTTGTCAGCGCACAGAAAATTCTACTGGTTGCACTATAATTTGCACATCAACGGACACAGGTGGATTGAGAAAATAATTAGCGATAAGTATTTGTTAAAAGCCAGCTTTTCCATCGTTCCTAGCAGGCAACAGCCCGGCTAGCTCAATCGGTAGAGCGTGAGACTCTTAAGTATTCACGGTCCAATCATACGATTACTTGATACGCGGTATCTCAAGGTTGTGGGTTCGACCCCCACGTCGGGCTTCATTTCGACTTTTTTGGTCGCGATAACAACAATGGGTAGAGATGTTCTATAGTGACCAAAATTTTTGCAACTGTCGGTAAGGTTTTAAGCGGTCGATAACAGGAGACTAATAATCTAAAGAACATGCATACAAGGCTAAGAGCGCAGATCCTTTTCTCCCAGATGGCTCACATATTTTTTTCCACAATAGAGAAAGAGAACTTCGTGTGGGTGTATTCGTCACAGAGGCTATAAACTGTACGTACGGTGAGGAAGCCGACAGCATTCAAAGGCGTACATAAACGTTTGCTATTAGGTCTACGCCCAAAACTTGATAATAGTGTGCATAACACCAGCAAAACAGAATACTGAATTGGACTCGCGATGTTGGCTCATCCACGAACGACACCTGTATATGTGACTTTCTCACTTATTCTCACTCCATGTCGCGACGCTGCTACTGTTATCGATCCCAACGAAAAACCATGTAGGCCTCAACACCCAATACAACATGTACTATTAGACTCCCTCTCGAAAACTCCCCAATTTCTATACTAAACATCAAAAAAATATTTTTCTCAAGAACCCTCAGCCCTCACACCAGAGCCCCATAGACTCTTAGAGTGCACGATCGTGTACCACGTGACCAATCTCCCGGGCCACCCTTTCTACCACCCCTCAAGGCGTCACACTTCACCGCCTCCACAAAGACCATCATGCCCTCCCGTTCATTGCATAAACTCTTACAAATTCCACTACATCCCTCTGTCACGCTATGCACGCTTCCCCACATACCCCAGATCCCAAGTGCACGCCTCCTGCACGTCACATCCAGGATCGCATGCACGTTCGCGACACTGCCAGCACAGATCCATCAGCCCGCCTGAACCCCTCTTCAGTTCGCGCTACCGACGTGACAAATCTTACATGCAAATCCATGGGATTCAGCTGCGTGGTGTATCTGAAACACGTATGAGACTGGGATCAGCCAGTGACGCGCGAGTACGGCTTGCACACGGCAGTGCGGTAGGACCGAGGGTGTTATGGATGTCGATGCGGGTTCCTGAACTTCATGGGTTTAGCTGAGAGGACGAGAGAATGGTTTACTTACTTTATGGAGGGCGTTTGCTGTTAGATTGGAGGGAGGAGCCGGTCTCGTCGAGTATCTACGTACATATACATTTGCACGAAGCTGAGTGGTTGCTGGAGTCGTGTTGGCAGGCCAACATGTGTGATATATAACCTTTAGTCTCTCGTTTAATGCACAGTGGGATATGATAGGAAAAGTACATCTACGATAATATACGAAACCTTGCTAGAAAAAGTGTCCTGGATCCTCTAAAAACGCGCAACTACAACCAAAAATAAGAGTGAGGAAGAAAACCAAAGAAGTAAAAAGATGGAGTCCTTTCAATCGATACCTGAACCCCCCAAAACCGGCGCTGGCTTCGGCCAACCCACCCAACCATTCTCCAGCACGAACGGCAGCTTCCGCCCCAACTTCGGTCCCGACTTCGACCCCAATTTCTTCCGCTCGCAGTCAAACGACACAAACCAAGCACCTGTCCTCCTCGGCGTCGGTGGAGCTCTCCTCTTCCTCTCCATCTGCCTCCTCGCCGGACGCCTATGGTCGCGTCTCCGCCCAGTAAACGTCCTCGCCCTGGACGACGTAACCGTCTTCATCGCCACAGTACGCACTCCTCTCCTCCCTCGCCCACGCATTTCACTAAACTAAACCCCTAGCTCCTCGCCCTGGTCCAATATCTCATCCTCTCCGCCGCCGTTCTCCATGGCCTCGGCCGCCGCGCGATCTTCGTTTCCGCCCCTGCTCGCTCCTCCGCCCTCCGCCTCCTCTTCATATCCCAACTCTTCTGGTACTGGTCTATCACGCTCGTCAAAGTCTCCGTCGCACTGCTTCTCCTCCGTTTGAAGTCTACCCTGCCATGGCGTGTATCTCTCCACATTATCATAATCATCGCTCTCATCGCCGTCATCGTCCAAACAGTCTTTCAATTCCTCCAATGCCGCCCCTTCACTGTCTACTGGGACCCGCGCGTCTTCCGCTCGGCGCAGTGTTTCCGTCGCTCTGTCATAAACGGGAACATCATCGTTTTCAGTAGCATACAGGTGGTGCTCGATCTCGTGTTCACCATCCTACCGATTTTCTTCGTAAGGAAGTTGAGGAGGCCGAGGCGTGAGAAAATCTTCCTTTGTGTTCTCATGGGATTGGGAGTCTTTGCTGCTAGTGCAGCGGTGGTGAGGACGCTCAGCTTGCAAGACTATTATACGACGCCAGATTTATTTCGGACAAATGTGAGTATCAGTATGTGGGCTATCTTGGAGCAACAGTTTGCGTTGATGGCGGCGACGATGCCGACGTTGAAGGCGGTAGTGGAGAAGATGCTTGTGAGGTTGGGGGAGTGGGTTTATGAAGAGGAAAGCGAAGAAAGGGTGAGAGGAGAGCTAGTGAAGATGGGGTTGTTAGATGAGGGGGATACGTTGACTGAAGAAGGGGTTGTGAAGAGGAGATATGCTGTTGGGGGTGTGGAGGATACAGTTGAGGAGGCAAAGAAGGATTTGGAGGATGATGAGGAAGTGTTGATGGATGAGCAGAGGGCCGAGGAGAAAGAAAACTCTCTCGTCTAGGCAAAATCGAGCAGTGAAAACTAAATTGCTTTGGAGAAAAGCTTTGTTAAGGTGCTAGATATGGAAAGGCTGGTGAAATATAATGGTTGCTCCAGAGGCACCCTACACTAAGACAACACACAGAGTTGAAAAAATACAACCTTTTTTCCTATGACTGCTCTGTCAACACAATACAGGTCGCTAGGTCTTCATTCGGTGACTTAACACATTATCTGCCCTTGAGCGACATTCCTAAGCCCTTTTCGGAAAAATGTCTTCTAAGAATTGTCCCCTGGGTATCGCACTGCGCCAGGGTAAGTAGTAATTTACACTAGAACGAACAATATTTTTGCGTTCGCTCTGCCACTAAGTTTATTCCAATTTTAGTTATTTAGGCCAACCTTAATGACAAGAAGAATCGCTGAGATTGCAATGTTGCCTCTGATCTTAAGATATGACTAACCTAGCTTTTACGATTCATACTCCCAATACCCTAGTAGGGACCTACCAGACTATTCTTCGTCCTCTTTATTCACTTAAACCAACTACAATCTGTCTTGACTCTTAATATACATCCATGTAACGAAAATTCCACATGTCTAATTATGATTCCTAACTCTGGCTGTTAGAAGTACGCACCTCATATAATACTGCACATTTGTAATTCTTTAGCTTCTCTTTAAGCAATGAAGCGCTTTTAAAATAGGATCTATCGACTGCTCTCATAGATAAGAGTGGATTCTAGCTATGTCACGAAGGTAAAGCAGACAATTCCACGGAATTTTGAACAGCAAAACGAGACTATCCTTTACACATTCATGTGTTTCACCATCATTCACCCATTTTCATACCGAACATGTATAGTATCCACCTTACTCGAATGCCACTAGTATATTGCACAGCCCCAATCAATAGGACAGAGCAGGGCGTAAACGAGGCACGTGACATAAGCCGTCCCGAAATAAAAATACTACATTAGGCGCGGTCGATGGTGGAATATGCGAAATCCATACTTTATACACACTTCGTACGCGGTGCACGAAAAAAATTTCTTTCCCCTGTTGAAACTTGTTCGAACATTTACAAGGAAAAAGCAAAGTATTATCAGCTGTTTCTTTCTCCTACTTATTGTAGGTGCCGTCTTCTATCCACCTCGCAGAGTAGTCAGTAGACAATATGGGAATCTTACATCTACCTCTTGAGATCTTCCGACAGATTATAGAAGAAACTGTTTCCCCACGAGGAAAACTATGCAATAGCTGGAGGACTCCTGACATCATCAATCTCTCCTCAGTCAATCGTAGGCAGCCCCATCACTCGAAGGGTTAATCGTAAACCCACTTACAAACATAAAGGTGTATTTGAAAGAGAGGTGTTCCGCTTCATCGAATTCAAAGGCTTTCTCATGCCGAAAAGGTCTGATGTGGGTAATCGACTACTAGAACACCCAGATTGGGCGAGATTTCTAGCCCGGTTCATACTCACACGTCCTCATCAGTCTGACCTTGACTCCGAAACGCATTTCTCAAATACCATACATAGGGTTGTTGATAGGATCATCGAGAATAAGGACCATGCCGGAGATCCTGAGCGATTGCGCATATTCTATGTGACTAGGCTATGCACTATCTTCCGGGGCGCTACTTGGAACCTTCCTTTCGACACTCAAACCAATGATGACGTTTTCAAGAGGGTTCTTCTCGTCGCAGCCATCTATTTCAAAGCTACATCTTTGATAAACAGTCTCATCGAACAGCCTTTGAAGAAATATGGGCAAAGTGCATGGTGCTCTCCGTTACATGCCGCAGTGTGCACGGATAACTTCGACGTGATGCAGCGTCTAATACAACTTGGAGAAACATGGGACTGTAAAGACCACCGCATTGAGGGACGCTCTGTTCTAGATGAGGTTGTATCGAGACCAGACCTAGGTAACGCCATGAACATGCTATCAGGGCAAGGCACGGCATTTGCTTCCATGTGGGGAAGTTGCAACATTCGCGATTACTGGATCGCCGCATGCACCGCTATTGAGCTCAAAAGGTTCGACGTGGCATGCAAGCTCTTTGAGATGGACTGGGAACGCTGGGACTACCCGAATCGGATCGACATACAAATTCTTGTCTTCAAGGCGCTCTTGGAGGCATCCAAGGAGCGGCAATTTGGGCTGGTCCGCAAGATGCTCGATAGAAAAGAGTTCTTCGTCCCGACGCGATTTGGGAGATATAAACGCGTCAATCTATGGCTGAGAGCCTGTGAAGAAGGGGAGAAGCCGTTGCTCTGTATTCTGCTCGAGCGCAGCCTCCTCGTCAATGCGCAGGCGCCCTGGGTAGATGAATTTCTCAATGCGTCCATAGCTGGAGATACCAAGATCGGTGCTACACTTCTCGATCAAGAAGTCGAAACAGGTAAAGCTGTCGAAGACTATCAGGCGTTGATAATCTTGAAGGAGGCTGCTCCTTGTTCGCAATCCTTTGAGATGATACGATATCTCTTGCAATGGCAAGTCATCAGACTAGATGGACTCTACAAGTATCGAGAGCTTGCGACTTGTATTGAAAGCGCTGCGAAATACGGTAACCACAAGTACCTCGAGGTGCTGGCATCTTATGGAGTTCCCCTAGGGGAACGGTCATTCTACACGTCATTCAACTGCGCACCTCCAATCATCGCAGCAAAGGCCTTTCGCCAGACAGAGACAGTACGCGAGCTACTACAGTTGGGAGTCCCAGATGCAGACCCTTTGGATTCGATCTTTGCGCAACACTTTGCAAGCGGCGAGTATCCCTGCGATCCTCAGCCTTGTCAGTTCTCCCACAATATCCACATTGAAGCGATGGTGAAGGAACTGAAAATCCACAAGAAGTATTCATGGGATCCCTATCAGGCGTACATGAATCACGACCAGACCAGTATATTATATGATCAGTGGTGAGGGATTCGTTGCGAAGGTGTCACGTCTGGGCACAAGAAATCGCTGCTGCTTTAGTCTATATCCCAGTAACTTCTGTGCCGTACTCGCACTCTTTCGGTGTCTTCATTCTACCATTGACTTTTCGCCTTGCACGCCAATTCATGATGTCTCATCTTATACGTCATTTTCAATATGCCTCAAGTCACATGTCTCCTCGGTCCATTATACCGTTACTGTGCCAACTACTATCCCACAATCGTACAATCCGCCGTTGTGGCCTGCTTTGTTGGTTGCTTTTTATGCACTGTGCTCCTAGCCGCCCTCCACCACGTACATGACAGCGCGTCAAACTTAATGCTGAGGATCCCACGGAAACGGTGGGGGCCCGTTGTATTCCCCTGATGATTTGTTATTATCGATGCCAAGTACGGAAGGACTACCGATGCCATACCTTTGACTTGGCCAATCCACGCATATTTTTCCTGGACATACAATTCCAATACTGGCTGCGATTTGGCGGCTTCGTTTGTCGAGCCTTCATGCACGGCAACGAAGTCGGGCACTGCTTCGCTTTTCAGATACAGAGGCGATCCCTATGCATCATGAGTCCCGGTTTCTGCAAAGCACGCTGTGGAGAGCCATTTGCTCCCACGGCCGTAACAACTCACGCAATTGCTGCAGAAATGCCTAAGCATAGCCCGTCCAGAATCAGTATTCCTATCTGCATACTGCTTCACAAATTCCTCGCCGCGCTCGAATTCTATCTCTGCCTCACTGAAACGGTGGTTATGCGCAAACGCCGAGCCAGTCGTGCGCTGGCAATTGACGCAGTAGCAATGCACCGCGAGTTTATCGATCCCTGTCACGGTGAGCGCGACTTTTCCGCAGTTGCAGCGGACTGAGCGCGATGTTTTCGATTCGTTTGACATAATTTGGTCGGGAGAGAAGTAAAGAATACGATGGATGTGGTCAAGCTCGATATATGCGCTGCAGCTTTTATGCATCTGCATGTGGTTGATCACGTCAATGGCGGTTCCTGAAGCGTCAGCCTCCACGTCGGATGTTGCCCAATCATCTGGGGTCGCGCGCTTCTAAGTTGCGCACGACCAGTAACGATGGGGAGAGGTGAATATCTGATGAACCCTCGTATGGCGACATAATGCGAGAGTTGTGAGAAAAGGTAGGTAGTTCTTTGGCTGATTGATGGCGTGGCTTGTGTTAGTGTTCGCACATTATGCGGTAGCTTGATGCGTTCTATACTACAGATCTCGGCTGATCTACTACTCAAATAGCCCCAGGATTTCTCATAGCGCTTAAACTTTGTTTTCAACCACGACCCAGACGGCGATGGGCTTCCATTTGAAATGTCCCTGCATGTGCTCCAAATCTTGGGTCCCATGTTCTCCTGATTTACATTTCGGTAACTGACAAACTAGGTCAGAGCTTGGGACTCTGTATGGAATTTGAGATCCGTGACCCGGATTTCTACCAAGGAAGCATTCAGTGTAATGGTGAGTAGAAAACTGCTTGAAACTGAGTACGGGCTACTCAAGATGAAGTCGTGTGAAAAGTGTATGACCTACCCATGAACACCTTAAACGTACTGCCGTTGACTCTATACATGTCATTCTGTCCGTACTTGGACAAACCGACTATCTTGACCTGTCTGTAGAATGCTCCACCACCTGCACCTAGGCACCTGGGCATGTCCTCATTCACGTGCTTCGTCACCTCCCTCCCTCACAGCTTACTCTGCAGCTTCTCTTGCTTGTCCCGTTTCATCCTCTCCAATACCTCTTCCACCTTCGCAAACTGATAGTAAAACTGCAAGCTCTCTGGATTCGCCAGCGTCCCACTCGGCTTTACCACCTTCCCACTCACAATCTGCTTGACCGGCAACTCAACCTTCTTCCCATTGACCGTAGCCTGCATCCCATTAGCCGTGCTTCTCTACACACAGAACCACTCACCGGTATATCCCACGTCTGAAACACATATCTCGGAACATGCCTCTTACTCCTCTCCTCCGCAATCTTCGCCTTGACGCGCCCCACCAACTCCTCCGTGAACCTCTCCCCCTCCCTCATCCGCAGAAACAACATCACGCTCTCATCTCCATCCCCCGGCCTCCTCTGCCCCACACACACGCTATCCGCCACCTCCCCAAAATGCGTCTCCACCACCGAGTAAATATCGCTACTCCCGAACCGCACCCCACTCGGATTCAGCACCCCGTCGGCCCTCCCTAAAAACAATATCTGCCCCGTCCCCGGATGCCTCATAATGAAATCCCCATGCGTCCACACGTGGTCGAACCGCGCGTAATACGCATCATGATACCGCTTTTCCGCGTCATCGCCCCAGAACCCCACGGGCTGATTCGGAAACGACGCCGTGGCCACGAGCTCCCCCGGTTCGCCGTCTGGCACCGCGCGACCCTCCCCCGCCTCGACGAGCGCGTCGTAGACTTCGACCTTGGTGCCGAGCACAGGACCCTGGCATCCACCTACGTAGACGGGGTCCAGCGGATTCATGATGCCGAAGCAGCCTGCGAGGTCGGTGCCGCCTGAGATGTTGCGGAGGTGGACGGCGGGCGGGAAGCCGGTGTCGTAGAACCAGGTGAAGAGGGAGTCGGAGAGGACCATGCCGGTTGTGCAGACGGAGCGGAGGGCGGAGAGGTCGAATTGGGTGCGGGGGGTGATGGAGAGCTTTTGGAGCTCGTGGAGGAAGCGGGGGGAGGTGCCGAGGTCGGTGACGCGTTGGGAGGAGAGGAGGGAGAGGAAGGCGAGGGGGGTGGGGTGGAAGGGGGAGCCGTCGTAGAAGATGGAGCGGGCGCCGGTGATGAGGGATTGGATGCTTACGAGGTACATTATCCAGCCGGTCTGGGGGTGTTAGGTGTGTATTTGGGTGGGGAAGTAGGGGGTAGATGGATGGGGATGGATGGTGGGGATTCGCACTCACGGTTGTGTATTGTAGCATCTGAGGTATGTATCAGCGACCGTCGTTCTCGTTTCGAAGCTGTCATGGAAGATGCAATCCAGAACTCACGTACCACGCTATCTGGCCCCATCTCCTTATGCAACAACTCCTCCTTCACCACACTAATCAACACCCCTCCCACACTATGCACAATGCACTTGGGCACCCCCGTCGTCCCACTACTATACACCACCAAAAACGGATCCCTGAACGCCACCCTCTCAAACCTACACTCCTCATCCCCCTCCGCCACCCTCACAAACTCCTCCACCGCCATCGCCCTCTTCAACCCCCCACCTCCGCCGGCCCCTCGAACCTCGCCTGCAACACCACGCCCTCGAACTCCCCCACTCCCTCCATTCCCTGTACAATCTCCCCGATCTTCTCCCTCAAATCCACCGTCTTCCCATTATACACCGCCCAATCATCCGCAAACACCCACCTCGGCCGTATCTGCAGCAGTCGCTCCAACACCCCCTTAACCCCCATGTCCGTACTGCTGCTCGAGAACAGCGCCCCCAAACTCGCACACGCCACGAAGCAAACAAACGTGTCCAAACTCGTGCCCGCGAACGCAGCGATCCGATCCCCCTTCCTCACTCCCCGCTTCCGCATCGCGTTGCCGAGGAGCCCCACCCTCCTCCGAATCTCGCCCCATGTGAAGTCCTGGATGGAGGTTCCCCCCTCCCGCACCGTGGTAACAGCTACCTTGCTATCCTCTTTACCCCGCGTGCAGCGTTTCGAAACGTCGTTCGGATCCGCGGAGTACAGTATGTTTTCCGCGAAATTGAGATAGGTGCCTGCGAACCAGTGGGGGATGGTATCCATGGGGGCGGCGGTGTCGACGACGGTGGTGAAAGAGCCGGAGTGGATGAGGTGAGCGGTGTCCCACATGAGGGACCAGAAGAGGGTGCGGGAAGGGCCGATGCTCCAGTTGTAGAGGTCCGAGTAGGAGGTTAGGTTTAGGTTGTGTTTTGCGTTGGCGCGCTGCATGAAGGCGTACATGGCGGTGGAGGTGGGGGATGGGTGGTTCCATAGTTTGCGGGGGGTGGGTAGGGAGGCCATGGTTGGGGGATGGGGATTGTGTTCGGGGGTTGGGAGGGGTGTGTGTGTGTGTTTATGAGAGGGGATATAGATTAGTTGTATAGGAGCATGGATGTATGTATGTATGTATGAATATGTGTATGTATAGTACAATGCGAGGTCTTCTACACTACCGGCAAATGCAAATGCGGGGCAAGCTGATGGCCGACGAGACGGACGGACCGTGGCCGTGATGCTATTCACCGCGCTTCAACTCATCTTCCTTCTACTCATCTATTCGACCATCTTGATATACCACCGTGACGCTCGTTGTGATCAAGACATGTACGTTCCCTCGCCTATGTCGCCAGCTAGCGCCTCTCCGCACCGCACGACCCGCTACCAGCACGACACGCAACAAGACCTTACCCATAACCACATGAACGTACAAACAGAGATCTGTAGACAATAGATCCTACACGTAGTCCATGTATATACAAACATCCACCGACGTCCCTCCCGCCACGCCCACCCCCACACCGCGTCTCCATCGCGTCCGCCGCGTCCACGGCGTCAACCTCGGCTCCCACCAACCCTCGATACCCGACCCGCCCACCTGCCACCACACTACCCACTCCCACTCCACCGTCTCCACCCACCCAGGTCCCCACCCGCCTCACCTCACCTCACCCCATGTAGCTATCTCACACCACCTCGTCCTCGCGCCGCATCTCGCCTACCTTTCCTCCCTCACGTATTAACGAGGCGAGAAAATTTTCCTCGGCCGCTTTTTGTAGATGTATATCTCGCAGCGGAGAAATAGATAGCGCGAAATTACCGACGACCGAGGGGGGGGTTGAGGGAGTATTGGCGGGGATCAATGCGCGGGTGGAGGTTTCAGGTAGGGTGGGAGTGGAAATGAGGGAGGGATGGTGGTGAGTAGGGGACGGGAGAGGGAGAGGGAGGGAGGGGAGATGGGAGATAGATGGATTGATGGATGGTTGTTGTGAAGGTGATGGTAGGGAGGATGTGATGCTGGTCCGCGGGGAAGAATGCAGGTAGGGTACCTGAGTAGCGGTGAGATATGCATGTATGTACACACATACGTGCTAGTCTGGTGGGGAGCTCAGGTACCTCCACCACAGGTACCTACTACCACTCCGCTACCATCACACCAAGTACATACCACCGTACATGCCAATCCCCATCCTCCCACCCAGCCATCGATAACCCACTCGTACCTAGCCTGCAGAGTACACATGTCCCCATCTAACCATGTATGTACTTCCTACTGCACTTACCATCAATCCCGCCCCACCCTCAGGCCTCCAATCCACTTCTTCTTCGCGTCTTCCACCTGACTCGCACCGCACTACATGTGTAAGGAGCTAAGCGCATGCACGTTACATGTCGCTGTGGAAAAATCCTCACGCGTCTAACCGTGCCTAGTACGTACTTGCTGCCGGTGTGGAATTTCGATAGCGTACCCGCGGTGAGATCGCCGTATGTATCTGTGGACTAGGGACGACGTATGCAGGTAGGTTAGGTAGGTTAGGTAGGTTAGTTAGGGTCCACGAACCCTGCCTTTGAACAGACGTGTATGCTTGTATGGATACAGCGTTCGTACGTATGCATAGAGTGAGAGGGATGCCGCAACGCGTGGGAAGATTCGAGTTTGCTTAACTACCTACCTACTTGATGCGACTATCCGTCCACACACACAGCTACGCACACAGCTCCATCCACAGACAAAACACGCACATAGATAATCCTCCACCTCCCCACCACCCGCCTACAAGGATCCTCCGTGCATCCCTCAGCAACGTCGCTAATTTTATCCCTCCTCCGCTCCACCCTCGTTTCGTTTCGAAACACGATGACGGGACGGAACCAACCACCCACAACGTGCACATACCCTCGACACCCTTGTCGCGAAGCATCTACATGCGTATTCTAACGGCCTGATAACTCGCGAACCCGGATGCGAGATGATGATCGGAAGTTACTCTGGCGCGGGCGGGCCACGATCGCACGAGTCAGGCACACGGGTGCGAACGGGACGGGTGGGTGAAGGGTCCTTGGATTGCGGTGATCTACGTACGGAGGTGGATGGGAGTCGAGTCGGGTGAAGGGAGGAAGGAGGGAAGGAGGGAGGGAAGGTAGAGCGAAGGTATATGTTTCCATCCATTTGCGCAAGGTCATGCCGTGACAGGGTATGTATGGTGGAGGAGGATGCTCGCGATACCGCGTAGTATGTGCGAAGTCCAGCGTGGAGTACGTAAAGTGAAGAAGGAAGTGCGGTGTCAGACTCATCACATGCACGATGCACCTTCGTTGTTACTGTACTGTACTGTACTGTACTTTGAGACTTGGATTCATCGCCGGCGCCTCCATTCATCCACACCTCCTGCTTCCTCCTATGAAGATAAAGACGCCATCTATCCTAACCTATCCTATCGTGATCATTACCATGTACATTTCTCCTTCCTCTCATCTCTCTCCCATCTCCTTCCTTCCTCCTTCTTGCGTCTCCAAACCTCCACCCCCTTTCAAAACGACACTACGAATATATAGAATAGATATAAATATGTACGTACGACAGAACAGAAGGAGCATGTGCGTAAAAGCGACAGTATGCAATGGACATGAGCGAACAACAAGCTCAATGAAGACAGGAAAGTAGAGAAAAAGGAAAAAAAAGAAAAAAAAAGAAACAGAAACAGAACAGGGTATCGTAGCCCCCGCGATGATAATAGGCGGGGGCTGGAAACGCCGAACGCCGAGCGGTATGCGCAATGAGTAGTAGGGGAGGAAATAGGAACGTCGGTTGTGGTGGTGTGTGAAGTGTGAGGTGTGAGGTGTGAGGTAAGAAAAAGCATGCCTGGCTGGAGGACGAGAAAAGAGAGGAAGACGGCAGCTCGACTGCCACCCATGTACGGCGTCTCGCTACAACAAATCCATCAGACTCTTCCTCTTCCTCACCTTCCTCATCTTCCCCTCCGCCCCCCGTTCTCCCCCGGCCAAACCGGCAACTCTATGACGGGCTCTCTCTCCCCCGCGCCCCTCGCCACCATCTTACTCCCCGCCTTCTTCGGCGAAACGTTGGCCTCTCTCTCCCTGTCAGCCACAACCGTCGTCGCAGTCCCGGGTCTCGACCCCGCAGGCATCATCCTCGAATTCCTCCTCAACTTGTTGCCGCCCTGCCCGGGCAACGGCGCCGTCATGGGCGTCACGGGGGTCACCGGTGTCCCGGCCTTCACGCCGTTAACTCTGGAGTCCCACTTCTTGGTCGACGGCGTGATGGCGATGCGGGCGAGGGAGAGGCGCTGGGAGATGGAGCGCAGGCGTTTGTGCGGCGATTGCTTTATTATGGGGGACGCGGCGCTGGTGGTGGCGTTCTCGTAGGGGTCGGAGGAGAGGAAGGCGTGGGCTGGAGACGTGGTCGAGGGAGTGAGAGGGATGCTGGGGCGAGAAGAAGAGTTTATGTAGAGGGAGGAGCGGGGGCCGGCGGCGGAGGCGGGGCGGGTGATTGTGGATGTTTGTTTTTCGTCGACGGAGGGGGACGAGGAGCGGGACGTTGTTGTGCTGGAGTGGAGAGAGGATCCGGAGGCCGATCTGGAGGACAGCTGGATGGCGGATTTGTTGCTGTGGGCGTAGGGGGTCGTGCTGAGGGCGGGGGAAACGGAGCGGTTGACGGAGGACTTGACGATCAGCGAGCGACGCGTTTGCTGGTCTTGTTGCCGGAGCTTGCTGATTGTGGAGAGGGGGAGTTGCGCGAGGGAGCTCCGTCTGGGAGGCACCTCCGTTACGGGTGACTGCGCGAGTTCGATAACCTTGGGCCGCCCAGCAGACACGTAGGCGACGGTGACGGCGAGGTCGCAGCTCTTGCCCTTGTCCCACTTGGAAATGGACATGGTGCGCGCTTTGAAGAGGTTCTGCTTGGCCTCTGCCTCGTGGATGCTAACGTCGGAGTCGTAGTCGTCGTCCGTGGTGTTGCCGTCCATGGGCGAGAGATCCTCCTCGGAAGAGAGGTATCGATCCTGGAAGGTGGATTGTTCCTGTGGGGCCGTCGAGCTCGTGGTGTTACGCACGACCTTGGAGTTTATGCGCAGGGTGTCGGGATCGTGGTGGGACAGGTCGGGGGACGAGGTGGTACTGTCGGCTCGGTCTGGACGGGTGGATGCAGGTTTCTCGAAGGCCCATTGCTGGAGCTGCGAGGACACGACGACGTCGGGCATTGTGTGTGTGTGTGTGGGTGGATGGTGCTGTGGAGAAGGGTCAGAACATGGTTGGCAGAGGGGCATTGGGACGGATGGAGTTATATGGGGGGGCCACTGGCGGGCACTGGGGGAAGGAGTCTGGGCAGATGGGCGTCACTGAAACCGGAGGCGTTCGTGACTACGCACCACAGGTATGAGAAGTGCGTGGCTGTGGTCTTTGGTGAGACCTGGTCAGACACGGAGCAGCAGCGTGCTCGGAAGTGGGATGTAAATCTTGGAGTGGTGGTGGTGGTGGTCGCAGTGATAAGGGAGGGTGTGGAGGGGTGGAAAAAAAGGCCCTCTGGCATCTACATAGGAATGCAACGGTGCAGGGCAGGGCGCCCAGGGCATAGTATATCAGATATATTGCGGACGAACCGCAGGCCGTGCATGCGTCCGTGACCCTGCTGGAGGTTTCAAGAGCGGCTTGACGAGCGGACCCCTGTCCCCTGACGGGTTGCGCAGGCCAAGTCGAGCGACCGTCTCCGCAAAGGCCCGTGTGTCGCGGTGGCGCGCCAGACGACTCTTGTTCACGCCCGTCAAGTCCGTCTTGTCGCGCTCCGAGCCAGCTGCGTGGCCTGCCTGGCGGTGCCTGCGTGTGCAGGGCGTCGGGTGGGCGTCGAGTGGGCGTTCGATTGGCTGCATGCTCCGTTTCACCCCCAGCAGCAGCAGCAGCAGCAGCAGCGCCCACGGCCTCGCATTCCGCCCAGCGGGCAGGGCAGAGAAGGGAAAGGCGCTTGCACTCACCGCAACGAACGGCTCGCAGCACTGTTCGACGCGCCATTCCGCAAGTGACGCTGCTGGTGCCGTTCGCTCAGGGGCCCGTCCATCTCCAATTTCTCCCGAATCACGAGCGTCCTCAGCTTCGCCATGCGGTTAGCAGCGGTGGAGCCCGGCGCGCCACACCCGGCAGAGGGCCACTTTTGGATCACCTCAGGAAGACCCTTTCGCTGAACTCTATCTCTCAGTATTCTTACTCGGGTTGAGGGTATGATCGGTGATCGCTGATCGCTGATGGCGCAACGCTGGTGCTGGTGCTGGTGCTGGCTCGGTGCTGGTTCGGTGCTGGTGCCGGTGCCGGTGCTGGCAGCTGGACACATGGCACACGCGGCGACGCCATCCACTACTCTACTCTACAGACTATCCATCTATGTGCTGTACAGTACAGTAGACTACAGTAGACCACCCGCTAGATCCATCATCTACTGTACTCTACTGGTGCCACTCTGCATGCGCCGACCAGTCCCCCGCCATCTCTGCCCGAACGAACACGATCCACCCATCGATCCTCAATCGCAAGTACGGTAGATATCCATCTACTATGTAAGTAGACTACACTACGCATGTAAGTAGGTAGAAAGCATGCACGTACAATTTGGCCTCCCCCTGCAGCTCGCCCGACTCCCAGGAATAGCGCCGCCTGCCTCGCCAATCCGCCCAACCGCCGCCCACGCCCGACATCCCTCGCGGACTCGACCGCCCGCAACCACTCTACCGTAGATGAGCAGCCTACTCACGCGCACCGCTAGCTCCATTGCGCCCGCCATCCAGCTCGCGAGGTGCGGTTCCAGCCCAGCTGCTGCTCCAGCTGGAAAGGTCCCGCCGGCTGCAGTCATGGTCTGTATGGATGGTAGGATGCCTGTATGGATGCAGATACGCTGCCTCGTGTCATGTTGAAACCGTGTTCTGCGGCACCGAGCGCTGGAGCCACTCACCGCGGTGCTTCTCCATGGGGGATCGTCGCACGCCGTATGGATGGATCGTGTCCATGTCAGCTTGCGCCTTGCCTGCCTGGTGGCGGGAGTATGTATGTATGGACGTAGAGGGGGAGTCCAGCGGATCCGATCGCTTTGCGCCTTCCTTCCACCCAGTAGATATCTAATCTAGGTAGATGGCATAGTCTAGCGACGGCAGTTGCGATGTACGAGTGCATGCGCTAGACTGTCTATCCCAGTGCTATCCCAGGGCTATCCACCCATCAACGCATAACATCCCTCCCCATGCGCCGTCATGCTATCTCCCCGTACGTGTGTACTGTACTCACCGAGCTCGCTCCACCTACCTATCACAAACATTCCAGCACACCTCCAACACCCACGCACACTCAACATTCTCATTCCCATTCCCATTCCCATTCACCTTCTAGACTACCATCCACCGTCTGTGTATGTATCCATGTATGTAATACACCGCATGACCGACCCGACCCCCGCCGCCAAAAAGAAGTCCGCCCACCGTTATACGTAAAAAGGTTGTATGTACGCACACACACATACTCCAAACCACAATGTGGCCCCCTCCCTCACTCCCCCAACTGGAACCCCATCCTCACGGAACTCACCCCTCCCGTACGAACCTCGCCCCAGATGCAGAAGCCGCCTAACCGGACGAGGCCACCTACTCTCCGACTCAGCGCAAAGTCCGATGGGGAGCTAACTACATTTGTATGTATCTATGTATATGTACATATATATATATGTGTGTGGGTGTATGTAGATACGGTGCTTACATACACACGGCCCTGTGCGATGTGTGTATGTAAGATGAGGATGGGTACAGCGGCGCATGGCGGTCCGACGCTTGGTCGTAGAGGGGCGTTGCATTGCGGAGGTTTGCCATGTGGGTGCGTGGTACATGGGACATGCTACAATGGGTAGTCTAGATGCCTTATTTGCGGCGCAAGTAGAGTAGAGGTGGAACATGTCAGGCCGTCAGCTTGTGCGACACCGCCGCCCGCCGCAGCACACACACGCTTGTCATCTATGGATGTGGGAAAGGCGATCACCATGTCAGTCTGTGTGCTGGACCAGCTAGGTACGTACGGATGGATGTACATCGCACGTGTTGGGCGCCGCACTGCACTGCACTGCACTGCTCTGTGTTCGTGAACGTAGTCTACGTTCTGCCGGATGACGTCGCGCATCCTTCTTTCCTTCCTTCCTTCTCGCTTCTCTCGCTTCCCGATCCATCGTGTAGATCTCCTACCTTGCACCCTTCCCTACATAAATACCTACACACGACCCCGCCACCATGACATCAACCCCATCCCTCTCATCCTCCTCCCCCTTGTAGAGTAATCCTCCGACACCCATCCTCCGACGATCATGACGCCGCAGTCGCAACTCATGCTGTTGGACCTTGCCCTCAGAATGTCTCACCCTCCAACCGTTGAGTGACCGCGGGGAGGGATCGAGACCCGTAGCTACATTAGGTGCTGTGCTAGGTAGCGCCATTGGCGTGGTGCGGGGACGACGCGGTTGGCGCCGGGCGGCGCGGAGCTACGTGGGTGACAGTTTAGCTAAGGAGGCTGGATGGGGCTGGGCTGGGAGGTAGATACCGCGGGTTTTGGTGGTGGTGAGTTTGAGGAAGGGGTGGATTGGGTGAGGCGTGGTGATGAGCATGTCGAGGTGCGGCGATGGAGGTTCGGCGGTGGGGTGAGGATTACAATGAGAAGGCATTGTGATTTGTGTACAAAGTCCTCGCATCATGTATCGATCGATCAAAGAAGAACTACTTCTTTGTTCTACGTTTTCGATGATGTGCGCATGAACAATGTGAGATGGAGTATACATGTATTGCCCTCCACACCACGCTTCGATCTAGATCAAATCGAACACCACGTAGATACACCCATCTCCTTCCATCTACGTCAACATAATCAGATCAATACGTATCTACGTCAACATCTATCCACCCCTACCACCATGCCCACCCCCAACTCCACCCCCCTCACCCTCCTAACCTCCCTCGTCCCCACCCTCCCCAAACTAACCTCCACGCCCCCCACTACAACCCCCCATCCCATATCCACCCTCTCCGCTACCTCTGCTCTAGCCATCGAGCCCGTCCCATCAACCACCCCATCAAGAAGCACATCCACATCCACATCTACACCTCCTTCCCGCGCCCCCAGCTTCACCAAACCCCCCTCCGACACCCCGTCCAGCCCCTCGCGGTGGAGCATCTCCAGTAAGCGCAGTGCATCGACGATGTCCGTTGGGTATGGGGAGGCGAGGGAGAAGGCGGTGCACCCGAGGATGAAGAGGGAGGGTGGAAAGGGGGAGAGGTATGTGATGAGGGGGTGGTTGGGGGAGGAAAGGGGAGGGGATCGAAGAGGAGGAGAGGGAGTGGAGGGGGTATGTGGATGAGGAGGGGAGGGGGAGGGCGGTGGGGCCGTTTGGGGGTACGATCGATGAGCTTGGTTGTGGGGGTAGGTCAACGAAAGGACTGGTTTCGTACGGGAGGCTATTTGGCTGATGGATGGCGGGTGGAAGAGGAGGGTGTGGAGAGGAGGATGGGAAAGGAAAGGTGGGTTTTGGATTTAGGAAGAGGTGATCGGAAGGGTGGGTTTTATGCATGGGAAAGCGACGAGGTGAGGTAAGGGATGGGTGGGGTTCGAGAAACTCATCTACGCTGATGGGGTGTAGGTACAGAGACGATAGGGTAAGGTAAGGAAAGGAAAGGGTGAGTTTCGAAGTGGAACTCATCTACGCTGATGATGTGTAGGTTATAGGAAGATTGACGGTAGGTTGGCGAAATAGCCTTGAACACGGGCGAAGTCAACTGGAGTATTAATAAGAGGTAGGGCCGCTGTCGAATGGACTGATATATAATAGGGACCACGATCGATGGTAACAAATAAGTCTCAAGAGAAATAAGTATTAGCAGTAACAGCTAGGCTAGCCATCAAGGTAGGTCCTTCGACCAGATTATGCTAACAGAAGTAGGGACTTCTTCATACGTACGCACGGCGCACGTTGATATAAATTTATCTAGGCAAGCCTCCCACCCCAAAGTATGCTGGCAAAAGTGGGGGTTTCTTCTTCTTGATTCACTGCACGCGCTTATTACAGTGTATGTGTATACTAGATCTCGATTATGAAGAGTTAATGGTAGCAACAGCTAAGCTGGCTATTTAGGTAAGTTCCTAATCTAAGATATGCTAATAGAATTAGAGCTTTTATTTATGCGTCTGTACGCTAGATCTTAATTTGTAAGAGTTAACAATAGTAACGACTGAGCTGGCTATCTAGTAAGTCCCCGGTTCCAAGGTATGCTAATAATCGTAGGTTTTTATTCTATATATGAATATCTACTCAAGTATCTATACAGGTAAGTCCCCTCAGCTAATTCATGCTAACACGACTAGAACTATCTATATACGGCGTAATTGTATTGTAGATCTCGACCACTACCGATTAATAAAAGTAATAAGGCTGTGGCTATCTTCTACTTAGGTAAGTCCCCCACCCAAGGTATGCTAACACAAGTAGGGCTTTACTTATATACGGCAAAAATTCGTTAAATGTACATAAAGTACATTCTCATTAACAGAGATCCATGACAGTGACGAAGCTTAGGTATTTATTCTATCTAGGTACGTCCCCCAACTTGAGTAACGCTGACAAAAACAGTACCATCTTTAACTGAACGACACGAGTCTACATCACATCGTACGTGGACGATTGCATAAATCATTAGAAATTGAGCCAAGTATCAAGATCGAGCCCTTATCCCATTCATCTAGGTAAACCCCCCCAAGTCCCATTACTCTGATAGAACCAGAACTATTTCTCCCACATGCAGCGCCCACACCTCTTGGATCTCCATCATCGAGGATAGATAGGAGCAACGAAGCTAGCCCTTTTCTCATCCCACGGATCAAGGTAAGTGCCCCAACACCGGGCATACCGATAAAATCAGGGCTTCTATCACACACACGGCGATGAATAAATCTCAGGTAAGCCCTCCACTCCATTCAATGTCAGCGCAACCAGGGTTTTCTCTACATTCATACCGTGTACATGTGTTACCTCGTGCACACCAACTCATCCCAATGATTCAGAAATCACGGGAGCTCCCCACCCTCCACCACACTGCGTGCTCCACCCACACAAAAACCAACCCCTCGCTTCAACACCCCGCCAGTAAACACAGGCCAGCAAGAGAGCTGTATCATAAATAGAAAGCAACGCGCTGATGAACACTACCTCTAGATAACGGTAGGTTGAAGCTGATTGATAAATGTACTACATACATATATACATACATACATACATCCGCGCAAACAGGCAAATAGGAAAAGTTGCCCAGGGGAACAAAGCCCTGTACTACCTCCTTACACACGCAATTAAATCATGGGATATATAGGTGTAATTCATCACGTATACGAGGTTTTGTACGCCCTGTCACGCACACGCACATTCTATATACATACATATATCCAACTTACTGAGAAGTCGACGGGAGATGCAACCCGACAATAAACACAGCACATAAACCGAGAGATGAACGGTGTTGCTCGATAATTATGGGATACCTTCTCTACAGTACCTTCCCTATAGGGAGAACAGCAAATTAATACATCGTAGCATTCATGACCCGGGTATGAATAGCCACTTCTTTTTCCCCCTTCTACCGTCTCACCCACCTACCCATGCACTCACTCTTACACACACATCCATCCTAATCCCCGCACCTACGCACTCTCACCCTTCACCCTCTTCGCCTCCCTCTCCTCTCCCCCCTCCGCCCTCCTCTTCTCCCCTTCCCTCCTCGACGCCTCCTCCCTCGCCGCCCTCCTCGCCTCCTTATCCACCCTCTCCTTCTCCTTCCGCAGAGCCTTACTCTCGAATTCGTGCCAGTCGCCCTCTAGGTCCTTCAACTCCACCGCGCGCCTCGCCTCCGGCATCTCAGACGCAAAGTACGGGTGCGCCAGGACATCGCTGGCGCTAGGGCGCTGATTGGGGTCGAACACGAACATGGCGGCTAGGAGGTCAAAGGCCGCTTTTGAGACGCGGTCTTTGTATTTCTCCGCAAAGGTGCTTTGTTTGCGCTCGGTGGGGCGGAGGAGCTCGAACCATTGCATCTCTGTGATGCCGGGCCATTCTTGGACGGTGGGCGTGCCGAGGACGTTGTAGATCTTGTCGAGTTGGTTAATTTCACCGCCGTCGCCGGGGAAGATGGCGTGCTTGGTGAAGATCTCGACAAGGACGCAGGCGGCGGACCAGATGTCGACGGCGGGACCGTACTGGGTTTCGCCAAGGAGGAGCTCGGGGGAGCGGTACCAGATGGTAATGACGCGGTTGGTGTAGTCAAGCTTGTTACGCTTGGCGTAGAAGCGCGCGAGGCCAAAGTCCGCGAGCTTCAGTTGCCCGGTGTTGCTGACGAGGATGTTGGCAGCCTTGATGTCGCGGTGTAGGACGCCTCGGCGGTGGAGGTAGTCGAGGCCTTCGAAAAGTTGCTTCGCTAGATCTTTTCGGTGCGACTGTTCTAGCCTGAAGGTCGGATGATTCAAGAGACCGGTGAGATCGTGGGAGAGGTATTCGAAGACCATGAAGCAGTCGTTCTTCTCCACCATGACTTCTTGCAGCTTTACAATGTTATCGTGATTGAGAGACTGCAATAACTTGATCTCTCGAATGGCTGTAACGGGAAACTATAGAATGTCAGTTCATGATCTGAATTGCCCAGACTGCACCCTGGCTCAAACCGGGGAGCAGTCTGGAGTGACACATGGATAATCCACTTACGCCATCACGTTCGCCCTCCATCCGGATCTTCTTGAGGGCAACCATGTCCTTCGTGTACACATGCACGCCTTTGAACACTTTTCCGTACGTTCCAGACCCGACAACTGATTCGTTTCCTGGTTTCCGGTAGTAAACAGAGTCCGATGCTGCAAAGTCAGGCGATAGTGTGGGACGAGGCTTCACACGCGTCTTCTTTATTATCCTCGTCTTCGGTCGCTCAGGCTTTCCGGGCCTCTCAGGAAGAGGTTCCCTTCGCTGTTCGACACGGCTGTCCGGTCGGCTGATTGGCCTGCTATCCGGGCGGAAGTCTGGACGGCGGGGCAGATTTGGATTTGGAGTGAGCTCCTTACGTTCTCGTTCGCTGCGGCCATCTCTTGGGTCTCGCGGGTCACGTCCGTCTCGGATATCGCGAACATCTCGATCGCGCGGTTCTCTCGAATCACGGCCATCTCTGTAATCACGCGGGTCTCGATCTCGTGGGTCGTGTCGATCGCGTGGGTCTCGGTATTCCCGCTCACGATAATGACTGGGCTCTCGCATGTCTCGCAGGTCGCGGGGGTCTCTATACGCCGGTCTACGGTCGTAATAGCTATCACGCTTGTCGTACGGCTCATACCGACGTTCAGCCCTGTGATCTCTGTCCCAGTCGCGATCCCGCTCGCGGTCCCGAACATGTTCGCGTTCGCGTTCTCGTTCTCGTTCTCGTTCTCGGTCGCGTTCTCGGTCTCGTTCGCGGTCTCGGTCCTGATCCCAACCAATATCTCGATCTCGATGGGCGCGCTCATCCTTGGGTTCTTGAGGTTTGGACGGCTCTCGATTAGCGGATTCCTTGGTTTTTGGTTCAAGTATTGAGCCCTTGTCCTTCGCAACTGCCGGTGGCTGCTCAGCCAATTTGGCCTTGCTTGCCGCAGTCTTCAGCGAGAAGCTGAATCCCGCCTTTGACGGTGTCGTTACAGGCTTTGTAGGAGGTGGCATCTTTTCCTCCGACTCCTTCGCGCCTTCGTCCTCCACTCGCAGGTCTTTTGAAGGTCGGAATGGGTTGTCATCTGCATCTACAGCGGAAGATTGCGTCTCTCCCGTCGTGGTTGCTGGTTGGGTGGTGGCGGCGCCAGAATGTCGAGGTGCTTCCGTGGCCGGTCGTCCGCCGCGGGTGCCCGATGCAGGGGTCCAGGAGAGGTTCGAAAATTGTGTAGGAGGGTTTCCCCGGCCGCGTCCGCTCACTGGGGTGAATGTAGGTCCAGAGCCTCGTCTATCCGGCCCGCTGTAGTTACCCCGGTAGCCGCCACGGTAGGATGGATTAGAGTAGCCAGAGCCGGAGTGCTGTTGGCTAGAATTATAGTAGGGCGACTGATTCGGGGAGTAGCCATGCATGGGAGATCTGGAAAATGTTAGCGAACTTCAAAGAGCTTGGAACAATACACTGGGCTGTAGGAAACTCACCCCTGATGTCCTGACCATCCTCCCCTCCCGCCTTGGTGGCCTTGAGATGGGTACTGATTAGAGTAGGGTGGGGAATAAGAATGATGTGGGCCTCCGCGACCTTGGTAGTAAGCACCGCCTCTCATGTTCGAGCTGGATTCGTCGTCTTTTGCGTCCGAATCGCGCCTTGACTTAGGCAGCGGTGAGCGTCTGCGGTGCGAGGGTGATGGACTCGCACGCCGATGCTCGGTGCTTCTAGAAGGAGATCTGGAAGCGCGACGGCGAGGACGTGGAGATTCGTCTCTGCGAGTGTGGTGCCTGTCGCGACGGGAGCTGTGTGGCGATGCCTTCCTATCAGGCGTCGGGGAGCGTCTTCGCCGTGGAGAGCGAGTGGGTAAAGGAGAGCGGCTGCGGCTTCGATGGCGATCTTTGGTAGAACCGTGCCTGTGCCTTCTGTCCCTGGTGTCGTCGGGCGGGGTATGGTGCCGCTTGTGGTGGCGCGTAGAAGAGGGATCTCGTCTGCGAGACCTCCGCTCCGGTGTAGGAGATCTTCCCCTTCCGCGGCTTGACGGGCGCCGGTAGTACGAGTCGGCTGAGGGCGAGCGGCGGCGGGCCGATGTCAACGGCTTGTACGTGTCGGGGGTCGAGCGGCGCTGGCGGTCGCGATCGGAGCGTGGGGAGAAAGCCCTGTCGGTTGGTCGATGGGTGGTCTCGGCGCGTCGTGTTGGCGACCTCGAACGCACGGTGCTCCGGCTCCTCTGGCGTCTGGTCCGTTTGTGGGCGTGCGAGGATGGTGAGCGAGTGCGGAGGCGCTTGGAGGACGATGGTGTCGAGGCCCTATGGCGGTGGGAGGAGTGGTGGCGGTGGTGGTGGTGGTGGTGTCGATGGACTGTCTTGTCGTCGCTGGGAGCCCGCCTCGAAGACCGGTGTCGCTCCCTGGAATCAGGGCGGCTGCGGCGCGGCAGAGGGTCTCTGCTTGAACTTCTCTCCTGCGAACGGCCTCTGGGGTGCCTGGTCGACGGGCGATTGTCGGGTTCGCGGGTGCTTCCTCGTCTGGCGTCCCTCGCAGCGCGTGGGACGGGTGACGCAGGGCCGGGTTCAGCAGTGATATCGCGGGCCCGCTCCGGCTCTCTGTCTCTCACTGACGAATCCTCTGGTCTCCACTGGTCTATTTCTTGGGCCCGGCGCAACCCAGCCATGTAGACGGCGATCTCATCAGAAGGAGGTGAATGATGGCGCACCAGGTTCAACACGTCCGAGTGTCACTAGCCGAGAACTTTAGACGGGCGCCGCCCCTCAGCCTTGCGGGCAGCAACGTGAGCGGAGGTGGAGAATAGAGACAACCACACTTCAGCCTCCACACGGCGTTTGCAGTTTTGCTGTGCTGCTCCCTCGAATACTCGAATTGGCGAGTTGCTGGATGGGGCAGGCAGCTGTCGCCCCGGCCGCTTTTGTTCGCTGCCAAGAGTTGCGCCGATGTCGTGACCATTCAGGGTGTCCAGAGCCTAGAGGTTGTCGGCAGAGCCCTTTCATATACTTTTCAGCTTCCCATAGAAAACTGCCTCTTGTGTGTGTGTGTGTGTGTGTGTGTGTGTGTGTGTGATGCACCCGTGGACATCCCATGCTGTCCTGCCCACTCACTTGTCTAGACGCTGCTCTCTCACTGAGCCAGCCGGTCACTTTTACGTCGCTAGCTAGCTATCTACCAACAGAACAACGAGGAGCATGGCACCCAAACGGCTTCTCGGTGATGGACAAGATGATAATGATGACGACGGAAGTCAGAGTTTTGTGTCAACATGTTTCCAGTGGACAAGTCCTACCAACCTGGGTCGTCTGAGCATAGAGAGCGCGAGCCTGATGCCGAAGAGCACTCGTGGGAGAGGCTGCTCCTGAGCTGGCATGTGTTCGGTCGGTAGCTGCTGCAAATACATCCTGTACCTGCGTATCTCGATGCTTGAGCGAAAATGCGTCCACGCCCGGCTGTTTCCAGCTGGAGATTAAGTCTCTCTCGACGTGGAACGGCATTGATACAGACAGGACGAGGCGGTGCACGGCGGGGTATCGGTCCCGGGCTCCAGAAAAGGAAAGTAGACGCTGTTCGAGATGGAAGAGTTCGCAGTGGGCAGCGACGCTCACAGCACGCCGAGGGTTAGTTTAGTGCAGGCCATGCGGGAGGTTCAGGGTGGTCAGGCTGCAGTGTAGACGGATGCAAACAAGTGTGTGAGAAGGAAGAAAGTATTCCGCCCGCCAAGTTCTGTATGCCCTGAACCCCGACGTACCATCGTCGAATGTGGAGTACTAGCACCTAGATCCATACTGGTAGATGACCAGGTCGTCAGTTGGATGTGAGGGTAGGAGTAGGGTAGGGTAGGGCAGGGCAGGGCAGGGCAGGGTAGGTATGGTATGTAGAGCGGCGATGGGGGGCGGCGGGCGGCTCAACCCCCTTCACCTGTCTCGCCCACAGCCGTCTTTGGCAGCCCCGCGCAGCCGCACGGCGAACCCGCACAGCGAACCCGCACAGCGAACCCGCGTACCAGACGGTGCTGCTGCACGTGAGCGGAACAGCACCTGACGTGCGTCATAGCCAGGTAGCTAGCTGCCTACCTAGGCTGGACAGGGGAGGATATACGCACCTCTGGGGTGGTGAGCGGGCGACCAGGCGCCGCGATGCGATGCAGACGTTGGGCATGGTGGATGGACAACGACGAAGACGAGGAGGTCGCAGACGTACGTAAGTAAGTACCAACGCTCGGTGCAGGCCAGCCAGGGCTGGGGATGGCGCGCATGGATGCTTGCTCGCTTGGCGGGTGCGAGCGCCTTGCCTGAGCTCTCCAGTGTCTGCGGGCGGCGCTCGGGGAACTTGTGTCGGAGCGTCGTCATTTTAGCGCCTCCGTTCCATCCCACCTCGAGCGAAAAGTTGCTCCATCCAGTCACCCAACACGACCGCTTCTTTGCGCCTAGACATGCCCATGGCCTGTTGCAACCAGCAGACCTCCCTTCCCTCCCCACCTTTATAGCCACCAGTAGATTAGTCCATACCGTTTCAGATCCATTTGCTCGTCTACTTATATATCCACCCGCTCCCTCCCCCCCACCATGGATTCGCCGCCCATTAGACCAAAGCCCATCCCTGCCCACCTCATCAACGGCCACTCGCCCCTCTCCCAGTCCTCCCAAGCCGAAGACAAAGATAAGAAGACCGAGATGCGCGACCGCAAAGAGCGCGACAACCTCTTCTCCTCCATCCAGGCCTCGAATCGCGGCCGTCAGGTTGTCGACTTTGACGGGCCCGATGGCTACTTCCCCACCGGTTCCGCAACCACCCACCAGCAAGACGACCTCGTGCACGGCGACATCGATGTCGAGAGCTACGTCGACGACCACGCTGCCAAGACCCCGTTGGCCACCAGTCGCGCCCACAGTCCCTATACCCAGCACCCGACCATAGACTTTGATGGTCTGAGCTGGCCGAGTAGGTTCGCATTGAACTTAGTCCACCCTGCCGACTGACTCGTCTTCAGGCAAGGGAACCCGCGAGCGCAAGGAAGCAACACAAGAGGAGAAGGACCAGCGCCTGGCCAAGTTGTCCGGCGCCGTGCGCACCATTCTTGAGTGCATTGGAGAGGATCCCGACCGCGAGGGCCTGCTGGATACCCCGGACCGCTACGCAAAAGCCCTCCTGTTCTTCACAAAGGGCTACGAGGAGAACCTACGTGAGATCGTCAATGGCGCCGTGTTCCACGAGGACCATGATGAGTTGGTTATAGTGAAGGATATCGAGATCTTCTCGCTGTGCGAGCACCACCTCGTGCCATTTACCGGAAAGGTATGCAACAGCTGGCAGGATAGCGGTAGCGCCCCAGGCTGACTTGAGCAGATGCACATTGGATACATCCCCAACCGCCGCGTCATCGGTCTCTCCAAGCTCGCCCGTATCGCTGAGATGTTTGCCCGCCGCCTGCAGGTCCAGGAGCGACTCACCAAGCAAGTTGCACTCGCCCTCTCTGAGATGCTCCAGCCGCAGGGTGTCGCTGTCGTGGTTGAGTCGAGCCATTTCTGCATGGTCATGCGCGGTGTACAGAAGACCACGGCCTCCACAACCACCAGTTGCATGCTGGGCCGCATGCGGTCCACCGCTAAAACCAGGGAAGAGTTCTTGAACTTGATCAAGCGGAACTAACACCTTCTCTCCACATCATAGTCTTTTTTCTTCGTTGTACCATTACTAGGGCTACAAAAGCACGTTTGGCGTTTACGGCGGTGCTCATCCATCACGTAGGGCGGTTACGATCGGTTTTCTGCATTTAGATTAGGATGCATAGCCTTCAACAGGCGCCCTTGATGGCTGCAATCATTTGCATGCGGGGGGCTATCTTGCGAGCCGTTTGGCTGCGGCGGGGCTCTCGCCCTGACATGTCTGTCTTTCTCAACTATTGTTTCTTCTTCACTGCGCAATGAGAACAGGGTGCCTGCAGTTTGGGCCCTCGACCGCGCAGTTCTCTCTTACTTCTCGTCACGGTTGAGTCTTGGCGCCTTGTTCGATACCACATATAAGCATATAAGCCCTGACTTCTCCCACCCACTTGCTCCCTGTTGCTTTGCTAGTACACCTCTTTTGTCTTCTCTACGTGCTCTCAACTTCTTTTTCGGTTCGCCTCTCTTGTATATCCGCAGTAGCCTCCGCTGCTTTGCCGATTCACTTCACTTGCCTAGTCGCAGTAACCTCTGCTGCTTTGCCAAACTGCTTCAACCGCCTGTTCGCAGTCTTCACTGCACTGTCTTCACACTCCACTTGTCCGCTCGCAGTGATCTGACGCGCACAACTTTCCGCACAATCTTTTCCACCCACTACTTCTTCACACACTCCTTTGAATCAATCTCGACACTGCTCTTGCCCGGCATCATGACGCACGATATGCAAGATGTCACCATGGAGGACGCCGATGACCAAGGCCTCTCCAAGCTGCCCTCGCCGCCTTCTCCACCGTCTTCCCCGGACGCCGGCGAACGCAACCCGTCCTCCCCATTGACTGCGACTGCAGCTGGCGTCGTTGCTGGAACCGCTACTTCCGACACCGCCATGCTCAATACCGAGATCCCATCCAAGGGCAAACGTCCCGTGCTCGACTCCGCCGGCGGCAGTCGCGCCGTCAACTTCTTCACTCCCCCCACCAGCCGCGACATCACGCCTCCCGAGATATCCAAACGCATCACCGCGCCCCAGCTCATCCGCCGCGCGCACCACCGCCGCGAGATCATCGCCAATCAACCCGGCGCCAGCCCCGAGCGCTTCAGCGTCTACAAGGCTATCATCCGCCACCCAAACCTCTTTTTCAAGTTTGCGACTCTCTTGTCGTTGGACACGATGGTCGACCTCTACGCCATCGACAAGGAGTTCCACTACCTCTTCAACAAATACAACACCTCGGTCGTCACCGCCTTCACTGAAAACCTGTGTCCCATCGCGGCCCCCATCTTCTCCTGGGTTCTCTTCCCCCAGCTCACAATCAGCGACCCGATGCTCCGCCCCATGAACTCCCGTCCCCATCTCGCCCGCGACGTGCCCTCCCTCCGCTGGACCCGCTTCGTCCTCTTCCGTGACAACATCGTGCGCTCCATTCTCACGCTCCTCGCCATGAACGGCCACCGCGTCCCCGCCAAAACCGCCCCCGCCCTCATGAAATACTGGCTCGTAATGGGGTCCTCGACCTCCCGCCTGCGCAACGCCATCCTCCAGAACCGGGACATCTGGTCCGACACCGATCTCTACCTCTTCATCCTGTTCACCGTGAAACTAGACATGTACTTCTCCGACCCGATGCAAGGCCAAGGCTGCATCGCCCAATCCCACATGTTCCTCACGCAGCAGTCCCTCGTCGCCTTGTACGAAGTTATGATCGGCAAGGGATACACCCGGCACGACTGCCGCACCTGGGACAAAGACGATGCGTCGGACATGCTGACGCGGACGTACCTCGGTGGTGATCTGATGCTCGATCGTAATCATTGGTTGACGGATGAGGAAACGACGGGCGTCCCGCGCCACGAGATGGGGATTCTGAGTCGTCAGGCGTGGTGGCCGGGTCACCCCCGCATGGCGTCTGGCGTCGATCTTGTGGTTGCAGAGGCGCATAGACGCGGTCTCGATGTCCAAGCTTACATTGTGGATTTCTTGGTTTACGGCTATGTGGATCAGAAGACGGGGATGAATGTGGGGGTTCCGAGGAAGATGCGGGGTGAGGAGGTGATGCGGGTGCCGAAGGAAGTCTGGCCGAGGGAGGAGGTCCGCCTGGGGATGGTGGGGAACTTGGATGAGAAGTTTGGGGTGGGCCAGGGGGAGGAGAAGATTGTGGAGCATGAGGGGGTGGATCTGATGGGGGAGTGGTGTCCGGTTTGGAGGTGGGAGCCGGTGGAGGGACAGGGCGAGGAGATGGAGGTTGATGGTTGAGCTGAGAAGCTGATTTATTTCTGTGCGCGTGAGTGCAGGATGGGGGATTTGGTGGGGATGGCGAAGGTGGTTGAATGAGATGGGAAACGGATGACTGGCTGGTTTACACGACTGAATGATCCGCGTGCTCAAGTGAGTAAGGTGTTGTACCTGTTTGGTACAAGCCACACATGCGAGATAGCAGGATGTTGATGACCAATTCGATGCTCGAGTGAGCGAGATGATATCTAGCGTGCTCAATCCTTCTGCACACGATGAGTTACGTGTCAATTATCCTGGGATCCACCCACTCCACATACTCACTCGATCTTACCGTGACGCCTTATCCCACTCCTTGCACACTGCCCTGCGGGAATCCATTCCTTAACTAGGTCAGTGGATTCTGAAAGTTCTCCTATTCAGTAGATTAAGACGAGTGTTGCTCGAAGAAAATGTTGCAGGAACAGGGGAATCGATGGCTTGGTGTGGTGTACATACTATACTTGATTCAATCAGCCCAAGACGGTGGGAATCAGAGCGCTGAGGGAGTGGGCTTGTGGGGTAGATTATAGGATGATTAGCTAGTGTCCAAGGGTTGCGGCATATTGAACTTTTCAGTCAAGTGCCCTGGGGATGAACAATTATATGTATAAAGGAAAGATATTAGTGGGTTAAGCTGGTATGTGCTGGATAGATCTGGTGTTTATGGGAATAATGGGTTGAATGATGTGTTGGTTTGAGAGATATGGGTGATGTAACAATGCACAGTATGTAGAAGATGTAATGCAGAAGTAGTCAGAAGTGCACACATGAGGAAAAGATGATGGTGGAAATAACATAGGAAATAAGATGAGAAGTAATATCTTGTTTCTTACTGCCGTGGAGGAAGTACACATTTCAACATTTGGGCTAGTCACAAGTTCAAGCTTGGATATCATTGCATTCACACTTCACATGGTTCACAAAAGAATGATCTTTCAAATATCGTGTAATTGTGTTGCTAATTCACAACAGACTCAGCTCAACCCGATAGTGGGCGCGCCGAAAAGTCCCAACGACTGTCAAACACCAGGCTCCTGTCTCCTCCGGGACCTACATATCACTTCCGAAATCCATCTATCCTCCGAAATCCACCTTTCCCCAGACTCCCCCTGTTTCTTCCCCACTCTCATCCCCACTTCAACCCACTCCCCCATCCTCACTCCTCCCCTCCCCTCAAGCCCAATCGTAATGCGGGCACACCATCTCCTTCAGCTCCGCAACCTGCTCCTCGCTGAACACCTCACCCTGGACCCAAGCCCGCATCACCATGCCCACCTTCGCGTCAACCTCCTCCCACAACGCGCGCGCCTCAGCGGCACACATCCCATCGTAGTGCTTCTGCTTGCCCGAGAGAACCTTCCGATGCTCCTCGAAGATGGCAGCACGACGCTGGAGCAGGTCGGCGAGAAGGGCGAAGCGGGTCGCGGCCTGGTCGGTGGAAGTGTCAGAGGTGGAAGGCGTCTTGGAAGAAGGCTTGAGCTCGGCGTCCTGGCTGAGGGTGCGGAGCTGGTTGATGAGCTGGCGGGTCGATGAGATTGGGGTGGGGGTGGGGTGGGTGGCGATGGAGAGCAGCTTGAATGCTTTGGAGAGCATTGTGTCGGGGAACATGGTTAGTGTGATGGGGTTGTAGTTGTGGGGTTGGTGTTGGGTGTGAAGTTGGGTGTTAGCTTTGATGCTGGGTGGCGGGTGTGCTTCTGGTTGTTGAAGCGTTGCTGCGGGTGTGGGTAAGGGTTAGATTGAGTTCCATGGAATCGCTTTTATAGAGGGTTGGGGTGGTGTGTATGGAGCTAGAGAGTGAAAAAAAAAGTAGGCTGACCGTGCGCTGGTTGATATCTGGGTTTGTGGGTTGAAAATTTGGCGGGTGAAAGAGGTGAAATTCTGTGTTTTGGTTCAGAGTCTACGTCACCTTGGTTAGGTTTCAATTTCTGGATAGGGGCTGCGGACCCCATGTCCTGTATATGCGATATCATTTCGAGATTCGAATACATGCCACACAATTGTAGTAAGCTGAATGCCTGTGTCGGGTATCTATCGCATGTGAGTTAGTGCTCCACACGCACAAAACACTACATTGTTCATTGTGCGGGGAATCACAGGACGAAATCATGATCAAGAAATTTGATACTTCAAATTCTCTATTAACTTCGTGAAATAACTAACAAAACCATGAAGATGAAAGCTAAACAGCATAGTTATAGTATGTAATATGTTTATCATATAAGAGCGTACAGGAAGATTCACGAAACACTTCACAATGTTAGAATCTGGCCTACACAATGTGAGATTCACTGATTCAGCTTTCATTCGCAGTGCCGATTGCTCTCTATGTTCATTCCATCCACATGTCACGGCCTCATGCCAACGGCTGAAACGTCACAGTAGCCTTATTTCAATAAGTCCACAAAACCAGTCCAGATCTCTTCCTCCATATAAACGTCATCGTAGCCGTATTTCATCAAGTCCACAAAACCAATCCAAAAAACCTTTGGCCCATATTCCCAAACTTGAGCCCCATACCAACCACTACAAAGTCTACCGCTCCCAACAATCAGACACCCGGCATCGACAAAATGGACACCCTCAAGTTAAAACGCGACTCTCTCAAGCGAGAAATTACGCAGAAATGCACCCAGCTAATCAACCTCCTCCACCCTTACCTTTCTCGCCCCCCCAACGAAGTGCTACTCACCCCCCGTTCAGGGGAAGACTCGCTGCCATGATAAAAAATATTTTATGCCGCCATCAAGTTCTTTACAACGTACTCATGGAGCTCGCAGACTGTAAGGCTCATATGCAGGGTCGAAATCGATCGCTATGGGCAACAGAAGCGAAGGAAGAGTATGATATGGTAGCAAGAGAAATAGGACAGCAATTTTATCGCGTGGCAGGGTTTTTGAACGAGGATGACGAGAAGCAACTGAGGGAGGAGTCGGGGTTTGACTGGAAGCCGTAGGAGTGGTGTAGTCACGTACGTGGGATCCAACACCGTCTGGGTACGAATCTACTGCTTTTTAATTATTGACTGCGCGAGGGCAAAGACTACTTGATCTGCAACATTTATAACCTTCAGAGGTTTTAAAATGAAACATCAGCTATGTATCAATATGAATGCTACTTATGCACACTTGAGTATCAAATTTGTTGTATCAGGTAGACCAACTACAACTAGCTACCCCGGACCTAACCACCTGGACCACCATACACCACGTCCGCAACCATCCTCTGCAGTGCATTTTTCACACTCTCCATCCCCTCCCGCAACCCTGAAAGGTCCTCCTTCGCTTTCTCGATACTCTGCTCCTTCGTGTACCCCGCCACAGCATACATCCCCGCGACATCCGTCAAGTTGATTTTCTCGAGCTCTTCTCGAAATCTTTTGCGTGCTTCGTGGTGGAGTTTACTGGCTTGTGAAAAGAGGTCACGGATGTGGGTGGAGATGGCGTCGATCTTCTGGATCGAGGAGATGGTAAACTCGCCTCTGGGTGGTGGCATGATACGAAAATTTCCTCTGGTAGGGCTATGGTAGTTTGATGTGCGCTTGCTAATTTTCGACTTTGTGAGTAGAATACAAAGGGATGTGTGGAGACTTTATATGTGCACGGTGAGAGGATAAATGCGCTGAACCACGGTAGACCTGTTAATTCCGATACCTATTGAAGTCTCAAATTGTGTCTTAGGATTGTAACTGAGACTCGTGAACGTGAACCCTACGATCATATGGTGAACGAAAGCTATAGTCACCTGAAATGCTCTACAAGCTTCAGGCTGGCTTTGATCAGTTGCGATCTCGGAGCTCTTGGCCCTCCTTGAAGAGCGCCTGCATGTTTAAACACGCGTGTTCGCTGATCATTAGCTTACATCTGTAACAACAGGTCGTATAGATAACCGTATGCTGTGGGATCAGACAGTTGCCACGTTGGCAGTCGCACAGAAGTATCTAATTCATGTCACCAATGAGTTCAGATACAAAATTCACACAGGAACGCTTCAAAGCGATTGCAATTGACTTTGTTCTATCACTTATACAAGGCCATACATACCACCCAAACCCTTCACGAACAGACCAGACACACGCAGTAAAATTAGAAGGCAACCTGATCTAGAAAATATTTCATGAGTACTTGAAAATACAAGCGCATTCTGCACGGTCACGTAATACGCCTCAGGCACGTTGATGTGAGCTGCACAGGGGTTCCTTCCCTCACTCCAATAGAGGCAGGCACGACCCTGCACGCTCCGGGATAAATTATCGTGCCTGGCCGCCGTTTTCTTCGCCCCACCCTGTACAACTACACTCACCTGCAGAAGTGACATTACAGCATAAACCGCCCGCCATGGAGTTCACCGCCATTGTGGTAGCCCTCGTCGGCCTAGCGAACCTTGCCAATGGTTTCGCTTCTCCTCTTGTCAACCCCGTTCTCGGTGCTTCCTCCAGCATCTTGGTTCCGCCGACCGGAGTGGATCTTAACATTTCCCATGCCCCCAATGTCTCTATCAAGTCGACGCACCAGTTTGGGCGTAGAGACACTTGGGACGCGTCTCCTATGGCTACCGACGAGCAATGGTGCAAGGCCCAGGCGAAGGGCGCTCAAATGTATATGACTTTCTTCAAGTCTGATATTGCCGCTGGAGCTATGTATAAACCTCCGCGACAAACGGCGAATAGCTTCTTTACGAAGGGCAACATTTTCAATCAGCTGTTCAATGTTTGGGGCTGGCACAACGCGACCCAGCGATACAATGACGCCAAATACGACAGCTACTACGGTCAGGGCTGGCTTAATGCTATGAAGTATCTTGCCATTGGCATCGAGCCGTGGAAAGATGTGTGGAATTACCACTACGGTCATGGCGTGAAGGATCTTCGGGACGAGAAAGGACAGCCAATTCCTGTCAAAGAGCAAGTGTATACCGCGTTTGGACACGAGCACCCGGCCACTGGAGCGCGAGCGAAATTCGGTGTGCAGGACAAGGCTGGAGCGATCATGGTTTCCGTCGCCGTCAGCCCAACCATTGCATACAAGGAATTGCACGGACAGAGCATCCAGTCCGACGACCTTCCGCAGCTTCGAAGCCTTTCCGATTTACTGTGGGCGGGCTGGTTATCTGGCAGCAACCCGAACACCGGCAACCCAAACCCTAACAACCTCAAGTACATTTTCATGATGTGGATCGTGAACAAAGAGACGCTCGGGATCATGAAGCGGGCCCTGGGAAATAAAGGGAAGGACAAGTACTCGGTCTGGCCTGGCGATGATTTCCCCGTGTCCGGGGCAGATGGACAGGCTCTCTTGGGGTCGCCGAACGGAAAGCCCGTGGGCTATCTCGTGAACCAGCATAAGCAGGAGTTGGGATATCAGTAAGTACTATTGTGGCCTGCGTGCGAGGCTGGTGGGGAAACGAAGCTTACAGCTGCTGTAGACAAGTCTTCAACATCCGCATCTTCACGGGCGAGGAGGGTCATCCGCCGATCATGATGTTCTGGATTAATCCGCTGGCGCAGAACCAGATTCAGGACAAGTAGATTACATGCGATCTGTTTTTCATGATATGGCTGCGTCGCGAGAGATAATGAAGTGCTGGTAGCCTACGGAGTTTTTTTAAGCATGTGACATTCGAGGCGTTAGGGCGTGGAGGAAAAAGCCACGGAAGGATCTCACATGTAGGGAAAGGCGAACTGGCAGCCGCATCAAGCATATATATACCCAGGGGAATTTCAATTTCATCCACCGAAACAATAACCTGACATGATAGTCATATGAGTGTGTTCCATGACGCCAAACCCAACCATAACCCACCTGCTAGGTACCACGCACATCACAAGACATCTCAACCAAAATATCAAAGCCACACAACTCTCCACCACACCTCCCATTCCCCTCGGTCACGGCCACACATCTGCCCAGCATCCATCCCAATCCCCCACACACCTTCCCACCCTATCCCTGCGCCCCAAACGAAGACCCAACCCTCGACCCCTTCTTCGACCCCCCACTCGCCTTACTAGCATGACTCCCCGCCTGCCCCCCAGCTAGACTTCGAACCTGACTTGCACTTTGTCCCGGGGCGTGACTCCCAACCTGACTCCCAGCCCGACTCCTCACCACCGTACCCGCAGCAATACTTCCTCCAGCCGCGCCCCCAGCCACGCTCCCCCCCACTTTACTACCGCCCGGACTTACTCCACCCGCACCCTCCTCAACAAACCCCCCATACCCCCTCCACACCCAGCACACCCCTTCCAAACCATCCTCCCATTACCGTTCCAGTTCCCGTTCCCATTTCCAGCTCCAGCAGTCCTAACCCCCACACAAACATCCACCCTCATTTCTCCCATTCCCTCCTTCCTCTCTCTTTCCTCCCTCAACAGCGCCAATGTAGACGCTAACTCTTTCTTCAGCGCCAGTTTTTCCTCTGCCAGAAGTTTTATTTCTGTTTCGAGGGAGGCGGCGGCGGCGTGGAGGGTGGTGGAGAGGGTGGTGAGGGTGTGGGCTGTGGAGTGGAGGGTGGGGGGAGGGTGAGTATGGGAGGGGAAGGGGAGGGAGGGGGGTCGGGCATTGGTGGTTGTGGTGGAGGTATGATTGAGATAAGGGTAAGAGCCGTGAAATGTGGAATATGGTGAAGCGTTGCGGATCGAAGAGGAAGATGGGAGGTGCAAAGTTGAGAGTATGGAATAGTAAAGAAGTCGTTCACACAGGCATATACGCATATATATATATATATATACACTCAAGCACCGCACATACCCGCCCTCCACACCAAATGTGAATGCACCGCACCACGTCCCCTTCCATCCTCGCTCTCTGCTTCACACTTCCCACCTTATTCAATGGAAACCCTTCGATTCTCTCCATACGCTCTGTTCTCCAAACACACCTAACGCTGAATCACTAAAAGCGCCATGGAAACGTCTGCGAGATGAACGTGAATTTTCGCAGCACCACCCTCGTTTCCTGCTTCACACCCCACACTCCCATCCAACCCCCTCGTAACCCTCCCCTCCATCCACACCATTCACCAACCCCCCCCCACAAAGCCGTAAACGCCTGCGTCGTAATACTAAACATCGCGCCACGTCGCTTCCACCCTTCACACCTCCATCCTTTTCACCCCCCCCCCCCCACACGTTCACTTCCTTTACTCGCAGTTTACGGACTTACGAACTTACGAATTACCCTTGTGAATGGCATGTAAGCGTATCAATAGCGGGATACACGCGGCGCTCTGTGGATTTAGGGGTGGACGGTGCTTCTTTGATTACGTTGTACTAAATAGCGATGATTCATACACGGTATGGAGTGAGGTAGAAGAAGGGGGTATGTGTACGGAGGGATTTGGAAGGGGATGGGAGTGGTTGGTAAGGAAGTGCTAAGCTTGGGGTACTCAACATGCGTGGAGGCGAGTTTGAAGCGGGATGCAAGTAGATCGAACTAGTCATTTCTGGTTCCTCATATGATATACAATGGCAAAAAAACAGCCAGCTATCCATCCCCCGTCCTTCCTTCATCCTCTCCCCTCCTCACTTCACTCCATCAACACCCTCCACAACCCGTCCCCCTCCACAAAATCCCCCAAATAACATTCACCAACCACAACTCCCTTCTCAACTCCCCAAGCAATCTACTCGTCGCCGTCCCCCTCTTATAAATAGCCTGCCACTCCCTCCACGTCCCCCACGTCTCCTCGCACCAACTCCTAAAGCTCACCGCCTCTATAATCGTCGGCGTGACGATCTCCTTCCCCGTGAACGCGCCCCACGTCACAGGGTTAACCCCCTCCTCGTTGCTCGCGTCGAAGTCGCCCGCTGCGTTCCCCGCGAAATAGGTAACCTGCTCGTGGGCATCGAGCCGCGGTTTGAGGACCGCCCAGTCCGCGGCTGGGATGAAGAATTCTACGAAGGGTTTCTGGAAGACGAGGCCGTTGCGGGGGCCCCAGCCGAAGATGGGGTCTGTGGAGCGGACGCCGTTGACGGCGGGTTGGGAGGCGATGGTCCACCAGCCTTTGTCGTTCAGGGCGAGGAGTTCCTTGGCGATGGTGCTGGTTTCGGGGCTGAGGCCTTGCTCGCTCCAGGGAAGGGCATCCAGTTCGCCCGTGAGATGGCGCCGGAAGAGCCGGGATATATCGTCGCGGTCGACGGGGTGGCCCCAAAGGGCCAGCGCCTGGGGCGTAGAAACGTGCAGCGTTGGACCGTACCCGTCTATCTCGCCGAAAGCAGGGGATCGGGCGTCGCCCCAGCGGCCGTTGGGGAAATCATCCCAGGTGGCTTCGCGGCCGAGGGAGCCCTCTCCCTCGGAGATGGCGAGGGTGTTGGCGCGCGTGTTGATGGGGCCCTGAGGGATGCCGGCTTCGTCTTCGGGGGCTTCGAACGAGGCGTGGCTGGAGTTTGGGTTCGAGGGGCGGGAGACGATGACGCGGTTGCGGGGGCCGGAGTTGACGGAGGAGAGGCGGCGGCGGTCTTTGCTGCGGAGGGTGCCGGCGGGAGGGGTGAAGTCGGAGCCGGGGGTGAGCTCGATGGCGTCGTCGTCGTCGGAGTCGTCGAGGGGTTGGGGGATGAGATGGCAGTTTTCGAGGATGTGGGAGACGGCCTTTTCGAGGTTCAGGGTGTAGAAGTGGAAGCCTCGTCTCGTGGGGCTCGGCTGGCCTTTGAGGTGCTCTACGATCTCGCTCAGTATTTTGATGCCCTCTTGCTTCACCAGCTCGTCGTCGCCTTTTACGGCGTCTAGGCGAGCCATGAGGTTGGCCGGTATCTTCGCGTGGGACAGCTTCGAGACGCGGTTCAGGATCTGGTACGACTGTATGGGCAGCAGGCCGGGGATGATGGGTATCGTCTTGAAGGCGCCGCTCTCGTGCTCCCTCAGCATCGTCTCGAAGCGGTCGTAGGCATCGACGTCGAAGAACAGCTGGGTCATGATGAAGTCGGCGCCGGCCTGCGTCTTCTCGACCAGGTACGGGAGGTCGAACTTGGGGTCCTGGGCCTCGGGGTGGCTCTGGTCCGAGTGGCCCTCTGGATAGGCGGCAACACCGACGCAGAAGTAGTCGGCATACTGCTTGCGGATGTAGCGCACGAGGTCGACGGCCCAGGTGAAGTCCTTGTTGGAGTCGTCCTCGGGCAGCTGGCCCTCGTCCCGGTACTCCTCGCTTCGTGGGGCGTCGCCGCGCAGGGCCAGGATGTTGCGGATGCCCAGGGCGCGGGCGTGGTCGAGGGCCTCGTCGATGAGGGCGCGGCTCATGTTGGTGCACGTCAGGTGCAAGCAGGTGGTCAGGCCCAGCTGGCGCTGGCATATCTCAGCCAGCTCGAGCGACTTGGAGGCGGTCGAGCCGCCGGCGCCCCAGGTCACATTCACGAACAGCGGACGCAGGGCCTGCGACATGCGCTCCAGACGGCCTTGCAGGTTGGCGAATCCCTATGGGCAGGCGTCAATGCGCGATCGATATGGACGGTCGGTCGGTCCCTCTCTGCGGGGCACATACCATGGCCGTCTTGGGCGGGAAGAACTCCAGCGAGAAGTAGTTCTGGCCATCGGGCAGCGCCGCGATCTTATCCGTGATCTTCTCCATGGCGGACTGTGCAGTGTGTTGTGGTGGCGGGAGTCATGGCTGGGCCCGCGGCTTGTGTCAACTTTTTGTGAATGACTGCCGTGCAAGAAAGCCCCGATTGCGGGAGAGGTGGGGCAGCGCCCATGTCGCGGGCCTTGCCTCATGCAGCAGGGCCATCCCCGTGCCGATCGACAGTCTATATCGCAGCACCAGTATTACCTTTGTAGACTATCGCGGACAGCTTTCCGGTAGATGGTTCTTTTCCGAGAAAGCACATGTTCTGTATCATAATCGTGCCAGCCATGGACTTGTCGGGTGGAATCTGGATAGACATGGACTTCAGTCATGCATGGAGTTTGCTGCGTCGCGTGCCATCCATCTTCACCACCGTCATCGTCATGCTTCGAAACAATCGGCATGTTGACCGCTTATTTTACATCTTCTGATGATAGAAGCTTCGTAATCAAGAAAGTTCACGTATGTGCACAGGGATCAATTGATGTAGGCAGTCTGTCGGCGTGGCACCTACCACATGTTCGGCTCCCCAATGGCAACCACCTTGTCCTATCCAATATCTCTCCATATATGTTAAACCACACATACCCGCCGACGCACCGTAAATGCAAGAATCCCCAAGCTGCATCCCCCCATCCACAACCATGGCCCTCCCTTCCCGCATAGACGTGCACTCACACTACCTCCCACCCTTCTACCGCGACGCTCTCCTAGCCAATGGCCACGAAAAAGTCGACGGCATGCCCGCCATCCCGGAATGGTCGCTCGAAAGCCATCTGAAAATCATGGAGTCTGCACGCATCAAAAAGGCCATCCTTTCCATCTCTACGCCTGGAACCAACCTTCACCCAAATGCCCCTCCCTCCGCCACCATTTCCCTCACTCGCCAATGCAATGCCTACGCCGCCGGCTTGAAGAAGATGTACCCGGACAGATTCGGATTCTGGGCCTCTCTTCCGCTTCCACACGTTGACGCGGCCTTGGAGGAGATCGAAAAGGCCGTAGAAGAGGGGGCAGATGGATTTTGCCTGTTGACAAACTACCAAGGAGATTACATTGGTGACGAAAAGTTCGATGTCATCTTTGATAGACTGAACGATCTGGGTGCAGTCATATTTGTGCATCCCACACAGCCGTGCATGCAATGCTCCGATGGCGGCGAGAATCCAGCCCTGCCATTTAGGAATAAGTATCCGGTTCCTATCTTCGAATTTTTGTTCGACTCGGCGAGGGCAGTCATCAATCTCTTCTTTTCGGGAACCGTGGACCGATGTCAGGACATTACGTTTCTGCTGCCTCATGCTGGTGGGGTTCTGCCTCCACTGCTCACGCGCTTTACTGCGTTTGGGGCGCTGGTCCCAGGATGCCAGGAGATCGATCCGAAAAGAGTAAGGGAACAGCTCGCGGAACGATTTTATTTTGATCTGGCAGGAACGACGTTTGAGGGGGACGAAGGTGTCGACGGATCGGGGCAGCTAAAAGCGCTGGTGAAAGGATTTGACATTTCGCATGAAAGGCTGGTGTACGGAAGTGACTTCCCATTCACAAGACATACGTCTGCCCTGACGCTTGCAAATCGAATGAAGGCTGGGCTGGAATGCTTGTTTGACGAGGAAGAAAGGGTGGCAATCTATGAGGGAAACGCCGAGAAGCTGTTGAATGGAAAAAGGCTTAGAAGGCAAACTAACGGTAAACGTAGCTGAGCGGAACGCGGATATGACAAACATGATAGAAACACGGGAATCTTATAATACAGTCGCGAAATTTATATGTACTTGTAAGGGTTCATGATACCGTTCTGTATGAGAATTAGTAATTGCTTGGAAGCGGCTGGGGGCTTTGACATACCGGATCATACAAATTCTTGATCTGCTTCATGAGCTTGATCATTGTTTCACTTCTACTGTAGCCAATGTATGGCTTCTTGGTAACGCCCAAGCCGTGCTCGGCACTGATGCTGCCGTTTCTCTTGCTCGTCCACTCATAGAGGTAAGGCTCGAGCGCCTTCTCTACATTCTTATCGAATCTCCGTACGGGTATGTTGAGGTGAAGGTTAGCATCACCCATGTGTCCGTACCCAATAACATCGACCACTGGGTACTCATCGCCCTCACCAAGGAGACCCTTTTCAGTCATGCGTTCGCGGATGACTTCAACCAATTCGTACATCTGAGCAATCGGCAGTGATAAATCGTACTTGTACACGCCTCCCCAGTGACCAAGGCACTCGGTGATGCGCTCACGACAAGCCCAAAGGTCGGCAACCTGAGTTTGGCTCTCGGCCAAGACACCGTCTGCGACAATTTCTGACTCCATAACATGCTCTAGGAAGTTTTGTAGTTTCTCGCTGTCATGGTCGCTGTTCGAGCCACTTGTTTCGACCAGACAGTAGAATGGGTAGTCACCCTCGAGGGGTAGCTTGGTGCCTGCAACTTCTTTCAGGATCTTCTGGCTGCGGCCATCCATCATCTCGAATGCAGAGAGAATCTCGCCAAGATGACCTTTCGCAGCGCGGAATGCCTTCTGGGCATGCTCGTAGCTCTCGAGACCAAAGTAGGCAACGTTGACAGCTGGCGAGCGTCTGGGACACTGAATGGAAATAGCAGTGATTATGCCAATAGTGCCCTCGGAACCGATGAAGAGCTGCTTCAGGTCATAGCCGGTGTTGTTCTTCCGGAGAGTGGAGAGATCGTCTACAACTGTTCCATCGGGCAACACAGCCTCGACACCCAAGACACTGCCATGAAGACTGCCATAGCGAAGGAGACGGAGACCACCAGCGTTGGTCGAGACATTACCACCGATCATGCAGGAGCCTTTGGCGCCTAGATCGAGTGGGAAGATGTGCTCCCTCTCGGCCAAGTAGTTGTCGGCGACCTCCAGCACGACACCGGCGTCTGCAACAAGAATTCCCGAAACATCGTCGAATGATCTGATGTTGTTCATCTTCTGCATGTTGATGACGATTTCGTCGAAGACTGGGACGGAACCACCAACAAGACCAGTGTTGCCACCTTGGGGAACCACTGCCAACATGTTGTCGTTGCAGTACTTGAGGATTTTGCTCACTTCTTCGGTAGTCGAAGGTTTGAGAACCACCTGGGCGTGACCACGGAACTTGCGCATCCAGTCGCTGTTGAAGGGTTCAATGTCATCTGAAGCATCCTTGGTCACGCCATCTAGTACAGCAGATTCAGAGCCAAGTAGCTCCTTGAAATACTGAACATGCTTTTCCTCAAGCTTGGCGAACTTGGACTCTCGTTGGATATGAGGATACCTTGAGAATATGAGTTTGAGAAATATGTTTTATTTGCTAAAGGGTTTGCCTACGAATCGGAAGTGAATTTAATCTCTTTGGCAGCGGCTGGCTCGTCTTTTACACCACCCTTTGCATCGGGCTGGTGCGGCTCCGAACTCGCTGAGGTAGTCGCCTCCGTCTTCCATCTGACTTGCAAAGTTGGTCTAAAATTCCTAATGCACGGCGAAGGTCGCGATGACAATGCTGCACGTCGCAACGAAGCAGCGACGCGTGAAGAGGCAGCCATTTCGAAACAATTGCGCAAGGAAAGAGAAGAGTGGGGAAATAATTGCGATGTCGCGGACATAAATTCATCGACCATGACCTAAACTGGCAGGGGTGACACGGGCCACCACTTGGCACTCTAGGTGGAAGCGACGACGCGGAAGCTCGTAGAGCTCCGAGTGTGTTATACAGTCGCCCCGCCGTCCAACCTCTCAGCCTCCCCGTCATAGTGTTTCTGGGGCCGTTCTCCATTCCCAATACCCAAACTTACACACATCTTACTCGCCGCTCAACATGGCTTCCGGCTACGATCGCGCGCTCTCAGGTACCTATCCACTTGTGAAGAGCGGGCAAGCTAGTAGCTGACCTGTAAACAGTCTTCAGTCCCGATGGGCATGTGTTTCAAGTCGAGTATGCTCTGGAAGCCGTCAAGCGAGGTATGGCAGGAAAGCCTACTCCACATTCAGCGCAGCAATAGTAATACGTGGACAGGAACATGCGCCGTTGGTGTGAAGGGCAAGGACATTGTCGTGCTAGGATGTGAGAAGAGGTCAGCCATGAAGTTGCAAGATACGCGAATTACGCCCTCCAAGATTGGTCTCGTCGATACCCACGTCGCCCTTGCCTTTGCCGGATTGAACGCCGATGCCCGCATCCTCGTCGACAGGGCTCGTCTGGAGGCACAATCACATCGTCTGACGGTCGAGGATCCTGTTTCGATAGAATACATCACCAAATACGTCGCCGGTGTGCAGCAGCGGTACACGCAGAGTGGTGGTGTGCGGCCTTTCGGCATCAGTACACTGATTGTCGGTTTCGACCCCAACGACAAGACACCTCGGTTGTACCAGACAGAGCCTTCGGGTATCTACTCAGCATGGTCAGTCTTCAAACCTGGGGCTTGAAACTATAGCATGGCAATTGACAGTCTCCACAGGAAAGCCAACGCGATCGGCCGCTCGAGCAAGACGGTTCGTGAGTTCCTTGAGCGGAACCACAAGGACGATTTGGACCGCGAGGAGACCATCAAGCTCACAGTTAAGTCATTGTTGGAGGTCGTACAAACAGGTGCAAAGAACATCGAGATTGCCATCATGGCGCCCGGCAAATCCATCGAGATGCTTCCGGTGGAGGACATTGAGAAGTACGTGGAGAACATCAACACGGAGAAGCAGGAAGAGGCCGCGAACAGGAGGCCTGGTCGCGGAGGTCAGGCGGCCATTCCGACGCGGCCAGCCGGTGAGGGCTCAGGGTCTGGTGCATAGATGAACACGAGCAGCTTGACGATGACAGATGATGGATCATATGGGCTAGCATTGGCGTCTGGTAGACTTCCAGATCGTATACGACAGATACGACCAGCTAGAGCTGAAAAATAGCATACCTAGCATACGAACATGTCCCTTCCACCTCGCACGTTGCGGGTGGGTTGCAAATCTCAGTTCGCACACGGCGTCTCTAACATGACAGACTATGATGTTCGAGTTGAGAGAGCGTTATGCAGTTGGAAGTCACCGCATTTGGTGAGACGTGTTCCATACATGCAGTGAGCAGCGCGGTCCTCGTGGGATGTCATCTGCACATCTTAACCCAGGCGGTCGGGGGCATCCTTGACGTTGAATATCGACCTCTCCTCTTCGGCTCGCACACGGTCGTCCTTGAGCATTCTGTGACAGGTCAGTTTTGGATCTGGGGTTCGAGCTTTTTCAAGGGGCGTACCTCGCGTCTTTGCGCGCATCTTCGCCCTCGACGCGCAGCTCGGCCTTGGGGGTGAGAGCGTCTAGCACAAAGTGGTTGTCGCAGTGCGGGCAGTATTCGTCACTACATTTTCTTAGCATAGTAGCCCCCTGATTTGCACACAAAATGGCCCACCTGTCCTCGAATTCGCGGGCATCCTTGCGGAAGGCCTTTTTGCATTTTTTGCAGACAAAGGTCATCTCGAAGCTCTGGGCCAGCTCATGGTCGGAGGTCTCGTGGTGGCATTCGGCGCAGTCGAACCACTTTCGGCCTGCAGGTGCGAGGTTAGCCTCCAGTATGGCACCTGGGCACAGCGACAGTCAGCTGGACGTACAGCAGGGGGCGCGGATGGCGACTTGGGCGTTGAGGACGTGCTTGCTGCGGAGCATCAGCGGAGGTCATCGGGCGCGGCGGGGTTGGCCACGCGTACCACATTTTGTCGCAGGCTCGGGGGTTTACGACTACGCAGCTGCGGGAGGGAGTTTCTACGAAAGACGGGGCGCGCCTCTGGTGCCAGTCCCAGTATCGGCGTGGGCTCGATGTTGCTGCTGCCCAGGGTCTGGGTAAAGTGCCTTTTTGGCCGCAATGCGAAATGCAGGAACCCAAACGCCCTCGGCCAGTGGACCCCCGGTGAAAGACGTCAGCCACACTGGACGTAAGATGGCCACCACGGCACACACATTCCTCCCTCGCACCGGCCAGCGTCGCCAGCAAACACTCCCGTCGCTCCCACACACGGTGACCAGCCAGAGCCTCTGCGTGTGCGCCGTCTGAAACAGCCGACCTAGGCGCTCGCTCCCCGCCTCAGCTTGTTGTGTGTTCCCTGTCCGGCGACTGTCTTCCCCATTCCTAGGCCCACCACGGATCGTCGCTGAAAAGCAGCGTTGACAAACCCCCCTCGTATACACACAAACGCACATACATACACACATCTACACCTGCACACACCCCGTCGTTCGCTACACGTATACCCCGCCCACCGAGCTTGTGCCCTGCCACCCAAGCGGCCGTCCACGCACCTCCGCGCCGCATGAAGAGCCCCCGCTCGAGAGCCCTCACCTTTCCCACGTACATCGGCGGCGCTCAATGGGAACGAGGCTTGGACAGTCGATGAGCATCTATAAAGCAGACCCTGGTGCTGGCTGACGAGGCGCGTTATGGAGCCCTCCAAAACCGAGGACAAGACGGATGGCTCGTCCATCGTGAGTCCGCTCCCGCCCAAAGAGCTATAAACCTCCGGCCGTGTCTGCACATGCCACCGCCTGGAGACTGACCGTGCTTTACAGAAACCCGTATCTTCTCTCCGCAGCTTCTTCGAAAACAACGTCAATGTGAACAAGGCTCCGCCGCCCGCAGGCCCACGCCAACCCTCGCCCGCTGCTAGTGAACGATTGAGTGTAGCGGAGGATGGCAGAAGAGACTCACGCATGTCGCTGGACATTGCACGCCAGAATGGCGGACGGCACTCTACATCCAACCTGCTAGATGCCAGTGTCACCAGTCCTGCGACCCCACGAGGGAGGAGCATGCGCTCGCCCTGGAGTGCCCCCAAATCGCGCCCGACGTCCATGGTAGCTTTCTCACCGCCCAGATCGCACACGAGATCACCGCCTAAAGTAACGGTGCAGTCACCAGCATCGCCTCCTTTCAAGACACCCGAATCGCAGGTCCACTCGCCGCTCCCTTCCCGAACCTCTTTCCATGCATCGCTGGAGAATTCATCGCGGAATTCGGTAGCCTTAGAAAGCAGGACATTCAAGGCACCGAGTCGGGAAGGAACACCCGCTGTGCCGCTGGAGTCGAAGCCAGTTTTCCGCCCAAATCATTCCACCAGCCCGTCTAGAGATGCACGCAAGAGCTTGGTAATCGATCGTAATAGTGTCTCCACGGCGCCCGTCCCACCGCCGGTCAACCGTGCAGGCAAGCCGAAGATACCCGCCAAGTCTCACTCGACGGACCCACCTGCAAGATTAACACTTGCGCCTGAGCAGGATGCCAAAAGGGATCGAAAGGACGTTTCGCCCTTCAGTACGCCGCCCAGCAGCAGTGGGGGAGAGTTGTCGCCAACCAAGGAACATAGCCCGTCGAAGCGTTGGACAAAATCTCGAGAGGGATATTTTCCACCACCACCTCTTCATCATGCAGTCGCTGAAAGACTGCCTGCTTCGGATCCACGGGCAGTGTTCAGCAATCAGCCGCTTCCTAGGCCTGGATCTTTGGCCCGGCACCAGACTATGGGGGATCTCGCGGAAGACCGGCCTGCTCTACCAATGCGAAGAGAAAGGGATAATCTCGATATGCGAAAAAGCATGGTCCTTCAACGTCCAGCACCTCCCGAGCCACCAGTCAGGCGATCCATGGACACGTTCCGACCCGCTGCTTTCGTCAATGAGACCAGCAATAGATTCATGCCTCCTCCGAGAAGAACGCAAACTGCATCGGTTCTAGCGGCCGCCCCCGCAGAGCCGCGCAAGTCTCTTGAACCACCAAAGCCGCCCCCGCCACGAAACTCCGGGGAATTTAGACGGTCATCTGTCGCACCTGCTGCACCGGCGCCAAAAGCACCGCTGTCTCAATCTTACAATTACGATTCAGACGATACCGACCAGGCAAATGAGAAACAGGGTGCTGCTCTGACGGACTACCCGGATTCATCGCAAGCGAATCGCAGACCACCGGTATTCGACGCTGGAACTTCATTGATACCAACAGGCTATGAGACAAAACTCTTCGCAATTTGTGGCGAATACATATGCACCACTGGTTATGTAACAAAAGTGTGGAACGTACTGAACGGTAGAGTCTTAATGGAAGTCAGCCATGGAGACACAGTCAAAGCAACGGCCCTAGCATTTCGACCTGCAAAAGACGTAGAAGACGAAGGCAAGCGCCTATGGCTCGGTATGAACACCGGCGAAATGCATGAAATTGACATACCGACTCAGAGTGTCGTATGTACTAAGAGTACGGCGCATAAGGGGGCACCCGTTGTGAAAATCTTCCGCTACGCCTCTGAGATGTGGTCACTGGATGATGAGGGCAAACTCCACATTTGGCCACCGGATGATACGGGCTCGCCAACGTTACAGCAGACGCCATGCGCATATCGCGTTCGCAGTGGACATAGCTTTGCCATGATCTCTGGATCGCAGCTTTGGCTAGCGTACGGTAGAGATCTGCGCGTTTACAAACGTACTGGCGATGGGAACTATTTCCAGGAACTTACAGAGCGAGGTATTTCGCAGCTCAACGTGGGCGATGTGACTTCAGGTGCCATCCTAAGCAGCCAGCCTGACCGCGTCTACTTCGGCCACAACGACGGAAAGATTACCATCTACGCCAAAAAAGGGTTCGAGTGCTTGGGTATTGTGAATGTCAGTTTATACAAGATCAGCTCGTTGGTTGGTGTAGGCGATTGTCTATGGGCGGGTTATAGTACTGGAATGGTCTATGTCTACGATACGGGGAGCACACCATGGAAGGTTCTAAAGGACTGGAAGGCGCACGAAAAGGTCATTTTCGGAATTGCGGCCGACAGGACAAGCATATGGAAACTGGATCGTCTTCAGGTTGCTACTCTTGGATCTGACAATGTCTTGCGCATTTGGGATGGCATGATGAAGGAGGACTGGCAAGGTAAGGCTTACATGTTCCAACCAGAAGAGCAAACAAGCTGACGCGTGTAGAAACCCAAATGCAACAGCGCGACTCCGAATATTGCGAGTTCCGAGAATTGACGGCCAAGGTCATGACGTGGAACGCTGGCGCATCGAAGCCTACCGCTCTGCAACACAACGAGCAGGATCAAAACTTCTTTCGGGAATTACTGCAACCTGAAGACCCGCCTGACATCCTTGTTTTTGGTTTCCAGGAGCTGGTAGATCTTGAGAACAAGAAGATCACGGCGAAGAGCTTTTTCAAGAAGAAAAAGTCAAAGGAGGCTACCGAACACGAACATATGTCGCACCAATATCGAGCATGGCGCGACCATCTGATCCGCGTGCTGGACGAGCACACACCGCGTCAAAACTATGTCCTCCTTCATACGGCGAACCTCGTGGGTCTTTTCACGTGTATTTTCGTGAAGGGTTCAGAGCGCACCAAGATCCGCGACGTCTGCGCTGCTGAAATCAAGCTTGGCTTCAGCGGCCGAGTTGGAAACAAGGGTGCTTTGGTTGTGCGATTCCTCATCGATGATTCATCCCTGTGCTTCATCAACTGCCATTTGGCGGCCGGGCAATCGCAGACGCAGCACCGAAACAACGACGCAGCCGCCATCATGGAAGCAGCACCACTGCCCCGAAACCGCTCTCCAGCTAACTGCACTAACTTTTTCGTCGGCGGCGGAGACGGCTCTATGATCCTCGACCACGAAATCTGCATCCTAAACGGCGACCTCAACTACCGCATCGACTCTATGACACGGGATTCGGTCATCACTGCAGTCAAACAGGGTAATCTGACCAAGCTCCTTGAACGCGACCAGCTACTTCTCTCGCGGAAACGCAATCCCGGGCTGCGGTTACGCGTGTTCAACGAATCGCCCATCACGTTTGCGCCCACGTACAAGTACGACGTCGGAACTGATACGTATGACACGTCGGAGAAGCGGCGGTCTCCCGCGTGGTGCGACAGGGTGCTGTACCGCGGCTTGGGAAAGATCAAGCAAACGGAGTACCGAAGGCACGATTGCGTCAAGGTGTCGGATCATAGGCCTGTGAGCGCTCGGTTCAAGCTGAGGGTCAAGACGATCAATACGAAGCTACAGATGGCGGTCGCCGATAAGGTTGAGGTGGAATTCGAGGCAGTAAAGAGGAGGATAGCAGGAGACATTAAGTGAGTGACCTGGATCCCGGCGGTTTTCCGTGGCGATGCATTGACTAACGTGCGGCAGGCTCGATTATCTAGTCAACGTGTTTGGCTTGAAAACGCAGGAGGCACAAAAGCTACTGGCCGGAGCGTAGGGTTAAAAGTGCAGCAGGTGTTATCGTGATACCACATTCGTATTTATCATTGAGCGTTGCCGTTCAGCGGTGTGAGCGTATTGCAATGGGCTGTTACATGAAAGCGAAGCTGTATGTATGTAATGGAGCACAAAATCTGGAGCCAATGCCTGATCAGGCATCCTGGCCCAGCCTCCTCCAATGACATGGAAAAATCAAAAATCCCATTCCTCAATTGCGATATGCGCGGATCATCGATAATTATCCCTCCACACGCGCATCATGTGCTAGCGCGTAGGGTCATGGTGACGTCAACCACGCGTACCCAGCACACCCCCAAACACACCTCCATATGATTAAAAACCCAATTAACATTCCACACCCTCCTCTGCTCTCCATACACCTCCTAAAACTAAGCCCGCATATGTCCACCGCTTCTACTCTACCCCTCCGCCGCCTTCCACTCCATTTTTCCCCTTCAGCTCTCCCCCGCGCGCGTCTCCTAACCGCGCACTTCACGCGTCCTGTACAGTTTTCGACAAGCACGACAGTAAGAATGGATAAGAACCAGTCGAGGGGGGAGTCGACGACGGGGATCAGCGAGTGGAAGCAGAGAGCGCCGTATAGGGTTCATGAGAAGAATGATGACTTTGAAGTGAAGTACGAGGCGAATTGTCACTGTGGGAAGGTGAAGTATCAGTTGAGTAGGAGGGAGCCGCTGGATAGTAAACTTTGTCATTGTACGACGTGTCAGACGCAGCATGGTGAGTTTATATTTCTCTATATATCCCTTTTCTCCTCACCATCTTTTCTTTCACGAACAAGACGCAAGACCGATATTGACTTTTTTCCTTTCCTTCCAGCCGCCCCCTTCCAATGGGCCGCCATCTTCCACAAAACCGACATCAACTTCACCCACGGCCACCACTCCCTCGAATGGTACGACCCCACCGAGAAATCCATCGAGCACAAGCTCCCCTGCAAAGTCCGCTGCTCCTACTGCCACTCGCCCATCATGGACGAAGGGCGCAACATGATTTTGCTGTTTCCGTCGCTCATACACCTGAAGACCGATGAGGACAGGGCGTTTTTCAAACCCCGCTGTCATATGTTTTATGGACAGCGCGTTATGGATATTCCGGATGGGCTGCCGAAGTGGAGTGGGTTGAGTGATGAGAGTGAGTTGATTGAGGATAGTCCGCCCGAGAAGGTGAGGGAGGTGGAGAGGAAGAGGGAGGAGGAGAGGGGGAGAGGTTTGAGAAGGGGGAGAATGAGTAGGGGGTGGAAGTGATGGTGTGGCTTTTTGTTGATGATGTGGTGAGGGTATGATTTACAGATGGTTGATAGAGCTGAGGATGCTCAGCATGTGTGGTGGAGCGAGGAGGTACTCCTAACTGTTACCCGTGTTAAAAATTACCATTTGAAACTGCTTCTAGACAGTCGAGCGAGGTATACTCCTGGGTGATTCTGAACTTACAACAATCAAGTAGATTCATCCAAATTCAAGTCACCCCGGGTTGAAATCCGTTGTAACGGCTTCATCACCAAGGCAATTCAAGTCACCTCAGTTCCAAAGAACAGATCCCCATTCCTTATCACATACAAATATAACCCACTAAACTTCCATACCACCACAATTTATCTCCACGTTGTATTACACACACATATTATCCTAAAGCCATATCCTCTTCTCTAACTTTGCTGGACTATCTTTCTTAGAAGTATGTAATAGCATACTGTTATGAAGATATCTGAATTATTCTACATTGACCCTTACGAATTACAGCCTGGATGTAATACGTATGTATAAACATGAATTTTTCGTCTTATGAGGCTCGTGGGTATACCGATGGCTTCTACTAGGGGAGCGTTTTACGGGTACTGGCCGGGTGAGCTATAGGAAGATTGGGCTATAAACGTGAAAGTAGACATTACACATAATACTTCTTACATAAATGATGTACTAGAGTTAATGCTGACTAATAGGAAGTAGTAATGGGGCGGTTAATATTGAAGGAACGGGATGAGAAATGCCTAGGGACATTTGTGGGTGCCTTGTCGTGCGGGGAAAAGGTATGGAGTCATGTCAGGGTCGGTAATAGTCTCCGAATTCATCCGCGGGGAGAATTACTCACTTCGGACCACCATCTTTCGGAGGACTATCCTTCGTCCAATTCTCTATTAAATACCACATTCCACCACGGTATTACTCCTCATAGCACAATACAAACTCAATATGGAATCCACCACATCAACCCCAACCCCAATACCCTCCCGCCTCTTCTCCACCGCCAACTCCTCATCCCTCTCAGTCTTCAAAACCCTCATCACAAATCCACCCTCCACCCACTACCCCCTCGCCACCGAAACCACCTCCAACATCCCCATCTACACCCTCCCCCCTTTCTCCTCCTTCTCCCCTTCCCAACGCTCCGCCCTCCAAGACGAATGGCACCACATCCTCCTCTCCGGCCCCGGTATCTTCATAACAAAGAACCTGTACCCAGACCCTTCCCTCCTCACCCACGTCAACGAAGTCTTCGACTCCATCATCGCCTCCGAAGCCGCAGCTAACGTCTCCAAAGGAGACCACTTCGCGCCTCCCAACGCCAACACGCGAATCTGGAACGCGTTTTCCAAACATGGCCTTCGCGACCCGTCCTCGTTCGTGGACTACTATTCCAACCCTTGGATCCCGCTCATTGCGTCCGCTTGGCTGGGTCCAGCGCATCGACTCACGGCTCAGGTAAATATCGTGATGCCTGGAGGCGAGGCTCAGATCCCCCATCGAGACTACCACCTCGGTTTCCAGGGGAGCAGCGAAGCAGCTGCGTTTCCGAGGGCGGCGCACGCAGCGTCGCAGTTTCTTACACTGCAGGGGGCTGTGGCGCACGGGGATATACCGGTTGAGAGTGGGCCGACGAGGGTGCTGCCGTACAGCCAGTTGGTAGAAGGTGGATACCTTTCCATCCGAAGTGAGGATTTCCGCGCGTTGTTCCAGGAGCATTACGTCTCGCTGGCGATGCAACAGGGTGATGGTATGTTCTTCAACCCTGCGCTGTTCCACGCTGCGGGGGCGAATCAGAGTACATCGCCTCGCGTTGCGAATCTCTGGCAGATATCGAGTGCGTTTGGGAAACCGATGGAGAGTGTGGATACGGGGGGGTTGATTGGGGAGACGTGGGGGGTTTTGAGGGACAAGTATGGGAGGGAGGGGGAGAGTGAGGGGGTGAGGGCTTTTGTGGGGTGTGTGGCGGAGGGGTATCCGTTTCCGACGAATTTGGATAGGATGGTTCCGGGGGAGGGGGGGATGGCGCCGGAGAGTGAGCAGGATGTGATGTTGAGGGGGTTGAGGGGGGGGTGGGAGACGGAAAAGGTGGTGGGAGAGGTGGCGAGGTTGAGGGAGGAGAGCAGGGCTTGAAGTTGGGGTGGGGTGTTGAATCTAAAGGGATAGGAGGACTTGAGTGGTATTATTAAGATACAGGGCTGCGATTACTTGATGGGAGTGAAGTGAAGGTGCAAGGTTGATCAAGATAATCTATGAGCGTACCAACATCTTTGACCAAAAGTCCTATCTAATTGTCACATAGATTAATATATTTGGACAAAATCAGCTACTTGATTCTTCATCTATGCCGTCGATTTGTAACCCTGCCATGACTTCCCCATAATGCTAGACAGCTTCCCTGGCTTCCCAGTCTTGCCCGAAACGTTATTGTCGATGACCGCAGTCCCCGTCCTATCGAAACCTGGGTTCGCAAACCCATTTGCACCACCCTGACCGCCAGACATATATGTCGGATAGCTGTCCGGTAGCTCCACCCTATTGTACGTAGAAATATCCACAGGCGGAGGCGGCGGCATCGAAGGCGCTGGCGTCCATTCTACCCTGATCGACTGATCGCGAGACAGCTTCTGGTTGTCGAACCATAGCTCGAAGCGGATATCCGCCGGGCCAATAAGGACGCGCACTTGGTACTCTACTTTGAAGTAATGCTTCCCTAGGGACCAGAAACGCTTGTTCTTCTCGGTAAATTTCTTTTCATCTGCGGAAGATAGATCGGATGAGACTTCACACAGAACGTGTGTTTCGTGGTTCATCTGATCAGGGAGATAGGGAGCATCGAGGTTGCATTCTATGACGCTGGTGGGGAAGGCTCGCCGAGGGTCCGCAGGTGTCACTTTCTTGATGAAGTTGTGAATGATTGGCTTGTCAACTGACACCGGTTCGCCTTTCTTGACTGCATGATATCAGCAAACGTGTCCAAGGCTCATTGGAGATTTACTCACCGAACCAAGCGATGGCCTGCATGATGTACATCTTTCCGTTCAAAGGATCGCGCACAAGCTGTTTGCCTACATGGTCTGGATTCTTCTTGTCGTACATAATCTTACACATGGTGCCGTACGACGAGCGACAGCAGCGCCAACCGAGCACAGAGTGGCTTGTGATAAGCTTTCGTATCCGGTCTGCCACCAGACCTTTACAAACCGCTAGCTGTGGATCAGGCGCTATGCGTACCGATATACCCCGCGCGTTGGGTATGCTAGTCATTGAGTAATGCTGCCGTAACCGGGCCTGTACATATGCTGAGTTTCCAAGGCCACCTGACAGAACCAGGTGTGCAATTTGTTCAGCGGGAAATTTTTGGTAGAGTGTTTGTAGTTGGGTATCTATCAGCTTGAGCAGCTTATTGATTTGCTTGTCAAAGGGACGCTGCAAGTCTTCACGCTGGAAGGTGACTTCTCCGGAACGTATACCTGTCTCTTCGTGGTTGTAGGAGTGTGATAGTCTTGGAATCGCTATGCTGAACAGTGGCGTATCATCTGGAGCCCCATATTCACACTTGACAGCCTGGAAATCCCGGCTTTTTACCATCTCCCAAGCTGTTTGTTCTAGGTCCATAGGGAGTGGCTTGACCTGATGTGCACGCTCCAGTCTCTCACACACCAACGTCTCGAAATCGTAGTCAATCGCTGAACTGCCAATTGTCTCGCCAAAGACAACGTCCAGTTGCTGCAGATTGATAGCTTGATTGTGCGTTCCAGTGACCCGAAGAACACTCAAATCTGTAGTTCCACCGCCAGCATCGCAGACAAGAAGGATGTCGTTTTCCCGGAAAATGCCTGGCGCTTCGGTCGAGACGTGAACAGCGGCTGCTTCAGCTTCTGTAAGTCCAATGGTCACAGCATGTCCACTGTGATTCCCAAACCCAGCTTGCTTCACAAGAACTTTAAACCTCTCAACCGTAGGCACTGGCTCCCACGTCGTAGGTACGGAAAATAAAAATTCGATCCTGGCATCTTCCCAGCCCACTCCAGAAAGCTCCCCGCCTAGTTTAAAGGCGAGATATTCATACATCTTGTTCAAATAGTCCCGATACCACTTCTCAACCTCTGCCATCGAGCTCGGTGCATCTTCGGGCTCTTGCTGTTGTTTCTTGAGAAGATGCGGGGGCGAGAGAAGCGTTTTGAACCACTCCCTGAAAACTTTATCTTCAGCATTCATTTCCGAGGCGGTTTCGGAGAGGAAGCCCCATGATGAGGGAGCAGAGTCCGGTATGGTTGTCGGGTAGACCATGACTGTGGGTACTTTGTTTTCGTTTGCTTGAAAGCGACCTGGCCATTTTTGCACCCAACGAATGGTCTCACTTCCAATTGAGAGATTCGCATAGGCGACACCTGTGCACTATAGATGCAATTAGTATAACAGTTCTAGGAGCTGTAGTCATCGACACCACCACAAGTGTAAATTTACAATATATTTTTCTTGCGAAGAGCTGGTTTAAAAGGCCCCGGGGTCAAGAGTTCACCACATGACAGCCACCTGTCTGGTAAAGAGCTACGACAACAATCTCCAAGTTCACACACCCAAAGAAGAGTATTATACATCACTGTTCTTTTCTTGTTTGTGCGCGAGCATTGAAGGAGGGAATACATCGTGATGTAGTGTCGTGGTCAATCAATGCGTGACAGCAGCGCTACACTCATTTGGGACGGGCGTTCGGCTCGGCCCTTTCCTCCCAGCTCTTCCTCTCGCATTATCAAGATAAACTTACAGTCATTCCCAAATCAATACCAATAACCATATGCGGTTTCTCGCCATCCGTTGATCCATTCATCATTGCGGCTATTGTGTCGGTTGTCCTTACAGCCTTGTGCTGCGAGATTGAAGGACGGGCTGTGAATACATCAATTCTATATGACAGCGCGAGTTGCGTCCGACCTCGTACAACAGGGGTGAGACGACACAGCCCCAGCCTTGTTGCAGGAAGCGCAAACTAGCCCCAGCCATATTATTAGGTGCAGATTGGCAGCCTATCACTGTTCTAACCGATGGGTGGGGCTTATTGGGGGATGAAGGATTGGTGCAGGGCGAGGCTATCATCCGCCGGCGCCAATTTTCATGGCGCAGAAAATACACTTGATGGCAAAGGCATCTGAGTTTGGGAAAGGCGGTGCCAGATGGGACGGCTGTGCAGAGGTGACACCTCTGTCGACTATTTATTGTGTGATCGTGCTCCGTGAATATGCGGGTTGGATTGGGCCGCAAGGGTTGCGTTACATGCCTATGTCGACATTCCCAAACCTCTATAATCACACTTTGCCTAGATTACGGTATGCAGGATCAGCCTTGTTAGTGCAAGCAGATAGCTTGATACACCTATGTACATAAGCTGGACTTGTGCGTGCTCAGCCGCAACTGTTCTTACGTTCACTCTTCTGACTGCCGATACTCGCGAGAAAACACGAAGTTCCATCTGAATTCATTGAGAGTATCACTCGCAATTTGCCAAGTCAAGTTTAAAGCTGAGACGAGAGCTGATGTTCATTGGTCCACCATGGCTGCTGGAAGACCACCCAAAGACCCTCAGCCGGTCCTCGAAATAACTCCCGAGCACTCCCCCTTACCGTCGACCATCACGTTCTATCATGAGCGTGCTCCTGAAGTTGGGGATCAACATATACTATGGTACAACGATAAGCGGAACCAAAATGGAGAATTAGACGACTCAGCTTGGCAGACAATCCGTCCAGCAGCGACTGCATGGACCACTGCTATCAAACAAGAACCAGCTGCCACCACAGGTGTTGCCGGGTTTCTAAACCTTGAGGGAGAACCCGAACGGATGGCGTATTGGACTATGGGTGCAAATGGTGCGGAAGGAGAACGACATACCGTCAATGTGGCATCGGTTTCCTCAAACACGGTGTCTTCGTCAACTGTAACCACTGGTAGTACTACAAGTACTGGAAGTACTGGAACTTCAACGGGAAAAGCAGAAAACCGGACTACAGATACCTCGGAAAGCGCATCCCCATTATCCACTTCATCTGCAGCCGTGACCGCCACCACTATTCCCTCTGAACTTCGCAACAATGGGCTTAAAGGAGGAGCTGTAGCAGGAGTTGCGATCGGGTGTCTTATAGCTGGTGCGCTTATAGCGGGTGTGCTGGCATGGTTCTGCTTGCGACGCAGAAAACCTGCTGTGGCCGGTCGTGATTCAGAAGCCAGCACAGTGGCTCTGATGCATAAAGAAAAAGGACCAGCAGCAAAAACGAGGTCCCTATCAAGTGGGAGCCCTATCGCTCCAGCTCTGGAACACGGCCTTCCACAACCCCTCGAGGACAAGGCCATCACTGGTGAAATCTCCAAGATTAGCAACCTGATTAAAAACCACGTCCAGAGCTATTACCATAGTCGAGCCGTGAGCCCGGGTATGATTGACTATGACGATCTTCAGGCCCTCGGGGAAAAGCTGCCTGTGTCCGTCGGGACATTGAGTACGCTTCTCAACAATTCGGCAACCAGAGAGATCGCGCTCAGATTCTGCCTTGCTTGGGTTGTGACATCACGGATTCAATTGAATGATTCCTCGAATACGACATTCCTACCACCCGAGGTCGCAAAATCCATACAATCCATGCACCACGTCGAACAGCAGTCGCGAGGTATGAGACACTATTCCTTTCACATATAACACCATTGACAAACTGTGTAGTTCACTCTTTACTGTATAGTAAATGGCGCGCCCTCACAGCCGAGCTCCTGCAGTCTAGCTACACCCGCAACCCATTCTCAGCAAACGACGGTCGTGTTCGTAACATACAAGCTGCCGCAACGCTACTTGATAGCGTGCTTCGGCCTTATGCTGATTCTCGGATGGACGATGGTGCCCGCAGCCGCAACTTGGAAGAGATACTCAAGCGAGCCGCACAATTCGCATTTACACTTTTCTCGCAGCCCACTTCATGGGACTTTGATTGGCAGAATGAGGATGGCGTCAAGTCGGGAAGCCTTTGCATCTTCCCTGCTCTAGTACAAACATCAGATGAGAACGGCGAACCTCTCAACCCGCCTCGGCCTTTTAGCGAGGCGGTCAATCGGCGTCTTGATGAGTAGCGAAGGTAGAACGTTCTAAAAACACTTACTAATTCTATTCCCTTACATCTGATTGAAAGATTTCGCCGGATTATGTGCACATTTTCGTGAAATTACGTCTCGTCAAGATGAACAAGGCTACTCAGCTTCCGCTTTGAAACCAATTCTTGGGTTCGGCCGTACTGGAAAGGGGATCAACGGAGTGGCCCCCAATATTAGACAGCTTTTGCCATCGTATCCTCAGAAAATTCTATTGGCGAAAAAGTTCTATTTCCGGCGCTCCAGGCTGCCTCGCGCAGATCAGACACGGTACGGAGATACTGGGCCACACTTGTCCAATTACCAATCTTTCGTGCCCCACAGATACGAGCGTATTGGCTAGCCCCCTTCTTTTGCGTTGCGTGCCACCCGTCTCACCAGTTCACAGCCTTCCTAATTCCTCTAGGTGTCGTGCCGCAATCGGGATTACATCTGGTTGTATCTTGCTGCGCATCTTATCAAGAGTCATAGCATATGGTTTGTCCCACAGAGATCCACATCAACAGAGGTCACGCCCATACCCATCGTTGCCTAAGCCGCAAAAGCGCGCATTTTCTATGTTTCAACTGCTTTAGGAACCCCCAACAGTTAGCGTTTTCACCAAACCCACATCCCTATGATCACTTCATTGGGCCTTTGATCGCAGGCAAGATGATGCCAGGCGCAGGCTTGTATTTGCCAAATACCCTCACTAAGTCGCTTGATCAAACGGAGAAACGCGCAGCGAAAACGAAGAGTTCTGGGCGCAAATCAAGCCAGGACTCCAACATGGACAGAGAATCGATAGCGTTCTCTAGATCATCCTCAGAAGACGTTACGCGAGTATTCTCATCTCTTTCTACAGTATTTGACTTCGCAGACTGGGCTTCAGTGCAAGGCAAGGTTTCATCAGACAGCGAGGTATTCGTCAGCAATCTTCAACGAGTGCGGCGCGACGTCACTGAAGCCTCGCGGCTGTACTCATCGCACACAGTTGCAGACTACCTTGAATCATGGCCCGACAAAAAGATCTGGATAGATGACATCATTCGTGATATCGAGAGAGCCCTTAACGATATCGGTCGGTTCATTGAAGCCGTCCGCGTTTCCGGGGATGACGGTGGCACGGCTGGTCTAAAACGAAAGTTTCAATGGGCATTGTCGCATCAGAAGAAGCTTGTGAGCAAGCAACAGCATCTGATGATATGTCATCAAAGTCTCATGTCTGCTGTACAGCTTATGCAGACTGCTGAGATGAATGCGACGTTCGATCCCATTCACGAACTGCCTGTTCCAACACAACCGTGGACCGAAGATGACCTGGGTGGGGTGTTAAGAAGCCCCCGATCAAGGCAGAAGTGGAGGTCCAACCAGAAAAACTCTTCCGTACCCAGTATCACTGTATCAGAACCGGATATGAAAGATGACAAGTTTGGTTCGTAGATCTGGCAATGGGAAAGTTACATTGGGCTGATTTTTCTAGTACGCCCTTACTTACATGCTCTTGCTGAGCTTCCAGGAAGCACTCCAGATGATATTGGTCCTCATAATCATCATAATGCCATGATATCAAGTTTTTACAAGCGTCGCAATACATTGGAGGGCGAAGATCCTAGATCTAGCAATAAAGTGTCATTCCGGGCCACTGTAGCAAACCAGAACGCGGGATTCGAACCATTATCGGAAACTTACAGAACAGGCGACAATGATTTCACCACCCACGAACAGCAATCATTAGATTTCTTACCACCTCGCAGATCTTTTGATGATATGCGTCCTTCCATCTCTAGTCTCGATCAAAGAGCCCGCGCATCTTTCGACATGGCTCGACCTCGCTCCAACTCAGAACAGGTACAAACTCAACGGTCATACGAGGTTCGTAATCGCGCATCATCTGATCAGGTACGGCCAATGCCCACTTTGACGGAGCGACCCATTGAACGATTCAACTCCACCGCATCAATTGCACTAGGTGATGCTGTCAGCGTACCTATATCTTCAATGAGGCACAGATTGAAGCCTGTTACCGTTAGAAAGCCGCTGCTCAGAATTGGCTCTCACTCATCGGGGCTTCCTCTATTCCCGAGCCAAACTTCTCTGATGGACGACTTATCGACATGGGTCATACCACAATCGGCGCGCGACGGCTATTGCGACCATGAGAGTAATCAAAGTGTCCGTACTGCTGCATCGTTCACCACATCTACACCCTCTACATCAGTGACGTCCTCGCCGATTGTATCAAAGTCGACCCCAGGATGGACCCCAGCTCTGATAGACGCCACATCCACTGTATCAACAACAGTTCCTACTGAAACAGCCGACCTCGGTGACAATCAGAAATCAGCTGAAGTATCACCGATCCTGATACCAGCCTTGCCTTCCCGACCCGCGCCCCCACCACCTATACCAGCTAAAATTCCGCTTGACGTCTCACCACAGCCAGAAGTAATAGAGCAAACTCATGGGAATATCCAGCGGAGCGACAGTGCTACCATTCCTCCTCCATTAAGTCGACGTCGGCGTCCTGTCCGCGCTTCTAAGAGAGCCCTAGCCGAGAAAGAATCTCCCAAGAGCATACCCAGTGCAGCATCATGGCCGTCCACTGCCAATTTAGCGGATTCTACATCTCTAGACTCTGATGTGCTAGGGAAGATAGAGACATACCAGAATTTGCCGAACGACGGTTCATACTCCACATCATCTCAGGTTCATCGGAATGCTTTGCACCATCTCACATCGAGTGCAAGCGCAACAGACAAGTATCCGATTGCATACACACCTAGCAATTTTTATTCACCGCCAGATCTATCAACGCCACCAGTCCAACCGAGCAATGATGTAATGGCATCAACTGATGTGGATATCAATGCATTTCCTGCGCCTCCAGTCACAAGTGCTAGAGAAACAAGTTCCAAAAATAAACATCCTATGACATCGACGTCTAATTCAACCCTGCACGTGCAAACTTCTTCAAGCGCAACCAGTGTCGAGACTTTGGCAACCGAAGCAGCGTCGGTTTCAAACACGTCTCGGCCAATGACCGCGATGGCGAAGAGGAGGGCAGCGCAGGCGAAACGTATGCAGATGGCATTTGGAGGAGAAAGCGGAGACATATGAGATATAGAAGAACGAAACATGGATAGCAATGATACCAAGTTTATGCCCCTCGCGCCACTAAGCTCTCTTTTCGAAAAGGCAGTATACACGGCAAAGCACCCAAAAACCCAATGTGATCTTGACCTTAAAACTCCCGCAATGACCACGCTTCCTTGCAATTATTAAATCTGTCAATTTACCCTTCTTGAACCCCTCTTAGGATGTGGGAGTGAGTGATGTAAAGTCACTGCAACTACCACCCATCCTGCATCGTAGCCAGGATTTTGCACGGTATTGGGTCGGCATCCGAAGTGCAACATCTACCAGGTCGGTTGCACAACTCAAGTTTGAGTAGCTTTGCATACTGCTTTTGTGAAAGGATCGGTGGACACGGCTGCTCGATGTTGCCACTAGCACAGAGTCATTAGTCTGAGTATTTCTTGCCCCTGTAATGCGTATTTGCCACGAAATCAAGAAACTATAGGAGAGAGGCGTGAATATAAAGGGCGGAGCCTACTTCGTCGGGCTGAAGATTCTGCATTTCTTAGTGCCATCCGGATACGTTCCAACAACATCCTGTGGCTCGTCCCATCCCCAGTTGCTGTCACGCCGCTCGATTGAAAGTGGGGCGGCAGATGAAGTCTCGCCAATAGTGATCTGATAAAGGGGGGCAGCGAGGTTGAGGCTTGCGGCGGCCAAGATAATGGCGGATGTAATGTGGGCGATGAACATGTCGGTTTGCTGGTATCCTGTGTAGTATGAATAGTTGAGAGGTGACAGAGGCAGAATAATGTTAGGTTTGCCGGGCCAGCGTAAGGTAATTGTGCAAGAGACGGCTTCTTACTCTGATGAAATGTGTTTTTGCTGTTATTGTGACTCGGACAATGCCGTGCAGGTAGTGGGAAACAGTTATCCAAACTGAAAGCGCAATATGTGATGTAGCTGCTACCTACCCAACAGATTTTCTCGGCTCGACAGGTGCGTCTCCAACACATCATCTCCCCTGCACCGTACCATGGATAAGTTGCCTCCAGCCACGGCGTGGCAAAACGTCCCGCTTTCGTTGTATAATCCATGCGCGTTATACGCTAAATGGTCCCACATGTTGGGCACGATGCGAGCCAACAACGACATTGTGCCGCTAGATTGCATTAGGGACACTCAAACGCATCTCAAGATCGTATAGCTATAGTTGCAGCGCTTTGAGGATTGCGAAATTTCAGAAACGAGTTGAACCAAGCTCCCCACGCATAGATAACTACGTCAGATAAGTCTGAACTCCTTGCAGGCCCAACTCTTAAACCAGTCGTCGATTCCATTATCTGCAGTTCTGATGGATCGAAAGATGCCCCACCGACGATATCTCGGAGTTTCGATCATCTCACTGCACACTTGGACCTCCTGAAGTACGAGACCCCATGACGTGCCGAAATTCGCCCCGAAATATGAAACTCGTCCTCGAGCAAGTGCCAATGTGAGCTTTGTGGGCTCCTTCTCTCCAGGTGAAGGCAAACAGTCCGCCCACAATTCTAGGCATTTTTCCATCATCTCTGTCGCGTCGTTTGTGGGGGGATATGGTTTCCCTGTAGCGATGTCAATCTTCGCCACGATGTCGAGAACCGATGCTCGAATCTCAAGCTCGGCTTCTTGGACGGCCCCGAAAGGTGCGCGCTCGTTGGCCAGTGTCACCGAATAGTTCAATAGCTCCCACACAAGAGGCGGATTCTTCTCGGAAGCATTCCAGCTTACATGGCCGTCCACGCTTATCCATGACCACGAAGGTGCCTGGAAATCCTTTGGCCGTTCATATATTTCTTTTCCTCTGTGGATTCCCGGACCCGATGACATGTTTCGATCACCCCAAAGTAAATCATCCGGGAGCAGCGCCCGCCAATGACCGGCGATATAAACGTCACGATGACCCTTCAGACGGCCAATGGCATCCGCTACACCGGAAATAGCTACAGGGCGGTCCTTTGCTACGGTGAGTTCTCGCATCGTGTAATGATGTACGATGCTGTGCCAAAATTTCTGAAAGTCATCTTCTAGGTGTCCAGTGTTCAGTAGAGGTATATGCACCTCCGAACTTGCGTTGACTTTCCAACCATCTGACGGACTAGGGACGGGGCCGAACGAATCATTTTTAGGGCAAATAAAACGAGTTTGGTAGTTGAGATACTGCAGAATGCGTCTTGACAGCACGAATTCTTGCAAGGCCCTATAGCATGTCAGCGTCGAATTCTGCGAGAAGATGAACCAGTTTAATTCCAACCACTCGAAAAGTATGATATTTAGGTTTTCAGCTGATTATAGCTTGACCAGAATAGCATTGAGTGTGGTTTTGGGCACTCTGGACTTAATTGTTGAAAGTCCTTACTGCTGACGGTTAGTACACTGTTCTCATGCACCACTTTATGACTTACCCATGAACGCGTTCCCAGTCTATCCTCCAAAAACAGAGGTGTAGTTCTACTGGAACCCTGATCAACGGACCGAAATGTCGAGTTGTCATTGGCGGAGATCCCGACTTTATGGACGGTGCCGTCAGGTGTTTCTAGGGCGATATCCGAAATATAGAGAGCTCCAGGGAAATTACAGCGATCCAGAAAGCCATCGCCTGCCGCTGCAGCTGATATTGCGGATATTGTGACTACGGCTTGACTGTATATAGATGCCATCTTGGCTATCTCATGAATCAGTTCATCTGGATCGTCCTGAACGATACAGAGTGAATCAACCCATAGGTAATGGAAGCCGAGCCCTAAAGTCACTTGAATGGCATCTTGTATTGTAGCAGGTAGCTGACTGTAGTCGATCTTTCCTTTAGTTTCTCTCAACCTCGTTTTAGTCGTCTTATGAAGTTGATCCCCACCCCAGCAATAAGACAAAGCAACGAAACCATAATTTTTGTCTCTGTTGTCATGGGGGTAAACCAGCTCGGCTTCGTAGTCGGCAGCTATATTTTGGATATACAGAAGTCTTAGAGGTACCGAGTCGAGGTGAGAAGCTGTCAGAGTGGATGTCTCGTGGTTATGTTTAGTCAGACACTCATCAATCCAGGAACGGGCCAGACGATAGGATTCCGGGCTGTTCGGACTCCAGTTGATAGGCCTTACCCTATTCACTTGAGGCACAAACTCTTGCTCTATGAATCCTATTTATTAGACCTTTATTGGAATATTCCAGAGAGACAACGTACCGTTGGCTCTATGCTCAAAACAAGGCTTGAAAGAGGCACCAATTTGAAAGGCCCCAAAGTCATGGAAGTGCACTGGGCTTCCACCAGATTGTAAAGTCAAGACGACTATATCATCGCTTCCTGTATTGAACTGAGCTAGAAACCATCGCTGATGTATTTCCGGATCAGGTGGAATCGATTGCTGCGCTGTGCGACCCCCATGAAGATAAGGATGAATCAAATAAAGAAAGAGTGCGCAACTATCTTTCATAGCATCGGCAATGCCTGACTGCGGTATTTTTGATACTACAACAGTTTCCAGCTCGGCTTTGGTTCGGACATTGACTGGTGGCCGTAGAACAAGCCATTTTCGACAATGACGGCAGATATGATGGGGCATTGTCTTGTATAAGAATCGTCGCAGAGGTTCTACATGTGATGATTGCGTTAGGAGTAGGTTGTCCAATCAAGCTGTGTTTCAGCAGTGGCATCGCGTTAAACAACATAGAATATAGGTGCGTCGAGCCAAGAATTCTAGCTTACGGCATGCATTAGCCCCACCATCGAACTATTCTTGAAGTCCACAATAAGCCACTAGACTACTATTGGCTATAAGCGGGGGCTGGTATAAGACATGTCTAGAATATGGTTGTCCTTGCTGATAAGTGCAAAAACCACGGTTGCTTTATACGGGACTTCCAAGGTTCCCTTCTCATGTAGGAAAGATGACCTGGTCCATGCGTACAGTCTTGTATGGAGGAATTGCCATCCGGCATAATTCGAAAACCGTCAAAATCGGTACATCGCCTACTAATATGATTTTCTCAATAAGCCGCGGCCTTTAGATCTGCACAAGAAAGTCCCAGACACATTCGCAGGAAAGTCCCTCCACCTTGTCACGACGGACTCTTTGAAAACAAAATCCTAGTAGTAGGAAAGGCATCGCGAATTACTTCCAGTGACATGACGAGTTCGGGGGTTCCATTAGGGCCTCCATACGTAGTGACTAAGGTTTCGGTGTTTAGTGAACCGATCTCGCACGGTCTACCTCTGCAATCCTCATTGGCGCGCTGGTTTGAATGAAACTTGGCTAGGGTGAACACCATACCGCTGAATATATACGTCATATGAATCGTATAAACAGTATGCTACAATGAAACATTTTCTGAACTTCCATGTATGTCTGGAATTGTCAGAGAATCGTGGTATGTTAGGTCAGTGTGGTATCACAGGATCTGTATTGGGCCTGGCAATTTGGCCTATAATCTGGCATTTTGTTGCCCGCAGTCTTTTCTCGCAACTCTAAGACTATTAGCGCTATTGACAAAAGATGAAGTTTATCGAAACCTAATCTGCGAACTAATCCGAAGACACCGAGGTGCATTTTGATTCGTAGCGAAATAATCCCCCCAACCCAATCACATCCTCAAGCAGGGTTTTCTTTATACAAGCTTTCATGCACGTTCGGAAGCCAATGCAAACACCTTGAATCTCTTAGCAATATTTTGGAGCGGCAGCGTATAGATTTGATTCAATCCTGTAAGTTTCTCGTATAAAGCGGGGGCCGTGGGAGAAGGGCGGTCAGAACGACAGCGTACACACCGATTAACTGTGAAACTACCCGTAGACCCTTTACAAAGCTCAGAAAGCATGTTTAAATATCCAAGTATACTTCAAGGGGCCAACTACCCAGCACTTGTTGGCCTATATGCCGCACATGTTTTGAACACAGAATTTCAACTTCTCATTGAACACTCCCTTAGAAAAATCAAGGTCAGTTCGTATAGCTTCCCCATCTTTGATTCTGCAATCGTTAATCTAGAAAGGTGTATTTCAGAAAGCAGTGGTGTGCCAAATTTTGTCCTCTCCAGGCCCGTGCAAGCACAACTTCTTTATCTTGCTCGCGATCGCAGGAAGAAGACTGTATTTGACCCTCAGCTTTGAGTAAAATCCAAATACGGCTAATTATCCGGTCTCTTATCCTTTTGAGATCCTTATCAATCAATTGGCGATGTCTCGAATAGTACTCGAGGATACCCTGTCCGACTTCTTCGCCACTGAAGATGCTCGTACCAGTAACGGTGATGATTGCAATATAGAGAGTGCCCAGAATACTTCCAGAAAGATATGTATTTTTCAGTTCCCCACAAATGCGGCCAACAGAAGATACATCTTTCAGGATTCACGCACTACCCCTACTGTCTCGAGTGCCATCTCGGGCCTCATACTCTCACCCCAAAGGCAAGCTTGGATGCTTGGTGGAGACTTGGGCGTTATTTTCATTGCCGACGAGGGAATTCCCGATCGTTCCACCTGGAAACGGGCCGAGGCAGATTTAGAAGATACGCTCCAAGTGATCTCGCCTTCAACACGATATAAAGCATTCTTCAGCCACTCATCGACATCCTTGGCTGAATTGGTTGGGGATGCTACAGTAATACCTCTGCTCCCTTCTGACGATTTCGTTTCTTTCAGACATCACGTAGACCCAGACACCCACTACGACGTCCTCTCTAAACGGGCTATCGCCTTTTCTGGTCTACCCACACCGGCAGCCCGTCTTATAGACTTCGCACCGACACCCGATACTTCCATCGACGCAGTCATCACCAGTGCATTGTCTACTGTACAAGCGCAGACAATTCCATTCGTCCTCAAGTTGAACTCCACATGGGGCAGTCTGGGTGTATATGTGGTTGACTCCGAAACATCACTTGCTGCCGCCATCAAGGACGTAGAGCCACTTCTCCGCGATTCTCTTCCCTCACTTAATGCCACAAACGCGCATCTCCACCCTTTCACCTTGGTTCTTATGGATTACGTTCCAGGACCCTGCTCAGCTGTGAACTTCTACGTCCGGGGCGACGGAACTGCAAAATTTTCCAGTGCAACGACTCAGATCTTTGAAGATGAGATGTGGTCGGGGGGTATATCGATTACTCGGCTCAGTCAGGTTATTCAAAGATCTATGACGCTGTACTTCAACAAACAGCACATTATCTTATGTCTCGCGGTTACAGCGGTCCCTGTGGAGTCGATATAATTACAGACGAGGGAGGAAAGCACCATGTTATTGACATCAATGCTCGCCCTACAGGAACTTTCGTGTTGGGTTGTTTGAGAAAGCATTTCGTTGATGGGCTTGGGATCGGGTTTGCTAGTTTGTTGATCTGTGTCGAGTTCCGTGGGACGATGTTATCGTTTAGGAAGAGGTTTGAAGAGAACCTGGGGAAAGGGCTCACGATTGTTTTAGCCTGGCATGAGGACATGGAAAGAAGAAAAGCCTATGCATCGCTTGTAATTGGCGCGGAGAGTAAGATTGACCTGCAAGATAGAGTGAAGCAGGTAGAGGACTGGGCTAACCAAGTGGGTGGCGAAATCTTCTCTGAGCAACCGTGAGAGCAATCATAAACGGCTTCGATATTAACAGATTCAACTCGAATATCGGTAGATCATGATAAAATTTAATACATCGTTTCAAAATTTCTCATCAACCGTCCCATATGTCATAAAGATGTATATGATATATTTCTTTAGTAGTCCGGGCTTTTACTTCACATAATACATCCTGGCAGAGAGATTATACATTAGGTAAATGCACAATAGTTGACGTGACTCGGTTTGCATAAAGTCTCCTGGTTTCTCTATACTACTGGTGAGCGCTGGTGTCGATGAGTCTTCATGATGTTCTGTATGCATCGGTGGTGGAGCTGGGAAGGTGAGGGATCGGTTCCCTGACTCCATCGGGGCAATGAGAGGCACCATGATTGTCTCAAATTCCCGCCGGGATATAGCGTTGCCAAATAAATTCAGAAAAGCATATGGTTAACTCCGATGTTTTGATAAATCGATTATTAAGGTAAAGAGGATGTTCATTGTGATAATATCAAGACAGTCCTACAGATCCCATTCTAATTCTATTGGAGCTACCACCACGTCCCGAATCCACATACGTCATTCCATCCCTTCATGACTTACACCACACTCAATTTTGGCTGTTCGGTGTAGTTCTCCGTGTCGACATGGTGGGAGGATGATTCCAACAGTGGCTTGAGTCCGGGTAGAGCGACGACAATGATGGACAGGGTCATCTCGAGCATACTGAGCGGATCTGGAGGAGAGTATAGCTTGTTAGTAGGGTATAACACAGAGGAGAACTATTCTAAGATAGCATCGATGAAAACTTACAAACAAGGTTCTCCTGTCCAGTTCCAACTTTCAGGCAAACGAACCTGACAATGCTCGATGCGATGGTAAGGCCTCCCAGAACGAACGTCAGGGAAACACCCTTTGAGGATCGAAGGACACCCTGGGCGAGCAGAATGAGAGGAATCGTGTACACCACAAGGTAGCAAGCCAAGTTCAGCGTGAAGTTGAGAATAAATGGCTCTGGGGCGTAGAAAACAGAGCATGCATCTTCGGCCTGTGACCATTGGACTGAAACCGGAACCCCGCAGAAGAAAGTGTCATCGAAGAGGATAGTGAGGTAACAGGTGACCACAAATGCAGTGAGGGCCCACAGCATCTTCCGCATTGCGGGACGAGCGTTAAAGTCGAAGAAGGTCCAGTAGAACGCCAGCATGCTCAGCTTCGGGAAACCCATGCCGAAATCGTAAAAATAGTTCGACGCGAATGAAATCTATCCATTGAGAGTAAGCAAATAAACATGCAACTTACTGCAATGCAGGCTTGGGTTTGAGCTGCAATAATGCGTGGGGATTATTGACTGACCTTGGAAAGCTTCACGGAGGTCTCGTATTCATCCAGCACACCCATCTTGTACGTCAAGGTGTCGCAGATGATCAGGCCTAACGCATCGAGCGCGGAGGCAACCAACAACCAGTCGGCCCAACTCAGCTTCTCGCGAACGCGAAAGAGACGCGTGTACAGTCGGGCCGCGACAAAAACGTACGCAAGAATCAAGAGTACCCATTCTGAGATCTATGGTGTGGCGTATGATCAGTAACGCGGAGTCGTTGTGGCGGCACGGATAGCCTTTGTGTATCTACTTACCATGCAGTCCTTTCCGTCAATGAAGTACGCCATCGTGATTTGTTTTCCAGAGCTGTTTGGAAGATTCGAAAGAAAAACGTTCCATGTGTAAGTAAAATAGTTCTTTTATCCGGAGGCACAGTCGTATTCTCTCGCTAACAAGGGTACGCAGGCTCGCGCCGATAGTGCATGTAAGCGAAATAACGGGTTGTACGAAGCCGCCTCGGCATAGGATTGCTCGTAGTCAAATCGAAGTTAGTCGCCAATCACTGGTTCTTCTTGATAATTCTTGCCGCGTTCCCGAACGGTACCAGTTTCCAGATTAGCAGACCTCCGTATTGACTTGGATCTACAGGGTCAGGGTTCTTGGTATCGCAGATGCGACGTGGGATTCATAGCGGCGCCATCCGAGAAACGACCGACGTTTTTCTCTATGCACAGGAGCCGCCTGATAGTCAATAAAGTGGGGGCAGAGAGCTATAGCATAGCAATAAAAATGTCCAAAAGAGGCCTGAGACAAGATACCATTCACGATAATCCATTCATTTCTTCTTTGATACAGTTCCCAAGAGTGCCGCGCGGCGGATGAACCCCGCTTATTTACACGATAGACGCCGCGGTCAATAGCGCGGATATCCCACCAATGTGAAGATTGAAGACAGAAGAAGAAAGAAAAATCCCCAATTCCACTGATAGCCAAGACCAACAGACATTGTTGTTGGGGAGTTTTCATGCAACAGCGGAGATAGCAGTCGGATTAATTGCCCAAAGTTACCCTCCGCGCTTAATAAGGGCAAAAGTAAGCGCAATGTCGACGGCCCGCCTCACGCGAACCATAGCGGCGGGTATACCCGGTTAATCTGAGTGCAGGGTCCTGATCCGTGACAGTGATCGATTATCCGCCCCGCTCAAACCGTTCGATCTCCACCTGATTCTTGTCGTGGACAAGGTTAGCTTTTCTGCGTGGTGTATGGTGGAGAATTGGTGCAGGTCTATGTCAAGTACGCACCGTGCCGCATGCCTGCTTTAGTAGTAGAATTGAACAATGGAAGATCCTCAAACATCGATGAATTTTTCATGAAGCCTTGCCCTTGCTTATATCCGTGTCGGCGGTCTTGTCGGAGAATTGTACGCTGACACGCCTTGTCTCATAGATCACATCCGTGCGCGTGATCGCATTGAGCTCCACCTCACTGCCCGAATCCTCGTCTATATGCATCCTTGCTCTTTTGTTGGAGGAACCGAAGGTTACTATCGGTGTTTGAGCGCCATATCCACCTGTATGAGATCCGGATGAGCCGTAATATTTTTTCGATGAAAAAAAGGACCCCCGGCGAAGGAAGCCCCTCATCGAGGGAAGGGATACGACCATTATCGCGACAGCCATCTCGGCCATGGACAGCACGACTACAGATTGATTAGTGATGGTCGGAATAAGCATCACGGGTATCATCTACTCACAAACATTTGTCCAAGCATGAATAACCTCGATCGTTGCGAAACGGACAATACTGACAGCGATGGTTATGGCACCCAAGCTGAACGTCGCGACGAGACCCCAAAGCTGGCGCTTACCAAGCTGTAGCTTGAATAGAAGGGGGAAGGGAAGTATGTAAACTGTTCACTATTTGTCAGCGGGGTTGGTTTCCGTCGAGAGAGTGTGTTGCATACTGGATACATCTGTGACAACGTTCATTGCCCAATCAGTCCGAAACACCTCAATCGAATCGAATGTGTTGCATGCCCCCTCTTCTATCGACCAATTTGTAGAAACGTCGCGCCCGCACCAGAAAGTATCCAAAAAGCAAGTCGTTACCATCGCAGTTCCGGTGAACGCGGTCACTCCATAAAGCAACTTTCGCAGCCATGGCATGGTAGGGGGAAAGAGCCGATAGTAGAGTGCCAGAATGGCAAGTTTGGGTAGGTATATACCGGTGTCGTAGAAATAATTCCCGGCGAATTGTACCTGCGTGGACCTAATGAGCTCTTGACACTTTGCAGTATCAGCTACTGGTGTCAATTCATACCTTTCCAAGCTTGATTAGGGTCTCTTCTGGCGGTTCATCGTCCGACATGCCACCCATTTTGTATGTCATGACATCGGTAATGAACAGCGCGATAGCATTGAGGATCGATATGATCAGGAAACAATCGCTGACAGTGGGGTTCATTCTCTGAATACATCGTGGAATGAGACGACCAGATGCAAGGACTAGAGCTACAGCTAGCAGAGTTGCCTCAATAGGCTTGATGATGACATGTCAGTAAAGGGATGATCCACTGTTCAACTGATCGACTGGCACTGAGTCAAGACACTTACAATGACAGCCTCTGGGGCTACACCTGCGGACATGGTTTACGTGGTAGCACACCGAAAGGCTAAGAACAAAAGAAATGTGAGCATGTGGTAGTAATTGAAGATCTTCAGAAAAAACGCTGGTGTTGAGCGCTACGAAGTGTTTGTATCGCTCTTGGAAGGAAGCTCCACAATACTCAAATCGTCCACAGGCTTATGTCGCCTGTCGGATTCGGTCCAGTCTGTCGGATCAGGAACGAGGCATTATGAGACGAAAAGTCGCAGTGCATATATCGTTAGCCACTCGTGTTGACCAGCCAAAGTATCTGCAGGGATCATTGGTCCTTCGCAGCCATATTATCTATGCAGGTACGTGCTCTCGGCTGACATCCGGCCAACCGATGCAACCAATGCGACCGTTGTTCATTTCCCGAACATTGTTGAGTTTGGCAATTTTTAGCCTATACGTGTCGCCATAGGAAAATCTTGGATGCTTCAATATGTGGCCCGCGTTTAATCACGGTCAAAGTATTAAGCGACGGCACAGTTCCCCCGCGCATTGCATCGTTCATCTCCCAGTCTCCTAAGCGCTGGGTTTCACGATCTGTGCCACAAAGCGGGTCGCTATCGCGCACGGTTCCGAACATCTTCGATTGCACCTTGCCCACGCTTCACCAAAATCTGACTTGCATTTCTGGTGGTTGGTGGCGCCGGAATGTTACGAGAAGCGTGGCGGTACACGACGGCACGCCTCGTAAAAGAAAAGCAGTCCCTACTGCCTATCAGACCTACAAGCGTATGTATCTCAGCGAGAACGTGCAAAAACAGGACCGATTCTTCGTGTTCGAGAAATTCCCTTTGAGGGTCGAATAACAGCCTCCCCACGCTAGGTTCCCGTTCTGCTAGCGCTTGCCAATTCACCTCTCCCTGATCACCCAACCACGTAACTACCTCGTGCGAGATACAGGAGACCCTGAAGATTACCCTGGCTGCTGGAGTCTGCACAAGGTCAGAAATATCGAGTTCTGGAACGGTGCGTTTAGAGTCGCTCTACGCCGCATTGATGCATGTTAAGGCCAACGCTTGACAAGGTAAACCACGGCTTCCGCCATGGAGCGGCGACACTCCTGCCTTTTACATGCAGCTAACAACCGCGGGTTTGCGCTCTCGGAATGCATCCTTAGCCGACTTTACCGATGCATACGCGGAGGCTGAAGAACCTCACAAGCATAAACTTATGCTTCATACATATCTTTTGGACGATATGCACCACAGTCAATTCTTTTTCGATAGAAAAATACAAACAACCTCTGTAGAACAAGTCTTGAGCTATTGTCAAGAAGAATTATTTTGACCACTATGAATCAGCGAATGTGAGATGACAAATGCTTCTGTTACATGTGGGGAGAACAGAGACAGCTTAGTATTACCGAGGCAATGGCCAGCCAAAACAATCATCATGACGAGTCTGCAAGTTTGAGCCTCTGAATTCGTTCTTGACGATCAAATGCCCCTTTGAGAAACGTCCATGTATTGCCTTGTGGGTAGGAACATAGGCATCACTCTGCAGCCTAGTCGTAGATAATACCTTCCCCATATCATATACTAGATATCAGGGTTCTCTTATCCCTATTAAAAGAGAGTTTGGTTGTATCTAGCTCACCTGTACATCTTTTCACATTTCTGATTTGCCTGATGACAAATTACGAGGCAGTGATATGTCTCGCCCGCAGGTTCTTCTACGCCCTCACATGCTTCCGTAAATTAGAAAGCTCGCTGGAATATCAAAGTGGAAGCACTAAAGACGTTAAAGGTTCTCATGTTATTGCTTGTAATTCTGGCTATTGTATTTTGGGTCTAATTGCTTGGAACCTCGTATGCCCTCCGCCATCTCACGGCTTCGCCGAGGACCAATTTCCCCCACCAAAAACTGGCTTTGAACCCCTAATCTATACATGTGTTCTAGAAGATAACGGATTCATAGGTAGTGAAAGGTAGAAGTGTTGATCTAATCACGAGGTTCATGTGATGCTCCAGCTATGCTCTTGACTGATTGGTCTTATCCCCCAAGGATTCAAGCAGGGCAAGATTAATATGTAGAGAGTCCTTCTCCGTGCTGTATATCTTCTAGTCAGGCAATGCAACTAGGTCTAAAACAGAATTCTTGACTAAGGTAGTTTCCTGGACGGTCTAACACTTGATTAGTATATGCGTCTCGCAAGAACTTCGAGAGTTTACAGGTTTTCGATTTTCTTGGCATAGATTGATATAGCCGGATATTTGCGCATTGCTTACCAGCAGTGTGGTTGCCGGCTGTGATCAGCGAATGGCGTCATTGCCGCAAGATTCAGCCTGTTTCACACAGACCGATCCATGCGATGCAGTCGCCTGAAACTCTTGGATGTGACCACTTTAGTCGAGAGAAACCATGAATTAACAACATGCATTGTACTGTGCCTCCCTCGGCATTTTCATTGAGACCTGTTCCTCATCGTTGCATTAGTCGATGCACAACCTCCATTTGGGTGCTCACATTGCTATCTACCCCAAACGCTTCGCTAACACAAGGATAATCAGCATCGCACAAGAGGAATATGTCAACATTAAACGAATCAGCACCCTCTTAGTGCCCTCCTCCACCCGAGTTGGCATTATCTGCACAAGACCACGCCCCAGAGCTCCCATTCTTGTAATCATTGATGATCTCCACGATCGCCGCATACGATCCCGCTACCATGATATAAGTACCAATGGCGATGACGGCCACGCTGATTCCAACACCACACATCCACTTCATATCTCTTTCCCTTACTTTGAAGTTATCATAGAGCCACATCATACCTAATGGCTGCAGTGACATGAAGGTCGCAAGCAGTGCTCCAACCAGCGAAATCAAGCTACCAAAATTCGGCACAGCAGAGCAAATAATGTACGCGACGACGGTGACGCCAGCTACGCATCCAAGCCATGTCGCCCAATGAGTCTTGGAGTTCGAGACTAGGTGCTTAGATCCTTTCAGCGCGCGAATGAAGACGTATTTTGCTGGGTAATGCGTAACCAGACAGGTTGAGACAATGAGACCCGGGAGTGCTAGACCGTAGCATATCCGTTTGAGAAGGGGCCCGGCAGATCCAAGCGCGGGTGATGCTACAAAGGAGCCGCAATAGTAGTACACTACTATGCCTACGATCAGATACATGGCAGTCATGACACCTTGGCAGGTGAACATGGCTTTGTTGTAGTCTTTTGGCTCGCGCATCTCGGAGATGATGGCGAAGAAAGCAGGGGTACCTGCGTAGGCGAAGATGAAAGAGTTGATTGCGCCCATGGCTTCGACGAAGGTAGGGGAGCCGATGATCTTATAATCGGAGCGGTAGAGGCCTGCTTGAGGTGCTGCTGCGGGTCTTTCTTGCAGACCGACCGCAATAGTTAACGTTAGGACTGATGTTGTAAGTAAATGCGGAGTGGTACGTAGAAATGGTAGATTTTTGACGTACGGGCTGTGATGATCGAGATAACGCCTATCCAGGCAAGCCACGAGATCTTGCCCAATGTACGAATACTGCCAGTAAGAAAACCAAGAACGGCAGCCACAACGACGAAAGCCGCAGTGCATGTACCGTGCAGTGACAAAGCATTGAACGCTGTGGATATTCCGGAAAAACCTGCAGCAGCAACACAGATCCACCCTGAAAGTCATCAGTATCTCTTCATGAACCAGCCTTGAAAGCATCGAACTCACACAACAAGAACAAAACACAAAAAACCTCCCTGCCAATTCTCCCAAACAGCATCTCTCCCACATCAACAATCGAATATACCTGCGGATGTCGTATCTTAAACTTCCCCACCACATAATTCCCCCAAGTAATCATCCCCCCAGCCGTCAACAAGCAGATGACGCCCGGCACAAGCCCCAATGCATCGAACGCCGAAGGAATCGAGAGCACTCCCAGCCCAATCTGCGTCTTGATCATAATCACCACTGTCCCCATCCACCCAACCTATAGTTGTCAGTCTTGATTCGTACCAAAAGCACCGACATGAAGTACATACATCACGGTAATTAGGTCCTTCCTCTGTAATCTCTCCGAACACATCATCGCTGATACTAAACCTCCGCGTACTTCCCCTGGACAGGATACTGAACACACTACCTCTCCTCTGCGTCGTCGTCGGCTCGATCCCGCTCAACTCTTCTTTTTCGTAGTCCTTGTGTGGATTCGCCACGTGTGGAGTGTGCTCCCACTTTGGTTCGTACGACATGATGTCTATGCTTAGTATACCTGTAACTGTTAATCATACCCACCTTTTCATCTAGAAAGCTTCCAAATCCGACCGATCGGAGCAGCAGGGAGGGAAAATAGAATTGAAGAACTACGCATATCGTCGAAGAGCGGAGTCCCACCCACGATTTACATACATACCCACGAGATGTAGCACGAGCATCCGATCTGAGCTACCCCCCACCGTACGTAATTTCTACCCAGAGACCACAAGCATGCAAGCATATACCAAGCATCGTGCACAAATACTGACGTCGCGGCTTGGTCTTTACGAGCGCTAGGCTACTGTCGACTAGACTAATCTATGAAAATGTGCACGAGGTCTGAAAAACATAGCCCGTACGACGATCTCTCGTGCCAAGTTTATACAACACGTCTCGATACACACCCTCGAAGTACTCCCACCCGTCCTTGTATCATGTTCACTATGTCGTGGGTTTTGATCAATTGCTTTCCTTCTCCCCTCCATAGCACCTTCCCACATGCCAATAACTCTTAGATTATCTACTCACGATGATGAGCTCTGGCGTAGATGTGTAGCGTACGCGCCTCCACGCCGCTATTATCAACGCGATACGGTGATGCGTAGTGCGGTAATGACGAGTGCTCCGGTGCATCTGATTGGCTCCAGCCGAGAAGCGGGCCGGCTTGTTTGCGGGGAAATGTACGAGTAGGTAAATGCCGCTACGTAGACTAGTCTAGTCTATCTACCACGATGGACTGGAACGAGGCTGTGTAACGGGGATTCAGGATCTTCGATCCATGCTGGTGCAGGTGGGGACGGCTGGATTTATGTTGGTGACGATCCGTGGTTGCTGGCTTTCGCTGTGATCCGGTGGGGTTAAGCACGACGTTGATAGAGAATGACTTTTTTTTCATGTGGCTGCGTGACAAAAGTTGGACGACAGCTTCTCCAATTATGGAGGGTATATGATCTTATGAAAGATCATTGACTATAGATCAAGCCTCAAAACCCATTACAGTTTATTGATACTATTTTAACCAAGTATAGAAGATACGTTGGATAACAAAAGGTGCGTTCTATTCCGAAGCATATTTGATTCTATTTTTCTATAATCGATTGCCATAAGGGTTCCTCCCAATCCACGTAGTTCCTTGTTCGCTCTCTTAAAGACAATAGACACCGCTACATCCCGAGCCCGAGCCGGTAATCTACACGTGACCCCTATCAGATGGGATGGATTGAACAACCACATGCGCGAAAGTCTAATGCCTCCCCTTTGTTAATTCATCATGCTCTCTTCTCTAGAAAAGGGTATAATCTAATCTATACATTCCACAGCATATCAAACCCCCAAAAGGCCCCAACCTTCAACCCCCCACCCCATCTACCTCGCCATATGCACCCTTATCAACCCACTCCCCCTCTTCTCATCCTCCCCCCACCTCCCCGCCGGCAACTCCACCGGCGGCGCATAACTGTTCCTCCCAATCTCAAACGCCGCCTCATGAGCCCATACCTCCTTCGCGGGGACGACTCTCCTTGAGACAGCGATGGATCCGCGGCCTGCCTCTGAGAGCGACCGCTCTTGCGAGAGTTCGTAGGAGGGGGGCTTCGGTGGTCCGGGTTCGGGACGGGTTTTGCGGCGGTGGAGCCAGAAGAGGAGGATGCCGATAAAGAGGGCGCAGATGGCGATTGTGCCGGCGATGGCACCGATGATGGTGATGGTTTGGGAGGAGGGTTGGTCGGGAGGTGGTGTTGAGGTAGCTGAGGAGGATGATGTGGATGGAGTTGATGAGGAGGTTGTGGTTGTTGAGGCTGTTGATGTTGAGAGGGTAGACTGAGAACTGGGTGTTGCGCTTGGGAGGATGATAGGAGTCGAAGAGGCAGGTCGTAGACACCCGTCGATGCTGTAGTAGATCCACGAGGAGTTGTAACATTTCCCGAGCTCGGCAACAATCTTTAGCGGCGACGAGCAAGACAGACCTTTCTCATTGTTTGGTCCATAGAGAGTAACTGTCATGGTCAGACACGATCGCGATTGGGATTCGGCACAAGAACTTACCCACACAGCCTTCATCCAGTTTGGCAACCTGGAACGTTTCCACTTTGCCAATGATTTCTAGCGGCTCGCACATGCCATCTGGATACCCATTGACAGCGTCCAAAGCTTTGAAACTCTGCCGGCATTTCTCATCCGTGAAAGTCACGATATCGGTCCCCAAGCTGCCAGATATGCAAGCGAGGAGGCACACCAAGGAATAGAGGACGAAAGCCAACATGTCTAAAGTTGCTCGCTTGGAGAGGACCTCAGCCGGCTTTCCTGTGTGGAGAACAAGTCGACAATAGCTCAATGTTTAATGAACACGGAGGAACTCAGGCATTTGTAAGAAGGTCGGAAGATTTGAGCATAAGATTGGGTACGTGCGGCTGCATGATTGCGTGGGACTTTGTGCGGGTTTTGGTGACTATGCGACTGATTTACTCCGCGGTGCGCGCGAGATGGAATGGCATGGCACTGTGGCGCTGATGTGATAAGGGTGTTGCTGCCATAATGTGAAGCGGGGTATGAACCAGCCATGTAAACTTGAACTATAAACAGTTTCCTCGATGACATGCTCTACGCGGTTTGACTCAAGAATTGCCATCAGTCTCACTATGTTCTGACGGTAGTTGAAGAAACTCCCTATTTCTGGTATATTCTGGGTCCTGATTGGTGGACAAGTAAGCATTCTATTAGGAGTCGCGCCGTTTTCAAGACCACTTCCGAAAATGGCTCGATGCTATCCCCGTGATATACGGACATGAAGTCGGAGAGTGGAACTTGGGGTCTAAGCGATAAGGTGATGATGTTTCAGGTGAGGTGTGGCACCGCTTACGAAGCTGAAGCGGAAATTTCATTGGTCGGTCAGCCAGCACCAGTGCCTAGTGGCGTCTTTCCAAATTTGGTGGAGCAACATCGGACTCCGCTTGTCGATTCCGATATAGAAAAGCAAGATATCCTGTGTCGAAAATACGATTAGTCCAGCGCTTTGCCAGCCCTTGACCCCATCGATGATGGATGCGCTAAGCAGACACCGAACGCGGGTCTTCCACCCGTGAAATTATTGTGGTGGTGATAGGTGGTGCTGGCAACAAACAACACGTAACACGATACTTTGAAAGCGTCAAACTATATTGCCGGATGAAACAATGGATTCAAAGGTATTCAGGCTTGAAGTCAGTGACAACCAAATGTGCATAGAGATCGGTAATGGAACACATGGGATCAGAAGGACCAGAAGAAGATCCAGATACAGATCAGGTCATCGAGTGGGGGATGGCATGAACGGAAAACAAGACTATCCTTCGACACATTTTACGATAGATGTAGTGGCAAGTGTATAATGACGGTGATCATCACGCCTGATGGGGTATATGGGTAAGCAATTTGGAATGCTACTGTCCCAAAATTCGTCAGCGATGGGTATATTGGATACGCTCGAACAGACACATACTGAGAGGCTACATGGCCCTTTCCTCCACTCTCTTTCTCGAATCGGCACTTCTTCGACCGCGCGCGCTACACTAAATCGATTCACCGACCGGTCGCTTTTTGGTTGGAACATGGCATGACGCAAGCCAAGTAAATCTTCTACGCAAGCAGATCCGCAACGTTCATCGGCATCTCATCGATCTGGGTCGAATAATATACTGGCTGATGTGAGCAGCTATTCAATTATGACACCTGGTCCACTTACACTCAATATCGCGCAGGATGCGCACATCGTCCTGCGTCACAAAGTTGATGGCGACGCCCTTGCGCCCAAAGCGGCCACTGCGACCAATTCTGTGGATGTAGTTCTCGCGATTGGAGGGGAGATCGTAATTAATGACGAGGGAGACTTGTTGGACATCAATACCGCGAGCCCAAACATCGGTAGAAATAAGTACGCGCGAGTTGGCCTGGCGGAAGTCGGCCATAATGCTGTCGCGTTCCCGCTGTGGCATGTCCCCGTGCATGGAGGAGACAGTAAAGTTCGCCTCGCGCATCTTGTCTGTCAGCCAATCGACCTTGCGGCGCGTATTGCAGAAAATGACGGCTTGTGTGATAGTGAGCGTGTCGTAGAGATCGCATAACGTGTCGAACTTCCACTCTTCCTTCTCGATAGCGATAAAGTATTGTTTAAGGCCCTCGAGAGTCAACTCGTCACGCTTGACAAGAATGCGCACGGGGTCTGTCATGAATTTGGTGGTAATCTCCAAGACGTCGTACGGGAGGGTAGCAGACACGACCACCACCTGGGTCGCAGGAGGGAGGTAGCGGTAGACATCGTAGATTTGCTCACGGAAACCGCGGTTCAGTAACTCGTCGGCCTCATCCAATACCAGCATCTTGATGTTGCGCGTGCGCAGATTTCGGCGGCGAATCATATCGGCAACGCGACCGGGTGTTCCCGAAACAACGTGCTGGCCATAGTCGAGCTTGCGGATGTCCTCGCCAACATTAGTGCCACCGATGCAGGCGTGGCACTGCACGTTCATGTAGTCGCCAAGGCCCATGACAACCGACTGAATCTGGGTCGCCAATTCGCGCGTGGGTGAGAGGACGAGTGCTGATGTATGTCAGTGGATAGCCTCAGGGACCATGCTGGCGCAAACATACCTTGTGTCTCGCGCACAGCTGTGTCGATAACCTGGAGGATTGAGATGGAGAAGGTGGCAGTCTTTCCCGTGCCCGACTGTGCCTGAGCAATGGTGTCGCGACCTTTGCAGATCTGCACTATGGCACGCGACTGGACGGCTGAGGGCGATTCGTAGCCATATGCGTAGACACCGCGCAAAAGATTCTCCTTCAGGTGCATGGCCTCGAAGGTCGGGGCGACGGTGACCTCCTTGGACGTGGAGAACTCCATCTTGTCGTCCATGTTGCGATCGATTCCGTCCGCCATGGTGGATTAGAGTATCGGGAATGCGACGGGGTGGGTGGGATGTGTGGGGTGAAAGATGCGGCAGCACTGCAGCAGGACGAGCTGGTGGAGAAAGTTTGGAGCTTGGATAGGCAGGCGCGTCCGGCGGCGCGGCGCGGCAAAACCATGGGCCGAGCACCTGCTTTCTGGAGCAACGCGACCGTTTGCGCAAGGCTTCTAGTAAAGTTATCTGGGGCGCCCCAGGTCTGCTTCCCAATACTCCACCGCCGTCACCACACTCACCCAGGATAGGCGACCGCAACAATGCTTCTTGAGGACCAGCGCAACATCCACGAGGAGCTCGAGCGCCTCGAGGACGCCATCGCGGACCTCCTGCTTGAGGACCCGCCGCATGTGAGTAGTCCGAACTGACCTGCCTTGCCCTGCCCTGTCCTGCCCTTGCCTGCCCCCGCTGTCGTAGTGTTGACAAAGCAGGTTCGTGATCGCCTCGCGCGCGACCACCATGTCGCTCAGTTCCTCCGCCAGATCGAGGAGCGCTCCGCGACCCTCATCTCCATCTACAAAGACGTCGACGGCAAGAAGGACGACGAGGTGCGCAACCTGACTCTCGGCGACCCCATGGAGTCCTTCGCCCGCGAAATCGCAAACATCAAAGCCTACCACGAGAAATACCCCAACCAGCCCGTCGAGAACCTTGAGAAGGCCTACAAGCGCCGCTCGCCCGAGGACGAAGCCGCTTCCATCGCTCACATCGACTCCATGTTCACAGGCGAGGAAGGCTTTGGTCGCTTCTTCGACCTGACCACGCTGCACGAACAGTACCTGAACCTTCCTGTTCACCAGCAAGCGCGCCGCTTGACCTACTTGCAGTATCTCGACGTGTTCGACAGCTTTGCGCCGCCGCAAGTTGCCATTCGCCGCGACCAGAAGATGTCCGAGTCGTATTTCCACTATCTAAAGGCTCTGCAGGACTATCTCGAGAGCTTCATGCGTCGCACTAAGCCTTTGGAGAATCTGGACAAGCTATTTGCCAACTTCGACAAGGAGTTCGACGAGAAGTGGGACAATGATCAGCTCCCCGGCTGGGAGAAGAATGCGCCATCACAAGGTCCAGCTGCTGATGTTACCATGGAGGAGGGCATCTACTGCTCTGCCTGCAAGAAGGGGTTCGCCAAGGAGTCTGTCTACGAGGCCCATCTGACAGGCAAGAAGCACAAGAAAGCAGCGCAGGAGCAGAACTCGAGCGCCGCTGGTGCCGCTACCAACGGCGTGGACGCAAACATCAACCGCTTCAAGGAGCGCGCAGTGGCTGAGCGAGAATTCCGAATCCGCAAGATGGCTGCCGCTATGCAGACGGAGCGCAGCGACACCAAGGTCAACGTCGAGCGGAAGCAAGGCATGACGGATCGCGAGCGCCAGCAGGAGTTGGAGCAGCTCTACTCAGAGGTCCCTGAGCCAGCCAACGGCGCCAAAGATGAGGAGGACGCACAAGATGGCGAGGACAAGATCTACAACCCGCTGAAGCTGCCTCTCGCCTGGGACGGCAAGCCCATTCCCTTCTGGCTCTACAAGCTTCATGGCCTCGGCGTCGAGTTCCCTTGCGAAATCTGCGGCAACTACGTCTATATGGGTAGGCGAGCCTTCGACAAGCACTTCAACGAACCTCGTCACATCCACGGCCTCAAGTGTCTTGGCATCACCAACACGACACTTTTCCGCGAGATCACCAGCATCGACGAGGCCCAGGAGTTGTGGAAGAAGATCCAGCAAGACAAGAAGAAGGAGAAGCAGAATGTCGAGAACGTCGTGCAGATGGAGGACTCGGAGGGCAATGTCATGCCAGAAAAGGTCTACCGTGATCTTGAGGCACAGGGCATGCTTTAGAGCAGAACCCCATCTGCCGTTCGACTGATAGCACATCTGCAAGCATCAAACGAAGATGACTGGGTTAGTTTGAGACCTTGGGCACCATGGAAATGCAAAAGCAAAGTACGGTGCACCGACGTAAGTACACCCTTATCCCTCCCCACCTTCAGCACGGTGGTCACTTAGATAATGGGTTAGACAAAAAGTCCTACTGGGCGTTTGGGTCATGTATTATAGAGGGTCATAGGGAATCATAATGAATGAAGCATGAACAGCTGATGGCAGCTAAAACAACCAATGCGATGATACCCTCGTTGAGCCTGTTGGGGATGTAATTGTTTTTGTCACGCCTTGGGATCTCAGAGGCCCATGATCACACGTAACATTCGTCGCTCCCTAGAAAATTTTCTGCATTTCGATCGCTCCTGCCTGCCACGAATCCACTGTGCTCGAAGTTCGCAACTACCCACACGCCACTCACGGCCACACATACCCGCAGTTCTCCTTGTTCCGCCCCTCTTTCTCTTCGCTTTCGTGAATGTAAACTACTCCTTTCCCAGGTTGCTTCTTCTGCCGTCGTTTTATGTTTCGCTGAGGTTTGTAGAGATCATCGGTGTTCTACGTAAGTACTACGGGAAGATTGCTGCCTAGCCTATTTGGGTGAAGAACGAATAACACCTCATGTTATGATAAGGTAGTCTATTCGAAGGCCGTGTCAGGGCACTAGCTGTGATATACATGCCTTCCATAGGAAGCTGTATCTCTCCCCGGTTGCTTAGCGTGGTCCTGTGCCATGGGCGGTTTCCCAACAATGGGAAAATGGTTCTTGCACGCTATATAAGGCGTACTACAAGCTCTGAAAAAACATGAGCGCTTTCAACTGTCTTAGCAAAATGTCGACAGCCAACCTTTCCTACACTTTCAAAGATACCGGGTTCAACTGGTGCATCGACACCCAATTGGAAACTATATTCCCGTTGAACCTCGATAAGATCACAATCAAGCCAGGAGGCTCTGACCTTGGGAATCTACGAAACATCCCAATGGAAATTCTCGTTCCGATCCTGGAAGATATTCCCTTGGTAGCCCTTATGAGTTTCAGGAACTCGAGTCGGCGTGCACATTATATCGTGGACACTATGCACAAGTTCCGGATTATTGTCGAGCAGGCACCGCAGGCGCTCAGAGGCACTCTCGCCGTTCAAATCAAAGGGCAAACGACCCTAGGCTGTTTGTTTAACAAACTCCGCCAACAGCGATGTGACTGCTGCAGATCCCTCGGACAACTACTATGGCTACCAACAACAAAGCGTTACTGCGCTACTTGCATACCGAATTTACCATTCCTAGTCCTAGAGAATGAAGTACAACAGGTGTTTGGGCTACACGACAAGGACCTTACATCCATCCCTAAATACCGCCTCTTGCCAGCTACCCTTTTCGATAAAGTCCACAAAAAGACTTTTCAGATTCCCCAAGGACAAAAGTTTTACTTTGGTGAAATGCTCGGGGAAAAGGTCGACAATCCAATCACTTGTCTGGCTTGGCTTGCCAATGACAGAATTCATGTAGACAAAGCGAACCGTCGCCTTGTCGACGCTGCATCTAGCGAACAGCCTGTCGTACTTCCTTCCCATCAAATCCCAGATTATGCCCGCTGTAACGCGGTTATAGTCGTTGCACCGTGGATATCTAATCACGGTGCGGAAATGGGGGTTTTCTGCTCGCTATGTCTGTATACGGAGTTTCAAAATATGTTGTTTACGTCTGAAACATTCTCATTCCATATTAAGAATTGCCGAGTCCGAAGCACGCACATTGAATATTATTCTAGGCCATTACTGAACCCCTTCGCACCATCTTTTTCATATGTTAGGACTTGGGGACAACATTTGATTGATAGTTGGATGGGTTGAGACACATCTTGCTTTTTTACAATAAACACTGCTGTCTACCGGCAAAATTCCTGTAAGTCTATATCATTAGGAAACAATACACAGTAGTTACCTAGCCTGGCACGCCTCATCAGACACAGCATTTAAAGATTACCATGTGATAGATAGGGCTTTACTGAGCCTAGAGTTGTTATCGTTCAGCAAGAAAAGCTTGACCGCAGCCCCGTTTCCTGATGCTCTCCATCTTCACGCCTGCGACTTACCTGGTTACCACTCCGCTTTTCTATCTTACCTTCTTTTCGACTCGGCAGTGGCAGCAAGCATCTTCTTAGAGCGATAGTCCCTGTTGGCGTAGTAGCGGGCTATTAAGTTCCCTCGGATCCCTCCTTGAAGTAAATATCCAATACACCCTAATACTGTCAGAAATGCCACCAGAAAATGATTTGAGGGAACTAGGTGAAGATTCTCAATGCGGGAAAGTCTTCACGCTGCTAGGACCGTGATGGTTACCTAACTTGGACTAGTGTAGCGTAAGATTGTGGACTAATAGAGGGATTACGTGAGTTGGGTTGGGGCACGCGAGTATGTGTGTTGTTGAAAGATGGGTAAAAGGTTGCTTATAGTTGTAAGAGAAGTGTGTTAAATTCTTGTTCCCAATGCTTATGGCTGTCACCCAGAGACTGGGTATCAACCAGTGCAACATCTTCATCAGACTACTAAAAGTTTTCTCAAGAGTTGGACTGATCGAAATTTGCCTTTCAATACAGCTGTTCTCGCGAACATGTTCATTTTGGTCGAGCATTTCTCTCCAGATTGTTTCGCACGATGTTGTGTACTCCAAGCTGTCGTACTCCGCTCGTAGGTGGTGAGTATGCGGGGGACCATTGCAAGGTCTTTCGAGGACTAGGTATAGGATACGAAGAGGAGAAGCGACAGCAAGGATCTGGTGAGATTGATAACATTTGTCATAATCCATGCAGATACTCAGTATTCAGCACAGAGGTGGCTCCTAAATTAGACTCGGTGTTGTGCTATATGATATTGGATGCCTTTTTATTGAAAGCTGCCGAGGTCCTCGCCATCGCCGACTTTGTCAGCCTCGTAACAAGGCTGTAACATCGGAAGATAGTTCACCTGAATCGGCGACGAGTACCATCGATATTAGCGGATCATTTAGATTGCATAGTGCTAACACTGTGGTGTGCATCTTGTGTAGGTATCTCGTGCAAGGTTAATCGGAATCTGTTTCTAGCATAGTGTCAACAAGTAAGTGCAAGACACCGATTAGGATAAATACAAGGGTACGATTAAAGTGAGGAGAATGTCATGCAGCCGATTTGGTGAGGAGGCTTATCATCGGATCTTCACAATTATTTGCACGACCGTTAATCTCCCAAAGCGTGAAATGCACTATACCTAATTGGAGGATACTATGGGTCAAAAATCAGATAAACCTTCATAGCCTGGTGTAGCCACGGGCATCAGCTTGAACATATCAAGACATGATGAAACATGAAGAATCAGTCTTTTTGTTATTCATTGATCAATGGAAAACATAACAGGTCCATGAAGTTCGTCCCAGACAGAGTGTCGCTGCCTGATGCAGGCTTTATTAATGAGGCTGAAATATTCCGTGTTCTGCAAACACCAGGAAAAGTTGTTCCATTGGAGTTAAGTTCTTAGTCATGTTTATGGTGTGCCTCAGGAACATTGAAACACTTATTGGAAATCTCCATTCTGTATACAGGCTGATTTTCTATGCTGCCACTGGCTACAGTCTTATCGTGTCCAGGACGGTCTATGCCTTATCTTTTCGCCATCTCACTCCATGGACTATTTGTACACTCGGAATCAGGTAATGAAAACGTATCGAACACATTTGTGCAAATGCGACCGAGGTTGCACGAGAGCAACCGAATCAGAAAGGTTGATGGACACTGAAATCCCCAGAAAACAACGAGGCCGATACGACCAGCAAACAAACAGAATGAGGAACTTTAGGGTACAGATTTTTGCGACTAAACAGTGGTAATTCTGTCTTCTATGCTGTGTCCATCAGGTGGTGGGGTGCTGGGATCTGGCCCCAATATCAGGATAAGCCACGGCGTCCGCCTATAGGAACAAGTTGGACAGCGTCGATCCCAAGACGTGCTTGACACCAGCAGGGCTTCCCATGAAAAAATCGAACGGTGTGTCGCGATTAATAAAAGGCATAGGGTGCTCCGACTCTCCTTCGTCTGATGCTGCCTATCACTTTCTTTCGACCCACTCCTCGATCTTCCACTGATTGGTGTAATTTGCGACTTGTCTCTTGATCGCGCGGACCAGGATGTCTGCAACTGTAGCAGCATTCACACCTCCTCAAATCTGCTCAACTTCATTTCGAGATACAACTGCCGCTGTCAGTGTGGGCGTCACATGTTCGAACGGCACTTTAGTCACTAATGCGAGTTGCTTTCCAGCCACGCCGACAGCATACCCTGTCGGCTGGGAAGTAATCACCGCGCGGAACTCTATAACAACCTGTTGTCCCAGGTAAAGCATCATTTGTCCACTTCATTTGAGTATTGCAGTTATTGATCTCGTCCAGTGAATATCCTCTGCACACATCCGTAAGTGGAGTCTGTTATAGTGAGGCTGGAGGGCGAGTCCTTACAGCCGTTACCTGCGACCCAAGTCAATTAGCAACATTCGTCACCGCAACCTACCCTTTTATTCCTGGTGTTTGGGCTGTGTATATCACTTACGTTGGGACAACTCCTGCATCTACATCATCAGTCACCTCGACTGTCAGTAGTAGCTCGGACTCAAGCGTTGAAACAGCCCCGTCGACTCCGACTCCAACTCCAACTCCTACTCCTGACTCTATAACAACCCCTCTTTCTAAATCAACGCTTTCAGCAGGTGCTATCGCTGGCATTGTTGTAGGTGCTGTTATAGCCATCGCTCTCATACTAATATGCACATTGCTTCTGAAAAAGCGACACAAAGGGTCCCAAACACCAGCAGAGCAAAGTTTCCCTGAACTTCAGCATCCCGGCCACTATTATTCAAAGGCGGAGCTGCATGCAAACCCACGCCCCCCTGCAGAAATCGCTCAACCATCGCTGCCGTACTCATCAACCACCCACGCTGATCCGGTAGAACTCGAAGATTATTATACTGCGAGGCAAGCTACGTGAACTGACCGAATTTGGAGATAGTTGCATATTAGCGTCGGACTTCTTTAGTGTACTTGGGCTGATAACTCTACTAGAAGACATCGAGAGTTGACCTTTAACTTTGGGAAGCCACTTCTACGTCTAGAAAGATATTTAATGATTCACAAGTTTGGAAGCCTTACCCAAATAACACTCACCGAAGTAGATCTGCAAGTACAAGATAGAATAATATATGTACAAGAAGACCTTGCATCTCATTCGCAGTAGATAGGATATTCTCTTGTAACAGCTTTCAAGGAAAGACCCCAATCTTCATATTCGTAATCTGGTTCCACACTGCTATCCAAAAGGGTCAGAATCCCAACCATGAGGATTCCGCCCAAAGATGCTTGGTCTACTAATATGTGACTATTTTACATATCCTTGTTGCTGTCGCACAATAACCGTGTATTTGTGATCCAAAGTCACGAACTTAACTTTCAATGTTTCCAGCCTCTTGTTATGCTTCTGCAAATATGCTAGTAAGCCTGCCACATGTTTTGCTGCCGTGTGTGCCTGAACGAAAATCTTGTTATTCTTCGTATGAAAAACCATTCCAGATTCTTCTACGATTCTCAATTGTATTTTCAGATCTCTGAGGCTTGGAAAGTGCGCAAACTCAGCGATCACGAGGTTAGGCTCACGAACGATTTCAGGATTGCGGAGATTCATAGTGAGGGTAAATGCGGTGCTAACCGGGCATAAATGCCGGTTGTGCGTGTCTGTATCACCTGCCAGCTGCAACGTCAACACTTCAAGACTCGGACACTTCTGAGAAAGAAGCTAGATTTTCTCCAAGCTCCATGGCTATGCATAAGCCCGAACGTACCGTACATCCAACTCATGCAGCGTCCTCCCATGCGTTTTGTAGACCACATCTTTGATCTGCTCAAATTCGCTATCTGTCTCAGCATTAACTCGCAGCTCCTCTAATCTTTCAATACTTCTAACGAAACGCCAAACATTTCCCAGGTCAGGAAAATCTCAGAGCCTTTCGACTTGATATGTAGACCAGAAACCGAATCTCAGGGCCTTGAGCTGCAGAACATAACCTTTCAAGTCCCCAGGAAGATACCGCAGTGCGCCGCGATCGAGGTTCAAACTAAGTAGCTTACTCCAATCCATCGCCTTGAGCCAAGCTTGACAATGACTCTGCGTCAACATGTAATCGCTGAATGGGAGAGCTAAATTTCGGGGCGCTGGAAATGTGTTTCTGTCCCCAAATTCGAGGTTTGCTGGTCCTGGGCTGAATGTTAGACCCTCCTAGATGCGGTTTTCTATCTTCAATCTCAAAGATTCAAGGGACTTAGAAGAGAGTAGGGAAGAGCTCAAGATAGGGAATTCCGAGGTGTAAGTACCACCAATGCGGTGACCGAGGATAGATAAATGGAGCGAGTGCAGTTGCGGGCACGAGAGGGGCGCAGTATCCAAGGGTAGGGATCGATTGATGCGGTCCGTATTAGACACGTGTAGACGGGCACTTGACCATCTGGTGTGGAACTTGTTGAAAATGTCTTCTGGTATTGCGAAGTGTACGGCCCATTTAATTGCTTTGAGCTTTCGTTTAGTAAGCTTATGGAAGCTAATTAGGGGAAGGGTTTGGTGTAGTATGCCCACGCTGGAGATATTCTTCGTTTGCTTGAACAGCCCAATTACCAAATGACGCACGCATTGCGCAAGGTCGTCATTTCGAGAACTCAATCTATCGCAGATGTTCTCGTTAATCTCTTCAGCTTAGTGAGTTACGTCATGCAACGGGAGGGTGCGAAAGACGATTGGTTCGGAAACATGTCTGCAAGCTCTCGAAACGAGACGAAGTGTTTCAACGTCTCTTTGATCCAGCTGGTCCTGTATAAGCTTGAATTCATCAATCGTAATCTCAACGCGAATACCAGGTCTGTAACCAAGCGGAAGACGGCAAGAGAAAGCCCAAGCAATAAATCTTGTTGCTCCATAATCGGGCGGCAAAGGAGTGTGCTCTCCTAAGGCTTGCTGCAATGCAAGATCTATATATATTACCGGTGGGCCTAGCAAGGCTAGAAACACGAGTAAGGCACAGTCACGGCGCTAGTAAACTAAGTCGGATATTGAGACATGCATAGCCAATACCGAGTTTGTAGTCGTACCACGACAACTCAGTATCTGAATTCTTCCATCCCTGCTAATAGACTTTAATACACCAAAATAGCGAAAAGCATTCCACATACTTATGTACCATCGTCCGAGCGTGTTCGCTGAAAAAGATCATAGGTATATGGAATTCCTTCTGGCGATAAGAACTATCTCCCAGAAAAGTGTGTGTTAGATAAAACGGGAGACTTGAAACTGGCAAATAGACCCGTGCCGCTATCCATACCATAGCACCAAATTAGAGGTTGATCATGGCCCACCTTCAGGTCTACGTATAATAGCGTCCATGCATCCACACGTAAATCTAACACTCCATTTGGAATGTGAGATAAGTCGGTAAAAAGTTCGGAAGGTTACTCAACTGTATCCATTGAGCCTCAACTAGAAAATGTAGAGCGGACAACTGTTATTAAGGACAATACACTCTTGAATTGAAAGGCTAACCAGCTGCGTGTTCCATATATAGCTGCCATCTTTGGCTTATTTCTGAAAAAGACTATTTCGTATAAGACATAGCATATGTGGGAATAGAAAAGCGAAGGGCAGCTTCCTGTTCTTAATCGTTGGTGAATGGCGTATTGGCACATACGTGCATTAGTATATACTTGCCAAATAGCCAATTCTCTTTTTTTCTTGCCCTACGAAAAAACTGTCCTAAGCAGATCTTGACTCGCTTCAAATACTGGGATCATGACTGCCTTCGCCACCGCTTCTTCGTTGAGGCAAAGAGTATATTAGAAACACAACCGTTTGTCGCAAAAGTTGCAAACCGACTACTGTCTAAGACACCTTTATTATCAATATTATCTATAAAGTTTAATGCTGAGATAAAGTCAGTGCTATCTACGGTGTGCAAGGTATCGTACTTGCTCGAGAGCTACGACTATTTGATGGGAGTACGCATATGACCTCTGAGAAATTACGCAATGACAAAGATTTGACATCATGATGTATCTTTAACGTTAAGAGGTATATGCCCACTGTTATTCTTGAAACCTAGAGTGCTGTAAACAGAGCATTATTGATTTTGCGTGGCATATCTTCCGCCCGCTGTTTCTGGAGAAATTACCCCAATGCACCCTCTCTAATCTAACTTCAAATCTAGCCTGGTATGGCCAAGTATGGGTAAGTTACTCTTTAAGGCTTCCATTGTCGTCCAGTCCTTTCGGGCACACCTGTTGGGCTATTTGCAGATCCAGGGTGATCCCTAATGAAGTTTATCATGCATTATTCAGCAGAAATACGAATCTTCGTGCACATGGGGCAATGAATCTAAACGCATGAACAATGCGTGAATAAAGAAGGCTGAGCGAATGGTTAGATGTTCAGAGAAGGACCTCTTGCAAATCACAGTGGTAGGACAATCGTAGATTTTGGGATCTGCAATAGAACTGGGGACTAGATAGGAGCATTTCCCGGTCAGCACAGGCGTTTTTACAGATCGATAGATCTAGATCTCGTGTTCTACATTCGCGCGCATCTAATCAAGGACGGGTGAGAGTTCATGTAGTGTGATTGGACAGCCTGTTCGGGTTCTTAGCTGGCAATCTTATCGTTAAAGTATTAAAGCTTGTACCACCTTCTTCATTCAGAACCGGTAATGCTGCCTGCTGAGATTAAGCTGCGGCTGTGTCCAGACAAGATTGTGCGTTTGGTGTTTTCTCTCTTAATGATTAGATGTCACTCCTCAGAGATGAACCCCTTCAAGGGGGTCGTTGAACATGGTAGGCAATCGATGGCCAACACATGAAGGTAAGGATTGGGCTGAGTAGTCAAAATTGTGGCTGCCTGAGTGCACGCAAAAATAAAATGTGCTCCTTGACCGGTAAAGTCGCCCACCCACTATTGGGCCACCAGAGTCGCGAGAGAAGAAGAGGACGTAGGCAGCATCTTTGTTGAGAAGCCTTCAGGTCACATTAGAGTTACAGAGCCTGGCCTCATCGAAATTGCATCATCCATCGACCCGCAAATGGCTCATCACCACTCAGCTTTTGCCTTCTTTCCTAGCTGGGTTCTCGACTCTCGCTACCATTCAGAGCCTATGATTTGGCCTTCTTAGATATCAGCGATGCCTTGTCGATGTCCGTTGCCTATGAATGTTATGAAGTTCCAGAACCCTTCGTATCTCAACACCAATCAGAGAGCGAAGCACCAAAATCTGGGCTATTGCGGTCTCGCTGTTTGCATTGACATCTATTTTTGTGCATCAGCCTCAATCTCTTGCGGATGATATATATAAAGCTTAATACACTGACCACTGCGTAAGCCTTTATGCAAGAACGGATTGAAAACAGAAGCTTCCCTAACCTCCCAACACCTATCACACTCATTACGAGGTTATCTGAGCTGCGAATTATCGTGCAAGGTAATTCTGCAGGGATTGATGTAAGAGCGCTTCTGCACTAACTGGCGACCGTATTACCCAACACAAGTCCATACTCCCTAGGGTACTACGTTTCTTCGAAAGATGTGCAGAACTGACCTGTGCCAAAGTTAAGTAAAGGCTGACATAACCCTACAGTGTTCGATCCGTAATGGCCTTCGCGAAGAGTGTATCTACAATGAACACATCTGAAGCTGCCTTTAGACCCATGGACGAGGCTGGCAATGAAGCTCAAAAACCGTCGCCTATATCGCACCTGGCATTCGCATTTTTAGTCTTATTTGTCCCACTAACTATCATACCACTCATACTCTGCGCATACATCCTTCAGGACTGGCGCGAATCTTGGGGAATAGATCTCGCGTCCTACTCGCGATCCTGTCAAGGGCTACCCGGGAATGAACAAGTCAGCGATGCGTATTGTTAATACGGAAATAGCAGTACAATACGTATTATTGACAAGCTCGTGGTTATCCAACGTAGCCCAATTTGCCACTACTCCGTTTTTGTTCCTCTTCTCCTTTCTGGTAGCGTCCAGGTTCATTTCCCATGGCGAACCTGCCAGCGATACTATACTTGTCCAACCCACCGACTCATATGAGAAGGTCTCCACGATTCGAAGGCTGCTAGAAGGTACACTGGTTGTGATCTGGCAATGGCTCAAGGATTTCTTACTCAATAAACGCAATGCGAGGGGGTCAACAGTGAGGTTCACCGCCCTTGGCTGCATTCTGTGTCTTGTCTTGAGGTAAGGCAATGTGCCTTGATGTAAGCCAGAGCATTTTGCTTACCATAAGACAGTTTTCTGGTAATCTTGGGAGGTCAGTTAATATCTTCATTCACCATAGCCATCTGACTCGGGAGCCAGACAAAGTCTTAATCAGATCCATAACATCAGCGCCATACACATTGTACTCAGACTGTGTGGAAGGCAGTGACCTGCTGCCTGAGTCTAGCTTCACTCTTGAAGAGGACTGTTCGGCTTCTTTAGATGACCCCGGTCTTTACGATCTCGAGCAGGGCCCGCCTTGTTCATTGAATAGCAGTGTTCACCCTTTAAGCGTGACCGATCCATCAACGACCTATCGACTCCTTGCCAACGGTCTAACAAACATGACGAGCAATTACAACAACATTGACTTTTCCACATTAGACGTATCTTACGATTTGGGCAAAATCGTGACCCGATAGGTGGTCGCCCATCAAGACAAGGATACGGGTGAATTGCATGCTTTTTTCATGGATCTGCCGTCCCTTCGGGAGGAATGTTTCAACCAGTCCGAACCAAGTCGATCAAAAATCGGGTTCAAGCCCGAAACAAACGAAATTACAACCTGTGGACAGGACTTCTTTGCTACAACGACATCTGTGGTGACCAAATGCATCTCAGCGACCAAGTGTTGCAACTTGACTGTGGATAAGAATAGCGGCAATTCTCTGCAATACAATTGCTCGCAGATGTTTTCGGGGCAGCTGAACACCATTCCTAGGAACGGTATCGACAGGATGGTTGGCTGGAACACATCTTTCTACCATGTGGACGAAGGAACGCCGCGCGCCATCTCTGTGGCCTCGCGACTCAACCCATTCACATACAACGTTACGGGTCTGATTAACAGTTTGGACATGACCTCTCTTAAAGACTCTCCGTCTGATCCTCAAGGCACAGGTGGTTCTCTTATGGAAGCAGGCAACGACCACATCGGATTTGCTCTATCATGTATTTCCACTGTTTACAACATTGAGTATTCCATGGTCGGTGGAAACATCTCGTACTTCAGCGCGACCCTAGCCAGTGGGATAGAAGCGGCCGTCATAAAAGCTCCATTGCAGGTTGGTCTCGGAACCTACACCCTCTACCTACAGGCCGCATTAGGTGTACTTCTCACAGGCATTACTGTTCCTGATGCCATGGGTCTTGCGTTCAGCCAGGTCGGGTTGGCGTATGCCTCTGGCGCGTACAAAGCGGTGCCCGCAGGCTGGATGCGATATCGTGTTGAGATAGAGCTGACAATGATACCAAAGGCTTCGTATCTTTTTCTTATTGCTCTATGCTTTCTGTATGCCTTCTTAGTATTGGGCTTTGCTATCGCGGCTTTTGTAGTAAGGCGGCGTGGGAGGGTGGCTCAGACTCAGGCTCTACTTGCGAAAGATAACTTATTAGAAAACTGCGAGACTTGACAAATGCTACAGCTTATACTTGATGGGAGCTTCACGTCATCTCCCTTTCTTGAACATCAACTATTGACCAACGTTTACTTCAATTCATGACTGTTTGAGTGATTTCTGAAAATCAGCAGGGAACCCTATTAGTATACTATGAATCAGTTTCGAACGATATATATTTGAAATATACAAAATGATTACTGGAATTTTCAATCATTCTATGTAAGCCTAGAGGAAGCCCAAGCTCAGATTTCGCCAGCGTTCATGTCTCCAATACGAAAAAAAAAAATTGGCATAACAAGGAGCGAGGCATTGCAGGAAGTTTCAGTAGGAGTACGCTTGAGCCATTCATGCTGACACAATCATTTCTTTATTCAAAGAATTCTGCTCGTGCATGAGCCACATGCCTCTTTCCTACAACCCAGCCGAGTGTAAACTTGTGGAAGTCACTTCAAGAGGGTATCGTTATTCAACTCTATAGTTACACACACATTTCTCATGCGACTTGGGAACTCATGATGAATTGTTGAACTGGTTCGTGAGTCTGAGAAAGTGTCCCCAGTGACCGCTGCAAATAGGTGGTGCACAGGTGAACCTACGTCACCTATGCAAGCTTACCATTTTCGGAACGAAGGCCCGAGACTACAAGGCAGCCAGACAGCATAGGCAGTGATAGATACACAGCCTCATGCAGCCTCCGTGCACCCTATGTTGATCAGCTGACGTGCATATCTGTTCTGTGATTCCAGGGGGTAAAATCAAGCGGTAAGAAAAAGGCTACCGGTTCGCATTACGGAGAAGTCTGCCTGCTGTCTGCAAGGTGGGTTAGCCCCCGCGCCTTACTCATCGCCTCCCGTACAATGATAAGCGCGATGTTGCGCGAAATAGTACGCTAACTCCACTAACGGGCACTCGGATTTTCGAACGCGAAATGCATCTTCAATAGAGAAGTTTGAAGCTAGACATCGTGGTGGCAACTGATCCCTGAGCCCCACAAGCTGCAGGGTAGCCCACTGCCTGCTAGAGTATACGTTAGTGTACATACGTGCATGAAGGATACGTGGAGCGGTGATCCTATCCACGGCCCGGGGCGTCATCTAGCCGACCCGAGAGGGTCTGCGCTAGTCGGTGGTATATCCAAGCGTGGTAGGGGTTGCATTTAGAGGCCGAGAGTAACAAAGCTAGAAAGATCTGACCTCAAAAAGCCAAGGCTCTGGAGAAATGATCGTGATCCCTAGGCGGGAGACTTTTCCTACCTAACCTTCAATCGCGGGGAACGCAGCCCACTTCTTCAAAATTAAACTTGAGATTTGTCTTAGACAATATGACAGGACAATTCCAGACATACGCTGAGGTGGTTCAAGCATGCTACGGGTTTGTGATTTTGCTCCACAACTTCAGATCTTGAACAAAATCAGAATGTGTGGATCGTAGGGAACTGACTGTGTGCAGGCTCCCACATCCCAATGAGCATGAATTCGCTCGAATGACAGCTCCATTCTATCGATTCCGCCTCAGAGAAAACTGGGACGATGATGCTTCCGGGAATTACGTGACGGTCGGCTGGATACTCCCATCGACTGTCACCAATATGCGCTGGACGAACAAATTCAAGGTCGATCACCGCTCGCAAACTATCGACATTCCGTACGCTGCAGGCGAAGACTACGAGAACCGAGCCATCGCAGAACAACTGGAGCTCGCCCGCGCGCAAGGTATCTTCGCCAAGTCAAAGAAGCTCGAAGTGGAGTTCTACCGTGTCCTCGGCGTCGACCGGATTGTGCGCATAGCGCGCGGCGGCAGCGGTGTGTTCGGGATCCAAACTTTTGGAGTTCAGATGACGGGCTACACTTGCGACGAGCGAACCGGGGAGCTGAGAATCTGGGTGCCTAAGCGCTCCTCGACGCGGATGGCGCACCCCGGCAAGATGGACAACACGGTCGGCGGAGGCGCAAACGCCGACGAGGACCACTTCAAGTGCATGCTGCGCGAGGCAAGGGAGGAAGCTGCGCTCCCAGAGAAGTGGCTCCGGGAGCATGCGCGGGTGGCGGGCACCATCTCCTACCTGTACACGCGCGACGTGGGCGCGCTGGGTGCACTGAACCGGTCCTTGCAGTTCGTGTACGACGTCGAACTACCCTCGTACATCGTGCCGCGGCCGGCGGACGACGAGGTCGAGGAGTTCCTTTTTTGGAGTATTCCTGAGACATTGCAGGGTCTCAAGGACGGCCGGTTCAAACCGAACAGTGCAGCCACTTTGATCGATTTCTTGATCAGACATGGTTATATAACCGCCAAGAATGAGCCCGACTTGGAGACTGTCATCTCCCATATCAATCGTCGCTCTTGCCTATGAATTCATTTGGCTCACAAAGAAGCAATCGAAGCAGACATGCTGGTGGCACAGTGCGTACAAGTAGATAGTTCTGGGTATGAAAACTGAAGTTCCGTCGGGCGATATCGTCACAGGTCATAAAAAGCTCCGAACGCGGCTAACAACAGCATTTTGCTTGTATCTACTGCAGCGCTACCCTGTTTTTCCTATCTCTAGTCTGGCATTACTTGTCTGGCACATGGCAAATCACTACTCAAGGTTGCACCGCCGTCTACCATTATATACATGGTCATGCTCAGAGCATGCAGATTCTAAGTCCTTTTGTTCTCTTCACGCTCGCGACGCCGAGCTTCAGCGTTTTCATGTTCAGCTTCCAAACCTGTCTTGGTGTCCACGTGTTCGTGGGTCAAGACCTTCGGTCGGATGAAGAAAGAGGCAACTAGGCCTGCGGCGGCAAAACACGTGTACATGAGCCACATTGGTTCTAGGGACTTTGCAAGAGCGACGCGGACGGCAGATCGTTGGTCCGGGGGAAGGTTGCTAATGATCTCGGCGTTGGCACCTGAGCCGCCGGAGGTCAGTAAACGAGCCATAGAAGGTGAAATACCAGAGGCCATGAGAGTGGGTTCTTTTTTGGCCATTTCGTTCTGGTAGGCGACCTGTCCTATAGTGACAGAGATGGCCTGGGCGAGCTGGCGGATGAACCCGAGGGTCGAAGTAGCGGTTGCTACGTCACGCGGCTTAGTGTGAGCGTGGAGCGCAATGATGGGGGCTTGGAAGAGGGGGCCAACGCCTAAACCTGCGACGACCTGGAAGAGAATAATCTTCGGCCAGCTGCTATAAGCGTCAAAGTCGATGAATAACCCGTAGCCAAGGGTCATCAGGAAGAGACCTAAGCATATAGGCGGCAAGTACCATCCAGTCTTTGCGACTACCCATCCAGTAGACAGACTTCCGAGGGATAGCGTCAGTGCAGTAGGCAGAACCAAGAGGCCTGATTGGAGAGGAGTCCAGCCGCGTATAGTCTGAAAGTAGAGAGGGAGATAGTAGTCAGAGGAGATAAAGACTACCCCTTGAATAAACACGCAGAAAAGCGTGGCCGCGTTAGTGACCTTTTTAAACAAGGTCATAGGCATGACAGGGAACTTAGCGTAGTGCAATTCCCATAAGATGCACAAGGCCCAAGCGAGCAGACCAAAAGCGAGCAGGCAGACAATCTTAACTGAGCCCCATGGCGCTTGGACGCCACCAGATTGAAGACCGTAAAGGAACATGAGCGTGCCACTAACTATCAAGATCGAGCCTACCCAATCAACAGCCTTAAGCCCTGCAAGAAGAGGCGTCCGCGGGGTCTGGATGTCGAGGAAGAAGAAGATAATGAGGACAGCGACCCCATCAAGGGGAAGGTTGATGTAAAAGCACCTTGTACTATGATTAGCCTGGGTTTACCCTGTCGCTTGAAGTTGAACATACCATCGCCACGACACCTTCTCAGTCAATGCGCCGCCAACCGCCGGGCCGGTCGCGGCAGCTACGGCCCACACACCGCCAATGACGCCGTAGAAAACACTGCGAATGTTCAGAGGGAAGATGTCGCCAATGACAATCTTGACAAGAATCGTCAGGCCGCCTGCGCCGAGGCCTTGAACAGCGCGGCCAGCGATCAACATGGCGATATTATGGGCGAGGGCAACAATCAGGGATCCAATCATAAAGATCACGTTGGCAAGCATGAGCATAGGCTTCCGGCCAAAGATGTCTGAGATCTTGCCCCACGACGGAATAGATGCAGCATTAGCCAACAAGAATGCAGACCCGATCCACGTGTAGACGGCGCTCGACTGGAACTCGGCACTGATTGTGGGTAACGCTGTGGTCACAATCGTAATGTCCAGAGCCCCGAGAAAAACGGCCAGGCACAGCGCCAGCATGATCATAGTGATCTTGCCCCTGGAGCGGCCATTGATGAGCTTGGGTTCGGCCGGCTGTTGTTGTCCGTCGGCCGCAAATTGTTGCTGTGCTTTTTCCTGTGTTCCATCATCCGGGGTATCGACTTGAGCGTCAAGCAGCGATGCGATATTAACATCAGCTGGGCTTGCGGTGTGGGTGGGTTGCTCCATCTCAGTATCTCGGGAATGCGATTGTCGAGGAGTAGTGTTCATGGTGAAAAACAACCCAAAAAGATGTCGATGGAGAAACAGACGATTCTTCCAAAAGAGCTGTGCTAGTAATCTGGGGTTTGTTGCTTATAATTGGACAACAAGCGATAAGTCCTTATCGTTCCTTTTGCTCCGGATGTCGGTCTCACCAGAACGAATTACGATAATGCGTATAGCTACTTGTTTCCTCATAAGGTACAGGGGAGGTAGATCTGGTATGCAGCCAAGAGAAAAGATCTACATAGTGAGGCTCCGGATTTTACCCGGTGTAGCCAAGGGGATGGAGTTCCGGGTGTGGCAGGTGCCTCTAGTAGAACCTGTCAGCGGGAAGGAGCCGGCCTGAGCGATATGTAGTGTAGTACCATCATTCCACGGGTCGGGTAGGCTGACTGCATGCGATGAACCATGTGGGGGTGGTAAAATCGTCAATGGCGTTAGATAACCCTTGGGCACTTTACCAATAGGTAAGGTGACACAAAAAGTAATCACTTAGATAAGTTGATTCCACGTGATCTCGCTTACGCCCAGGCGGGCGCCTTATAGAGATTCACCCAGCATTATCCGTTCTAGTCTCACCCCAGACTGGAACGTCACTGCGTAACCAGTAGAAAGTGCGCTAAGATAAAACTTATTGTGGATTGTGGGATCGCCTATCACCTTGGGCTGGAATGTCACCGCATCACCTGTGAAAAGTCCGTTGAACTGCAACATGCAGTGATCGCCTATCATCCCGGGCGGGAATGTCACTTTGGTGCCATGTAGACAGCACGTTGCAGTAAAACGGGAGTGTCGTGAATTCAGGGAAGGGGCGACTGCTATCAGCCGCGTCGGAAGTCGGTCTACTGATCCAGCTTCACGATGGGACTACATCTCATATACCTATATCATACCAAAATCAAAACGAGGATTCATCATTCTATCAAAGAGTAAAGGTATTGAAAGACTGCTTGTTTCACTGGAATCATCAACCTTTCAATACACGCTGAGCTTTGATGTCCATATAGACTTATTCGCATTGATTCAAATTAGGCGGAGCTTACCCGTTGTGCATGTATTATGGTATGACATACGCGACTAAGGTCTTGAACAGCCCCGTATCATTGGTTAAAACTGTAGACTAGCTCGCCACCGAGAAACATAACAAGATTGTGAGATTCTTTGAAGAAACTGATAACACAGCACATGTTGAATGGGGAGGATCTTCATGTTTCACATGAATACTACAAACAACCTGAGGTCACAGTGGAAGCTAACAAGTACATTATGAAAGGAATGTAATCCTGTGTCCACGCTGCATCCTCTGGCGGGTTCGGCAATCTCCGCCACGTCAGCCTACACATGAGAAGGTAGGATTGATAGGAATGGCATGATGCAGGAGGGGGTTATGCGGCTGAGATCTCGGCGTATACACCTTAAAAGGTGAATTATGCCGTGTGCGGCCGACCAAGGTCCCACATCTCGAGCGCATTCAAATGATACATGTGTCAAGACCGCCAAACATGTTTTTCTCAATAGCCTTTCCTAATCCAGAGTGACATTGCCCCACGGATATGCATGATAGGTCAAGGAGTGAGTTTGATAGACGGTAGCATGGTACAAAAGAAGGTGTATATCGACAGTAGTGCTGAAAGTCACCTTGCAGCAAAATCAGCTTACTTATCACGGGTTGGGCATTCCAAGAGCACCTCCATGACAGTCACCTGCCCCAACTGCTCTAACTTACGGACTGTTTGCTCTGTCCGTAGCATGTAAAGTATGTTGTGTGACAGGGCTTGTGTGTATTCTTACATCCATAGCTTGGCTGGTTTGCATTCGCCACATGCAACATGCTCCGTTTAGCGTCGGATTCATGAAGAATGCCACGACACAGACTCATTGAACGGCAAGAGAACGGGTTCAGGACATGATGGTCGGTGATCCTTCGCTATCAATGTCGCGGAGGGTTCCCAGGCTGCAAGGCGATGTAGATTGATACCGAAAGTGGTTTGCCAGGCATATTCAACTCAAAGCCCCTGATAACAAGACGCCTCCATTGACTACGATTCTTTCATGGCGATGACCCAAGACTCACGTGAAAGCTATACCAGGCGTGTATTTAAGAGTGAGGCCCTTTCACTTGGAGCAAAACCATTCCTCAACCACCACTAAGTTTTCCCACCTGCAATTCTACGAGCTTCTACCATCATCATGAATTCATCTACCACTTGGAATATCACCAATGGTTATGAACCGGTCATAATTGGCCTCGGAGACTCCCTCCCTCTTGGGAAATGGGCATACTACATCGGTGTTCCTGTTGTTACCACCACGCTTTGGGGTGTATGGAATTACGTTCTACGCCTGCTCCTACTTCGTCGTTGGTACGAGAAGCAAGGAATTAACTTCGTAGACAATTGTTATGCAGTTGTCGGGGCGGAAATGCGTGTGACAAAATTGCAGGAGGAGAACAAGAGCCATGACTGGCTTTATATGGAAAGGCCCACCAACCTATACGGGACTCTGCGAGGGCTTACTCTGCAACTTTACACCACCAACGCACAGCTCTGCAGTGAACTTGTCAGCAAGACCGGGAAACAGGTTGACCGCAATACCCCTGCCCTTCATTCCGTCGGCCGTCTCAGTCCCTCGGCAATACCTTTCCAGTCCATGCATAAGCTACGCTTCAAAGAGCGCAAAGCCAACCTGACGAAGAGCACGAGAGACAACAAGCGCCTCTTTGAAATCGTCGAACGTCAAGCAAATGCCTCTCTTAACGATCTCAAAGTCAAGGATGGCTCCAGCTGGCGGATCGACGTTCGGGATCTCTTGGAACACTGGACACGTTCGACGAGCGGTGAATTCGTCTGGGGGAAGGCCAATATTGATCGCTTCCTGGAAGTCGAAGAGATTGATGGTGTTGTCAGAAATGTACCCTTCATGGTTGTCTTGAACCAGACATTCACTGAGCTTCGGTTTTACTCAAGTCGCTTTTGGAACCGTGTCTGCTTCCCCCTGGCCGGGATGCCCCTTACCAAGGAGGCGAGACGTCTGAACCGCAATATTAACCTCTTGCGCGGCGTTTGTACGGAAATGATGTCCCATCCCGAGGACGGTACCGTTGCAGCTCTTCTGCAGGAGATCAATGAGAGCCAGAATATGCGGGAGGTCTTCACCCTGGACGATCTGATCACCGCAACGTTTGCGGGACTGGACGCCGTCAAGTCGACTGTAATGGGTTGTCTTTACCATCTCCTCAATCCAGACAACGCATACTGGCGCAAAGCCATCCTAGAGGAGCTTAACAGTCTAGAAGGCCAGCCAGGGAGCATGGATGTCAAGCTGATGCAAGCTCCAATCCTTAACAGCTTCGTCTGGGAGTCGCTGCGCTTCGAGCCACCGGGTTCGCTCATCAACAATGCGGCCGTGAAAGACTTTGACCTGAATTACCAGGGCCATACTTACAAGATCAAGGCCGGCACGCGCATCGTGACCAGTATCCACGCGCTTCACCAGAACGAGGACAGCTGGCGCGAGATAGCCGATGACATGTCCCCATTAACCAAATTCGATCCTGGCCGATTCTTGAAGTACGGCGACAAGCTGCTGGGATCTTCCTGCTTCATGCCATTTGGTAAGGGGCCACGGCGGTGTCCTGGCCAGGCCGCCGGAGCTTTGATGGTTAAAAGTTTCCTCAAGGTCTTCATACAGAAGGACTTAGAGTGTAGAATGGACATTCCAGAGAATCAAACGAAGGACTCGTCTCGGTTTCATGTGTACAGTAAAGCCACATTTGATATTCTTTTTAACGAGGAGGAGCCTGTAGAGGGTGTAGCCATGAAACCACAATAATAACATTATTAGAATGTTCGTGAGGAGTATTTATAGAATCTTTTAGTTTATACTTTAATATTCTAGAATTAAGCTCTTTATAATAAAGACTAAAATATCTTATAAGTGAATTTATAATATAGTATATAAGAAAATTAAATAGTTTTTTTAAATTACACATTTCTAGAGTACTTATTTATTAAAATTATAAGAGTAGTTAACTCTAAGTATTAAAATTAGTTTTTTAGTTAAAGTTATTATTATTTAAAAAGTAATATTAACTATATAAGTAAATTAAAAAAGTTATAAATATTAATATTATAAACAATACTATAGGAGCTAAAATTAAGGATCAAATTATAAATAAAAAAATATTAAATTAAGTATTTTAGTGCTATTATTTAACTTCTATTTTGAAATTAATTATATATATATATTATACTAAGGTAAGAATCTAATACTAAAATCTAATTTAAATATTTTTTTATTATAGAATACTCTTTAGAGTTAGAGTTAGAGTTAGAATTTCTAATTAATAAACTATTCTTAATTAGAGCCTAATTAATATTAAGACTATAAGAGTGGCTAATTCTAGAGGTAAAAATTAATTTTTAGATAAGAGTACTTATTAATAAAAAAGTAGTATTAATTATATAAGTAAATTAAAGGGGGCTATTAGTATTAGTATATTATAAATTATATTTTAAAATAAAGCTACTATATTTTATACTTATTAGTAGCTTATAAAAAGATAAGCTAAGTTTATAATTATATACTATATTATATAGGCTATACTATAAATATATAATTATATAAGCGCTTTATAATAAGTACTCTATACTTATACTTAATACTTTACTACTTAATAATAAATATTTCATAATAAGTGCTTAGTAGAGAGCGCTTATTAATAAATAATTTATAAAATTACTTAATAATAAGTAGGCTATAGTATAAAGTATATAAAAAGATAAGTATTATACCTAATACTTATATTTAACTTATTTATTAATTTACTATTTAGATTTCCTTAAGTCTTATTATTAATTTAATATTCTTGATATAATAGAGTAGTAAATATTAATTATATTAAAGCTTAGTAAATTCTTAGCTTTAGTAAATTCTTAAATATACTAGTATTTACTAGTATTTTAATAATTTTTATAAGGGTTAGGGTTAGGGTTAGGGTTAGGGTTAGGGTTAGGGTTAGGGTTAGGGTTAGGGTTAGGTTAGGGTTAGGGTTAGGGTTAGGTTAGGGTTAGGGTTAGGGTTAGGGTTAGG